>OV884020.1:24350221-25684654 GCA_930367235.1 Sarcophaga rosellei | reverse complement strand
ACAATCATTTCTGAACCGATGTCCAAAATTTAAACCTTATTAGAAAGGAGAGGGATGGGCCTTTAAAATACTATACATATATATATTATTTGACTTGATATTATATAAGGTTTGATGAGGTAAACTTGACAAATGCGAATTTATTTCATATTTCTTCATGTTTGTCCGCTCATAGTAGCAAAATTTAATTAAAAAATATAAAATAAGTGATGACATTCTGAAAGTGCATTATCTTGTGAAGAGATTGCCACTTCGTTTGATCAAATCGAACAAAAATTACCGTAGTTATTATTTAAAGAGTATAACAGTCGAATTTATCATATTTTCAGATGAACTTTTTGTTAAAAAATTTTCAGAATTTTTGATGGATCTTGATTGTTTATCGCAAAATGGGTCAATTTCACATTTGAACGACCACCAGAAGTTGGACAATGTATGCGCCAAAGAGAATAAATAATAATAATTTGAATTGGAAATTTATTTGATAAGATGACATACATATATAAAAAATATAACACTACTCTTATACTATTTAAATAATAACTCCGATAATTTTTGTTGATGAATGTTTGTTTGATCAAACGAAGTGTCAATCTCTTCACAAGATAATGCACTTTCAGAATATCATCACTTATTTTATATTTTTTAATTTAATTTTGCAATTAAGAATAGCTAAACTTGAAACAATGAGAAAAAAAAATGATATTTTACAAGTTTACCCGATCAAAATTCATAACGTGTAAGTTTGAACCATATGTTTATGTATACCATTTTAAAGGCTCATCTCTCCCCTTTCTAAAAAAAACTTTGGACTTTAAAAATAGGTTAAAAAATATTTGGGTAATCAATAATTTTGTATGAAAAGATCAACAAAAAATAGTTTTTGTCAAATAAAACAAGTTTGGAGGGTTCGAGAAATATAAAAAAAAATATTTTTGAGTTCTACTCAACAAAACTCATAACCTACACTATGTCATTAGCCGGGTGTATTTTGACTGCCCTTGAAAAGTGTGCACATATTAATTAAATTATCAATATTTGTTAATTATTTTGTAAATTTAATGGTACACACAATTAATAATTTTAACGTTTAAAATATCATTCGTTATTCGGTTTCATCATAGTCTACTTTAAGGTATTTATAGTACAACAAAAGAAAACGATAAATGGAAATTTAATATCGATTAGTGGAGAACTTTATAATTTTTTAATCGGAAATTATTTTCTCATATTGCTTTACACATACATATGTACGTTCGCATATACAGAGAGATATAAATATATGTACATGGTGTACAACCATATGCTACAAGTTTTTTATAAATAATTAATTCACATTAAACTGGAAGTTAACCTATATTTTTGCAACTGGTCGATAATACAAGTTGAGGGTATTAATAAATGATAAATGCACTGAAACAATTCATTCAAGAAATAAAAACAAAAATGGTGAAATAGTTTAGTACGTAATATTTTTAAATTTATTTTAGTGTTCGTATGCGAATCATACTTAGTTTGTGATTCTTATAAATGTTGAGTAAAGGAGAGTCGAAATCAACATTATCATGGGTATTGTTAAGTATGAGTATGATGAGTACTTGAAACTTTGAATATGAGTAGTATGAGTATGATATTAAAATAAGTATGAATGCGTATAAGTATCAGAAATTATGAGTATGATTCGATTCTACTCATAGTTTTCAATACTCATTGCTGATCTCTGATATGTACATATATAGCTACATTTTTTCTGAGGGCACTGAGTTTTTTTTTTTAAGCCAAACTTAATCGCTTGAGACAATTATTACCCTTATGTTTGATTTGCTATAAAATTAATTTTAATCGTATATATAATTCATATAATTCTGTCCCTACCGATTTCCATTCTTGGTAGTCGGAAAACTCTTTATGCCCGGCCGTGAGATAATGTTGGCACACCAAACTGCAGGAATATTGCTAGAGGACATCCTCATTATGTACTTTGTTTTATACCTCTTCTGTAGTCGAAGGTGAAGCCGTTACTTTTCCAGAGCTCAAAGTATTAGTTGCTTTTCAGGGTTTTTGAATTGCTACACCTATCTAAGCGCGGAATGGATGGTTGTGCGTAGAAAATATTGCCCACACAAATCCTTGTGATAATGCTTTAAAAACTCTAACACTGCCAGGAGCTTAGTATGTTCCAGGAACTACCTTGAAAGAGAATGCCGCATATGTTCCACATCTCCAAGCATTAGAGCAGGTGTGGGGTGCATGATAAACCAGACACGGCTTGTTTAGTGTTTGGGAAACAATTTCTTCTGATTGGTCAGCACGTTTAAATTGGCTGATATGTCTGCATAATTTACAGCAAAGCATCCATAGTACAGTGCACAATTCCAAAACGACACGCAGTTCATAAGGAAGGCAGTTCATTCATATCGAACACTACACCTGTTTTTGAAATACTGATCTTTTATCCAGCTGTAGATGTTATTTGATTGACTTCAGCGAAGTTGCTAAATTGTTCGTCGGAAGTTCTTTCAATTATGATTAGATGTGTACAAAACATGTCTTCCCGTGTTGTTGAGTTCAATTGATTTCCAACATAAAAATTTTTTATCAGATAAGCTGCAAAAAGTTTTCATACGACCCTCATAGGAAACCTATAGTAAACAGGCTTTATTGAGTAAATGCACAAAAAAATTCCATTTGAATGGTAATTTTTGAAAAATATGCAAAAATGTAAACGTCAAATAATTTAACGCTTTGTCAGTATAACAGTTACAACAAGTTTACGGATCCACCGGCAGTTTTAATTTTTTATTGCCACTGCTAAAGCTATAATATAGTTTTCCAGCAGTCTCTCACTGTTGGTCCGATATTAAGCCACTGCTGTTCAATTGACATTGGTTTTACAATTTGGCATCATTTGTGTAAGTTGGCCGTGCTCTTTAAAAAATACCACTTATGTCGTAACAAGAGTATATATTATCTTTCGTTGTACAGAAATCGTCTATGGAGATATCTGATAAGATTATCTAATGTTTCGGTTTTGGAACATCTGTACCAATATGTTCAAAGACAAATGAATGTTCTTAATGGCGAACGCTCATGACTTCGCCTTCTCGAAAGCTCTATAAATCGTTATTTACATTTATTCTTGTAGCATTTGTTGTTGTATTTTTGTTTACTTGTTTTATATGCTGGTGTTTGCAGTTATATTAAGCAGTAGGATAATTTGTAAACAGGTTTGTTAACTGCATTGTTTGTTTTTGTAGCATTTGTTTATAATTTTAATGTAAAGCGATGTAGAAGCAGTATTATACTGACGCGGACTGCCGATCGAGAACTTGTAGAGGAAATCTTCCTACAAATTGTGATAAGTTATGGGAATTAATTCAGCGTGTATGGTATGATATACCGTACATGGTCTTGTTGACCATATGCTTTGACAATGTCTACCAGTCTTAAACAACATTAATTTTATTAAACTTATATTAGTGAAAATGCTTTATTTTGTCGTTTTTTATAACTATTTCGGATGGAAAATGCTATGTTCTTATTTTTTTTCTTATTTTCTTTCTATTTTAATTGTGATTTAATAAAAAAAAATTAAAGTTAAAACAAAAGTCGTATAAGACAACACTGGAATTTGTTTTTATAACATATGAGCTCAGAGTGAGTTCGTTTGAGTCTCTGATCAAATCTTCAAGTGACATATTGGTGTCCTTATTAATTTTCACATGACTGTGTACATTTAAAATGATAAAAAGATAAATATTTATTTACATATACACATATATATTATAAATATTATATACAAATATAAGCATTAACTTACATTACTTTTCCGTGTATCCGCTATTCTGTCTGTCACTACAATTTCCTAGAAATATGAAATTATGTTTTAACGTTTACCGGTTTATAAAGTTACAAATTTCCCGTTAAAAAGCATAAATTCTCAGAAGCATATTAGAATACGTACACAGATAGATGGATAGATTGTATGATTATTACAATATCAAAAAAGGAAACAAAACTTTGTCATTTGTTGGTTAAGGACTAATCGGATAGACACGAGTCATGTGTTTATGCAAATTGTGTATGTATACAATTCTATCACATTTTATTTAAATTATAAACATTGCAAACATAATGCTAAAATCGTTCTATTTTTAAACAATACTCTTTTTAAAATTTTTATGACACAAATAATTGTAATAATTGCCTCCAACATTGGCAAAAAGAACACCTGTAACAATTAAGACCGGCTTTAATTTTTATACACACTAAAATATAGATGTATTGCGATTTATAATAATAAAAAGAACTTATTCGCTTTGTATAAATGTAAAGGGTGATTTTTTAAGAGCTATAGGAGAATTAAAAAAAAAACACATAAAATTCAGAAAAATTCATGAAATCTTTATTTGAATCGATAGTACGGTCCATATAATTTAATGTTTGAAGATTATTTCATGCAAATGTTGACCGCGACTGCGCCTCAAATGGTCCATCCGCTTAGTCCAATTTTGGCATACTCTTTCCAACATTTCGGCCGGAATCTCACGAATAAATGATTCAATGTTGTCTTCCAATGCGTCAATTGAAGCGGGATTATCTGTATAGACATGAGCTTTAACATAGCCCCACAAAAAATAGTCTAAAGGCGTTAAATCGCACGATCTAGGCGGCCAATTGACCGGTCCCGAACGTGAAATAATATGTTCACCGAACTCGCCTCTCAATAAGTCCATTGTTACGCGTGCTGTGTGGCATGTGGCACCGTCTTGTTAAAACCACATGTCATGCAAGTCAAGCTCTTGCATTTTGGGCAAAAAAAAGTTGGATATCATCTCACGGTAGCGCTCACCATTCACAATTACGTTACGCAGCATCTTTGAAGAAGTACGGTCCAATGATGCCACCAGCCCATAAACCGCACCAAACTGTGACTTTTTCTGGATGCATTGGTAGCTTTTGCAATGCTTCTGGCTGATCTTCACTCCAAAATCGACAATTCCGCTTATTTACGTATCCATTGAGCCAAAAATGAGCTTCGTCGCTGAACACAATTTTTCGATAAAGAAGTGGATCTTCGGAGCACGCATTTTGATAATAAAATTCAATGATTTGCAAGCGTTGTTCGTTGTTAAGACGATTCATGGTTAAATTATAGACCAAACTGAAGATGTTTGACAGTGACAAAAACACGAAACGTGCGTGAGCTGTTTAAACCAGTGTTGCCAAAAAGATAATAGCTAAAAAATCACCCGTTATTTGGGTAACGACCAGAGATCAGCAATGAGTATTCAAAAGGATGAGTTGATTCTAATCATACTCATAATTTCTGATACGCATTCGTACTTATTTTAATATCATACTCATACTACTCATACTTAAAGTATGAAGTACTCATGGTACTCATACTTAACAATACGCATAAAGTTGTTGATTTCGACTCTCCTTTACTGAGCATTTACAAGAATAGCAAAATAAGTATGATTCGCGTACGAACACTACAATATTCACTGGAAGGTTGTGAGTCTTAATATTTTTTTTTTGTTTGTTTTGTAAATGCAACAACAACTAAGATTGTAAATTTTGATGAATGATTCGAATCACTCGAATCATTTATAAGTATTATAAGTATTTTTCTAAAGTTATGAATCTGAATGAGTAGACTTATGAATCAAACATATTTCGAATGTTATGAGTTTGATGTCAACGTTGTACTCATACTCATTGCAATCTGTACTTAAAAATCAATGTTGTAGTGAATACGAATGGATCAGAGTAGTTGAATTTCAATATTGTTCAAATATTCATGAGAACTTATGAGTAGCGAAAAAACGATTCATTGTTGATCTCTGATGTATACGAAGGCTTATTATGTTGCCAATTTCTAAAGAAACCACGTTTAAATAGAAACTGTTTACATCTAATTCTATACTTTATCCATTTCTTTATGTTGTTTTCTTTTATGTTTTCATTGTTTCTTTAAAGTATTATCCTTCGTTAGTAGACAGGGGAATTTATAATGTTACCTACGTTCACTCTTTTATGAAGCTTCTTTATAAGAGACTACTAATACATCTACTTGAATTGAAATGTAAATATATAAATATGTATATACTATATACGTGTGTGTGATACCATATACATGAATTATTTATAACTAATATGTCTATATTTACATGAATATTATCTCTAAACTAACATTGCAACGTTATCAAGTATTTGGGTTAAATATCGTTTACAATATTTGACTTTTGCATTTAAACTAAATGCAGTGAATTATTTATTCAGATGTTGAAATTCATAAAAACAATGTGAAAATATAACTTTAACGGCTGCACTTTAAACGTATAAAAATAAAGCAGAAAAATACTTATTTTTCATAAATATGTTTAAGAAAATTTCAGTCAAAGTCTCAACACAATTTCGTCAGACATAATTTGCTTCGTTTTATTGTTTAAATGAGGCCACAAGCATTTACAGACATACTATAGGCGGAAAATATCTACGAAGAGTATTTCCCTCAAAGAGAAAAAAGATTCGAAAGTTTTATTGAAACATTTTCAATACATTTGTCAATTTTATGGCAATTATTACTACTACCCGTTAAAGTTGGGTTTAGTTAAAGGCAACTTTAGCTAAAGTGAACTTTAAAGTCAGCTTTAACTTCTGTTCGTTATTACAACCTACAGATAAAATAAAGTTAACTTTTTCAAAAATATGGCAATGCCGGAGCATTGCTCAATTAAAAAAGTTTTTTAAGCGCAGTGGCAACGACAGGCTTGGTTTTTTTTTTGTTGTTGTATATGCTCATTTTGTTTATATTTGAATTTGCCATATTGAAAATAACATATACGTATGGCAAGTTCAAACATAAACTTAACTTTGAAAGTTAAAAGTAGGATGATCCTCCCATTAGCTTAACGCTCACTTCTATTTTATTGGGTACTCATAATAATGAAAAACAATTTATCTGCCCGTTAATATCCTCCCTTTAGTTAACGGCAAGTTGTATTAATGGCCCTTATCCTGTTTATTTTTTAAAATCAAACATTTTCCAAAAAACCATAGGTAGTGGATTATCCATTACAACTAGCTGACCCAGCGAACTTCGTCCCGCCCAAAATTGATTTTTTATTGCCCAAAACAGGTCACGTTATATATATATTGTAATAATTTATTTTAATAGCGCTGACGAAGTTATATATGTACATATGTAGTTATAAACCATCGAATTAGCCGACTTATAGGTATCTCTTAAAGGGAAGGGTTGCCACGCCCATTTTTGTTGAGTTTGTCGATATCGACTCTACGAACTTACCGTAGCATTCGTCTACGATTACAATGTCCCTAAATTTTCAATTTTAAAGGTTTGCCACGCCTAATTTTTGCTATATCGAATTTTTTTTAAACCATTTAAACCTGATAAGCTTTCGAACAAAAAAAGAATGGTTAATATCGGTTCAGTAGTTTAAGAGTTATAGGGATCACTTGAAGGGGGAGGGTTGTCACGCCTATTTTTGGTGGGATTGTTGATATGGACTCCACGAACTTACCCACCAAATTTTATTCGTCTACGATCAATATGTACCTAAATATTCAATTTTAACGATTTGCCACGCCCACTTAACATTTAGGGATATGAAAAATAGATGTTGTCCGATTCTCAGACCTACCTAATATGCACACAAAATTTCATGAAAATCGGTCGATCCATTTCGGAGGAGTTTAACCACTAACACCGTGACACGAGAATTTTATATATTAGATTTAATATTGGACTTAAACTAGTAGTATAAATAAATTATTAATTAACTAGCAGTACGCGCTGTGCTGCGGCAGCAAATAAAATAAATTTGAAGAAAAGACATTACACAACTATCCAATTAATTTTGAATCATTTTATTGATTTTGTTTCCCGTTGTCCAGATGATTCAGTCGAACGGGCCTGAGTAATACGCATTCGATCAGTTTCTAATCTCACTTCTCGTTGTTCAAGTGATTCATGTGAACGGGTCTCAGCGGAATGTACTCGAAGATTTTCCAGTCTCAATGCTCGTTATTCGTCTGATTCTGGAGCTCGTAATGTTCTTACTTCCGTGCATGAGGTATAGGTCGACCAATTGCTTGTTATTAATTTTGTATAATTTTAAGTGGCGCCATCTATCGGAAATTAATCGCACCAACTTAGAAACCTCTGTCGACTCATGCTTAACAACTTTTTGCTAAAATCAAATGCATAGTTTACGATTTAAATCGTTTTGAGTAGCTTTCAGTGGCGCCACCTGTCGGAAATTGGTGATGCCAACTTAGAAACCTCTGTCGACTCATGCGCAACAATTTTGTTACAGATGATAACATGATCAAATGCATATTTTACTATTCTATAAAGGACCTACAAACAAACATTCATTTATATATATAGATATACATATCGACGCCTCCGTTCTATAACATTCTAAGTCGAAAAAGTGTGTTTTAAGTTATGAGCTCTCAAAGTTTTCACGTAAGATACGACTATATTTGTATTCTAAGTAGATTTTTTTCTATAACTTGGGAACGGATCGGCGCATCTTAACCGAAGTTTGACAGTATTTAAGTTAGAGAACGTAGAATTTCAAAATGCAAGAACACTAAAAACGTTCTAAGTACACTTAGAACGTTATAGAATGGAGGCGTCGATATGTAAGATAGATTATATTAGAGCTTAAAAAAATTACTTTTTTTTAGATAATACTTCGTACACAGCGTAAGCCTATGATAACATGAAGTAATGGTTCTGATTTCTAAATAGTTACGACTTGTAAAATTAGATATGTATGTTTGATTGTTTGACAAATTTTATAAAAGCAATTTGTTATAACAATCAACTTGGACTTGATAAAAAAAATTAATTAAAATCTAATGCCATTATAATGCATTAATAACGCGTAAACCTTATGATTTTCTAATTACAGACGACAACAATAACATGGGCTGTCCCTATGAGACGGCAAAACAAAAGATTCGAATTAATGAAGCATCCTCAACAACTGTGAATATAGCAGCAACAACATCAACAACCGTTTTAAATTCCACGACGGCGACTAGAAATTTTATACCAAACGAAGAAGGCAAGGAACATCAACACAACAACAACAACAACAATAAATTGAATCAACATAATTTTGGAACAACAAACAACACTAACGACGACTGCCAACGATACGAAAAGCTACCGACTATAATTAAAGCGAATAAGACTTCAACAACAGTTATCAACAACAGCTGGAAGGAAAAAATTCAAAAGAAAATAAATTTCTTTAACTCAGAAACGAAAGAGTACGCACGAAGCAATTATTCTATACATCTGGAAACGTTACATCTTAGAGAAGAGAAAGACAACGATACAGAGAAAAACGTTCAAGTGCTACCAGGAACCTGCATTAATTGCTATCCACTTGCCACCTGCCACAATAGGTATTGTTGTAAAAAGCAACAACAACAACAACTGCAAACACATCTTGCTGGCGACAAAATTGCACAGCACAACAGACGCAACATAAATAATAATATTAACAACGGCGGCATCAATTGTAACGTAAACAATTACGACTGGCACATTAGTTCGAACCCGAATAGAGTCAAGTGTAGCTGCAACAATAAATACTGCCGTTCCCATTTATCTTTTTTCCATTCGAAACACACAAAAAACACGTTACGCAATGAACAACAATGCAAACCACATTCGTGTCACTGCAACTGTGTTGCCACTCAAACCAACGACTTTGCCACATTCGCTGACGCCTACAGTCAAGCAGGCCATTGTTTGCAAAAGACAATTTCACTTGCAACGGCCTCCTTAACATCGAATGCCCTCGATTTGAAAAATAACCTAACAGAGGTGATGGCCAATTGTGCCCAGTTAATGGGCATCGGTATCGGCTGCAGCAACATTGACACAAACGCCAGCAACCATAATAAGTCTGACCCATATAGAGGATATTGTCAACGAAAACATCATTTCAATGTTCTTAATAATTCTAAACTCTACTCCTCCTATTCTAATTCGATTTCCTCATCTAATTCCTCTAACCACTCCTCCTCCTCCCCGTCATCCACAAGCTCATCCTGCTCCCTTCATAATGCCATTCGCTCAAACAGTAGTCCATATAACAGTAGCAATAACAATAGCAGAGACAACAACAACAAAAACACTACCAGCAGAAATGGAAACAGGAGCTGCAACAACAACAACAGACGCTACAATAAAAGTTGCACAAACAGCAATTACAATTGCCAGGACTCATCTGTTCATACGGCGGCGGCATTTAATTGTATTGGACAAAATTATTTTAATTTTCTACGAAATACGATCAACTTCTATACAGCTTCGAGTGTTATTCTCGTCTTATGTTATTTAACATCAACGACGTCAGCGGCAACAACCAAATCGGATACTACATCCGTAGATAAACATCCCATGTAAGTTTGAAGTTTCGCCTCTCATCCACCATCATCATAAATATTAATTATTATGCTTAACGATCTACAAAATATTTAAAAATAATTAAATTTTAATACAGAATACAAATATGCAAAATGCAGAAACTATTCAATACAAATTCAAAATATATAGAACAACAACAACATAAATAAATATTTTTAAAAGCATGATTAATGTGCCTTCGCATACTTCTCCCTATATCTTTACACTTTCTCTATTGAATGTTTAACTACAGCGTCTACTTAAATCTGTTCAAAAGCACCACTATCACTAGAAATCAAAAAATTCATTTCCATTTCAAAAGTCATCATTATCGTTTATTATTTCTCTCTCTCCTTCTTTGTTTTCGTCATTCTACACTTATTTGAACTTTTTTATTCATTTCTTAAATATTCTTTTAAATCAATTTCAGTCAAGGCATCGATTGGTCGAAGTAAGTGCACACCACTAATCAAATATGTACTTTCAAAATCTCTAAAAAACATTGTTTGCTCCATCTTTACGGTTTCTTTTTGCCTGTACATTGGATTTATGCACGTTTCGTTTTTTGTTTTTGTTTTCGTTTTCTTTTTCTTTTTCTTTTCTTATTTCTTTACTACAACCAATTCGTTCATAACAACAATTAACAAGCATCTTGTGTTAAAAAAAAATTGAATATTTAATCCCATATTTGTGCTTTTAATTATTATACTATGTTCAGATAGGCACTTTTATTGAGTCAATCTTCGATTTATTGAGTACAATCGCCGTGGTCTAGTAGGTAGTGTGTTGGCTTATTTGACGAAAGGCCCGAGTTCGAATCCCAGGTCAGACATCAAAACGAAAATATTTCTTCGGCGACATCCTCTCACCAGATTTCTGGCAAAAACTCTGAGAGTAAAAATTGCCATGAAAAAATTCTCAAAAAATCTGTCGTTCGGAGTCGACTTTAAACTGTAGGTCCCGCCACTCATGTATAAAATTTACGCACACAACACGAGTGGTGTTGAGAAGCTAGGCCGTAATCCTGACCAGCGTTGCCACAAAGAAAAATTTTTCCCTACCAATATTCTTTCCAAAACCTACCAAAATTATTCCAATCCTACCAAAATTTGAATTTAAATAATTATAGATTATTCAGTATGAAATTAAAGTTTTATTGCTAAAATTAACAAAACAATTTCATATATATCACATTTAATGTGTTAAAAGAAAGCAATTCATTTAAAAAATATAAAAATAAAGGAACATAAACATAGTGTATAAAATTAAAGCTAAAAACATAACGAATTCATCTTTAACATAAATAATGTGTTTAAAAATGTTTAATATACTAAATATCGTATATTATATAACAAAAATTATATTTATAATATTCAGGTATCATTGAGATCTTTTTTTGCAGACCACACGTATTGCGGTTCAGACTTCCATGTAACTTCTTTACATATCATTATGTTATTTATTGTGCTTTTATCTAACTTAATTCTTAAGGCGCCCCGACACGATCAAATAAAACCATCAACGTCTTATATGTGTGCGTGTTGTCGTTATATACATACACGTTGTCGGCTGTGATTGATGAAAATCAAAAGATTTTGATTTTTTCATTTGATGAAGTTTTATTTGATCGTCTCCAACTCTGATTGACAAGCATTATCTCATTTGCTACGATATCGTCGTAATGAACACATCATCCATGCGCGGATAAACAAACAAATATTTTTTTATTGCGAATAATGTAATAGTAAACAAATAATTATTTTTTTTTATTGTGAATATATATTTTATATTTTGTGTGTATATTTTATTTCTTTTTCTATTTTTAAGAAGTTAAATTGTGTTTGGTAAACGTTCGTACTATCATTGAGAAATGCAAAGATGAAAAAAAATTATATTAGAATTAGTTGCAAAATATCAATGTTTACCAGCGTTGTGGAATTTAAAACTGGAAGAAACAGGAATAGAGAAGAAAAAAGAAAACAATATGAAATTTTTCATCCAAAGATTTTTCTTTTTTTCATATTTTCCTTTTTATCTTAAAAAAAATTTTACAATATGTTAAAAGCAATAAATAAATCGTCATCCGATAAAGGCATTTTGCGAAGCGCACACTACAAAATCAAAATGCAAATGATGATTGGCGAATTTATTTGAACGTCTCCTTTCATACGTCAATCACACTACACTCACACTTATGCATTATTTGATGAAATTATTTGATCGTCTCCAGAAGCCTTTATGGTGTTTTCTTTTCTACAAAGAAAATGTCACCCTCTTACAAGGTGCATTAAAAAAATTGCTGTTATAATGTAATTTTTATTTGAGATGAACATAACACAAATATGAAAAAAGGGTATGCCCCGTGCCCTTAAAAATATGTTTAATTTTTTGATTTGCTTTCAATAAAATATGTAAACATAAAAAAGGTGTTGCCAGATCGCTAATTTTTCGATATCATTTTTTTAGAGCTTTTTTTTATAACCAAATAAAATTGTTTTTAACACAGTTCTAACACTGAATGCAATTTTTTATATTACTGACCATGAAGCTTTAATAATGTAATGTTCTCTTAAGGTTACCCCACAAAACAATGAAAAAATTAACTTCAAAATTGGATAACGATACTAGGCGACTTTTTTTAAATTTCATCTGGTAGCCCTATAAATAAACAAAAGTCATTTGCTTTACAGGGCATTATCAGCACTCTCGATTTATACAGGGCGTAAAATGCAATGCTCTCCACCATTTTCAAGTGCGAATTATTTAGAATAAAACATACCACCCTTTTAGAGGGAGAAACATTTTTAAGAAACAAACACAAAATTGCATTTTTTAAAATAAAGTGCACATTTTTTGGTAGAAAAGAAAACACCATTAGTTTTGATTTTATTAAACTTAATTGTGAAAATTTTCGTTCTGCAACTGCAGAACGATGTGGAAGAGAAAGCAAATTAAAACTAAAATTACATAAATCACCATAATAAAATTAATTGATTACATTGTCCCAAAATTTATTCCTTAGATAAAGGGTAATTTTTTAGCTATTATCTTTTTGGCAACACTGGTTTAAACAGCTCACGCACGTTTCGTGTTTTGTTTCACTATCAAACATCTTTAGTTTGGTCTAGTAATTTAACCATGAATCGTCTTACAAACGAACAACGCTTGCAAATCGTTGAATTTTATTGTCAAAATGCGTGCTCTGTTAAGAAAGTTCATCGCACGCTTCTTCCATTTTATGGTCAGTTTAATCGACCCACTGAAGCGGATATTCGGGATACGTAATTGTCGATAGCAGAATTGTCGATTTTGAAGTGAAGATCAGGCAGAAGCATTGCAAAAGCTAGCAATGCATCCAGAAAAAGTCACAGTTTGGTGCGGTTTATGGGCTGGTGGGATCATTGGACCGTACTTCTTCAAAGATGCTGCGAATCGTTACGTAACCGGACCGTACTATCGATTCAAATAAAGATTTCATGCAGTTTTCTGAATTTTATGTGTTTTTTTTAATTTTCCTATAGTTCTTAAAAAATCACCCCTTATAGTCAAAGTAAGTTCCATTGCAATACGATTTTATCTGAATCACAATACGCAAAATTTTTAAATTTCAGTATCAAGGGCAATATATTTATTTTTTCTTTGGAAAGAACATTTCTGGGTGTTATTATTATTTAATCTTACAGATATTAATTGTATTTTCCTACCAAAAAATAAATGAAATTTGAACAAACCAACCAAACTACCAATCGTAGCATTTTTAAATAAAAACTACCAATTTTGGTCCAATTGGACCAAAACGGCAACGCTGTGTATGAGTACAATATTTTAAGTGTTCAGACATAACAATATATGCAGTTCAGCTTCTTATTCAATATTCATTTGACAGCTGGTAAGCAAAATAGCTGGTTGTATCAACAACATTGTTTTTATTTTGTATTGTTGTTTTGTTTTTTTTGTCGTTGTTGACATTTAAGTTGTCAAATATCAACAGAAATTGCTCGGATAATTGTAATATTCACACTGAACATACTTACGACAGTGTTGCATTTTAAGTTTTACTCAATATTATAACAATTTGTGTAATTAATATGAAATATTGAGCTCAATAATGGCGTTTATTGTGATTACGCAATAAAGCTGCATATCTGAACACCGTATTATGGGTCATTATTACAACTTGCCGTTAAAGTTGAGTTTAGTTAATGGAAACTTTAGCTAAAGTAAACTTTAAAGTCAATTTTAACTTCTTTTCGTTATTACAGCCTACAGATAAAATAAAGTTAACTTTTTCGAAAACATGGCAGTGCCGGAGCAATGTCGATAAAACTGCTCAATTAAACAAGTGCTTTAAAAAGGCAGTGGCAGTGGTGCTTTTAAAAGGCAGTGTTCATTCATTTTCTTTTGTTTATAAAATTTATGTACTGAGGTTTTAGCTTATCTGGCAGCCATGCCCACGACAGTCACGCTAATAGTCTACCAGTGCAGCTTATAGATGTAATAAATTATAGAACTCGATTTTATTAAAGTTGTCTCCACCACAGATCAGCAATGAATATTTTTTTTTATACTCATAAGTACTCATGAAATTTTGAGTATGAGTGAGTCAACAGTATTGAAAGTCAACTACTCTGATTCATTCGTACTCACTACAACATTGAATTATAAGTACAGGTTACAATGAGTATGAGTACAACAAGCTCATAACATTGGAAATACGTCTGATTCATACGCCTACTCATTCGGATTCATAAATTTAGAAAAATACATATAATACTCATAAATGATTCGAGTTACAGTTGTTGCATTTACAAGAAAAGAAGAAAGAAAAATACAAAGACAGCAAGCAAAGCAAACACACTACCTTCTAGTGAGTATTTCAGTGTTCGTACACGAATCATTTTTTTTTTTTTTTTTTGGCGTGTGATGTAGGGTTCAAAATGCTTTCGCACTTACAGTGATCGTCGTCAGCTACGTCGAGTGGTGCTTCCACTAAAACAATCCCTCCTCCTCTTCTGGGGAAGGAGTATCCCAGAAGAGGAGGAGGGATTGTACACGAATCATACTTATTTATGATTCTTGTAAATGTTGAGTCATGGAATGTCGAAATCAACAACATCATGCGTATTGTTAAGTATAAGTACGATGAGTACTTCAAACTTTAAATATGTAGTAGTATGATATTAAAATAAGTATGAATGCGCATAGGTATCAGAAATTATGAGTATGATTCGAATCTACTCATCTTTCTGAATACTCATTGCTGGTCTCTGGTCTAGACATAAAAATTGGGAAAACAAATCTTAATTTTCAATTAAATTTATAAAACTAATTGCCGTTCAAAACTAAAACACTACAGAGTGAAGGCCAACTGTAATGGCCAATAAAATAATGTAATAGGCAAATAAAATAAAGTATGAATGTTATTGTCTAACAAAATATTACGTATACGTCACCCGTCAGCTCTATGTAATATTTTTCTTGAACTTTTAACATTACCTTCCTTTACATTGTATGTCTCGAAGGAACTATTGGCTACTTTTTATTTTAAAATTTCATGTGGGCGAGGTTCCACGCCCACATACCCAATAAGTATTTAATGTCGCATATCTCATAAACTGCAACAGCTAGAGTCTTCAAATTTTGTAAGGACCACTTTGACGTATATATGAACAAAATAGGCGGATTGGTTTGTATATATATATATTGATAACTTCAGTACATCTACAAGGCAGACAGTCAGCTAGTTGTCGATAGCACTTTAACGGATCATACTATACATTTATATTCCATATTTTTAACCGGAAACACTTGTCTTAATGTCACCCAATAAATGTCCTGATTGGTTAAATAAATTATATTTTTTATTATGGATTTTATAATTTTTCAATCGCTTTAAATTTGAAATTTAATGGAATATGTATGCTTTATTAAAAATTTAATTTTTATGTATATGTATACGGTATGTAAATAGTATTATTTTTAATTAATTGAATTGTTTTTGGTTTTTTGTTTGGTTTAAACTATTAAGCTATTAAATATTGATTCAATTGCTTCTTTTTACAACACTACTAAACTGGAATCATACACTCGACTTATCACATTTTTTACATTCTCAGGGTGGCCAGATAATATTTCGTCACTTTATACTAAAATACATATGTTGGAAAATAAAAATTAAAACAAGACAATAAAATCTATTTTATTTAAATTCACTTTTAGTATAAATGTTGAAAATATTTTGAAATCGAAAATTTGGCCACCTTAACGGATTTGCAATTTTTTTACACGTCTTTCATAACAACTAACAAACACTACAATTGTTCAATTGTTAAGCTTTTAAAACGTTTTTTTCTCGTTTCATCACTAACAAAAGAATGTACTTTTTTGCCTTTGCCACTCAATGATTCCCTTTACAGATTTGACGAGTCTAGTTCAGACAAAGAAATTTTGGATTTACTGTTGGAAAAGAAACGCTATGATAAACGATTGCTACCGCCAGTAAATGGTAAGTTAACAATGAATCCTATTATTATTAGGCATTTAAGTATGTGTTATAACAAGACATTTGTGAATACTAAGGAAATAATAAAGACTACAATTGATATCATATGACAGCAATTAATTGTGAAATGTATTGTATACGCTGAAATGTATCCTTAGCGTGCTCATTATATCATCATGTATTGGTATTGTTTGTCATGATACTATATGCAGTTATTAAAAAATGTCATGTCAATGGTTAACTACTTCTATGTGTGCATTATTGATATGCCAGAGGAAAAGTACATATTAAGTTCGTGTTAAGTATCATCATGTTATCATACAAAAGTACACAAGTAAAGTCAACATAGCCAAAGACAAAGGGAAAGACCAAGACAAGTTGGCTAATATTACTGTTCCATTTGAAAATTAATTGAATTTAAAATTTGCTTTCTTAATGCAATTTTGAAAAACGAACATTTACTATAGTACCAGAATAAATACTGGTTATGCGGAGTATGTTGGTAACTTTTATTGTCTGCAACATCAGCTTAGCGGTTACACGATTGTTTTTTGCATATTCACAAAATTTAATTCCTCTAAGGGCCATTATTACAACTTCCCATTAAAGCTGAGTTTAGTTAAAGGTAACTTTAGCTAAAGTGAACTTTAAAGTCACCTTTAACTTATTTTCTTTATTACACCCAAAGGATAAAATAAAGTTAACTTTTTCAAAAATATGGCAGTGCCAGAGCAATGTCGATAAAATTGCTCAATTAAACAAGTTTTTATTTTAAACGCAGTGGCATCGAAAGACCTCTTTGTTGTTGTTATATTTTCCCATTTTGTTTATATTTAAAGTTGCCATATTGAAAATAAAGAATAAAGAAAAAATAAAAAGGTTTCAGGCAAGGCGACCCCTTATCATGCGACCTCTTCAATTTCGTCATGGAGAGTGTGCTGCGAAAGGCGGGAGTGCATCGCAATGGCACTATTTTTCAAAAAAGTGTCCAGTTGCTTATGTACGCTGACGACATTGACATCATAGGGTGTACCAAGCGAGATGTTACTGCTGCCTTTAGTGCTAATGAACGGGAGTCTACTAAGATGGGTATGGCAGTAAATGAGGGCAAAACAAAGTATACATTATCGACAAGTAGAGACGTGCGGCGTATTGATTCATAGATTACGGCCGATAACTATATTTTTGAAACAGTCAAGGAATTTATTTATCCTGGCCCCGCAGTTACCGCCGAAAATGATGTCAGTCTGGAGACCAAGCGCAGGATCACTCTTGCCAACAGGTGCTACTATGGTCTCAATAGGCAATTGGGTAGCAGAGACCTCTATCGTGCGACAAAACTAACACTCACACAAAACAAGACACTCATCCTACCCGTGCTTCTTAATGGCGCTGAGGCATGGACCCTATTAAGTACTGATGCAGCGGACTTGAGAGTGTTCGAGAGAAAAGTCCTACGTAAGATCTTCGGTCCAGTGCGTGTTGGCGATGATTTCCGTCTCCGATTCAACAGTGAGCTGTATGAGCTCCTCAACGACATTGACGTTGTACAGCGTATTAATATCCAGCGGCTGCCCTGGCACGGCCATTTCGTCCGAATGGAGGAGGATTCTCCGGCGAGACGGGTATTTGATGCGGGAATCTGCGGAAGTCAGCGAAGAGGACGACCTTGTCTCCGCCGGAAGGACCAAATCGAGGAAGCTCTGTCATCGATTGGTGTGACCAACTGGCGTAGGCGAGCAAGAAGCAGAGGCGCCTGTAAGCATGTGTTGCAGCAGGCCGAAATCCGTAAAACGGGTTGTTATAGCCAATTAAATACATACATAATTGGCCATTGCAACCCTTCAGTCAAGATTACGGCCAAGCTCCTCAACACCACTCATGTTGTGTGCGTTAATTTTATACATGAGTGACGGGACCTACAGTTTAAAGTCAACTCCGAACGACAGATTTTTTGAGAAGCTTTTCATGGCAATTTTTACTCTCAGAGTTTTTGCCAGAAATCTGCTGAGAGGAAGTCGCCAAAGAAATATTTTCATATTTTCGTTATGATGTCTGACCTGGGATTCGAACTAGGGCCTTTCGTCTAATAAGCCAACACACTACCTACTAGACCACGGCGACTTCAATTAAATATGTAAGTAATACGGCAAGTTCGAACATAACTTTAAAAGTTAGAGGTAGGATGATCCTCCCTTTGGCTTAACGCTTACTTCTACCATATTGTCCACTTATAATGAAAAACAAGTTGTAATAATGGCCCTTAGACTACGCTGTTTACAAATGAAATTAATTTAAAAAATTATTTCATCAAGTTTTATTTAATTTTTGGAAATCTTCTTGTATCGAATATTAATGTTTTGCATAAGGTTTTTGGAAGCGTAAAAACATTTTCCATACATACTGTTGTAGTTGAATTTATAATAAAACTCTTAAAGAAAATATTTGTATAAAAGAAGTTAAATTTTACAGATGAAGACTTTTGCTGTGGATTATCGTCACCTGATATGGCTACAGAACTAAACTCAAGGAGACCACACAGACGCGGTTTGTTTATTAAATTAATGAATTAAATATAAATAATTAAATATAATAACTATATTAATAAATCTTTCAATAATTCTTAAATTTTATACAAAAAACAATACAACACAAATACCTATGCCAATTTGTATTTGTTTTTCATTGAAATATAATTTTATACATTAAATTAAATATTAATTTTGAAAATTGTTTTCACTTCTATTGGTGATTAGTTATAAATCGATTAGTTAGATAAATCGATACACATGCATATGTATAAGTATTGTTGTACGTACTCGCATACAATATTGATTTATTTTTTTTCATTTTTAATTTTTGCCTTTGTTTTTCTATTTTCAAATTCGTTTAAAGTTTCTCTCTTAATTTAATTTCGTAATATGAAGTGCTTGTTTCTTATTGATTTGAGTTTTGTGGCCATCAACAGTAACAATTTAAATGAAAATTTTCTTTTAAATTCTCAATTTAAATTTAGTATTTTCATCCTTTATTCATAAACACATCCATGCATACAATACATACATATATAATCACAAATTTTTTTTGTGTATTCATACATTCGTGTGTTCGTGTAGTGGTTATTTTGTGTGGGGTGCACAAGTGAGTACATGTTTATACTTTAGACGCTTTTTATTGAATAAAACTAAAAGTAATAAAGAAAACTTCAACTTCAAACCTTTTTTTTGTCATTTATTTAGCATTTAGTGATTAACAAAATAATATAAAATTAAAGCAGAAAGCATCAAGCTCTATGAACAAAACAAACAAAAACACCAACTCGCATGTACTCAATTTTGCACGTCTGCATTTTATGATATGTTTGCAAAAACGAAATCAAAAACTACTGTTAGTTTTTCAGGTTTTTGCATTACTTTGACTTTTAAAGAAAATATTAGTTTAATATTAAATACTTAATCTCGTTGAGCGCATCAATTTCTATTAAAAAATGAAGGAACTCCCGAAATCAACTGAAGATAGTATTGTAGCTTTGACTGGAAGTGCTTATTCCACACGGGAAATTTATAAGCAACTTCGAGTTAGTCAGCTAGTAGTCATCCGAGTCCAAAAACGTCGTTCTGTTGTTCCCAAGACTCAAGTCAGAGGTCGTAAAAAACAACTAACTAATACAGATGCTCGTCTAATGGCAAAAAAAATGAAAACTGACAAATTTTTAACACCACAAGGAGCTTCTTTCGCAATCGGGAAAACCGTTAGTCGATGGGCGACAAGAAGAGCTCTTAAAGATATTGGCTACACCTCAGCAGTTAAAGGTTAAAGTTAGCCAGAGAACATGAAAATTGCACAGTGGATGACTGGAAACATGAGATCAGGTCAGATGAGTCCGAAATCCAACCGCTTTTGATCCGATGGTAAGCAATATTGCTGGCGCCGCCATGGAAAAGAATTCAAAGGCACCAACGGTGGAGGAAACATTATCGTATGGGGTTGCTTTACATGGAGGCACCTCGGACCACCACCAAAGAATCAATAATATTATGAAAAAAGAATATTATTTGAGAATTTTGCAGACCCATCTTCCGATTTTGTCGACAAGAGCGCTTATCCTGCGCAAGAAGTACTTTTCCAGCAGGATGGTAACCCCAAACACACCGCCAAAATCGTTAAAGAATTTCTTAGGGAGCAAAACTTTCAATTAGTACGGTGACCAGCACAAAGTCCAGTCCTCAATCCGACTAAGAATTTGTGGTCAATCTTGAAGAGACGGTTGAGACAGTACCGATCAGCTCCAACCAATTTATATGAGCTTTGGCAACGGATTCATCAGGAATTGACAAATATTGTCATCAGGAATTGACAAATATTCCGAAAGAAATTATAGAGAATTTGTTGGAGAGTCACCGTGGTCTAGTAGGTAGTGTATTGGCTTATTAGACGAAAGGCCCAAGTTCAAATCCCAGGTCAGACATTAAAACGAAAACATGAAAATTTTCTTCGGCGACTTCCTCTCAGCAAATTTTCCGGCAAAAACTCGCAGAGTAAAAATTGTCATGAAAAGCTTCTCAAAAATCTGTCGTTCGGAGTCGACTTTAAACTGTAGGTCCCGCTACACATGTATAAAATTAACGCACACAACACGAGTGGTGTGAGAAGCTAGGACGTTGTACAATGGGTCAATTCGACCTCCGAGTACTGTAGTTGTCACAGTTGACAAGTACACATCCTCTAACCTAACCAAATCGCATAAAAGAAATTATACACAACAACGGTCTTTGGACTAAATATTAAAAATACTCGTATTCCCTAAAATTTTGAATGGTGCAAAACTGAGTACATAGGAATAATAAAAATTTTTTTTTGGATTTTGATAAATTTTTGTTTTGAATTTTATATAATTTTGTTAAGTACTAAATAACATACATACATAAATACAAACATGTACTCACTTGTGCACCCCACTGTATACATACCGAATTCTTTTCCTTTAAGTTCTTTAACTGTGTCTACTCGTTCATGAATTTTTAATACCAAAAAAAAATGTATTTTTCTATGTTTTCTTTTGTTTTCCATTTTATTTTTTTTTTTATAAACAATTGCAAATAATAACAACAAAAAATAAAAAAAAAACTGTACATTTTTGTGTAGGTACTCTGACGGTAAATGTGAACGTATTACTACTGAGTTTAGCATCGCCCGATGAAAGTAGTCTGGTAACTATAATTTATTCATATTATTATTCATTTAAGTTTCATAGAAAAAAATAGAAAATAATAAAAGAAAAAAACAAAATTAATATACAGAAATGTCAATAAAAAGATATTTTTGTAAAATGTTTTATTTTTATTTAAATTTTATTCTAATTTTTGTCCTGTAAAGAAACGTTTTTATTTAGTTCAACATTCATTCATTCGTTTCAATTTAGAAATATGAAGTGGAATTTCTGTTGAATCAACAGTGGAATGATCCTCGTTTACAATATGGCAACAAGTCACACTATGATTTTCTAAATGCATTGCATCACCATGACAGCATTTGGACGCCGGATACTTATTTCATTATGCACGGCGACTTTAAGGATCCCATTATACCCATGCATTTCGCTTTAAGAATTTACCGGAACGGGACCATTACGTACGCAATGAGGTGTGTATACAAAAGCAAAGAATATTCTCCTTACATTTACATATTCAAGCATTTAACTTTCTTATAAATTATACACACACAAATACAGAAATATTTCAGTTTATTTCCCATACTTTCTTCTTTTATTCTTTTATTTTTTCAAATTTATGAATATTTATTATATTTATCGTGAAAACAACAATAAAACGATTGTGAAATAACAAAAATAATACAGAATACAAACAAACACAAAAAATAACAAATATTTCAACACAGAATTTTGTGGATATATCTTCTGTCTGAATTTTCATGACCTATGTGTTCAAATAGGGCAAAAATTCCACGGTGGGGCAAAGTTGTTTCCCAACCACAGATCAGCAATGAATCGTTTTTTCGCTACTCATAAGTAGTCATGAAATTTTGAGTATGAGTGAGTGAACAGTATTGAAATTCTACTACTTTGATTCATTCGCTCTCACTACAATGTTGATTTATAAGTACAGGTAGCAATGAGTATGAGTACAACGTTGACATCAAACTCATAACATTCGAAATATGTTTGATTCATACGCCTATTCATTCAGATTCATAAATCTAGAAAAATACTTATAATTCATAATTCATACTTATAACTCATAAATTTACAGTCTTAGTTGTTGTTGCATTTACAAAAAACGAAGAAAGAAAAAGACAAAGACCGCAAGCAAACACACAACCTTCTAGTGAGTATTGTAGAGTTCTTACGCGATTCATACTTATTCTGTGATTCTTTTAAATGTTGAGTCTGGAGAGTCGAAATTAACAACATCATGTGTAATGTTAAGTATGAGTACTATAAGTTCTTAAAACTTTCAATATGTGTAGTATGAGTATAATATTAAAATAAGTATGAATGCGAATAAGTATCAGAAATTATAAGTATGATTCAAACCTACTCATCTTTTTCGGTACTCATTGCTGGTCTCTGGTGGCAAAGTTGTGTTCCAACCATTTCGTTATCTTAAACCCGCAAACAACATGATATAAAAACCATAATTTTGCCGTCATTTCTGGCAAAGAGATTTAATAAGAAAAACAAAAAAGCAAAATCAAAGGACAACTTAGGTCCATTATTACAACTTGCCATTAACTAAAGGCAGGATTTCAACAGGCGGATAACTTGTTTTTCATTATTATGAGTACTGAAGAGAAAAGTGAGCGTTAAGCTAAAGGGGAGACCATACTACTTTTAACTTTTAAAGTTCACTTTATCTTTGAACTTGCCATATAATGTATGTATATTATTATGAATATGCCAACATTATTTAATGAAAAGCATGAAAAATAAATTATTAAAAATTAATAGTTTTTCAAACCAAAATGGATATTCATTATATTTACTTTAAAATAAAAAACATAAAAATAAAAAAGCTAGAACCTCAACACACAAATTTTGTAAGCAAAATGAATATACATAACAAATAGGAAACACGTCGTTGCCACTGCGTTTTTAAAGCACTTGTTTAATTGGCAGTGTTATCGACATTGGTCCAGCGCTGCCATATTTTTGAAAAAGTTAACTTTAATTTAACCTTAGGTTGTAAAAACGAATAGAAGTTAAAGGTGACATTAAAGTTCACTTTAGCTAAAGCTACCTTTAATTAAACCCAACTTTAACGGAAAGTTGTAATAATGGCCCTTAATGTGTCCTACTCTCTATCATAGCTGAAAATTTATGAAATTAAACATATGTAGAGACACATAGTAACTAAAATATTAACAATAACTGTAAGGTATGCCTTACTTAGAAATTACACGTTTAATTCACGTTGTATTTCAATTTTTAACAAAGTCACACTTTTACTAATCATACATACATAATTGCAAAACTTGAATTTAGAATTTTGAAAATTAAATTGATTATCAATATTGCTTCAGTTTTCGTCTAGCTAGGAAATCAGCTGATGCATGTTGTAAAGAAAATAAATATAATATTGTGTTATGATTACCTGTAGTATGTACACAAAAACAATGAAATGCTATGGAATTTCAATCTTTTATTACATAGGCAAAAAGATTTAAAAGCATAAACTACAGAGCTGTGAGCTAATTTATTATATTAAATTTTTGTAAAAACTTTTGGTTTAAAATATAAACTCGCTATACCTTGTAAGTCGCCGTAGTCTAGTAGGTAGTCCTCGGTTCAAACCCCAGGTCAAACAGAAATATGAAAAAATATTTCTTCGGCGACTTCCTCTCAGCAGATTTCTAGCAAAAATTCTGAGAGTAAATAAAATTAACATGACAAGTTTCTAAAAAATCTGTCGTTCGGAATTTAAAATGTAGGTCCGACCACTCATATATAAAAATAACACACACAACATAAATGGTGTGAGAAACTAGGTAGTAATCCTAACTAAAAAGTTGTAATGACCAATTATCTGTTATGTATATTTACACCTTATTACTAATGCTTTCAATGCACTATACTATAGGTATTATATCGGGTTATCCATTTCGTGGTTTCAAAAGTAAACGTAAATAAAACACATATAAAATATTTTTATCATGATATATCTTTTTTATTGTAAAGTTTGAACGTTGACATTATGTGTGAATCACTACATCATTTAAATGACCTCCACGCGAAGTGTTGCAAGCATTGATTCTTTTGAGGTAATTTTCGACCACTTTTTGACACATATTGGGCGTTATCTCTGCCATAACTTGGCGAATGTTGGTTTTTAAGTGCTCAAGAGTTGAAGGTTTATCTGCATAAACACGGTCTATCGCGTAGCCCCACAAAAAAAGTCTAATGGTGTCAAATCGCATGATTTTGGTGGCCAGTTGATATCGCCACGACGAGAACTTACGCGACCAGGAAATGTTTCTTGCAATATTATATATATACACTTAAGAAACGATTTACATCGTTTAAAGTTAATAATGCTTGGCATTTTTCAAACGTTTTCCAGGTTATCCTTCGTAGATATAAGAGTCCGATCAACATACGATCTGGACTCATATATAATCTAGCATATCACATAGTGCTAATAAGTCGAAAATACACCTTAATTAAGATATTTATCACATTTTAATCATAATATGTGCACTTTGTTTTTTATTGAAAATCATAAACTATATGTTTATTT
This sequence comes from Sarcophaga rosellei, assembly GCA_930367235.1. Classification (NCBI taxonomy): domain Eukaryota; kingdom Metazoa; phylum Arthropoda; class Insecta; order Diptera; family Sarcophagidae; genus Sarcophaga; species Sarcophaga rosellei. The sequence goes on along the minus strand of OV884020.1, from coordinate 25,658,934 downwards.
ATTTCTCGAAGGCTATAATATTATTATTTATTTCGTTATCATGTTACTAATTTTGCTATAATCTTCTTTCAGACGACATCTTATTCTATCCTGTCAGGGAAGTTTACACATATTTCCATTCGATGATCCGAAATGTTCATTTTCAATGGAGAGCAGTAAGTAAATGGAAATTAAGTTAGAATAATAAGTAGTTATACAATCTTTTTATTTATTGTTTTTGTAACATATTTATTAATTAGTTCTGACCCTTTTTCTAGAGCAATGTGTTCACGGTAGTCAAAAATTTTTAGTCCTTCAAAACTTTTTATTGTTCGCACAATTTTGTGTGCCACTGTTCACAACTTGATGTATACAACAATAATTGTTTTGCTTCATGATCTGCTCTTCTCAGTAAACAACAACAATTGTTCGATAGATCTTTACACGCAACGCGTCTTCCCACAAGACTGACTGAATTCTTAGTACTACTTGCTTTGTCTTGCCTTTTTATATGCCCACGTAAACAGTCTAAGGAATGTTCTTGAAGTCGAATGTTCGTCGCTTTGCCTTCTTGAAAACTCCATCGTGGTTTCATTGTTGTTTGTGGATTTTGTTTATGTTGTTTGTTGTTGCCTTCTTGCTTACTTGTCTATCCCCTTTTCGTTCATACTGCTGTTATTGGTATATGGTTTTTGTAGCTTTTGTTTATCGTTTTAATGTTAAACGATGTTACACTATTTCCATTTTCGTAACAATATTTTTTAATAATCTTGGTTTTTTTTTTTTGTTTTGACCTTAATTGAACGTAAAAGCCAAGCCGCTCTGATTTAGGGATGGCAGTTATGAGTTTTACTATGTTCAGATATGCACTTTTATTGAGTACAATATTTTAAGTGTTCAGATATAACAATATACGCAGTTCAGCTGCTCATTCAACATGCACTTGACAGCTGGTAAACAAAACAGCTGGTTGTTTCAACAAGATTGTTTTTTTTTTTGTTTGTTTTTCGTTATTGACGTTTGAGTTGTCAAATATCAATAGAAAGTGTTCACACTGAATATACCTATGACAGTGCTGTATTTTAAGTTTTATTCAATATTATAACAAATTGCGTATTTATTGCGCAATAATTAATTTAAACTTTATATGAAATATTGAGCTCAATAATGGCGTTTATTGCGATTTACGCAATAAGGTTGCATATCTGAACACCGTATTAGACATGAGACGTGAGTCTGTAATTAATAACTGAGAGTTGCATTAAAGAATGATCCTTAAACACAGTGGTTTTGAACACTAAAAGTTGGATATTGTTAATACAGACCGTGAATAAATAATGAAAATATATTAATGAAATAAATGATTTATTTAAATAAGTAACGGAATTGTCAATTTATTTATTTATTTTTTATTTATTAATATTTTGTTATTAATATTTAATTAAATTTAATTTTATATAATAAACTTATGTATGTATTTCATTTGTTTCCATAAACAGTTTCGTATGAGGAAGCCCAAATAAAATATGTTTGGAAAAATGATGAGGACACATTGCGTAAGAGCCCATCCCTGACAACATTAAATGCATATTTGATTAAAAATCAAACAACCGCCTGTGATCAAAATAGCTGGAGAGGTGAGTGTTCTTAAATTCTTGTATTCTAAATAGTTTTCTCTTTTGATTTCATATATATTTTTATTAATTAAAATTTTTTACGATTTGCGTTTTTAGTAGTTTTTCCTTTGTTTCTTTTTTTTTTTTTTTTGTTTTTTTTTTGTTTTACTGCAGTTGTAGATTTCAAAAGTAATTACAATTTTTATAACAAACAAAAAAACGTGTCTATTGTTTCCAATTGTTTATTTAATTTTCTTTTGTTTTTCTTAGTTTTCTTTTTTTTCTTTTTTTTTGGTACTTTATGTCTGACTTATTCTCATTACTCTCTTGTCTGTTTGCTATTATTTTCGTAGTAATTAAAAACTGTAATTAAATTTAATTGAATTTCTAATGCTAATTTTCTTGATAGAATTTATTTCCGTAATTTTTAAAAATATATATATTTTTTTAGTTATAAATTTGCTATAATTTATTGAAATATTTTGAAACAAAACTATATTGTTTAAATTGCATTGCAAGCAAAAAAAAATATTTATATGCGTAGTTTGTTTGTTTTTTTAAAATAAAATAAAAAAATAAAAAAAATAATAATAATTATAATGGAAGATGAAATCAATTTTATTTTTAAAATATTTTCATTTTATTTAATTTCAAATAGGTAATGAACCAAATATGTATGAACTTTTGTGGCAATTAATTTATGATTTACAATATGTATACTTATACAATTAATACCAATGCATCCATCATAAGAGTAGAGAAATTAGTCTTTTTATATTATGCTCCTTTAATTTTTATAATGCTTTGAAATTTTGTTTTCAGATTAGAGATAAACTTACACTGCGTTCCACATGAATAGGTGCAGCGTTTTAGCAATCAATTTAACTTTGCGGCTCTCAAAATAATCAATTGACAGAATTATATTTTAATTTTTATTAAAGGCCTAAAAGTAAAGAAAAATAATGTAAGCAAAGAAAGTTATAAAAATTTCAGCTTGGTTCAATCCGTGCTTATTTTTGTTACTTTGAAAGAAATGAGAAAGTAAAGAAATTATGCTTCACTTGAATAGGTGCATATTAAAAAAAATGAATAAACTGTAAAAAAAAATTAAATAAAACACGATAACGTTGAAGATTTCTTCACTACATAGTTTATTTTTGTATTAATTTTTAAAAGTACCTCATAAATTCTATTTAGAAGGAAGTTATAAAGTTATAATGACTCTCCGTCATGAAATTGTCATCCAGATTCGTATACTTTCCGTGGCAACCATCCCCACACGTTTTCCATTATTTTTAAATCCGGCGAGTATGGCGGCGGAATTCAACATTTTGCTTGCTAATCCACGTTTTAACAATCCTTGCCGTGTGGATCGGAGCATTATTCTGCTCGAAAATCCATGAGATGGGTCCAAACTGGTCTTGAAATTTCGGAAACGCCGTTTGCAGAATTGATTTATAAGAATTCGGTGTCATTTTCATCGTTTGAAATTCCAAGTCTATGACTCCATAGTACGATATTGATCCCCAGACCATAACACCACCTACTCGACTATAGTTACGGGCTAAAAAACGTTCTTCCTTTCTCAAATCGTGAAAATATTGGTTGAAGCCGTCTGTCTAGCCCATCAAAATTGAACTTTTTTCGTCAAAAAATGCTACTTTAGTCCATTCAGTCTTACATAGGAGCACATATGGCTTGCTCCTTGCAAAAATTTAACCGCAATTTCTTATGTTGCTGGTTTCTTCTGCGATTTGAGTCTTTTTAGGTGGTCTAAAGAATTTATTATTCTTCTAACGGTGCAAACACTAGCACTGGAACCACTTTTTGCTTTATAGGCATCTATTTTATTCTTTTCTTTCGCTGTTAAAGATTTACCGCGGCCTATTTTCAAATTAAACTTATATAGGGTGTTTTTTATAGAGGTATAGAACTTTAAGCTGCAATAAAACAACGATGGATTATTCGATTGACATGAATTTTATTTATCCGAAAGATAATCTTGTGGCATTACATTTTAAATATGATTTCTGGCATATGACCGCCACGGCTGGCGCGGATGTAGTCCAATTTGGACGTCCAATTTTCGATGACTTTTTCCAACATTTGTGGCCGTATATCGGCAATAACACGGCGAATATTGTTTTCCAAATGGTTAAGCGTTTGTGGCTTTACCGCATAGACCAATGACATTACATAGCCCCACAGAAAGTAGTCTAGCGGTGTTAAATCACAAGATCTTGGAGGCCAAGAACACAGGTCCAAAACGTGAAATTAGGCGGTCACCAAACGTGTCTTTCAATAAATCTATTGTGGCACGAGCTGTGTGACATGTTGCGCCGTCTTGTTGAAACCACATCTCCTGGACATCATGATTATTCAATTCAGGAATGAAAAAGTTAGTAATCATGGCTCTATACCCATCACCATTGACTGTAACGTTCTTCCTCAATGCTACGCTCTACAGCAGCAATAGCTTCTTCTGTACGCACCGTACAGCGTCTCTGGGGATGCGAGTTTTCAATAAGAGTAAACGTGGTGCGAAAAGGTTCTATGGTTAATCAAATTAACTGCTCTGATGGACGATTTTGTCGACGATAAAATGGACGTAGTGCGCGATACGTTTTCCGCACAGAAGCATTATTTTCGAAATAAAATTGCACTATTTGCAAGCGTTGTTCAGGCGTGAGTCTATTCATGATGAATTGCCAAACCAAACTGAGAATAAATCACTTGACAGCTCTTAAATCGGTCGCCATCTTGAAAAGTAATGCCAACTTAAAGTTCTATACCTCTATAAAAAACACCCTTTAGAAAATCACTTTTGTTCTCAAATTAAAAAAAAAATTATTAACAATTTTCTAGTTAGAGTTGACAGAAACGACGTTATAATCACATTTTAATCACCGCACCTATTCAATTGATGCAAATATAACACCCACTTTTTTATACAAATTACAAAAACAAGAACAGATAAAATCTAACGGAACTTTTTCGAGTTTTCTTTCTTCATACTCTTTATCTCAATTGTCAGACTTTTAATAAAAAATACAACAAAATTGTCTCTCTCCTTGAATTATCTTGATTGCTAAAGCACTTCGCCTATTCATATGGAACGCAGTGTATTAAAATTTTTGACATTTAAAAATAAAAAACAATTGCATTTGCTATATATTTATTTATTGTACTTATTTAGTAAGTTAGTAGTTATCGTTTCATTTATTGCTCTAAAATGTATTGTATGTGTACCATATTTAGTTTCAATTTACTAAAAATCTGTAGTAAAATAATTTAAAAATTTTATGAAGATTTTATATACGCGTTATGTTTATCTAAAACGATTACATCTATCAATTTCTATCACTTTTAATTTTAAATAACGAAGGGAACTACAGCTGTCTTAGAGTCGATTTAATATTTACCAGAGATCGAGCATTCTATTTCACCACCGTTTTTATACCTGGCATTATATTGGTGACTTCATCATTTATAACATTCTGGTTAGAATGGAATGCTGTACCGGCTAGATCCATGATAGGTAAAACAAACCAATAAAACACCATACCAAACCTAGCAAACGCCAAAAAAATCAATTTACAATAAAGTACTATATGCGATATATATACATACGATATATGTATACTTAATAGTACTCAACAATCAAACAGATAAACCATCAGCCTACCAAACCAACCAACCAACCAATCCAGCAAACAAAATATCTACTAATTTTGTATTAAAAAAAAAACCGAATTTTCATTTTAATGCATTAAATGAACAAAATCAACAAATTTACACCACTCCCTCTTAATCATCATTATATAGATACAAAAAAAATTTTATATTTCTTTGCCTAGCAGCGCTACAATTACTTTTATTTGAATCTTTCTAAGTTGATTACTAAATTACTTTTTTTTTTCTCCTCCTAAAATTCACAATTTAAATACATGTTTTCGTTTTAAATTTAATTTAAAAAAAAAATTAAATCCATGAAAAATTATTATGCCTGGTAGACTGCTAAAGTTTTTTTTTACAAATGTTTTGCCTTCGATAATTAATTATTTCTTTATTGTCATAATAATTTCTTCTTCTTTTTTTCGTATTTTACACACATTTTTCCAAACAACATTTGTAAACATGATTCTGCATATGTTATCCGTTTCTTTTGTTTCTTAGCTTCTCCAGCCATCATACTTCTAACAGAAAACATGATTTATCCCTTTACGTATGTATTTTGTAGTTTACCTTGTCTTTTTTCTAAGTGTACAAAGAGCAGAAACTACTTTCAAACTTGTTATCAAACTCATTTCGAAATTATTTTAAAACCGTTTACAAATTATTTTTATTGTGATTTATGCATGAACCACCCCCTCCTTCCCCGGACTCCATTCGAAAAATTTTATTTGAAAGAAGGTGAAATCGGATTTTTTTAAGCAATTTTTTAAACTATAGATAGGTTATACTAGTCATTAGCTATATAGGAAGGGTAATAATTAAGAGCTGCATAGTGAATTATTTACGTCACACGTCTTTTAAAGTTTATCAATAATGTAACGCACAGATTACATTCCAGTCCAATGTATTCTACCACAATACCACTACTCGGCACAAGGTAACTGTAAGATCAAATTTCATATCTCAATAGCTTCAAAATAAAAACAAATACGAAAAAGTAACGGCAAGAAGCATTGGAAGTAATATCATGTTCCGACATGCACTTTTATTGCGTAAATAGAAATAAACGCCATTATTTAGCTCAATATTTCATATAAAGTTTCAATTAATTATTGCGCAATAAATACGCAAATTGTTAAGTATGTTCAGTGCACATATTACAATTATCCGAATACTTTCTGTGATATTTGGCAACTCAAATCTCAACAACGACAAACAGAAAAAAACAAGCAAAATAAAAACAATGTTGTTGAAACAACCAGCTGTTTTGTTTCCCAGCTGTCAAATGAATATTGAATAAGCAGCTGAACTGCGTATATTACTATGTCTGAAGACTTAAAATATTGTTCTCAAATAACCGAATATTAACTCAATAAAACAGTATGTCTGAACATAGTATAAATCTTCCAAACTAATGTACAATATATACATGGAATACAAAAGAAAAAATCTTAATTTAAATAAATGTTATTCTTAATAAACAATCTATGAGGCTATCGTTAAGTCAGGGCGCGTAGCTTGTCGAAAGACCACAAATATCAAGCATTTTTTATGAGAAGAAATATGCAGTTGGCTACCTTTCAGCAAAAACTATAAAGTCACACTAGAATTACAGATCACTATAAGAAATACTTTCCTTGACTTTGGTGAGAGTGACTCATCAATCGCTGATTAGAAATGATTCAGTCATAGCATGTAATCTGTATCAGAGATCAGCAATGAATCGTTTTTTCGCTACTCATAAGTACCCATGAAATTTTGAGTATGAGTGAGTGAACAGTATTGAAATTCAACTACTCTGATTCATTCATACTCACTACAATGTTGATTTATAACTACAGGTTCCAATGAGTATGAGTAGAACGTTGACATCAAACTCATACCATTCGAAATATGTTTGATTCATATACCAGATTCCTAAATTTAGAAAAATGCGTATAATATTCATTAATGATTCGAGTGACACGAATCATTCATCAAAATTTACAGTCTTAGTTGGTGGTGCATTTGCAAACAAAGAAGAAATAAAAAGACAAAGACAGCAAGCAAAGCAAACACAAAACCTTCTAGTGAGTATTGTAGTGTTCGTACGCGAATGATACTTATTTTGTGATTCTTGTAAATGTTGAGTTATGCAGCGTCATAACCAACAACATCATACGTGTGGTTAAGTACGAGTACGGTGTGTACTTCAAACTTTGAATTTGAGTAGTATGAGTATGATATTAAAATAATTATGTATGCGTATAAGTATCAGAAATTATGAGTATGATTTGAATCTGCTCATGTTCTTAAATACTCATTGCTGATCTCTGGGCAGAACACATCACTACCGTACTCTTAAATCGGTCATACTGCAATGTGAAGTTAGCTGTGAGGCTCGTTGTGCCATTTTGTTGTAACCACATGTCGTTGGTGTCCAGAACATTCACTTAAAGGCAAAAGAAGTTCATAATCATCGGCGTATATGCACGTCTGTTAATAGTGATGGTTTGGCCATGAAAAAATTATGGATCGATAAACTACTCATCCATATATAGCCCTAATTAATGAAGTTTTCCCTAAAAATTATTGTATATTCACGCAGACAGATGATCAATGTTCAAAAGTTCCTATTGTAAGACCTAATACATACAGTAAAATACTTTTTGTCAGATAAAAAGAGTTATACCCATACGTACAGTATATCTATAATTAATCTGTCAATGGCATTCTGATGCAAAACCTTTATCGTTTTACTTGTTTTATTCAGAACCAGGAAACATAAGAGAGCTAGTCGCCGTAGTATAGTAGGTAGTGTGTTAGCTTATTAGACGCGAAGCCACGGTTCAAATCTCAGGTCAGACATCAAAACGAAATATGAAAAAATATTTCTTCGGCAACTTCCTCTCAGCAAATTTCTGGCAAAAACTCTGAGAGTAAATAAAATTGCCATGAAGGGTTTCTCAAAAATTTGGCATTCGGAGTCGACGTTTAACTCTAAGTCCCGCCACTCATGTATACAATTACGGCACACAACATAAGTTGTATGAGTAGCCAGATTGTAATCCTGGCTGAAGGGATGTAATGACGAATTATGTATGTATGTATTAATATATAAATTTTTAATCAATCTGTTGCTTTTCCTCTCAGAACACTTAAAATTCTTTTTTATTGTGATAAAAAAAAATATTGAAAATTTTTTAATAAAAACAAATGAAATAAATATTATACTTCTATACTTTATATATTTGAATTATGAGTATAATAATATTATGCACAATGTTTTAATCAAATATTATTGATCAGTTTGGCCAATTGCTGTCCATTTTTTTGTTTCTTGTTATTGACGAACCATTCATTAAAGTGCTGAGAAATTCTGGCCAAAATCTAGTCCATCAATCTAGTGACGATTCGATTCGATAATTATTAAATGGCATTCATTTCTTACAAATTAATTCATCTGCTGCCTGGCAATGTCTGTATGTGCAGAATAATAATGGAATGATATCAGCGAGATACTCGTACAAGTTATTGAGAAATTCCGAAATGTTTATTTGGTCTTGCACTTTGTAATTTGCGCGTGTGTAGTGTGTATAATTTTTTTATAAATTTTTTAAAAATTAATAACAATAATAATGATAATAAATAATTATAATACGAAATTAAAGCAATGAACTACTACTGTATTCATAAATAATTTAAATAACAAACAGAGTCTTTCAAACAATCAATCAATCTATGTACTTAACTTCTTATCACTACTTGATGATGATGCGCCAGTATGGTATCTTCCTACTGTATTCTGTATGTGTTCTTTTAAAGGTAATTACAGTTGTCTACAAGTTGAGTTAACCTTTACCCGTGACCGTGCATATTATTTTACAACCGTTTTCATACCTGGCATTATATTGGTGACTTCATCGTTTATTACATTCTGGCTGGAATGGAACGCAGTACCGGCCAGAGTTATGATCGGTACGTAGAATTCATCTTTCTTCCTTCCTTTAAAATAAAAAAAATTTAAAAAAAAAACTATACATACAACATATATTTTGTTTTCTCTCTGTCTCTATTACTTAAATACAGTATATGTTTAATGTAACATTTGTAGCAACAATATATTTCTAGTTATAAATAAATCTCTCTCTGTCTCTCTCTCTCTCTCTCAATGTGTCAAATTGCCTTTGTAAAAAAATTACAAAAAGAAAATCTAGTTTACACCTACAATACATAGTTATCGCAATTGTAATCGTTATCGTTACCGTTCTTTACTCGAAATGTGTACTGTAAATATAGAAATAAACAATGTAAACAAAAGAAACAGAAAAAATACAAAAAAAAGGTTTAATTGATGAACTTTTTAATCCACTTTCTAGGATACTTAGGTTTAGAAGTTAGTTTCTTATTCTTTTAATTTCATCTCAACATGTTGTCTTAGACAAATAGATAACAATAAAACGGAAAACTAGAAAATAGATAAAGGAAAAGTTTGTTGTTTCAATTGTCTTATTGTCTATCAATCCATTTCATTTAGTTGTTAGCAAAGAACAAACAAGAGTTTTATCCAAAATGTCTCCGTTATTTCTTTTGAGGTTTTCACAATTAGTGTAAGAAAGAAAAAATTTTTGTTTTCCTTGTATCCGTATCCGTTTCTGACTCTTTATTTTTTCGTTTAATTTTTTATTTTAATTGTTCTCTTATTTAGTTCAAGCACAATTTCTTCCGCAACACAATAGAAACTTTTTTGCTGCATAGTTTCCACATTTTTTTTATCTCATAATATAATTATTTGCCTTACTTGTTGTTTAATTTAATTTGCACATGCATGATCTCAATCAATTGCACTCACTACTCAGTCATGTACATATGTATGTATGGATGTATGCACACCTACACACTTGTAAACAAGAAGTTTGTTGTCGATTAATCGTTTAAGAATAAAATAAAATGATACTCTAAGGGATATTATTACAACTTGCTGTTAAACTTGGGTTTAGTTAAAGGTGACTTTAGCTAAAGTGAACTTCAAAGTCACCTTTGACTTCTTTTCGTTATTATAACCTAATGATAAAATAAAGTTAACTTTTTCAAAAATGTGCCAATGTCGATAAAACTGCCCAAATTAAACAAGTTTTTTTGAAACTCACGGCAACCACGGGCTTCTTTTTTTGTTGTATTTGAAGTTGCCATATTGAAAATAATATATATGGCAAGTTCAAACATAAACTTAACTTTAAATGTTGAAGGAAGGATGATCTTCCCTTTAGCTTAACGCTCACTTTTATCTTATTGCGTACTCATAATAAGGAAAAACAATTCATCTGCCCATTAAAGTCCTGCCTTTAGTTAACGGCAAGTTGTAATAATGGCCCTAATTATTGTAATTTTCTGATTTCATTCTGAAAGTGTCAACTACATTGTGTATTAAAAATTGCTAAAAAATCATTCATTATTAAGGAACAATTAATTGGACTCTTATATCTAAGCTAGGGAATAAAAAATAAAAGTTTACAAAAATTTCTCTTAGAATACATTTAAAAAATTTTTTATTACTGTTCTTGAAAAATCTGTATATTTAAAAATTATTTCTCAATAATAGTGTCACTGAACTCGTAGGTTATCAACTATTTTGTCAGCAAAGGGATATAGCCTTATGATATAAGTATATGAATGATTCCCATTAAATCTACAGATGTTAAACGTTTTAAACTAAACTTTAACTTAATTTTAAGTTAACTTTAACTTTAATTGCTAGAAATGAAATTTTTAGATATTTTAATATATTTTCCTGAATTATTGACAATATTATAAACTATTTAGGCGAAAGCATACGAAATAGATTTCGAAATTTTATTTTATTTGCTTTAAAGTTTGTGTGATTCTATCCGATCTCTATAAGTACTTATGAAGTTTTGAGTATGAGTGAGTCAGCAGTATTGAAATTTAACTACTCTGATTCGTACTCAGTACAACATTGATTTATAAGTACAGGTTGCAATGAGTATGCGTACAACGTTAACATCAAACTCATAACATTCGAAATATGTTTGATTCATACGCCTACTCATTCAGATTCATAAATTTAGGAAAATACTTATAACACTCATAACTGATTCGAGTGATTCGAATCATTCATCAGAACTTACGGTCTTAGTTGTTGTTGCATTTATTAAAAAAGAAGAAAGAAAAACACAAAGACAGCAAGCAAAGCAAACACACAACCTTCTAGTGAGTATTGTAGTGTTCGTAGGCGAATTATGTTGAGTTAAGGAGAGTCGAAATCAACAACATCATGCGCATTGTTAAGTATGAGTACGATGAATACTTCAAACTTTGAATGTGAGTAGTATGAGTATGATAATGAAATACATAGGTATGAATGCGTTTAAGTATCAGAAATTAGGATTTACTCAACGTTTACAAGAATCACAAAATCATTTGCGTACGAACACTACAATACTCACTAGAAGGTTGTGTAGTTGCTTTGTTCGCTGTCTTTGTCTTTCTTCTTTTTTGTAAATGCAACAACAACTAAGACTGTAAATTTTGATAATTATAATACGAAATTAAAGCAATGAACTACTACTGTATACATAAATAATTTAAATAACAAACAGAGTCATTTTTAGGGCGAATCATTCGAATCATTTATGAGTATTCTAAGTATTTTTCTAAATTTATGAATCTGAATGAGTAGGCATATGAATCAAACATATTTCGAATGTTATGAGTTTGATGTCAACGTTGTACTCATACTCATTGCAACCTGTACTTATAAAACAATGTTGTTGTAGTGAGTACGAATGAATCAGAGTAGCTGAATTTCAATACTGTTCAATACTCACTTATATTCAAAATTTCATGAGGCCATTTCTTAAGCCTATAATAGCGGTAAAGCTAAGATAATAAATCTCAACAATAGTAACCCAGTAGTCCAAAGACGAATGCAGTCAAAATTTTAACCTTATGAACTGGGTCTCTCGAAATGGTCACACCGAAATCAACAATAACAATTGGCCAATTCACATGACTTTGTATCGTGTATGTTGTATTGAATACACTTTTCGTTTGTGAACGCTCAATGTTATGCTGTATTCCGTATTTCGTATTCCAAACGTCAAAAACTGATAAGAAGAAGAACACCAATATTTATTATTTGAGTTTCAAGCAACAAAATGAGAAATATTACGGAAGAAGGTAAATTAATTAAATTTCTTTACGAAAAATATAATTGATATGTCAATTGTTCACTCAAGTAAAATAGAAAATATATTTTATTTTTCTATTCTTGATTACTGGCATTTACATAAAGTGATAGCACGAAATCAATACAACTTTTAAAAACATATGAAATAAATGTGTATAAGTGTATCGGATTTTTATATGAAAATTATCAATAACAAGCATACACTGTTGTATATTCGTCCAACAATACACTCAATACCACAATGCAGGGGCTTGTGTGAATTGCCCAAATAATTAAGATGTCGTATAAAGTGTGTGTTTGTTTAAGTATGTTCTAGTAGCATCGTTTGATTTTAAACCACATGTTTATAAATCATTAGAATATGGCAATCAAAATTTGGAAGACTTTTAAGGACAGCTATGTATATTTTATTTTAAAAGAAGACGATATGTTGCTTAATAATATTGTTTTCAGTAAAATCAATTCATGACCCATTTTTTTAAACATCTCAGATCGCCGTTGTCTAGATTCGGCAGAAATAGAAAATACCATTATTATCTTGATTCCTAGTTTTTAATCCAGATAGCCGCTTCTAACAATATTAACAATGAGTAATAATCAGGCAAGTTCTGTTCTGCTTTTAAATTTATTTAATAATTGGATAAAAAAAAATTTAAACCAGAATAATCTAAAAAAATTGTAAGAAGTTCACTTATTTATTAATTATAAAACAATTACAAATAATACAACAATTATTATGAGCTGAGTAACATAGACCCCATATGTGTTGCATAATAGACCACAGCCTTAGGAGGCAATCGAATTCATGCCTTTTACACTAATAGTCCAGCACACTACCCACTAGACGACTAGAGCACCCAGTTAAAAAAGAAGTTATTTTCAACTAGAATATATTGTTCCGAAGTCGCCATAGTCTAGTGGGTAGTGTGTTGGCCTATTAGCTCATGGTTCAAACCCCAGGTCAGGAGATCTTCAACAAAACGAAATAAGAAAATATTTCTCCGTTGACTTCCTTTCAACAGATTTCTGCCAAAAACTGTGATAGTAAATAAAATTGCCATGAACATCTATCGTTCAGAGTAGACTTTGAACTGTAAGTCCCGCCAGCCACTCATGTATAATATTAACATACACAACATAAGCTGCGAGAAACTGGGTCATAATCCTGACTAAAGAGCCGTTTATGTTAAAACGTCAGCTCTGTCATCTCTAAAGAAAATATATAAAAAATTGCTTTCAGCGGCCTACTCTCAACAGTCAATACCTGTGAGGGTAAATAAGATGCCATTAAATTGTAGATTTCGCCACTCATAAATAAAATTAAGACACACAACTTGGGTGATATGATAAACTAGGTCGTAATCCTGACTAAAGAGTTGTAATTGATCATTAAGTAAGTATGGCATGTGGTCCAAGTTACGTAGATCGTAATACGTTACGTAGATTTTAATGTTATTATAATTAATAAATAAATAATTCCTAAAGAACTTAAATTTTTTTTGTATTTTAATGTTATTATAATTAATAAATAAATAATTCCTAAAGAACTTACATTTTTATTTTTAACATGAATATCAATTTATCGACTTTTTCCATGGTTTATAATTAGGCAATTTACACAAGCTCTTGTATCGTTGTATTCAGTGTATGCTTGTTGTTAATAATTTTCATATAAAAATCCGATACACTTATACACATTTTTTCATATGTTTTTAGAAGTTGTATTGGTTTCATGCTATCAGTTTATGTAAATGCCAGTCATTAAGAAGAAGAATAAAAATACAAAATATTTTCTATGGAAATTGAGTCAACAATTAACATTTCAAAATTATATTGTTTGCACAGATGATTAATTAATTTATTTTTTCCCCTAATATATTTCATTTTGTTGCTTGAAAATCAAATTATAAATACTGGTCTTCTTCTTATCGCTTTTTGACGTTTCGAATACGAAATACACAATACAGCATAACACTGAGTGTTCACAAACAAAAAGTGTATTCAATACAACATACACTACACATAGACGTGTGAATTGGCCAAATATTACACCTACACTTGGTAAATATTTATTCATTTTATAAAATAGTTTTGTTTGAATTTCCTTTTCTATTCGATTACATTTTAATGTTATATTTTAGATGAAAATACATGAAATCAGAATGCAATATTTTATTAGATTTATATTCTATCTTGCCGTCGTAAGTGTATCTGCAAATTAGCAATGAGTCCTTTAATACAAACATAAATATTTATAAATGCATACTGTACATATATGTGTTATACGAACTATTACATCCATACATATCTATATGTATTTAAGTATTGTATTATCATTTTAAATGTAGTTTAAAGCATTTTAGTTGCTTTTACCAAAATAGCATTCAAGTAGCTAGCATTCAGAAATGTTTACACATTTACATTCATTATACGCACACACATTTATATGTACATGTTCATGCCATTACAGTCCAACCAGCGGTCATGTGCTATAAAATTTATCACGAATACATATTAAACTCGCATTGAAACCAAAACACTACACTAACACTACAATACAAAAACAAATTTTATATTTCAATTACATACATACATACAAATAAATAATACTCGAGTGTTGTATATGTATACGAATATATAGCTACACGCATAGATACATATATGTGTATATACATGTGAAATTAAAAACAGACACATCCACACTCACACTCTTATACTAAATGTGATTTAGATTTGAAGGAATATTAATCGAATTTTTAATTTCTTTATTTTATCGTTTGATTTTTTTTTATTACGAATTGCATTTGAAACTTGCTGAAAACGCCGTACAACAACAATCAATAATGATTTCCAAATGAAATGAAAAATACAGGTGTAACAACAATGTTGAATTTTTTCACAACATCAAACGGTTTCCGCAGCACACTACCAGTCGTCTCAAATCTGACAGCGATGAATGTATGGGATGGTGTCTGTATGTGTTTCATTTATGCCTCTCTACTGGAATTCGTATGCGTCAACTATATGGGACGTAAGCGACCGCAACACAATGTTGTCTATCGACCCGGAGAGAATCCTGTTACACAGGTAATTTAAACGAAACTATTTTACAATAACAATAAAATAGGAACTAAAATTTTAATAAAACAAACAATCAAGTACAGTTATTTAGTTGGTTAGTTTTTCTCTATGTATTGTACATCCACTTGACATACTTAACTACAATACATGGAAGAAATTCAATTCATATTGTATTTTAATTTATTGTTTATAAGAGTATGAAAAAAAATTAATTTCATTCAATCCAATAAATAAACTGAATGAAAAAAGAAAACAATGAAACGATAACCAAAACCAAATAGAATAATAAAAATAAAAATCAAAGAAAAAAAAACGAATCAAAATCGAACAATTCATAAAAAACAACAAAATCAATCAATCAGTCAGCCCAGTCAGTCAATCTATCTATCTACCTATCTAACTATACTATATATATATCGTATCTATATATGCCTTTCTATCTAACTATCCTACTTTAGTACCTTATTTAATAACAACCAATTAAACAGTCAGTCAATCACTCAATATTACTTGAATCCTTTTTTGTTTCGTTTCCTTTCGTTTCGTTCCGTTCCGTTTCCATTTCGGTTTCATTCTGTGAACATTTTTTCAGTTTTTAAGTACTTTTGATTAGAATCACATAAAAATCAGTTCACACACCTTATTCTCGTATGCTCTCTCTGTATTACTCAACTCTTTTTAATTAATATCTCTTCAATATTTGTCTATTCATATTAGATTTCTCCTCTCTTCTACTATTTTTATACAAATAAAATATATTCTTTTAATATTATAAATACTTACTTATTTCCCTATTCTCTACTTCTTTGTCTTTGTCTACGTCTCTTTTTTATTTGTATTTGTTTTCAAACAATTATTTGAATTTATTTAAAAAAATCCTAAATAAATATTTAAGAATCAATTAAAATCATTTATTTAAATTATAATAAATATTTTGGTAGCATATCGTATTTGTTTTTTTTTTAATTATAAGTTTAATGCTATGTTCAGACATGCACTTTTATTGAGTCAATATTCGGTTATTTGAGAATAATATTTTAAATGTTTTAATATACGCAGTTCAGCTGCTTATTCAATATTAATTTGACAGCTGGTAAACAAAACAGCTGATTGTTTCAACAACATTGTTTTTATTTTGTTTTTAATTTTTGTTGTTTTTTTTTTTGTTTCTCGTTGTTGACATTTGAGTTGTCACATATCAACAGAAAGTGTTCTGATAAATGTAATATGCGCACTGAACATACTTATGACAGTGCTGCATTTTAAGTTTTACTCAATATTATAACAATTTGCCTATTTATTGCGCAATTATTAATTGCTGGTGTTATTAAATAATTGCGGTTAATGCGATTTATGCAATAAAAGTGCATGTCTGAACATAGTAGAAGGGGATTCCCCTAACATATCATTCAATAAAACCACAGAAAAAAAATTTAATTCAAAATATTTTTCTTGTATAACAACAACACCAATTAAACTATGCGACAAAATGAAAAATATTAAATACACCCAGCTAATGACATAATATATGTTGTGAGTTTTGTTGAGTAGAATTCAAAAATATTTTTTTTATATTTTTTGAACCCTCCAAACTTGTTTTATTTGACAAAAATCGGTATTGTTTTTTTTTTTTTACACAAACATTTCTGAACCGATGTTCAAAATGTAAACCTTATTAGAAAGGAGAGGGATGGGCCTTAAAAACGATATAGAGTGAGCGTCAAAATAAAGTGTACAAGAACATTTATTATCATATTGCTTTTATTTCAGTCTTTTATTATAAGATTAACCTTAACATTTTATGTTTTCTCAAAACAGGATTTAATTCTCTATTTAAGTCTATAAAAAACAACAAAAAAATTTTACATAAACAAAAGTTATAGACAAAAAACTAAATATACTTCATATGCGTCAAAATAAAGTGTACATTTGTGTCACACACTTTGTGTGTATTTTTGATATGTGACCTTTTTAACTATTTAGTATTTGATTGATTTTCCTTTTGCCTTAATAACGGCATTTAACTGTCGTGGGAATGCTCGGCGTATTGTGCTGGCACTT
The DNA here is from genome assembly GCA_930367235.1 of Sarcophaga rosellei. Classification (NCBI taxonomy): domain Eukaryota; kingdom Metazoa; phylum Arthropoda; class Insecta; order Diptera; family Sarcophagidae; genus Sarcophaga; species Sarcophaga rosellei. The sequence continues at coordinate 25,641,333 of OV884020.1, read as the reverse complement.
ACGCTAGTACCTGATGTGGATAAAACTTCCTCTGCTATTTTAACAGCGCTTTTAAATGGATTTTTCTTTACATCACGCACTATGGACATTACTTCAGCCACATTTAAAACTTTTGGTTGGCCAGCACCCTGCTGATTTTTTATTGACCAAATTTTTTGTATTTATCAACTATTTTTTTAACAGTATTATGGCTTCTGTTGATAATTGACCCAATTTCGCGGAACGTTTCACCTTCATTATGAAGTTTTAACACAAGTTCTCTAATGTCAGTGGAAGTTTGTTTAAAAGTTGTTTAATCTGCCGATCAGAACTACATACTTAAGTAATATAGAACATTAATAATGTTTCAGAATGCAGAAAATAAATAAAAAACCAAATATAAGGGTATTTTTTATAGTATTTTTGTAATAAAAATGCCATTGCAGTATGTTGTACACTTTATTTTGACGTGTGAAATTTGGAGTAGATTTTGTTTTTATCCCACAATTTTTGCCTAACTTAAAATAACTCGTAGTCTGGCTAACTTGAAATTGACACATTTTCCGATAAACAATCTAGATCCATCAAAACTTTTGGAAATTTTTGAACTGAAAGTTCATTTGATAAGATGACATGTGTAAACAACATCACATCACTGTTATACTACATATTTAAATAATAATTATGATAAGTTTTGTCCGATTTGATCAAACGAAGTATCAATCTCTTTAAAAATAATGCACTTTCAGACGGTCATCACTTATTTCATATTTTTTAATTAAATTTTGCAATTAAGAATAGCCAAACTTGAAAAAATGAGAAAAACTCATATTATCCAAGTTTACCAGATCAAAACTGATAACATGTAAGTTTGAACCATGTGTTTAGGTAAACCATTTTAAAGGCTCATGTGTCCCTTTTTAAAAAAAACTTTGGAATTTTAAAATAAGTTAAAAAATGTTTTGGTAATCAATAATTTTGTGTGAAAAGATCAAAAATACCGATTTTTGACAAATAAAACAAGTTTGAAGGGTTCGAGAAATATAAAAAAATATTTTTGAGTTCTACTCAACAAACCTCACAACCTACACTATATCATTAGCTGGGTGTATTTTGATTGTCGCACCGTGTTATCTGCTCCTATTTCTTTTGTTTGTTTTTTGTAATTTTTTTTCTTTTTAATTTCTTTCTTTAAAACTAAACATTATTTATCGGTTATCGATTAATTTCAACTCCATGTGTTTTTCTTTTAAATTAAATTTTATTATTTGAGTTTTTGTTTGTTGGGTATGTGTGAAAATGTTTTGTTTTGTTTTTAAATATTATTGTCCTGCAACAATAAACAACAACAATAAACTCTAATAACAATTACAAATTAATTCCTTTAATTGTGTTTGCATCAATTAATCAAACTAATCGATAGCATTTATATAATGAATTATGATTAAAAATAATCCAAATTACTATTAATGTGTTAATCTATGTACGAATGTGTCTGTGTGTTTGTGTGTGTGTGTGTTTGTCTAATATTATATACTCTTATTTTTAATTCATTTATTTATTTACTATTTTTATTAATTTATTATATTACATTTTCTATTATTCTCTTGTTTAATAACAGTTTTATTTATTCACTAAATTTTACTGTTAAAAAATAAAAACAACAACAACAAAAAAGTTAAACTGAAAATAAAAGCTTTTCGAATAAAATGCAAGTGAGACTTTAAAATTGTCCAAGCCCCTTAAATACAAATAGTGTTTACTTAGTCTCAAGAATTAAGGAAAGTATTTCTTGTTTATAAAAAAAGCGTGTGTACCAATATAATTAAATGAAATGTATGTTAACATTTAACTTTAGAGTGACCACTGTAGAAAGTAAGAAACTATGTCGTGTCGTGTTTTTACAAATGAATGTTTTCACTACGGATCTATGTTGCCGAGATCAGCAATGAATCCTATTTTCGCTACTCATAAGTACTCATAAAATTATGAGTATAAGTGAGTCAACAGTATTGAAATTCAACTACTCTGATTCATTCATACTCACTACAACATTGATTTATATGTAAAGGTTGCAATGAGTATGAGTACAACGTTGACATCAAACTCCTAACATTCGAAATTTGTCTGATTCATATCAGAGATCAGCAATGATTATTCAAAAGATGAGTAGATTCGAATCATACTCATAATTTTTGATACTTATGCGCATTCATACTTATTTTAATATCATACTCATACTACTCACATTGAAATTTGAACGCCTACTCATTTAGATTCCTAAATTTAGAAAAATACTTATAATACTCATAAATAATTCGAGTGATACGAATCATTCATCAAAATTTACGGTTTTAGTTGCTGTTGCATTTACAAGAAAAGAAGAAAGAAAAAGACAAAGACAGCAACTAAAGCAAACTCGCAACCTTCTAGTGAGTATTGTAGTGTTCGTACGCGAATCATACTTATTTTGTGATTCCTGTATATGTTGAGTTATGGAAAGTCGAAATCAACAATATCATGCATATTGTTAAGTATGAGTACGATGAGTACTTTAAACTTTGAATATGAGTAATATAAGTATGATATTAAAATAAGTATGAATGCGTATAAGTATTAGAAATTATGAGTATGATTCGAATTTGCTAATCTTTTTGAATACTCATTGCTGATCTCTGCTACATTTACATCATGCAGTAAAATATTCCCCGAATAAATACCCACGCAGAGCGCAATAGTTCGCAAAAATAGCTGCCGTTAACTACCTAGCAGTAGTAGCCAATTACTTTCAATTGAACGTGTCTCATTTTTGAAGTGCATTCCGCATTTGAAGCGATGGCGTAAATAAAAATTTTATGTTGTCCGATTACAGTCTCAAAATCTGAAAATCTTGACTAACAAATGGTTTCAGAGTTAGTTGATTTTATTTATATTTTTTATATGAAATTCAGTTCCAATAAATTCCTTGTTACGTGGACCAATGGGTATGGTCAAAGCTTGGTTAGAAAATATTCTTAATATCGTTATCTTTTGTAGGTAAGAATATTTACTTGACTAAGATATCCATTTTTTCGGAAACAATTCAATTTTTTTTTCATTAAATTGATAAATTATTGACATTGCCGATATGCATTGTATTACAATTCCTAAAGCTATAGAATTTCGTCGTCACCGACTAATTTACAACATTTTGTTCGCTTACAGAAGCGATATTCTCAGTTTGTCTAGGCGGTTATGTTAAATATATGTTTCATTTCACAACTTTTAAAAAAGCGTCTCAAAAAAAAGTTTACTGGGCAATTCACACAACCTCTTGTATCGTTGTATTCATCGTTCTACCAGCCTATGTATATGCCAGTAATCAAGAAGAAGAATAAAAATACAATATATTTTCTATGTAATTTGAGTCATAATTAAATTAATTTTTTTCCCTAATATTTTTTATATCATTGCTTGAAAATTAAATTGAGCGTTCACAAACAAAAAGTGTATTCAATACAACATACACGATACAAAGTCGTGTGAATTGGCCCTATATTCATTGTGTAAACTTAAAGTATTTGAAAGGTCAGCGGTGAAGATATTCGGTAGCACAGTGATTGAAAACTAAGTTGCTTTGAAAAAAATTTTCAAAAACATTTTATTTTCGAATGAAGCTTGTTTTCATCTTAATACGTACGTAAATAAGAAAGTAGAACTATAGGGAAACCGGAATGAACTGTCATAAAAAGCACACGAATAAAAGTTTACATTTCGACGCTATTATTTTTCAACCGTAAATACATAAACTGTATACTTAGGGCCATTATAACAACTTGCCGTTAAAGTTGGTTTTATTTGAAGATAACTTTAGCTAAAGTGAACTTTGAAGTCAGCTTTAACTTATTTTCGTTATTACAACCTAATGATAAAATAAAGTTAACTTTATTAAAAATATGGCGGTGCCGGAACAATGCCGATAACATTGCTCAATTGAATAAGTAGTTTTAAACGCAGTGGCAACGACGGTCTCCGGTTTTTTATTGTATTTGCTCATTTTGTTTAAATTTAAAGTTGCCACATTGAAAATAACATATAATATGGCATATAACATATAATATGGTGAGCTTAACGCTCACTTCTATCTCATTGGGTACTCATAATAATGAAAAACAATTTATCTGCCCGTTAAAATCATGCTTTTAGTTAACGGCAAGTTGTAATAATGCCCCTTAAAATATTAACAAACATTGCAGATATAAGAGACTGTAAACTGAATTTAATTAAACTTTCCTTTGAGCTAATATGTATAGTAGAACGCATTTAAATATATAGAAAAACTTAATGTTAAAACTTTTCGTGCACATTAAGAGCGACTTCTGATCTAGAAGACGAAATTTTAATTTATTTTCATATTGAAAAAATTAGTATCAAGCATATACCGAACATTTATCATCGAAAAATAGAATAAATCCGAAGCGTATTATAAATTTGAATATTTTTAAAAAATGTTCACCTTCAGAGAGATACATTTCTGTACATTCTTCCAGATTGCTTAACTGATCGATTAATTATATCATAATACATATATCACGTCAGGAAGAAAAATTGAATAAGAAAATTTTGAGAAAATCAAATTTAAGGTTTCTTGGAATATTTTAGTTTTATTTTGAGCTGTACAGCTGTAAGGGCCATTATTACAACTTGCCGTTAAAGTTGAGTTTAGTTAAAGGTAACTTTAAAGTCAGCTTTAACTTATTTTCGTTATTATAACCTTATGATGAAATAAAGTTAACTTTATTAAAAATATGGAGGTGCCGGAACAATGTCGATAACATTGCTCAGTTTTTTTGAACGCAGTGGCAACGACGGCCTCTTTTTTTTTTGCTGTATTTTCTCATTTTGTTTATATTTGAAGTTGCCATATTGAAAATAATATATGTATAATAAACTTAACTTTAAAAATTACCAACAGGATGATCCTCCCTTTAGCTTAACGCTCACTTCTACCTTATTTTCCACTTATAATAATGAAAAATAATATATCTGCCCGTTATAATCCTGCCTTTAGTTAACGGAAAGTTGTAATACTTACTTACTTACTTAATTGGCCATAACAACCCGTTTAACGGATTTCGGCCTGCCGCAACACATCCTTCCAGGCGCCTCTGCTTCTTGCGCGCCTACGCCAGTTGGTCACACCAATCGATGACAGGGCTTCCTCGATTTGGTCCTTCCAACGGATACAAGGTCGTCCTCTTCGCCGACTTCCGCAGATACCCGCATCAAATACTCGTCTCGCCGGAGCATCCTCATCCATTCGAACGACATGGCCGAGCCAGCGCAGCCGCTGGATGTTAATACGCTGTACAACGTCAATGTCGTTGAGGAGCTCATACAGCTCACTGTTGAATCGGATACGGAAATCATCGCCAACACGCACTGGACCGAAGATCTTACGTAGGACTTTTCTCTCGAACACTCTCAAGGCCGCTGCATCAGTACTTAATAGGGTCCATGCCTCAGCGCCATAAAGAAGCACGGGTAGGATGAGTGTCTTGTAGAGTGTTAGTTTTGTCGCACGAGAGAGGTCTCTGCTACTCAATTGCCTATTGAGACCATAGTAGCACCTGTTGGCAAGAGTGATCCTACGCTTGATCTCCAGACTGACATCATTTCTGGTGGTAACGGCGGAGCCAAGATAAATAAATTCCTTGACTGTTTCAAAAGTATAGTTATCGGCCATAATCTGAGAATCAATACGCCGCACGTCTCTACTTGTCGATAACATATACTTTGTTTTGCCCTCATTTACTGCCATACCCATCTTGGTAGACTCCCGTTCAATAGCACTAAAGGCAGCAGTAACATCTCGCTTGGTACGCCCTATGACGTCAATGTCGTCAGCGTACGCAAGCAGCTGGACACTCTTTTGAAAAATAGTGCCATTGCGATGCACTCCCGCCTTTCGCAGAACACTCTCCATGACGAAGTTGAAGAGGTCGCATGCTAAGGGATCGCCTTGTCTGAAACCTCGCACGGTATCAAAAGGTTCGGAGAGGTCCATTCCTACCTTGACGGAGCTGCAGGAATTGCTCAACGTCATTCTGCATAGCCTTATCAGCTTCGCAGGTATACCGAGCTCAGACATTGCGGCAAAAACACGATCCCTTATGGGGCTATCAAAGGCTGCCTTATAGTCGACAAAAAGATGGTGTGTGTCGACTTGTTGTTCATGGGTCTTTTCCAGGATTTGGCGTAGTGTGAAGATCTGGTCGATGGTGGACTTGCCAGGTCTGAAGCCGCACTGATAAGGTCCAATCAGTGTTTTGACGAGTGGCTTCAGTCGTTCACACAATACGCCTGTAAGAACCTTATATGCGATAGGGAGAAGGCTTATACCCCTGTAGTTGGCGCATATCGTAGGGTCTCCCTTTTTCAGGACAGGACAGAGGACACTGAGGTTCCAATCGTTGGGCATACTTTCCTCTAGCCATATTTTGTAAATAAGCTGGTGCATGCGCCCTACCAACTCATTACATCCGGTCTTAAACAATTCAGCAGGGAGGCCATCAGGACCCGCCGCTTTATTGTTTTTAAGACGCATTATCGCGTCTTTGACCTCTTCATGGCTAGGCGGCGGGATCTCCACGCCGTCATCATCGATCGGGTTCGGAACATCATCTCTAAAGGCGGAATTGGTGTCGTCATCGCCTTGTAGCAGAGAAGAGAAGTGCTTCCTCCATAACCTCAGCACCCCTTGCGGATCTGTTACCAAGTTTCCGTTTTCGTCTTTGCAGGAAGACGCTCCGGGCTTATAACCCTCGGTTAGACGCTTAACCTTTTGATAGAATTTTCGAGCGTCATTCCTGCATTTATACACCTCGATTTCCTCACGCTCACGCCTTTCCTGCTCCCTCTTCTTGCGTCTGAAAAGGCGTCTCTCTTCCCTTCTCCTCACTCTATAGTCCTCGACAATGGCTCGCGTAGCGGCAGACTGCAGAGTTTTTCTGTATGCGGCGTTTTTCGCTGCAGCTGCCTCGCGACACTCCTCATCGTACCATTGATTTCGTTGGGGTGGGCGCTCGAAACCAAGGACTGTTTCCGCAGTAGTGCGCAAGGAGTGGGAGATGTTGGCCCACAGTCCTCCAATGTCGTTGAGATTAGAGAGGGAATGACGGAGCTTGTCGGAGAGTTGAGCGGAGAACGCCTCAGCTGTCCTTTGTGATCGCAGCTTCTTGACGTCCAGCTTTCGCAATGTACTAGAGCGCGCAGACCTCGATGCGCTAATGCGCAATCGAAACTTGGCTGCGACAAGGTAGTGGTCAGAGTCGATGTTTGGACCTCTGAACGTACGCACATCTAGTACACTGGATACGTGCCTTCCGTCAATCACAATATGATCGATTTGGTTGGACGTAGATCGATCAGGGGACATCCAAGTGGCCTTGTGGATATCGAGGTGTTGAAACCTGGTGCTACATACTACCATGTTACGTGCCGCGGCGAAATCGATCAGCCTCATACCATTGGGGGTAGTGTTCTCGTGGAGGCTGAACTGTCCGACAGTGGGACCAAAGATACCTTCCCGCCCGACCCTCGCATTAAAATCCCCGAGGACGATTTTGGCGTCATGGGCCGGGCACTTATCGTATACGTCCTCGAGTTTAGCATAGAAGGCATCTTTAGTCACATCGTCCTTTTCTTCCGTCGGGGCATGAGCACAAATAAGGCTGATGTTGTAAAATTTTGCCTTGATGGGGATTGTGGCTATCCTTTCGTTCACAGGCGTGAACCCAGAGACAAGGTGGCGAAGTCTCTTATTAACCACAAATCCGCATCCGAATTCGTGCTTATCAACCTGGCAGCTGTAATACACATCGCAAGATGCTAGCCTTTTGCATCCTTGCCCTATCCATCGCATTTCCTGGATGGCAGTGATGTCCGTCCTACATTTCATGAGGGCATCCGCCAGCTGGGCGGAAGCGCCTGCCCTGTAAAGGGTTCGGACGTTCCATGTGCCTATTCGTAAATCATAGTCCTTTAAACGTTTGCCGTGGTCGTCAACTTTTGAGGGGATCTTTATAGAGGCTGTTGTTTTGGTTTTCATTGGAGATTGTTTTTACGTGGTGGGTTCCAAGCCCTACGCACAACCCAAATTTAACGTCCAGGGGATTGGACTTCGCTGCACGCATTAGTTAACATCTAGCGGGTGCTAGAATGCCATCCAGGAGGGGCCACGAGGAGGCTGCGTGTCAACTTGAATACAGCAAGACAAGGATCGTCCTGGTGGTCGCCACGTTGACCACAGTCAGAAACTTTACCTTGTTTGCATGCATCCCATCCCCCCCAAAGTTGTAATAATGGCCCTAAATATGTTATAATTTTTGTAATAAATTTTTACCAATAAAGATACACAATAGTATGTGGTTTTAACTAAGTAAGAATAATCAGTTATACAATTTCTCATATGTAGAAGCATCTATAATAATGTGTCAACAAAGTTATAAAATGAAAAATAAATAAATAAATTATTTGGGCAATTCACACAACTTTGTATCGTGTATGTTGTATTGAATGCATTTGTTTGTTTGTGAACGCTCAGTGCTAGCTGTATTGTGTATTTCGTGGCATTCAAACAATTTGATAGCCGAAACAAACACAACATATGAAAACATATACATATTTCTTTCATTCACACAATTTGATAGCACGAAACCAATACAACTTTTAAAAACAAAAGGAAGAAATGTGTATAAGTGTATCGGATTTTTATACGAAGATTATCAACAACAATCGTACACTGTTGTATGTTCTTCCAACAATACAATGAATACAACGATACAACGGCTTGTGTGAATTGACCAATTGTTATAATACAATATGTAACATACAAGGAAAGGATTTGTAGTTTTTTTTATATATTTGATGTTCTAAAATTGTTATTTTGTAATTTAATACTGTAAATGTCGATAAAAGAAAATTACAAATTTATGAGTAGTATTTGAAATATTTATGCTGAGATCAGTTAAGCAAAGTTATTAAGTGTTGACGTAGTAGTTTTCTTATTAAACAATTATAAATTATTAGGGCCATTATTACAACTTGTCGTTAAAGTTGGGCTTAGTTAAAGGTAGCTTTAGCTAAAGGGAACTTTTTCAATAACACTGCTCAATTAAAAAAGTTTTTTTAACTCAGTGGCAACCACGGCCTTAGTTTTTGTTGTATACGCGAGTGTTGAAAAATTAAGTACCTTAGTACTTTTCCATTTTAAGAACACTGCAGTATCGCCAGGAGGCATTCAGTACTTTTTTATTGTTACATGTTTTATGTCTTGTGCTTTTCAATTATTAATGCATTAGCAACGTAATGCTAAAGGTAGAATTGGTCTTTAGCCCCGGTTAGCCGGACGTCCACTGAATGTAAGTTCGTTTCTAGAATACGAAAAGCAAGGAGAACGCTTACCGAAACGTAATGTAAAATATTCCTGCGGTGACCTCATTCCGTCAAAAACTCTGAGTAAATAAAATTGCCATGAAAAATTTTCTCAAAAATCTGTTGTTCGGAGTCAATTTCAAATTGTAGGTGCTTGTGTAAATTTAACACACACAACATAAGGGGTCATAATACTGATTGGGAGGTTGTAATGACCAAATATATATGTTTGTATTTTTTACGAAAGTACCATTTGATGCGAAAAAGTACTCTTTCAGTTACCAGTTCAGTACCATTTTAAAATTTCAATTTTGCAACACTGTTATATGCTCAGTTTGTTTAAATTTGAAGGTACCATATTGAAAATAATATATAACATGGCATAAACTTCACTTTAAATGTTAAACCTAGGATGATCTTCCCTTTAGCTTAACGCTCAATTCTATCTTATTGTGTACTCATAATAATGAAAAACAATTTATCTGCCTGTTAAAATCCTCTCTTTAGTTAACGGCAAGCTTTAGTAATGGCCCTTAGATTTATTAAAATAACATATGAGTATATACTATATACATATGTATCTCTTTATTAACACGTAGTGTCATACATAGTACGTAAAATGAACTTTGAGAATATCAAATTAGTAATTTTTATATAATATTGTATATACAGTTATAAAAAAGATAATTAACTTGTAAGTAGTAGGTCGACATTAGTAAGAATTTATTTTTTATAAATATATACATAGATTAGTAAAACATAGTAAAATAAGATATTTTCGGAATATTGCTCATTGTGTAAATTAGATTTGCTACTTAGTAGTGTATTCGGAGGGTATAGGATATACATGCAATACTTAATAAATCTGATATTGAAATTAATTGTATAGATATGTAGTTAATTGTGTTTTTAGAACCTGTCTTTTAAAACATTTTATTTAATCGATCTTCAGAAATCATTTAAAATTTTAACCTTTATTTTTAACCTGTAATAGTTCATTTCACAACAGCGCAATTCCCGATCTGGCGCACATGAGATGGCCAAACCATGTAATTGCAAAAATTTGCAACGAAGTGTAAGTGATTTTTTGTTTTTAAATACATATATACATACATATATTGTCTTTGCAACACTGTTGTTGAACATGTTTTCTCATCAAATCAAAACATACTTTTCCCCCAGATACTGTAACGCAATTTGTCTTTCATATTTAAACTTTTTTTTCTTATAACTTAACTTTAAATTACATTTTTTTTAAATAATTTTTTTTTTATTTCGGTTTGTTTTTGTAATGGCAGCAAAACTTAAAATACTTAAAGCAGATTGCAATATGCAAAAATTTTATTTTCATATTTCTTAATCTATTTCTATAACTTTTTTTTTTTTTTTCTTTAATACATATATGCTCGTATATTCAAAATTTTCAACGTTGCATACATGCCGTATAAATTTATGTTTATGTGTACATTTTTCATTATATGTATGTATGTAATCGACTATTTTGTGGCATAATACATATATATACAATAATACATATAATATTATGTACATATTACTACTACTTATTGCTACTTTTTATTCTATAATGCAAGTAAGAACATATGCATCGGATTGCGAATTGCCTGTCACCATATAGCACTGTGTTATTTCTCTTCGTCATTATTTTCAATCATTTTTTAAGTATTTTGTTATTTAAAAAAATTAGGCAGATAAAAACATATACATATATAAGTATACATAAAGTATATATATATATGCATTTTCATATATAAAAAAAAAAAATTTTTTTTTTTTTTGCATTTTATACGGTGTTCAGATATGCACATTTATTGCGTAAATCGCAATAAACGCCATGATTGAGTTCAATATTTCATATAAAGTTTCAATTAAAATAATATTGAGTAAAACTTAAAATCCAGCACTGTCATAAGTATGTTCAGTGCGCATATTACAATTATCCGAACGCTTTCTGTTGATATTAGCCAACTCAAATGTCAACAACGACAAACAACAAAACAAAAACAACAATGTGGTTGAAACAACCAGCTGTCAAATGCATATTGAAAAAGCAGCTGAACTGCGTATATTGTTATGTCTGAACACTTAAAATATTGTACTTAATAAACCGAATATTGGCTCAATAAAAGTGCATAACTGAACTTAGTATTAAATTACATGTTAACATACATTTCAAAACTTATTATATTGCATATGTTCGCCTAATTAAAAAAAGCAAATACAAATTAAGCAAAGACATGTCATTTATAATTAGATATTGAAAGAAAAACAAAAAAAAATCGTCCATTTTAAAACAAAGTAATCTACAGATTTACAATACTCCATATGTATGTACGTATAGAATAATAATTTAGTTGTTGTTTAAATGAAGTTTTCGATTTAATCGTACTCGTATTAATGATAATACAAAAAAAACAAAATCTACGTATGTATTAACGATAAACTAAAAAATCTATTTTATTAACATTGTTCCCAATTTCAGTGATTTACTTACTAACCGTATAACTAACGAAATGACAAAAACAAATTCTCGTATTCTTAAAAGACTGAAAACATTCATTACATTTTCATTAAAAAAAAATGCGTTTAAAACGAGACCAAGAAAAGCAAATTTATTTTCATATTTTTTTACTTTACGATTTAAGAACGAGATCAAAGAAAATAAATATTTTAGTTTTCTAATTCTAATTCTTTTTTATTTTTAAGTGTCACGTATAGTTACAAAATAAATACAAGTTTTTAAAAACTCAAACAAAACAAAAAAAAAATTTTAAATCTCTCTCCTCCCCAAACCAAATACATATACATATTTGAATTAACACAACAAATCTTAAAGTGTGTTTTAGTATCAACAACAATATTTTATGTAAATTTTCCAGCGTCTTCCAGCGGTTCTAAGCAGGATTGGAGTTATTCTTGCAAGTCCTTTGGTAAGCTATCAACTCATGCACATTTTTGGTTGTTTTTTTTTTTTTTTGGTTAAGCAAGAAAGCAAAACCATAACAGAGTACAAAACGAGTAAAAAATTTAACACAAATTATATGAACATACAATTTTGTTTAAAGAAATTATCAGACCACTCACCAGTAACAATCATAACAACAACTTACAAATCACACACATCTCTCTCCTGTTATCATTAATACTAACACTGAAAAAAACCCAACAAAATACTTTACTTTAGAGTTTGAACTGTGAATAAAAATCAAAAAAAAATAAATAATTAAATTTGAGACAACTGTTTGACCAAAACTGTTGAACCAATAAAAATTAAAAATTTTGCTCCACCAAAAAAAGTGAAACGAAATACAAAAATATGGCATGTGAATTTCGCTTAAATTGCAAACAATTTTCTTTTCTTCTTTTTTTTTTTTCTTTTCTTTCAATATTCATTTAATATAGTCCAATTACTTTGTAGAGGCACGCTTTGAAAGTATTTTATATTATTTTTATATATTGAAATGCCATTGCCAATAGTTACATATATTTTCTCTTGTCTCTGTTTCTGTTTTAATTTAAACTTTGAATTGAAGTAAGATTTGCGGACCGTATATGAATATTTATTTAAAAAATTCTTCATTCTTTTGTTAATGTTTTATTTTATGAAACATATTGACCATTCGAATTCGATCCATTTAAACTGAAATTACAAATAATTGAATAAATTCAAAAAAAAATAAATAAATAAAGACTTAAAAAAATATTGCAATAAATATTGCAATAGACAGTTTTTGAAATAATATGAAAAGAAAACACACTTTAAGGTCACTTATAATTGGGAAAAATGTTACGTGTGTATTTGTATTTAACGTGTTCTGTAGTAGTATTTTCTAATTTGATGTAAATATTTATATTGTACATATATTTAAGAAATTTTAGTATTTTCATATTTAGTTTTTTCTTTTTATATTGTATCATTTATTTTACCAATTATTATTTAGAATGCTTAAAACAAATTAAAAAAACAAAAACAAAAAACTAAAAATATTTATTATCATACTTATTTACCATATAATCTAATACTAATTAAGGCCATGTCAACAATTCTACAGAAATTGAATGATACTCTCTAAACTCAACCTTAACGCCTATTCTGTTTTTTTTTTTGTTTTTTTTACTCCTTTATGCATCTCATTCGAAAAGTATTTCAGAGAAACATCCTTAAAATTTTGTAAAATTTTAATAAAATACATAATGTCGCGACATACAGTACGTGGCATAAATAAGTTTTCAAGAAAAAAATATAAACATAAATACACTGCGGTTCATCAGGATAGAACCAACACATTTTAAAGTTAAAAAACTGTATAAATTGCAAATACAGATAGAATAAAAAAAATTTAGTTTTGCAGAAAAATAGGTGATACTGTAAACGATAATTAAAACACAAAAAATATTATAAAAATGAATTATAACGGTACTTTTTCACTTTTTTTGTAGTCAAGTATAAAATTTTTCATTTATTTTTTGGTTCAACAGAATAGAACCACTTGGATTTTTAACTTAAATCAGCATGTGGTTGTAATAAAGCTTTATAAAAACCAAATAAAATTAAAATTACAGTTTGTGACTGCAGTTAGCTAAATCAATATGGGAAGAAAAAGTTCTTTAAATCCGTCGGAAATGGTAAAAATTGATGTTTACCATTCTGAATATTATTTTTATCGCGAAAGCGTTAGAAAAATCGGACGAAGTCATACTGTGGTAATGAATTACATAAGACATCGTGAAACATGTAATAAAAATTACAAAGGAGGTACTTACACAGCTCTAACACCACAGGACAAGCGAAAAATTGTTTGAATTGCCTAAAACTCAGCCCATTCTACCTCTAAAATTAAGCATTTAGCAGGAGTTAATACAAGTAAATCAATAGTTCGTCGCGCTATTTTAATCAGTGAACATTTACAACTCCGAAAACTAAAGAAAAAACCTCCATTAAATGCAATCCGTCAACAACAACGCCTTCAGTTTGCCAAAGATCATATGGCAAGTGATGTTCAATTGCAGTCTATACCATAACTCCCCCCTCTCTGCTGTGGTAGCTGCTTAGAAATTTTTCGTCCTTACGCATATCGTGAAAATAACAGTTATAGCCATCGGGGCCATCCAAAAAAATTTAATTTGGGTTTAAATTTACTTTTCGCCAATCGTTATCGCTTAATTGTCTTTGAACATTCCATGCCATATTTTAATTAGAATTTTAATTAGAATTTTTTGTGTTTTAATTATCGTTTACAGTATCACCTATTTTTCTGCAAAATTAAATTTTTTTATTCTATCTGTATTTGCAATTTATACAGTTTTTTAACTTTAAAATGTGTTGGTTCTATCCTGATGAACCGCAGTGTATGTGTAGTTTTTCTATATTTATTTATTTTTTTTCAAATATTTTTTTTCACTTAAATTATACACTAACTCTAGTACCTATAAAATACGAGGGTTGCCTTTTATATTTCGGGATTTGGCAACCCTAGTGTTGCAATATGCCAACTGACAGCTCTATCGTAAAGCAAGACATTTTTGAGGTTATACGTACTCAGAACGTTTTGACATGCGAGCGCTATTTGTGTTGTTTAAAGTAAGTTAAAATATTCATCTCGCCCAAAAAATGGAATTAAATCGCGTACATTTTCGTACGATTATTTTTTACAACTTTCGACATGGATTAACTCAACAACAGTGCATCGATGAACTTAATTTAATTTTTGGCGATGAAGCTCCATCAAGGACCAGTGTTAATCGATGGTATGGTGAATTCAACCGAGGTTGTAGTTCACTCCAAGACGAATTTCGTGAAGGTCGTCCAAAATCAGTTGTTGTTCCGGAAACTATTGATGCTGTCCGCCAACTGATATTGCAAGATCGTCATGTGACCTATCGTGAGATTGAGACAACCTTAGGCATTAGTGGGACCAGCATACATTGTATGAGTTGCATACATTGACTGTCAAAAAAATTTGTTCGCGTTGGATCCCACACAATTTCTCAATCGCTCAAAAAAAGGCTCAAAATCGCTCAAAAAAAGGCTTCGACAATTGGTTCAAACGCATGCAAAAGTGTATAGATCTTAATGGGGAATATTTTGAAAAACAATAAAGCAATTTTCTATGATTAATATTTGTTTTTGTTCTCTAATCCCGAAATATAAAAGGCAACCCTCGTAACTAAAAAATTTAACAAAAACAACTTTCATGTCTGTAATGAAAATAAAAACATAAAATTCCTCCAAATAAAATGTTGTAAAAATAAGTTTCCATTTCCTTTAATAACTGCAGTGTCCACCGAAGCGAAGAGACATCTTGAAAAGTCTGTCTTGCATTAAGTCTACTAACTTTAAGCATTCTTCAGGAGTGATTTGATTCCAGCTTGAAATAATACAATCCTTCAACTGGCTAAGGTTTTGTGAAGCTGAAGAGGAGCATTGTCCTGTTGGAATAAAAAATGTTCTCCTATTAGGCAATTTCCTTCCGGAATGGCTGTGTCTTTTAAAATATTTAAATACAATGATGCATTTACTTTTCCTTCTAAGGTTATTATTTTACTAACGCCTCTCGAAGAAAGATGTCCCTATATCATTAAACACTTTTCAATCGATTTTACAGTCGGCAAGGTACACTTGTAAGACAATGCATCACCTGGTTTGCGCCATACATGGACCATGCCATGAGAATAATTTAATCTTATTCGTCTGTCCATAGTTCTCGAGGCTTTAGTATGTACTCTTAAAACTGTATTCTTTTCCTCATATTTATTTTGCCAACATATGGATTTTTTCCAGCGACACATCCATGTTTACCACGTGCTCTAAGTCTTCTTCGTATAGTGTAGGTTGATGGTGCATCCTTTTCTTCACTTAGCAGTTGCGACCGAATTTTTGGCACAGAAAGTAGTGGATTGACATCGGAAATTTCAAGAATTCTTCTATCCATTCTTTCGCTACTTTCTTTGGGAAAGTTTTTTTTTGAAACAGACTCTGTTTTCCTTTTCATAGGCAATGATAGGCATCGTCCTATTCAAAGTTAAAACTTAATTTGTATGACAATTTTTTTCTTAGTTATAAAGTTACTAACAAACTTACCTTTCACAATCTGATCTTTAGACAAAACAAAAAAGTTAATTCACTTAAATTTTTTTAATTATTTTTATTAGTAAATGATTTATAAACACGTGTTTTCTTCTGGAAACTTATTTTTGCAATGCATAAATTACAAGATAAGGGTGATTTTTTAAGAGGTATAGGAAAATTAAAAAAAAACACAAAATTCAGAAAAATGCATTAAATCTTTATTTGAATCGATAGTACGGTCCACACAATTTAATGTTTGAGGATTATTTCATGCAAATGTTGACCGTGACTGCGCCTCAAATGGTCCATCCGCTTAGTCCAATTTTGGCATTCTCTTTCCAACATTTCGGCCGGTATCTCACGAATAAATGCTTCAATGTTGTCTTCCAATACGTCAATTGAAACGGGCTTTTCTGTATAGACATGAGCTTTAACATAGCCCCACAAAAAATAGTCTCAAGTACGGTCCAATAATGCCACCAGCCCATAAACTGCACCAAACTGTGACTTTTTCTGAGCCCATTCACCAAAAATTCTGCTTTGCGGTAGGTCGTTCGGCTTCAGTTCTTGCACCAGCTGTATTTTGAAAGGCTTCACACCTAAATCCTTCCGCAAACTTTTGCACGTTGTTGAGTAACAGAGGCCCAATTGCTGCGAAAGGCGACGAATCGATAATTGATGGTCATCATTAACACTGGCCGATACAGCTGCGATATTTTCTTCAGTTCGCACTCTACGTAGGCGTGTTGGTGGTTTAATGTCCAACAATGTAAATTTGGTGCGAAATTTAGTCACAATAGCCCGAATAGCCGCTTCAGTGGGTCGATTAAACTGACCATAAAATGGAAGAAGCGCGCGATTAACTTTCTTGACAGAGCACGCATTTTGATTATAAAATTCGACGATTTGCAAGCGTTGCTCGTTTGTAAGACGATTCATGGTTAAATTATAGACCAAACTAAAGATGTTTGACAGTGAAACAAAACACGAAACGTGCGTGAGCTGTTTAAACCAGTGTTGCCAAAAAGATTATATCTAAAAAATCACCCGTTATTTAAAATTAAATTTACAGCTACTTTAACTGGAGAGCAAACTTTGTGAAATTCCTCTTAAATTGTCCTCAGTAACATTGCTTTTAGAGAATACATATAATCATATGTGAGGTACATAATACAAATATTACAGTGTCCCCAGTTTCCCGACTGCTATAATTGACTTTGGAAACTTATTTATGCCGCATACTGTATGTATGTATACGTGTCGAGAATTTTTTAAATCAGCTGAACAGTTATAAAAATCGTATGTCAAAATCCTCCGAGTATTAACCACACTTACTCTACATCGACATACCCGCTCCAATATGCACGCTTATTCGCATGAACGCAGTCCACTGACCTAAAAATTTTGCGCATGTTGTGTGTGTAAGCGACAGAGAGTGTGGATACGCGTGACTTTCTGTATGTATAAAATGCAACTGTGCAACTAGAAATCGATTTTAAAGATGAAACGTAATGCAAATGATATTTTTAAAAATTAAATTTCATTTGAATTATTGGGAATATACCGTATTCGAATCTGCACTTTATGTATTCAAGCATTTATGACTTCAATTTCAATAACTACCTTGTAACTCTTGAATATTAGAGAGAGAAATTTACCTAAAAATTAATTTTCATGTGAAATGTTATAGAAATCCATAAAAATTAAATTCTTAAAAACAGAGATTAAATCGATTCAATAAATTGAGAAAACTAAAAATAGATTGTATTTGTGTAATGTTAATCTAAGGTATTAATGGATTTACATTTGTATTATAAAAGCTAGTTTTTTCCCTGGTATCAATTACAAAATTTTTTAACGCCTCGCGATTATCCTTATACTATGTTCAGATATTCACGTTTTACTGAGCCAATATTAGGTTAATTGAGTACAATATTTTAAGTGTTCAGGCATAATAGAAAAGAAATTCAGCTTATTCAATATTCATTTGACAGCTGGTAAACAAAACAGCTGGTTGTTTAAAGAACATTTGTTTTTATTTTGGTAGCCATTTTTTGTTTGTCGTTGTTGACATATGAGTTGTCAAATATCAATAAAAAGGTGTTCGGTTAATTGTAATATGCTCACTTAACACACTTATGACAGTGCTGCATTTTAAATTTTACTCCACATTATAACAATTTCGTATTTATTGCGCAATAATTAATTGAAATTTTGCGGAAATTTGCTGTTAAAAAAAAAAAACCCATAATGTTGAAAGCTACCAGCTCTATCTAAATTTATAATTATTAACTCACTGTTTTTGCACAGAATTCGCATTTTTCAAATGCAATGCTTTTTGAGCGGGTCGTTCGTTATGAAAGAATAATAATAATAATTCGATATGCACTATTCGTGTATATACCAGAGATCAGCAATGAATCGTTTTTTCGCTACTCAAAAGTACTCATAAAATTTTGAGTATGAGTGAGTCAACAGTATTGAAATTCAACTACTCTGGTTCATTCGTGCTCACTACAACATTGATTTATAAGTACAGGTTGCAAGGAGTATGAGTACAACGTTGACATCAAACTCATAACATTCGAAATATGTTTGATTCATACGCCAGCTCATTCAGATTCATAAATTTAGAAAAATGCGTATAATACTCATAAATGATTCGAGTGATTCGAATCATTCATCAAAAAACGAAGAAAGAAGACAAGATAGCAAGCAAAGCAAACACACAACATTCTGGTGAGTATTGTAGTGTTCGTACGCGAATCATACATTTTGTGATTCTTGTAAATGTTGAGCAAAGAGGAGTCGAAATCAAAAACATCATGCGTATTGTTAGGTATGAGTACGATGAGTACTTCAAACTTTGAATATGAGTAGTATGAGTATGATGTTAAAAGGAGTATGAATGCGTATAAGTATCAGAAATTATCAGTATGATTCGAATCTACTCACCTTTTTGAATAATCATTGCTGATCTCTGGTACGTATGTATGTACTAGAAACTGGCAAATTTTTGCTTAACATCTAGCACATTTACTGTCCACTTCAGGTAATTTGTCCAATGGATATCGAAAACTGTTGAAAGTAAGCCATTTCCAGCTTCGTGTTCAAAGAAAAATGGTGAAATGATATCATCAAACCAAAACGTTGATCATTTATACAACAATTTACTTGATTACTCATCCTTTCAAATGGGAAATCGAATAAAATGAACGTGTTTTTGACGTTCCAGATTGTCAATGACTTGAATACCCTAAAACGTGCGGTGTTCAGACATTCACTTTATTGCGTAAATCGCAATAAACGCCATTATTGAGCTCAATATTTCATATAAAGTTTCAATTAGTTATTGCGCAATAAATACGAAAATTGTTATAATATTGAGTGAAACTTAAAATGCAGCAATGTTATAAGTGTGTTCAGTGCGTATATTACAGTTAACCGAACACTTTCTGTTTATATTGGAGTTGTCAAACAAAAATGGCTACCAAAATAAAAAGAATGTTGTTGAAAGAACAAGCTGGTTTGTTTAGCAGCTGTCAAATGAATATTGAATTAGCATCTGAGCTACGTATATTATTATGTCTGTATAACTTAAAATATTGTACTCAATAAGCCGAATATTGACTCAATAAAAGTGCATATCTGAACATATATAGTATAAGGCTTAAGAGCAAAGTCCTTTCGTAATAAAGGTAGTAGCAGATAGTTCCAATTATTGTTTGTGCAATATAATTAACATATTTGTGAGTTCAATTAAAAACCTAGAAACAAACATAGATTCCAGTCTATATTTTCCTATAAAATTTCTTATTACAGCCTAAATTTTGATCATTTATAAATCTGCCGCAAAATATAATATATATTCTCACCACAGCTACCAGTTTAGTAAAATGGCAAAATAATGAGAATTTGAGAAGGGAAATGAATTTCCAGTCACTATATATGTACGATATAGTTATATAGTATAATAAACAAATAAATAAATAGTAGTCTAGCTTCAATAAAACATTAAGAAACTACCTACCTACTAATGCTAAACATTTAATTAACGCATTTAACATTTTAATGAAGTGTATTCTTAATTAAATTCTTAAAATCTTTATTAAAAATTTACTAATCAAAATTGTCAAGTTCAGTAGAAAATTTCAACACAGGCATTATTCATTTAATTTCTCCAAATTTCTGATTAGCAAATTTTTAATAAGGAAATTACCAACCATAATACACCGATAACAACTCATGTTGTCATGTTGAGGCATTTTCTAACATTCGTTACTCCCAGACCATTTCATAGACAACAAAAAACTCAAATACAATACGAAAAAAAAAATATCATCATGTCAATATTATATTTGGTGTACCAAGTAACTGTACAAAAATGTAGGAAATAATCGAACGAGAATTTCATGCTGCTTTATCGTCTGAAAAGGCTGCAGCAGGGCTTTCTAGTGCTGGAACAAGTATGGGTGTAACGCCAACACCTGCCACCCCTACATCAGAACCTCTAACACGTGTGCACTTCTACCAAGAACCTTCGGGAGGAATAATAGCTACAGCCGTCCAGAGTCTACGGTCTAGATCGATAAAACGACGGTCCATATCCAGCAAGCAAGAAGAGACTACTACCAGAGAAGAACCCACTCCAGTGTACGAACATGTGTACACTGAGCCGGGTGGAGTAACTACTTTTGCACCGATTCCCTCAGTAACAACTACAACAGTCACCATTGAGAGTGATGCCACCGATAATATCCAAGAAATTGCAAAATTACGACGTACTCAATCAATGTCCACCAATACACCACCACTCGTGTCGAAAAGTCAAATACAAACCGATATAAATGGTATCACTCAGCCAGTGGAAACACAATCCAAGCATCACATTGAAGTTGATCAAATGCCCATAAGACCACCTCGCAAAAAATCATCACGCTCAACTTCGCCAAGTGCCCGATACGAGGTATTACAAACGGATATTGTGGGAATGACGAAAAGTTCCGGAACGGCGGATAGTTCTGTAAGTGCAACAAACGTTTATGTGTTGTCTTGTAAAACTAACAAAACAAATGCGTTAAACTATAGCATTGAGTTGAGTTTGAGTTTCCTTTGTATTGAGAATAACCCTGCGTTTCACTCATTCACACCACTGTTATCATAATGATGACAGCAATGTATTTGATTCAAATTTTAATGACCTTTAATTGTTCTTTATTCAGAGTTAAATACTTAACAACCAGTTTCAAAACTAACACGAACAGTAATAACCCTGAAAACTTTTACTAACAAATTTTGTTTTTTTTTTTATTTGCTTGAGAACAATTACCCATGAATGTCTTAAATTAATTGCATTATTTCAGAATTAAAAGTTTTTGGAATTAAAAATTTTAATTGAAACCTAAAGAATATTTTTAAGAGGCTATCAAATGTAAATCTCAAAGGCGGGAAGTGCTTCATAGTTTTAGTCTCTAAATGTGAAATTATAATTGTCTTCACCGAAAGTTTTTTTCTAGAAATGCACAGCTTTTATCGAAACAACTAATTATTCTTCATTGAACAGCTCCAATATTCGTGACATTCTTTTAGGACCAATTAATATACAAACCGCCATTGCAGCTTTACTTACCTGTTAATTACTTCCATATAATCGGAACATTTTCACCTTAAAATACAGCATATCATTCTGTCAGATAAGTCGAAAAAATTTGTGAAAATAATTTTTATTTGAATTCAATAATTACTGTATACGACAGATACGAGGTCTGATCAAAAATAACCGTTATTTTCAATTTTTTTAAAAAGTATTTATTTATTTATCAATCTTGTTCCCTTCAAAGTAACCCACCTCAGATATAATACACTTATGCCAGCTTTTTTTTACCAGTCCTCGAAACATTTCTGGTACGCGCTTTTTGGTATCGCCAACAGCTCCTGTTTCGATTTTTCTTTTATCTCCTCAATCGTAGCAAAACGCTGTGTTCATCGATGTCTTCAGTTTTGGGCAGAGGAAAAGTCAGCGGGGGCCAAGTCCGGTGAATACGGTGGTTGAGGCATGATTACGGTTTTGTTTTTGGCCAAAAACTTACTCACAAGCATCGAAGTGTGAGCTGGTGCGTCATCATGGTGCAAAATGCACGATTGGTTTTTCCACAATTCTGTCCGTTTCTGACGAACTGCTTCGCGCAATCGGCACATAACTTCAAGTTAGTATTCCTTATTGACCGTACGACCTTATGGCAAGAATTCATGATGCACCACGCCATTTGATCGAACTTGACGTGATTTTTTCGGTCTTGGCTCTTGTGGACGCTTCCATTGAGATGATTGGGCTTTAGCCATACACCCATGATTCGTCACCAGTTATGACATTTTTGAGCAAATCTGGATCGCCGTTGAACGTCGTCAACATCTCCTGAGCGATGTCCATGCGACGTTGTTTTTGCTCAGAATTGAACAATTTTTTAACAATTTTCGCCTAAAACATCCATAAAAATTGCTTGGCATGAGCCGAACGATATGCCATCACCATCAGGAACCTCTCTAATAGTGATTCAACGATTATCCAAAATCATTTTCTTCACTGTTGACGTGCTCGGGCGACCAGGACGAGCATTGTCATTAACATCTTCTCGGCTTGCTTAAACTGGTTATATTACAATTGAACATGTGTTCCGCTCTTAGTAGACTCGCCAAACGGCACAGTCAACATTTCAAATGTCCTTGCACATTTAATTTCATTTTTTACACAAAACTTAATACAGTTTCTTTGATCCATTTTTTTCGAATAGTAAAAAATCGAAGAGCATACCAAAACACGACTAACCTTTTTATCTGTCAAAAAAAACTGACAATCCAATTGACTGTGGTTAAAGTCTCCTACTCCCTTGAATTTTTTTCCCCATTACCAATCTAGGGAGCATATGGCTTCCACAAAGATTCTCCATCTGACACGATTCTCCGCTGATTTTTTGCGCCTTAGCATGTCAGGTCATTAAGCCTTAGTTCTTGTAGGACCGTACGTCTCCTGGTATTTTTTGGTCTGCCACGGTTTCTTTACCCCTTTGGATTCCACTCTAGCACCATTTTTGTAATACTATCGGTCTTCTTTCTCAATGTATGGCCGATTCACCTCCATTTTTTCTCTTAGATCTGCTTCTGTATGGGTTCCTCCTCTGTGAGAGTCCAGAGATCTGCGTTGCTGGTGGTGTTGGGACAGAATATTCTACAACTTGAATTAGATCCATCGAATTCCGCTGGAGGTATCTGTAGTGTTCTTCAATAGACCGTTAAGAACGATGTTAAATAATAGAAGTGATATAACATAACCCAATTCTATCCAAATTCTCATGAAATACTCTGCACATTCCAGATTATACCAGATTATACCATGATTCAGCTGTTCAAATTTCATAAATACAATTACCCAATTCACAAAATGTTATAGTTGTCGTAGATCGGTAGAAACTATGACAAACTACAACTATTGTACATAATGTTGTTGGTAATTTCCATGTCAAAAACTACTGCAATATGTACAACAATTTTTCCTATGTTTGCGAAATGTCGTATCAATTTTTAAATTTTTTATTCAAAAAATTTCATAACACTGGATAACATCTACAACAATATTTACGACAAGGTGTTCACAAAATGAAATGCCATTTAACTATAATCTACAACAATATAACATTTTGTGAATTGGGTAAATGTATAAAAAGATCGCATCATGATGATTATAGGACGCGGTGATCCTCGTGCTTATTTAACATCCTCAGAAATGTGATTTCCTTTTTCTGGTATCTGGTTTTCGATTCCTCCAGCTTTGTTGATTTTCATTCTGGTCTTACTGGATTGATGCTTCAAGACTTTTCTTATAACTACTCAGATCTCGAGACTATTGTTAGTGGCTTCTTAGAGCCAATAGGTGTCTTCGTTAATCGCCTTGTAATGCATTAGGGAAACCTTGTTGCGGTGTGATACAGCTGCAGCTTGCGCTTTCTTGTCTAGCCTATCTGCATACACTCTCTCTTCCCCTCTTGGATTTCTTCTTTTTAGCAAACCCTTTGTGAATTGGCACTTCCGTTCTGAAATTCAAGATTTTCTCTTACGTGGCTTAGATGTGTGTTAGCATCATTGAAAAAAATATGTTTTATAATATTTCATTCGTATATATTTGCTGAGTTAAATATTTATTCCCAATTTGAATGGTTCGACGTATTATCGTGCTACTGAAAACTTCGTCAGTTTGGAAACTTCGAATTTAATAGCAGGTATCTAGCCAAAGTCATTGATAGTCAATATAAAGCTAGTGCTTTATATTTACTGATGATATCTTCATCCCCTTTGTTACGCTCATCAAGATCCCCTCCATTTGATTTGTACTCATGTTCTTGTAAGTCTTGTGGGGGAACAATATAACTCCAATAAAAATTTAAAATTTTAAGCACTCTTGGTTAAGAGTTCTCCATTGTCGTTCGTGATTCCCAGGCCGTATTTGCACAACACGCTGTCAAGGTTAGTGTTCAACGTGCCTACCTATTAAAGTCTCTTATCAGAATAATAGAATCTGTAGAGCATCAGACAGTTCTGTGGGATGCTATTGGATTTCATTGAGTAGATTGTAGTTCACAAATTCTCTACGAATAGATGAAATGTGTCAATAATCGTCTTCGATCGATAGGTTGTATTTACATTATGTTTGGATTCCCTAATATGATTAACTGATCAGGATACCGCATTCGAATCAGGGGCCAACGTAACCTCCACGAACTCATGCGCGAGAAACAGGAGAAACCAAGTTAGAGTGGAACAGTGGATGACGTAGCCAGTTAAAGTTTGTAAGTGGATATTGGCTGAACACTTTCATTGTGCCCCATTATACGATATACGTTAGAAATTTTTAAGACACTTTAATCATAAGAAGAAGAACAATATCTTCTTGTAAAATTTAGAGCAATAGATATTACATAATTATGTTTGTATTATATTGTGTACATTAGGGTCACCCTTAGCTATATGGCATGTTTTATTTGTCGAAATTTTTCTAGTCTAACCCCCCAGTTTGGTGAATATTGGAAAAAAATGATATTGTCAAAGTTTCAGATCAATCGGTTGGGGGGCGCTAGACCAATGAAATTTAAGGGAAACCCTAAACTTTCAGTTTCGTGACTCATGACTTCAAAAATATTAATTTTATTGAAAAATGTTGTAAGAGGAAGATGTTTATTGTAAAGTTTTAAAGATTTTTTGTGTTGAAAACTTTTTTCTCGATCATATATTTAACAAAATAAAGGCAATATTTTAAAAAATCCCCAGATGTCCCCTTGCCCTTGCCTTGTATGCGTGCATAATAAGTAACTGAAAAGCTGTACATATTATAATTGCAGGTATTGGGGCAACTTTGACAATATCATTTTTTGGCAATATTCACCAAACTGGGGGGTTAGACTGGAGAAAATCTGACTTTTAATTTTAAGGGCCACCCTAGTGTACATTGTACATATGTAGTCGTATGTATATGTAATTATACGGTGCGACATTCCAAATACATCCAACTAATAACATGTTGTAGGTTGTGAGTTTTGTTGAGTAGAACTGAAGTCGTCGTAGTCTAGTATGTAGTGTGTTGGCGAATTAGACGCGATGTCAGGGTTCGAGTTCCCGGTCAGACATCAAAACGAAAATATGGAAAAAAAATATTTTTTCGGCCACTTCCTCTCAGCAAATTTCTGGCAAAAACTCTGATAGTAATAAACGTGCCATGAAAAGTTGCTCAAAAATCTTTCATTCGGAGTCGAATTGAAACTGTAGGTCCCGCCACTCATGTATAAAATTAACACACACAACATGAGTGGTGTTGAGAAGCTAGGCCTTAATCCTGACTGAAGGGTTGTAATGACCAATCATGTACTCGTATATTATGTGTAGAACTTGTTTTATTTGATAAAAATTGTATTTTTGATATTTTCACGCAAAATTATTGAATACCCAAATATTCTTTAACCTATTTTCAAAACCCACAATTTTTTGATAAGGAGAGAGGTGAGCCTTTAAAACGGTATACATAAACATATGGTTCAAACTTACATGTTATCAGTTTTGATCGGATCTAGTCGATCGCAAAATGTGTCAATTTCACGTTTGGGCGACTACCAGAACTGGGCTAATATTTGTGTTTTTTGCAAATATGTATTAATATTTCGCTTTACGCAAACATTGGCCAACTTCTGGTGGTCGCTCAAAACATCCAACAAAAATTTTAAAAATTTTTGAACTGAATAAGGTTTAAGTTTTGGACATTGGTTCCGAAATGTTTGTGTAATCAATAAATTTGTGGATAAAGTAAAAAAAGAAAAACAGTTTTTGTCAAATAAAACAAGTTTGGAGTGTTCAAGAAATATAAAAAAAATATTTTTGAGTTCTACTCAATAAAACTCACAACCTGTACTATTTTGTTAGTATTTTGATTGTTGCACCGTGTTATCAATTTAAGAATAAAATTTATAAAATGTAATAATTTTTATTAAATTGTTTCTAATCAAATTACTATAACAATATTTCGCTCAAAAGTATGCAACATTTTAATAACAGATCGTGGACCACTGATCCACTGATGATCATTAATAACAACAATGATGCAAAAGCAAACAACACCATGGAGAGACTGTATTAATATGTGTTGAATTATAAGGTGACCAACTCAACCAGCCAATTATGAAAAGAAAGCAAAAATAATGGAAATAAAATGCATTCAAACATGTATACGTATTTGCCATGTATAAATTTGTATAAAAATATTCCTAAGATTTTATGTATGTATGCTTATATGTACATACATTGTTACATATTTGTGTTATCTGTGTTATCTACTTGTGCCTGAATGTTTTTAGACCAATTATATGTGGATTGGTTTTGTTTGTGTGTATTAGTGACTGATTATTTACGTACCTCTATTGCTTTTCTCTTCTTTTCTTGCGGTTTTAATTTTTTGTTTTTTTTATTATTTTATTAAATTAAAATAATTTTTGTGTTTAAATAAAAAACATTTTGTTGTTTTTGTTTTTGTCTAACAATCCAAAAGCATTAAATTGCTGATGGTTTTGTTGTCTTTGTCGTTGTTATTTCGGATATTATTTTAATAATTTGCATTCGTGTTATTGTAACTGTTGTTGTTATTAATTAGCTGTTGCTATGTTCAATGTTGTCTTTTGCTTACATTTACATTGCCAAGTTAATGTTTCAAGATGTTCACGTTGATATGCATATACAGACAATTCAACAAAGGGAATTACAATCACAGACATTAGAAAACGGAAGAGAGTGTATTAAAATTAAAATTTTAAAATATTGCCAGACATACTACATGTGCATGTATACTCATATTTATATATGTAAATATATATATATATATATATACACATATGTATATATTTATATTATTTATATGTATTATTATGGATCACCTAATATTATACAAGCTTCGAGTAATGCCTTGCATTAATATTTGTATTATTAATATATGTTTTTTTAAGTAATATATGTACTCTTATAAATATACAATATTTCTGCTCGAATAAATTATAAATTTTCCTTTCAAAAACTACACTTTGCTTAGCTTTAAAAATCATTAGTTCCTGCCAAATGTTAAAGTCATTTATTTTACATTTGTTTGTATACTCCATTACTTTTTATACAACTTTTACGCTTTCTTTCATTTTATTATTCTTTATCTGTTTATTCTTCTTCAAACATTATCATTATTTTAATGAAAACATTTCTTGCATAAATAAATTACCATAAAATGTATGAACGAAACAACTTGTTTAACACGATTGTCACTTATTTGTATACTGGACGAATGATAAAATACTATTACTATTACTATTAGTACTACATATTATATTAATGAATCTGCGATTGACAATGTCTCGGTTGTCCGCTCGCAACTAGCAGTAGCAAAGTTATATATTCAAAGTTCAATTCTGGAAATAATTTCAAGAAATCTTTCAATAATTGATCTAGAACAGGAGTATAACTTCGTTATGAATTAAATACAGTTTGTTTTGTTAATAAATTTTAGGACTTCCCTTAATTTTTCTCTTAAATACAGTTGACAGCAAAATTTCGAAAATTTTGCTTTTTAAAAAGGCATAAAAAAAATGGAAAACGCAGCTGAGCTTTTTTTTATTTTTATTTATTCTTTTTTGTTGTTGACGATTTCTGTTTCTAACTGTCCCAGGCAAAAATATCTAAATATTTTGATATTTTCTGGTTGCATTGATGTTGGGTGCATAGTGTGTAGTCGTGTTACAGCGATGATTTCCTAATCCATTTTCTATTACTGATTTCACACAATTCCAGCCAATAGTTCCGTATCATTCAACTGTTTCATTTGAGGATCGTTAGTCAAGTGATCAACAAGGATCAAACAATTATGTAGGAGATGTTGATGTGTGTTGGGAATGTTCACTCGTGTGAACAATAACTATAAAAAAACCAAAGTCTGTTTTTACCTGATAGAATACGTTACTTAAGTTTTTACAAAACCGTTCTGTGCGGTAAAAATTTATGACTCAATTTTTTAATTCTAATGCTAGGTCCACACTACGCAACTCGTTTCTGCAATACGCTGTAAACACGACTACACACTATGCACCCAACATCAATGCAACCAGAAAATATTAAAATATTTAGATATTTTTGACTGGAACAGGTACAAACAGAAATCGTCAACAACAAAAAAATAAATAAAAATACAAAAGCTCAGCTGCGTTTTCCATTTTTTTATGCCTTTTTAAAAAGCAAAATTTTCGAAATTTTGCTAAAAAAAAACTATTTTTTTGGTCAAAAACAAAATTATGTTTCTACAATGACTGCGCATACTGGAAAAAGTTTAACCTTACTTAAAGAAAATTTCATTGCGGAATTTCGGTTTTTTAGTTTATTATAATACACTCCCCGAAATATTTATAAGACCAAACGTATTTCTCGAAAAACTTAAAATCTTTTAGAGCAATTCGTACCATTTTTGGGTTAAATATAACTAACTATAATATAAATCTTTTTATGTAAAAAAAATATTTTTTTCTTTGTTTAATAAAAGGATAGCACAAAATGAATTTCATTTTCAAACGAAATAATTATAAGACCAAAATTAAATAATATTCACCTAAAGCTAAAATAATAATGATAAAAAACAACTACTGAGTAATTTTTGTATTTATTAGTAATTAATGTGTCCACCGTGATTAATAATGACTTCCTGAAGTCGACGGGGCATAGAATTTATTAAATTTTCAATGCAATTTTGACCAATCCTACTCCATTCTCTTATGATGCCACTTTTTAAACATTTTACATCCCTATACTGAGTGTTATTATTGAAAACTTGGTCTGATAGTATTGCCCATAAATTTTTTATCGGATTTAGATCTGGACTACATGCCGGCCAATTCAAAACTGGTATGTTTCTGGAGGACAGAAATGATTTTGTTGCTTTTGATTTATGGATTGCGGCGTTATCCTGCTTAAATATCCAATTGTTGCCTAACGAATCACCCCCAAAATTAATTAAAACGTCATCTCATAATTCAATATACTTCTCGCTATTCATTTTAGTTGATACAAAACAAATAGGAGTCCTTCCCGTAGTCGAAATCCCAGCCCAAACCATTACGGTGCCTCCACCGAAATTTCGCGACATTCACGTTGATTTTTTTTTTTACGTGAATCCATCCAATATTTTTGGGAACCATCTGGACCATCTAAATCAACTTTTTTTCATCAGAAAAAATAACTGATAACGTTGAATAACTTCAACGAATGTCGCGAAATTTCGGTGGAGGCACCGTAATGGTTTGGGCTGGGATTTCGACTACGGAAAGGACTCCTATTTGTTTCATATCAACTAAAATTAATAGCGAGAAGTATATTGAATTATTAGATGACGTTTTAATTAATTTTGGGGACGATTCGTTAGGAAACAATTGGATATTTCAGCAGGATAACGCCGCAATCCTTAAATCAAAGGCAACAAAATCATTTCTGTCCTCCAGAAACATACCAGTTTTGAATTGGCCGGCATGTAGTCCAGATCTAAATCCGATAAAAAATTTATGGGCAATACTATCGGACCAAGTTTTCAATAATAACACTCAGTATAAGGATGTAAAATGCTTAAAAAGTGCCATCATAAGAGAATGGAGTAGGATTGGTCAAAATTGCATTGAAAATTTAATAAATTATATGCCCCGTCGACTTCAGGAAGTCATTATTAATCGCGGTGGACACACTAATTACTAATAAATACAAAAATTACTCAGTAGTTGTTTTTCATCATTGTTATTTTAGCTTTAGGTGAATATTATTTAATTTTGGTCTTATAATTTTTTCGTTTGAAAATGAAATTCATTTTGTGCTATTCTTTTGTTAAACAAAGAAAAAAATATTTTTTTTACATAAAAAGATTTATATTATAGTTAGTTATATTTAACCCAAAAATGGTACGAATTGGTCTAAAAGATTTTAAGTTTTTCGAGAAATACGTTTGGTCTTATAAATATTTCGGGGAGTGTAAACTAAACCGTTTTTGAGTTACGCGAATAGATGTTGCGCAACCTCCTCCATTTGCGAAATAACGGTATATTTCGAAAACACGAGCTAACCTAAGAAAATGGTTAGCACTACTGGATTCAGCGTACCCGAATTAGGTTAACCCGCCAATTGCCCCGCTTGTCACAAAAAAAAGTGTAAAATTCTAGCACAGTGTTATTATTTGGACAATGAAATCAAATTATTGGTAATATTTCATTAACCTTAAGTTAAAGGAATCTGAATCTGAATCCTTTTTCCGTTATACAATCTAAAAATATATTCATATATGAGTTCTTAGTATATTTTATAAATATGATATTTTTAAGCTGTTCCTTACATTCACCCTTGTGATATTTATGGTAATTGGTAATTTATTCTATGCTCAAGCGTTCATCTATTAGAGTCGTATTAAGAAGAGTCTTAAAAAAAAATACTAAGTAGAATCGAATATTCGAATAATTTTTATAAAATAGAATTATAAATTATGAAAAAAGTAAAAAAAAAAACAAAATGTTTTACACAATAAAGTTAAAAGGGGAATAACCAAATAAAAAAAAATTGAAAAAATACAATTATAATGTTTTCTCGAATATGTAATCATCATACAATCAATATATGTGTATTCTAAGATATAAGCATTTTTCATCTTCAGCTCACTACTTATCACTATATTATCGTGATTAAGTGTTATAATAAAATAAACATAAAATAGTTTTTGTAATAAATATTTTATAAGACCGTAGGAAGTTCGGCTTATTCGAAATTGTAAAAGTAAATAAAAAGCAGGATAGTAAACATTTCTTATATATGTATCTTTTCAAACATCATCTTATACTATGTTCAGATATGCACTTTTATTGGGTCAATATTAATAACAATATACATACGTAGTTCAGCTGCTTATTCAATATTCATTTGACAGCTGGTTGCCTCAACCACATTGGTTTAATTTTGTTTTGTTTTTTTTTATCGTTGTTGACATTTGAGTTGTCAAATATCAACAGAAAGTGTTCGGTTAATTGTAATATGATCACTAAACATACTTATGACAGTGCTGCATTTTAAGTTTTACTCAATATTATAACAATTTGCTTATTTATTGCGCAATAATAAAGTGAAACTTTATTGCGATTTACGCAATAATGGTGCATATATGAACACCGAAAATTCCATTTTAGTTTAGTATTTTGCTTTTTTAATTTAATGTTAACAAAATTTTTTTAAGATTTAACAAAGTTATTCGAATAATCGATTCTATGCCGTTAAAAGAATTTTTTAAAATACTGCATGCAATACCATGCAAATGTTTGCTGAAGAAAACATAACCAATACGGAATAGCAATTTTGAACAATAATACATACAAATAACGCTTCATATTATATTTCAATATTTTATTTTGTTATTTAAAACACTTTACAAGAACACTTAGTTTCCACTTAACATATCAAATCAATGTTCAATACATTCTTTCACAGCCTGAACGTTCTTTAAGTTTATCCTAGAACTCGTGTAAGCATTTGATTTTTACATAAAATAATAATAAACGACCCTCTACCAACTATATACATTCAGCCATACATGCTTTATATCAACTACATATCCTTCAAGAACACATTGTTTCATTTTAGTGAATCATTTTCATACATTTCGTACGCATTTTAACACAGTTTTTAGCAAAATTCTCATGCCAAACTCAAATAAAAACAATTTGTTACATACATACATATTAACTAACTTATTATATTATGTAATTATAGAAAAACAAATTTAGAAAATGCAGACATTTATAAAAAAAAAAAAAAAAAAAAAATATAAACAGTTTTCATACACTGAGAAAAATTTTTTACTTATTGCATTAGAAGCGAACTTAAAACAAAATTTAATTTAATAATTCTGAATTCAAGTTTTATACAACAAATGTGCTAATCTGAAACTATTGAAAGCCTATATTAATTAATAAAAACCTTAGACTGGAGTATATGTTGCTCATAATTATGTATATGTCTTCCTAGCTTATTACATTTAGAAACAGGCTCTTCTTTATATCAAATTTTAAAAACCTTTTTATTGGAATTTATAAGAGCTGAAATATAATAACATTAGCTAAAGTGAACTTTACAGTCACCTTTAACTTATTTTCGTTATTACAACCCGCATACTGATAAAAAAAAAGTTAACTTTTTCAAAAATATGGCTGAGCCGAAGCAATGCCGATAATACTGTTCAATTACAGAAGTCTACACCTCTTTTTCTCTAAAGAAAATTAAAAGTAACAACGAATCCATATAACTTGTAATGATAGTATCGCTTATAACTCTGCTCTTTCATAGCGCCTATACTACTATCGATCACATTAAGGGCCATTATTACAACTTACCGTTAAAGTTGGGTTTAGTTAAAGTTAACTTTAGTTAAAGTGAACTTTAAAGTCACCTTTAATTTCTTTTCGTTATTACAAGCTGCATACTGATAAAAAAAAAGGTAACTTTTTCAAAAATATGGCAGTGCCGAAGCAATGTCGATAACACTGCTCAATTAAACAAGTCTTTTTAAACGCAGTGGAAACGACGGACTTCTTTTTTTTTTTTTTTTTTGTTGCGTTTGCTTATTTTGGTTATATTTGAAGTTGCCATATTGAAAATAACGTAAAGGGGCCGCCAAATAACTTTTTTTTTTTGAATTGCTTTGAATGCTTTAAAAAAAAACTACTGAATATTTTCTCAAATTTCTTTTTTTATTTGAAAGTACAATCCTTCCGGTTAATAATGGAAAACAATTTCATTCAAATTGCTGCCTCGGCTGGCCATGCAGTAGCCTACACGATCGGTCAAATTTTTAAGCACATTATCGATTGTGTGCAGCTGTATTTCACTAATGGCTTCACGAATATTGTCCTTTAAAGCGCCAATTGTCTCTGGCTTGTCGGCGTAACACTTATATTTGACGGTATCCCACAAATAATAGTCCAACGGTGTCAAATCGCAGCTCCGAGGTGGCCAAACGATCTTCAAAAACAGGACGCAAAACATCGAGTGTAGCTTCGGCTGTTGAAACCAAATGTTGCCAATATCCTCCTCTTCAATTTTTGTGAACAAAAATTCGTTCAACATGACCCGATAACGATCGCCATTGACTGTAACGGCCACTTTTTGCTCATTTTCGAAGAAAAATGGCCCAATTATGCCTCTGGACCAAAATCCGCACCAAGCAATGACTCATTTTGGGTGCGTCGGCTTTTCAATGTATACGTGCGGGTTTTCTGTGCCCCAAATGCGACAATTTACTTGTTTACATACCCGCCAAGATCAAAATGACCTTCATCTGAAAAGATGATTTTTTTGCCAAAATCGGCATCTTCTGTTAGTCGATCGCAGGCCCACTTAGCGAAGCGAAAACGCATTGGATGGTCAATTGGCTTCTACTCCTGAACCAATTGGACTTTGTATGGCGTCATACCAAGGCCTTTATTCAAAATTCGTCTCAATGATGTCTCCGAAATGTTCAATTGTTGAGTTGAATTGATTGTTGATGGCGCTTCACGCACACTTTCTGCCACAGCAGCAGTATTCTCGGGTGTACGCACTGTTTTTGGCTTTTCACGCTTTGGCTTATCGATGAGGATGCCAGTTTCTTTCACTTTTTTCACAAGATAACGAACATATGGAGCTGACGGTGCTTCTCTTCTTACAAAATCCGTACGCAATTTTCGCACACATTCTGCAACATTACCATGATTTTCATAGTAATGTCGCAATATTTCCCAGCGTTGTTCAAGCGTATACACAACCTTATTCGTTCAGCGGAAGGATAAAACTAATTATCTGTCAAATCAGACATGAGCTAAGTGTTACCATTCACGAAATAAGCACTAGTTGAAAAAAAAACGTTAGATGGCGGACCCTTTACATAATTGGCCATTACAACCCTTCAGTCAGGATTACGGCTTAGCTTCTCACACCATTCATGTTGTGTGCCTTAATTTTATACTTGAGTGGCGGGATTTTAAGGAACTTTTTCATGACAGGTTTATTTACTCTCAGAGTTTTCGCCAGAAATCTGCTGAGAGGTAGTCGCCGAAGAAATTTTTTTTTCATATTTCGTTTTGACGTCTGGCATGGGGCTCGAACCCGGGCTTTAAGTCTAATAAGCGAACACGCTACCTACTAGACTACGGCGACAAATGTCAATAGCACTGCTCAATTGAACAAGATTTTTAATAAACGGGCTTCCTTTTTTTGGTGTATATGCTCATTTTGTTTATATTTGAAGTTGCCATATTGAAAATAATAATAGAATACGGATAGGATGATCCTCCCTTTAGCTTAACGCTCACTTTTATCTTATTGTCAACTTACAATAATGAAAAAGAATTTATCTGCCCGTTCCCCCCTTTAGTTAACGTTAAGTTGTAATAATGGCCCTAATTGGACCATTCCAAGTGTTATGTGTATTTCAAACTGCAAAAGTTTTATACTGCTTTAACTCACAAAATATATAATTTATCTGTTTACTGATAGACAGTATTTGATTACCATGCTATTAATTTCATTTGAAATTGATTTCTCTCAGTGTATGTTAAATCGCAATCATAATTAACATTGTAACGAAATATGTACTTACTGTTATCTCTTGAATATTGAATAATAATGATAATCATTTTAATATGTTTGTGTGTTTTGTTCCTTCCTCCATGAAATTAATGCTTCTCTAAAATAACGATGTTTATTAATCCAGCCCGTAAGTATTACAAAAACAAAAATATTCATTTCGATGTTAAAAGCACATAAAACCTCAAATATTTTGCATTTATGTATATTCATGTTCCTTAAAAAAACAAAAAAAAAATATGTTTTAAAACGATTTAAAATGAGTATTTAAAAGTAAATAAATATATGTGTTTTGTTTTATTTTTTATCTTTCTACTTTTTAATGCTTTTTTTCTGCTTAATTATTGCGCTCATTGTATTTTTTGTTGTTTTTGACTGCAACATTTAACAAAATGCCGTATTTACCATACATCTGTATATTTGTATTTGTGGAATAATATTAACCATATACGAAATACGATATTCCAATTGCCAATTTTCTTTATTTATTGTTATTTTTCTACTTGTATTTAAAACTTTTCTTTCTGTACATGTTTCACCATTAACGTAATTTATGTAATTCTTTGTGTGTGTGTATTCTCCTAAATATATATGTACTTTTTAAACATGATGTATACAATCTACAAATGTATGTATGTATGTATGTGTGTACATTTTTATTGTAAAATTACAAAAAAATTATTTTTTTTTTCTTTTTGCAATTTTGTTCAATTATCTGAATAAAATACCCACACACACATACACATGTAAAACCTTATAAATTGTATACACGTATTTGTACAAATGACCGAAAATGTGAAATTATAATGAAAGTTTTTTAAATTTACTGCCGTCTATCAGGGTGAAAAGAAACGTGATGCCGGTGGACCCAATGAAATTGTTGCATGTACCACATGCGGTGGCAGCAGTGGTAGTCCTTGTACACATTCAGCCAACAATGGTTGTGCAACAGAGGTGAGTACAAATATCTATACATTAGGAGTTTATAAGACTTGAAAATACTACGCATTTATACAGTGGTGGACATATAATTAAAGCATAAATATGAAATCTCATTTCTCCGTTTTTTTGTATGATTTCGTGATATCTGCACGGAAAGATAATTTTGATACCTTTTTACATTTGATCCCTTCTTTATTATTCTGTTACAGTGTCGCAAAATTGAAATTTTGAAATGGTACTGAACTATAACTGAAAGTGTACCTTTTTGCATCAAATGGTACTTTTGTAAAAAAAAATATTTATTTATACATACTTAATACACGTCCGGAATGGACATGTTTCTCATCTACAAAACAAAAACAGTTGATTCGAAACGTAAAAGCCCCGTTTAATCAATTGTCTAGGGAACGTAACGGAATGTACGTACATTTTAGCATATGTAAAGCAAATTATATACTTACCGAAATTACATTACGATTCGGCAAGCGTTCTCATTGCATTTCTTGTTGTAAAAACGAACGTACGCTGTATGAACGTTGGGCTAATCGGGGCTAAATTTTTTTTTTTTTTTAATTTATTGGCAAATGTGTTTCCAATTATATCTGAAAAAATATGTACACAAATTAATTGATTATAAGGTTTGGCAAACGGCCAAGTCGCCGTAGCCTAGTAGGTAGTGTGTTTGCTTATTAGACGTAAAGCCCGGGTTCGTATCCCAGGCCTTACATCAAAACGAAATATGAAAAAAAAATATTTTTTTCTGCCACTACCTCTCAGCAGATTTCTGGCAAAAACTCGGAGAGTAAATAAACCTGCCATGAAAAAGTTTCTCAAAAATCTGTCGTTCGGAGTCGACGTTAAACTGTAGGTCCCGCGACTCACATATAAAATTAACGCACACAACATAAGTAGTGCGAGAAGCTAGGCCGTAATCCTGACTGAAGGGTTGTACCGAAGATAAAAGGAATGTAATACTCCATCCCTAGAAGAAAAATGTATAATCTAATGAGACATTTTAATTCTTTTGGTATCGCAAATAATGTATCCGTGAAGATACAGTCACGGAAGGAGAGAAAGCAAAAAAAAAAAAAATATTTAAATCGAGATAGGAATTTGCCAAGCAAAACATGAACAAACAAATGAGTTTCCGAAACAAATATTATCGGGAGACGAATCCCAAAACAAAATTTCAAAATATGGCTTCTTTATTCCAGATATACCACTATAATAATAAAATATGGTGGCAGAAAGATTATGGTGTGGTTCAAGAATGGACCTACATACCAGAAATCACCAATGAGTATTTAAAAAGATGAGTAGATTCGAATCATACTCATATTTTCTGATACTTATACGCATTCATAATTCTTTTAATATCATTCTCATACTACTCATATTCAAATTGGAGTACTCATCGTAGTCATACTTAACAATACGCACGATGTTGTTGATTTCGACTCTCCTTTACTCAGCATTTACATTCGAATCATTTATGACTATTATAAATATTTATCTCAATTTATGAATCTGAATGAGTAGCCGTATGAATCAAACATAACATAACATGTTATGAGTTTGATGTCAACGTTGTTCTCATGCTCATTGCAACCTATACTTATATAGCAAAGT
Organism: Sarcophaga rosellei; assembly: GCA_930367235.1. Taxonomy (NCBI): domain Eukaryota; kingdom Metazoa; phylum Arthropoda; class Insecta; order Diptera; family Sarcophagidae; genus Sarcophaga; species Sarcophaga rosellei. The sequence continues at coordinate 25,603,079 of OV884020.1, read as the reverse complement.
TGTAGTTAGTACGAAGGAATCAGAGTACTTGAATTTCAATACTGTTGACTCACTCATACTCAAAATTTCATGAGTACTTATGAGTAACGAAAAAACTATTCATTGCTGAACACACATCCGTGCTATAGTGAATAAGTACCATAAAAATATGTGCTTAAATTTCTTCTACAAAATTTTTAACATAGATTTTAACAATTCTGGAATGCTACTTTTTGCCACTTCTTATTTCCCTTAAACGAATTGGTGATCACCGACAATACTAACATTTCTATCCATGTCTGAATATCCGGTTCAATAGGATTGGGTACATTGTGAGATTGTAATAAATTCTAAATGCATTTTTCACGTCTTTCCCGTGCAATCATGCCTCCAAAACGACAAGCAATTGGTCGACCTAAATCTCAAGCACGGAAGAAAAGAGCATTACGAATTTCAGAATCAGACGGGCAACGAGCATTGAGACTGGAAAATCTTCGAGAACACCCCGCTGAGACCTGTTCGCATGAATTACTTGAACAACGAGAAGTGAGATTAGAAACTGATCAAATGCGTACTACTCAGGCCCGTTGGTCTGAATCATGTAGACAACGGGAAACAAAATCGATAAAATAATTCAAAATTAATTCGATATTTGTGTAATGTCTTCCCTTCAAATTTATTTTAGTTATATTAGCTAGTATATTAGCTAGTATTACGATAAACATGAAACTGGGAAATGTTTTAATTATATGGTCAACTTGGTAAAACTTTTTTTAAGTTTTTTATTCAGAAAATTGTCTTGCACTATAACTAGCCTATTGAACAATTGTATTGAAATCTGTTTAACGTTTAGATTTAAGAAATGAAAAATAAATTTTGTTTTCATTTTTATTTTAAAAGTAAAACGAACAATTTATTATAAATACGCATGTTTTAATTATGTAGCCACCACTGTAATATAATCAATATTTTATAGTTAACGATTAATACGTTTCTTTTAATTTCTTAGACTTGTTTTGTTCAGGTACGCAAGAAGGAGCCTCCACATCCAATACGTATCGCAAAAACAATCGATGTAATTGCAAGAATTACATTTCCAACAGCATATGCAATTTTTTTAATATTTTTTTTCGTTCACTATAAAGGGTTTTCATAAAAACAAAACACACAAAATGCAAATAAATGGAATAAAAATTAACAGAATAAGAATGAAATCAGTTAATTTAAAAACCAAAAAACAAACAAAAAAATATGAAAAATAGTTACAAATAAAAATATAATACGGATATAATAGCATAAGATAACAAACACTAGAGCTGTTTAATTACTTGTAAAACTCACTGCAAATAAAACCAAAACTCAAAACCCAAAACCGATAACAAAAGATTATTGATTTTTTTAAATGGCGAATTAAAAAAGAAAAATACTGAAATTAAATTAAATAAAATAGAAAAACTATTAAATAAAATTGTAATAATGATAATTGTAAACATTATGATCCACATGCATAATATCTCATGATAAGAGATATCCAAATTAAAAAAAAAAACTTCAAACTTCAATTTTCATGAAAAGGAACGAATGAATATCCACAACAAATATAAAAAATTTAAAATAATAAATTAAAAATTTATATAAATGTGTTTTTAAAATGTTTAATTGAATTTATTAATAATTTGCAATTATTTTATTTAAAATATATTGATTTTCTACATAAAAAACAACTCAAGTTAGGGTGATCAGCTCAGGAATAATTTAAAAGCATTCGAGTCAAAACCAGCAATTGAAATAAAAATCAATCAAAATCGTTTAATTTACATTTTCAAATTATAGTCTCATGCTGACTGACTATTATTGTTAATTACGAACAATTCAGAAGCTGTTTTTTATTTATTAAATAAACTTAATTCGAAATTATTTTCCAGGGATTATTTCTTTAAATATCAAAAATATACAGAAAAAAACTTCAAATCCAATTACTGTTCAGCGCTCATTTGGAATCAAAATTTTTAAAAGAAATTTTAATAAGAAATTTAATGTTTGTAAAGGATTTCAGAAATTCCTTAAGCCAATGAACTAAAATAAAAATAATAAATAATCCATATTATATCATATAGAAACTGGCATCTTAGACCAATATTTCTTGACCTCTTACTAGATGTATTCGGTGCTCTTTTATACTCTAAAAATCTTAATTTTTATCCTTAATGTACATGAAAGAAATGTGGTTTTTGCTATCAGAGATGAACTTAATTCAGTTTGATAAAAAATCGATCAAATTGAAAACTTATTGTCGTTCATCTTAAAAGCCTGTAGGGCTGTATAAGAAAATACAAACTTGGATACTATTGAGCAATAGAATTTTGATTCTTATACTGTGTTCAGATATACACCTTTATTGCGTAAATCGCAATAGCCGCCATTATTGAGCTCAACGTTTCACATAAAGTTTCAATTAATTATTGTATAAGTCGCCGTAGTCTAGTAAGTAGTGTGTTGGCTTTTTTGACGTAAATCCCGGGTTCGTATCCCAGGTCAAACATCGAAACGAAATATGAAAAAAATATATTTCTTCGGCGGCTTCCTCTCAGCAGATTTCTGGCAAAAATTCTGAGAATAAATAAAACTGCCATGAAAAAGTTTCTCAAAACTCTGTCATTCGAAGTCGACGCTAAACTGTAGGTCTCGCCACTCAAGTATAAAATTAACGCACACAACATGAGTGGTGTGAGAAGCTAGGCCGTAATCCTGACTGAAGGGTTATAATGGCCAATTGTGTGTGTGTATATAATAAATACGCAAATTGTTATAATATTGAGTAAAACTTAAAATGCAGCACTGTCATAACTATGTTCATATTACAATTATCCGATTATGTTCCGTTGATATTTGACAACTCAAATGCCGACAACCACAAACAAAAAAAAAAAAAAAAAACAAAAACAATGTTGCTGCTGTTTTGATTACCAGCTGTCAAATGAATTCTGAATAAGCAGCTGAATTGCGTATATTGTTATATCTGAACACATAAAATATTGTACTCAATAAACCGATTATTGACTCAATAAAAGTACATATCTGAACATAGTATTAAAGTAGAGCTTGTGGCATTGATCATGGTCATAATTTAATCGTTATGTAATTTAAAAACAATAAAAACTCATCTGCTGTATACATGTAATATGTAAAAATTAAAAGCAAGTTAGTGAAAGTTAAGTTAGAAGTCGCCGTGGTCTAGTAGGTAGTGTGTCGGCTTATTAGATGAAAGGCCCGAGTTCAAATCCCAAGTCAGACATCAAAACGAAAATATGAAAATACTTCTTCGGCGACTTCCTCTCAGCAGATTTCTGGCAAAAACTCTGAGAGTAAAAATTGCCATGAAAAGCTTCTCAAAAATCCGTCGTTCGGAGTCGACTTTAAACTGTAGGTCCCGCCACTCATGTGTAAAATTAACGCACACCACATGAGTGGTGTTGAGAAGCTAGGCCGTAATCCTGACTGAAGGGTTGTAATGGCCAATTATGTATGTATGTATGTCTTCGGCGACTTCCTCTCAGCAGATTTCTGGCAAAAATTCTGAGAGTAAGTAAATTTGCCATGAAACAGCTTCTCAAAAATCTGTCGTTCGGAGTCGACTTTAAACTGTAGGTCCCGCTACTCATGTATAAAATTAACGCACACAACGCGAGTGGTGTGAGAAGCTAGGACGTTGTACAATGGGTCAATTCGACCTACGGGTACTGTACTTGTCACAGTTGACAAGTACATGTCCTCTAACCTAACCTAACCTAGTGAAAGTTACTCAACAACAATATGTGAAAATAATTTTTCAAATATTTTCTAACTGCATAAATTTCCTAAAAGTTTAGTCCATTTTGTTTAATAGCATCCACAATAGGAGTTCAACAAGTTAGTGATTTTTCACCAAGATCAAACGAAAAAAATCGAAAAAAATGCTTTAAATATATAAATAAATAGGGAAGTAGAGAACTGTTATAAAACATTTTTCAAAAAATATGCAACTCACATTGAATTAAACATTTTAAAAAATCTTTATTTATCCCAAGGTTAATAAAGTTCAAACTTATGGTAGAGGACAGCCTCAAAAATTTTCAACGATTCACGAAAGCATGGATTAGTTTCGCTGTTTTTATAGAATTTAATCCGATGATAAAAATAAAACCTGGAGTATGACAAATTTTTTATACGTCTTCAAATTTCTAACTTAAAATGTGCTCATTATGCTATTATTATTATTATAGAAAATATATTTATAAACCATCTCACCTAATTGGAACAGTAAGTTTTATCACATAATAAATTACTTTTTATTTGAGGTTATGTAAAAGTGTCTGATTCTAAGTTGCTATTTTGTATTAGCATTCTTATACCCACAGTTAATACTATGTTCAGATATGCACTTTTATTGAGTCAATATTCGGTTTATTGAGTACAATATTTTAAGTCTTCAGCCATAACAATATACGCAGTTCAGCTGCTTATTCAATATTCATTTGACAGCTGGTAAACAAAACAGTTATTTGTTTCCACAACATTGTTTTTATTTTGTTTTTTTTTATCGTTGTTGACATTTGAAGTTGTCAAATATCAACAGAAAGTGTTAGGATAATTCTAATATGCGCACTGAACATACTTATAACAGTGGTGCATTTTAAGTTTTACTCTATATTATAAAAAATTACGTATTTATTGCGCAATAATTAATTGAAACTTTATAGGAAATATTGAGCTCAATAATCCCGTTTATTGCTATTTACGCAATAAAGGTACATATCTGAATACCGTATAAGGCCCTCATTAGTCAATTTAAAAGACCACATGAATCATTTACTATCGATAGAATACTGCCTATACTACACACGATTTAAAAAGTTTAATGAAAGCTGACAAGAACATTAAAACAATTTATAAATTTTATGAAAATTTACAAATAAATAATTTTTTATTTTCTTGTTAATTTTTTATTTATTTTTGTTTTTTTGCTCTAAGCAATGATAAATAAATAATTTAATGAGGAAATTAAAATATTTAATAATATCTTTCACCGAAAATGATTTTAACACACAAATTTAATTTACTCAATAAATAAATTTTAAAATTGACTATTGAAATTCATTACACTGAAAATTCTAATATTTTTAATTATGTTCATATATACATACACCTTTCTCCATCGATAAATAAATATTTGAATATGGTATACTGCTTATTAATTTTCTTTTTTTCTTCTATTTGAAATTAAAAATTTAATGCAATTAGAAATATTTGTAAAACATTAAACACATTAAAATTAAACGACTACTTGAAAATGTCAAATGAAATGTCAGTTTATCAATTTTGAAAATGCATTTATATAAGTTTTAACAAGTATTTTAATGTACTATATAAGTGCAAAACGTTTTAAACGATATTAAAACATAAAAAAAAACAAAAATAATTAAAATATCTCATTTAAGCTCAATACCACACAAATGAAACAAAATATCATAAATGCACCACCCTAGATCAAATTTATCATAATTATATGAATAAATAAAAGTAATTAATTAAAATTTGACAAACCTGCAAAATAATGAAATTAAAAATAAATATAAACTTATTAAAGAGAGCATGAATTAAATTACATTCTAAGCATTATTTTTTAAAACCAACAAAGGGAAACACAAACAACGTGATAAAAAAATAATATTTAAAAATTAAAAATTAAATAATTTAAAAACAAATTCAGATTTATTTAAAAAGTCTCCTACCAAAAACAAAAAACACATAAATCTTGTTTAAAAATGTTTTTTAATTCTATTGTTTTATTTATCAAATTATTATTATTAAATCTAAATATTTATAAAGCGATAAAAAAAGAAAATGTTAAATTGTTTATTTATTAAATCGTTATAACATATAAGTAAATTATTTTAGGTCAACTTGAAATATAAAAAATCAAGAAAAAAAAACAACAAAGATGGAAAGAGATTAAATTAAAAATTAAAACGTAAATAACTTTAAATTTAATTAATATTTATGACTGCCTTTTTTATCATAAAACCAAAAAAAACCCAAGGATAATATAAAATTTATATAGAAAAACTTAACTTAAATAATTACAAAAAAAATATTGTTAGAGTTTAGCGTTTCATTTGAATGCAATTCAATACATAGTTCATCGAAATATTTTTTAAATAATGCCAGAAACACTAAGGGCCATTATTACAACTTCCCGTTAAAGTTGGGTTTAGTTAAAGGTAACTTTAGGGAAAGTGAATTTTAAAAGTTAAAGGTAGGATGATCCTCGCTTTAGCTGAACGCTCATTTTTATCTTATTGTGTACTTATAATAATGAAAATCAAGTCATCTATCCGTTAACGTTGGGTTTAGTTAAAGGTAACTTTAGCTAAAGTGAACTTTAAAGTCACCACTTTAGCTAAAGTAAACTTTAAAGTCACCTTTAACTTCTTTTGTTATTACAACCTAATGATAAAATAAAGTTAACTTTTTCAAAAATATGCCAGTGCCGGAGCAATGTCGACAACACTGCTTAAGTTTTCTTAAATGCATTGGCAACGATGGGCTACGGTTTTTGTTGTATATGCTCATTTTGTTTATATTTAAAGTTGCCATATTGAAAATAACATAACATATGGCAAGTTCAAACATAAACTTAACTTTAAAAGTTACCGGTAGGATGATCCTCTCTTTAGCTTAACGCTCACTTCTATCTTATTGGGTACTCATAATAATGAAAAATAATTTATATGCCCTTTAAAATTCTCCCTTTAGCAAGTTGTAATAAAGGCCCTAAATAATATTTGTCTGTCTACTCATGAATGATGAAGCAGGAATTGAACTTTCCAATTATAAGGCAAAGACAACAAAGATTTCAACTACCAAAGAGGTTCTACGGCTTCGACTGGATTTAGAGTTTCTGTGTATAGAGGAAGCCTTAGCACGAAATTATTCGGAATACAATGCCGATTGTACGTCATTGTAGTCGTATAAAAATTAAATATTTATAATATTTTAAAAATATTAAATTAATGGTATTTCGAACACATCATACATGATATTAGTTGGAGCCAAAATTAGTTTCGTTAATGTTATACTATGTTCAGATATGCACTTTTATTCAGTCAATATTCGGTTTATTGAGTACAATATTTTAAGTGTTCAGACACAACAATATACGCAGTTCAGCTGCTTATTAAATATACATTTGACAGCGGGTAAACAAAACAGCTGGTTGTTTTAACAACATTGTTTTTATTTTTTTTTCTTTGTTTTTTCTGTCGTTTTTGACATTTGAGTTGTCAAATATCAACAGAAAGTGTTCGGATAATAGTAATATGAGCACTGAACATACTTATGACAGTGGTACATTTTAAGTTTTACTCAAGTTGCGTATTTATTGCGCAATAATGAAATATTGAGCTCAATAATGGCGTTTATTGCGATTTACGCACTAAAGGTGCATATCTGAACACCGTATTACAAATTTGCAAGTACTACATACTGTATTCAATATTGAAAGTCAATCACATTATCAATCTATCTATCACATGGTAAGTTAACTAAAATAAGTTGTTAAAAACTATGCAGATGAAATGAAATGAAGTAATAAAAAAATTGAAATTACAACCTCAAACGCTAAAAATGTACCAAAACCAAAGTAAAAGAACCCTACGCTTTATTAGTTACATAAATAAATAAAAAAACAATTAATTTTTAAATAAGATTGATATTAAATTAAATATATATATATAGAAATATGAAAGATATTTATAAATATGTACATATATATACATGTAAATATATATGTTATATTAACTAAATTTGAATAATAAAATCATACATAACAAAAGTCACGTCTTTATTATTTTAAAAACCACAAAGAAAAGATATTTTATATTTGTTCACACGAATTTTAGATCGAAAGAGAAACTAGCTTTAAATATTTATTTAAATTGTTCAGTATTCAATTAGACTTAAATCATTAAGATATTTGATATCTAAAAAAAATAATATTATATTATATGAGTTTTTATTTGATGTAAGGAATGTCGCACCTAAACTTTATCATAACAATCTAACCAATCAATTTGCTAGAATTGCATTACTCAAAATATATTTTGATTTATTCTGTTTGGGCACTAGCTATTTTCAATAGGTAAATAATAGGTTGCTGCCCATCTTTGTTTTTGCTGCTACTACACAATGTTTACCTAGACGACTAGGCACAATACCAGAAATCAGTAATGAATCGATTTTTCGCTACTCATAAGTGCTCATGAAGTTTTGAGTATGAGTTTGTCAACAGTATTGAAATTCAACTACTCTGATTCATTCTTACTCACTACAACATTGATTTATAAGTACAGGTTGCAATGAGTATAAGTACAACGTTGACATCAAACTCATACCATTCGAAATATGTTTGATTCAAAAGCCTACTCATTTAGATTCATAAATTTAGAAAAATACTTATAATACTCATAAATAATTCATGTTATTCGATAAGTTATTTACAGTCTTAGTTGTTGTTGCATTTTCAAAAAAGAAAAAAGAAAGAGACAAAGCAAACACACAACCTTCTAGTGAGTATTGTTAAGTATGAGTACAATGAGTAATTCAAACCTAGGATATGAGCAGTATGAGTATGATATTAAAATAAGTATGAACGCGTATAACTATCAGAAATTATGAGTATGATTCGATTCTACTCATTGCCGATATCTGTTCGACATCTCATTTAAGTACTGTTGACAACTCGAGCTTTCTCAGGCTTTGAACATTTTAACGAAATTATGCAGGCTTCTGCAGAGATTAATCGTCATATAAGATATAAAAACAATAGCGATTTAATATTTACTCTGAATTCTTGATGGAACTTAATGAGAACATACATATTTTATATTATTTCTTAATATCAAAAGCCTAAAAGATGAAGTATTTTAGTACAGATAGATTATTCGTTTATATATAGTTTTAATACAGTCGGGCCTCGATTATCCGTGATGGTCGTGACCAAAAGCATTACGGATAATCGATTTTCACGGTTAATCGAATAACAATTTTGATTATACAGTTTTGTACATACATATTTACATTAAAAAATTAATTCAAGAAGTTTATGTACATTTTTAAATTAAATAAGTATGTACATATACATTAAATTTTCTACTGAAAACATGAGACAAAAAAAGGACATTAAGCACGGATAACCGAGGCCCGACTGCACTTATTCAAATAGAATATTCAATCATTATTAAAAAATTTCAAATAAAATTGTATTTATCTCATAAAAGATCTAAAAAATATTAATGAATTACGCGAATTGCATTATAATAAAATTTATTTAATTATTTATTTAAATTACGACCAAAATCCCTTCATAAAGTGGTGCGATATTCATTTCAAAAATTATTTAAATTTTAATTGTTTTATAGTTTTACAAAATTTGTTACAATAGTTAACTAAAATTCGTAATGTTTTTGTTGTTAACACAATTATCGAGAAGTACTTATACATACATATATATCACTATATAGTTTAAATAAAAATCGAAATTAAATTTGCCTTGAATATTAATTAATATTTTAAATATTATTTTAATTATTGTATAACAACAGTAATTGCTGAAGAAATATGTACGCATGAAATTATTGAAGCATATTTAAAACTTATTTTCTCTCACACAATTTATGTAAATTTGTGCCTTTTTCTATAGAAGAAATTAATATTAATAAATGCGAACAAAATAAATTATTGTCAAAACTCAAAATAAACCAATCCAAGTAATAAATAGAAATTTTTATTTTTATAATAATTTGCGAATATCTGGTTAAATTTATAATTATAAGTCCATAATTATGATTCATAATAAATACATATATTTTTTCTTTTTTTTTTTTGCATAATTTTGATATTATAAATGCACCTTTTCAATAAGAAATACATACTCTTGTGCGAATTGAAATTAAAGAACAATCTATTGAAATATACAATATCCCAGCAAATGATTCGATTTGAATTGGCCAATTCACGCGACTTTGTATCGTGTATATTGTATTGAATACACTTTTTGTTTGTGAAAGCTTAATGTTATGCTGTATTGGGTATTTAGTATTCCGAACGTCAAAAAACGATAAGTTTTGATTTTCAAGCAACAAAATAAAAAATATTACGGAAAAAAGTAAATTAATTAATTATCTGTGCGAACAATTACAATTTTAAAATGTTAATTGTTAATTCAAGTTACATAGAAAATATTTTGTATTTTTATTCTTCTTTTTGATTACTGGCATTTACATAAATTGATAGCAGGAAATCAATTCAACTTCCAAAAACATATGAAAAAATGTGTATAAGTGTATTGGATTTTTATATGAAAATTATCAACAACAAGCATACACTGTTGTAAATTCGTCCAACAATACACTAATATAACACTACAAGGGTACAAGGGTTTGTGTGAATTGCCCAAATGTAAAAGCCTATCAACTTTTATGGAAATTCGAGCTTTCCTATAAAACGATTTCCATTATTTCAAAACTTTAACGGTTTCCGTTGTCCTTAAGAATTCTAAATTAATTTTAGTTAAGGAAATAATAAAAAATAATTTCACTCGGGTGAAACAACGAATTATAAGCCGAAATTAATTGAAAAATTTTGTATTCAATAAATATAATACATTTTATGTGTATAAAAATATTTAAAAAATAACCTATTGTTTTTCAGAATTTGTATATTCCAAATAAGTATTTAATTATTAACGGAAATGCCAACAAAAACAAAAAAAAAATTTAAATATTTCAAAGAAAGTAAACACTGAATTTAAGTTGTTTAAAAAAGCCAAATTTATATACGTTTGCTGGGAAATTATTGTGATGTTTTGCCATAAGTATGGAGACATCATATAAAATACTATGTTCAGATATGCACTTTAATTGAGTGAAAATGCGGTTCATTGAGTACAATATTTTAAATGTTTAGACATAATAATATATGCAGTTCAGCTGCTTATTCAATATTCATTTGCAAATTGATGCTCATTGAATATACTTATAACAGTGCTGCATTTTAAGTTTTACTCAATATTATAACAATTTACGTATTTATTACACAATTATTAATTGAAATTTTATATGAAATATTAAGCTCAATAATGGCGTTTATTGTGATTTACGCATTAAAGGTGCATATCTGAACATTGTATAAGGTTGCATAAATAAATAATATCAATAATAATGATAACAAATGCATATATGCAGTATAATACGATATACATAGATATATAGATAGCACAGAGCTTATTTAAGATATAATAGCCAATACCGAACAATTAAACAGCAGGAAATTTACATCAGCAACCACATAAAATCGCAAATATTTACACACATATAACATAACCTAGAGACACCATCCATTATAAACTCGAGTAGAAAGCCCAGAAATGATATGATCTTGAATAAAATGATTTCACATAAGCGAATTTGGAGATCAATTTAAGACATGAAAAGCCATAAAAATACTGCAAAAACAAATAGAATAATGTCAACATATTGTTAAGAAACAAAAACAAACAAAGTTAATATTGTTAACAATATTGTGTAAATAAATATTAAAAAATAAGAAATTCTAACACTATTTCTATTCATAGCCAGATACCATAAAATCCTAAGGGTCAGTTAATAAAAATTGAATTGCTATTATTTTATTGAAAACTATTCACATTTTTTTTTACATAATTACATACATACTTAACTATCAAATGAAATATTTCATAAAATAAAATATTTTTTTGTTATGATTTACATAATTACATACATAGCTATCAAATGAAATATTTCATAAAATAAAATATTTGTTTGTTATGATTTATTTAGAATCAATGAAGATGTACGCTCATACGTTCAAATTTTATTATATTTTTTTTTACAATTGTACACTAATTGTTAATTGTTCAAATTGAAAACCAAAAATATTTTCTAATTGTTAAATATTGTTTTTCATATGTTATAAAACAAACAAATAAATAAATAGAAATAATAATTTTCATTTATATTTTAAACTTTATAAAGAAAAAGCTACAATTGAATTTAATATTTACAATGAAAATTAATGAAAGAAATAAAACAAGCATAAAAGCATTACAAAAAAAAAAAAAAAAGAAATATTTATATTTATTTTATAAAAATTATTTACTAGAAAATTTCAAAACTTCAAATTATTGTAAATACACCAGAAAAAGCTTGGCATTAATAAAAATCTCAAATAAAATTCAAAACAATACTTAAGTTTTATTCTGCTTTTTTTAATTATTTTTAGGCAGGATTACGACCAGAGATCAGCAATGAGTATTCGAAAAGATGAGTAGATTCGAATCATACTCACAATTTCTGATATTTATACGCACCACTTATGTTGTGTGCGTTAATTTTTCTACATGAGTGGTGGGACCTACAGTTTAAAGTCCACTCCGAACGACAGATTTTAGAAAAACTTTTCATGGAAATTTTATTTAACAGAGTTTTTGCCTGAAATCTGCTAAGAGGAAGTCGGCGAAGAAATATTTTTCATATTTTTGTTTTGATGTCTGACCTGGGGTTTGAACCCTGGCCTTGCGTCTAATAAGCCAACACACTATCTACTAGACTACAGCGACTATACGCATTCATACTTATTTTGATATCATGCTCATACTACTCACATTCAAAGTTTGAAGTACTCATTGTACTCATACTTAAAAATACGCATGATGTTATTGATTTCGACTCTCCCTTACTTAACATTTACAGTGTAAATGTTGATGAATGATTCTAATCACTCGAATCATTTATGAGTATTGTAAGTATTTTCCGTGGTAACCGTTTTATAATGAGTTAAGGTTTAATGGAGGCAATGGTTAATTGTCTGGATCAGAGATCAACAATGAATCGTTTTTTTGCTACTCATAAGTACTCATGCAATTTTGAGTATGAGTGAGTCAACAGTATTGAAATTTAACTACTCTGATTCATTTGTACTCACTACAACATTGATTTATAAGTACAGGTTGCAATGAGTGTGAGCAGTGGTGTTGTCGAGCCGGAACGCTCCGGAACGTCGTTCCGGTACTTCCTTTTTGGACAGGAATGCGTTCCGGAACTAAAGATGATTTCTGATAACGAGAATTGGCTGACGTTTTGAAAAAAAATTAAAAAGAATTGCTGATTTTTTTTTTCTAATTTTTGACGAATTTTTATATGTATTTTTATAAAGAAGGGTATGAACCGAACCGGAACAAAAACCTGAACGAACCTTGTTTTTCCGAACCATGAACCGGAGTCCGGAACGTTCTTTTCCGCTGAACCGGAACGCGTTCCGGTAAAAAAAAAATTAGCACAACACCACTGAGTGTGAGTACAACGTTGACATCAAACTCATAACATTCGAAATATGTTTGATTCATACGCCTACTCATTCAGATTAATAAATTTAGAAAAATACTCGTAAATGATTCGAGTGATTCGAATCAGCCATCAAAATTTACAGTCTTAGTTGTTGTTGCATTTACAAAAGAAGAAGAAAGAAAAAGACAAAGACAGCAAGCAAAGTAAACACACAACCTGCTAGTGAGTATTGTAGTGTTCGTATTCGAATTATACTTATTTTGTGACTCTTGTAAATGTTGAGTCATGGAGAGTCGAAATTAACAACATCATACGTGTTGTTAAGTATGAGTACGATGAGTACTTCAAACTTTGAATATGAGTAGTATGAGTATATTAAAAATTAGTATGAATGCTCATAAGTATTAGAAATTATGAGTATGATTCTAATCTACTCATTTTTTTGAATACTCTTGCCGGTCTCTAGTCTATATATTCAATACTCTGATGTAGAAAGTCTCAAGTTTCTAGCGTACGCTTGCGAAGTGAAGATAATTTCACGAAACATACAAATAATGTTCGAAGCCTATAAAGGAAGGCAAAACGATTTTTTCGCCTTTATCGGCATACACGTATAGAAAACAAGTCTTTAATTTTGTGAAATAATTTGTCCATTTAGCAGCCAGAATTAACGAAATCAATTTAGTCAGCTTAGAAATGTAGTGCATAATTACACGTTCCGATTGATTTTACTTTAGAGAGATCTCTGGAGATTATCTTACATCGTTTTCCGATGAAAAGAGAGATCATTGTAGCGTATTTCAGGCAATAGTGTCGACCATACAGACTGCAGTAGAGATATTTGGGAAGATATTAGCATACTTTATGCTAATCCGGCAACTATCAGAGTACTAACTTCTAAATCAATTAATCCAAGACAAACTCTCCAGTCAGTTCTTTCCACATTGGAAACAAACCCCTTTGAAGACGCTAGGCAATGCAGTTATGGTCAAAGCTGAATAGATGGTGCACGTAAGGTTAGCTCACATCCCGAAGAAGTTCAATCCTTAAGATTGTTAGCGTTATTCTGCACAGTCAGGGCACTTATGCATGATGGTCTTAAACACAGTTCTACAGGAGCAGAAGAGATAATGAAGACCAGAAAACTGTTTTTCATATACATATTAGGAGTGTGAAAAATTAAATTATCTGTCGTTAATAGACATTAGAAGTCTAAGTATTTTCATCAGATGTTCTGAATGGTTCCGCGACTACAGAAAATGGATAACTTTGGGCCTTATATGGCCTGAAAGAGTCTATACCAACTTTTTGAGTGGATAATAACCACTACTAATATATCTACCCATTTTGGCCTTTCTTGACGACCGCAATTGGCACTATGAAAGCACTTGATGCACTCAATGATACTAATTTGGCAAAATTCAGCTATGACGGTCTCCAAATTAAAATGAATTTTGAGTTGTACGACATAGGTATATGCAGAAAAGGTCAAAAACTGCACTATACTGGGCACGTTGGATGACGTTGGCTTCAAACTCCAGAATGACATAACGCGCAAGAAATATCGAGATATCTTTGAATGACCAAAAAATCTAAGATAACAATACTTGGCATCATTAAATAGAACGAAAACAACGACATACATACCATATTTCAGACACAAACCGCACACACGCTCGTTAAGTTTTTCTTAACCCAAGAGGGCCTTTATTTTTATTTTTGTTGGAATATTTGGTCGGATTTAATGAAGGGACCCCAAAGTGAATTACCTTTTAGGTGGTGAATTCATTCGGTGTGGCGAGTTTCCAAGGTCGTGAGTTTCCAGTGTGTTGAGTTTTTGCAATGTGTGGCGAATTTGTCAGGTGTGGTAAATAAAATTTAAATTCACCAAAGTGTCATTGTTTGAAATATGTTCTGTATTATCATAGATTACTGTACTATCTGTGGTGAATTAACTGGTGTGTGTGTCTAGAAAAAATAACTTTCACCTCCATTAGCGGCGCCTCCGGGTTAAAACAAATCCACCTTACATAATTTGGGATGCAAAAAAGGAATGGATGGAGTCACGTAGTGCTGCCATAGTGCCAGTAAATAGTTTTTATTACGAATCCAAAATCGACGGAACGGAACGTTCATTTCGGCAACCATTCTCATTGGTTTTCGTATTCTAAAAACGAACATATGTGCATACGTTGCATGAGCGTTGGGATAACCGGGGCTAAAGACGTTTAGCATTATTTTGAACTGTTGCTGACCCCATTAATAGTTCAAAAGCGCAAACCATAAAATCTTTAATAATAAAAAAGTACTGAATTTGTCAACACTGATGACATGATGAATTTAAATTTTATCATTTGTATGTAGTTTTCGAATTTTAAATTTTTAGAATTTGAAATAGAACGACACAGTGGCAACACCACGTTACTCGTTCGTTGAGTGTACTTCCTTTATACAGTGTTTCACAAATGGAAATTAATTACCCTTCATGCAAACCACACCGTCGGTAATACAGTATATAATTTTAACCATGCATAGCGGTGAATGTATCCGCTAATAGAGGCTAAAATAGCTTATTCTAGACGCTCACCGTCCAATTCACATTATACAGTACATGTATATATGGTAACACAGTACCTTTTCGAATAACTTCATTTTGAGGAGTTTCGATTTTATTCACCACACCGGGTAAATTCACCACACTACTAGTGTTGTAGTTATTATTTAGAGTCTAACAGTCGTATTATATTTTCATATATATATTTTTTCAAACTAACTTTTAGTTCAAAAATTTTCAGAATTTTTGATTAATCTTGATTGTTCATCGGGAAATGTGTCAATTTCGCGTTTGAGGCACCACCAGAAGTTGGCCAATGGTTGCGCAAAGAGAATAATACTTGCAAAAAACACAAATATTAGCCGACTTCTTTTAGTCAAATGCTTAAACTGTAAATGCAACAAAAATACATTGATAAGATTCCGTAGTACGCCTAGTGTTCCTCCACGGAACTAATAAAAGCGATAATAGTTTCTCATCTCTGAGGAAAGGTAGTAGCAATGGTGGCAAAATCTCTAGAGGTTGTCCAGTGGTTATCGTTGAATATCCAGTATAACACTACTTCAACGCCAAAACAGTTGGCGGTAAAGTTTCAGGTCACATATTATGCGATTAGGGTCAGACAGACCTCTGAATTTGTTACCACCAAAAATCTCAACTTTTTGAAAAACTGCCAATGTTTTTACTAACGCCAAATATTAAAAGCGAGCATACTATATGTTCCAAAAATCGGCTGCTTAGCGATATGGGGCCCTATACAAGCAATAAACATAATTTCAGTTGTAGAGATGTTGATGGAAAATGAAATTGAATTAAAAAAACTTGTTCATATTATAGATAGATACCAGAGATCAGCAGCAATGAGTATTCAAAAAGATGAGTAGAATCGAATCATACTCATAATTTCTGATAATTATACGTATTCATATTTATTTATTATTCATATTTATTTTAATATCACACTCATACTACTCATATTCAAAGTTTGAAGTACTCATCGTACTCATACTTCACATCATACATGATGTTATTGATTTTCGACCCCTTAACTCAACATATACAATACATACGACATGAATAATAAGTACGAATAATAATTTCTGATACTTATTCGTACTTAACAGTACGCATGATTTAATAGTACTGTTTATACAATGTTATGATTAAGTTAATATGTAGTTATATATATATACTAGCTGTACCCTGCGCGCTTTGCTGCACTACAAACTAAAATAAATTTGAAGGAAAGACATTAGACAAATATCCAATTAAGTTTGAATCATTTTATTGATTTTGTTTCCCGTTGTCCAGATGATTCAGACAAACGGGCCTGAGTAGTACGCATTCGATCAAGTGATTCATTGTTCAAGTGATTCATGCGAACGGATCTGTGCGGCATGTACTCGAAGATTTTTCAGTCTCAATCAATGCTGATTCTGAGGCTAGTAATGCTCTTTTCTTTTCTTTTCAACACAGGATCAAATGCACAGTTTACGATTTAATTAATTTCGAAGGGTTTTCAGTGGCGCCACCTGTCGGAAATTGGTTATACCAACTTAGAAACCTTCGTCGGCTCATGCGCAACAACTTTGCTAAAGATTAAATGCATAGTTTACGATTCCATAAAGTACATTCATTTTTATATATATAGATAATTTAAACTTGAAAAAAAAATAAATAAAACAAAAGTCTACGAATTTAATTTTGGTTATATTTTTTCTTATTTGGTGAATTTTTTCACAAATGTTGGTTACAAAATTTTTTTCTTTCCCTTCTATCTTTCCCCCCGCGTCGTTCTTTATACTTTATTTTCTTTGGTTTTATACATCAAGAATCACAGATAGCATACTTGTAGGGGTAACTACTATGCGTGAGTAATATATTTCAAATGCAATTAAATATTAAGTATGTAGTATGTAGCATACGTGGGCATGGCCCCTAGCTCATTTGGAATATCAACATAAAAAGTAGCCTATAACTCCTTCCAGACATACAGGAAGATACTGTGAAAATTTCAAGAAAATCGGTTCAGCCGTTTAATCGTCTATAAACTTCAAACATACAAACATACAATCAAACACACATTCATTTTTATATATAAGAAGATAGGTAAGTGTCACAAAGAAAGCAAAATTATGTTAATTAAATTTAAGTTAGCCTTAACTTGGATTAATTAAATGGTGAATTCTAAAGGAGAAAAAAGTGTGTTGAGATTGCAGTTTTAAATTGCATTATATTGGTTTTCAATTGAATTTCTGGCGGAAGTTGGTTCCAGGAACGAATTGCAGTAATATAGAAGTTCCTCTCAGACATCTTTTTTTGGAACCTTACGGCGTTTATCCTATAGCCCCTGTTTCTTCTGGAAAATTGTAGTCTGGTAAATAGATAATTTGATTCCCCTGAATAAACAATCTTTTGTAGGAAAATTAGCATACGATATTTCAAGAGGCTTTCTAGTGTCATATTGTAGATTCTGTAGGCAAAATACGATATATATCTACTGCGTCCAAAAATATATCTTGCTATGTTATTATATGTTATCCTTAGTTTATTCCTGCTGACAGAGTCCAAACCCGTAAAAGCTCACATCCATATAAGAGAGTTGGAATTAGGTATATCTGCGCCAAGAGCATACGTACATATATTAACAGGCGTAAAGGACTGAGTCCTGCATAGATTCCTCAGCATAGCATACATCCTCCCACAAACCGTATTAACATGGTTAGTCCAGGAGAGTTGACTATTAAAAGTAATACCCAAGTTTTTGGCATATTGTACTAATTCTATGCCCATGGGCGAGTCCCCAACGACTAATGTTGGCAGTAGGTTCGGCAAAACTCCAATTTTTCCAATTATGATAGCCTTTGATTTATTAGCATCCAAGCAAAGATGATTTGCAGTAGCCCATTTAGATATATTGTCAAGGTCCTGGTTCAGTCTTAATATACAATTGTCGATGTCAGTTTTAAAACAGATAATGTCGAGTTGGACGTCATCGGCATACATTCGAATTTCACAGTGAGTTATACGATAAGGTAGGTCATTTGAATACATTATGTAAAGCAGTGGGCCAAGAATTGAAGCCTGTGGTACAACTCTGCGGACCAGGCTGCTAAATGATTTTGCATCGCCATAGTGCACTGTCTGACTTCTCTTATACAGGTATGTACGTAATAGCCTTACTGCTGATGTTGAGAATTTAAAGGTTTTTATCAACTTGTGACAAAGAATGTCATGATCAACAGTATCAAAAGCTTTCGAGTGATCAGGGTAGTTAAATTTCAATACTGATGACTCATTTGTATTCAAAATTTCATAAGTACTTATGAGAAGCGAAAAATCGATTAATTGCTGATCTCGGGCATGTACCCTCACATCCGTGCTAATAACCGAACCGAATAATGTCTCAATACTCGCACATAAAATATCTTGTTGTACGACTGACGTGCAAAAAATCAGGTAAATATGAAATTAGCACAAATTAAGATGTGTTGCCGAAGTTGGACTGCAACCTTTTACGGTACGATTCAGTTTTAAGACTAGACTATAGAGCCTCATCGTAGCCTCAACCAACTAAAATTGAGTTTGAAAATTATTCGAAAGTATAACGTTCCACCCAAAATCCCTGGCCTCTTATAATTGCCTCCAAATATAAACAATCCAAGCCAGCTGAATTTATTCGTGGTGTGTATAGGTGGAATATAACTTTTTAAATTTAAAATTTGATGATTTATTGATAAAAATAAAAAATAATTAGTTATATACATACATATATACATTATTTAAATAAAATTAATTATTTTTAGTATTTAATAATATGCGGCATAAATAACTTGATACACTTTCAAATGTAACGACCAAATAAGTTGTTTCACATTTTATGTTATACATACATAGACACATATTTACAAAAACAGTAAAAAATTACATACTGAACTTGCATAAATATTACATACTTACGTACACAAGGCATTATTACAGACGTTTTTAAAACTATTCCACATCAGAAAATAAATAAATTTAACCCCCGTGCTGTTTGTTCTCTGTTCCTCTGTGCAGGTGCATGATCATTGAATGGAACGAATTCATGCAATAATAAAGTCCATTCGATTTATCAAAACACATGCTTCTTTTGATAATAAATTGAATTTTTGCTTAAACAAACACTTGTCGCGCTCATTCGGTGTTTGTAGACAGACAGGTAGTCAGACGTTAGGAAGACAAAAGGAAACCTGTTATTTAAAGATGTAATCAACATACTACATACATAGTACATATATTGTATAATTATCGCAAAAGGGTCAGAAAATGTACAACATATTTAAATAAAACCGTTACAAAATGTTATTGTCATTTCATACATATGAAAGCGTTTTTTATTTTGGTATACAAATATGTATATGTGTATGTGTAATGTACGTATAACAGAAGTGAATGTAATAATGGTTACAAAAATTTAATATGGAACACCGAATCAATATTAACAAGCTAGACTATTAACTCATTGTATATGGGTACATGTCGACATGGAATTGTGCCGAGCATTGGGGTTTGAAAGGAACCAGAAATAGACTAAGAATATGCGACCTTTTTTAGTATATGTCGCTTTTATGCTATTATACTCACAAACAAAAGCGACATAATCTCTTCTAATACATTTTGCACATAGAACAGCTAGAAATGTGTTTAAAAATTACCGTAGTTATTATTTAAATAGTATAACAGTCGTGTTATATCTTTTCAAATGAACTTTCAATTCAAAAATTTTCAAAAGTGGGCGTGGTACTTTCCATATGAATTAAATTAAAATTTTTTATATCACGGAAATCATTATAGATAAAATCATCAAATTGTACACGGGCAACACTGAAATCCATATGAATAATCTGCGAAAAAATTGCCGGACTAGCAATAAAAGCGAGACCCTCCCATATAAATATGATACAAAAGTTCGTGTACATGGAAAACTATTAGAGCTAGAATCTAGCATGAACCACTTTGACACACATATGAACATTTCGGGTTAGGGAAATAAATGGACTCTATTTTTATATGAATTCTTAGACAGAAAGTAAATACTAAACATCATATATCTGATAAACTATTACAGCTAAAGTCATGTGTATTGCCTGTTCATTCCAATACCTGTTTTATTATATGTTTGTAAAAATACGCATAGAGGGACATGTGTAACTTAGGCACCATTAACAGTAGACACAGACATTGATGATATTATACTGCCTTAATTTATTGACTATCTACAGCATACATAATTTTTTGAAGACCCAATTTTTACCTATGGTTATATAATAGAGACCAAACCTTTATGGTCAAGTCATTTATGGTCACCCTAATAAAAAATATTAAATATTTTCTATTGCCCAAAATTTTTTATCTTGAAAATAAAAAAATTTCACCTGTTATGGTATATTTGCCTAATAATGATTGAAAGGAAGTACTTAAATAGTACTTACAATCTTTTTCGCAAATTTGAATCCCAGATTCTAAACGAGTTAAACATTTACTTTGTGAGTGATCATATTGTGATAAATTAAAAACAAACAAAAAACCACCTAAAAAATTTTCGCTTTCTAAACGCACCAAAAATGCAGTTAATTTACAATCACAAAGGGCTGACGAAACTTCCGCAGAACGTGATGTTCGTCTGAGTGTTCAAAGGTCTAGAGCCTCCTCATCTAGAACTGCTAAGACTCCAGTTCAACGTGATGAACGTTTAGAAAGGGAAAGAATACGATCGCAAAGAGCAGTAGCTGCACAAACACCATATCAACGAGATGTACGTGTAGAAAGCGGGAGACTACGAGCATCAACATCTAGAGCTGCTGAGACATCTGATCAACGTGATGCACGCGTAGAAGGAGAGAATATAATAAGAAATAATTATTATGAAACATTGTAAATATCAGTAACAAAATAAATATTTTAAAATCCAGACTTCTTCTTATTTTATTACGTTGAGGTTATTGACTAAAAATAATAAAAATATACATAAGAAACAATGTTGAATGTTTGTATTTGTATGTTTGAATACATATTTATATTTCATATCGATAGGACCAGGTTTTAGCTAGTATGTGTATAAAAAAAGAAAGCAAAAAAAATAAATAATAAAATAAATAAATAAAAAACATTAATATAACATAAAATTAAAATAAAGATAATTAAATTAATATAAAAAAATAAAATATTTACAACATTTACAGCAGATTACGTTTGATAGAATTGATAAAGTAAATGTTTAAATTTCTTTGCGTTGCTAATTACTTGCAAGTTTAGAGGAAGTTGGTTCCAGAGTCGGATGCTTAATATGAAAAATTGTTTATCAGACGTTGCATATTTTGGGTGCTCTGATGTAATAATTTTGTGAAGGAAAACCAAGTTTTTTAACTTTATATAGTTATTAAAGAAAATATTAAGTATGCGGTTGGAGTAGTGAGAGACATGATGAAATCTCCTTAGGCAGAATACGTAACGTACAATGTTGTTGAAAGTACTGTTGAGTTTCGTAGTGTCTTTTGAATTACAGCCGGAGAAGACTTCAGATGAATACAGTAGAGTTTGTATTAAATAAGTTTTAGCCAGAAGTAGTCTTATTTTTGGTGGAGTGGAATACTGTATATATATATATATATGGAAAATATAACTCGGCTGTTAGATTCTTTAAATGATAACTACCATAATTTTTGTCCGATTTGATTAAAACGAAGTGTCAAACTCTGCACAAGATAATGCACTTTCAGAATGTTATCACTTATTTCATATTTTTTAATTAAAGTTTGCTACTATGAAGGGGCAAACTTGAAAAAATATGAAAAAAATTCCTATTTGTCAAGTTTACCTCATCAAACCAAAACAAACAAATTAAGTCAAATAGTATATATATGTACATCGTTTTAATGGCCCATCTCTCTCCTTTCTAATAAGGTTTAAATTTTGGACATCAGTTCAGAAATGTCTGTGTAATCAATAAATTTGTGTGTAAAGTCCAAAATAACAGTTTTTGTCAAATAAAACAAGTTTGGAGGGTTCGAAAAATATAAAAGAAAAATAATTTTAAGTTCTACTCAACAAAACTCACAACTTACACTATGTCATTAGTTGGGTGTATTTAATTTTTTTTTTATTTTGTTGCATAGTATAATCATATTATATAATATTATATTTTCTAAGCAATTATATACATATATATATATATAGAAACTATTAACATTTAATACAATATTAGTTTTGAAAATTAGAAAACTCAATGAAAACTCAGTTTAAAATCGAATTATTTTTAGTAGCTGTAGATAATTGTTCCTTGTGATAAACTGCTTACTACCATAGAAAGTTAATGCAATTAATTTTTTTGAAAATCTTATTTTAATTTAAAATAATATGGCAAAAGTTGAAAAACTTTAATAATTGTTGGTACTATACGTTTACTTTTGGTAGTATTGACGTTCCCTTACGTATTCATCGCAATCATTTAATCCACCTCTATAATTATGGTTTTTTCTACTCCCTTTTGTAATTTTACATACGATTTGCAATTATTTGCTTAAAAAAGCAACGCATTAGTATAACTGCACGAATATTCGTACTTTAGAAATTTATTGTAAAACCAGGAATATTGGTTTTTTAGTACCCCAATGGCTTTAACACCCTTTTCACCAACCATAACAACGGTACGAGGATGGCGACAGGCGTTGATTATAGTTTCAATACATCATATCGTTTTTATGGTCGCTATCCTTTTCTTATTTAATATATACGTAACCTAAAAGAGTACATTCTTTGCCCCAAATGATAATTGATTTTAATTGAGATAAAATTCGAGCATTGCCTTCTTAGTTATATTTAACCATACTTTTTCTTTTTAGGTTAGAAAACTACTTTAAAAGCAATAATAACTAAACAAAAAAGTAAATAAATTGAGCCGATTTTAAATCTCAGGGCCATTATTATAACTTCTCGTTAAGGTTGGGTTTAGTTAAAGCCAACTTTAGCTAAAGTGGACTTTAAAGTCATCTTTAACTTATTTTCGTTATTACAACTTAGAGTTAAAATAAAGTTAACTTTTTCAGAAAAATGGCAGTGCCGGAACATTGTCGATAACGCTGCTTAACTAAACAAGTTTTATATAAACGCAGTGGCAACGGCTGGCTTCTTCTTTTTTGTTGCATATGCTCATTTTGTTTAAACTTGAAGTTGCCATAATGAAAATAATATATAATATGGCAAGTTCAAACATAAAGTGACTTCTAAATGTTAAAGGTAGGATGATCCTCCCTTTAGCTTAACGATCACTTCTATCTTATTGGGTACTCATAATAACGAAAACCAATTTATCTGTCCGATAAAATCCCCTCTTTAGTTGACGGCAAGTTGTAATAATGGCCTTTAGTCTACTTATAAAGTGTGAAATATCCGATGTGTGGGTCTGAAACCAGGACTTAAATAAATTAAATGATCCTGTAGATATTCTGAGTAGACAAGCATAGATTCTAAAGTTTAGTTGATTCATAATTGATCCTAGCTTTCGATCTTGTCGATGAAAAAACCAAGCCATAAATGTGTACTTATTAAATAATTGCGCTAGAAAAATAAATGTACCAAATTTGCAGCAGGTAGGGGAGAAAATAGTATTTGGTTTTGCTGTAGGAACATCATCAGAGATTTAACTGTTTGAAAAGATTAAAATAGGAAATCAAAAATCTCATTCACGACTTTTTCATATTTATGTATGTATATAAAGGATTAAAAAAACAACACTTTACTTCCTTGTAAATGTCTTCAATCGAACAGCTATAGGCGATATAGTCCTGATAAGGTTTGGGAGGCATGATAGTTCGTAGCTCTCTATACATAACAAGAAGGTAGTATAGGGCATCCAGTAGGGCCATAGTAATACTGGCTTAATGCAGAGCAAATATCGATATCGGGTACGAATTAAATACAATTACTCACAACCACTCCATAACTGACAAAAAGGTTGAGTTCTTGCGGCTCTTCGAACTTTTTGAAAGACGCTCTGTTGGATTGTGGTCAGCAGTATATCGAAGTCATGGTAGAACATTACGACGACGGCGGCACGCATAGTATATTCGGCAATGTCTTCAAATCTACTGCTTAATGGATCACGTTTCGCTCAAGTGTCTAATGACAATCATAAACTGGATAACAGTTTTTTTATTTTTTTTTTTTTCATTTTTTTTTTTTCATTTCTTTATGGTGCAAAAGTATCTCCACATTTTTGATTTGTTTCCATTTAATCAATCAAATTTTGCAGCTAAAAATATTGGTTAAAGCTATTTAATAGGGTTACCATCTGCCGTTACCTGGAAAATTCACAGATTCAGACCTGAAGTTTTTACCTGCATAAATTAAACGCCATTATTGAGCTCAATATTTCATATAAAGTTTCAATTAATTATTGCGCAATAAATACTCAAGTTGTTATAATATTGAGTAAATCTTAAAATCCAGCACTGTCATAAGTATGTTCAGTACGCATATTACAATTATCCGAACACTTTATATTGATATTTGACAATTCAAATGTCAAAAACTACAAAAAAAAAAGACAAAATAAAAACCATGTTGTTGAAACAACGAGCTGTTTTGTTTACCAGCTGTCAAATGAATATTGAATAAGCAGCTGAATTGCGTATATTATTATGTCTGAATACTTAAAATGTTGTTTTCAAATAACTGAATATTGACTCAATAAAAGTGCATGTCTGAACATAGTATTATTAGACTATGAAAGAAAACTATGTGAAAAATTGGTAAGAAAGAAGACAAAGTTAAGTCGTCAACAAGAACTCTAAACTCTGGTCTTCGATAACTGCGGGATATGAAATTGAAGAAAAAAGTTATTCTCATCTTCAGTTTTTATTCGCAATTTACTTACAATACCTATGAAAAGAAAGTAATTTTTTTTTGCTTTCTCATTCTGTATATTAATTTTGTAGTTCTTTGACGGATGTATATGTGTTTAAATTTAATTATGAATGAATTGTTATTTTTCAGCTCCTTATTAAAGAGATATTACTCTGTAGTACATATGAGCAACTTGAAATTTGTGACGTTTCCATTTACGTCGCCTAGTAAATCGAAGAATTATTGTACTAATAACATGTTCTTTAATTTCTCTGGTCGGCCTTTTCTATATATTTTCAGTTGTTATTTTCGTTCTTGTAACAATACGAGTTCGTAGTTGTTATAAAGAAAAATCGGTTTTCGTGTTTTGAGATTGAAGTAATTGTTTACATGCACACTTCCTTAATTATTCACCAACTAAGTGGTCATGGGCGCCAACAACTACAAACAAATATAAAATTCATGTTCATTTTCTAAATGGCTGCATACTAAAAATATTGATATTTTATCATAAATATGAATATATCTGTGGTCCCACCAAGCAAGCAATAACAGCCTAAGTCTAAAATGATACTTTCGAGAAAGGTCACTTTTAATATACAGAAGTGTTTCTGATAAAATTTAGAAAGTGTATTAAAATAATGTGTTATTTATCAGAGATCAGCAATGAATCGTTTTTTTGCTACTCATAAGTACTCATGAAATTTTGAGTATGAGTGAATCAACAGTATTGAAATTCAACTATTCTGATTCATTCGTACTCACTACATCATTGATTTATAAGTACAGTATGCAATGAGTATGAGTACAACGTTGACATTAAACTCATAACATTCGAAATATGTTTGATTCATACTCATTCAGATTCATAAATTTAGAAAAATACTTCTAATACTCATAAATGATAATACTTATAATACTCATAAATCATTCATCAAAATTTACAGTCTTAGTTGTTGTTGCATTTACAAAAAAAGAAGAAAGACAAAGACAGCAAGCAAAGCAAACACACAACCTTCTAGTGAGTATTGTAGTGTTCGTACGCGAATCATACTTATTTTGTGATCATTGTAAATGTTGAGTAAAGGAGACTCGAAATCAACAATATCATGCGTATTGTTAAATATGGGTACGATGAGTACTTCAAACTTTGAATATGAGTAGTATGTAAGTAAGATGAGAACGGAAACTTGGGATCTGTTACTGTGATCGTAGGGGATGCTGAGGTTGTGGATGAAACACTTCTCTACTCTGCTACAAGGCAATAACGACACCAATTCCGCCTTTGGAAATGATGTTGCGAACGTGATCGATGATGATGGCGCGGAGATTCTGCCACCTAGCCATGAAGAGGTCAAAGTCGCGATTATGCGTCTTAAAAACAATAAAGCGGCAGGTCCTGATGGCCTCCCCGCTGAATTGTTTAAGACCGGATGTAATGAGTCGGTAGGGCACATGCACCAGTTTATTTACAAAATATGACTAGAGGAAAGTATGCCCAGCGATTGGAACCTCAGTGTCCTCTGTCCTATCCTGAAAGAGGGAGACCCTACGATATGCGCCAACTACAGGGGTATAAGCCTTCTCCCTATCGCATATAAGGTTCTTACAGGCGTATTGTGTGAACGACTGAAGCCACTTGTCAGAACACTGATTGGACCTTATCAGTGCGGCTTCAGACCTGGCCACCATCGACCAGATCTTTACACTACGCCAAATCCTGGAGAAGACCAACGAAAAACAATTCGACACACACCATCTTTTTGTCGACTATAAGGCAGCCTCCGATAGCCCCATAAGGGATCGTATTTTTGCCACAATGTCTGAGCTCGGTATACCTGCGAAGCTGATAAGGCTATGCAGAATGACGTTGAGCAATTCTTGCAGCTCCGTCAAAGTAAGAATGGACTTCCGTACGAGGTTTCAGACAAGGCGACCTCTTATCATGCCACCTCCACAATTTTTCAAAAAAGTGTGCAGTTCCTTGCGTACGCTGACGACATTGACATCATAGGTCGTACCAAGAGAGATGTTATTAAGATGGGTATGGCAGTAAATGAGGACAAAGCAAAGTATATGTTATTGATAAGCAGAGACGTGCGCAGGATCACTCTTGCCAACAGGTGCTACTATGGTCTCAATAGGCAATTGAGTAGCAGAGACCTACGACAAAACTAACACTCTACAAGTCACTCATCCCACCCGTGTTTCTTTATGGCGCAGACACATGGACCCTATTAAGCACTGATGCAGCAGCCTTGAGAGTATTCGAGAGAAAAGTCCTACGTAAGATCTTAGGTCCAGTACGAGTTGGAGTTGATTTTCGCATCCGACCCAACAGTGAGCTGTATGAGATCCTCAACGACATAGATGTTGCGCAGCGTATTAATATCCAAATGCTGCGGTGGCTCGGCCATGTCGTTCGAATGGAGGAGGATGCTCCGGCGAGACGAGTATTGGATGCGGGAATCTACGGAAGTCGGCGATTGGGACGACCTTGTATCCGCTGGAAGGACCAAATCGAGGAAGCCCTGCCATCGATTGCTGTGACCAACTGGCGTAGGCGCGCAAGAAGCAGAGGCGCCTGGAAGGATGTGTTGCGGCAGGCCGAAATCCGTTAAAAGGGTTGTTATGGCCAATTAAGTAAGTATGTAAGTAATTATCAGAAATTATGAGTATAATTCGAATCTACTCATCTTTTTGAGTACTCATTGCTGATCTCTGATACTTATACGGGAGAGCCTAAGATCAGAAATGATAGTGAATGTCTCACTTATTATATTGAGGCGCTTATTAAAACTGTAGTGGGGTTACATTGTTAGTGAAATAAGAATTCCACGTAAATATAAAGCTTTGTTAGTAACTCAAATTGAGGCAAGTCGACTTAGTCTAGTAGGTAGTGTGTTGGCTTAAATTTCATGTGAAATTATTTTAATCTTTACTTAAATCAGAGAAAATATTATTTGAGTTCTAATGATAAGAAAGTGTTATGCCTTTAACTTTAGAAGTCGCCGTAGTCTAGTAGGTAGTGTGTCGTCTTATTAGATGTAAGGCCACGCTTCAAACCCCGGGTCAGACATCAAAACGAAAATTGAAAAAATATTTCTTCGCAGGCGACTTCCTCTCAGCAGATTTCTGTCAAAAACTCTAAGATTAAATAAAATCGACATGAAGTTTCTCAAAAATCTGTCCTTAAACTGTAAACTCACAGCATGAGTGGTGTTGAGAAGCTATTCCGTAATCCTGACTGAAGGATTGATCCAAGTCGACTTAGGCTGTTATTGCTTGGCACCATAGAACATGTATTTTATACCTTTATAATAAATCCCTATGTATGTTTTTTATATCGGTTTTCCTATATTCCTACATCCCCATATAATTGCATTCTTTAGGAATAGAAATCGAATTCAATATTCTTATAAGTATTTGTGCTGTTTCCTTGTATTACTTTCATTTACGTTTCAATGTAATTGGTTAAAGTGTTCACATGAATTATAATTACCAAATGTATTCCGACAGTAAGGTATGGTAAATGTATGTGTCAGTATTTCATATTTGTTTTAACCTAAACTTATATTTGTAATAATTATAATTATAATCAATTGTGTTGCCAACAACAACAACAACTCTAGTACACCTACACTCTTAAATATAAATACAAATATTATAGACTTTTCCCATACCCCAAAAAAAAACCATCAGAGCGTATAGTCTGTCGGTATCAGATTGTAACAGTTAATCTATGAATATTAAATATTCAACGATTTACCAACCCCGGACTGGTGGAAAAAATAAAAGAAATATTGTACAGAAGACTGAAAAAACTAAAAAAAATTCAAATCGATCATTACCACACTGATTTCACATTTGACACCAAGGACAGACGCATTGTCCTATTTGCCTCGCTTCTAATTAATAATTTTCTCGTTGATTATAAATTGAAAGAAATTTAAATTGTTATACATTTTAAGACCAAAAATTCTATTTAAATTTGTTTTAAAATTAATAAAGAATAAGTGTATGGTACATATGTATACACTATGGAGCAAAAGTGAACCTTTTTTTTTCTAAGATTACCTTTATGAAGCCCTAGCTTTGAAACAACAAATGAAAGCAAAATAAAATGCTTACCATAAATTAACTAAACATTAACTAAACATTAAAAATTAAAATTACATTTTATTTCATACCGCAAAAAATACTTTTTTGAAAAAACTAAAAAAAACTCACTTTTGCACTCTTTTCAAAAAATTCTCAAAAACTATATTAATAACCGGTTATATCTTATCTTATTTACGAATAACTCCCTTGATGCGACGTGGCATACTCTCCACATGATTTTCGCAGTATTTTAGATCAATTTCACTCCACATTTCATATATTTTTTTCCAGAGTTCCTTAATACTTGCAGGTTTTTGCTCAAGACCCCCTAGTTTTCGTTTAAGGATGGCCCACAAATTTTCGATGGGGTTTTCTTTTTTTGTATTTATTTATTAATAGTTCATGTACAAATTAAATCGAAATTCTAATGATCTCAGCGCCATTAAGGCATTATTGAGACAAGTTTTCAAATAATTTATTATTAAAATTATGAAAAATTTGTAATAAAATAAATAAATAAAAGTCTGGACTTTGTGCAGGCACTACATCACTTGAAATTTTTGAGTTTTCAACCAAGTTTGAACTAATTTCGGCTTTTGTTTCAGATAATTATCCTGTAGGAAGGGGTTCAAGCAATTTTCCTTACGCATTATGCCTTTTATTTGGACAAGTGAACCCACTCCAAAATAAGTAAAACAACCCCAAACCAACAGGGTCTCATTGGCTTGGTTCGACTGGGAGGCCTCGCCCGTCTTAGACCAAAAGTATTGTACTCCATCTGAGCTGAGTCGATTAACTTTCGTCTCATCTGACCATAAAACAGAGGTCAGCAATGAGTGTTCAAAAAGATGAGTAGATTTGAATCATACTCATTATTTCGGATACTTATTCGCATTCATACTTCTTTTAATATCATACTCATACTACTTATATTCAAAGTTTGAAGTACCCATCGTACTCATACTTAACAATACTCACTAGAAGGTTGTGTATTTGCTTTGCTTGCTGCCTTTGTGTTTGTCTTTTTCTTTCTGCTTTTTTTTAAATGCAACAACAACTAAGACTGTAAGTTTTGATAAATGATTCAAAACACTCGAGTATTTATGAGTATTATAAGTATTTTTCGAAATTTATGAATCTGAATGAGTAGGCATATGAATCAAACATATTTCGATTGTAATGAGTTTGATGTCAACGTTGTACTCATACTCATTGCAACCTTTACTTATAAATCAATGTTGTAGAGAGTACGAATGAATCAGAGTAGTTGAATGTCAATACTGTTGACTCACTTATACTCAAAATTTCATGAGTACTTATGATTAGCGAAAAAACGATTCATTACTGATCTCTGATACATATATACATACAGTGGACAGCAAAAGTCTTAGTATAGCAATATATTTTAGCAATTTCAAGAATTTTAATCAAAAGTTTGTATACAAATTTATATTTTATACATTTATTTTATTAATTTATTTCTGTATTAATATAAAACAAAAATTTTTTTAATGTTTTTCATAAAACAAGAGAAAAATAAGGAAAAGTTTCAGATGACTCCATAGGTACACCCAAGGAAAACCCTGGGGAAATTTAAAATTCAAAGGCCTAATATATGATAATGTTATCGCTTGTATTTAGTAGAATGAATGTACAAGTTTTGTTTAGTGTTTTCTGGTGGCACCATGAGCAAGTTTTTCGGTTGACTTTTGTTTGAGGTTTAGCGATTACTTAACCGTTCTTTCAAATGATCTCCTAAATACTCTCTTGAAATCATATCGGGACTTTGTGCAAGAGTGTTAGGCCTGTGGGGACTTTTTTTGACAAAATATATTGCCGTACTAAGACTTTTACTGTCCACTGTATATTTTTCATACATACGAACATTTGTATGTTAATATTAGAACCTTAGTGTTTTCCAAAGTTTATTACTTCTACTTCCTGCCACTAGTTTTCTTTTATTCCGCTATGCTTGCACCAAATGAAATACTCAAAATATTGTATGTATGTATATGTATATTAATAACAACATAAAACTGTATACAACACCTAACATGCATGAATTTACATATTGCGTGTACATAAACATAAAAATCCTTAATTATCCTTATTTTATAATTTCTCGTTTACCCAGAGTAGCGGTCTGTGATTAAGGACACTAAAAAAATATTTTTAAATTTCACCACAAACATATTTGACCAATTCACACGACTTTGTATCGTGTATGTTGTATTGAATACACTTTTTGCTTGTCAGCGCTCAATGCTATGTTGTATAGTGTATTTCGTATTCCAAATGTCAAAAAACGATAAGAAGAAGAAGACTAGTATTCATAATTTGATTTGCAAGAAACAAAATGGAAACTATTACGGAAAAAAAATAAATTAATTAATTATAATTATCTGTGCAAATAATTATCATTTTTAAATATTAATTGTTGACTTAAGTTACATAGAAAATATTTTGTATTTTTATTCTTCTTCTTGATTATTGGCATTTACATAAACTGATAGCATGAAACCAATACAACTTCAAAAAACATATGAAAAAATGTGTATATGTAAGTGTATCGGATTTTTATATGAAAATTATCAACAACAAGAATACACTATTCGTCCAACAATACACTGAATACAAGGATACAAGGGCTTGTTTGAATTGCCCAATTGTATCGCCTTAGCAATAGATTTTTTTTATTTAAAAGGTGAACGATTTTCTTTGACTGCATTTCTTGACTCTCTTTTTTCAATGGCGTCGAAATGGTAATGATTTTTAATTATAAATAGAAACAACAAATATTAACCAAACTCCTGCAAGCCAATTTGCAAGTTTATTATTTTCTATAAGGAGGAAAACTTTATTGTTTTAAATTTTAATGAGTTTCTATAGCATAAATAGGAGTCTGAATTACTCTGAAAACTTTCAGAGGTTAAGGGCCATTATTATAACTTGCCGTTAAACTTGGGTTCAGTAAAAGGTACATTTAGCTAAAGTGAACTTTAAAGTTACCTTTAACTTATTTTCGTTATTACAACTTACAGATAAAATAAAGTTAACTTTTTCAAAAATATCGCAGTGCCGGAGCAATGTCGATAAAAATGTACAATTAAACAAGATTTTTTTAACGCAGTGGCAACGACGTGGTTCGTTTTTTGTTGTATATGCTCATTTCATTTACATTTGAAGTTGCCAGTATGGAAATAATATATAATATGGCAAGTTCAAACATAAACTTAACTTTAAAAGTTAACGGCAAGATGATCCTCCCTTTAGCTTGACGCTCGCTTCTACCCTATCGTTCACTTATAATAATGAAAAACAATTTATCTGCCCGTTAAAATCCTCCCTTTAGTTAACAGCAAGTTGTAGTAATGGCCCTAAGTCGTATCGATGTTGAAACTTAGCTAACTGCACTGAAAGCTTGATGGAACTTTGCTCATACTTTATTGAGTCGTTATTTGAAAGAAAGTCAATCTTCGATATTATTCTTCTTCGCCTAAAAAAGTAATTAATCTAACTAGAGTGTTGGCTTATAAGACATTAGTCCTCGGTTCAAACCCCAGGTCAGGCATCTCCAATCTCCAACTGAGAGCATATGAAATTGCCAGGAAGAAGTTTCTCAAAAATCTGTCATTCAGAGTCGACTTTAAACTGTAGGTCTGGCCATTCATGGTTGTAATGGTCAATTATGTATGTATGTATATAAGTCGTCGTGGTCTAGTCAGTAGTGTGTTGGCTTATTAGACGAAAGGCCCGAGTTCGAATCCCAGGTCACACATCAAAACGAAAATATGAAAATATTTCTTCGTCGACTTCCTCTCAGCATATTTCTGGCAAAAACTCTGAGAGTAAAAATTGCCATGAAAAGCTTCTCAAAAAATCTGTCGTTCGGAGTCGACTATAAACTGTAGGTCCCGCCACTCATGTATAAAAAATTAACGCACACAACATAAGTGGTGTTGAGAAGCTAGGCCGTAATCCTGACTGAAGGGTTGTAATGGCCAAATATGTATGTATGTAAGTAAAGTAGGAGAAAAAGTTGAATCATTAAGAGAAAGATTTTTGACCGAATTTTGGTACACCATCGTTACACTTGTTTACAAGGCTTCCATTTACCGAATACCAATATAGAAGATTGTGTAAATCTGCAGCACCTTCTTTCCTACCATTAATCGTCAGGACCTACATAGTTTTCTGGAAATGGAAAAAACACAGTGCTATTGAACCCACTATTTTGGTTCAGAATATCAGAAGGACATTCGAAGACAAGAAGCACTGCGTTTCTCCTCTTATTTCCTAAGAACTCGACAGAGCATGGCATGTAAGCCTTTTAATATTCCGAAGCTGTGTTGTCATACATCTTTTTGGTGATGGCCCTGATTTCCTTTGCATTCATGAATATACATTTTGTTACGAAAACGGAAACGGTGTAACATCGTTTAACATTAAAATGAGCAAAATCTACACAAACAAATACAATGAATTTTTTGCTAGTAAACCAACAACATCAGTATGAAAGAAAAGGGGATAGACAAGTAAGCGAACGCAACAACAAGCAATGTGAATAAAATACACAAACAACAATGAAGTGAATGAAACAATGAATGAAGATCTCGAGAAATCTAAACCACGAACGTTCGACTTCAAGAACTTTCATCAGACGCTTTACGTGGGATATTAAAAGGCAAGACAAAGCAGGCAACGAGTAGTAAGAATTCAGTCAGTCTTGTGTGAAGGCACAATGCGTGTGAAGAAAACAGTCATCGTTTGAAGATCGCCGTTGTAAAGATCTACCGAACAGTTGTTAGTGCTTACGCGAACAAAAGTGTAAAGAATATGTTTTTAATATTTGAATATATGATTCTGATATATTTCAGTCGGAGAAATGAGTAAAGCCGTGGAGGATTAAAGTGAAGAAAGCAACATTTTTTTACGTAACATTCACATTAAGACGAAAAACCTGTTCCCCTATTCGAATTCATAATAAACTTACGATGCAATACTTGCGTATGTGGTATGGATTTATATCGGATTTATAGACATTCTACAATAATTAAATACAATTTTTTTTTACCAAAAATCTGCTATCATACGCCAAATATAGTTTATTTTATTTCAATTGATTTATTTTACAATGTTTTATTGTTTACTTACATAATAATACATATATATGTATGTCCATAAATACATACAAAGAGTATAAAATCGATTTTACTTAATTTATATACACAAAATCATTAGTCGCTATGGATACAAACTCGTAAATATCTTCAATTTTATATGATTAATTCAACACAACACTGAATGAATAGTTGAATTTGTATTTTTGCTCATGACACCTGCTAAACTCATCACTCTTATATGTATGTATGTACCTACACGTACATTGATAGCTAATGAGAATATATTAAATACCACTACCATACTGCGGCCAGTACTAGTGTTATATTATATTTATAATACATACATACATATGTATTTATAATACATACATACATATGTATGTATATTTATATGTATATGTTACAATAAACAGTTAACATATGCATGTTTTAGAAAAAAATTTAAGTTACACAAAAATTTGTTGAACCTACAATAAAATATTAGGGGTAGAGCATATTGTATCAGTTGGATGTCCGTAGACTTTTTCATCGAAGCAGGTAGTTGCCATGTTTGATTGTATTCGAATAATAAAATATTTGACTTAGATGCTTATTTACGTATTGTAATTTCGAATATTATCGATTTATCCTAGCATATGCTGACTTACATTTACTGCCTAAATACATGAAGTTTTTCTACAATGGAGTTAAGAATATGAACCTTGTATTGTTACTCTAAGGGCCATTATTACAACTTGCCGTTAACTAAAGGGAGGATTTTAACGGGCAGATAAATTATTTTTCATTATTATAAGTGGACAATAAGGTAGAAGTGAGCGTTAAGCTACAGGAAGGATCATCCTACTTTTAACTTTTGAAGTTAAGTTTATGTTTGAACTTGCCATATTATATATTATTTTCAATATGGCAACTTCAAATAAAAACAAAATGAGGAAACATAACAACAAAAAAACGAAGCCCATAGTTGTCACTGCGTTAAAAAAAAAAACTTGTATAATTGGGCAGTTTTATAGACATTGCTCCGGCTCTGCCACATTTTTGTAAAAGTTAACTTTGTTTCATCTGTAAGTTGTAATAACGAAACTAAGTTAAAGATGACTTTAAAGTTCATTTTAGCTAAAGTTACCTTTATCTAAACCCAAGTTTAACGGCAAGTTGTAATAATGGCCCTAAATGAAATGATCGTAATATTTAAACATTTTGAACTCAAGAAAAATTATGTATAAAAACCTGAATAAAATGTCATATTGTCTGGTTCTAATTCCACTGGCTGCAAATTCCTCAAAACTTCATTTACTTTTATCTTAAACTTTTTGCTGTAGTATCTTAAACCTTTTCGCTATTTTTTTGTATTGTATTCAGTATTTTACTACTGTGTAGCGTTGTATTTATAAAATGTATTTAAAACATAACATCTTTAACGCATTCTTTAACCTCATAATGTTTATATTTTTCGATAAAGAAATTAAACAAAATTAATTTAAATTAAAGTTATACAGATAAAAATATATACACGATTAATTCTTTGCACCCGAACGACATCTCTCTGGCACCAACCTATTCATTACTTAAACGGGAACGGCGCCTGAGGATCGCGATCACAATTCATGAAAATATTGTTAGGTTTTTACTTTTTTGAAAACGTTCGTTGATTGCAAATAAAATAAAAATAAATTTGTGTTTAGTTTTAGATAAATACTTTATTATTTCTCACGATTTTTGTGTGCCACTCTTTACAACTTGATGGGTCCAACAAAAATTTACTTTTTCGTTTTTCTTCTTTGCGTAAACAATAACAACGCAGATCTTTACAACGGAGATTTTCAAACCAAAACTGTTTTCTTCAAACGCAACTCGATTTCTGGTTTTTCATATCCATGTCAAAAGTATTATCTTTACCCTCGTTACGTTTGCAAAATTTTTTTGGTGTAAAGAAGATGAATTAGGAGTCATATTCTGTTTTTTTTGCAATATTTGATATTTATTGAAGAAGAACCCTAATATTAGAAGCTCTCGGTCTTTCTTTAGCATCAAAAATATTTTCATTATCATCGAGTTCGGATTTTATATAGTAAACAAAACCTACAGCGGTAACATTTCTAAAACAAAGAATACGCATATTTTTCTGTTACGTTGGTAGAAGTTTTCTCATTAATTTGAACTCCCAGGGGTTACCGGGAGTTGAGATGATGAGAAAATAACGTTTGTGCTGTAGAGATGCTTTATAGCAATCAAAGCAGTCAGAGTACATTGCATGTAATACACAGATTTTTTATGTGAGCAACTAAGGAGTGTAGCGCAGTTTAGGTAGATTTTCTCTTCGCGTAGAGATACAGTAAAGAGTAACTGGTTCAAGGGGTGATCTTATATAGACTTCAATGATACTTTTAAGCGTCTTAAGTGGATTTACCTTGGGTGTTAGATATTTTACCTCTTTTGAAGAAATAGACAATTTTGTCAACTGACGAGTTCAAAGGAATAAGATATACTGAATGTTACCAAAAGTCACAGTGAACGCCCTAATATTATTCAATGACATTACTTAGATTTAAAAAGAGAAAGCTTTTTACTATGCACTGTTCTAAGATCGTTTCGTTTCTAAGATCGTTTTTTTCGTTTCGTGGCTTACCGGATTGGATTCTACTAGATAGTTCGAAGTCAATATACAAGTGGTCAGAAAAGGAACAATTTTTCGATAAATTTCAAAGCCTCTATATCTATCACTAATAAGCGTAATACCAAAAATCTTTATCCGCTATAAACAAACATCTGTGAATTTATTATTAACTTTAAAGATAAATTTTAGCTAAACCCTTAGCTTGATGTCCATACTATCACATATGATGTGGTGAGCGTTGGCTGTTTGCCATATTGCAGTTCATGATCCACATTACTCACCTCTTGTATCCAGTACAAATACATTAAAGTCTTTAATAGTATATTTCGCCATAATATAGGTTCTTGCGTTACCTAGCCCGGAGTATGGCAGCCATCGTTGCTTTGTATCCAATTCCTGCCTTTATACACGGAAGATTCTTGGGTATGTATCTGAAAATTCGTTATCAGATTCCAGAATATCGTACCCTTCGTCAGCCACTACCATAGAACTACAGAGAACATACTGATGACCTTTACACATTTATGAATCTTGAATACTTTCCAGTTGTATTTGAGTAGCTGCACTGTTAATTTCATTGAAACTACGATGTCTCTGTTAACAACTTTAAATTGCCTTTGAAGGCCGGCGTTGGCCGAAAAACTGTTTCACAGGTTGTAAATAAATACAAAGAACTTTTGAGTATTGAGTAAAAACATGGGAGTTTAATTAGGAAAGAATTGAGAGGCTGTAGTCGCCGTAGTCTAGTAGGTAGTGTGTTCGCTTATTAGACGTAAAGCCCGGGTTCGAGGCCCAGGCCAGGCATCAAAACGAAATATAAAAAAAAATATTTCTTCGGCGACTACCTCTCAGCAGATTTCTGGCAAAAACTCTGAGAGTAAATAAACCTGCCATGAAAAAGTTTCCCAAATTCTGTCGTTCGGAGACGACGTTAAACTGCAGGTCCCGCCACTCATGTATGAAATTAAGGCACACAACATGAGTGGTGTGAGAAGCTAGGCCGTAATCCTGACTGAAAGGTTGTAATGGCCAATTATGTATGTTCTATGTTATGTTTGAAAAGTTTAAAATTTAAAAGTGACTGACAGGAATTTAAAAAAGATTGGAGCCTAAAAAATGATTAGCAAAAATTCCGTAAACAAAAATAATTAAGTACCCCGGATCAATTTTTACTATTTAAAGCAATTTGCAGATGTCGTTAAAATGTATTCTTCCATAGCCGAACGTTATGTTACTGAGAGTCTATCATAAAGTGTTCTCAGTATTTTGAGCAGAGTTTTCGTCAGTGTAGCATATAGGGGATTGACAGCAGCTTATTGGAAAGTATTAAGGCCATTATTACAACTTTCTAACTAAAGGCAGAATTTTAAAGGGCAAATAACTTAATTTTCATTATTATGAGTACATAATAAGATAAAATAGAGCGTTAAGCTAAAGGGAAGATCATCGTACCTTCAGCTTTTAAAGTTTACTTTATCTTTACCTTTGCCATATTATTTATACCTCACTGATTACCACAGGCACCCTCGGGGTCCTTAAAGGACAACTGCATAGTCGATATGAGATAGCGGCTGAAGATGGAACCCAAAGAAAGAATGAATACAAATAAGAAAATTATGGAAGTAGAGGAAATGATGCAAGCAGAGATTGCTTTTATGAGCAGCCCACGAATAAGGCGATCACCTGTGAGAAAGACACAGACGATCGATCCACAAAGGGGTGATAATACACCGAGAGAATCGGACACTTCGAAATCGCGAGTTCCACAGCCAGTTGCTACCGTCCTACGGGAAGAGGGCAATTTAAGTGGAAAAGGTGATCATAATAACACGCCACATGTTAGCGGAACGCTGGGCTAGGACAAATAGGCACGGCCTGTACATCAGTGGCGAATACATCGGGTGTGACAGCAGAAAGCTCTCCTAGATTGGAGCTGATCGGCGAAATGAGGAAAATGGAGGAGGATGCTATATCCCAGTGTAGGGAGACCTTGGATATGATGCAGCGAGTTATGCATCGACAGAGGACCACAAGCATTGAAGTAAAGAACGGAATATCTAGGATGGCTAAACTCTTGGATGTTATGATGAATTACAGACGTACCTGGAAGGCGGTTGAAGAGGAGAGAACCATTTCAAACATCCGGAAAAAGATCGCTACCCAGCAGTTAGCAGATGCCCCAACACCTACGACAGCGAAGTCAAAACGAGCTGCTACCAGCCCTGTTGCTGCAGGAAGCAGTAAGAAAGCCAGGGCAAAGGAGCCCAACGAGGAAAACAAGCAGACCCCCAAAAAGAATGAAGAAAACTGGGTAACAGTAACTAAAAAGCGCGCTCGGAAAAAACCACGGTCAAGTTCTACTAAACCCGACAAATTGGATAAACCTCGAGTAGGACGTACTAAACCAGATGCGCTGGTAATTAAGCCTGCAGAAGGTCACACCTATTCGGACGTCTTGAAGAGCTTACGCAGCAAGATAACGACCGAAGACTCTGACAGGATAAAAGCTGTTCGGAGAACGCTGACTGGTGCCATACTCTTGGAGTTCAGCAGAGGAGAAAAAGTCAAACCGGACTTTGTTCAACAACTGAGATGTACAGTACAGGAAACAGCCTCGGTCGCGGAATTGAAGCAGAAGGCTACAATCGAGATACGGGACCTGGATTCCTTCACAGTCAGAGAGGAAGTAGAAACGGCAATTCGGAAGCTGATTGCAGACCCCAACGAGCAATTAAAAACGAGAGTCACTGCGCCAAATGTGCGGGAGCAAGTTCGTGCTTTCGTCACGTTATCGGCTGAAAGTGCGGCGAGACTCATTAAGATCGGACATGTCAAAGTCGGATGGATCCGAGCAAAGATGCGAGTTTGTGAGGATATAAGAAGGTGTTATCGATGCCTCGAAACAGGTCACTCTCAGGCGAACTGCTCTGGCCCTGACAGAAGGGACAGGTGCATTAGATGCGGGGAGACAGGACACAAAATGAAAGAATGCAGATCGGCCTCAAAGTGCGCCCTTTGTACGGATGCTAGACGAGACCGAACCGATCACTTACCAGGATCGCGGAAATGCCAGCAGACCAGACGATCATGAGATTGCTACAAGCCAACATGCATAGAAGTCGGACAGCGGATGCTTTACTCGGGCAGATGGCTGTCGAAAAGGGAATAGATGCAGTCATCATAAGCGAGCTATATAGTCGGATCGCAAGAGGTTCCTGGTTCGAAGACGACACAGGCACGGCCGCACTTTGGATACTTGGCAGCGGTAGGTTTGCAGTTACGGTACACGGATCCGGCTCTGGATATACATATTTTCGAACCGGATTCCTGACTATAATGTGCTGCTACCTCACCCCTAGCGATGATATAGAGCAATTTAGAACGAAGCTCAGCTTTATTGAGGACAGAGTACTCGCAATTGGCGGACCGTTTATAGTGGCCGGGGATTTCAACGCCAAGGCTATTGAATGGGGTGATCGAACAACGAACACTCGAGGAAGGTGCATTCTGGATATGGCGGCAAGGTTGGGCCTTATAGTGATGAATACTGGCAGCACTCCGACCTTTAGACGGCCGGGATGCGAATATACCACGCCAGATATCACTTTGGCAACTGAAAATCTCGCAAGGAGAATAGCGGAATGGAGAGTTCTTGAGGACTATAACGGAAGTGACCACCACTACATTAGCTTCCGAATCGCTGACGGAGTGGCCCCTATTCCGACAGCCTGGATCAAGGGAACGCGAAAATGGAACGTCGCGAATCTTGATAGCGCAGCTTTCTTTGAGAGATTCGATGAGAACTCACTCACTCGAACCGGTAGCGATGCTAACAATCTGGCTGACGAAACTATGCATTGCATAATTCGTAGTTGCAACGCTTCGATGTCTCGCGTATCGCAACATCCCAGAAGGCGATCTGTATATTGGTGGACTCCGGAAATCGCTGAACTCAGACGAACCTGTCTCCAGCGTAGGAGAAGATACACTAGGGCTAGAAGATACGGTAATGCAGTGCATGAGGCTGAGGATTTTAAACGGGCCCGAAGGGCACTGAAACAGGCAATCATAGCCGCCAAAAAGGCGAAATGGGAAGAGCTTCGTAATGAATTAAACACGAACCCCTGGGGACTCGGTTATAAAATTGTGACCAGGAAGTTGGGCGCTAACTCCGCCGTGCCACTTCTAGACGGCGAAGCTATCGGCAATATAGTGAGGACCTTGTTCCCCGTGCACCCACCATTGCGTGAGGAACGTGAACCTACGGCCAATTACACGTCAATACCCTTCACAGAGGAAGAACTAAGAACAGCAGCAAAAAGTCTCAAGGGAAACAAGGCTCCCGGACCAGACGGAGTACCAGCCGAAGTACTCAAATTGATTGCTGAAAACCGACCAAATACACTTCTGGAAGTGTACAATGCCTGTATTTCCCAAGGTGTCCTCCCTAACCAGTGGAAGATACAGAAATTAACGCTGATTAGCAAAGGAAA
The DNA here is from genome assembly GCA_930367235.1 of Sarcophaga rosellei. Lineage (NCBI taxonomy): Eukaryota > Metazoa > Arthropoda > Insecta > Diptera > Sarcophagidae > Sarcophaga > Sarcophaga rosellei. The sequence continues at coordinate 25,560,924 of OV884020.1, read as the reverse complement.
AGGAGACCCGACGCATCCATCATCATACCGTCCTCTTTGTATGTTGGATAGTGCCGGTAAACTATTGGAGAAACTGATCCAACGCAGACTGGCGGCGGCGATTGACGCAGCTGGTGGACTATCGGAGAGACAGTATGGTTTCCGGCCAGGTAGGTCTACGCTTGGGGCCATAGCGGACGTAGTGGAATGCGTTGAACGGACCAGACTTAGACGTTACTACCCGAAGCGGATTGTTGTTCTAGCCACGCTCGATGTGCGTAATGCTTTTAACAGTCTACGTTGGGAAGATATCATTAGAGCACTACGGGAAAGATTTCGAATTCCTATGTACCTTCTGAGCATAATACGCAGCTGTTTGAAGGATCGCAGGCTTCTCTATGACACACCCGATTGCCAAAGAACCGTAGAAATCACGTCTGGTGCAGCTCAGGGATCTATTCTTGGACCTGACCTTTGGAACCTGAGCTATGACGATATCTTGGGTATAGAAATGCCAGAAGACACATACCTCGTGGGATACGCGGACGACATAGTGTCGGTCATCTCAGCTCGCGATATGGAGGATGCCAGGAGAAAACTAAATCAAGTCGTGATAAGGACGCGGATATGGCTCGAGGACCACGGTCTAGAGCTTGCGGGAAACAAGACCGAAGTCATACTGATGACATTGGCTCACATTCCACTCGAGATAAGTATGCAGATAGGTGATGTGTCCCTGACAACGAAAAAAGCGGTGACATATTTGGGTCTCAGACTCGACTCTAGACTTAATTACTGGGCCCAAATACAGCATGTGGCTACCAAGGCAGCAAAACTAACAGGCATGTTGAGCAGACTGATGGCAAATATCGGCGGACCAACGCAGTCGAAAAGGAAATTGATTATGGCGACGACAAACTCGATACTACTCTATGGCAGCGAGATATGGGGAGATGCGCTGGAGTTTAAATCTAAGCGGAAAGTAGTAGCAGCGGTGCAACGAACAGCGGCACTAAGAGTTGCATCGGCTTATCGCACGGTCTCAGGCGCTGCAGTCCTCGTTATCACCGGTGAGATACCTATCGACTTGCTGGCATTCGAGCGAAGACGATTATGGAAAGCGAAGAGGGAAAACCATGCCATTAGTGCGACAGATGTCAGGTCGCAAACAATACGACGATTGCAAAGCAGATGGAGCGACGAAAGAAGTGGAAGATGGACGGCTAGACTTATTCCATCTATAGAAGCGTGGATACAAAGAAATTTTGGGGAGACTAACTACTTCCTGACACAGTTTCTTTCGGGTCACGGTTATTTCCGGCAATATCTACACCGCATGGGCAAGGTGATTGACCCTGGCTGCATTTACTGCGAGGAAATAAATGACTACGCTGAACATACTTTCTTCCATTGCTTCAAGTGGCAAGATGAGAAGAATATGCTGATGGTGCAGATTGGTGAATTCACACCCGAAAACATTGTGGATGCAATGCTCGAGAGCGAGGTGAAATGGAACGCTGTGAGGAAATACGTTGAGCGTATACTCCGCAGGAAGAAGGTCGACCTTGACATAGCGCGACGAAATGATACACGAGAAGACGAGCCAATAGCTTGATGCTGGCTTCAAATATGGCGTACCCAGACGTGGGAGAGTAGATAACGGTCCTTTACGGGACGTCGTTCTGGGCCCTTCCCGAAGTAATGCAGATAGCCGTCCCGGGAAGGGAGTATCCCCAGAAGACGAGGAGGGAGTGTTTTAGTGGAAGCACCACTCGACGCAGATGACGACGGTCACTGTAAGTGCGAAAGCATTTTGAACCCTACCTCACACGCCAAAAAAAAAAAAAAATATTATTTATATTATTTTCAATATGGCTGCTTCACTTATAAACATGAAAAATAAATGTTAATATGTATACTAATAGTTTTCCAAATCAAAATGGATATTGGCGTATTCATTATGTTTATTTTAAAACAAAAAACACAAAAATAAAAAAGCTAAAACGTCAACACACAATATGCCATATTTTTGTTAAAGTTAACTTTATTTTATCTGTAAGAAGTTAAAGGTGACTTTAAAGTTCACTTTAGTTAAAGTTTAACTGAACCCAACTTTAAAGGCAAGTTGTAATAATGGCCCTTAGACTTGGAAAACTTCCAACAAGAAAGGAACACAATGAGGGAAAAAATTACAAAAATGTTAGAACCTGTTAAAGGCATAACACTTTCTTATCATTAGAACTGAAATAATATTTTCTCTGATTTAAGTAAAGATTAAAATAATTTCACATGAAGTTTAGTTTTTATGAGGATAATTATATGCCCAAATTTGTTCGTATTCATTTCTGTAGAAGTGACAATATAGACTATATTTAGAGTTATACATACATTACATACATACATATATTTTTGTTTCATTCATGCGTCTTAATTATTTTTGTTCAAATTGTAAATGTATTAGTGTCGCATTATTTTTGTTTCAAACATACTTGTTGTTGTTGTATTTTTTTATCAACAATCACATTAACTAAATAAAAACTAAGCTGTAAATAAATGCGCGGAGAAATGTGTTGTTGTTGTAAAATTGGTAACAACAAAGTCATTAGTGGTTGTAGCATGGAGAGTAGTGGTAAAAGATGTCGTGCTGCAATGTAATGGTTTTAGTGGCCGTTATACACTCATGGATATTCTATTATGAACACTACAGAAATAAGAAAATTGTTTATTTGCGAAGCTATTTTTATATAAATATTGCGTTAAAAAAAACTTGTTTAATTGTGCAGTTTTATCGACATGGCTGTGGTACTGCCATATTTTTGAGAAAGTTAACTTCATTTTATCTGCAGGTTGTAATAACGAAAAGAAGTGAAAGGTGACTTTAAAGTTCACTTTAGCTAAAGTTACCTTTAACCAAACCCAAGTTTAACGGCAAGTTGTAATAATAAATACCTATGTAAGTGTTTTAATGTTATAAACGCTATTGTCACACGAGTTTGGTTCCAGGCCAACATAAAACATTGGAAGGTTTGCCTTTGAAATTTTGTTTCTTATATATGGTACGCTTCTTTCGGTGTCCTGAGAGTTCAAATGCATATTATGTATGGATTCAACAACAATTCTATACCATCTCTCTTGTTTCAATTGTTGCATATGGTACTCATTGTTGTATATGGTATTAAGGAAAACATTTTCTACATACTAGAGGTCAGCAATGAATTTTCAAAGAGATGAGTAGATTCGAATCATACTCATAATTTCTGATACTTATACGCATTCATACTTATTTGAATATCATACTCATACTACTCATATTCAAAGTTTGAAGTACTCATCGTACTCATACTTAACGCATGATACTGTTGATTTCGACTCTCCTTTACTCAACATTTACATCACAAAATTAGTATGATACGCGTACAAACACTACAATACTCACTAGAGGATTGTGTGTTTTTGTCTTTTTCTTTCTTCTTTTTTTGTAAATGCAATAACAACTAAGATTGTAACTCTTGATGAATGATTCGAATCACTCGAATAATTTATGAGTATAATAAGTATTTTTCGAAATTTATGAATCTAAATGAGTAGACCTATTAATCAAACATATTTCGTTGTACTCATACTCATTGCAACCTGTACTTATACATTAATGTTGTAGTGATGAATCAGAGTAGTTAAATTTCAACACTGTTGACTTACTCATACTCAAAATTTCATGAGTATTTATGAGTAGCGAAAAAATTAAGATTTTTTCTGATATTTTTGATATTTATTATGTCAATAGATGGAAGTGTGGTAGGAGGTATGCCAGGTGGAATAATCAAGGCCATCACGCTAAATATCGAAGAAAACTAAGATACGTATTATCCATGCTAATGTGAAAGTCGAGTCCTACAGTTTAAAGTCGACTCCGAATGACAGATTTTTGAGAAACTTTTCATGGCAATTTTATTTACTCTCAGAGTTTTTGCCAGAAATCTGCTAAGAGGAAGTCACCGAAGAAATATTTTTTTCATATTTCGTTTGGATGTCTGACCTGGGATACGAACCCGGGCTTTACATCTACTACTACCTACTAGGCTACGGCGACTTCAATGTATATTGTGTGAATATTTATTCCGTTACCCAGAAATCTAAAGCTAACTCTGATCCACTGATCAATTGTGTATGTATTTAGATTTTTCTCCAGTGATATACTTACGTGCTTGTCATCAAGGCAATGACGTTTGGAATTTTTTTCTAAATGAAACACACATACACATCGACCAACATTATCAATGATGTTTAGGGGCTTGGTGTAGTATCCAAACAATCATGCGAATGCTTAAATATATGAGTCAATGTACATACATACATGCATATGTACGAATGAATGTCACTGACATTCTGTTTGATGTTTTCCTTTTTTTTTTTTTTTGAGGGAAATAAAGATAAAAATAAGAATTTTGGTAGAACAAGTTGGTTATGAATTAAACAAAGCAGGCTGTTGGTACAAGAAACTAAAATGAAACAACAGCAACAATAGCTAAACAGCCGCATGCCACAATTTGGTTCAATTTTTGCTCAGCTGGTGTAATTTCGCTTTTGTTTTACCTGTTTCTTGTTCTTTTCATTTCATTTCATTTTTAGTTTTGGCTCGAGATATCCGCCAATGTTGCTTTTGCTGTTTTGTGAGTAAGCGTTGTTTAACGACGGTTGATAGTTGGTAATTTCTTATGCTTCTTATATAAATTTCTGGTGCTTGGTGCTCTATGTCATGTCAATGTTTACGACACACCACCATCAAATGGTACACACTTACATATTCATTCACTCACTCACTCATACACGAACTAACTAACTCACATGCCATTGTCATACCAACCAGGTTAATAGGAATACAATAACAAAACCTACCCCTATCTGAACGGCAATACCTCACCGAATATCGTGTTAAGACGTATAGGGCTCTAGCGGCAGTTTCTTCTTTCTTTCTAGCGAGTTTTTTTTTCATTTTTTCATGATTCAGTATACTTTTTTCAATATTGTTGTTGTTTTTGTTATCGTATATATTTTATATTATTTCATATCGTAAAAACCATTTTCAGTAGCTTAAGTTTTGTGTTAACAAATAAAATTCAAGTTAGTCATTCGTCGTCAAGGATACTGTGCGTTACAAATTTACCAGAGCTCGCGAGTCCTTTTACCAGTTACCGTAGTTACCATAGCCAAACGAAAAACCATAACTATTATTTTGAATAAAAAAATAAAAAAAAAACTTCTAAACAATTCACATTTAAACGCTCTAAACCAGTAGTTGTTGTCATCCAACCATACCTTACAATACCCACATTAAGACTACATACTTATATGCATGCGATTATGAGAAATATATTTACATACTAATAATATTTCTAGATATTTGGGAGAAAAAACAACAAAAAAAAATAAGGACATTGCCAAGTGAAACACCGTCCAATAAACACCAGCTGACAAACGCTATTCAAATCGTGTAAAGTGTATGGTGCATTATAATTTGCTAAACAGAGATAGACTCTCTCTCTCTAGGTGTAATCGACCGAACGACTCACACGGTATAGACATAGAGAAAAAAAATCGCTGAGCGGAAACTACTGACGCCTAGCATCTAGCCAGGATTTTTTTTCTTGGTAGGTCTAGTGCTGAAATCGTAACAGAAATTCAAATTTGAAAAATAGTCAAGGGTGAAAGCTCAAAGGATTAACATGCTCTATAGTTATAGTTCTGCATTGAAATCAACGTAAAACAGTGTGGAATTTTCAAAGTTTATAAAATATTAAAATCATATTCCTAATACAAATGTGTTTTCTTTTTTCGATTGACAATTATTTCTTTGGTTATGAAATTTCTTTTCGTTTACTTATTACAATAATTACAATTACAAGCCTCGGTAAAGTGTCAAATTTAAAAATTTTTGTATCGTTTTTTACTACCACACCAGATCATCCGTAACGAAATGTAAGTTATTATTTATAAATAATAAATAAAATAATAAATTCGTGATTATTACACAATTAACTACTGATTGGAGTGCAATAATCGTCTCAATTAAATTAAAAACATATCCGTGTTAACTCTTGGCACTGGGAGAATTCACAGTTGATTTCATTTATTTATTCTGTGGTTCTTTGGGTGCCAAATTTTAATACGGATTAACTCAACTTGGCTATAATATTTTTAGATTTTAATTCAACTTAAAAATATATATTTTTTTTTTAAATTTTTCTCAAATACTGATTTTGGGTGATGTTTCCGACATATTAAAACAAAATCAGAATGAAATACAACAAAAAATTATCTGAAAATTTACTTTACATACATACATAATTGATCATTACTTACCCTTTAGTCAGGATTACGGCCTAGCTTCTCACACCACTTACGTTGTGTGCGTTAATTTTTATACATGAGTGGTGGGACCTACAGTTTAAAGTTGACTCCGAATGACAGATTTTTGTTGGGAAACTTTCATGGCATTTTTTATTTACTCTCAGAGTTTTTGCCAGATAGCTGCTGATAAGAAGTCGCCAAATAATATTTTTTCAAATTTTCGTTTTAATGTCTGACCTGGGGTTTGAAATCGGGTCTTACGTTTAATAAGCCAACACACTACCTACTAGACCACATACATACATACATACATAATTGATCATTACTTACCCTTTAGCCAAGATTACGACCTAGTTTCTCACACCACTTATGTTGTGTGCGTTAATTCGTATACATGAGTGGTGGGACCTACAGTTTAAAGTCGACTCCGAACGACAGATTTTTCAGAAACTTTTTCATGGCAATTTTATTTACTCTCAAAGTTTTTGCCAGAAATCTGCTGAGAAGAAGTCGCCGAAGAAATATTTTCTTTTTTCAGATTTTTGTTTTGATGTCTGACCTGGGATTTGAACTCGGGCCTTACGTCTAATAAACCAACTAACTACCTACTAGACCACGACGACTTTAAATTAAATAAAAGTTTATGTAAGCGTTAACTCAGTTCAGTAGAGAAGAATCTCCCATTTATTCGAAAAATGGTGAAACTAATTTTATTGATCATTTATCAGAAGAGACTAATATTGTTATAGAATTTCTAAAATAATTTCAGCCCTTTCCACTGGTATAAACATAAAAACTTTAGTTATCGAGCTAACACATTTTGACCAAAAGGTCCTTTGCAACATATAGTAAAAAAACCGCTCCTTCTATTTAAACTAAAACTTATTCAAAAAATCTTATTCTTCGTTTTAATTTCATAATATTTTTGAAGAGAATTTGTATGAAATTACATTCATACATACATAATTGGCCATTACAACATTTCAGTCAGGATTACGGCATAGCTTCTTACATCACTCATGGACCTACAGTTTAACGGCGACTCTGAACGACAGATCTTTGAGAAACTTTTTCATGGAGGGTTTATTTACTCTCAGAGTTTTTGCCAGAAATCGACGAAGAAATATTTTTGTCCATATTTCGTATTGATGTCTGGCCTGGGGCTCGAACCAGGGCTTTACGTCTAATAAGCGAACACACTACCTACTAGACTACGGAGAATTTGTATGAAACTAGTAAAAATTATATTTTCCTGCTCTCAAATATTATAAGTTGTTTGAGCCTGTAAAAGTTTTCTTCCATTCACAAATAACCAATTTTATTTTAAAGTAAAGTATTTACTTACTTAATTGGTTACCCAGTTAGTCAGGATCAGTGGTGTTGTCGAGCCGGAACGCTCCAGAACGTCGTTCCGGTACTTCCTTTTTGGACAGGAACACGTTCCGGAACTAAAGATGATTTCTGATAACGAGAATTGGCTGACGTTTTGAAAAAAAAAAAAATTAAAAAGAATTGCTGATTTTTTTCTAATTTTTGACGAATTTTTATATGTATTTTTATAAACAAGGGTTTGAACCGAACCTGAACCGGAACGAACCGGCTTGTTTTTCCGAACTGTGAACCAGAGTCCGGAACGCGTTCCGGTAAAAAAAAAGATTAGCACAACACCACTGGTCAGGATACAACCTATCTTCTCACACCACATACCTTGCTATGTGTGTTAATTTTATCCATCAGTGGAGGGAGAAATTCTTCATGGCAATTTTATTTACTCTCAGAGTTTTTGCCAGAAGGCTACAGAGAGTAAGTCGCCGAAAAATGTATTTTTTCATATTTCGTTTTGTTGAAGGTATCTTAGCTGGGGCTTGAAAAAGGGGCTCGTGTCTAATAAGCCATCACTCTACCTACTACACTCTGACGACTTCAAAATAAAGTATTTACTTGATTATATTATTTATCAATTACATTATGTGACAAAATAAAAAAATTAAATACATCCAGCTAATGACATAGTGTAGGTTGTTAGTTTTGTTGAGTAGAACCCAAGAATATTTTTTTATATTTCTCGAACTCTCCAAACTTGTTTTATTTGACAGAAACTGATTTTTTGGACTTTACGCACAAATTTATTTATTACATAAACATTTCTGAACCAATATCCAAAATTTAAACTTTCTTAGAAAGGAGAGGGATGTTCCTGATTGTTTATCGTAAAATGTGTCAATTGCACGAATTTCAGAAGTTGGACAATGTTTGCGCAAAGAGAAATAATAATATTTGCAAGAAACACAAATATTGGCAGACTACTGGTAGTCGTGCAAACGTGAAATTAACACATTTTGCGATAAACAATCAATATCCATCAAAATGTATGAACATTTTGGAACTGAAAGTTCATTTGATAAGATGACATATATACGAAATATAACACGACTGTTATACTATTTAAATAATAACTAGGATAATTTTTGTCCGATTTGATCAAACAAATTGTCATACTCTCCACAAGATAATGCACTTTCAGAACGTCATCACTTCCTCTATATTTTTGAATTAAATTTTGCAATTAAGAATAGCCACAACTTAAAAAAATTAGAAAAAATCATATTTTCCAAGTTTACCCGATCAAAACTCATAACATGTAAGTTTGAACTACTTGTTTATGTACATCATTTTAAAGGTTCATCGGTCTCCTTTTCAAAAAGAGTTTTGGATTTTGAAAATAGGTTGAAAAATATTTGGGTAATCAATAATTTTGTGTGAAAATATCAAAAATACCGGTTTTTCAAAGAAAACAAATTTGGAGGGTTCGAGAAATACAAAAACAAATATTTTTGAGTTCTACTCAACAAAACTCACAACCAACACTGTGTCATTAGCTGGGTGTATTCTGATTGTCGCACCGTGTTATCTTAAAGACTTTGGACAAAAAAGAATTAAATTATGGCTCATTAAATTCTGGATAGACAGCCAAATAAAATCGAATCAAGTGAAAATTTTGACCTAGACATTTTGTGGCATGTCAAGATTTTTTACAAGCTTCTTAGTTTAGGATTTTACCCAAAAATCTCAATTGGTAAACAATCTTAATTTGATCGAATTGGAATAAAAATTGTTTCAGATGATATTGCGGTTTTAATTAAGAGCTATTGACTCTGCAATAAATCTCCTTAGCGAATTAGAATTGGGTATATATCTGACGTATGACATTAAAAATATTTTATTATGCCGATGAATCCCAATAAAACCCAAACATACTTGTTTTACATATAATTAATAATTTTTAATTCTATGTCAACTTTTTATAGCAATGTGCCGTGTGGAATAAAATATTAAAAGATATACAGTTTTGTATGACATTGAAAAGTGTTCATAAAAGTTTATAGTTTTTCTAAAAGTATGCAATTTAATATTAACCTGTACATACATATGTTCCAATTTGAAAATTTACAAGAATTTGTTTAAATGTAACACAAAAGGTTATTGAACTGTATTTAATTATTTAAAAAAACATGTATACATGTGTGGGTATATATATTCTTGTTAATAAACTAAGAGCGATTATTACAACTTGCCGTTAAACTTGGGTTTAGTTAAAGGTAACTTCAGCTAAAGTGAACTGTAAAGTTACCTTTAAATTATTTTCGTTATTACAACTTACAGATAAAATAAAGTTAACCGTTTTTTAAAATATGGCAGTGCCGGAGCAATGTCGTAAAAACTGCTCAATTAAAGAAGTTTTTTAAACGCAGTGGCTCTTTTTTTGTTGTTGTGTTTCCTCATTTTGTTTATATTTGGTGTTGCCATATTGAAAATAATATGTAAAATAGTTGTAACATAAAATTAACTTTCAAAGTTAAAGGTGGGATGATTCTCCCGTTAGCTTAACGCTCACTTCTACCTTATTGTCCAATTATAATAATGGAAAATAATTTATCTGTCCGCTAAAATCCTTCCTTTAGTTAATGGCAAGTGGTAATAATAGTCCTAAGTTAGTGGCTAAAGTTTACAGATATGTATATAAATTGAATACTCGATGACTTTTTGATATATGATATATGATTTTGATATGATAATCAATTTAATTATCTGAAATTAAATTTTAAATAAAGACGATTGTGGAGAATGTAGAATATTTTGTAATATTTTACACTTACAAAATGAGAGAACAATATTTTGTATTTTTTTAATTAAATTACATTGTTATCTTCAGTATGGTAAAATAGCTTAAAATAAAGTAAATACAATAAATTGTGCACGTACTCTTTAGGATACTAAAGATTTAAATTTAATTTTCACGTTTAAGATATACAATAGAGGCGGCAAAATTATTCACTCAAAATTTTAAGATCCTCACAATTGTACTTCGCAGATGCACAAGCAAACACTCTGTATGGGGCAGAGATCAGCAATGAGTATTCAAAAAGATGCGTAGATTGAATCATAATTTTTGATTACATACTTATACGCATTCATACTTATTTTAATATCATACTCACACTACTCATATTCAAAGTTTGAAGTAGTCATTGTACTCATACTTAACAATATGCATGATGTTATTTATTTCGATTCTCCTTTACTCATTATTTACAAGAATCACAAAATAAGTATGATACGCTTACGAACACTACAATGCTTACTAGCGGATTGTGAGTTTTTGTCGTTTTCTTTCTTCTTTTTTTCTAAATGCAACAACAACTAAGACTGTAAATTTTGATGAATGATTCGAATCACCTGAATCATTTATGAGTACTTTTCTAAATTTATGAATCTGAATGAGTAGGCATATGAATCAAACATATTTCGAATGTTATGAGTTTGATGTCAACGTTGTACTCAGACTCATTGCAACCTGTACTTATAAATCAATGTTGTAGTGAGAACGAATAAATCAGAGTAGTTGAATTTCAATACTGTTGACTTACTCATACTCAAAATTTCATGAGTACTTATGAGTAGCGAAAAAACGATTCATTGCTGATCTCTGGTATGGAAGCTGCCATATCCAATATTCCAATGACTACAGTTTTAGTTATATAGCTAAGGTCCACAGTTATGCATACAAGGTTAGATATAAGATAATAAATATACACTAAATTTAGGTTATACACATTCCTACCGCGACTAATAAGCGAAACATTTGTTCCAGTTACAAATTAATTTCCTTTCACATTTAGTCTTCGTTGCATGACATTGCCTATATCTTTGCAATGTTAAATTTTCGCGTATCTAACAAATATATTGCTTCTCTTTTTACAGTTATTTAATTCCAGTAGGCTTTTTATCTTTAAAATTTTAGTTTTGTAATTTCGATTGTTTAATTTCTTTAAAAAAATGTGCAAGTGCAACCAACTGTGCGGTCTTCTTTAAATAAACTGAGAAATCCTATGAAATCAAAGCAATTTTTTTATTTGTTTGTTTTGAATTACAAAATTTAATTAAAAATATAAAATAAGTGATGACATTCTGAAAGTGTATTATCTTGTGCAGATCCCGAGATTCGTTTAATCAAATCTGACAAAAATTACCGTAGTTATTATTTAAATAATATAACAGTTATGTTATATTTTTTATATATGTCACCTTATTAAATGAACTTTCAGTTCAAAAATTTTGAAAAGTTTTGATGGATCTTGATTGTTTATCGCAAAATGTGATAATTTCACGTTTGCACCAGTACCACAGGTCGGCTAATATTTGTGTCTTTTGCAAATATTATTATTTCTCTTTGCGCAAACATTGACCAACTTCTGGTGGTCGCTCAAACGTGAAATTGACACATTTTGCTATAAACAATCAAGATCCAACAAAAATTTTTGAACTAAAAGTTCATTTGAAAAAATATATATGTATTAAAAAATATAACTCGACTGTTAGACTCTTTAAATAATAACTGCGGTAATTTTAGTCCGATTTAATCAAACGAAGTGTCAATCTCTTCACAAGATAATACTTTTAGAATATCATCACTTATTTCATATTTTTTAATTAAAGTTTGCAACTATGAACGGACAAACTTGAAAAAATATGAAAAAAATTCGCATTTGCTAAGTTTACCTCATCAAACCTCATAGAATATTAAGTCAAATAATATATACATGTAGAGCGTTTTAAAAGCCCATCCTTCTCCTTTCTAATAAGGTTTAAATTTTAGACATCGATTCAGAAATTTGTGCGTAAAGTAAAAAAAAACAGTTTTTGTCAAATAAAACAAGAGTGGAAGGGGGTTCAAGAAATGTAAAAAAAAATATTTTTGAGTTCTACTCAACAAAACTAATGACTTACGCTATCTCATTAGTTAGGTGTATTTAATTTTTTTTATTTTGTCGCATAATGTTATTAATTATAAATGGAGAATAAGATAAACGATATATGAATAGAATTTGAACAAGTTCTAGAACATTAAAAATTATTAGTATTGACAGGATTTCCTTGCCATTTATAACTAATCTTAATCTTACTTATTGCAAACGAACAGACTACGTTAACCCGTATGTGCCCAACTTTTTTTCTCGTAAAAACATGGTTTTTTTGTATTTATTGGAATCTATATGGTATACAACACAGCTGATCTATATCTTACCGTTTTAAAAATGGGGCGATAAGCACACACGGGTTAATGTCTGTATATACAGTGGACAGCAAAAGTCATAGTACGGCAATATATTTTAGCAATTTCATGAATTTTAGCCAAAAGTTTGTATAAAAATTAATAGCTTTATATTTATTTTATTCATTTATTTCCGTTTTATTATAAAACAAACAATTTTATAATTTTTTTCATAAAACAAGAGAAAAATAAGGAAAAGTTTCAGCTGATTCCATAGGTACCCCCAAGAAGAACCCTGAGTAAATTCAAAATTCAAAAGCCTAATATATGAAAATGTTAATCCTTGTATTTAGTAGAATACCCCTTAAGGTCAAGCACTCCAGTTAACCCATTTGGAATTGAATGTACAAGTCTTGTTTAGTATTTTCTGATGGCACCATGAGCAAGTTTTTCTGCTGACTTTTGTTTGAGGTTTAGACATTCTCTCAAATGATCTCCTAAGTACTCTCTTGAAGTCATTTGCGGACTTTGTGCACGAATATTAAGGCTGTGGGGAGTTTTTTGTCAAAACATATTGCCGTACTAAGACTTTTGCTGTCCACTGTATATTGTAAGACATAATTTAAATTACTGCAATAGTATTAAAACCTGCAGAGATATTTTTTACATATGCTCACATAAATATTAATATGTACATTAGGCTGTCACGTCCTAGTATGACAAAAATAGTTTTTTCAGCTACACTTTCGCAAGAGGTATCAAAATTTGCGTCATTTTACACAGATTACGGTAAAGGTAATAAAAATCGAATTACATGCCATCTTGAGGGCTCTACTTTCGAAAACGTTTTTACATATCTAAACCCTATGCTTAAAATAAAATATAAAAAAAACATGATATAAATTTATTTTATTAATATATTTTATACTTGCAATTAATGTACAAGAAAATAAAACTTATAATAAATGACCAAAACTTAAAATTTAAAAAAAAAATTTTTTTTACCAAAATTTGGCAATTTTTTCCGGAATTTTTTTTTATAAAAAAATTGGTTATAAATGGTGTACGTTATAAACGAACTCTACTGTGTCTAGCACATTCGTAGTCGCCAGTAAAGTGTTTTTTTATACATAGTCGTGGCATATTTAGTTTAGGTGTCGAAATTAAGGATAGCGAAATATAATCAAACTTTGAAGATTGGTAGAACCCTGAAGATATAGTTTCATTTTATTTTTAAAATCATTTTGGTTATCTGCGATCAATTACGCAAATTTTAGGAGGTCTTGCGTTAGGGAAATCTAAAAAAAATTTTTCGGGACACTCTAATGTACATACATATATCACAAAAAGCATGGTATTGATATGGTTCGCTGTTGATTATATGCGAAAGTTACTTATTTTTTAATTTATTGTAAAGAAATCACAGATCTCTGTATTTTGTTTGGAGTCTCTAAATACAACCATATTTAAATAATAAGAAAAATCGTAATTGTAAACAAGAATACCTTTGTTTTGTATTGTTTGTTTAGTTTCTCTAAAATTATACTTATAAATAATTAAATGAAAATTTATTCAAAGTAATTCACAATATTTATTGCACTTAAGGAATATTAAATGAAGGCTTTGAGGTCTATGGCCAAATATGTATGTGTATATAATTTCATTTCATATTTTTACCGTACAAAATAAAATAAGCCCACAAAAAAAAAGGAAAATTTACTGTTAGTTTCCGTTCTAGAAAAACTTTTCTAAAACTTAATTATGCATACTAATGCTAAAACGTAAAGCGAAAAACACAACATTTGCATTCTTTTAGAATGTTGTGCAAAACAACACCCAACCAATCATTTAGAACTCTAACAACGAAATACTACGAAATACTGCATTCCATTTATTATATTGAAAGGAGTATGCAATGTAGTCGGCCTGTTTTAGTACAACCACCCCCTTTTATAGCGCATTTATTAAGTGTTTTTGTAGAAACAAACAAATTTCTCTGCCCCCCATTAAAGGACTCAAAGTTTTTGTCGAATTATTAAAAAAACAAAAAAAAAAACGAAAATAACTACGATATTTGAGTTTCATGTGCACAGGGTAATTTATTTTATCGTTCGCCGAAATCTAAATTGATCGTTAGTTTATAGAGAAAAAACTAAAACTCCAACATTATGTCGGCTTTAGCTTTATTATTGTGTGCCGGCCGAAAGGGGTTGTTTAAAAATGCACAATTCCTAGAAAAACATCAAATAAATTTGAAACATGGAGGACTACAAAAAAGTATTTCTTTCCTCCAAATTATATGTTTGCATGAGGATTTCAGATTGCATGATATCGGCAAAATACATACATACATATCTAAATGCGTTTAATGAATGAAGAAAAATATTCTAAAATAATCTACAATAGATTTTCATACAGTAAGGGCAATTATTACAACTTGCCGTTAAACTTGGGTTTAGTTAAAGGTAACTTTAGCTAAAGTGAACTTTAAAGTCACCTTTAACTTCTTTTCGTTATTACAACTTACAGATAAAATAAAGTTAACAGTTTTCAAAAATATAGCAGTTCCGGAGCAGTGTCGATAAAACAGCTCAATTTAACAAGTTTTTTTTTTAACGCAGTGGCAACGACGGGCTTTGTTTTTTTGTTGCATACTCGTATGCACATTTTGTTAACATTTGAAGTTGCCTTATTGAAAATAATATATATGTACGGCAAGTTCAAACATTAACTTAACTTTCAAAGTTACCGTCATGATGGGTACTCATAATAATGAAAAACAATTTATCAGTCCGTTAAAATCCTCCCTTTAGTTAACGGCAAGTTGTAATAATGGCCCTAAATAGTACTGCACATAAATTCAATTAAAAAATTTTGTATTTCTTTTAATTTGCCTTTTATTTGATTATTATTTTTATTTTTTTTTTCTTTCCCTTTAATTATTTTTTTGTTTGTTTTTTTTTTCTTTTTTAGTTTAAAATTGCTTTGTTGCAATGGCACCCCAACAAAATTCAACACTTATCAATGAAAATCTCGATGTTTTTCCATCTCTTTTAAATATACCCGAAGAAATTAATCGTTACAGTCCCATTCTACCACTGAAAAATAAATTGGACAACAACAATAACAATCATTGTAAGGAGAATCGTGAAGAGATTCACTTTGCTTCAAAATGTGATAAATTGGCAGGAGCACCACATCACTATCACAAATATAAACATAATCGTATAACAAATAATCGAAGTGGTCACAGTCACCGTAGTCGATCGATTTCGTTGCATGGAGTCAACAGCACAATAGTTAGTATATATTTATGAATGTAAATATTATAGACATTTTAAACAACCTGATTATTAGTGGATTTGATATGAATTATTTTAAAATTGTTACGAACATTCGATATATGATGAAATATATACATATCAGAGATCAGCAATGAACCTTTTTTTCGCTACTCATAAGTACTCATGAAATTTTGAGTATGAGTGAGTCAACAGTATTGAAATTCAACTACTTTGTTTCATTCGTACTCATTACAACCTGGATTTATAAGTATAGGTTGCAATGAGTATGAGTTCAACGTTGACATCAAACTCATACCATTCGAAATATGTTTGATTCATAAGCCTACTCATTCAGATTCATAAATTTAGAAAAATACTTATAATACTCATAAATGATTCGAATGATTCGAATCATTCATCAAAATTTACAGTCTTAGTTGTTGCATTTACAAAAAAAGAAGAAAGAAAAAGCCAAAGACAGCAAGCAAAGCAAACACACAATCTTATCACACAAAATCAATCTTAAGTAGTGTTCGTACGCGAATCATACGATGAGTATGTACTTCAAACTTTGAATATGAGAAGTATGAGTATGAATTAAAATAAGTTTGAATGCGTATATATACATACGTAATTGCCCATTACAACCCTTCAGTCAGGATTACGGCCTAGCTTCACACACCACTCATGTTGTGTGCCTTAATTTTATACTTGAGTGGCGGGACCTACAGTTTAACGTCGACTCCGAACAACAGATTTTGAGAAACTTTTTCATGGCAGGTTTATTTACTTTCAGAGTTTTTGCTGGAAATCTGCTGAGAGGAAGTCGCCAAAGAAATATTTTTTTTTCATATTGCTTTTTGATATCTGGCCTGGGGTTTGAACCGAGGCTTTACGTCTAATAAGCCAACACACTAACTACTAGACTACGATGACTTCACACGTAGGCTTACATTTAGATTTAATGGATTTCATATGAATTGTTTTGAAATTGTTACGAACATTCGATATATATATACTTCCTACCATGAAACGACCTACACTTTTAGGATTTGAACTGCATGGGTGGATAGATTGAACGGAGCAGCACATCATACAAACAGATTGCTTAATGCATTGAACTGCGTTAAGTTGAATAAAAATAATTTAATCCTCAAGGAGAAAATAAATTAGTCTTCATGTTCCATAAGAAAATTCACATAGGAAATATTGACTTACATCCCCTCAATGTGTAACCATGGAGTATAACTCAATTACGAAGCACTAAAACTACCTTTTACTTGTAACGTAGTTAGAACCGTATGTATTAACTTCGTCCTGTGTACTATAATTCAAAACAAATTCATTTCTTTAATCTGCAGAATATTGTCCCGAATAACGTTAAAGGCTATAAAAATTTGATCGCTACAAAAACTTTTTCTAGGGTGTTCATGGAAAGTTTTCAGTAGAACAAGATGATCGATTATATTGTGAATTATATCACTAGATAAACCAATGCTAGAAGTACGCTTCTACTTTTTTCCTTTCTTCTTCTCGCCTTTGTTAATAATTTTTTTATTACATATTAATACAATGATTAATTTTTCCAACGGACGATATATACAGTGTTGGAAAAAATAATAGGGACACTTAAATTTTTCAATATATTCTTATTTTACTTTTCCATAAATATTACAAAGTATATATATTAAATTAAAGGTTTTCAAATAGTTTAACTAATAAAATAAAAATAAGCGACTAGTTCTGCCAAATTCTTAAAAAAAAATATAATTTATTTGAAAAAGGCCTGGAAAAAGTAATAGCGACACTTTATGTTATGCTCAAAATATGTATATTCTGTTAAACATTACCATCATTTCCAGATATTATTTCAATATTTGGTTAAAGCACCTTTCATTTGTATTACCTCCTGACAGCGACGATTCATAGATAACACAAGATTCGCACAGACGTCAGGGGGAATTGAATACCATGTCTCCTGAATTTTTTCCCACAATTTCTATTTATTTTTGATTTAAAGTTGCCGATTTTATTTTTTATGACTCCCCAGAGGTGTTCAATGGGGTTTAAGTCCGGTGATTGGGACGGCCACTCCATTACAGACACCTCATTCTGTTGAAACAACAATTTGACGCTTCTAACGGAATGCTTCGGATCATTGTCTTGCATAAATTCCCATTTAGGTGGCATTTCCTCCTCGGCAAACGGAAGCATTTTATTCTGTATATCTAAGTATATTATTCTGAATATCTAAGTAGTCAGAACACACTTATGACAGTGCTGTGTTTTAAGTTTTACTCAATATTATAACAATTTGCGTATTTATTGCGCAATAATTAATTGAAACTTTATTATATGAAATATTGAGCTCAATAATAGCGTTTAATGCGATTTACGCAATAAAGGTGCATATCTGAACACCGTATAAGGGACGTTCTAATATTATTACAACTTCCTTTGTGTTTTAACATTTAAAATTCCTTTTTAAACTCTTCCTTCTTCTGATGTAAAGGTTGCATAATAATATGTAGAAATAATTTCAACATTTCTGTAGGGCCGCTTAAATTAATCTTAATCTTAATCTTAATTAAAATCTTACGTTGGCTAATTATAAAAAAAACGGACAATAATTGGGACAAATGTGTAATAATGCTTTATCAGAAGTATACAAATTATTCAACTACAAACTGTAACGTTACAGTTGGTCAAGCGTGACTAAAAGGAAATTGAAAAAATAGTTCTTTAAGAGAAATATTTTCTAAATAAGCAAACTTAGTGTATAAGTATATACATAAATTCCAAACGATGTCATTACAGTTTTTCGTCACTGTGGATAAATTTAAATGCTTTAACGAAATATTTTATTTGTTTTAGGAACAAGGTCATAAGGAAATAACGATATGGCTTAGCGATGGGCCACGTTATGTATCTGGGGTTACGAATAAAACAACATGCAATGACATAATCAAAGCTTTGATTGATGATGAAATCAGTAATGGAAATTATTTATATTGCCAACGACTGAAAGGTAAATATACACGCAAATCACAACAAGCCATTACAGATAATTAACCTTACGAAGTTATGCTAGGCAACAAATTGTCCATAATTATGTATGTTTACAAATATATTCAATTGTAAATGTATTTATAATGTGTCTACGTTACACAAATATTGAATATATTTAAAGAAACATTTACACAAACTCATTTAAGGAATATGATTTATAAGCATACTTTTTAATAGTTATTCTTACTTGTTTGTTATTGTTACTATGTAAGTGAGTTGATCATAAAAATACATTGTTTAAATTTCTATTGTTTTTTGTTTTTCCTTTTCTTTTCTTTTACTTTTCTTTTTGTTTTTCGTTATTATTTTATGATGACTGTACTTCCGTTTTTAACACCACCACAAACAATGGCGCCATTTTGATGTTTTAACTTTTCATGTAACTTTTTCCATCAAAAAAAAATAATCCATAATAACCACATACATATACATCAACACGCATAGAAGAAAAAGATGGAACAGCATCGCGTGACTACAGTGATTACGTTATAACGGAATGTTGGCGGGGTATAGAACGCAGCTACGATGGCCAGATGGCAATTTTGCCAGTTTGGAAAGCTTGGAGTCGAGTACACAATGAGGTAATTTTTAATAAATACTCCAAACACACACACACACACAATAGAAGAAGTAAACACAGTCTTACACACATTCAATTCGATACTCATTTAAGAAAAAAAACCTTGTTCTTATTACGTAGCAGTGTTGCAAAACTGAAATTTTGAAGTGATACTGAACTATAACTGAAAAAGTACTTTTTTGCATCAAATGGTACTTTTGTAAAGTGGGACCTACTGTTTAAAGTAGACTCTGAACGATAGATTTTTGAGAAACTTTAACGTGTCGCAATTTTATTTACTCTCATAGTTATTGCCAGAAAGAAGTTGTCGGAGTAATATTTTTTCATCCGCCATTTCGTTTTAATGGATATGTCTGCCATGGGGTTTGAATTGCGGGCTCACGTCTAGTAATCCAACACTTCACCTACTCGACTACGGCGATCGTGTTAATTGAGCCAGACATTCCCCTTCAAACATTTTTTTGTCCCTTAATCTAGCCTACTATGCCAGTCAAATCAGTAGATTAACACGTTGACTGCTGACTACGAGATAGCTCGTAGATTGCGTTCCCTCCTAGAGTGCCAACTACGAGTTATCTCGTACTCACTAAATCTGCCATTTTTGTGTAGCTACAAATAAAATCATATTATATGAGTGCTAGGATCGATAAATAGCATCTGGGAAAAGAACGAAAAGTCAATGTTGGCATGCGTGGCCAGTTTTCTGAAAATTGCCGCTGCAATCAACGTGTTAATGTTTGAATTACTCGTCTTCTTAATCATATTAGTTCAGTGGAGCCTAGCAAAATTGCACATGCTCTCGTGCCTGTTGAGTAATACAAGCTCCGTACCAAATGATCCCAGGTTTCCTTGAAAAATGTTCAGCAGTTATAAGTGAGCATAGAAGTTAGGGTGACGTTCGTTCTAGTAAGCCAGCACACTACCTACTAGACTATTTATTCATTTAATACGCATACAGGACAAAAACATCTGATTCGGAACGTAACAAAACGTAAAAGCTGCGTTTAGTCAAACGTCGTGGGAACGTAATTAAATATGCATATGCAGAGCAATGCAAATGCTCACCGAAATAACATTACAGCTCGGCAAGTGTTTTCTTTGCTTTTCGTATTCTAAAAACCAACATGCGTTCCATGAACGTTTGGCTAATCGAGGCTAAAGCCTAATTCTACCTTTAGCATTGCGTTGAACATGTTTACTAATGCATTAATAGTTGAAAAGCGCAAGTTATAAAACCAACATACGTTCCATGGACGTTTGGCTAATCGGGGCTAAAGCCTAATTCTACCTTTAGCATTGCATTGAACATGTTTACTAATGCATTAATAGTTGAAAAGCGCAAGTTATAAAATATGTACTAATAAAAAAGTACGGAAAGCATCGCGAGGGTACTGCGGTATTTTTTAAGTGGAATGGTACTGAAAAAAGTACTAAAGTACTGAATTTTTCAACACTGTTACGAATGTAAATCCGTCTTTTGAAAATCGAAAAAGAATTTATTATATATATGCACAGGTCAACAATTTGTATAGGCATCTTCAAACAGTATATTAAAACACAAGAAATTGGACTATTTCTTTCCCCTAATAATGAAACCTATCACTTCATTTAGTATGAGAAACTGTCTGAAAGAAGTTTGAAACGTATCACTGCATTTAGCTTAAGAAAATGTCTGAAAAAAGTTTGAATTTTTATTGCTACTTAAGCAGTGTTGAAAAATTAAGAACTTTAGTACTTTTTTCAGTACTTGTCCACTTTAAAAATTCCGCAGTACCCCCGCGACGCTTTCAGTACTTTTTATTTTTACAAATTTTATGTCTTGAGCTTTTCAACTATTAATGCATTAGCACCATGTTCAAGGTAATGCTAAAGATAGAATTAGGCTCTAGCCCCGGTTAGCCAAACGTCCACGAAGCGTACGTTGGTTTTTAGGATACGAAAAGCAATGTCATTTCAGTAAGCATTTACATTGCTCTTCATATGCTAAAAACTAACGTCTATTCCATATGTATTGAATATAAATAAATATGTAAATAGTCAAGTAGGAAGTGTATTGGCTTACTAGACGTGAGGCAACGGTTCAAACCCCATGTCAGACATCTCCAATAGAACGAAATATGAAAAAAATATTTCTCGGCGACTTCCTATCAGAAGATTTCTTCCAAAAACTCTGAGAGTAAAATAAAATTGCAATGAAAAGTTTCTCGAAAAATCTGTTGTTCGGAATCGGCTTTAAACTGTAGGTCCCGCCACTCATGCATAAAATTAACATACACAACATAAGTGATATGAGAAGCTAGGTCATAATCCCTATTTAAAGGTTTTAATGACCAATTATGTATGTATGTAATTTTGACAAAAGTACCATTTGATGGAAAAAAGTACTCTTTCAGTTATTGTTCAGTACCATTTCAAAATTTCAATTTTGCAACACTGTGCTTAAGTAAGCAAATATTTACAAATACTGACCAATTAAATTTCAAACGCACCTTGATTTTAATATCTAACTTTGTTTTCTCTTAAATTTTAGATACGTTGGAGTTTAAAACATCGTAAAGACATACGGGATCCTACCAAGGCTTTAAAAACTAATACAACAATATCTTCCATACGCAACTATATATGCAAATTGCTTAGCTTTGGTAAGATAAAAAAACAGGAGAAGGCCAAATCGAAAATACCACATATAACTTCAGTTAAAAGTAAATTACAAGGCGATCAGAAATATATGTTAACGAGAAATGAATGTGCGTTGATTTCGAATCCTTGTGCAGCAAACCTACAGCTACAATGTCAACTTCCTCTGAAACAAACAAATGTTGAAAGCAATTTGGAAGAATCACCAAATAAATGTAAAACGAAATTAAACAGAAAGAAATTATATAATTTATCTGAAAGCCGTACTTCGTTACGCAAACGTAAATCGAGTAGTCGACGTAAGGAAAAGAAATGCGCCCATCAAAAAAGAAACGATAATATTGTTGGAGAGGCTAATAATTTCTTACGCAAACGTAAAGATTCCTCAATACGCAGCTCGGTACGTAATAAATTAGCCCAGAAGAATGCAGAAATTAATGATCTCTTCGATCGCGAATATGCTCTCACCAAGGAATTAAGCACCAAATTTAAAATCTATAAATTGCGTAACGAACTCTATACGTCGTGCGACAAAAATTTGGAACTTTCTGTCGGTCAGATACAACAAAACATTGAAGCATGTGCCAAAGATATTATACGGACCGAACATGAATTGCTAGAGATTAAAAATGAAATAAAGCATGACATATCGATTATAAATAATCTGAAGCGTTTAACACTTGAAAGCGATCTCGATCAGTGTGGCGTACCTGCTGATGATGAGGCAAGAGATCTTAAGCACCAGCAACCAAAGGCTCCAACTCTACAGTCGTTCAATACCACAACAAAACTGCAATGTAAACAAATGGAATTTGTTGACAATATCTATGAATTTTGTGACAATAATGCCAGCATGTTAGTTTGAATAACTTGAACAATTAAATTTTATTTTTTACATCGTTTTAAAACTATATTCTAAGAAATGCCGTATATTGCCAATTTAGTATTAAGTTTTTAATGTTTGTTTTTTTAATAAAAAAAAACTTAAAAATGTTAAAAAAAATTATTTTTCATTTTCTATTAAGCGTTTTTTTTAGAAGCGTCTATTCTGTTTCCTAAATTCAGAGGTGTGTAACATAGCTGCCAGATTTGACGATTTTGAGCTGCAAAAATATCACATTGACGATTTGACGTTTTATGCTGTTATTTTGACGATTTTTTAAAATTAAAAATTTACATCATATTCTTTACTTTAGTACGTTAAAAGCCACTTTAAGCTTTATAAAGGATAGGCCAAATAACTTTTTTTTTTGAAAATGCTTTAAAAAAAACTACTGAATATTTTCTTAAATTTCTTTTTTTATTTGATCAAAATTCATGCAAATGGCTGTCTCGGCTGGCCATGCAGTAGCCTACATGATCGGTCCAATTTTTAAGCACATTATCGATTGTGTGCAGCTGTATTTCCCCAATGGCTTCACGAATATTGTCCTTTAAAGCGTCAATTGTCTCTGGCTTGTCGGCGTAGCACTTATCTTTGGCGGCACCGCACAAATAATAGTCCAACGGTGTCAAATCGCAGCTCTGAGGTGGCCAAACGACATCAGCTCTTCTGCTGCGATCTTCAAAAATAGGGCGCAAAACATCGAGTGTAGCTTCGGCTGTGTGGCACGTAGCGCTGTCCTGTTGAAGCCAAATGTTGCCAATATCCTCCTCTTCAATTTTTGTGAACAAAAATTCGTTCAACATTGCCCGATAATGATCGCCATTGACTGTAACGGCCACTCCTTGCTCATTTTCAAAGAAAAATGGCCCAACTATGCCTCTGGACCAAAATCCGCACCAAACAGTGACTCGTTTTGGGTGTGTCGGCTTTTCAATGTATGCGTGCGGGTTTTCTGTGCCCCAAATGCGACAATTTTGCTTGTTTACATACTCGCCAAGATCAAAATGAGCTTCATCTGAAAAGATGATTTTTTTGCCAAAATCGGCATCTTCTGTAAGTCGATCGCAGGCCCACTTAGCGAAGCGAAAACGCATTGGATGGTCAATTGGCTTCAACTCGTGAACCAATTGGACTTTGTATGGCGTCATACCAAGGTCTTTATGCAAAATTCGTCTCAATGATGTCTCCGAAATGTTCAATTGTTGAGAACGACGGTGAATTGATGTTGATGGCGCTTCACGCACACTTTCTGCCACAGCAGCAATATTCTCGGGTGTACGCTCGGTTTTTGGCTTTTCACGCTTTGGTTTATCGATGAGAATGCCAGTTTCTTTCACTTTTTTCACAAGATAACGAACATACGGAGCTGGCGGTGCTCCTCTTCTTTCAAAATCCGTACGCAATTTTCGCACACATTCTGCAACATTACCATGATTTTTAAAGTAATGTCGCAATATTTCCCAGCGTATACAAAACCATATTCGTTCAGCGGAAGGATAAAACTAATTATCTGTCAAATCAGACATGAGCGAAGTGTTACCATTCACGAAATAAGCACTAGTTGAAAAAAAACGTTAGATGGCGGACCCTTTATTTGCTTTGCAATTGCTATTACTGCAAATTTATGTTAGAAAAAACAAGGAGTAAATTATTATATTTTTAAGTTACTTTCGAATACCTGAGATGATTTTTCTGTATTTTATTCCTTTTTAATACCTTAAAAGCCAAAGAGTTACAACTCCTAAATAACATCATTATTAAGGGAAGAAGGAAAAAGAGGATAGTGTTTATGGACACTAGGCTTGTTTATTTTTATAACATAAGTAACAGGAAAGACCTCTACAGGAATTGAGTTCCATATACGAATAGTCCGGCTAAAAAACGTTTTTTTTCTGTAATACAGTGTGCGATCCACTGGCCAATCGACCACATATGGATGTGCTGGCATAATGAGCGTTAAGTAGGAATAAATATATGATTTTCGGGAACAAGTCCCCTTATTTCGTTCGAGCAAAATCCTTTTGTAGTAGCGATAGAACAGTGAAACCCAAAACATATTCCAACGATGCTCCAATGATTCAATGGAGTTGAATACACTACCGTAATTAACGAGCTACTACGGTCTCGAGAAACCTCAAAATAGGCGTTGAGGCACCGACCAATCGTGGTTTGAAGATCGCTAATGTGTGAAGATCTCCGCTATACAGATATAACGTACAAGTGTTATTGCTTACAAAAAGGTTGTAAGCAGAGAATAATAACGAAAAAGCGAGTTGTTGTTGTGTCCTGAAGTTGTATACGGTGGCACACAAAAGTAGTGTGATTAATAAAGAGTTTTATTGAAACAAAACACATATTTGCTTTTATTTTGGTTTGCAATCAACGAATTCATAATCTGAACGTTTTTAAAAAGGTAAAAATGTAACAATTGGTGTCAGAAGTAGGGAAAAAAACTACAACGAGATAATGGTGGCGTTACAGAGTAGATTCGACGACGAACACAAACGAGAACTATTTCGCATGGAGTTAAGGCCCCGTGCGCAAAAGGCTAATGAGTCACTTTAAACCTTTGCAATGGAGATAGAGAGATTAGTGCAGCTGGCATACCCAGGAGAAAATCATCCGTTGATAGACAACTATAAGACCGAGGTGTCTGCTTATGGTATACGAGACCCGGACATAAAATTAGCGGTATGTACTACACTGAAGAGGAAATTTGCAGAGACCGTGGCCTTCGCACTAGCTCAAGAGGCCGCTCGCACAATTTGTAGACCACAAGTGGGAAAGACGACGTGCCATTGCTACGCCTAAAGCTTCTGATGAACACTACATTGAAACGAGTAGTTCCAAGAGAAAGCGCAGAAAGCCTGAGAATAGCGAGGACCATCGTGTGTCAAAACTACCTAAAGATAGAGGTTTATAGCTTGGAGAATAATCCCTTCTTCCGCTTTGGATTGTAGAGTAAACCCAGTTGTCGTTAATGGAAGCCCTCTGTGTTTGCTGCACGATCATGCCTGGCTTTCATTCTATCATTGAACATTTTTATACGGGTGTGAAGGGGTGCATTTTTATTTTCAGTTGTCAATAACGGAGGCCTATGTAAGTTTTCTATGACAAGATCTCTTTAGATTTTCAAGGCTAGGACATTTATTTGCTTTAGCAACAAGAACGAATGTGAAGTTCGGGAAGTATGCAGTAATGATCTGATAGCATTGGTAAGTTTAACGAGCTCTGATTTAAATGCGTGTCGAAAGGTTGGTAGAGTATAGAAGAAATTCTTAATCTCTGCCCTTCTTGGTAGCATATGGCTTCTACAAAATATTTTCTGTCTTGACTCCCTTTCGTTAATTTTTTGTGTGTCTACGCGAGTGTCATCTGTTGTTACCTAGAAACGACGCTCTCCGAGTATTTGGTGCAGTGGTGAGGGACCATGCTAATCGTCGAATCTCACCTTTTTGCTCTTTAGAAAGAATTAAAATTTTCGTCAATTGAAGTAAAGTCTAAGTGCTGCTACAATTCAATTTAGTACTCACGTACTGAAAATTTAGTTTTGAAACATAAACAACCAACTTTATGAATTTCATAGTTGTCTTTAATAATTTTTTCTGATGTTAAATTAAGATTCATTCCAATGCCTTTCGAAAAAGCACAAAAAATTATAAGTATTTCGACAAATTTCCAATACAAAATAAAGAAATTATTCAAAAATTCATTTACAAAATAATTTAAATTTAATTTTGTATGCAGTTTTCGAATTTTAATTTTTTAGAATTTTAAACAGAATGAAACAATGGAAACACTACCTCACTCGTTCGTTGAGTGTCCTTCCTTTTATTAGTGTTTCACTAATCGAGATTAATTATCCTTAATCTAAACACAAACCACACCGTCGGTAATGCAGTACATAATGGTAACTAGACATATCGGCGAATGCCTCCGCTAACAGAGGTGGAAATTACTTATTCTAGACACACACCGTCCAGATCAATTATACAGTATATGGATGTATGGGAATACAGTACCATTTCGATTAACGGCACTTTGGTGAGTTTCAATTTTATTCACCCCTCCGGATAAATTCACCACATTTTGTAAAAATTCACCACATTTTGTAAAAATTCGCCACTCTGGAAACTCCAAACACTTCCAAAAAGAAAAAAAAAGAAAAATTAAACATATATAATCAATATGGCCCTCTCCCGTCCGTCGTTAGTTGGGACCCAAACTCACCACCAATAACGAAGAGCTACACAACCCAGCAGCAGCAACCCAACGAACTAATACAACAAACAAACCACACACCCACCAACACACACGCCCATTAAACAAACGGGACCTTAATTTTTACTTATATGAACCGGAAACAGAAAAAGAATATGCGAATTATTAAGTTAAAAACGTTTATTTTTTTGAACGAAAAAAACCAATTTTTCACCAGTGTCGCCAGAAAGAAGGAACTTTGGCATGGCGTTGAACGTGTTGCTAATGCAATAATAGTTGAAAAGCGCCAAGACACATAAAATATTAACTAAATAATGAAAAGTACTGAAAGCGTGGCGGGAGTACTGGCGGTTTTCGCTGGACAAACGCATGCAGTGAAATATCTGGAAACGGAGAGTAATCTTGCCCAAAATGTATTATGAAATATGTTTTTATTAATATTTTTTTTTATAATGCAAAAAAAAATGCGAAAATAGTATGCACTATTCAAACACATTTATCGAAACCATTCACAAATAGAATCCCTAAGTTTAAAAACATCTGACTTTTTCAGTGATGCATGAAACGCCTAGAAAAGTAGAACGTAAACCTAATTTATGCGTTAAGGTCGTATGAAGCGGATGATATGGACTTTTTGTTCTATAACTTGTCACAAGCAACTACACTGGCCTACTTTTTGACACACGCAGTAACGCAGGGTCACATATTGACAAAGTAAATTTATTTCCAAACAGTTTCAACATCGCTGAACATTAATTTACACAAAAGTCTGGCAGTACTACAAAATAAAATCATACTTTCTTCTGTATGCTGTTCTCTGTCTTGGTCGTGTTATCAATTGCATTGGTTAAAAAGAGATAAATATAGTCGTTATAACCCATACGACGCAAGCAGCACTTGGGAATCTTTTATTTTACGGGCAGAAGTATTTCACCCTGCATTTTCCTTAAAAGAAGTAATAGTGATATTTGAAAACAAATTAAGTTATATTTAAAAAAAGGAAAACAACAACGGAAAATAAAGGGATATCAACTAAATTGCAAAAGTCTTACGTTTAAAATAAAATCAAATTTTACTTTTACATTCGATTTTATAAAATAAAACATTCGCGAATTTATTGGTTTTTATAGTTAAAACAACAACAAACTAGGTAAGTAAGTAGTGGCGCGCCGCTGGCAGAGGCCACATGCACAAAAAAAAAATCGAGAAGAAATTTTACTTTTAATGCAAATCTGAAAATGTTAAATAAATAGACTTTATTTATTTCCATCGTTGTCCGAATTTACAAATTTTACTCCTTAAAGCTGATGAGAGTTAGGAATTTATAAAATCTTCATAAGAAAAAGCAATCTTATGGACAGACATAATTTCCTATGAAAATTTACCTGCAACTAACTCAACGTGGTCGCGGTTTGATTTCCATGTTGATTGAGTAATGTGAAGATGAGTTTATAAAGAAAATATATTTTAAAATTTATAACTGGAAAAACCAGTCTATAATATGTGCAATGACGCAGGTGTTGATAAGTTTCATTTATTTCAAATTGTTTACAGTTAGTTTAAAGTAAGATTTACACGTATCTGGAATGCCAGCATATTTTCCTTTTTCTTGACAAAATACTTTCGAATCAACAATTGTGCAGGAAAAAATCCTAGGCATTGTTACAGTTCTGTTCAAACTGTAGGGGTAATAGTTATAGGTACAGTGTGACTTATTTCTAAGTG
Source organism: Sarcophaga rosellei (assembly GCA_930367235.1). NCBI lineage: Eukaryota > Metazoa > Arthropoda > Insecta > Diptera > Sarcophagidae > Sarcophaga > Sarcophaga rosellei. The sequence goes on along the minus strand of OV884020.1, from coordinate 25,531,642 downwards.
CTATTTTCAGTTTTACTTTTAAGTCTAGTGAAATTCAACGGATTTTAACAAACAAGACGGTATTTTTAACTAAAAATATTACCTTCAAAGAAAAACAACAAGTTCTTAAATGTTATTGCCCACATACTATAAAACCATGAATATCAACATTTTCTTGACTTTAAATTTGATAGTACTGAAATCTGTTTTCATCGCATATCGCGCTTTAAAAAAAAACATTCACATTCAGATTAACTAACATTAGAACTTAAATTATGTCGAATTAAGCATGACTTTATAAGATGGATAATCTTGTAATGAAAAATTAAGAGTACTTAAATTTAAGATAGGCTAAATGACATTCATCATATAAACAGTTAAAAAAATATATACAGTAAGACCCCGCTTAACACTGCTCTGCTTAACGCTATTTCAGTATTACGCGGTAGTACAAAAGCGGTGCACTATATAGCGACGGTGTATACTATGTATCTTTTTCAACGCTTTTTTGTTAGTCTGTCCAGAATAAAGATTCTAACTGTATTTTCCGAAGTCGTAATCACAGTACGAACGCATCTTTCCTACGTCACAGTTCGATTAGCGCTGGAACTTATTGGAACGTATCACCCGCGTTAAGCGGGGTCTAATTGTAATTGAGAATCCATAAAGAAATTCAAGTTATGAATCGAATTTAAACAAGTGTTTTGTATTAGTGAAGCTACATTTATAAATTACTAGTTGTACCCTGCGCTTCTTGCTACGCCGCGAACTAAAATAAATTTGAAGGAAAGACATTACACAAATATCCAACTAATTTTGTTTCCCGTTGTCCAGATGATTCAGACGAACAGTACTGAGTAGTACGCATTCAATCAGTTTCTAACATCACTTCTCGTTGTTCAAGTGATTCATGCCAACGGGTCTCAGCGGCATATACTCGAAGATTTTCCAGTCTCTATGCTCGTTGCTCGTCTGATTCTGAGTCTCGTAATGCTCAATTCTTCCGTGCTTCAGGCGTAGATCAACCAATTGCTTGTCGCTTTGGAGGCATGATTGCACGGGAGCGACGTAAAAAATGCGTTTAAATTTATTAGAATCTCACAATGTACCCAATCCAATTAAACCCAACAGCATTTTTAAAAATTTTCCAAAATTAAAATGTTTCAAATTTGTGATTGACATTTTACGGGAATGAGTTATACTAAATGGTATTAAAATCATAACTGATGAATCCTAAAATGTCTGGTATTTGTCCGGTCAATACATTATCAAATGCATAGTTTACGCTTTAATTAATTTTGAATAATTCTCAGTGGCGCCATCTATCGGAAATTAATCGCACCTACTTAGAAACCTCCGTCGACTTATACGCAAAAACTTTGCTAAAGATCATATCATGATCAAATGCACAGTTTACGATTTAATTAATTTTGAATAGTTTACGATTTCATTCATTTTGAGTAATTTTCAGTGGCGCCACCAACTTAGAAACCTTCCCCGGCTCATGCGCAACAACTTTGCTAAAGATCATAACATGATCAAATACATAGTTTACGATTCAATTCATTTTGAATAATTCTCAGGTGCGCCATCTATCGGAAATTAATCGCACTAATTTAGAAACCTTTCCGGGCTCATGAGTAATAACTTTGCTAAAGATCAGACCATGATCAAATAAATGCATAGTTTACGATTCTATAAGTTACATTCAAACAGTAAGTGAGTCAACACCCACTATAATTTTAAATTTTCCGTTATGTTCTTAAGTATAAAAAAAGTTCCTTTATCATCAATTGTTGTTTTTGTTTTAACATTTTATAAGTAATAAATAAACGTTTTTATTTTTGGAAATTTATTCGACTCACTGTAGATAGAAAATGAATACTTATTTGCTGAAGTTTTTACTCATTTCAATACTCATATTATTATTAATTTGTATTGACATTCTCTGGTAATCTAAAATAATACGCATTCCTTATATACTTCTCTCACATAAATAAATAACTTGGTGTTTCTCCATCTCAATATTATGAATGAGACTTAATCTGTGAAATTTCGATCTTTAATTGACATTAAGCCTTTTGAGTGATTGTATTTTAAAATTACTCTCATCGCTCTATGTGGTCGCTTTTGCAATCTCGATATTCGCTATATAGTAGGCCTCCTATTAACGGTGTTTATAATGTTTTTCAAATTCTTTATTTGAATCATTACTCATTAAAAACTCATTTGTCAATTAAAAAACCAAGAATATAATATTTAATCAATTAAAACAATATATTCTAATTAAATTTTTTTTATTTAATCTTATACTAGTATACTCACGTTCGTTCTGACACCTGAAAAAAGTAGATGGCTGCTAATTTGTTTATATTGAGGAATATTAAAATATAAAAACAAGATACCAGCTGATATTTTCCAATCCTTTTGCTTTTATATAAAATTTTCACAGCTATTAAATATGATAGGCTGGAAATTGATATATGATTTATTCTTTTCTTGTCCTTTGATTTATTTATAAAAATTTAGTAATAAATGATTTGTATGTGTAATACTTTTTAATTACTTTTATTAAATGTAAATTATTTAAAATTATTTTACAATATATTCATTCAAAAAGAAATTATTTGACTTAACGAATTCAGTTTTCCCTTTCCTACTTCCTCTCCTTTTTCCTATTCCCTCTATTATCTTTCCTTTTTTAAGGACGTTATGTACAATGGGTCAATTCGACCTCCGGGTACTGTACTTGTCTTAATTGACAAGTACATGTCCTCTAACCTAACTTAACGAATTCAGTTGACATAAATGTTTCTGAATCGTTATTATTTTAAAATCACAGACTTAGCTATTTACTAATTGTATAAGACGTAAAATAAAAACAGAAAAAATTGGAAAAGGTAATCGTTTCACCTATAAGAAATATATAGTAGGCATAATTCAGAAATATGCATTTAGATGAGCAAATAATTTTTCGCCGAATTTAAGGATTGCAATGGAATTGTTATTGACTTGTCAGGTCAGGTACAGAAAATATGTTGGACTATAGTAAACTATAAATTTAAAATCTGTACCAACTTTTATTTGATATTCACAAATTTTCTTTGGGACAAGTCAAATAGGGTTCATTTGCCTTAATCCTCAATAAATTCTTTATCTTTTTTAATAGAGTGTTAAGCTGAATATATGTAAATAACTGTGACTTATAATATATATTTAACTTGATATCATCTTTTTTTAATTTTCACATTAATAAATTTTTTATTTATTCCAGATATATAAGTAAAATGGCACGCGGTCACCAAAAATTGCAATCACAAGCTAAAGCTCAAGAAAAACAAGCAAAAATGAAAAAGCAACAAGGACACAGTGCTAACGAACAAAAAAAGGCTGCTCAAAAAGCTTTAGTGCATGTTTGTGCAGTATGTAAGGTAGGACTTTTAAAAGAATTAATTACGAGTTGATCGATATAAATGTCAAATACTCTTTTTTTTTTCATTTTTCAAAAAAAAAAAAAAAAATAGTCCCAAATGCCTGATCCTAAAACGTACAAACAACATTTCGAAAATAAGCATCCAAAAAATGAAATGCCTCCAGAATTAAAAGACGTTTAATACGGGTAACAATTTAGCATTCGCCTTGGACTTGATTGAGGGTTATTTTATTGCTGAGCAGCTTGCTGTATAATCTTGTAATTAGAAAAAGCTGTTTAATTTATTTACATATATCTTTTTATTATAAACATTACTATTTTATTATAATTTTTATTTTTCTTTTTTATGGAAATTTGTGAATTACGTACATATATAATTAATAAAAACAAAAAACATGACTACCCATGCATTCACAATTATAATTCTAAAAATTAAAATAGCTAATATATAGTATGTATGAATGTATACATTTGATACATGAAATGTTTCATTTTGTAACTCAATTTAACACAAAACATCAAAATTTTTATTTAAGCCTTATTTGTTATACAATTTTTTCAAATATATATTGGAAATCCTAAATGTTATGGTTGAACGAAGAAAATTCTCTCTCTATCTCTCTCTCTTAGGTTAGGTTAGGTTAGGTTAGAGGACGTGTACTTGTCAACTGTGACAAGTACAGTACCCGGAGGTCGAATTGACCCATTGTACAACGTCCCAGCTTCTCACACCACTCGTATTGTGTGCGTTAATTTTATACATGAGTAGCGGGACCTACAGTTTAAAGTCGACTCCGAACGACAGATTTTTGAGAAGCTTTTCATGGCAATTTTTACTCTCAGAGTTTTTGCCAGAAATCTGCTGAGAGGAAGTCGCCGAAGAAATATTTTCATATTTTTGTTTTGATGTCTGACCTGGGATTTGAACTCGGGCCTTTCGTCTAATAAGCCGACACACTACCTACTAGACCACGGCGACTTCTCTCTCTCTTCAATACTTTTTTTTTCTTGGATATCAACATTTTTATTTACACGGTTGTTAAAATTGATCTTGATGTTTGAACCGTGGCCTCACGCCTAATAAGCCAACACTACCTACTAGACCACGGCTACTACAGAAATGCATCCACATTTAAAAATGAGTGCAAAAGCCTTTTATAGAGTTTACGTGATTAGTAAAAATCCAAAGCAAGGTAAAATGATCTAATGATGTGAACGAAGAGAGATGCACCACTCCAAAAATTTTCATACCACTGGCGTTAGTATATCTATTCCCCCATTCGGTTGTTCAGACGCTAAAGTCCACTCAATAATAGCGGGGTGTTAAGGCGCACATGTGAAGCCAGCATATGTTGGAACTCGTCCAACGACCACCTCGGGTCGCGTAACACCTACAGATGAAAATTCCCTTTATCCTAGCCATTACGAAACGAGTGCCCAAATCCATATAGCTGCAATAGTAGGTTTGCCTGTGATCCAAGTATTTTTTCCCGGTACCCTGTACGGTTCGATACTCTCCTCCTTTACCCTCTAGGTAATTATCTAGGTATTACTCTAATCTCCTTGAACGCGAAAAGCGAGAAAATGAGGACATCTTCTGCGGTATATTTGGCGAACTTTGGACCACATGCAGAGTCTTACGGTTTGACTAATACAATGGGTCAAATCAAGCTCTGGTTATTGTACTTATCTTGATAACAAGTGCGTATTCTCCAATCTAACCATCTATCGTATATTTTATTAAAGTATCTGTATCGAAAAAATAGTATAGAATTGTTTCGAAGCGTCGATAACTTATATCGTATTTTTAATATCTCTGTACATCGTCAAACACTTGTATCAAGACGTCCTGACCTGGAATCGTCGATGAGTGCCCTTCTGTCTTGTGCCAGATAAAAAATTCCGGAGTTTAGACCTCTGCTATGAAATTTGAAGGAGACCAGAATCTTTCTAAAAATACTGTAATATTGTACATGCTTCATTAAATACATCTTTGCCTATGTCTGACGCCTTTTCCATGTTCAAAGTACTTTGAAAATTAGTTTGACGAACTCTTTTGTATTTTTTTTTAACTTTGTTTCGCTTTTGCACGTTCAAAGTACTTTGACAAACTCTTGATATATTGTTGTTGTGTATACAACCATCTCTCCAACAAACCCAAGAGTTTTCAAACTAATTTGAACCTTCAAAAGGCGTCTATGTATATTAGTTTGCTGGGTTTTCAATTTTCACATTGTTTTCTTTACACGTTAAATCAGAGTTGTATTTGAAGACATCTAATACCAGCTGCTATAACATATATACCAAAGATAAACATTGTGAAATTGTATTTTATATATCTACAATTCGGTCGCACAGTTTCTTGCGTTCGACAATTTACATATTTTCGAGGGCTGGAAAAGCAAGCCTTGTATTTCCTTATCGTAGTTATTTTTGTTAATAATGTTAAATTTTATAACGGAAAAATTGGTGCAAAAGTACTTAGTTTGACAGAAACAAAACAAATATTATTGATAGCACAGAGAAATATAAATAAAATGTGAAAGAATTCCGTAAAAATAAAACATTCATTACTAGTGCTTCATAAAATTGTGAAAAGCAAAAATAAAAGCTAAAGAGTAAAAGGCAACAAAACAAATAATAAGAAATTGGCAAATATTACGTCGTGTGGTGCTTCTTTTTTAGTTTTCTTCATCCTTTTCAGTATTTATGTTCCTTGTTTGAAGTGAAATATATTATTGTGGCTAAAAATAGTAAATAAAATAGAAAAACGACCATAATTTATTCAATGTGTATAAAAGGGTCAATTAAACGAGATTCTTAAATTGTTGATTTATTTAAGAGCTGTTGTTGATTTCTTTTCCCCCCGTATTCTGCCACTGTCGACTAATAGGCAAAAACAAAAGAAAAACAGTTCGTTGTTAAAGAAACAGTTTTAGTCATCATGGATATTGTAGATGTCGATGAAGCACTTAAAGATGATTCCTTTATGTAAGTTTGATTGTTGTTTTTTTTTTAATAGCAAATATTTCTATGGAAATTTATTTTTGTTTTTCATTTTGACATCATAGCTTTCTTGAAGACAAGACCCATGACGATATATCGAATATATTGCAACAATGGAAAAGTAACAATTGTATACCGCCTTCGAATAGTAATTCTCATCAACATCTACAACAACACACACCAGAACAAGGTAAATTGTTTAAGCGACATACAATCGAAGTAATAACAAAAAACAAAACAAAAAAAAAACTGACCAATACGTACTCAATATTTGAGCTTAATTAATTAAATGGGTTGGTGCTGCAACAGTTGAATTCGAACATGAAACCGGTAACAGTTTGTGCACATAAATGTAAATGAAAAGCCCTCATAAACATACGTTTATATGGTATTGACATAAAATTTCTTAAGCTAGTTCCAAAATTGTACATTACTGTATAATATAATAGAACAGCAAGTTACTATGGAGTAAATTTCGTATAATTGACCGAAGAATGTTAAGAAAAATTTAATCACGTTATTGCGTTAAGCGAATGAGCAATTAGCTATTTAAATCTCAAATACTATTCTTAGTGTACATCGCTGCGATAAATAGCCTGATAGCTAATACTGGCTATCGAAGAAGTTAAAGATAAACCAATTTAATGAGATTATTTTTAAAGAAACATACTTTTTCTTGTTTGAACTTGTTTGAGGAATTCGTTAGTAAATTTTTATTCCAAAATCCATTGGCTTAAATGAGGTTTCTGAACCACTGAAAGAAACACACATTTAAGCGGCTTCGAAAAGTGTTTGAATTTATCTAATTCATTTACCATCTGCTATAAAAATATTTGAATCCTATTGTTATATAATCAATAGTTTCAAAATTTAATTTTTGTAATACGAACGATGAACTTTGTTCTATAAATTAATGTCATCTCTCCTTAGGTTTAGGTTAGAGGACGTGTACTTGTCAATTGAGACAAGTACAGTACCCGGAGGTCGATTTGACCCATTGTACGTAACGTCCTTAATAAGGAAGGATAAAAGAGGGGACAGGGAAGAGGAGAGGAAGTAGGAAGGGAGAATGGGGAACGAAGGAATTACACAGACCAAACATAACAAAAAGGGAGAACGCGGTTACACTAATTAAGCCCTAGTACTTCTCACTTAGCTCAAGTTACTAATTAATCTGTGGAGAGTCTGGATGTTGGCTCTCGACACAGAATTGAAATCCTCAAAGAAGCTCCTGCCAAGGGTCCTCAACCTACCAAAGGCTGGGCAGTTAGGGAGGAGGTGCTCGACAGTCTCCAACTCCTCCTCATCGCAACATACCCTGCAGTAGCCCGGCTGGGATCTGTTCCAGATCACCGTTAGCGACCTAATCTCGCAGTGCCCTGTGATAAACCCGATAATTAAACTTAAACTGGCCTTATCCAAGCCCAGCAGCTAATCTGTTCTTACACTGTCTATAGCAGGCCATAGACATCTAGAAACATAACAACTCGATCCGTTCCCCCAACGCCTCTGCTCTTCCCCCCTGACCCATCCATCCATGAATCCGTAAAGGTGGCAGATTGGGTGGTCAGGACCAACTATTAAACCGCCCTCAGAAAGTGAACCTAACCTAGCGAGAGCATCCACCGTCTCATTGCCCAGTATTCCGCTATGACCCGGAACTCAGCATTGACGGATATGGTCTGGTTCTTAACGACTCCTTGCATTCGCGAACGAGCCGTAATTTGCACCAGACCGACGCAATGGCCCTTAGGGCAGCCTGACTGTCAATGAAGATCACGAAAGATTCCGAAACCGAAGCGGGGTCACCAACTATGGCCTCAACAGCCTTCAAGATTGCATAAATCTCCGCCTGAAACACGCTACAGTCATCATAATCTTAAGGTCGTGAGTCAACTCTCTTTACTTTTTACTCGTATAGGGTCACTGATTTCGAAAAACCAATGATATAAAATAATTTACAGTTTCATATTAGCAGTACAGATTCGTGTGGAATTCTCACTACTGTTTTAAGAAGAAGTTTGAAATCTCAAATTTTTAATAAAATTCAACAAAATCAATTCTTAAACAAAGAAGACTTGTTAATAACGAACCACCCTAAACCGATTGGAAATATTTGTACTTGATTTATTGCAATATAATTTAGCTTTCAATCAGTACTATTGCCAGCAATGTACCAATATATCGCTTTAAATTATTTGTGTCACGGGAAAATTAATTTTCTTTAAAAGAAATGTTGTGTATACACACAGATGTATGAATAGTTTCTATGTTAACTAGATGTCTTTGTTTATGAAACCAAGTGCAAGTTAATAATAATTTTTCAATCTCTTTTAAAGTGTGTGTATTAGTTGCAACTTTTATTTTAATTTTTATGAATCTTAATTGTGCAATATAATTAATTTTTTCTACATTTTCTTTTCATGTTTCTCACATATTTATTCGAATACTCTGCATGCAATTTTCTTAATGGATATGATATCTTTCCCTACAACAACATCTCTCTTCGTGCAGCATATAAATATGACTCAAGAACGTTCACGCGACCTAAACGAAAGTCAGCTCAAAATCTTGATATGCAATTCGTAAGTATTTTTTATAAATATACATATGTACGTTTATTATTAAGAATATTTTAATGCTTATTTGGTAATTTGTAATATGTTAATTTTTAAATTTTTTTTAATAAAAAATAGCAACAAAAAACAACTAATATTTGGTCCTAAAGACAGAATCTTCTACATAAACAAGTAATTTATTTTTGTGCTAGCATACAGACAGACATAAGAATTAACACGTTGACTGCCGACTACGAGATAACTCATAGATTGCGTTCCCTTCTAGGGTGCCAACTACGAGTTATCTCGTATTCATTAAACCTGCCGTTTTTGTGTAGCTACGAATAAAATCGAATTATATTAGTGCTAGTATCGATAAATGGACAAACAGGCAATGTTGGCTTGCGTGGCCAGTTTTCTGAAAATTGCCTCGGCAGTCAACATGTTAAAGACAGCTGTTAAAAAATAAATTTTATTACGTTACGAATTTTTGATTTTAAAATGAGCTATTGGAAACCAAACAATTCATTAAGCTAACTAAATGTTTATATAATCTCTAAATCATTGTTATTTGGTTAATACTCATGTGTTGCATATGAGTACATATATGTACATGCATGAATTATTTTTATTTAGTTTCCTCAAACAAATTGACCGTTTAAATTGTAGTTCGACCTTGAATTCAATAAATCAGCAAATGAAAATGTATTATGCTCATAACAACAATGAAAGAGATATAATTTTTGTGACATCAAATGTATGCGTAAGGTATGTTTGTTAACCGATTAGTGGCGTAGATGACATATGTATATACATACATATGAGTCATACATTTGCAAAGATTTGACTTAGTTTGTATTTTTAATTTTTTTCTTTGCAAATCGGTAAATATAAATATTATGTATATAAATATAATTAAATTATAATTTTCTTGTTTTATTGGAAACTAATTGCAATTTCTTCTTAATATTATTTGTTACTGCCACATACTAATGGTTCTTTATTTTATTTCAGTCTAATTCAACGAATACGTCATCACAACATCAACATTTCAATAATGCTCAGCTTGATAATCCAATGCTTAATGTTGAAATCGGTGGTTTGGTTACAAATATGCATAAATCGTTTTTGCAAGATACATCGCCACCACCATTTGCTTCTATGGACGCCTCAATGGATCGTATGAATAATTCATTAATTACCTCAGCTGATTTTTCAAACATACATTTTTTACAATCTACGAGTAGTCTTGATTTTGGTGTTTCAGATGCTGTAGGATTTAGTAATTTCAATTTAACCGGAAAAATAACAAATGATGGTTACACTCTCAGTGATATGATTCGAGATCGTAAAGCCTTGGAATCACTAACAATGTCTAGTGATGGCACTTTAATTAAGGACTCACATATTGGTCAAATTGATGATATCTCGCTGACACTAAGCAAAACAGCTTCGGGGTGCAGTACCATGGATAATTCAACGGAGAGCGTTGAAACCAATAATAGAACAGTAGAAATGGTCAACACTAATTTGGATAAGACATTTAATGGTGGCGTTCAACTGGAATTAGCTGAATGTCATGCACTGAAAACAGCAGGAAATAGCAATGCTTCCAATAAAAATCCAAATGTGCAACAGAAAACTATGGTCCTTACAGATGAAATGATCGGAGATATTACGTATAATTTGGTTGAAAACAGTATGTATTCTAGCATACCTACGGAGCAAGTTCTAAGTGTTAATCAAAATATAGGGGGAATAAAAAATTCAGAGTACATTAATTCGCCCACAACAGCGCCAATTTTAGATGAGACTATATGTTTATCAGCCGGAGGTGTAGGCAGTAGTTTTACATCAAATGTAAAAGCTGCTAATTCAACATTTGATTGTCAGAATATTACGCCGGATGCACGTTGTGAAACACCTGAGGGAATAGATAAAAATGTTACAACCATGAAGTTTTATGAATCAACACCTCAGGCAGCAAGTGTACGCTATAATAAACATCGTTATACACCAACTTTAAAAATGGTCGATGATGTAAATATATCGCCAATTGTTGCGACGTCAACCAACCCACCACATAATCGCGTTCTTCATGAGACTTTTGACAGTGACCAGCATAAAATGAATAAAACAAATAACGAAATTAACACAAATACTTTTAGTGGAAAATTGCCATTGATGAACACATCTGAAATGATAGAAAATATTGAAAACCCAACATTCGACAAAACTTTTAAGCCCCTTGAAGTACTTCCGAGTCCAGCATCAATCGAAATGAAGAATGTAATGGACTTAGCTCAAGCAGAAGCAAATCTTCTGGCATCCAACAATAATGAAGAAGAATTCGATCATATGTTGGATGAGTTCAGTAAAGTAGAATTAAATGCTGATCAGATTAAAATGAAGAAATCTTTAGATTCCATAAAAAAACGATTTAATTATGGATCAAGTAGGGACAAATCACAACAAAGAGAAATATCACGAGAGGCTAAAGACATGCGCGATATGATGAGAGTTTCAGCTGATTTACTGGGTGAAGATGATAATTGTTCTAAAGATTACCTTAACATGACAATGGATATTATTACACAAGACAAAGATAATGTAAAAAGGTCTAAAGAACATCTGACAGAATCTCCAAACGACTTGAGTGAAACGCTATCGGATGCCGTGAAAAGTCCGCTGAAAGATTCTTGTACCGCAAGCAGTATAACAGATTCCAAGACATCCAATGGTCTTAGTTTATCTTCTGTCAGTAATGCAAGTAATGGAGGTGAACGACTTTTAAGCCGAAGAAGTCGCTTGTATGATGATTTCAATATGTCTTCAATATCTTCAAGCTCCATGCATGGCAACAAAATAAATCTGGGATCCTCCTTCACTGTACATAAAGAAGATGACAATATAATAAGTGATATTCGTCCGAATATAACAAATGAGACTGAAAATTTAAATGATCAAAATCATCTTAAAACGGTGCAAGAAAAGACTGAATCAGTGGCCGAAGTACATGAGTCCAGCCAAGCTACGAATAACACCAAAGAATCTACACAGAGCGGCCAATATAGATTAGCAGAAAAACGTGAACGTGATCGTGATCGCTTTAAAACAATAAAAATAAATAAAGCTCGTCATTGTGCTGATGGCAGTGGAGATGGTGTTGCCGGTTTAGAATTAAATGTGCCTTGTATTGATGATTATGCCATAGGAGTAAGTACTATAAATACGGAAGATTTCGAAAATTCAAGTCAACGATCTTCCAGACGAGATAAAACTGTTTCCCCTGTTTTCAATAACAATAAATCGGAAGTGGAGACAGAAACAACGGACAAAACAGAATCGAAAATTAATAAAAAGTTTTTAACTTACAAAAAACCAAAAGACAAACAACAACAACAACCTAATATTCGAAACTTGCCTGAGGTTGCTCCCGTTACTACGAATGCTACTGTAGCGTCGGATGTAGCATCCTCTAAACCACGCTCGTTGTCTCGACCACGTTATTTGAGTGGATTAACAAAGTTTTCAGCAGTAAGTAAAGCAACTTCTGCCGATGAGTTGGAAAAGTCTGTTCCTCGGCAAACAAATTTAATTACAACGAATGTGGGCATTTACAAGGGGTCCAGTGCTGCCAATGTATCTTTAAATTCGACACAAATTGGTAAAGCTAACGATAAACAAGTTGATGAACTTAAAAGTCCAATGGGCATAAAATCAAAATCCTTTCATAACTTATCAAGTCATCACACATATGCCGCGGGTGGACCCGGATTGCAAGCTCCGAAAAATTTTGGATTAAAAAAACCAAGTGTAACTGGAATTTCCACAGAAAAATTGGTAATTAATGTTGTTAAAATCTGAAAATTTTAAACATTCACAATACAATCAAAAAACCTTTTTCAGTTAAAAATTAACTACAAGTTGTCAAAGTATCTTCATTCAAAAAGTCGGAATTTTTTAATTTTCAACAAATGCGAGTTTTTGATTTCATACGAAAAATTGTTAGTTTAAGAATTTATATAAATATTCGGTCAATAATTAACAAAGCATTTATAGAATTGCCTGACTTTAAAAAAATTAAATCTTGCTTATAAGTATGCATATCGTCATCGAAAATCCAAAAATACGTAATATCACTTTTTCTAATTTTACAGGAGGAGCAAAAAACGTTATACATGTTACATGTTGGTACGTCATTTTGAATTATTGATATAAAAACGTTATCTTTGATCGCAAAAATCTAAAAATTGGTAGAGATATGTTAGATAACCTTACGAATCATAATCAATCAAAAACTCGATTTTGATTTTTTTAATGATACGTACATACTTTTGAATTTTCGACGACGATATGTAGTTTTTGAAACTTTCTTAAAATATAAATCAATAACTATACTACCTAAAGGCATTTTTGGTTGTATCTGTTGACATTAAATATTATTAAGAGCAAATAAAATTCTACATTTATATATTTGCAGATGAAAGCAAATCCTAACCGAAGTATAGGTTTGTCGTATCCTAGCACGGCTCATAACTCAAATGTGCAACAGGTAATTCGAATAAATTCATAAAATATTAATAACAAATAACATTCTGTATCGTCTTAGAAAACTGACGAATCAGTATTTAAAGTTCCAAAACTCGTTTCTGGCTTACGAGCTCCTGGAACAGCAACAAGTGGTTCAACAGCAAAGCGCGCTGGCTTGATGCGACCGTCGTCTGGTTATTACAGTTGTAATGTCACAGCCAAAACTGGACAACAAGCAACACCTGAAACGGATTCTGATGCTGGAAGGCAATCTCCTGCAGAAGTATGCTTCACTGTCTTTTGTGTATATTTAATTATTAGATTTCTTAAAACGTTTTTATGTTTTTAGAGTTTGTCGTCTGCATCTTCAAGAGAAAGCGCTCAAAGTCTTAATAAAGTTGCCGGCATAAAATTACCAAGTGCTACTAATGCTGCAAAGACTAATCCAACAGCCGTGCTCACAAAGGTAACAACTGGTTCTACAGGTATACCGAAACCGTCGGGCCTTAGACCGCCTTCAAATATAAAGCGCAGTGGACTTCCAAGACCTTCAAGTTTTATAAAAACCGATAAATAAAAAAATAAAACATATATTTTTGTATTTATTTTGGGTACGAACTTATAACAACTGCTCTCTTTATATTTTATATACCTTATTTAAGTTCTCAAATATAATAGTATATAAATATAAGTCTTTTTAATTTCCCCATTAATTCATATATTCGATATGAGTATTCTAAGTGAATTAATTAAGTTTTTTTTTACATTATTTCTTAACACACATACTCAATCATCTAATTATTAACACTAAATGAGTTTGGCATTGTATTTTACGTCGCATTTAATATGGAAAGTTAGAAAAGAAAACTGTTAAATTAACGAATATAAATAGAAATTATAATATTTTTTTTATATTGTAAATTACTAAATTCTGCTCAAATACAGAATTATTTATAAAATACATGTTTTAAAATTGTTATAGATATGGAATTAAGAAACAAAATATGAAGAACTTTAAAGTTCCTGCCTTTAGAAAATCAGGAATACTTCAAAGATAATATCCTTAAACACAATTAACGATGCTCAGTTAAACGAAAGAAGAATAAGAAAATGTATTAAATATTACAATTTGTATTTATTTTTATTTTGAAAAAGAAAAAAAAAACAATAATTAAATCAACAAAAATTATTTACAATCTTTTCTAAGATTATACAATATTTTCATATGCTTTAGTGTATCAAGTGCCAATTATAAGTTATTTGCTTTTTTCCCATAAAAATCTGTCTTTTTTTTTTTTGATTTAGCTGAAAAAGTTGTGTTTTCCTGTTACATGCATATCTCTTGATTTAGTTTGTAAGTTTATAAAACATACAAATTTTAAAATACGTTAACTAAATTGTTAAGAATATATTTTATTTCGTATTGCTTATATATATCACATTAAAACATTATACCAGTTGCCTTTTCTCACATACAAATTACACCCTAATGTTTGTTGCAGATTTATTCATCAGATTTTTTCATTTTATACTCTTAGGGCTTTTATTGTTTACGTACATACATACTTATATTGCAATATTATAAATCGGAATATCATTGACTTGTTATTGAAATCTCATAGACATTAAATACGTCATAAGTAATATCTGCAAAATTATAAATTTATGACTAATTAGTTCATTTTAATTTTTATTTTATGGTTTTATACTACTAATAATAATATTTTATGCATTAACGCTGAAAAGCACATAACAAAAACAAAAATAAATGAAACTAAAAAAACAAAAAAATAAAATCGTTAATACTGTATTTCAGTACCAAAAAAAATCGATTTATAACTGTGTTGCGTTTTTAACACGATTATTTTATGTAAATGTTTACTTTTCATATTTTCATCAAGTTTATTAGACGATCCTTTTACTAATTAAGGATTAAACTTCACTTCATTCATTTTCGGTCTGGTAACTGCCAGAACTTACTGTTTGGTTTGTTATTGTTGGTATGTTATTTTATCGATTTCATCTTCCGCGGTCTTTCTATGTAATTTTGTTATTGTAATGCGATCCCTGTTTGCTATCCTCCTAGTTTCCGTTTTTCGTTACTTTTTTCATGTTCCTGGTTTCATTACAATTTTGTAACTCGTGTAATTACACAAGTCAAAATTATTAATTTGCAATTATCAGCGAATTTGTCAATAACAAGTTGTGAAAATGATGTTTTTAATGGTCTAGTTTTGCACTTAATTTGTGGACGTTAAATTTAAGTTTCTATTTTCAGCAAAGAAAATATCAAAATGAACTTCAAATACAATTCTATTCTGTAGACCATAGTGACAACTAATGAAATGAGACAGACGACCAAAGGCCTAAAATTTGGTCTTTGTCGAAAATGGTGCGAAATACAATCAGATCAGATTCCTTGTTATTGCTAAGGGTAATATAAGGATGTTGTCGGGTAATATGTCGTTGTGATGTGGGTAATAGACGACATTACTCTGGCGCAGATACCAAAAGTCTATAGGTATCAGGTTGCTACTCATCTCCTGAAAGTTGGAAAAATGTTTGTTGTCATAAGGTCCCTATGGGGCTGCCGAGTATTGGTTCGTCGATCAGGTATTATGCCAGCTCGATATGTGCTTGGCGTTTGAATCCGGATCGAAGTTGAGCCAGAATTGCTTTAGTGATTGCCCACCATTACCGACAATAACAGGATGACTTATTCAATTACGATTACGAATTAGTTTGTCACACCAACTATATGTTTATTTTTATCCATGACCTACAGTTTAAAGTCTACTCCGCACGATCGATTTGAGAAAAACCATGAAAATTTTATTTACTCTTCTCTTACGTTTCCACAAAAAGACTGCTGAGAGGAAGTCACCAAAGGAATATTTTTTCAGTTTTCATTTCGATCGACATGTCTGATCCCTTTACAATCCTGAATCCAGCTTATAAAGCTCAAGATCTTTTCGAATATGTAGAGGAAGGGAACTAGCCAGTATGACAGATTGTTCAAGTGATGGCATGCTATTAAAAATTGCTTGTAAGCTATTTAAGGGGCCTAAATTTCACGTGGCCTCTTTGATGGCCTTTCCATTGTGTACGTCTTAGAATGAAGGTCTACATTGAAACTGTATAACTAATGACGAATCTCTTAAACGAACAGAATAATAGATAGAAAGAATGGGATTCAGCTGAAATATCTTTGTTCATGAAGTGAATAACGTTATGGTGGATTACAACGGTGAAATTTCCAGGTTACAACCTTCTAACAAGTTTTTAGTGTGCTCTAATATTCAAAGATTTCTAGTTGATCACTAGTTAGGTTGGAATAGTAGCAGTTTGAATTGCTGTGAAAGGTAGAGTTGCATTTAATTAAAGAAAAAACTTCACCATACATACATACATAATTGGCCATTACAACCCTTCAGTCAGGATTACGGCCTAGCTTCTCAACTCCACTCATGTTGTGTGCGTTAATTTTATACATGAGTGACTCCGAACGACAGATTTTTTTGAGAAGCTTTTCATGGCAATTTTTCCAACTTCACCATAAAGAACGAAATTTTCACTTCCAGCACTGAGTCCTAAGACTAAACTACAGTTGAAGTAATTTGCTCAACAAGCTACCTTTTCTATCTGAGCTACCTTTTTCTATCATGAAACAAAGTAAGTATTTTTAGAATTTCTTCAAAATTAGGAACTATTTTTCGCTTCCTACTACTACTTCTTAAATACTTTCCATTTTCATAAAATTTGTGGATTGTATAAATTACATTCAATAACTTATTTGGCTTATTGAAAGCAAAGAGTATAACTTGTGAATAAGCATTGTATTGTATTAATAGATAAATATACATACACAATTACGTGATATATAAGTAATGCTTAAAACTCTATTTAAAGTGCTCGTTTTTGTTTTCTAACCAGCTCGTGTAATAACAGCGCCACTGGATAGTTAACTATTACAATGTAATGGAAATAAAAGATCGCTGAATTTATATTTCACTTTATTGTTAGTAACAAACGAAAATAATATACACGTAAAAAATTATTTTATTATTATACATAATATTACAAAACACGTACGTAGTTAAAATTTGGAAATATACATAAAAAAATAGACGTCGAAAATGTAAATTATATATATACAATTTTTGAGATGTTAAATGAAATGTATTTGTGTTATATGCTTGCTATAATGACAGTCAAGTTTGATACAATTTGAATATTTGCACTCGATATTGTTTCAACTAATGAAAATTATAAAGAAATAAGCAATAAATTTGCATCATGCATTTATTTTGGAGGAATGTTCTGTTGTTGTTGACCAACTGGTTGTTGTTGAACCACATTAATAGGCTGTTGCGCTTGTTGTTTTTCCGGAATGTTGTTATTAATAACAGGTTGCTGTTGTTGTGCCGGTAAATTATTTCCAACTGGTTGCTGTGGTAGACCGGAATTAATTACTTGATGTTGTTGTGGAGGCATATTATTAGCGATAGGTTGCTGTGCTGGTTGCTGTTGTTGTGGAGGTTGATATTGTTGCTGTGGTAGACCGGAATTAATTGCTGGTTGTTGTTGTGAAGGCAAATTATTAGCGATAGGTTGTTGTACTGGTTGCTGGGGTAGATTTTGATATGGCTGTTGTTGTTGAGCTGGAACTTGATATACTTGATTTGGGTTTAAGTGAACCTGTTGTCCTTGATATTGTTGTTGAGCGTGATTTTGTTGCTGATACTGTTGCTGTTGTTGATGATACTGTTGCTGTTGTTGATGATACTGCTGCTGTTGTTGAACATGCTGTTGCTGAGGGTTTTGATAATGCATTTGGGGTTGTTGTTGATAGCCTGCTTGATGTTGTTGTCCAGTTTGATATGCAGCATTAGGATCATGAGCATAATATCCTTGTGGCATATTTGGATGTGGTGGAAGCTAAAAGATAACGACGATTACGATTAATTTAAGTTATAATTAATAAAAATATATCCAACTAAAGTCATACCAATCCTTGAGCAATCATTCTATCAATTTCTTCTTTCCTGCGTCGTTCAAATTCCAGGTACTCTTCATGGGTATACTGCGGCTGTTCATCAATTGTTTGCCATTCGGGATCTCTGTTATACTCTTCACGTTTAGTTTGTTCCAAAAACTCTTGGAAACTTATTAAACCATCGCGATTTGTATCAGTTTCTTGGAATACGTGTTCACGCATGCGTTCCATTTCTTCGGCACGTTCTCGCATATCATCTTCCGGTAGGCCAGATTGGTATACTTTATCCAATTCCTTGACAAATAAAGCTTTTACTTCCGCTTCATCCCAAAAACCATTGCCATCAACATCTTAAAAAATAATTTAAAGTTAAAAAAATTAAAAGATGAGTACGAGTCAACTATACCATATGCAAACAGTTTAGGACTAAAGTAAGGCAAGTGATCGAATGACAGATGCATGAGGAATGCTATCACCGAAAATCACCAACTTGATGATGACGAAAATAAATGAAGTGACCTTATAATTATGACACACTGAAATATGGATTATGTCACATAAATCACACATCCACAATAATAAAGTATATAAATATAGTATTTACTAAAAATAAATGAAAAAATAAATAAGTCTTCACATGGAATCTAATCGATTTAACACGTTGACTGCCGTGGGCGTCACCAATGACTGGCACGTTGCTTGGCTACCGACCGGCGACGCAGGAAAAAATAATATTACATAATTATTGTAAATATTGATAGTGATAAATTTTTCAATAATACCAAAATCTGCTATAATGGTTTGAAGAAATTAATGAAGATAACTAGCTAACATAAAAAATGCATATTGTGATGAGTCAGATTAAAGCACTCGATGCAATAAAAAGGGGAATCAACGTAGTAGGAATAATATGTCACCATTTTTTTAATAGAATTATTTGCTCCAGTTCCATTTCCAGTGGAGAGTATTTCATTAGATGCATTGTTAATTTCATCCTAAAATCAGGAATTGCGGTATTTGTCCCGGTCTCTATTGTCGGTTTCTTACATATTTGTTGTATATTTTATATATCTGAGGATTCCCTAACTTATATTCAACTATCATTTTTGGCCGTTCAAACGACAATCGGATCTACACTCCGGAACGACCCGATCATACATCGGCCATGGATTGTCAACTCAAAGAAAGCTGTATCAACCGGAAGTTTTTCCCAAGAGAGAGACTTCTGGAGACAACAGCAACTCTGTTACAACAACAACAACAACCATTTTAGGCTTCTCTTTTGTACACTTTTTTTCTGGGTAGTTGTCATTTCTACTGAGTGTTTTGTAGATAGCTCTTTTATCTTTCCATTTTAATACTGTTACGCCATTTTTACTTTTTTACGCGATAACATCTCCACGTTTAATTTTTTTGACCACTACTAGACCACTTGACCTCTCGTCTAGAGAGCCACCCAGCACGAAAAATGATTCAATGATGATTTTATAACTCACTTTATTTGCTGCAAATAATATTTCAACATAATATGTATCGCATAATTAAAGACTCACATTGGTGCCTTGGGCAAACCATGGCAGTCAACGTGTGGAGTTATATTTTAAATATATTTGGAGAAGTGACCTTATAAATATGGGACGCACTATATTAGACCAATAAGGACTAACTGTATCAAAGATTACCGAACAACCAAGTTGTATATAGAAGTACTAGCATATTAACTGATGAATGCTTTTGTTTATAGACTTCAAATAAATACTAGAGCTATGAAGAAATACTAATTCTATAAAGGGCTAAATGATACTCTAATGAAATTCGGAAATCTATTCATTCTTAAGTTAGCTAAAGTTAATAATGAATTAAAATCACATATGGACACTATTATTTAAATATGAAAAAAATTGACAGTTTACTGGAAGAAAGAAAAGTGCGCAAAGTTCTTTTAATAAGACATATAATACAGTGATAATATGGGTATTATATACAAAAACCATACACCTATAACTCGCTTTGCGTCGTTTCGCTTTGCGTTTTTTAGAAGTTGCGTCGCTGCTGAATTAGTACTAATTTTCACTGTAGTCGCCGTAGTCTAATAGGTAGTGTGTTCGTTTATTAGACGTAAAGCCCGGTTCGAGCCCCAGGCCAGATATCTAAACGAAATACGGAAAAAAGTTTCTTCGGCGACTTTTCCTCAGCAGATTTCTGGCAAAAGCTCTGAGAGTAACTAAGCCTGCCATGAAAGTTTCTCAAAATCTATCGTTCGGAGTCGACATTAAACTGTAGGTCCACTCAAGTATAAAATTAAGGCACACAACATGAGTGGTGTGAGAAGCTAGGCCGTAATCCTGACTGAAGGGTTGTAATGGCCAATTATGTATGTATGTATGTATAATAATCATATAAAAGGCTGTAAATTATACTAGGTTAATCGGAGGAAGAGTGATGAAAAAATAGAAATATTATGACATTTTTAGACCTTGAAATAGCGTTGGAGACTAATAGAAAAATAATTCAGAAATTATGTATATAAGTATGAAATCCAATTCAAACAGCACAAATTACTAGATGAATGCAATAAAATCTAATGCAATTATTAATAATTTCGTTGTCCCACAGGAATAAATATAGGGTGCCTTACTGTTTATCACACACTTCAATGGCATGCAAGTATACTGGATAGACGACAACTTGTATTATATGAAGACAATACACCATAAGTAACGTTAAGTAATGTTAACGTTAAGTAATGATTAATAATCGTAATGATCAGTAATTTGATTACTTTTTTTTGAATGATGAAATAATGATAAAAGTAATTATTGAAAATAATTTGATTATTTTTGGATAACTTTTGATTATTTTGAATTATCTTTACTAATCGCCAGTAATCCTGATTATTTTTAGGTTACATATTTTGTATCAATTAGTAATTCGAAAAAAATGTTCATAATCATTACGATTCTTTTTAAAACAAGTGAGGAGTGTCGAATACAAAGAAAATGATAATGATATAAATGTGGTAATACGTGGTTGAGAATGTACATATTAAAATTAAATGAAAAGGCCACAAAGATGCTGGAAATAATTATGAATAGCGATTAAATTAAAAAAAAAAATAATAGCAATGGAAATGTTTATAATAATTTGTTAATTATGTAAATATAAATGCGATTTTTGAACGTGTAGTGAATACTAATAAATACAATGTTTATAATTAATTCAGATTCGTATTTTTTCTTGTCCATATTTCGAAAAATTTAACATATATACGTGCATCATTTGCAAAAAAAAAATTGAATTCTTGAAAAGTAATGCGTAATTGAATAGTTGAAATACTGCAATTAGCTTTGCTTAAGAATCCTAACATAAAGCAATAATGGAATTTATGAATATGATATTGCTTTACATTATTTTCCGTATTTGCACTTGCTTTTCAAAAATAGAGAATTCTTACCGTGTATCATAAAGAAGGTGTGAGGATTAAAGTCTTCTTTGTCCATATGGTCCTGTTTCTCCCATACTTCCTCTAACTGTGCCTTATTTCCAGGATGGTGAACTTTCTCATGTTTTTTATGTTTCTCCTCTAGGGCCTTCTGTTCCTCCTCAAACTTTTTGCGTTGCTCTTCGTCAAGTTCTTTCTTTACCATTTCTTTTTCGAATTCCTTTTGCATTTCGTACTCCTTAAACTCAGCTTGTCTTTTGCGATCTGCCTCAGCCAAATCTTCAGCGGTTTTCTTGATTAATTTCTTTAAATCCTCAATTTCGAATGTGTGTTCGTTGGCATGATCCAGATGTTGGTTTATCTTTAAATGGTCACGATCTATCTCATTCTCTAGCTCAAATTCCTTCTTGGCCAAACTACGTAAACGTTCCAATTCCCGTCTTTTAATTTCATCTAATTTTGTACGCACATGATGATTCACATAATCCAACTCTTGCGCTATTTTGCCACTCTACACATTCACAATAATTTTATATCAATAATTAATACAAATTTTATTGGAATTAATTATTTTCAACTTACCCGAATATCTGCTTCGGGAGCTTTATCAAGTTTTTTACGAAATTCTGGATCGCTTTCCAAAGCATCAACAACTTCCTTTAAATAGCGCTCATACTCCAAAGCAGTCTCGACATTGGGAGACTCCGGAGTACTTGTTTCTTCCTTTTTTTCATCTTTTTTTGGTTTGGTCACGGGCAGTGCACAACTTAAAATTAAGCAACTCCCAAAAAGGAGTATTACAAACGACTTCCTCATTCCAATTAGTTGAATTTCAAATTATGCAATATTCCCTAAAAAGTATTTAATTTTTGTTAAACAAATTATAAACAATTGTGCAAATAAACGATGAGTTTATAAAGTTAACACGAAATCAAGTTTTTTCTTTCTCCTTTTTCCAGAAACAATTATGTCTGACGTGTCCGAGACTACAACGCATGTTGGGCGTATCTACACAGATTATTTAGTGATGACACTTTTGAAATTTCGTTAAAATATTCTGTTTTAAATTAAAGTAATTTTTAAGTATGTAAAATATTTTACGTTACGTTACGACATTCGTAGTGTTTAGGATTTCTCAATATGTATTCTTTCCAAATTTATTTATTTATTTATTAATTACAATACAATTACAAATTATATTCTAATTTATACGAGCGGAGTAACTTGACCATATGCTCGGTGTAGTGTCACAGACCAGAGTCTCTGGTGTGAGTCGAACCCACTACCCTCACGCTAATAGTCTAGCACACTACCCACTAAACTACCAGGGCACCCGACTTTCCAAATTGATGATAATATTTATATCAACAAAGTTGTATATTGGAAGGGCCAGAGACAGACGCGGTACCCTTTAAAATCTAATGCAGTAATTAAAACTCAGCTGGGAGTTGGAGGTTCTATAGGACTGTGAGAAAAAGAGGTCAAGGCCTGTTTGGAGATCTTCTCGAGGTCGGAATGTCAACAAAACGGCACTGGCACTGGCTTAATTTGATGTTGTGGGAGAAATCAAAAATAATTTGATAGGAAGTGATGGAAATACGTGGATCAGATGGCCTGAAAATACAAAATTAAATTCTGATACAAAAAATATTCGAGGTAATAAATATTATATTTTGGGGATGCTTCTTTCTATTTGCATGGCGTGGAATCAATATACTAGATTAAAAATACCATGGACCAAAATTTTTACTAAATGAAGTGATGCAATCTTAAGCCGAATGGGAAATGTCCTTAAAACAGCCGGGCATTGGGAGTACTCATACTGTGGATCTCGCCAAAAAGTAGTTTCCTGAAGATGATGGAAAAGTATTAAAATGATCTGTACAATCTTCGGAGAATACATACATAATTGGTCATTACAACCCTTCAGTCAGGATTACGGGTTAGCTTCTCACACCACTCATGTTATGTGCCTTAATTTTATACTTGAGTGGCTGGACCTACAGTTTAACGTCGACGCCGAACGACAGATTTTGAGAAACTTTTTCATGGTAGGTTTATTTACAGAAATCTGCTGAGGGGAAGCCGAAGAAATATTTTTTTTTTACATTTCGTCTTCATGACTGGCCTGGTGCTCGAACCAGGGATTTTACGTCTAATAAGCTAAGGCACTACCTACTAGACTATGTCTGTGGAAAAATCAGCAAAGATATTATTCGGTCGCTAAAAGCAGATGATATGGGGCTGAAAAACAGTTGTTTTTCTAATCCAAAATTGCAAAACTATACTTGATAATAAAGATAATGGCACAAAACAGTTAACTTTCGATTCAATGTTTAAAGCAAATTGTGATTTTTTTTTAATAATTTTTACTAATATTTTTGGCCATAACAGATCAATATATTTTCCTGATTTTAATTTCATAAATGACTATTTTCTAAGTTTTTTAGTACATACAATAACAAAATTATTTAAAATCACTACAAAATTAAATTAAAACCCAGAGCCATCATCCTTGTTATGTTCTGCTCCGAATAAATATAAGGCAATGAACACAACAAAAATAAGTAGCTATTTAACGGAAGGGAAACCAGTATGGTACCTAGAACGGAATTGACCAGCCTGTATACATATAACTTATAACACACTTCGATCTTCACAAAACATGAGAATTATTTTAATTTGTTTCATCCACCTACAAAATTTTACAAACTTTTATTCAAACGAAATTTTCAAATTCTTTACTTCAATAAAACATAAGTATATTTAAAATTAAGCTGTTTCCATTGGAACAAAGAAAACTTCTTCCGTTATATCGAATTGTTTGATTTTTGTGTCCAGAACAGCAGTTGTTCCAAGTTTAAAAGCATAATTAAGCTGAAATAATGTATGAAATGAACCAAATAGTTATAAATCGAATCAAATCAAGTAGAAGAAAATCTTTACCTGTCTTTCGCCCTTCTTGTTGGCCAATTCATAGTTTCGCAAATATTCAGTAGAATCCTTGCGAATAATACACAAGTCAATGTTAGATCCTGAACCCAAATCGTTAAAAATACCAGCGGCGATTGCATCACGAACCAACTTTTTGCCTTCCTCAACTGTCATATCTGGTTTCCAGCGTGCTTCGAAAACAGACATAGCAGCTAAACTGCCAGAACCCATAGTAACATATGGTAATTTATCTGTTGAACCATGTGGATGTATGGAATAGATATACGCGCCAGTCTTGTCAACACCTCCCAAGACCAATGCGGCACTTATATGACCTTGATAACGGAACAACATTTGCTTCAGCAACGTATTGGCGGCCACTACCGGTACTTGGCGTCCGGTATTAAGGCGATGCAGTTCTAATTGTGAAGCGATTAAGTCGGTTGTCATTTCGGTATCTGCAGCAGTACCAGCACCGCAACAACTTTAAAAGATACAAGGAGAGACCAAATTTACGTATGGCGATCTCAACCATTACTTGTACATATTATTGTACTTACTACATATTTTTGGCCAAATAATGAATTTTAGAACAATTCTTGTCCGAAACGATGGGACCCTCAGTGGCACGCGTATCGGCACCTAATATAACACCATCCTTAAAAATAATGCCGGCAATGGTAGTACCTGTCTTGACAGTCTTAGGAGGCTGAAAACCATTTTTTAAGAGCTCAGAATTTCTGCGAATTAAATTGCTTATTGAATCAAACGAATAAAACATACACATTTTATTTTCTATTTACCTTTTACAGTTCTCGAAGTTAAAACCAGATTTTGGTACGTCTCTAGTAAGTTCCAATTGCATATTTAAGTTTTTTCTTTTGTAAAATTCAGGACTATTGAAGAAATGCTTTGATAAATTAACAAATTAACAAGCGCTAGAATGACAAAACACAATTTTTGTTTGACAATTAATAATTACTGTTCAGCAATTTTCAACAGTTTCAGCAGTGACCCTTAAACTGTAGTATGTAGAAAATAAGACAATTTTGTGTTATTATTTCTTGATGAATGGCAAAAGTAATAATGAAGTAGAGAGGTTTCAAATTGGTTTTATAAGTTTTTCGTGCTTGCTAAAGTAGTTGGATTCATAATACAAAAAGATCACATAAAGTTATAGTTGATTAAATCTACAAAGAATGTCCGTGGCTCAACAAATGAAACCCTTATTGTGGAATAGTTTATTTAAATGGCAGAAGATTAATAGCATGCGTAAGATTTTCTAAAAGATTTTGCGACAAGCATGTATTAACCTGATTTTTTTTATTTTGGTTCTTATTTGCCACAGGTTTATTCTCAAATGCCGCTATTGATTGTCGAAATGAGTTATTTAACAAGGAGCAGAAAAGACAAAGGGAATTAGTAGGGCGCATAGAGAAAATAGAGGTACGTTATTTGGGTCTTCCCGAAGATGTCACGCTTGTGATGAATCGTGAGTTGTCTACGCCATACAATTGTGCTCAACATCTGTCGGAGGGGCATTGTAAACGTTCTGTTCTTGCCTTGATAGACGGCAATCTGCCGTGGGACATGCATCGACCACTTATGGACAATTGTACACTTCAATTATTAAACTTTACTGTTGCTGATCCTCATGTAGTTAATAAGTAAGTAATTTTAACACTATCTGAATATTTTTATTTAATTGGGATAGGTAATAGTTGTTGAAAATATGTTAATGTGAAATGGTCTCTAACGCCTCTGCTCTTACCCCCTGACCCTTCCATCGATGAGTACGTAGAGGTATCAGATTGGGGCCTCAGGACCAACTATTGAATCGCCCTCAGAAAGTGAACCTAACCTAGCGAGCATCTGCCGTCTCATTGCCCAGTATTCTGCTATGAGCCGACATAGACAGTTGACTGAAGTTCAATTGCCATAATCGAGCCGTAAATTAATTATTCTGTAAAAATTCTGTAATTCCCTTATTGTTATTAAGTTTCATTCTATTTCCGCATTTCACCAATTAGAAAAAAATCTATTTAAACTATGTCCATAATTAAAGTTAAAGATATTTTATAATTTATACTTTAAGGGCTTTTTGGCGTTCTTGTAGTTTCATGTTGGGCGCTGCTTTAGAAAATGCTTTTAAGGAAGAGGCTAGATTGCAACTGCATAGTTTTCCTGGACCAAATAGTAAGTTGGTTTATAATTAATGCATATCTGTTTTAAATTTGTTTTTCTTCTAGTAAAGTCTGGAAGTTTTGTTCATGACGTGGTTTTGGGTACTAAAACGTGGCAAGCATCGAAAGCAGAATTACGTGCCTTATCTGCGGAAATGATAAAAATGGCAGCTAAAGACATAAAATTCGAAAGACTGGAAGTTAATTGTGAAGTGGCTTTGGAAATGTTTAAAGACTCTCGTTATAAGAGTGAACAGCTGCCAAGTATCTCACAGCAAAATCATGGTCGCGTAATTCTCTATCGTATGGGTAGACATATTGACATATCTAGAGGTCCAATGATTGCCTCTTCAAGGTTTTTGGGTAAATGCACTATAACAGCGGCGCACAAACTATCGGATGAGGGTACAGACAATGCATTTTATAGAATTCAGGGCGTAGGTTTACCAAATGGTTTCGTTCTAAATCATGTTGCTTATGGTACTCTAGAAGATCGTGCGAGAAAATTGGTAAGGAGTTTACATATATAATTTCATATAAATCTAAATCATATAAATCAAAATATTTCAAAACTGCGGTACCATACAAATGCATTAAGATAATGTATACATTTATGTTTTTCCAGAATCCAGCACGACAACCTAATGAACAATTTGAAGATGTCCATTTGCATATGGCTTAATTTTCATTATAATTAGTATATTAACGTACGTATAAGTTGTTGTATTTGTATTTTGTTATATATTGTATGGTTGATCTATCAAATAATGCAAATACTTTTATCTTTTTTGAAAAAAAAAGAGATTAGAACACATTGTCTTTTAATATCAAACGCTTCTTTTCTTTTACACAAGAATAGTCATTTAAGAAATGACTTTTTAGAGCAATAGTTGTACCACCTGAGTTGGCTTTGTGGTCTAGCATCTTGTTGGGTACAAAATCTGCTTGAATTAGATTTTATTCCGAAATGAATTACCTCAGCATTTTTGATATTTTATCCTAACATTCGATACCATTTTTTGAAAATCATTGTTTTAGTTTTCTGTTATTAGAATAAAAGGCAATTGTAATTTATTATTTATTTGTGGATTTATTAATTTAATGAAACTGCGAAACTTATATTTTTTAAGAAACATAAAATTTTATGAAAAATTAACAGTGTTATTACTAACTACATCATTTTGTTGTTGTTGTAATAGTTCTGCTGTTGTCTCCGGAAGTATCTCCCTGTGGATAAGTAATAGATAGTTTGTATATTTGATTGTATGTCTGTTATATGTTGGAGATGGAATGGATTAGAGACGTAATTATGTGTTTCTAGTTGTGCGTGTGTGTTGTTAACGTTATGTGGTTGGTAGTCGTAAGAAGTCCGCTGCTGACGTTGGGTTCAGCCACAAGTATATGGGTCGCAGGGCTGTCGGTTTCGCTGTGCAGGTAAAGAGGTGCACTGATTGCATGAGGGACAGCAATCCAAGGTCCCCGGGATGATCTTTGCCCTATAGCTGTTCAGGATGTTCGACCATCCTGATCTTAGTTTGGCTAGGATGGTTCTGGTAACCCTTGGTAGCTGCCTTTCATTATCGGAGATTGGTGGTGGATGCCGCTTTATGACCCTGTTGTCTCTGAGTTCGTCCATGGTTGCGTGACTGTCGTTTGATGTAAGGAATTTTGTGCTTCCCTTACTGACTGGATCTACTATTGAAGGTATGAGGGGGGGGGGGGGGGATGTCCGTGTTGTAAGTTGTAGAGTCATGTCTAATGCGACGAGGAGAAGGATCGTCCATGACTATGTGATGGTTGGGATGGGATGTCAAGTAGCAGGCTATGAGAAATTCTTTCGTCAGCATTTGGGACTCTTCATGAATGTGGTCAATAATAGTCATCTTTACGCATGCTGTGGCTATACGTAGGGCGTTATTCTGTGTCGTTTGTAATATCCGCCATTGTGTATCACTCAAGAATGATGTCCAGATTGGAGCAGCATAATTGAGGAGTGATCGTCCAATAGCCTTATAGGTGGTGATAATGACCTTGTTTCTCTTCCTCACTTTGGCGTTGATGTTGGTCGCATGTGTAGTAAGTTGTCGAAAGTGATCCCGAGGATCTTTGGGTTTCAAACCGTGGGAATGGTGTTGCCTTCCACTTCAACGTTTAGTGTTCTTCTTATTTCCTTCGTTCACGTCGTGAAGAGAAAAACATATAATTTGGGAGCAGATAGACTTAATTTCCTATTCCGGAAAAATTCCACCAAGGACGTAAGATAGTTTGTTATATTGGTACTGATATCGTCTATATTTACGCCCGAAGAAAAGACTACGCAGTCGAAGTTTGCGTAATCTTTTACGCTATACAGTATGCAGTTTAACATCTAAAGTAACAGAAGGTGTATCATTGCACAAATTTGGGATGAATAAAGTTCTTAATTTGGGATGAATAAAGTTCTTAATTTGGGATGAATAAAGTTCTTAAGTGGTCAACAAACAAATTTACTTTCTCAGCATCATTTCGCTGGTATAGCAGTATAAGATTCCTTGTTGGGACTCTGGTGCATCATCAAAACCTAAGTAATTTGGTACAGTATGACGATTTTTGAGTCACTTTGTACATTCCCTAAGTCTGACATTTTTCAGATGCCATCTCTAATGTTGCCATTCTCTTCGAGATTTGCTTTTATAAATGGCTACATAGGAAGTTCTGTTATGGAGTTAAAAAATCAATAACCTGTTTGAGATATTCACTAAAGTTAGAAATAGAGAAGTGTATATATATATATTATCTGGTGTACTTAGCTGTATATTGTCTTCGTAATAAGCTCTGATATATTTTTAATTTTTTAAAAATGTATTTTTGAAAGGTACTACAATATCATGAGGGTTTGAAATCATAACAATAATAGGCAAGTGGCCCGAAATAAAATCAAGCGATGCTTAAACTTGAATTTAATCTTCGGAATATATTTCAGATAATTTTCAAATTACATGAAATTTTCTGTCCATCGGAAGGCCCTTAAGTTGGTTCCATCATTGGTCCGCTATAGAAACCGATGATATTACGAAACCTTCATACAGGCCGCACAATGAATGATGTTCAACTCTTGCCTTTATGACAATAGCTGATTTCCCTAATTCTCCATCACGGAAGTCCTTGTTATCTTATACTAGGTTAGGTTGGGTTAGAGGACGTGAACTTGTCAATTAAGACAAGTACAGTACCCGGAGGTCGAATTGACCCATTGTACAACGTCCTTGAAGAGGAAGGATAATAGAGGGAATAGGATAAAAAGGAGAGGATGTAGGAAAGGGAGAATGGGAAACGGAGGGATCACACAGACACAACAAGGAAGGGAGAGCGCGACTACCCTGATGAAGCCCTAGCGCCTCTCAACCAGCCTAAGCCCCTAATGAATCTGTGGAGAGCCTTGATGTCAGCTCTCGGCACAGAATTCAAACACTCAAAGCGGCCCCTGCCAAGGGTGTTCAACCGCAACCTACCAAGGGCTGGGCAGTTACAGAAGAGGTGCTCGACAGTCTCCAACTCCTCCTCATCGCAACATACCCTGCAATAGTCCGGCTGGGATCTGTTCCAGACCCCCTCAGCGACCTAATCTCTCAGTGTCCCGTGATAAATCCGATAACTAACCTTAAACTAGCCTTATCCAAGCCCAGGCAGGAACGTAGCCTCAGGTGGGTTTGCCGAAAGTCCATACCTCCCGTCAGGAAAGACGACATTCAGTACTCTGGAGTGACCTATCGAGCTCTGTTTCCAGCAGCCCGATTCCCTCAGACGTATGGCACTACGCGCCGCACACCGCTTGACATTCAAATCAAGCGGAGTCAGGCAGAGCATAGTGTCAAGAGCAGCCTGAAGGCAACTCTTCCTCACTCCAGTGATACTCAAGGAGGCAATCCGCTGAACCTTATCTAAGATTTTCCGTTGAAAACTCTTATCTAAGGCACACCACCAAACAACGCAACCATAAGTATGTAATAACCGATCTAACAATCGCCAGATATATCCAGCTTACTGTCCAGGACAACACCCAAGTACTTGACCTCAGAAGACAACGGAAGTTCCCTACCACCTAACCTCTGGAACCTGATGGTTTCAATTTTGTACCTACGCGAGAACAAAACGTGGTCTGTCTTATTCGGATTTGTACCCAGACCACAGTTCGTAGCCCAAGAGGATAAAATTCCAAGAGCAGACTCCATCAGTTCCCCCAGCGTCGACAAAAATGTTCCACCCACCAGAATAGCCACATCATCGGCGTATGCCACAACCCTAAAGCCCGTACTTTCTAGAAGCCTCAGACTAACATTAGCAACCAAGAGCCACAAGACAGGGGTATATAGGACCCCCTGCGGTGTACCCCTGGACGATAGAACATCCACCTAGATTCGATTTGATTAGTCTATTACCTAACATGTGGGCGATAAACCGCACCAGAAAATCTGGGGCATGTGAATTCTCAATAGAAGAAGTGGTAACATTATTGAAGGCCCCCTCAATATCTAGGAAAGCCGACATTGTATACTCACCCGTAGCCAAATTCGCCTCAACAAAACTTGTCTCATCATGAAGAGCGCTCTTAACCGACTTACCCTTAATGTAAGTATGTTGCGACCTACTCAACAGAGACCCGTCCATGTTTGATCTGAAATATAGATCGATAAGTCTCTCCAAAGCATTGAAAAGAAAGGATGAGAGCGATATCGGTCTATAATCCTTAGGGCCAATGTGAGTGGGTTTACCAGCTTTTGGTATAAACACAACAAGCACATTCTTCCAACCATCAGGTATACTACACCACCGGAGGCAGTCCTTATACATGTCCACCAGATATTCGTGTAAAATATCACCAGCATGCTGAAGCAGAGCCGGAAGAGATACCATCCAGGCCAGGCGACTTAAAAGGCTCAAAGCTATTAATAGTCCATTTGATCTTATCCCTGGTAATGATTACAGAAGGGATCAGCTACACCCAAAGGATAGCAATCTGGATCCACACAATTGGGAAAATGAGTGTTCAATAGAACCTCTGGGGATTCTTTTCTCGAAACTGTCCACGTGCCATCGTTCTTTTGGACTAACCCTAGGATTTTGGGGCCCCTAGGCAGCATCCTACGGAAACGAGCCACTTCGGTAACATCCTCGATACTCATGTAGAAACTCATTCAGGTGGTTCTCTTTGAGCGCTTTATTTCCCTTTTGTAATCATTAAAACTGGATCTATATGCAGACCAGTCAATATCCCTGCATGACCTTATAGCCTTTTTAAAGAGTCTCCTAGTACAACAGCGGAGTCTCTGGAGTTCTTGGACGCAAGTATTTGCATCTCTTTCATATCACTTGAACAATTAAATATTTGTTTTAAGTTATAAATAAATACATCTAAGTAGCACATACCTTCCAGTACTCCAATGAGTCAGTTGTTATAAGTTCATTGGGCTTTTCAGCATACTCTCGCAGAGATAAAACTGCATCGGCTCTGTTAGACACGACTTTGGACGACAGCTTCTCGGTCATAAAGTGGAAAATTTATCCAGAGCTCTTGGATGTTTTCGGTTTCTCTGTATTTTCTGTTAATGGCATTTTTCTTTCCAGCTCATTTTCAAGCTTTATATACCCTTGCATTTTCAGCAGATAGAAAGCCTTCTTTTTGAACCTAGGATCCAGTAAAGTTGCTAATCTTGTGGCACTTCTAGATTCATAAAAAAAGTCTTCGTTGGATTTGTTCGACTAAAAAGGTGCACGTTTCTACTCCTTGCACAGTTTTCATTTGTGGTTTCAGATTTATCATAGCGTAATACAACCCTAGCGCGATGGGAGTTACCTGTGATATTGTTACGTACAGATTACCCGATATAATTTTCGTATTTTTGTCGAGTGGTTCCAACAACAAACGTATATCTTGAAGTTGCTCTATTTCTTCAGCCCTTAGAATTTCCGCTGACTTAATAGTACTGAAAAGATGACATCGTTGGTAAGCAAAATTCGTTCCACCATTGCAAAAGAACTGCTCCACCTAGTTGACACTTCTTGAATAAGACTGTACGTCTTTTCTCGATCCTGCTCTTTTTTAAATTTAGCGTACGCATTGGTGCTCTTTTTAAAGTATGTAACTATGTTTTTGCATTTTACCATTATTGGCTTAAGGCTTTCACTTAATATTACATCCTGTACAACAAGATTAATTGAGTGCGCGAAACATGGAAGATTACTTTTTTGAAGCAGTTCACAAGCCTTTATCATTGAGGCCGCATTATCCGTTACAATGCATGATACTTTTTGAAGAATATTCCATTTATTCAGTGACTCCGCAATATTTTCTGATTTATGTTTCAGCTCATTGACGAGTTTTGAAGTTGTCAAAACTGCTGACGGTAGTTTAAAATCGACGTCTGTGAAATGACACGTGATGGTCAAATAATTTTCGTTTGACATTGACGCCCAACAATCAGTAGTTATTCCACAGCTTTCTATCTGATCGAGAATAGACCTCAATTTGTTTACCATTTTCGAATAGTGTTTCTAGCTGGCAGCTCATATCGAGAATCTAAACAACACACTAAGTTTCGAAAGCCTTTGTCTTCAACAGTACTAAACGGCTTTACATCTAAAGCTATCATTCTTGTTAAAGCTAAATCCAATTCTTTTTCCATGATGAATTATTATCATACTTGGATGCTGCTTTGAAATACTTTCTTATGGAAGAACTTTTTGGTTCAATGAGCGACGGATGACTACGCTTTAAATGATCTATTAAATTTGACGTGTTTCCACTCATCTTGTAAATATTTCTGCATGTTTGGCACTTCGCTTGTTTCTTATCTTCACTTAATGTAAAATGCTTCCAAACGTTTGATAGTGACTTCTTTGTTTTTTCTGCCGTTTTTTTTGTCTTTTTTCGGTTGGGGAACGTGAGAAAAAGCATATTTAGCATTTAAAGAAAGCAAATTATTAGAAATGTTTGTACATAGCTTACCAGTTAATGTCTTTACTTCACTCTCCATTTTATAATAATACTGTGGGAATCACCAGTTTATAAATGGAAACAAAAAATTCGTGGTACAACATTTACTATCGATAGTGGCAAAAACTATCGATAATAGTTAAATGTTTATATGTTGTAAAAAAAGCATCGATAGTAACGAAAAATATAAACTATCGATAGTGCCATCGATATTTTGACTCCCCTACCGCACACCACCAGGCTGGTTGGGTCGTCTTACCCGGGTAAGTAAGAGGACAAGCATCTCTATAACAAGACAACAAAATATCCGTAAAAGATTCAACTCGATCATTGTTGCCAGGAGAGGAAGGACAACTAAGGGCCCTAAGTTCCTCCTCCACAGCCTTTTCATATCTGATCCAGTCGGTTTTTCTTGGATACCTAAAAGGCTTATGAAAGCCACCAGATAGATTAATACTGAAGGATATCAGTTGCTGATCAGAGAAAGAACACTCATCTGAAACCTCTTCTCATAAATTCCCACGTATGTGTGTAATTTCTGTTTACTGCATGACTTGTGCAATCTGTCGTAATATAATTTTATCATAATTTAATTCAAATGACTTTTAGGGCCATTATTACAACTTGCCGTTAACTAAAGCGAGGATTTTAACGGGCAGATAAATTGTTTTTCATTATTATTAATGGACAATAAGGTAGAAGTGAGCGTTACGCTAAAGCGAGGATCATCCTACCTTTAACATTTAAAGTTAAGTTTATGTTTGAACTTGCCATATCATACATTATTTTCAATATGCAAACTTCAAATATAAACAAAATTAGGAAGCACAACAATAAAAAGAGGACCTACGTTGTCACTGCGTTTAAAAACAAACGTGTTTAATTGAGCAGTTATATAGACATTGCTCCGGCACTGTCATATTTTTGGAAAAAGTTAACTTTATTTTATCTGTAAGTTGTAGTAGCGAAAATAAGTTAAAGGTACCTTTAACTAAATTCAAGTTTAACAGCAAGTTGTAATAATGGCCCTTAATTGTATTTACACCTATGAAATTTCATTATATTTTTTAATATAGAAAAAAAACAAGGCCAATATCAAAAGTGAATGATATATTTCTTAGTAGTCATGAAAATGTAGACTATAAGTGGTCCATTAGTCAGCTTTCATTCTAACTTATTTCTTAGGTTTTCGACGGATTTTTTAACAATGGTATCTGTAAAGTTGTCCTCCAGAAGAAGCTTCTATTTTTTCAGCTTTTCGCTGTAAAGTTGTCTTCCAGAAGAGGAATTGTTTGTTCCTATATCGCATGAGGGTCATTCGCCTGTTAAAGGGTTCGTGGTATCATATTCTCTGTGGCATGTGGCACAACTTGTAGAAACCAAATTTAATTCTTCCACTTTGCGCGAAAGAAAAGCCATTGGTATCATACATACGAATTTTATATCTATATTCTTTCATAGTATTTCAGTATACATATAATTAATTTTACACTTCTCTCATTCACACAACTTCTAAATAATTCGCCCATCATTGTATAAGAAGATCTTTGCACAATTTAAAAGAAGAGTGTCGTTAATAAACTCAGTAGCAAATATTATTATTTTCAATCATTTAAATAAAAGACTAAATAAACTGATACACGTTTAAATGATTGTGCAGAAAACTTATATGATCTGTTGTCAGGTGTCGCGTATTTTTTTTCTCAGAAAATCTGCGTCGCTAATTACTTAAGTTAACGAGAATCAATAATATTTGTCACTGTTTACTGCTTTTTTATTTACTAAAAATTATTTTTCAAAACAATTTTTTAAGTTTTTGGTGTGATAGAAAATAAAAAGAAGACAAAATTTGAATAATAAAACCATCTTAGGAAAATCAAATTTCCTAATATTTTTCCAGTACTAGGATGAAAACATACTCGAATAATGAATATTCTACAGGCTAGACCTAACCGGTAGACCAGTAAAGTGGGTTAGCCAGTGTGTATGGTAATAATTAGAAAATAGATTCATTAAAATGAGTGTACTTATAAAGATGCACAGGTTTAAACAAATTAAATATAATCCTCTTAAGAATATACATATATCTTCTATCTATATATGTATATAAAAATGAATGTTTGTTTGTATGTAACTTATAGAATCGTAAACTATGCATTTGATCATGTTATGATCTTCAGATAAGTTGTTGCGCATGAACCGACGAAAGTTTCTAAGTTGGTATGACCAATATCCGACAGGTGGCGCCACTGGAAATTGCTAAAAATAAATTAAATCGTAAACTGTGTATTTGATCATGTTATGATCTTTAGCAAAGTTGTTGCGCACGATCCGACGAAGGTTTCTAAGTTGGTATGACTAATTTTCGACAGGTGGCGCCACTGAGAATTATTCAAAATAAATTGAATCGTAAACTATGCATTTGATCATGTGTTGATCGGACATATACCAGACATTTAAGGATTCATGATTTATGATTTTAATAACATTTAGTATAATTCATTCCCGTAAAATGTCAATCACGAATTTAAAACATTTAAATTTTGGAAAATTTAAAAAATTGCTGTTGGGTTCAATTGGATTGGGTGAGATACTAATAAATTTAGACGCATTTTTCACGTCGTTCCCGTGCAATCATGCCTTCAAAGCAACAAGCAATTGGTCGAGCTACACCTTAAAAGAGCATTACGAGCCTCAGAATCAGATGGGCAACGAGCATTGAGACTGGAAAATCTTCGAGTACATGCCGCTGAGACCGATTGGCAAGAATCACTTGAACAACGAGAAGTGAGATTAGAAACTGATCGAATGCGTATTACTCAGGCCTGTTCATCTGAATCATCTGGACAACGAGAAACAAAATCAATAAAATGATTAAATATTAATTGGATATTTGTCTAATGCCTTTCCTTCAAATTTACTACACTACAGACTACAGCTATAGATAACCTCAATATTACCGTTTATATATTATTTTACCGTTTTATAAAAGCCGTTAAATAATTTCAAATGGTCTAAATTGAGCTCGAACTCCTACGCACATACAGTGAGCATCAAAAGAAACTGTACATTAAAAAGAAGTATACATTAATAAATTATTTTAAAAATGTTTCATTGCGAGTTCTTAAAAATTTAAGAAAAAAAAATCCAAAAATTTCGAAATATTGTAAAATTTTTTAGGGCACTCTCCTTATTTTGTAAAATTTGAGTTTGGTGATAGTTAGAATTTTATTCTTAGTGTACAGTTTCTTTTAACGCTCACTATGGATTACATTGTAATTTTACTTTTTTAACTGGTAGCAAAATAGGAACGTACAAGTTGGACGCAATGAGTACTTGGACGTGCATACATCGTCATTGTGATTTCCTTTCAGACAATAGAAAAATATAACTAAGAAAAACTAAAAGAAACCAACTGCTATCTGCTTAAGGACTCAACGTATTGTTACGTTTTTACCTACCTAAAAACGTTTAGAATATGAGTTCGTTAATTGCAAACAAAATAAAAATAAATTGGTTTCAACTAAACTCTTTATTGTTCGCACTACTTTTGTGTGCCACTCTTTATAACTTGGCGTATACAATAATAATTGCTTGTTCGCTATTTTTCTTTGCTTACAATGCAACGCGTCTTCACACAAGACTGACAGAATTATTACTACTCGTTGTCTGCTTTGTCTCGCCTTTTTATATGCCCGCGCAAACAGTCTGATAAAGGTTCTTGAAGTGGAACGTTCGCGTTTTTGCCTTCTCGAGGACTCTATTGCGACCTCATTGTTGTTCGTATATTTTGTCCTCATTGCTTGTAGTTGCGTTCGCTTACTTGTCTATCCCCTTTTCTTTCATACTGATGTTATTGGTTTACCGGTAACAAGTTCGTTGTATGTGTTCGTATGGCTTTTGTTTATCGTTTTAATGTTGAAAAATGGTACACCGTTTCTATTTTCGTGACAGAATGTTAAAAAACTGCCCAACTATATGCTTTGCTTTGCCGTAGGGACGTACCAAATGAAATGCTGTCAGTTGAAAAAGTCAAAGAACAGCGTATGAAGGATTCTGTGTGACTCGGTCTTAAGTTGCACGTTGGCTGATATTCAATGTAACCTCATAACGTTTTCTCAAATTAATTTAAGAAATCGTTAGGTGAAAATTGTTATCTAATTTACTTATGGGACTCATTCAATTAAAAAATAAGTAAACAATTTTGTTTTTCAACAAATTATTTTAAAAACAAAAATAATAAATAAAAATGTTTTTCAATTATAAGTAATGCGACGTATTGTGTAATAATATAATATAATGAATATAATAAAGTGTAAAATATAAATATTTATTAATTAACACGAGTTCTTGTTATTTTTGTTAAGTATTCAGTAAAAATGTTTATTATTATTAATTTATTTTTTGAGTTTATATTATTATTATCATATATTAAGAGATTTAAATTTGTTTTCAATAAGAATTGATCAGCAGATGTGTTTATTATTGCATTTAATTCGGATTAATGTCACATGCTAAATAGTCTTATTGCATTTTAGAAATTTGTATTAACATACATACATACATCCATACATAATTCGCTTTTACAACCTTTCAGTCAGAGTAAGTCGCCGAAGAAATAATTATTTTTCAAATTTCGTTTTGATGTCTGACCTGGGAACCCGAACCCGGGGCTTTACCCCTAATAAGCCAATATACTACCTACTAGACCACGGCGACTTCTAGCATACAGTTTCAGGACCTTGATGTTCATAAAGCCATCGATCAAGGTCTAAACAGTTCGATCACGTTGTGATTGACGGAAGGGACGTCTTCAAAGTACTAGATGTGCGAACATTCAGAGGTCCAAATACCGACTTGGACCACTACCTTGTCGCAGCCAAGTTTCGATTTGCGTTTCAAGATCTGCTCGATCTAGTACGTTGCAAAAGCTGGAAGTCACGAAGCTGCAATCACAAAGGACAGCCCAGGCGTTCTCCTTTCATCTCTAAGAAAGTTTCCGTCGTTTCCATCTAATTTCAGCGGCTGTTAGCCAACATCTCCCACTCCTTGCGCACTACTGCGGTAACATTGCTGGGTTTCGAGGCGTGGTAATTCCGCTGCTTAGTCATGAAGAGGTCAAAAATCGCGATTATGCGACTTAAGAACAATAATGATGTAGGCCTTGATGGGCTGCCTGTTGAACCGGTAATAAGATGGTAGGACGTATGCGCCAGCTTATTTACAAAATATGGCTAGAGGAAAGTATCCCCAGTGTCCTCCATCCCTTATAATGCGACCTCTTCAGCTTCATCATATAGAGTGTTCTGCGCAAGGCGGGCGTGCATGGTAATCGCACTATTTTCCAAAAAAGGGTCCAGTTGCTTGCATACGCTGCCGACATTGACATCATAGGGCGTACCAAGCGAGATCTTACTGCTGCCTTTGGTGCTATTGAACGAGAGTCTATTAAGATGGGTCCGGCAGTGAAGGAGGCCAAAAGGAAGTATGTATGTATATGTGGTCGACAAATAGGGACGTGCGGCGTATTGGAATCCAGATTATAGCCGATATCTATCATTTCGATATAGTCTATGAATTTGTTTATCTTGGCTCCGCCGTTACCACCAAAAATGATGTTAGCCTGGTGATCAAGCGTAGGATCACTCTTGCCTACAGGTGCTACTATGGTCTCAATAGGCAATTGATTAGGAGAGACCTCTATCGTACAACAAAACTAAGATGCTCTGACAGACATTAAAAATTTTTTAAATTCTTTTCTTTATAAATAAGGGCCATTATTATAACTTCCCGTTAAACTTGGCTTTAGTTAAAGTAAAGCCACCTTTGTATTCTTTTCGTTATTACAACCTACAGATAAAATAAAGTTAACGTTTTCAAAAGTATGGCAGTGCCGGTGAGGTTGCCATATTGAAAATAATATATAATAACGTAACCGTTTGACTGAAAAAGTCTCCTCATATTTAGGCTAAAGCAACCGCCATTAAGCTAAAAACAGCTTAAATGAATTGGCTTATCGGGGCTAACATTAGTTTTACATTACAACGTTCTTGTATACAAATGTTTTATAAAATGTATAGGATCTTAGTTTGTTCAGATTTAGCATAGTGTTTGGGCAACTAACGTCGGGAATTTTCGAAGAAAACGAATTAATTGTTCATAATAAATTCACAAGTAGGTTTACATGAGAAACATGTGACTTGTTTTGAGTATAACTGAAAAATATTTTTTTTATATTCCTCGAACCCTCCGAACCTGTTTTATTTGACAAAAACGGTATTTTTGTTCTTTGAGCACAAAATTATTGATTATCCAAATATTTTTTAACCTATTTTCAAAATCCCAAGCTTTTTGAAAAGGGGACAGATGAGCTTTTAACATGGTATACATAAACATATGGTTCGGATCGGGTAAACTTGGAAAATACATATGATTTTTTCTCATTTTTTAAAGTTTAGCTAATTGCAAAATTTAATCAAAAAATATAAAATAAGTGATGACATTCTGAAAGTGCATTATCTTGTGAATAGGTTGACATTTCGTTTGATGAAATCGGACAAAAATTAGTGTAGTTATTATTTAAATAATATAACATAAATGTTATATTTTTTATATATATACATATATCATCTTATCAAATGAACTTTCAGTTCAAAAATGTTCAAAAATTTTGATGGATCTTGATTGTTTATCGGAAAATGTGTCAATTTCAAGTTTGCACGACTACCAAAATTCGGCTAATATTTGTGTTTTTTTAAAATAATTTAATTCTTTTTTTTAATATTATTATTTCTCTTTGCGCAAACGTTGTCCAACTTTTTGACCGATTTGATCAAACGAAGTGTCAATCTTTTCACAACATAATGCAATTTCAGAGTGTTATCATTTGGTCAATTCACACAAGCCGTTGTATTCATTGTATCGTTGGAAGAACATACAACAGTGTATGATTGTTGTTGATAAATTTCATATAAAAATCTGATACACATATACACATTTTTTCCATATGTTTTTAAAAGTTGTACTGGTTTCGTGCTATTAAATTGTGTGAATGAAAAAAATTGTATATGTTTTCATATGTTGTGTTGGTTTCGGGCTATAAAATTTATTGAATGCCACGAAATACACAATACAGCATAGCATTGAGCGTTCACAAACAAACAAATGTATTCAATACAACATACACGATACAAAGTTGTGTGAATTGCCCAATTTATTTCATATTTTTTAAATGAAGTTTCCTACTATTAATGGACAAACTTGAAAAAATATGAAGAAATTCGCATTCGTCAAGTTTACCTCATCAAACCTCATAGCATATTAAGTCAAATAATATATACATATATGTATATCGTTTTAAAGGCCCCTTTCTAAGAAAGTCTAAATTTTGGACATCGGTTCAGAAATGTTTGTATAATCAATAAATTTGTGCGCAAAGTCCAAAAAACAGTTTTTGTCAAATAAAACAAGTTTGGAGGGTGGGTTCGAGAAATATAAAAAAATATTTTTGAGTTCTACTCAACAGAACTCATAGCTTATGTTATGTCATTAGCTGGGTGTATTCAATTTTTTTATTTTGTTGCATAGTGTAATTAATTAATTATCATATTGGAGATAAAAACTAATTTCTTGAAAATTAATATATATGTACATACCTGCTTAGTATCCTTGAGAGAATAATAATTAAAACATTTCCATTTTTTTTTCTCTTTTTTGGAGAAGTTTTACTATAAAATTATATATTTTTTATAACTTATTTTCATTATAAATTAAATTTTACAAATTCGTTTACTTAACTTAAAAACTAAATTGTTCGCGCAATTATATTATTTTTGGTTTCTAATCTTAAAGTAACTAACTAGTCTTAACTGAGACGTTAAGTTAACATCGGCTTATAAATTTTAGAAATTAATAATACTTGGCACTTAGACGGCGGTATAATATACTATACTTAATGTAATATATGTATGTAATTGTATGGACTTAAAGAGTTCTTAATTAAAAATTTGTTCTAAGTCATCTTCATTTATGGCTATGACTAACATTATAAGACCACCTAGAATTATGCCTAAAACTTGTACTACTGAACTCTTTAATTTACCGTTACTTTCATTGGCCATAGCTGGCACTAAATCGGCAAAAGCTATATATAGAAATGAACCAGCTGTGCCAGCGTATATCCATTGAGTCATATTAGTGTGTAAACCAGCTATAAGAAGGCCAATGGCCATGCCTACGAAACTTAAAACTGAACTGACTATATTCAGACAAATAGCTCGTCGAATGGAGACACCAGTTTGTAATAGCAAAGCAAAATCTCCCAACTCATGAGGCAGTTCATGGCAGAGTACAGCAAAAGCTGTTGCCAATCCTGTTACCGGATCGGAAGCAAAAGCCGCACCAATAGCCAGTCCATCGGTTAAATTATGTAGACCATCACCAATAACGACCATAAACGCCACTGGCGTCAAAGGTCTTGAAGGTTTTTTCATATCAAGTTTGGCTTCATTCAACATAACATTTAATTCCCGTGCATCGGTTGGTATTGGTTCGGGCATTTTTTCAGATCCCGATGATGCTTTTGAATTACTCGACTGCTTTTCGTTATTCTTTTGTGTGGTTTGATGGTTACTATGGCTATGATGACTATGTCCATGAGATCCTTCGCTGTTGTTCCCCTTCAATAGTGGCAAGATTGTTTCAACTACATACATAAATAGTGCAGTGAAGAAAGCACACGCACAGATCCATATAACACTCGTATCATGCTTATGTGTTGAATCCTCCTTAGGATGATGTTGATGAGATTCTGGTTCTGAATGTTGACTAGCCAAAGCATGCGGTATAAGGTGCATTAAGGCATCGCCACTAAGAGTCCCTACAGCAACTGCAACCAAAAAGTTGAGAATTTCTTGATAAGCTACCGTTTTCATTAGAGGAACCAATAATATTCCCAAAAGTCCACAGGCTGATAAAATAAATATTGCTGCGCTTGCATATGCCCATGCTGAAAAAAGAAATATTTGATTATTAACAAGAAAACATTGTTGAGTCACAATATTGTGTACATGGGTTAATTGGAATACGAATCTAAATATTTACGAAAACAATTAACATAATGCTGAAGATTTGAAAATGACACAAACTTTTCGAATTTGGGGACTTTTTTTTTGCAAAATATACAAACATTTACTTAACCATTCACTTGTTTCTATGGAGTTTATTCCAAGAGAATTGTGTATTCACGTGCAAAATAAGGAAAACATGGCCTTAAAAGGTCGTTCATATACAACATACGATCATTCAAAATTTTGTTATAATAAAACAAACAACTATGAAAATTATTAACTCTTAAATGGCAAATGTTGCATGTTATATGTCATACATAATATATATAGTATGTTATATAGGTATGTATATACATAAATCATCTTTAAGGCCACTATTACAACTTGCCGTTAACTAAAGGGAGGATTTTAACGGGCAGATAAATTGTTTTTCATTGTTATGAGTACCCAATAAGACAGAAGTGGCCGTTAAGCTAAAGGGAAGATCATCCTACCCTTAACTTTTAGGGCCATTATTACAAATTGCCGTTAAACT
This sequence comes from Sarcophaga rosellei, assembly GCA_930367235.1. Lineage (NCBI taxonomy): Eukaryota > Metazoa > Arthropoda > Insecta > Diptera > Sarcophagidae > Sarcophaga > Sarcophaga rosellei. Next base: position 25,488,002 of record OV884020.1, on the reverse strand, counting down.
TGGGTCTAGTTAAAGGTACCTTTAGCTAAAGGGAACTGTAAAGTTATCTTTAACTTATTTTAGGTATTATAACTTACAGATAAAATAAAGTCAACTTTTTCAAAAATATGGCAGTGTCGAAGCAATGTCGCTCAATTAAACAAGTTTTTTTAATGCAGCGGCAACGACTGGCTTCGTTTTTGTTGTTGTATATGTTAATTTTGTTTGAATACTTTTCAAATACAAAATGTGGGATCCATAATTCAATTATAAAATGCCTCCTGATTTCAGTGGGTAAAACTGTGAACTGTTAGCCTTTTTTTCAGATTCGAAATTTGCAATCTCAAAAATCTCCAAACACTGTTTTTCACGCAAATCTGAAGAAATTTTGAAATTTAGGTAGCCATTTTGAATAATTTTACCTCAGATTCGAAATTTGCAACCTCAAAAATCACCTTACACTGATTTTCATGTAAATCTGTAGAAATTTTATAATTTAGATCTCCATATTGGCCACAGCAGTCTAGTAAGTAGTGTGTTCGCTTATTAGACGTAATGCCCGGGTTCGAACCCCAAGTCGGACATCAAAACGAAATATGAGAAAAATATTTCTGGCAAAAACTCTGAGAGTAAATAAAACCTACCATGAAAAAGTTTCTCAAAAATCTGCAGTTCGGAGTCGATGTTAAACTGTAGGTCCCGCCACTCTAGTATGAAATTAAGGCACACAACATAAGTGGTGTGAGAAGCTAGGCCGTAATCCTGACTGAAGGGTTGTAATGGGCAATTATGTACGTATGTATTGGATCAGCCATTTTGAATTTGAAAAAATTTACCTAGGATACGAAATTACTATCACAAAAACCCCCGTGCACTAATTTTCACGTAAATCTGAAGATATTTTGAAATTTAAGTAGTCCTATTGGACCCGCCATTTAGAATTTTAAAAATTTTACTTCAGATTTGAAATAAGAATTTTACACTGATTTGCATGTAAATCTGTGGACATTTCAAAATTTTTGCCTCAGATTCGAAATCAGCAACCTTAAAATCCTCTGTATACTGATTTTCATATTTCCTGATTCCTTATAATTTTGGCCAGAAAATATAGTCATATTACCTAGAGTGCATTGGCCGAAAATAATTTACACATCCTTTGCTTTTTTGTCTAAGATGGCAGCAGTTTTGGTAAAACGAATTTTCCAAAATTTTAATTAAATAGCTTAAGTTTACCTTTAACACGTTGGCGGACGAGGTTCAACCTAAAGAATTGTTTTCGAAACATGACACTAGACTTGTACGCCGGTAAATACTAATTTCTGGCGCCATAACCGTAATGACGGTTATTGCCGTCATGCCACATAGCGAACTTCGTTCTGAAGGCTAACAAGTAAGCATAGTCGTTAGTTGACTTTTCAAAAGCATTGGCCAATTTACACGACTTTGAATCGTGTATGTTGCATTGAATACACTTTTTGTTTGCAAACGCTCAATAGAATGTTGTATTGTGTATTTCGTATTTCAAACGTCAAAAAGCGATAAGACGAAGAATAACATTATTAATAATTTGATATTCAAGCAACAAAATGAAAAATATTACGGAGAAAAGTAAATTAATTAAATATCTATGCGAACAATTATAATTTTGAAATGTTAATTGTTGACTCAAGTTACATCGAAAATATTTTTATTCTTCTACTGGCATTTACATAAACTGATAGCACGAAACCAATACAACTTTTCAAAACATATGAAAAAATGCGTAAAAGTGTATAGGATTTTTATATGAAAATTATTAACAACAAGCATACACTGTTGTATATTCGTCCAACAATACACTCAATACAACGATACAAGGGCTTGTGTGAATTGCCCACATGTTGTTATTTTTTTAATTTTTTAATTTTTAATTGTTAATTTTTGTTTACAATAGTACTGGTAGGAAAATTAAATTTAGTCTTTTATATTAATTATAACAAAGTTTAATCTCTTTAGGATGGCTATATATTATTATTATTTACTTACCATTCCATGTAAGTCCTTTGGTATTTTTGATATGCTTTACGGGAAGTGATTGTATGCAGACTTGTTGATCTATTTGTGCCAGTAAAGCTGGACAGAGCTTCATAAAAGCCATCGGTGTTAATCGTACATTATTAATAAAATGATTGTATTCTTCTTCGAAATCGTGCTCATTATGGTTTACGTCTAATTTACCATTCAAGGATGATGCAGCTAAGGATGATGACGTAAAGGTTTTGTATAACTTGCGCTTATGTAAATCATCATGATCGACAACTAGACGCAACAGGGATTTTGGTGATAAGCAAACGTTCGAAGACAATGGATCCCCATCAATGGTGGCTTCTATTATTGGTTATAATAATGATGACAGTGTAGATGATGGAATAATTAAAAAATTAAAAGAGAGAAAAGAAAAAAATAAACATAATTATTAATAAGAGTATACATATATGTACAGATATTGTATGTAAATAATCATTATGCATATTTGTACGTATTCAAAAATTCTGTATAAAAAATTCTGATTAAAAATTGATTATGTGATTGACATAAATAATTCGAAAATTTGAACAAGTATTGCTTTCCATAATAGCTTAACTTAAATTGTTGGTGTTTTTTTTTATGTAATGGCTTATGCACAGTGGTGGGAAAAAATAGTAACACGCCTGTAGTATATTGGTGTGCATTCTGATTTAGTTGAAGGTTCACTACAGTGTTGAAAAATTCAGTACTTTTGTACTTTTTTTTCAAAAATACCTCAGTACCCCCACTAAGCTTTCAGTATTTTTTATTATTACATATTTTATAACTTGCGCTTTTCATCTATTAATGCATTAGCAAACATGTTAAACACAATGCTAAAGGTAGAATAAGGCCTTAGCCCCGATTAGCCAAACGTCCACGGAACGTACGTTCGTTTTTAGAATACGAAAAGCAATGAAAACGTTTGCCGAACCGTAGTATAATTTCGGTAAGCATTTGCATTGCTCTTCATATGCTAAAAATGAACTTCCATCGACGTTTGACTATACGAGGTTTTTAAGTTTTGTTACGTTCCGAATCAGCTGTTTCTGTCTTGTATGTGTATAAAATATAAATAAATAAATAGTCTAGTAGGTAATGTGCTGGCTTACTAGACGGAGCTCACGATTCAAACCCCATGTTAGACATCTCTACCAAAACGAAATATGAAGAAATATTTCTCCGCCGACTTATTTCTGGCAAAAATTCTGGGAGTAATAAAATTGCCATGCTAAAGTTTCTCTAAAATCTGTCATTTGGAGTCGACTTTAAACAGTAGGTCCCGCCATTCATATATTAAAAATTAACGCACACAAAATAAGTGGTATGAGAAGGTAGGTCATAATCCTGATTGAAGACCAATTATGTATGTATTCATTTTTTTACAAAAGTACCATTTGTTGCAAAAAAGAACTATTTCAGTTATAGTTCAGTACCATTTCAAAATTCCAGTTTTGCAACACTGGTTCACTACAAATAATTTCGAGTAATTTTCGAATTATTCGAAAACTTTTTATTTCACTTTGCAAAGACAAGTTTTCACATATTTCGATATTTAATATATCGAACAAATTGCTCGTGGTTGTAATTTTAATAGAAATTAATCTTATAAATGCCTTATAAATAATGGAACTTATACTGTCGTACTATACACCTAGAATATACAAATATTATTTGCGTTTACTTTATTCTAACTTGACATCTTCTTATTGACTATTCTAAAAGTTAATTGAAAAACGTTTAAATAAATCCCAATTATCATTTCCTTTGTTACTTTTACAGGATGCCATTTTTTTGAAATCGTTTTCATAAAAACCATCATTGTTGCCTTAAAGGTTTGTTAACAGTCTTGCAAAATTGAAATTTTTGAATGGTACTGAACAATAACTGAAAAAGTACTTTTTTACATTAAATGGTACTTTTGTGAAAAATATTTATTTATATTCAATACACGTACGGAATGGAATAGAAATAGAAATGGAATAGAGAAACTAATGTTATAAAAAGACTGATTCGGAACTTAACAGAACGTAAAAGCACCGTTTAGTCAAATTTCGACGGAACGTAGGGCTATTTTAGCACATGAAAATTAAATACCTACGAAAATTACATTACAGTTTGGCTAGCGTTCTCATTGCTTTTCGTACTCTAAAAACGAACGTACGTTGTGGAGCCGGCGGACTAACCGGGGCTAAAGACTAATTCCACATTTATCATTACTTTGAACATGTTGCTAACCCATTAATAGTAGAAAAGCGCAAAACCATAAAATATGTAGTAATAAAAAGTACTAAAAGTGTAGCTAGGGTACCGTGGTACTTTTTGGTAATGAAAAAAGTACTAAAGAATTGAATTTTTCAACATTGTTTGTTCAAAAAATTTATCAATTAGTTTGTCAAATTATTCAAAATCATATAAATTATGAATTTGATCAGATTACAGATACATACTTATTTAATTTTGAGTACCAAGTACTCGATTCAAATAGTAAAATTTCAGTGTCGAAATACTTTTCCTCAACGATTTAGTATTATGGTTTTATTTATTGAAAAAAAATTTCATTGTAGCGCTTTTTATTAATCAAGCTACAGTAACGTGATCCAATTGGAAAGAAATTTGGATTAGAAAAGATATATCGAGTAATCACTACAGAATAATTGAAGAAACGGCTCATTTACCATTCAATACGTGTCAGTCTAATCTGTGAAATCGATAAAAGCTATACCAATGAATTATTGTCTTCTAGTTGAACGTATACACATCAGAGATCAGCAATGAATCGCTACTCATAAGTAATCATGAAATTTTGAGTATGAGTGAGTCAACAGTATTGAAATTCAACTACTCTGATTTATTCGTACTCTTTACTACAGGTTGCAATATGTTTGATTCATACGCCTACTCATTCAAAGTCATAAATTTAGAAAAATACTTATAATACTCATAAATGCTTGAAAGATTGGAATCATTCATCAAAATTTACAATCTTAGTTGGTGTAGCATTTACAAAAAAAAGAAGAGAGAAAAAGACAAAGGCAGCAAGCAAAGCAAACACAAAACCTTCTAGTGAGTATTGTAGTGTTCGTATGCGAATCATACTTATTTTGTGATTCTTGTAAATGTTAAGTAGGGGAGAGTCGAAATCAACAACATCATGCATGTTGTTAAGTACGAGTACGATGAGTACTTCAAACTTTGAATATGAGTAGTATGAGTATGATATTAAAATAAGTATGAATGGGTATAAGTATCAGAAATTATGAGAATGATTCGAATCTACTCATCTTACATAACATAAGAACCAAATAAATCGGTGGTAGTGTGTTGTTAATAATTGCAAAATTTACCAATATTTTCGAAGTAACAGTTTACATCGTTACCAGAGATCAGCAATGAATCGTTTTTTCGCTACTCATAAGTACTCATGATGTTTCGAGTATCACTGAGTCAACAGTATTGAAATTTAACGACATTGATTCACTCATATTCACTACAACATTGATTTATAAATACAGGTTGCAATGAGTACGAGTACAACGTTGACATCAAACTCATAACATTCGAAATATGTTTGATTCATACGCCTACTCATTCAGATTCATAAGTTTAGAAATACACTTACAGTACTCATAAATGATTCGAGTGATTGGAATCATTCATCAAAATTTGCAGTCTTAGTTGTTATTGCATTGACAAAAAAAGAATAAAGTAAAGGACAAAGACAGCTAGCAAAGCAAACACACAACCTTCTAGTGAGTATTGTAGTGTTCGTATGCGAATCATACTTTATTTGTGTTTCTTGTAAATGTTGAGTAAAGGCAAAGCGAAATCAACAACATCATGCGTATTATTAAGTATGAGTACGATGAGTACTTCAAACTTTGAATATGAGTATGATAATAAAATAAGATGAATGCGTATATATGCATACATACATAATTGGCCATTTCAACCCTTCAGTCAGGATTACGGCCTAGTTTTTCACACCACTCATGTTGTGTGCCTGGATTTTATACGTGAGTGGCGGGACCTACAGTTTAACGTCGACTCCGAACGACAGATTTTTTTAAGAAACTTTTTCATGGCAGTTTTATTTACTCTCAGAGTTTTTGCCAGAAATCTGCTGAGAGGTAGCGGCCGAAGAAATATTTGTTTTTCATATTTCGTTTTGATGTCTGGCCTGGGGCTCGAACCCGGGCTTTTTGTCTAATAAGCGAACACACTACCTACTAAACTACGGCGGCTACTATGAATGATGATGAATGCGTATAAGTACCAGAAATTATGAGTATGATTCGAATCTACTCACGTTTTTAAATACTCATTGCTGTTCTCTGATACACATATGACAATGAAACATAACAACCAAATCAATCGGTGGTAATGTGTTGTTAATAATTGCAAAGTTTACCAATATTTTCAAAGTAACAGTTTACATCGTTACCGATAACGATTGTTAATTTTGAATATTGCTTAAAAACGATTTATGTTATAACAGTAATTGATATTGCATGAAATTTTGAATGGCGACGTAATAACAATTCGTTTAAGCCAATTGTAGCATTTTGATTCTTTGTAATACAAGTCGACTGCATAATTATTCACGTGCCTTAGTAACGTTGAATACAGTTTATTACGTGAAAATAATTTTAATTTACGCATTGTTTTTGTTTACACCTCTTAAGATTTATAGCTGTTTTGTATGGACGTAGTGGTAGCAGAACAATACTTTACTTAACTGGTTGGTTGGTATGTCAACAATCTGACAGACATTGTTGATTTACTGAAGAAGAATTTGTATATGAAACAATTGTTTTCGATGCAATGAAACCTTTGAATTTGTAGCCTTCGAAATACTCGTACATCGTTATTGCAGAACTGGCAGTGCCCCCATTTTGCATTGTATTTAAGCGCAAGCCATATATTTAACGGATATTTGTTTGTTTTCCTTTTGATGATTTCGTTTATATATATGGTGCTGTCAATAAGTGCCATCACTACTTCCGCGTAATGTGTTACATGTGCCGCCATTTAAAATTATTTTTCATTATTTGTCTCGGATAGCGACTGACGTGGATGCTATAGTCTGCTTTAGTTATTTACATTCATAAAAAACATTTTTTGTGTATAAACTAATTAGTGGCTATAAACTATTGTCAAAGTATGTATAATATATGTTTTAATTAGTTGCATATAAGATTACGGAAAATAATTTTTTTTTATATTTGTTATGATAGTTTTACTATAATAAAGTCATATAAATGGATGTAAATCAAGGGGAATTCACAAACATATCTGAACGGTAATTAGACGTGCAACTATTTCTTTGGAATTTGATAAACACAATTGAATACTTTTCTGAATAAAAATAAGTTTTTGTATCTCTCATCCCTCTACTTGACATACATACACTGCTGTTCAATAAAATAGATTCACCATGATTAACATCTTGCAATTAATTAAAGAAGAGTCACGCTTAAAATTTTTGAAATGTATCGGAATTATATTCATAAGAGCCCAGTAAACAAAGTGCCGTTACTTTTTTACATATACTCCTTTGCATAAGATATGTCTAGCAAACCTTTCGGAGAGCAGGTGAATCTATTTTTTTGAACAGCAGTGTATATGTAAAATACCGGACGTTAGAGTTCTGATGCTAATTAGTTAAACAATTGCTTTTTCATTGTACCTTAATGTACATATTTGTATTCTCTAATGCATATGTTAGCTTTATTCATTCATAAATATGCCAGTATTCTGTTTTTATTTTTTTTAAATTTTTTTTTTGCATAATTTATACATGGTACATATTTACTTTGTAATAGAAAGAAATGAGTTTTATATGTATTTTTTTTCTTCATAATTTTGTAATAATTATGCACTTGATAATAAATAAAAACTAATTACGATCGTACTTGTACTTGAATTATGAAAATAAATTCAGTTTATGTATCAACTATTTTACTACTATTGAATATGTGTTAGAATGTAAAGTTAAATTTCTAAGGGTCGTTATTACAACTTGCCGTTAAACTTGGGTTTAGTTAAAGATACCTTTAGCTAAAGGGAACTGTAAAGTTATGTTTAACTTTCTTTCGTTATTACAACGTAATGATAAAATAAAGTTAACTTTTTCAAAAATATGGCAGTGCCGGAGCAATTTCGATAAAACTGCTCAATTAAACAAGTTTTTTTTTTTAAACGCAGTGGCAACGAAGAGCTTTGTTTTTTGTATATGCTTATTTTGTTTATATTTGAAGTTGCCATATTGAAAATAATATATAATATGGCAAGTTCAAACATAAAGTGACCTTTAAATGATAAAGGAAGGATGCTTAACGATCACTTCTATCTTGTTGGGTACTCATAATAACGAAAAACAATTTATCTGCCCGTTAAAATGCTCCCTTTAGTTAAAGGCAAGTTGTAATAATGGCCCTAAAAGTATTTATCTTTTTTATTTAACCGTTAGAGTACGAAGCCCGATTTTTGACATAAAGTACGGAGTGGGGTCACCAAGTTCCCCCAGAGAAAGAAATAAAAATTTTATTTTGAAAGTATGACATTATTATTTTATTAATTTTCACCTTGTATTTTTAATTATCACGTCAAAACGTATTAATTTGAAAACATTTCATGCCTCTTGGGATGTTTTTCATTATACTTTTCAAACACTCTTTTGGCTTCCTCGTTAGTATGAAGACAGATTTTATTTTTGATAGTTGGTGTTATAAGATGGTTGAATATTTCATCAATTTCGCTGTCGTCACTCATGTAACTAGTTACTTCTGGGATAACACTCACAATATTGCATGCTAACCTAAGCGTTTGTGGAAATGGCGTCAAAGACCAAACTCTGCCAGACTTAGCGGTGCAATATTCCGCATTCAAAGGAAAAGCAACATAATTTTCAATTTCATCAATATCCGGAAGAATATATTCTGTTTGTTCTTCTTTTTCATTAATCTCGTCTTCCGCTTCACTATCTTCACTTACATAATTACTACCTACATATATAATTAGAATTGTCACTGTCCCAATCTAATTCTATATCATTAGGATCCTCTTCACTGTCATTTATGTAGTCTTTTATCTGTCGCTGGGATAATTTTTTTGTAGTTTTTCATTTTTGGTCCTAAAAAAGCAACGAAAATTTGTAACCTAAAGTACGACATGGGGTAATTTGGGTACCCCGAACGAAAAAGTCACCTTCTAATTACAAACAGGTTGATATTTAAATGCCACTTATAAGTTTTTATATAGTATTCAAAATAAAATTAGATTATTTAAAGAGAAAAAGACAGGAAAAAATTATTTGCGAAGTCATGAAAGAAAAACTATGATTGGGGATCTAAGGTTGCCCACTCCGTACTCTAAGGGTTAAATAAAGCATTAACGATTTCGGACTGACTTTTCAATCAGTATTTGTTATTGTACTGTTAATTGTTTTATGATGTAAAAAATTAAGCAGTTACAATTAATTGAAAATAATTTTTAATTAAAATTTTGTTGAACCAGTTATTAACTAAATACATGATCAGAATATTCGAATTTAAATGAAATAAATGATCGCCTATTAAAACAGACAGGCCTATTGTCGCCGACAATCAATAATCGTAAAATAATTTGTATAAATAATATTAGGGTGTACTCTGTATGCATTAACTTATTTTTAGATGTTCTAAAGTCCATTTATTGTTACAGGAATACACAATCTCTATAAAAATTTAAATCGAATATTAGAAGATTATAATTTTAAAATATACAAATCCTGATTTTCGAATATGAAAAATTTCACACAAAAATGAAAACCGGATTCCTTTTATAATTTTAGTACTTTTGTAGAAAACAAATTTTTATTTGTAAAAAAATGTTTTTTCTCAGAAATAAAAAGTTCTAATAAAAAAATTCTCGAACCCTCCAAATTTGTTTCTTTTGAAAAAAAAACGTTATTTTTAAAATTTTTACACCAAATTATTGATTTCCCAAACAATTTTTAACCTATTTTCAAAATCCAAAGTTTTTTGAGAAAGGGACATATGAGCCTTTAATAGGGTATAAATAAACATAGAGTTCAAACATACAAGCTATGAGTTTTGATCGCGTGAACTTGGAAACTATGATTTTTTTTCTCATTTTTTCAAGTTTAGCTGTTCTTAATTGCAAAATTTAATTAAAAAATATAAAATAAGTGCTGACATTCCGAAAGTGCATTAGCTTGTAAAGAGATAGACACTTCGTTTGATAAAATCGGAAATTGCCGTGGTTATTATTTAAATAGTATAACAGTCGTGGGTGTTATATTTTTTATTTCAGTTCAAATATTTAATAATATAGCAAAAAGTTTTGATGGATCTTAATTATTTATAGCAAAATGTGTCAATTTCACATTTGCACGACTACCAGAAGCCGACTAATATTTGTGTTGTGTGCAAATATTATTATTTCTCTTTTCGTAAACTATGTCCAACTTTTGGTGGGCGCTTAAACCTGAACTTGACGCATTATGCAATATACAATCAAGACCCATCAAAAATTCTGAAAATTTTAGAACTAAAAGTTCATTTGGAAGGATGCATACATGAAAAGTATAACTCGACTGTTAGACACTTTAAATAATAACAACTGTAATTTTTGTCTGATTTGATCAAACGAAGTGTTAATCTCTTCTTCGGAATATTGTCATTTATTTTATATTTTTTAATTAAAGTTTGCTACTATGAACGAACAAACTTGAAAAAATATGAAAAAAATTCGCATTCGTCAAGTTCACCTCATCAAATCTCATAGCATATTAAGTCAAATATTATATATGTACAGCGTTTTAAAGGTCCATTCCTCCCCTTTCTAATAATTTTGGACATCGATTCAGAAATGTTTGTGTAATCAATAAATTTGTGCGTAAAGTACAAAAAAAAAACAGTTTTTGTCAAACAAAAAATTTTGGAGAGTTCGAGAAATATAAAAAAATATTTTTTGAGTAGGTTGTAACCTACACTATGTCATTAGCTGGGTGTATTTTGCCTGTTGCACCGGGTTATGAGAATAACTTTTACAAATTCGTTTAAATTCAATGTAATGTTTGGCCAAAATTATGAATATTATAATAAGAATTAATGAATTCATATCAAATTTAGGTTTAACAAATTAGAAAATTAATATTCCTAGTCAATAAACTGCCGTTCTTAAGGCAATGAATATTTTTCTAAACCTAGCTAGATAATTTTCGGAGTACTCGAACATAACATTTAATTAAAAATACTATTTAAAATTGAAAATAGCACACAATTAAATAATATTTACATAGAAAAAATATTTTTATTAAATAACAACAGCTAAGTTTCGTTTTTTTTTTTTAAATTCTTACCATCATTGTATTTTTACTGTGAATAGTAAATACAAAGTTGTTAACTTTATTCCGGTAAGAGATAAATCATGACTACTTTGCATGTTTTACTACGTAAAGAATATTGAAAATGTCACAAAATCAATGTATAGAATGTAGAAATAGTAACAGAAAACAAATGTACAATTAAATTAACGGTTTTAAATAAATATCAGTTGTATCAATAAATATTGTATTAACTAATAGGTACATGCAAATGTGTTATTATTTACTGTTAGAAATTAGTAGGATAAATAACAACAAATACAATAACACAACTATACAACTATAATTATTACCCCTCTTTTTTTTTGTTTATTGTTTAGCATTTTGTTTTCTAGAAAGATAAAATTTTATAACTGAAGTCGAATACACGCCATATAGCAAGTTGTTTTTAATAAATTTTAAGATAAAAAGAAATTCAACTGCTTTTAAAGAGAAAGTCAAGGCAATCTCAAGTACAATGTTAATACCGCCCGTGATATATCAATTTGTTTTTTATATACGACAAATTTTTAAATCCACCTTAATTATTTTGAAATCACATACACAGATCTGGTACATTTTATTATCTTATAAAAATAAACAGATTTGAACTAGTGATGATTATATTAAAAGTACTTACCATTTTCCCTTGGATGTCTATGCTTTGGATCATGCAATTCTTTAAATTCCAAAAATAAATTTTTATCCTCTTTACTATCTTGACTTGTTTCATGGTCAATATTTTTCTTGTGTACATTTTTCTGCGCAATTTGCACATCATCCTCATCTGAGAGTAATTTAATTGTTTGTATATCTATGTAAGTTTTCATTTCGTCAGCATGTTTATTTTTTAAACCATTAGGATGATGTTCTTCTATGGTATGAGCTTCTTCAAATTCGATTTGTCCCAAACCTAAACTGTACATTAAATGTTCAAGACCCTGTAAAAAAATATAAAAGGTAAATAAATTAACATTAAAAATTTTCATGTGTACGTATTGGAAATATATAATTTAATAATAATTTAAATAAAATTTCTTAAAATAACATAAGACCATAGTGAATAACCAATTTTTATTTTTTCTTTATTAATTCTAATATCCTATTGATTAATAAGGAAACAATTTGTTTACTCAATTGTATTATTACATATACAGTGGTGGCCACGAATTTAAGACACGACATATGACTGACTTATTTGTGATAATTTTGACAACCCTGTAATATCAAATAAGATATTCTTTATTTTTCTATGTACCCTGTAATGTTAAGAAAAAGTACCGTTATTTTTTTTTTCTTTTTACATTTTGTTGCTTTTTAATCATATTAATGTAAAAACGAGTATTTGAAACTGGCCACGAATTTAAGACATTTCAGAATTTTCTGATTTTTAAGCGATTTTTTTGTGTTTTTTGAAGCTAAACGGTGAGTAACGAATGTTTTTATTATTTTATGTTGAAATACATCGAAATATTTAATTAGAAATGGCCAGAGGTACTTGGAGTTCCGATGCCGAGCGAAAACTGATCCAACAACTAAAATATGCTGGAAAAATAGTAATAGAGATATCCATGCTGCTTAAATGTTCTAGATGGAAGATCTACAACGCGATGGAACACATCAAGCAACATGGTACCACCAAAAATATCAAACAGCAACCTAGAGCCCGAAAAACTACACCCAGGGAGGACATTTTAATTTATAGAGTAGCTGCTAGTTATCCTTTCACGAGCTCAACTAAAATAAAAAATAACATTGCATCGGATTTTCGCATTAATATTTCGTCTTGGACAATAAGAAGACGATTAAATGAAAAAAACTTGCGTGGGTGTATTGCACAACGTAAACCACTTGTGTCAAAAAAAAATATGAAAGCCCGACTAGCGTTTTCGAGAGAACATCTCAAGAAACCCATGATATTTTGGAAAAATATTCTTTGGAGCGACGAGTCGAAGTTTTGCCGCTTCGGCTCTGATGGAAAGCGGTACGTATGGCGCCCTCCAAACCTGGAGCATCATCCAAAGTACACCCTAAAAACGGTCAGACATGGTGGTGGAAATGTGATGGTGTGGGCAGCATTTTCCTGGCATGGTGTAGGTCCCATTTACAATATAAATTCTAAAATGGACCACCATGTTTGCAAAAATATTGTAACAGACCCAATGATACCATTCGCTGAAGACAACATGCCTCTAATATAGAAATTTATGCATGATAATGACCCTAAGCACATTTCACGTCTAGTGAAGAGTTGCTTAGAGGAAAACGATATCGTTGTTCTTAAGTGGCCAGCTCAATCCTCGGACCTCAATCCAATTGAGAACTTGTGGAATGATGTTGAGAAACATGTACGAACAGTTAAACCAAGAAATTCCAGCGATTTGTGGGAAGAAATCCAAAAGGCTTGGTATGCGATTCCAAAGCAACGTTGTGTGGCATTAGTCGAAAGTTTACCCGGGAGATGTGCTGCTGTGATGAAAAATAAAGGATTTCCCACTAAATACTAGGATTTTTTTTATGAAGCTGAGCTTAAATTAGAGAATAGTGTTATATTATGCCAAAGTCTTAAATTCGTGACCAGGATAAAACTTGTGTTTATGCATATAATATGTAAAAAAAAATTCTTAACCGAATATAGGTAAGAAAATATTATTAATTTTTCTTCATAACATTACTAAAATCCTAAAAAAATATCATGGACCCATAATTTTTTTCGATAAAATGTAAAAATTATCACAAATAAGTCAGTCATATGTCGTGTCTTAAATTCGTGGCCACCACTGTATATACGATATGACTAAAATTGGAACCTAACCTAGAAAAACACTAAGACAACTTCCCGTTAAAGTTGGATTTAGTTAAAGGTAACTTTAGCTAAGGTGAACTTTGAAGTCACCTTTAACTTCTTTTCGTTCTACAATCTAATGAAAAAATAAAGTTAATTTTTTTTTAAATATGGCAATGCCGGAGCAATGTCGATAACACTGCTCAAATTAAACAAGTTTTATTTCAACGCAGTGGCAACGACGAGTTTCGTTTATTTGTTGTATATGCTCATTTTGTTTATATTTGAAGTTGCCATATTGAAAATTATGTATAATATGGCAAGATCAAAGATAAAGTAAACTTTAAAAGTTAAAGGCAGGATGATCCTCCCTTTAGCTTAACGCTCACTTCTACCTTATTGTCCACTTATAATAATGAAAAACAATTTATCTGACCATTAAAATCCTCCCTTTAGTTAATGGCAAGTTGTAATAATGGCCCTAAAAATGTTAAACTTGGTCTTGGAATATTAAAAATTAAAGAGACTTTAACATGTTGACTGCCAACTACGACGTAACTCGTAGATTGCGTTCCCTTCTATGGTGCCAACTACGAGTTATCTCGTACCCACTAAACATGCCATTTTTGTGTAGCTACGAATAAAATCTTATTATATCAGTGCTAGTATCGATAAATGGCTTCTAGGAAAAGAACAAAAAGTCAATGTTGGCGTGCGTGGCCAGTTTTCTGAAAATTGCGGTGGCGGTCAAAGTGTTAAACATCGTCCATGTCGTCTCAGAGAAGACAAAATCAATAACGAACATTATAAGCAGGTCAGTTAGCGCATATGGCGTAATGGGAAAATTTTGTATGAAAAGAATAAATTTAATGGATAACTACAAATATTAACGCATACCCATAGAGTTTGTATTTAAAATATCATGAAACTTTTTAGGTGAATTTATTTATTCTTAATAATGCTAATCACGTTTTTGATTTGGAATATTTTTTTTTCTTTTTTTATATTTTTATATAAAAAATGGTGACATTAATTTTTAATGAAATCTATTTTATCGACAAAATTAAGCAACGACTCTTATTATCTTAAAACTGCTCAAACACAGTTGGGCAATTCATACAAGCCCTTGTATCGTTGTATGGCGTGTATTGTTGGACGAATATACAACAGTGTATGCTTGTTGTTGATAATTTTCATATAAAAAGCCGTTACGCTTATACACACTTTTTTCATATGCTTTTGGAAGTTGTATTGATTTCGTGCTATCAGTTTATGTACATGCCAGTAATCGAGAAGAAGAATAAAAATACAAAATATTTTCTATGTAACTTGAGTCAACAATTAACATTTCAAAATTATAATTGTTCGTACAGATAATTAATTAATTTACTTTTTTCCGTAATATTTTTTATTTTGTTGCTTGAAAATCAAATTATGAATACTAGTCCTCTTCTTCTTATCGTTTTTTGACGTTTGAAATACGAAATACCCAAATACAGCATTGCATTGAGCGTTCACAAACAAAAAGTGTATTCAATACAACATACACGATACAAAGTCGTGTGAATAGCCCAAGTATTTAACATCGTTCAGATTTAGATTTACACGAAACTTTTTTGGTTAAGTTTTTAATCTTGAAAGAATATTTTTTGTTGACGACAAACGTTTTACTTACACATTTTATGTATAATTTTTTAAGTTTTGGATACATTTTCCGAATTACAAATGAAGTATTCTTCCATTTTTTATTAGCATTTATCATAAGATTTAATTCGTAAGCGTGGCCTTTCCATAAACATTTTCGTATATTTTTGTGATAAGAATTCTTAACTAGTTTTTTATTTTTCTATCATATGTTTAATGATAATTTGTATATTTGTATGCGCGTGTAAAGCCAAATATTTATGTAAAAGTAAACAATAATTTGTACGACTTCAAAAGTTTAAACACCTCTATTTAGGTACGCATTCATTCATAGACAGCACATAATTGGATTGATGCCAAATTTCATAATCGTAATAATTATGTCAAATAAAATTTTTATTTATTTAGAAACAGTTACAGATTTTAATTGTATGTATTCCGTTTCATTTATTTTATAAATTTAATACTTTAATTAACGAATAAGTTTAAAACTTCCTGGAAACTCATAAATATTTATACACGTTGTTATTTTAAAAATATTTATGGTTCAAATATGGTTTAATTATTTGAATTTATTCAGTTTTTAAAAGATGTAATTCTCTTAATAATGAGTATTCAAAAAGATGAGTAGATTCGAATTATACTCATAATTTCTGATACTTATACACATTCATAATTATTTTAATATCATACTCATAATACTCATATTCAAAGTTTGAAGTACTCATACTTAACAATACGCATGATGTTGTTGATTTCGACTCTCCATGACTCAACATTTACAAGAATCACAAAATAAGTATGATTCGCGTATGAACAGTACAATACTCATTAGAATAATGTGTGTTTGCTTTGCTTGCTGTCCTTGTCTTTTTCTTTCTTCTTTTTTTGTAAATGCAACAACAACTAAGACTGTAAATTTTTATGAATGATTCAAATCACTCGAATCATTTATGAGTATTATAAGTATCTTTCTACATTTATGAATCTGAATGAGTAGGCGTATGAATCAAACATATTTCGAATGTTATGAGTTTGATGTCAACGTTGTACTCATACTCATTGCAATCTGTACTTATAAATAAATGTTGTATTGAGTACGAATGAATCAGAGTAGTTGAATTTCAATATTGTTGACTGACTCACTCATACTCGAAATTTCATGAGTACTTATGAGTAACGAAAAAACGATTCATTGCAATCACTGATACAAACCTTTGTTTAAAAAAGTTCCTCAACTTTTTTATAGTTTCACCACCATTAAATTTAATGAAGTGAGTTTGAGGCAATCAAAACTTTATTTTCACAAATTACAATAAGAGAAGATCTGAGTCATACGCAAGACTGTCAAGAAATAATCTGAGGTTTATAAACGGTCGCCGTAGTCTAGTAGGTAGTGTGTTGGCTTATTAGACATAAGGTCTGGGTTCAAGGTCCAAAGCAGACATCTCCAACAAGGTTTGGGTTAGAGGCCGTGTACTTGTCAATTGAGACAAGTACGGTACCCGGAGGTCGAATTGACCCATTGTACGGAAATTCCTTAAAAATGGAAGGATAATTAAGGGGGTAGGAAAAAGGAGTGGAAGTAGGAAAAGTAGATGGGAAGCGAAGGAATTACACAGACCAAACAAAACAAAAAAAGTGAGAGCGCGACTACACTGATGAAGCTCTAGCACTTCTCAACCAGCTCAAACTACTAATGAATCTGTGGAGAGCCTTGATGTCGGCTCTCGACACAGAATTCAAACCCTCAAAGAAGACCCTGCCAATGGTCCTCAACCTCAACCTACTAAGAGCTGGGCAGTTGCAGAGGAGGTGCTCGGCAGTCTCCAACTGCTCCTCATCGCGACATAACCTGCAATAGTCCGGCTGGGATCTACCTCCATCAGCAAGCTAATCTCGCAGTGCTCTGTGATAAATCCGATAACTAACCTTAAACTGGTCTTATCCAAGCTCAGCAGCCAACCTGTTGTTACACTTACAAAAATATTTCTTCGGCCACTTCTTCTCAACAGCAGGTTTCTGGAACTGTGAGAGCAAAAAAATTGCCATGAAAAGTTTCTCAAGAATCTGCCATTCGGAATCGGCTTTAAACTGTATGTCCCCCGCCACGCATGAATAAAAGTAACACATAAGTGATGTCTGAAGCTAGGCCGTAATCCTAACTAAAGGGTTGTAATGACGAATTATGTATTTATGTATGTAGTTAGACAAACAGTTATTTTAAATCCAAAATTGTTAATGTTTTTTTATCGTTTTTTTAGATGATTTGGGTCATATAAACGGCAATAATAAAAATCTTTTGTTTCTCCTAAAATTCCATACATATGTAATTTATCTTTTGCATCTTAATGATCTTTAAATCTAAAGACATATTCTCTTATAAAAAACTTGATCTTTATTTGGTTATTGTCACCTATCCTCCACTTCCCCTGTACATGCCATTTATTTGTATTTTAAGTCGCTTTTCTTATTAAGATAAACACATCTTATCTTTCTTTTTTTATTATCATCTTTTAAAGTGATAGTATCGTACAAGTTGATATAAAATTAACAGTAATCTGTGGATATCTCTCTGACTAAATATAATTTATATTATTGTACTCATAAAATGTATACTTTTATAATATGAGCGTATGTATGTATATGCGTATAAGTTGGTGCTGTGTGTACAAGTTTATTTTACTTAAATAAATTATCACACCAATTCCCATTATAATAATTTGTTCTTTATTTAATACAATTTTTTTTTTGTTATTTCTAACACTTTCATCACCTGAGACTCCACAAAATATGGAATCAACAGCAGAAAGAATTTTATTAAGGGTAGTCTAAAATTCACTGTTATGTACTCTTGTAATAATAATTTTTGTATGGATAATCTAAATATTACATACATACATAATTGGCCATTACAACCCTTCAGTCAGGATTACGTTCTAGCTTCTCAACACTACTTATGTTGTGTGCGTTAATTTTATACATGAGTGGCGGGACCTACAGATTAACGTCGACTCCGAACGACAGATTTTTGAAAAACTGAGAGAAAATAATTACCATAAAAACCTTCTCTAATCTGTTGGTCGGAGTCAACGTTCAACTGTAGGTTCAGACACTTGTGGATAAATTTAAGTAATACACACAACATGGGCGGTATGAAAAGCTAGGTCGTAGTCCTAACTGAAGAGCTGTAATGGTCAAATAAGTAAGTATTTATGTATGTACACATATCGACGCCTCCGTTCTATAACATTCTAAGTCGAAAAAGTGTGTTTTGAGTTATGAGCTCTCAAAGTTTTCGCGCGACATACGATTATATGTGTATTCTAAGTAGATTTTTCCCTATAACTTCGGAACGGGTCGGCGCATCTTAACCAAATTTTGACAGTATTTAAGTTAGAGAACGTAGAATTTAAAAATGCAAGAAGTTCTAATTACACTTAGAACGTTATAGAATGGAGGCGTCAATATAAAAAACAATAATGAAATTATTCACAAAATCAAAATTGCCAATTTAAATAAAAATTTGATAAACTAACTTTCTCCCTCTATTGTTAAAGGCAGTCAGAAAAAAGTGAAATGACACTGTATTGAATTTAAGCTTCCTGTCTGTCTTCCTGTCATTAGCTAATGAGGGAAATACAAACAAGTTACTTTATTACAGAGATCTGGAATGAGTATTTTAAAAGATGAGTACATTTGAATCATACTCATAATTTCTGATACTTATAGGCATTCATACTTATTTTAATATCATACTATTCATATTCAAAGTTTGAAGTACTCATCGTACTCATACTAAACAAAACGCATGATGTTGTTGATTTCGACTTTCCTTTACTCAACATTTACAAGAATCATAAATAAGTATGATTCGTGTACGAACACTGCACTACTCACTAGAAGGTTGTGTGTTTGCTTTGCTTGCTGCCCTTATATTTTTCTTTCTACTTTTTTGTTTGTAAATGCAACAACAACTAAGACTGTAAATTTTGATGAATGATTTGAATCACTCGAGTCATTTATGAGTATTATAAGCACTTTTCTAAATTTATGAATCTGAATGAGTAGGCTTATGAATCAAGCATATTTCGAATGTTATGAGTTTGATGTCTCAACGTTGTACTCATACTCATTGCAACCAGTACTTATAAATCAATGGAGATAGTAGTAAGTACGAATGAATTATAGTTGAATTTCAATACTGCTGACTCACTCAAAAATTCATGAGTACTTATGAGTAGCGAAAAACGATTCGTTGCTGATCTCTGGCTCGTACCATCTTATTTGACGCAAAATTTAAAAAGCACTTTTTTAAGTCTCACTATTAGGAATGTATGCATGTAAACATATGTATTTTTGCTTGTAGTTTGTTTTATTTTATTATACGGCCTAGCTTCTCAACACCACTCATATTGTGTGTGCTAATTTTATACAAGAGTGGCGGAACCTACAGTTTAAAGTCGACTCCGAACGACAGATTTTTGAGAAAGTTTTCATGACAATTTTATTTACTCTCAGCGTTTTTTCCAGAGATTTGCTGAGAGGAAGTCGCCGAAGAAATATTTTTTCATATTTCGTTTTGATGTCTGACCTGGGGCTCGATCCCGGGCTTAACGTCTAATAAGCGAACACACTACCTACTAGACAACGGCGACTAGTTTAATATTACAGCAAAACATGCCATGTATATAGGCCACACGTATTTTTAATTTAATTTAATTTAAATCAAAAAAATTAAAGCAAACACCAAAATTTACAAGATGAGCCCTTTTCAAGGTTACACATTCCAAATTTATTTTTTTTTAAACTCATAATTACATTTAATTTTTCAATGGTTAATGGTGTAGACGAGTCAACAAGAGTTAAAATTATTATTACTTTAGTTTTTTTTTATTCTTATTCATGTGCATTTATAAATCAGACATTCTTTTCTTTTGTTAATATGTTGCTCTAAGTGATAATATGGACTGACGTTTTAATATTATATACTCGTATGTATGTACGTATGTATGTATGTTTTAATTTACTTTTTGTAACGATAAGATAAGTGACGATAATAGTTTTATACGTTTAAGTAAATATTTGACATTAAATACAATAGGCAAGATGTATGTACGTCTGCATATTTACATACATACATACGTATGTATCTCTAGTAGCATCCATGTTTCGTTGTAATGTTCTGATTTCTAAATTATTTATGAGTGAATGAGATATGTTTTAGAAGGTTATAAGGTAGTAAAAGTAATCGTTGAATAGAAGAATCTAACATTAATTTCGAAATAATCGTGAACGTTAAATTTTCTGAAATATGACTTAGCAATGCAATCGGTTTTAAATTCTGCACCTTAGGTGCCTACTGACACTATCAATTCTATGTTTTTTTATTATATCGAATAATACTAACGAAAAGAAAATTCAGCAGAGGTCTAAAGTAATTACATCATATCATACTTATCTAATGACATAGTGTAATTTGTGTGTTTTGTTGAGTAGAAGTCAAAAATATTTTTTTTTATATTTCTTGAACCCTCCAAACTTGTTTTATTTAACAAAAACTGTTTTTTAGACTTTACGGACAAATTTATTGTTTACACAAACATTTCTGAAACGATCTCCAAAATTTGTAACCTTATTAGAAAGGAGAGGAATGGGCCTTTAAAACGATATACATACATATATATAATATTTGACTTAATGTGCTATGAGATTTGATGATGTAAACTTGACAAATGCGAATTGTTTTCATATTTTTTCAAGTTTGTTCGTTCAAAGTAAAAAACTTTAATTAAAAAATATGAAATAAGTGATGACATTATGCAAGCGCATTATCTTATAAAGAGATTGACACTTCGTTTGATCAAATTGGACAAAAATTACCGTAGTTATTATATAAAGAGTCTAACAGACGAGTTATATTTTTTAAATATGTCATCTTATCAAATGAACTTTTAGTTCAAAAATTTTCAGAATTTTTTATGGATCTTGATTGTTTATCGGGAAATGTGTCAATTTCACGTTTGAACGATCGCCAGAAGTTGGTAAATGTTAGCGAAAAGAGAAATAATAATACATATTTGCAAAAAACACAAATATTAGTCGACTACTGGTAGTTGTGCAAACGTGAAATTGGCACATTTTGCCATAAACAAGATCCATCAAAACTTTTGAAAGTTCATTTGATAAGATGATATATGTATGTATATAAAAAATATAACACGACTGTTATACTATTTAAATAATAACTGCGGTAATTTTTGTCCGATTTGATCAAACTTAATGTTAATCTCTTCACAAGGTAATGCACTTTTAGAATGTCATCACTTATTTTATAGTTTTTAATTAAATTTTGCAATTAAGAATAGCTAAACTTGAAAAATGAGGAAGAAATCGTACTTTCCAAGTTTATCCGATCAAAACAGATAACATGTAAGTTTGATGTATACATATATTACATATACCATATATTTTAAAGGCTCATCTGTCCTCTTTTCAAAAAACTTTGGATTTTGAAAATAGGTTAAAAAATATTTGGGTAATCAATAATTTTGTGTGAAAAGAACAAAAAAACAGCCTTTGTTAAATAAAACAAGTTTGGAGGGTTCAAGAAATATAAAAAAATCGTATATATATAGTGAATGTTTGTTTGTATGTAACTTATAGAATCGTAAACTATGCATTTGATCATGTTATGATCTTTAGCAAAGTTGTTGCTCATGAGCCCGGGAAGGTTCCTAAGTTGGTATGACCAATTTAAGGCAGGTGGCGCCACTGAAAATTACTCAAAATGAATTAAATCGTAAACTGTGCATTTGATCATGTTATGATCTTTAGCAAAGTTGTTGCGCATGAGCCGACAAAGGTTTATAAGTTGGTATGACCAATTTAAGACAGGTGGCGCTACTAAAAATGACTAAAAATGAATTAAATCGTAAATTGTGTATTTGATCATGCCATGATTTTTAGCAAAGTTGTTGCGCATAAGTCGACGGAGGTTTCTAAGTTGGTGCAATTAATTTACGATAGATGGCGCCACTGAGAATTATTCAAAATGTGTTGATCGGACAAATACCAGACATTTTAGGATTCATGATTTATGATTTTAATAACATTTAGTATAACTTATTCCCGTAAAATGTCAATCACAAATTTGAAACATTTTAATTTTGGAAAATTTTTAAAAATGCTGTTGTTGTCAATTGGATTGGGTACATTGTGAGATTTTAATAAATTTAAACGCATTTTTCACGTTGTTCCCGTGCAATCATGCCTCCAAAGCGACAAGCAATTGGTCGTCCTACATCTCAAGCACGGAAGAAAAGAGAATTACGATCCTCAGAATCAGACGAGCAACGAGCATTGAGACTGGAAAATATTCGAGTACACGCCGCTAAGACCCGTTCGCATCAATCACTTGAACAACGAGAAGTGAGATTAGAAACTGATTGAATGCGTACTACTCAGGCCCGTTCGTCTGAATCGTCTGGACAACGGGAAACAAAATCAATAAAATGATTCAAAATTAATTGGATATTTGTGTAATGTCTTTCCTTCAAGTTTATTTTAGTTGGTGGTGTAGCAACACGCGCAGGGTACAACTAGTTATTTTATAAAATTAATAATCTTTTAGACTAATATTCGAACACAATTAATCTATAGTAAAGTCAAATACTCCAATCAGAAAATTATGCGTAATAACAATTTGGGAATTGCTTAAGAAAGTATGGCTTTACACAAGATCAAGAAATAATGTAACATCTTGAAGGTAGAGGTTAAAGCATGTTCAGCATCATCAATATTATAGAGAGAAAGGCCTATTTAAACTGAACAATTTATCATTATAGTAAAGGTACTTTAAAATATGTTTATATGTTATGTATTTGCTGTTCCTATTTATAGTTTGATAGCTATTTATGATTAAAAAGTAGCAATAAAGTTATAGATTTTGTTTTGATTTAAGACCCCTATACATACATATATACATGTTTGACATATCTCAATAATCGTACATGGTCTACGCAATAGACCGTGTTAATAAATAATAAAACAACAAACCGAAACAACAATGAACAAATAAAATAAAAATACTCAAAAACTTTCAACTTCATGTGAATTAAACTTAAATTGTTAACAGTACGAGTAAATGTTTGCTTATGTGATTATAAATTAAAATAAAAAACTGAAAATACAAATTAAATAGAGGTCATTTTTGTTGCGCTTCGATTCGAAAGTTGATGGAGTATTGGATAGAGTATTTGGTTTTTAAATGACCCTTTTTAAATTATGTAAACTAGTTCAACTCACCTCGAAAGACATTGTACCACCGCTGCCATACTTATGAAATATATGTGCCAAATATCGATTATATTCGGTAGACGCTTCAACTACACATACATTAAAAATTGCCGCCAGAAAGACTGTAAATGCACACCAAATTGAAATCATTTTTAATTGACCCATAATTACTTTAACTTTCACTATAAGCTTAATGAAGTTTTCTTCTTTGTATCCTTCTACACGAACTTTATTCTCGAACTTGATTTTCGAAAACTTTCAAGAATAACTATATTTTGTTTCGTGGCTTACTACTGGTTTAAATTCGTATTACTACTGATTAAAAAATACATAATTTTCACGTATGAAAACACTTTTTTTTAATCCATTAATATGCATATACGCCGACTGGAATTTTTTATAGCATTGCCCGCTTTATTAATTTTTGTTGTTAAGATGTGATATATAAAATTCATATGTTTTATTATTATTATTCTTAACCGCTCATCATCTATTACAATAGCTCGTATTTAATTTTTTATTTTATACCGCCAACTACTTGTATTTTTACCGATCACGATTAACGCTTTTAGCGTATTGAGCAGATTCTACAGATTAGTCTGTCTATATGTATGTACGAACGAGTTACTACAATTGATCAAACACTCGCTTTTTTTTTATAAAGCTTTAGTTGAAAGCTTTTTAAAATAACCGTGATAAAACATTGTTTAAATTTTATTTATTTATTTACTCGGATAAGAGTTTCGTTGTTTCGCTTTTAACATCTCTGTTATTTATTTCGCACCATAACCGCCGAATTGATAAAATTGTTTTGATGCCATGAATACTATAAAAATGACAATGAAAGAATGTAAACAATGTAAAAAATATTTATTAAACATCTTTCTTTTTTTTCTGTGTGCTCATGTCCTATCATCATTGCTGCAAGATTTGGCGATTTCTCATCATTTTGACGATTTTGTGCACCAAAAACGATTGACAATATATACCTTTTTTTTGACGATTTTTAAAAATTAAAAATTTAAATCATAGTCTTTACTTTAGTACATTAAAAGCCTGCTTAAGCTTTATACAGGGTCCGCCAAATAATTTTTTTTTTTGAAAATGCTTTAAAAAAAAACTACTGAATATTTTCTCAAATTTCTTTTTTTATTTGAAAGTACAATCCATCCGGTTAATAATGGAAAATAATTTCATTCAAATGGCTGCCTCGGCTGCCCATGCAGTAGCCTACACGATCGGTCCAATTTTTAAGCACATTATCGATTGTGTGCAGCTGTATTTCACCAATGGCTTCACGAATATTGTCCTCTAAAGCGTCAATTGTCTCTGGCTTGTCCGCGTAACACTTATCTTTGATGGCACTCCACAAATAATAGTCCAACGGTGTCAAATCGCAGCTCCGAAGTGGCCAAACGACATCAGCTCTGCGGCTGATAATGCGATCTTCAAAAACAGGGCGCATAACATCGAGTGTAGCTTCGGCTGCCAATATCCTCCTCTTAAATTTTTGTGAACAAAAATTCGTTCAACATGGCCCGATAACGATCGCCATTGACTGTAACGGCCACTCCTTGATCATATTCCAAGAAAAAAAGCCCAATTATGCCTCTGGACCAAAATCCGCACCAAACAGTGACTCGTTTTGGGTGCGTCGGCTTTTCAATGTATGCGTGCGGCAATTTTGCTTGTTTACATACCCGCCAAGATCAAAATGAGCTTCATCTGAAAAGATGATTTTTTTTGCCAAAATCGGCATCTCTGTAAGTCGATCGCAGGCCCACTTAGCGAAGCGAAAACGCATTGGATGGTCAATTGGCTTCAACTCCTGTACCAATTGGACTTTGTATGGCGTCACACACTGTCGCGAGCGTGGCCAAAAATGGTTAAAGTCAATGTGGGAAATTCATTATTTTTTTAATTTTGTCTTATAGAAAACAGTTCTATTAGTTGATATGTAAAATTTTTTTAAAAACTTTTGAGTAGTTTTGTAGTTATTGTATCTCAAAGTTAAGAATTCCCATGCAATATGGAAATTTGTGCGAAAACTTGAAATTTGGCATATTTTTGTCATAGGTAAAATTCAAAAATTCTTTTGGTAATGACTAAATTATTTGTAATAGAATTGTAAGCCAGGTATGTAATTGTAATTACAACGCTTTAATTGTTTAGAAATATTAATCATATGTGAAATATCGTTAGCCAAAGTACAGATCCACAAAAAATTAAGATTTTCATACATTTATTAACTTCAGTAGTGAATTAAAAAAAAACAACCAATATCACTTTTGAAATTTTTTGATATTTTATTGCCACAAGTATGTACCTTAACATATATAAATTTCAGCTGCTTCTGACTGCTTTTGTGGGCGTTATAAATGTTTTTAGTGTCCACATCAGTGCAGATTCGTGATATTTTTGAGCAATGGGTGCAGCTTAAGAAAAATAATACAACAAATGTGCTGCATCATATTGTACAATTTATGGAAAGTCCTATTCAAAGATTTCTAGTAGATATAGAGAAGGACTAACTAATATTCATTCTATTAAAAATTAGTAATAATTGGACAAAAAATAGACGCGGAAAAAGTAGCTTTGAAACTGAGTTGAGTACCTGGCTAGATAATGAGCTATTTTGTAAAGATATTTCTGATGTAAGTTTTTCTATATCATTGATTTTTTATATTTAAACATAAATAAATTCAATTAGGAACCAAGTACAAGTAGCGGTAAGGGTCGACCATCTGTTTGCTATGAAGATGCATCAGAGCGAACAAAAAGAAGACAAATCTAAGAGCTTGTTGCGCCCATTTCTACTGATGCTCTTACTAAAGCAGCAGGAAAAGTATATAAGTCCAAAAAAGATCAAATATCAGTAGAAAGAGCTTTAGCTTTATA
Organism: Sarcophaga rosellei; assembly: GCA_930367235.1. Lineage (NCBI taxonomy): Eukaryota > Metazoa > Arthropoda > Insecta > Diptera > Sarcophagidae > Sarcophaga > Sarcophaga rosellei. The sequence goes on along the minus strand of OV884020.1, from coordinate 25,460,982 downwards.
CATTGATATGGATCTCTCAGTCAAACAATACAACATGATAAGAAAGGTTGTAAATTCAATTCACGAGGATTGTTTTCGATCCTATTATTTAATTGCAGAAGCTAAAAAAAATCATTCCTGATGGTATTCATATAAACTTCTGCAGAGATTCCTTTGCAAATTGAAATATTTTAATATATATAAACAAATTTTAAATTGTTTAATAAAATATTGTTTAATTAGTATTTCAGCTATGGTAAAAATGTATCCTTATAATTTTCTAAGGATATGCGGAATGTGAGAAAATTAAATTTTAATCAGTTAGTAAAACATTTAAATCATAATTTGCGATTTTAAAAAAGTATATATTCATCTTTTTATGTCTTTTTGATACTTTTTTGAAAAAGGACATTTTTAAGGTAGGCGTATCCTTGCCACAAATTGAACGAAATTTGGAGGAAGTGTTAAGCATATTAAAACTAACAAGTGTATCAAATTTTATTAACATATCTTCTTTTTCTTCCAAGTTATAGCAATTTTTGATTTCAGGATATATGGGAAGGACACGAATCCTTTGACTTTAAATGACCAAATTTTAGGTATGATTATGTTTTACCAATTAATATAGGTGTGCCAAATTTCATTACTCTACTATTACTCCTTCTATTTTTGGCCACTCGTTATATATGAAATCGCGACAGTGTGCGTCATACCAAGGTCTTTATGCGATAAAACTAATTATCTGTCAAATCAGACATGAGCTAAGTGTTACCATTCACGAAATAATCACTAGTTGAAAAAAAAAACGTTAGATGGCGGACCCATTATTTGCTTTGCAATTGTTGCTTTTGCAAATTTATTTAGTAATAACAAGGAGTAAAGTGTCGTATTTTGAAATTATTTACGAGCACTTTTGATACTACAACATAAAATGCTAGATAACCTAAATAAAAGCCCTAATTAGTAAAGAAACTTAGAAAGATATGATCAGATATTTAAAGAAAAATGGGAAGTTCTGCAAATAACTGCAAATACCCTAACATTACCTCGCGAATAATAGCAATACCAAGAATTTTGAAATATGTTTGGCTCATTGTCACGTTTGACATGTATTTGAGTCACAATTGACTACCAAATTGATTCATAGATTTTAATTAAGAACTTAATTTTTTTATAAGCAATTTATTTTCATTAAATAAAATTTTAATATGTACATAATTAAATACTGTTAATAGTTAACATTTTGATATCTGAATAAATATTTCATATAAATATTTAAAATTCTCGACTTCATCAAGAGGTGGCTCACAACTGTCACTTTTTTCCCACTGGTATGGTTAACGCATTCCTCCTTCACTTTATCCTTCACAGTTCTTGAATGTACATCAGATTAGTTTTACAACGAGCTAGTAAAAAGATTTAATATTGGTCAAATGATTCACACAGAAAAGATACTTACATTTCCAAACACTTTCTGTTCCTTTTACACTGCACTTCGATTTCTTGTTCCATTATATTTTGATCCTACAATTTTTTTTTAATTCTTATCTTAATTTATTAATGTTGTCTTTTTTTTATTAATTTTTTCCAAAGTTTAAACATTTTTAACACTTAAATTTTCATTTTCAAATTTGTCACAAGTGAAATTTTTTCTTTTGAAAGATATTGTCAAAATATATCTGACGCCCTCAAGTCTGATAATCAAAAGACCGGTCAATTTACCGTCACTAATGATGTATTGTTGGAAATGCAACTCTACAGCTGAAAAGTACTATAAAATGTTATGTATGTATGTATTAGTAAGTGAATGTGTTAGTTTCGGTCATTCATTTCTTGTAGGGAATTTATACCATTAATGACAGGAAAGACCTCTGCAGGAAGGGAGTTCCACATACAGATAGTCCAACTAAAGAACAAATTTTGTCTGTAATTCATTATGCGATGCACTGGCCAATCGACCACAAACGGAAATGCAGAGTGTTACATGATTCTCGGGAACAAGTCCCCTTATTTCACTCGAAAAAATCCATTGTAGTAGCGATAAAACAGTGAAACACAGGCCACATTGCAACGATGCTTTAATAAATCAATGGAGTTGGATACCCTACCGTCATCAACGAGAACCTTCGCCCTCTCCTGTACGCGGTCAAGAGGTCTCAAAATAAACATTGAGGCACCAGCCCATTCATGAGAGTTTTATTCCATTCTCGGCACGATATAAATGGTGTAAGTAGGAAGAAGATGAAGCGAAATATTTCCTGCATTGTATTAAGGAGCCAAGGCACTACATAATGTGTAGGTTCTAGCCAAAATCACACTGAATTTTCAGAACGTCAAGATCTTCTGACTCCCTAATATTTTCACCACCCATTGATATAGATGATGCAATATTATTGCTGCTCTTATGTGTCAATAAATAACCCTGGGATAGACGTTTAAACCTTAAACAATTTTTTCCTAAAAATTATATAAAAAAAAATATCAAAAATGAGAATAAGAGATGGTAGCTTTTAATTTTCAGCCTTGACTAAATTTATTAAGAAATATTAGAATTATCACATTCTCCAGCTAATGTAGAGAGAGTATTAAGTCAAGTTAATGTAATGAAAGGAAGTCGCCGATGGAATATTTTTTATATTTCGTTTTGATCTGACCTAGGGTTTGAACCGCGGACTTACGTCTAATAAGCCAACACACTACCGACTGTACTACGGCGGCTTCACATCCAATTGTCGTAAAACAAAATGTGTAGTGCAACAGGTGAAGTCGCCGTGGTCTAGTAGGTAGTGTGTTGGCTTATTAGACGAAAGGCCCGAGTTCGAATCCCAGGTCAGACATCAAAACGAAAATATGAAAATATTTCTTCGGCGGCTTCCTCTCAGCAGATTTCTGGCAAAAACTCTGAGAGTAAAAATTGCCATGAAAAGCTTCTCAAAAAATCTGTCGTTCGGAGTCGACTTTAAACTGTAGGTCCCGCCACTCATGTATAAAATTAACGCACACAACATGAGTGGTGTTGAGAAGCTAGGCCGTAATCCTGACTGAAGGGTTGTAATGGCCAATTATGTATTATGTATGTAGTGCAACAGGTTCCCATGAAACAATATAGCCGGTGCTGAAAAGTAGCGAATATTCTTAAAGAATTGCACGAAATTTTTTTTCGCAGAACTAAGCAATTCTAGCAGCTCCGTCAAGGTAGACGTAGACCTTGCCGAACCTTTTGATACCGTGCGAGGCTTCAGAAAAGGCGACCCTTTTCATACGACCTCTTCATCTTCAGGGAGCGTGTTCTGCAAAAGGCGGGAGTGAATCGCAATATCACTATTTTTCAAAAAAGCGTTTACGTACGCTGACGACATTGACATCATAGGGCGTACCAAGCGAGATGTTACTGCTGCCTTTAGTGCCATTGAACGGGAGTCTACTAAGGTGGGTACGGCAGTAAATGGGGGAAAAACAAAGTATATGTTATTAACAACTAGAGACGTGCAACTAGAGATGAGCAAGATGCTCATCCTCAACGACATAGACGTTGTGCAGCTAAATAATATTCAGCGGCTGCGTTGGCTCGGCCATGTCTTTCAAATGGAGGAGGATGCTCCGGGGAGAGGGGTATTTGATGCGTGGATCTGCGGAAGTTGGCGAAGGGGACGACCTCGCATGCGTTGGAACGACCAAATCGAGAAAGCCTGGAAAGATGTGTTGCGGAAGGCCGAATCCGTTAATCGTGTTGTTAATGGCCAATTAACTAAGTAAGTGATGTTCGTTGTAGAATGAGCCGAAAAGTAAGTATGTTTGCTAATTCAAATAAATTTAATCTGTTCACTTTTTATTATTAAATATATATAATATAAATATCTTTTAAGGAAGTTCTAATATAATTAACAATATTTGCATGCCGCATATCACAATTGGTTGTTTCAAGTTAATTCCTGTTGAGTCGAGGTAAACGTTTTACCTTTTAAACCAATTATCTATTAATGCAAACAAAGCTATTTATATTATAAGGAAATGTTATCAAAATAGTTCTATATAATGCTAAGTATATGGTACACTATGCAACGTGTTTATACAACTATACACTTTCGTTGTGGATTGCATAGTATATAGTAGAGGTTATGGTTTCATTTAGTGTTGTATTCGAGATTCCCAAGAGATGAAAATAATTTGGTATTTTCTGGTTGTATTTTAGTTGCTTCCTTAGTATGTTTTCTGATGGTACCTTTACTTGTTTATTAGAATTGAAAAACTCTATGGATCTTCCTCCCAAATGTTGAGCTTTCACAGTATCCGACTTTGCTTTTACTATATTTGCAGCTGCTGATTTGCTAAGTCCATATTTATCACAAATTGTTCTGTTCATAAATCCAACATTAAAATCGTTAATCATTATAATTTTTAATCGGTTTTTTTTTCTAATTTTGAAGTCTTGACTTATCTTCACTTTATCCCTTTTTAGTAATTGAATGTAAAAAAAAATCAAAAATAAATATTTAAAACGTAACAATAAATAACGGTAATCATGGTGAATTCTTATAAATTTTTTATTTTGATATTTTTCTTAGTCCCTCTTAGTCATTAAAGATTCCATTGTTTTGCAACTGCTGTTCCTCTGTTTATAGCCTTTTCATAAACTATATCAATTACTAGACAATTATTTGACAGATTTTGTAACGGAGATCTTCAAACCACGATTACTCTCTTGAAACGCACCACGTCTTCACATAAGATTGACTGAACTTCACTCACTCATTCGCTTGCTTTGCCTTGCCTTTTATATGGTAGAGTAAACAGTCTGATGAATGTTCTTGAAGGCGAATATTCATGACTTCGCCTTCTCGAAATCTCTATAAATGTAAACATCTTTGCTGTGTTGTTTGTGTATTTTTGTTTACCATTTTTCTATGCTGGTGTTTGTTGTTATATTAAGCAGTACGATAATTTGTAAACAGGTTTATTGACTGCATTGTTTTGTTTTTGTAGCTTCTATTTATAATTTTAATGTTAAGCGATGGAAAAGCAAAACACCAGTATCTAGATTTTTCATTTTCCTAACAATATAAATCCATATACATATATACAGATACATATAAATATATTTATACATTATAATTACAAACTCCCGAAAACATCTGCCCTCAATGATTGTTTAGCGATAGCAATCATTGTTATAAGAGCTCTATAAATCTCTCTATTTTTTTAAGAACTGAGCTGAAAGTTGGAACCACTTTAAAAAAATTAATGTATTTTCCTTGATAACTTCGGAATTTTTGCATAATACGGATAAGACTTTACGTGTTGCTTATGGTTGAACCATCAACTTGTGATTTACATGCTCTCTGTTGCCAAATTATTTATAAACTAATACATTTTTGTTAAATATTTTTTTTTTTAATTTTATCTTTAATCTGACGAGATTTCTGCTTAAATTTCGAAATAAAATCATCGAAAGTCCATTAAAAACAAAACTATCACTTTATTGAAAACTGACAACCAGTGACCCGGCTTAATCTTGTCAACCGCAGGAAAAATTAAGGCCCCGATTATGGTTCACAACAGTTGTAAATTTAGTGTTGTAGTTTTAAAATTGCGATTATGGTTCACAACATCTATCGCCAGTGTTGTGCTTTATGTTGTGTGTGTTCACATAGCCTGATTATGATTTACAACAGTTGTTTTTAAGTGTTGTCAGAACTGTCAAAAATTTACAACAGCTCATTAGCTGTTGTCTTGTTGCCGCGTTCAGTTTAAAAAAGAAAATGGATAAAAATTTGTAAGTATATGTATATACCAGTGCATATAATTTTTTGTGGAAATTTTAAAAATTATAAATAACTGGAAATATTTTATAGAAAAATAATCACTAACAAGCAGAAGGAAAAGCTGGTCGAATTCATGACAGCAAATCCTGACATTGACAAGTTATCATTTTGAGCAAATAAGACGCAGCATAAAGGGACGTGGGAGAAATTTTCATTGGAGCTAAATGACTTGGGTCCACCCATTAGAGTTTCAAAAGAATGGCAAAGGGTTAGTTGAAGAATTGTAGCATTCTTAAGCCATGGACTCATTATGAAGCCAATTTGAAAAGAAAATTCTCTGCCAATAGAAAAAAACTTTCAAGTTACTGGTGGTGGTCCGTCGACGGAAATTGAAGCAGAGCACCGTAGAGTTGGTGTTTATGCAATGGAAAGTAAATCCAAATGGATTTGCAATGGGATTGCAAATTCAAGACGAATCCTCATACGATATTGAAGGGCCTTAAACTAGCACTAACCGAAAAGCTACAAAATACAAAAAATAAGATGGGGGGACCAACAGGTGATATTGCTTGGTTTAAAACGTCTTGATAAGGGCTGATATAAAAATGATCAAATAAATAAAAAATGCTAGAAATAAATAGGGAAAAAGCTGAATTACAAAATGAATTATTAAAAGCCAAACTCCTTTTAACCCAAAAAAAAACTTGAAATGTAAACTATTTATGAATTTGTATTTTAGCTTTAAGTAACTATGTGATCTAAATAAATTTTAATGTGATAAGAAGGTTTTTTTATATTTATATATTTTAATTTGATTTTGAAAGGAATTTATTGCAATCCATACATAAAATATAAACGCTAATAAAACTAGCCTTTATTTTTAATTGTCATGTTTTAACAAGAGTTAAAATTTGTGTTTTATGTAGGCTTTTTGTTTTTTAACGTAATAATTTTTGTTTTCAATTGGCAGTTTTATACACTCATAGTTGTATTTTCAAGGAAAAGTATACTAACATTGAAGAGCAACACTGTGACATACACAACATCTAGATGTTGTAAACCATAATCAAGAAAGTAATAAATGTTGTGTTGTCTCTGTTACAACACAACATTTATGTGTTGTGAACCATAATCGGGGCCTAAATAAATTGATTCCTCTAACAGTGGTCTGTGGTTGTCCATAGTGATTTGGAAAAACAGACTTCATAAATGTCAACTATTTTTTGTTTTCCATTTCTCACACAGTAAATAATATTACACCTAACCCTATATTGTTTAATGTTCAAAATTGTATATTCAATAATAAAATTTATATATTTCTTGTTATTACCAATAACAATCGGCCGATGTTATTGCATTCATTAATTTCTTTTTAAATTTACTACCCTTACGTATTACATTAACAAAACTTTAACTACTTAATTGTTCCAATAACATAACTTTGAATTCATTCATTGCCTATTAATATTAAACATTTTTATTTCGCTATATTGAAGTTAGGTTTTAAAAATCATATTAGAATTAAAGCCATTATTACAACGGCATTATTAACGGCAACTAAAGAGAGTATTTTAACGGGCAGATAAATTGCTTCCCATTATTATGAGTATGCAATAAGATAGAAGTGAAAGTTTAGCTAAAGGGATGATCATCCTGCCTTTAACTTTTAAAGTTAAGTTTATGTTTGAACTTGCCAAATTATACATTATTTTCAATATGGCAACTTCAAATTTAAACACAATGACCATATACAACAAAAAAAAAAAGAAGCCCGTCGTTGCCACTGCGTTAAAAAAACTTGTTTAATTGAGCAGTTATATCGACATTGCTCCAACACTGCCATATTTTTAAAAATTTCCTTAACTTTATTGCCGCCGTAGTCTAGTAGGAAGTGTGTTCGCTTAATAGACGTAAAGCCCGGGTTCGGCCCCCAGGCCAGACACCAAAACGAAATATGTATATAAAAAAAATATTTCTTCGGTGACTTCCTCCCAGCAGATTTCAGGCAAAAACTCTGAGAGTAAATAAAAACATGCCATGAAAAAGTTTCTCAAAAATCTGTCGTTCGGAGTTGACATTAAACCGTAGCTCCCGCTACTTAAGTATAAAATTAAGGCACACAACATGAGTGCTGTGAGAAGCTAGGCCGTAATCCAGACTGAAGGGTTGTAATGGCCAATTATGTATGTATGTATTAACTTTATTTTATCTGTAAGTTGTAATAACGAAAATAAGTTAAAGGTAACTTATCAGTTCCCTTTAGCTAAAGGTACCTTTAACTAAACCCAAGTTTAACGGCAAGTTGTAATAATGGCCCTTAGAAAATTGATCGCTGTTATGATTGTTCAAGAGTCACGTTTTTATCACTTCCGATGTTTTCACATTTCCATTCTTCTTTGTTAATGTTTTTCTTTTTGTACTACGCTTTATTAAAAGAGAAAAATTAAGATATAATTGTTGTACTCTAAATGCGATACTCCTTAATGGAAGCACAAACTAATTACATACATAATGGGTCATTACAACCCTTCAGTCAGGATTACGGCCTAGCTTCTCACACCACTCATGTTGTGTATGTTAATTTTATACATGAGTTGCGGGACCTATAGTTTAAAGTCGACTCCGAATGACAGAATTTTGAGAAACTTTTCATGGCAATTTTATTTTACTTTAAGAGTTTTTGCCAGAAATCTGCTGAAAGGAAGTCGCCGAAGAAATATTTTTTCAAATTTCATTTTGATGTCTGACCTGGGATATAATAATATAATAAAAAATTAATATGTTTAAATTAAGTGCTACATACTTGACTTTACGTAATAGGTATGGAACCAACATGAATTAATACGTTTTATTTATTTTAAATTGTACATTATTTCTTCTAGATTGCGTACTTTTTATTTACTGCTATTATTATTGTATTTTACATAATATTCTTATTATTAATAGGCTTATTCTAAATAAAATAAATAGAAACACTGCTGAAAGGCAAATATAATTTCCTTTTATAATTGACTTGACACTTCTTTATTAGTAGTAATTAAATTTTTTTCAGAAGTTTTGCCAGCTTGCATTACGATCCCCTTTTATGTTGGAGGGACGAACATTTAAAGAGTACGTTTTCCATACTGTACTATAAATTATCCTTGAAAGCATAGCAGTGTTCATGAAATGAAATATCAATTTAACTATAGTAAATACAATCTAAAGTAAATGTCTTTTGTGCTTAATAAGACTTTTTTTTAATTTTCTCATAAAGAAATTCATAAAAATAAATTACAAAATATTCGAAATAAAATGCAATTATTATATGTATATATATAAAAATGTAAATAATACAACGAAATCTATACCAAAAATTTATATACTAGAGTAGTAGTTCCTTTATTCGGTTCCGAGGAAAAAGGCACACAATTACTAAAAATGTATTCCCCTTCAGTGTTATTATCATTATATTTTACAATTGATACATAAATACGTATAATGCTTGTATTATATTCATTGTATGTACATACATATGTATATTGCGTATACCATGTTTAATAATGTAATTGAATTTAGTCTTTTATGTTTTTATTACTCATAACTTAATCTCTTTGGAGGCACAATATAAATGCTTAATCGAATTTCTCTTGATTTGGCATGCAAATGAAGAATTTTGAACACCATGTATTAATGGCCTGTGACATATTGGTCATCCATTCGACAGGTCGATGTATTGTCATGTAATAGACTGGTATACCCGATAGGATAATAATTGTGCCGACACCTACTTCAAGTGGTGATTGGAAGAATGATGAGATCACAAGGAATAGGCATATGATTAAATATATAATCGGTAAAGCAATATTTACACGTATTGGTCTTTCGGTCTTTGGTTGCTTATAACGTAACCATAATAAACCGGAAACTGATATCAATGTAAACAAAGCTTCCACATAGCTAACATAGTTAATAAGAGCATAAACATCTTTAATAAATAATAGAATTAATGTTAAAACACACTGAAAAAGAAAATGAAAGCTTATTATTAGTACATCACATATATTGTTTAAAAATCGATTTTTCTTACCAAAAATATTAAAGATGGTACTGGTGTTAGACAATTTACATTAATCAATGATATAGCAGCGGGCAAGTGACCATTACGGGCACCCACAAAAAATAGACGTGATGAAGCAAAAATTGCACCATTCAATGAGCCAAAAGTTGAACAAGCCACAAAAAATGGCATTAGCCAGGCCATGTATCCCAACATTCTATCACCAAAAGTAACAGCGACAGCATTAGAGGATAACAACTCATCGGAAGTCAAGACAGAAAAATATGCAATATTTGCAACCACATAGATTACGGTCACGACTGGCATAGAAATACAAATGGCCTTTGGCAAATTTTTATACGGATCCTTTAATTCTTCCGTTACGAAATTTAAATAATTCCAGCCGGAATACGAAAACAAACCATTGTAAAATGCTAAAGCTATAAGGCCTGGTTGAGTTAAAGTGCCTTTCATTGGCTCCTGCCAATTGTCGGTATGGCCAGTAAATAAATACCAAGCACCTGCTGCTACAATTACTAGTAAAGCAAAAACTTTGGTGCCAGTGAAGATATCAGTCACCCGTGTTACCCACTTAACATTGTAACAATTGATAACAGTAAGCAGACCTAGAACAAATCAAAATTTTTTGTTTTATTACAACAGAATTACTATATGAAACCTTTAAAAATACTTACATGTTATAACGGCCGCCAACAGTTGTATTGCTGCTGCCGGAGGATCACAACTTGGCCAGAATGGTTGCAACAAATATTGAGCAAATGTTAATGCAGTAATTGCATTTCCCGTAGGTACTAAAACTAAAAGAGCTACCCAGAGATATAAAAATGCAGGTAAAGGGCCGAATGCTGTTCCTATGTATGCGTAATCGCCACCAGATTTTGGTATCATTGTGCCTAGAAAATAAAACAAATTATGTAGGAATCAAATATACATATTTAACAAGAGAAAAAATTCAAACTATTAAAATTTTCTAAAATTCAATCCAAGCGTACATATAATTGGGCAATTCACACAAACCCTTGTATCGTTGTATGACGTGTATTGTTGGACGAATATACAACAGTGTATGCTTGTTGTTGATTATTTTCATATCAAGTTTATGTAAATTCCAAAATATCCATATCAAAACTATAATCCTTCGCATAGATAATTAATTAATTTACTTTGTTTCTGTAATATTTTTCATTTTGTTGTTTGAAAATCAAATTACGAATACTAGTCTTCTTCTTCTTATCGCTTTTTGACGTTTGGAATACGAAATACACAATACAACATAGCATTGAGCGTTCACAAACAAAAAGTGTATTCAATACAACATACACGATACAAAGTCGTGTGAATTGGCCAATTGTATCGGTTAACGTGATTAATATTAATTTATAATAATTAAATAATAGCACTTAACAAAATTGTAAGATTTTATTAAAAAATATACTCATTTCTTGATAAATATATATAAGAATTGGCTGCCGGGTATACCTACTATTAGGATTTTATTATAGTTGTGTAGAGGTCCGGATTTTGGTATAATAGAGAATTTGTCCTTTACCTAGGTTTACTCAATTGCAATTAATGTTATGAAATTAATTTTTATTTTAAGATTTACGTAAAAGCTCGTGCTCTATTCAACTTTTAAAGTTGTTCTGTCTGACTAATAACTTTGAGCAAAAAGTATTCTAATGATACATACTAAAAAAAGAATCAAAACCTTGATTTTATTTTGAAAAAATAATTTTTGATGTCAGTCAGGATTACGACCTAACATCTCACACCACTCATGTTGTGTGTGTTAATTTTATGCGCGAGTGGCGGGACCGACTATAAAAACATTTATCAAGCTTGTAGAACATGTGCTCTAGCTGTCATAAAATAACATCTAAAGAGATGGACAGAAGAATTTTTGACATTTCCAATGCTGATCTATTCAAAAATTAGGGTTCAGCTGTTAAAAGAAGGTAAAGGAGCACTTTGGAGCACACAATATGGAATCGATTCCGTCAGAGTAACAATCATGGTCTAGTTGCTCGTAAAATTCCGTTTAGAAGCAAGACAAACAAAGGGAAACAATTTTATGAGGAGCATATAATAAAGCCTACAAATTGTTGGCATATTGTACTTTGGACAGATGAGTCCAAGATAAGACTGAAGTATTACTCTGGAATGGAATGGACGCAACGTCCAGCTTTCATACAAGTGCATAACACTTAAGTCCTTAGAGATAGGGTTAATAATTTATGAGTGCTTATCGGCGAATGGCACTGGTAGTTTAATTCTCATTGAATGTAGCCGCCGCAGTGTATCTCAAAATCCTACAGGAGATTGCAATACCAGAAAAAAGACAACAACCAAAAAAATTTCACTCTGCAACAAGACAAAGCAAAACCCCACAAGACAAAATTAATAAAAAAAAAATTCCTTAAGAAATAAAAATATGAATATTTTGAAGTGGTCTCCGCAGAGCCCAGACATTTCCCCAATAGAAAACGCTTGGGCGACTTTTAAAATTCGCATTTCCTAAGATACATAGTAAAAATTGCAAAAATTGTAAGAATACGTAACTAGGCATCGGGTAAACTTTTCAGTTGATCAGTGTTTCAAGCTTGTAGATTTGGCAAATCTTCGGGCATTGTGGACATTGCAACAAGTAGGAAAAATTCAGTAAGTCTTGTGTGAAGAAGCGTTGCGTGTGAAGAGAACAGTCGTAGTTTGAAGATCTCCGTCGTAAAAGTCTGTGCTGTAAGCGAAGAAAAATAGCGAAGAAGCAATTATTGTTGTATACGGCAAGTTGTAAAACAGTGGCACACAAAAGTAGCGCGAACAATAAAGAATTTAATTGAAGCTAAACACAAATTTATTTCTATTTTGTTTGCAATCAACGAACTCATATTTTAAAACGTTTTTAAAAAGGTAAAAACGTAACTTGGGCAAGTTATTTTTTCAGTATGAAGTTCTATTATGTTATTAAGCTGTTATTTTTATTTTAAAATCATACTACATGTGTTAATAAAATATTGTAATAAAATTTTTATCACGGCGAACTTAATAGTCAGGAATAATAGTCTGCTGTGCTCATAAAAGCACCTGGTATAAGTTCGCCCTGATTTTTACAAAATACTAAAATATATTTCCTAACGATCTATTGTCGAATAATTGCTTTTAGCAATCTATTTTTGTGCACATCAGAGATCAGCAATGAGTATTCAAAAAGATGAGTAGATTCGAATCATAGTTACAATTTCTGATACTTATACGTATTCAAACTTATTTTAATATCATACTCATACCACTCATATTCAAAGTTAAAAGCACTCATCGTACTCATACTTAACAATACGCATGATGTTGTTAATTTCGACTCTCCATTACTCAACATTCAAGAATCACAAAATAAGTATGACTCGCGTACGAACAATACAATACTCACTAAAGGCTGTCTTTGTCTTTTTCTTTCTTCTTTTTTGGTAAATGCAACAACAACTAAGACTGTAAATTTTTATGAATGATTCGAATCACTGGAATGATTTATGAGTATTATAAGTATTTTTCTTAAGTTATGGATCCAAATGGGTAGGCTTATGAATCAAATATATTTCGAATGTTATGAGTTTGATGTCAACGTTGTACTCATACTCATTGCAACCTGTACTTATAAATCAATGTTGTAGTGAGTACGAATGAATCAGAGTAGTTCAATTTCAGTACTGTTGACTCACTCATACTAAAAATTTCATGAGTACTTATGAGTAGCGAAAAAACGATTCTTTGCTGATCTCTGGTGCACAGTGTATTTTTACTGCCAGTTACGGAATATAAATTGATAACCAATTATGTATTGCAATGTATTTTTGGTATAACTTTCGCTTATTTTTTTAAATAAAAAGATGTAATTAAAAACTATTAAAAACATAATATTTCATTGAGAAGAAACATACACGAGGTAAAACGAGTTCATTGAAATGTTTAATTTTAATTTTTAAAATTAAATTTTATTATCTGAAACAAAATATCTATATTAATATATACTTATGTATGTATGTATTTATTTCTATATATATTAAATATTTTTATGTATGCATGTGCATATATTGGCTTTAATTAGCTTAAGCTAGACATATAAATATAATGTAAAATGGTGTCTATTTTCACAGTAACATAACTGGAAATTTGAAGTGAAAATGCTTAAACCTGTAAAATTGCTTATAAACTGTTTCTGCATTAAAGAAATATGCAGACTTTATTTTTTACACGCAGCGAAAAACATTGTTGAATAGAAGGAATAAATCACTCAATAATTTTGTTTATTTGGGTCCATATCAAAAGTTATATATGCGAAGAATTTCCAAGTTGACAGGCTTCAGCTTCAGCAAGGATATCAACTAAGAACTATGCAGCCCAAAGCCCGTACGCGTCTGATCTCTATGCTAGAAGTTGCTATTGGATAATCCCAGTTTATTTGATCACAAAGTGATTCTACTTATTTACTGAATATTTCCTATTTAAGAGTGGACAGATCGGTTCTGTTCTTGGTGACGGACCTGCGCTGGTTTTTGTTGTTTTCCATAATTATTCTTCAAAATGAAAGATATTTAAATATCATAGTGATTCCTCGTGATCCGCATAGATATTCAGCGGATTGGCAATATTTGTTTAGGTACAAATATATAAGAAGGCAACTGCCCTAGAAAGAAAAGACTAGGTTATAACCCCCTTGGGTAATGCGACTAGACAATAGAATGTGATGTGGACTAAAATGAAAACATTGATTCGGACACTTTGGCAATGATAGAAGATCTTCAGAAGCTGTCAGAAGGAATGTCAGAATGATAGCTTCCTAATAGTGCAATGACGATGTCATATATAATTCGCAATGTCATATCTTAAAAAAGGTTTAAGACAGACAGTAACGAATCTGGAGGCACAAAAGTTCCCTTAGGTTATTAAGGTAGCTGTCACTAGACAATAACGTGTGAAAAACAAAGCCCAAATGGCAACAAACTGAAGCTTAATTGTAGTGACTAAGCCTAAGACATCGACAAAAAAACTTAGGTTAGGTTCCGGGAATAGCTGGGGCATGAAAAAAACAATGATCGTAATTTTTTTCGATATTAGGTGGTAGCGAAAGACAACAAGTCATTGATTTAAATAAAATTTTTAACAAAATTCTGAAGTCTCTGTAGGACTGGGTATATGGAGACTTATTTAAGCCAGTGTATATAAATATACATACAATATATACAGAGACTTCAGAATTTTTACAGTTGATAAAGGCCTTCTGGCGATTATACAACGCTGTGGAGTGTATGTCAGCAGTATGGAATTTATTGAGAAAACATTGAATAAGAGAGTGTATTTAAACATGCTAAAGAACGAATTTAAATTAGCAATTTATGATGATTATTACTTCCAACAGCTTAATCTACCGTACCATGAAAATGACAAGGACTTTTGCTGAAGATGTAATGGCGAGGAAAAAGAGACGACAACAGAGCATCTTATGTGTTATTTTCCAGAACTTGAGAGTCTGGGACGAGAGATTTCTTGGACCCCAGAAGTTGGAACTCTACTTATTTGGATATATAAATATCTTATAGGGTCCAAGTTAGCTCGGCTTTTCATGGCGACTATAAATTTACAGCAGACAATTTTTTTATAAAATGTTATTGTCTATACATACATACATATCAGAGATCAGCAATGAATCGTTTTTAGGTACTCATAAATGAAATTTTGAATATGAGTGAGTCAGCAATATTGAAATTCAACTACTCTGATTCATTCGTACTCAATACAACATTGATTTATAATTACAGGTTGCAATGAGTATGAGTACAACGTTGACATCAAACTCATAACATTCGAAATATGTTTGATGCTCATTCAGATTCATAACTAAAAATACTTATAATACTCATAAATGATTCGAGTGATTCGAATCACTCATCAAAATTTACAGTCTTAGTTGTTGTTGCATTTACAAAAAAAAAGAAAGAAAAAGGCAAAGACAGTGAGCAAAGCAAACACACAGCCTTCTAGTGAGTATTGTAGTGTTCGTACGCGAATCATACTTATTTTGTGATTCTTGTAAATGTTGAGTAAAGGAGAGTTGAAATCAACAACATCCTACGTGTTGTTAAGTATGAATATGATGAGTAATTCAAACTTTGAATATGAGTAGTATGATATTAAAATAAGTAAGAATACGTATAAGTATCAGAAATTATGAGTATGATTCGAATCTACTCATCTTTTTGAATACTCATTGCGGATGTCTGATGGAGAGTCGAAATCAACAACATCATACGTGTTGTTAAGTATGAATGTGATGAGTACTTCAAATTTTAATTATGAGTAGTAGTTCCATGATATTAAAATAAGTATGAATGCATATAAATATCAGAAATTATTAGTATGAGTCGATTCTACTCATCTTTTTGAATACTCATTACTGATCTTCGATAGGTATAAGGTTCAAAACCCGCGAGATGTTTTCTGTTTTTCATATTCTGAATCTGTTCGATCGCTTAACAATCAACAACATCATGCGTATTGTTAAGTATGAGTACGATGAGTACTTCAAACTTTGAAAATGAGTATGATATTAAAATAAGTATGAATGCGTATAAGTATCAGAAATTATAAGTATGATTCGAATCTACTCATCTTTTTGAATACTCATTGCTGAACTATGATACATACGTAATTGGTCATTACAACCCTTCAGTCAGGATTACGACCTAGTTTCTCACACCACTTATGTTTTGTGCGTTAATTTTATACATGAGTGGCGGTACCTACAGTTTAAAGTCGACTCCGAAGGACAGATTTTTTGAGAAACTTTTCATGGCAATTTTATTTACTCTCAGAGTTTTTGCCAGAAATCTGCTGAGAGGAAGCCGCTGAAGAAATATTAATTCATATTTTCGTTTTGATGTTTTACCTAGGGTTTTAACCGCGGCCTTGCGTCTAATAAGCCAACACAATACCTACTAGACTACGGAGACCTATATAATTATAAAATAATTATTGTAACATTTCTTGTCTTTTTAATGGCTTTACACTGATTTCAAAATATAATTACTGTGTTTCTATCTTAGGTTATTGTCAAGTTATTTACAAAATACGTATTTTTTTGCGAAATAAAAACAAGCATGTATCATTCGACGAAAGTCTCAATAAGAAGAATTCGTAAATGGTAATACGTTCGCGCGTCAAATGAGAATGTGTTTGACAATAATGATTGAAGATTAAATATTTTCAGACAATTGCGTATTTTATTGTTTACCATACACTTTAAACGAAAACTGTGATTCGTTTACACAAAATACGTTCGTTAGCTTTAATGCTTGTTTATGGACGGGAACGAAATGAAAAGAAGTCTGACCTTCTGACGGAAAAGCTTTGTACACAAATATAATTTATTACGTAGTTTGTATACAATTTATAAATATAAATAGTGAGTCTGTAGGAGGTCCAATATTAACAAGAAATCGATAAGTGGCATTTTACTTTAAAGATAAACGATCAATATACAGTGGACAGCAAAAGTCTTAGTACGGTAATATATTTTGACAAAAAAGTCTACACAGGCTTAATACTCTTGCACAAAGTCCCGATATGACTTCAAGAGATTATTTAGGAGATTATTTGAAAGGACGGTTACGTAATCGCTAAATCTCAAACAAATGTCAATCGAAAAACTTGCTCATGATGGCACCTGACAACACTAAACAAAACTGATACATTCAATTCCAAATGGGTTAAATGGAGGGCTTCATCTTAAGGGATATTCTACTAAATACAAGGGATAACGTTTTCATATATTAGACCTTTGAATTTTAAATTTACTCAGGGTTCTCCTTGGAGGTACCAATGGAGTCATCTGAAACTTTTCCTTAATTTTCTCTTGTTTTATGAAAAACATTAAAAAATTGTTTGTTTTATAATAGAACAGAAATAAATTAATAAAATAAATATATAAACTATAAATTTTTATATAAACGTATGGCTAAAATTCATGAAATTACTAAAATATATTGCCGTACTAAGACTTTTACTGTCCACTGTATGTACTCGTATGTAATTAATATGAATGAAGAGAAATTCGATTGTTGTCTTGATGTACACCACTTGGAGTGCTATTTCTTTAACGTACCGTGTCATTCGCCCACTCGTCTCTTATTAGTAGTAATCGAAAGTAGTATGGGATTGTCAGGGGGAGGTGAATTAGCTAAGCAGAAAAAATACGGTTAACTTCGCGAGCAAATTCTTTTGGCCTTAATTGGATGATCTGGACATCAACGACATATGGTTTGAATAGGACGGCGCTACGCCCGTCTCAGACTCATGCCACATTGAATATTCTGGTGATGGCCACAGAGAGCGTGCGGTTTGATGTCGTCATAGTTTTTCTTGTGGGGCTTTCAAACGGCGGAGGTGTATGCGCATAAGCCGTAAATTATGTGTCTACCAAATTCAGAGTGATTTATGCACCAGAGATATTCCACTCATTATGACACATACTCATATTTCTGTTTTAGTTTTGAATTCAAAGGCAGAGAGCAGTGTTGAAAAATTCAGTACTTTTGTACTTTTTTCAGTACTTTTTTATAATTACATATTTCATGTCTTGCGCTTTTCAACTATTAATTCATTAGCAACATGTTCAATGTAATGCTAAAGATAGAAGGCTTTAGCCCCGGTTAGCCAAATGTCCACGGAACGTATGTTCGTTTTTAGAACATCAGAAAGCAGTGAAAACGCTTGCCGAACCGTAGTATAATTTCGGTAAGCATTTGCATTGTTCTTCATATGGTTAAAAGCAAACCAAAAAGTTGTAATGACTAATTAGATATGTTGTATGTATTTTTGTACAAAAGTACCATTTGTTGCAAAAAAGTTCTCTTTCAGTTATAGTTCAGTACCATTTTAAAATTTCAGTTTTGAAACACTGGCAGTAAGGGTTTTAAAATTGGCATATAATATAGTGCCATATGTGTACACTTCCGTGTTTTTTCGAAACTGCTCCTGATCCACACATAAAATGTTATACATTGTAGAAAAAAAATTTTTCAAAGTCAATATAAAACTACTTTGTCCATTTTATTTTTAATAGGCTTTTAATACTTAAATCAATGCTGGGTCTGAGAATTATGTTGTAGTAAAAAATTAAAATATTAGGAAAATTATGAAAATATGAATCCTCTCTCCCCACTAACGTTAAAATGTAATTTTTTTCTAATGTTAGCTTGGAATTCATACGATTTTTAAACTCGGCATAATGTTAGAAGTTTAAATAAAGACAAACTTCTTTCATTACAGTTGTTATCAGAAATATGTTTTACGATAATTCCCAAAAAAAATAGTAAATAGTATTTAAAAACGAAATTTCTGAAAACTTTATTTATTAATATAGTCATTCTATCATTTACTAAGATGTAATTTCAAAGGCATACAATTCAAAATTAGAAACAGTTTGATTTACTTCTCTAAAGATTTTTTGAGTTATTATGCTTTGAAAATAAATTAAAATCTGTAATACTTAAAATTGTCTTACGTATTGTAAAAGTCTGTTACGAAAAAAGTTATTTCGTCCTTTATTCAAGGCAAAGATCAGCAATGAGTATTCAAAATGATACTTATACGCGTTCATACTTATTTTAATATCATGTAACCTCTACTCATATTCAAAGTTTAAAGTACTCATCGTACTCATACTTAACACTACGCATGGTATTGTTGGTTTCGACTCTCTTTTACTCAAAATTTACAAGAATCACAAAATAAGTATGATTCGAACACTACAATACTCACTAGAAGGTTATGTGTTTGCTTTGCTTGTAAATGCAACAACAACTAAGACTGTATATTTTTATGAATGATTCGAATCACTCGAATCATTTATGAGTATTATAAGTATTTTTATAAATTTATGAATCTGGATGAGTAGGCGTGTGAATCAAACATGTTTATGAGTTTGATGTCAATGTTTTACTCATACTCATTGCAACCTGTACTTAGAAATCAATGCTGTAGTGAGTACGAATGAATCAGAGTAGTTGAATTTAAATACTCTTGACTCACTCATACTCAAAATTTCATGAGTACTTATGAGTAGCGAAAAAACGATTCATTGCTGATCTCTGATTAAAGGCTCATTTCAAAATCAATTTTCGGTCTTTGAATTGTTTGATGTCTTTTGTATGTTTTTTCATAAGTTTTTTATAAAGAACCCTGTGGACAGGAATAGATTATCTCTTGATGTACTATCAGTAATGTATTAAGTGAAGCGTAAAATTTCAGAAATAAATTAATTAAATAAAAAATAAGCAAATAAGGTGTATTCTGATTGTTGAAGTGATCGGTCGTGTTTATGTTTGTGCTCCTGCAAGATTTTTGTGTAGTATCTGTGTTTTTGAAGTTTTGCATCCTGAAAATATTTTCTATAGTTGCATTTTGGGCAATAAATCGTGACATAAAAATAGTCAAAATAACATAAAAATACTGATTTGAAATTTATCAAAGTGAAATAACGCATAGCAACAGAGTCTAACTCTTCATGCAATATTTATTTATAATTTACAAAAACAAATATAAAACGGACAATCTTATTCTTGGTGACTCATCCTCAGAATTAAAACAAAATTAAGTAACTGAAATTGAACAACAACAAACTTACACAGTATCTTTAATCCTAACACCTACATAGCAACATTATCCTAAACAAAAATAAAAATTCCTAACATACAGTAGTTTTCCGATTTAACGAACCTATATGTTGTCAGGCCTGTTCGTAAAATTGAAAAGTTCGTTATATGCAGTACTAACTTAAATGTGGGTTTTTGGTATGAGAATAAGTTAAAAGTACATAAAATATTTTTTTAAATGTATTTTATAAAAATTAATTATTAATCGCCCCAGTTACAGGAATATGACATCACTGCTGCCTTTGAAACCATGAAAAGAGCCTGATCTCCATTATTGGAAATTCGCCCTGCTTTATAGACCTTCTATTTTTAGATCCAAAATTTGTTTTTTCCGCAATCTGAATGAGATTTTCTTTAGATTTTAAAATGGTACAAATAAAGGACTTTTTCATTCCATACTTATTATACAAATCTGTAATACGTAAATCATTTCGATGGTCATCCACAATTTTTATTTTATCTTTTAAACACAGTCTTTTTCTTCCACTCATTTTGATGTTTTCATCATACACAAAACTAAACATCAAGAAAAAAAAACACCGCTTAAAACAACGGTATATTTTTTTACTACACATTAGGTTTTTGTTATATTTGTCAAATGTCATTTTATCTTCATTCAAATCATATTTTTATTTGTTCGTTAAACTGAGTACAAAAAATAATTTTTGTTCGCTATTTAAGGTACTCAATAGGAAAAATTTGTCTGTTCGTTAAATGCGATGTTCGTAGAAACGAATGGTCGTTAAATCGGAAAACTACTGTATATAAAAATCTAGAATTCCATCAAAAGGGAACTCAGAGATAATGTAATATTGGTATTTTTTATGATATAGTTCGGTCATTCATCTGTAGCAAACTTATAACGATCTTACCATGTCATCATATTTGGTGATAAGACAAAAATAATATTTCGTTATTATAGTAGTCCAAGCTGAGACTAGAAGAAAACAACAAAATCGTATCAAATTTGAAAAGAAATCGGTTATCATTTAAAAGCTTTTATAGAGTCAACTCTCTGGTTGACTTAACCATTTCAAAGACAACCTAAGGGACATGTTTGAATAACAGTATTTAATTTCTCTTTAATATCCGTTTGTTTTAAAGTGAAGTATTTTATTGTCAATAGATTTAAATAATTTCGATTGACGATTTACATGGTGGTTAGAGCCATAGCTGACAGATTTATCATTATTTTGATGATTTTGAGCTCCAAAAATATCATATTGACGATTTGACGATTTATGCCCTTATTTTGACGATTTTTAAAAATTAAAAATTTACATCATTTTCCTTACTTTCGTGCATTAAAAACCACTTTAAGCTTTGTATTTATTTTGTAATTGTTACCACTGCAAATTTATGTTAGAAAAAACAAGGAGTAAATTATTATATTTTTAAGTTACTTTCGAATACCTGTGATGATTTTTCTGTATTTTATTTCTTTTTAACCCCTTAAATGCCAAAAAATTACAATTCCTAAATAACCTCGTAGTTGAAAATAATTTATCACTTGTCGTTGCAGACAATTTTTCAAATTCGAGTATAGCTTCTAATATTACCATCGGAAGAACAAAGGCAAGCGCCATTATTTTTTTCGTACGACTAATACTCAGGGTATGGATGGCATTGTGTTTGGAACTATGAAAATATGTTATGAGAAGAAGGAAAGAGAGAACAGTGTTTATGGACACTAGGCTTGTATATTTTTATACCATAAGTAATAGGCAAGACTTCTGCAGGAATTGAGTTCCGCATACGAATAGTCCAACTTAAAAACATATTTTTTCTGTAATACAGTTGCGATCCACTATCCAATCGACCACATACGGATGTGCTGGCCGAGAAAGACGAGCGTTACGTAAGATTATATGATTTTCGAGAACATGTCCCCTTATTTCGTTCGAGCAAAATCCTTTTGTAGTAGCGATAGAACGGTGAAACACAAACCACATTGCAACGATGCTTCAATGGAGTTGGATACACTACCGTCATTAACGAGCTACTACGGCCTCTTCTGTACACGTTAGACGTTGAGGAACCGACCCATACTTGAGAGTTGTATTCCACTCGCGGTCGGTTATAAATGGTGTAAATAGTAAGATCAGATGATGAGATCTTAAGAAGAAACTGAAAAATCTATCGGTTCCAGCCAACATTACACTGAATTTTCATGCTCAGAATATCAAGAGCTTCTGACTCCTTAATATTTACAACACCCATAGCTTAAGATGATGCAATATTATTGCTGCGCTTATGTGTCAATAAACAACACTGGGATAGTTTGTTAAAACCTTAAACAATTTTTTTCCTGATAATGAATTTCTCCATTTTTGGAAAAAATTAATAAATTAAGATGAGGGACGCTAGCTTTTATTTTCTAAGAAATTTTTTTTTAATGCTTTATTTTTGATCTCACATATGTACTTACATACATACATCGTCTTTGACGATTTTAATGATTTTTTCTCAAATATTTCTCATTTATCTGGCAGCTATGGTCCTTCAGCCAGTCGACTCCGAACGACAGATTTCATTTGATTTGATTTCATATCATGTTTACTCTCAGAGTTTTCAACAGAAACAGGCTGAGAAAAAGTCCAGATGTCTGACTTGGAAATTGAGCCGTGATCTCACGGTTAATAAGACCAAAGACTATAAATATATAAAGATGTTGCACGCAGTGTATTTAAAATTGACAAAATTTTGTGCTTCTTTATGATGAAGGGGGTAGGTAACAGGGGAAGCTAAATCTTCGTGCTTACTCTCATTTTAACTGAGAGAAAGAGAATAAAAGAGAGCAAAATATAACATCTACATGTATATGGTACATTACATAAACATATTTGTTTGTTTTTATATTCTTCGTGAAAAAAACATTCAAGTTAAAGAATATTAAAAACTAAAAGAAGTTTTGTTTCCATACAATTTATGCGCAAATAACCTGCGGAAGAGCAAATGCTACCGATTGTGTAATTGTAGGGTAAGAATACGTGTTTTATTGTTGTAGAAATGAAACTATATCGATTCGCACCGAATTATAATGCTATTTTTTAGACTATTCAATTATGTATGTATGAACTTCTGTCTCTATTTTTGTATAGAATGAAGTTGTAATAAAACGAATGCTTTTTTTGTTTAGTATTTATTAAATTTATTTATCATATTAATGTTTAAAAATTTTCACTTTTTCCATACTGGATAATTTGAATTTATATGTTTCCCATGGGAATGCTTCCGTACTAAAATAACAACTAGTAAAGCATCTCCACTCTGTATTTATAACATTCGTTATTCTCATCAAACCAAGAGGAATAAATTGTATTTTTGGTGCAACTTACGCATTGCTCAACAACAAATATTTTTATGTTTTTTATAGCTTTATTTTTTAAAAATTACTTACTCAAAAATTACTACTAAAATACTACTACTGATATAACTTGTCAGATTCTGATACTTTATATTATAAGATATTATGTCTTGTTGTATCAGAAATTCAAATTTAATAAATAAATACAAATTTTAATATTTAATCAATATCAATAACCAAAATATGTAATAATTAAGAGATTATTTTCATAATTTGCTAGTTTTGTTTCTCTCTAAATATGGAATTCTAAAGATTTATATAATAAAGGTTTTTTATTTCGGTGCGAATCGATATAGTTTCGTTTCTACAACAATAAAACACGTATTCTTACCCTACTATAAAACAAACGGTAACATTTTTCCAAATACATTTTGTGAAAACAGGACTTCTTTTAGTTTATTTGTTTTTTTATTTGGCAATGTATGTATACAAAAATTTTCTAGTTATGAATTGGTGAGGAAGAGAGAGAAAATAAGTTGAGAGAATTTATTTATTTACAGCCATAGAAAATTGTTAGTAATATACGCTATTTTTATTTTCATTTCATCAACATGCATATGTAAAGCATCTTTGGCTTAATAATTTTAGATAAAAAAAATAAAATAAAAAATCCATTTTTTATTAAAAGAACATAAAGCTATCCATCTTCGGCTTAAAAATTAGGCCATGTAACCTATTTTTTATTAAAAGAAAAAAAGCGAGCATTCCAAGTCATTTAAAAAAATTATACTATGCGACAAAATAAAATGAAATAAGCCCAGCTCATGACTTTGACCATTTATAGCATAAAATATTTTTTGAGTGTCATTCTGAAATAAAATGACAAAGCATCCATCACACATGTGTTCTTGTCGCAGTTTGATCGACAACTAAATTAAAAAACACAAGAATGCGTGTGAATTCTCTCTGCTTGTGCTTTGAAATGCTGACATACATGCACACAAATATGCACGAATATGAAAATAAATTGCTTAGAGAAGAGAACAATACGTTCTCTGAGTATAATAATTCTCTGAGTACAAAAAGTGGCAGTAGCCGTACTGCCATCGACAAATTTGGCACTGGCAGTACAATGTATGGCAGTGCAACATCTTTATATATTTATAGTCTTTGATAAGACAATACACTATCTACCGTGTGCTACTGGAAATCGGCATTATCAAATTTTGAAATGAAATTTTAATACAAAAAGTTTAATTACAATATACATACATACATATATATGTTTATATACCATATATGTACGTATGTCATTTTAATTAATAAAAATAGACAACACACATGAAGGAAACTATTAAGAATATAGTTTTCATATTTTTCATAATGATAAGATAGTTCCCACACCCCTGTGATAACAAATTTAAATAAAAATAAAAAAAGTATTTTTTATATATCAAGGTGTTTGTGCGTATGTATAATATATATATATATTGCATACATTATTATAGTCTACTATATATGAAATTATGTTCATTATCACCACTTGTTGATATTTTTTAATATTTTATGAAAAAAATTAACCCCTAACTTGAAAATGTTTGTGTGTGTATTCATGTATCAATGTAGGTACATGTCAGCTTGACGGAAATATTAAACAAAAATTCATTGTTTGGCATTAATAAGGTAAGAGATAAAAACAAAATGTCTGTCTACAAAAAGAAAGACATGAAATATTCTTATAACACCATACAATATCTAACCCATACGTATGTACGTAATTACCATTCATTCTAAATAATATATTATATTTAAATATTACAATTAGACTCAGTTTAAAACAAAAAGGGAAAAAGCATATTACCTTCTTACAATAAGCATAAAAACTATCGAATTTATCGAATTGTTTGCAAGAGTATAAGAAAATAATATTCAAGGTTATTTCATTCTTTTTCCGGCTTATTTAAAATATGTATTTAGCCCAATCAGACTAAATGTATATGTGCTTTCAGGGCCAGTGTTTTAAATGTTTCAATAATCGATTATTAGATGACTAGCTGTACCAAGCGCGTGTTGCTGCGCCACCAACTAAAATAAATTTGAAGACAAGACATTACACAAATATCCAATTAATTTTGAATCATTTTATTGATTTTGTTTCCCGTTGTCCAGATGATTCAGACGAACAGGCCTGAGTAGTACACATTCGATCGGTTTCTAATCTCACTTCTTGTTGTTCAAGTGATTCATGTGAACGGGTCTCAGCGGCATGTACTTGAAGATTTTCCAGTCTCAACGCTCGTTGCTCATCTGATTCTGAGGCTCGTAATCCTCTTTTCTTCCATGCTTGAGGTGTAGGTCGAACAATTGCTTGTCGTTTTGGAGGCATGATTGCACGGGAACGACGTAAAAAATGCGATTAAATTTATTAGAATCTCTCAATGTACCCAATCCAATTGAACCGCATGTTCAGACATGGCTAGAAATGTTAATAGTGAGGGAAATAAGAAGTGGCAAAAAGTAGCATTCCAGAATTGTTAAAATCGATGTTAAAAATTTTGCAGAAGAAATTTAAGTATATATTTTTATGGTACCTATTTACCTTATATCTCTTCCACATAACGTAAACTTATATCTACAGTGGACAGCAAAAGTCTTAGTACGGCAATATATTTTAGCAATTTCATGAAATTTAGCCAAAAGTTTGTATAAAAATTTATAGTTTATGCATTTATTTTATTAATTTATTTCTGTTTTATTATAAAACAAACAATTTTTGAATGTTTTTCATAAAACAAGAAAAAAATAAAGAAAAGTTTTAGATGACTCCATAGGTACTCCCAACGAGAACCCTGAGTAAATTTAAAGCCCTAATATATGAAAATGATATGCCTTGTATTTAGTAGAAATATCAAGCACTCCATTTAATCCATTTGGAATTGAATGTACAAGTTTTGTTTAGTGTTTTCCGGTGGCACCATGAGCAAGTTTTACGGTCGAATTTTGTTTGAGGTTTAGCGATTACGTTACCGTTCTCTCAAATGATCTCCTAATACTCTCTTATTTTACGGGAATCAGTTATACTAAATCTTATTAAAATCATGAATCCTAAAATGTATGATTTTTGTCCGTTCAAAACATGATCAAATGCATAGTTTACGATTCAATACATTTTAAACAATTTTCAGTGGCGCCATCTATCGGAAATTAATCGGACCAACTTAGAAACCTTCGTCGGCTCATGTGCAACTACTTTGCTAAAGATCATATTATGATCAAATGCACAGTTTACGATTTAATTCATTTTGAGTAATTTTCAGTGGCGCCACCTGTCGCGAATTGGTCATACCAACTTAGAAACCTTCGCCGGCTCATGCGCAACATCTTTGTTAAAGATCATAGCATGATCAAGTGCACAGTTTACGATTTAATTCATTTTGAGTAATTGTCAGTGGCGCCACCTGTCAGAAATTGGTCACACCAACATAGAAACCTTCGTCGGCTCATGCACAACAACTTTGTTAAAGACCATAACATGATCAAAGATATACATAGTTTACTCTTCTATAAAGGACATACACACAAACATTCATTTTTATATATGTATGCATGTATATGGAAGATAGATTATCACGCAATCTAAAATAGATTTTTCGTGAACAGCACTTTAATAACGAGTTCCAACTAACAAGAAAAGTCTTTCGTATAAAAAAGGGTGAGTAATTCCATAATTTTTAAATATTAGCTTGAACAATACTTTTTAATGTCAATTGTATACATTTTAATCACAAAAAATCAAATTCAATTAAAAATAATATTTTGTTTATACACTCTCAGCAATATAGTGTTATTTATGGTGTAAACTTAATTACTTTAATTAACAGAGAAGACTTTGACACAAATAAGTATGAAACGAATTGCTGTAAACTGATTCAATAAGGTTTTATGAGTTCAATTATTACAATTTCAATTCGAAAAAGAATGGAATACTACACACTGAAAAAGGGTAGTAGCAGAGTAGTATAAACTACTAATTGTGAAGACAGATTAAGAGAAATATATTGCATGTCAGTAAAAATCATACATACATACATAATTGGCCATTACAACCCTTCAGTCAGGATTACGGCCTAGCTTCTCACACCACTCATGTTATGTGTGTTAATTTTATACATGAGTGAACTACAGTTTAAAGTCGACTCTGTACGACAGCTTTTTGAGAAACTTTTCATGGCAATTTTATTTATTCTCAGAGTTT
Organism: Sarcophaga rosellei; assembly: GCA_930367235.1. Taxonomy (NCBI): domain Eukaryota; kingdom Metazoa; phylum Arthropoda; class Insecta; order Diptera; family Sarcophagidae; genus Sarcophaga; species Sarcophaga rosellei. Next base: position 25,432,916 of record OV884020.1, on the reverse strand, counting down.
TTGGCAGAAATCTGCTGAGAGCCAGTCACCGACGAAATGTTTTTTCATGTTTTCGTTTTGATGTCTGACCCGGGGTTTGAACACTGACCTTGCGTCTAATAAGACAACACACTTCCTACCGAACTACGGCGGCTTCTTTTTATTAATTATAAATTTATTTAATTATAACAAGTAAAAGAACTTCTAACACAAGGCGGATATTTTATTTAATTTATTTAAAATTTAATTGACGGACACAAAGTTAAATGAAATCTTTTAAATATTTGTGAAAATGAATAAAGTGAGGCTGAACATTATGCTTCTGAATTAAAATATTTTGTTGGAAAATCACAATTAGTTTCTGCAACCTGGAATCATTTAGATGTTGATCCCACAAGTTTTCGTCAGTAAACTTTAAACATAAAAAGTTGATAACAGATCAAACTAGACACTCTGCAAATTAAAGCACGAAATTTTGAAATTTCCTAATAATAAAATACTTTATAAATACGGTACGTTCGGCACCAGAGATCAGAATTAGTCGTTTTTTCACTACTCATAAGTACTCATGAAATTTTGAGTATGAGTGAGTCAATAGTATTGAAATTCAACAACTCTGATTCATTCGTACACAGTACAACATTGAGTTATAAGTACAGGTTGCAATGACTATGAATACAATATTGACATCAAACTCATACCATTCGAAATATGTTTGATTCATATGCCTACTCATTTAGATTCATAAATTTAGAAAAATACTTATAATACTCATAAATGATTAGAGTGATTCGTATCATTCATCAAAATTTATAGTCTTTGTTGTTGTTGCATTTACAAAAAAAGACAGCAAGCAAAGCAAACACACAACCTTCTAGTGAGTATTGTAGTGTTCGTACGCAAATCATATTTATTTTGTGATTCTTGTGAATGTTGAGTAAAGTAGAGTCGAAATCAATAACATCATGCGTATTGTTAAGTACTATGAGTACTTCAAACTTTGAATATGAGTAGCATGAGTATGATATTAAAATAAGTATGAATGCGTATAAGTATTAGTAATTATGAGTATGATTCGATTCTACTCATCTTTTTGAATACTCATTGCTGATCTCTGATCGGCACAGATACACTGGGTCTCAGGAGTGATCATTTCAACATTCTCTGAATATTGAAAGTCAGTTATTTCGCTTTCATATGTGTTAAGAATGGAAGAGGCTTTGTTACCCTAATAACATAACAAAAATATTTGCCGCTGATTGCTGAAGTTGGCAATTGAATAAAAGAAAAAATAAAAACTACATACAGTGGGGTGCACAAATGAGTACATGTTTGTACTCTGAGTAATTTTAATTGAGGTATGTACTTTATGCTAGCCACTGCACTAATTAAAAATTTTGCTCTCTAAGCAATTCTTTAACGATTTTCCATCCTGCTGGAAAAGTACTTATTCCGGGGGATAGGCGCTCTTGTCGACAAAATCGGGAAGATGGGTCTGCAAAATTCTCAAATAGTCTTCTTTTTTCATAATATTATTGATTCTTTGCAGTGGTCCGAGGTGCCACCATGTAAAGCAACCCTATACCATGGCATTTCCACCACCTTGCTTCACCGTTTCCTTAACATGGTGTCTTTGAATTCTTTCTTCATTGCGGCGCCAGCAATATTGCTTACCATCGGATCAAAAGCGGTTAGATTTTGGATTCGTCTGTCCTGATCACATGTTTCCAGTCATCCGCTGTCCAATTTCTGTGTTCTCTGGCAAACTTTAACCGTGCCTTTACATTTTTAGCCGAAAGTGCAGGTTTTTTCTTTTTGACTGCTGAGGTATAGCCAATATCTTTAAGAGCTCTACTTGCCGCCCATCGACTAACGGTTTTCCCAATTGCCAAAGAAGATCCTTTTGGTGTTAAAAATGTGTGCCTTTTCATTTTTGTTACCATTAGAAGAGCATATGTATTAGTTAGTAGTTTTTTAAGGCCTCTGAATAGGGGCTTGGGAACAACAGAACGACATTTTTGGACTCTAATGACTGCTGACTGACTAACTCCAAGTTTTTTAGAAATTTTCCTTGTAGAATAGCCACTTCCAATCAAAGCTACAATATTATCTTCAATTGATTTCGAGAGTTTCTTCATTTTTTAATATAAATTGATGCGCTCAACGAGAATTAATTAATTAATACTAAACTAATATTTTCTTAAAAAGTCAAGATAGTGCAAAACTATGAAAAAATAACGGTAGTTTTTGATTTCGTTTTTGCAAACATCATAAAAAATAGATGTGCAAAATTGAGTACATGAGAGTTGTTTTTGCTTTGTTTGTTTTTGTTTCTTAGAACTTGAGGCTTTCTGTTTTAAATTTTATTTTATTTTGTTAATCACTAAATGTTAAATAAATGACAAAAAACTTTCTTTATTACTTTTAGTTTTATTCAATAAAAAACGTCAAAAGTACAAACAGGTACTCATTTGTGCACTCCACTGTATTTCATAATCCGGTCGCAACGTTTGATGTATGAAAAACGAGATATTTCGTCATCATCATTTTGAGAAACCATTTAATATATTCTAACAAATTTTTAATTATAATTGAAGAAAATAGCCACGCCAATAGAGCTGCTATTTTACCAATACGTTCTTAGAGTGATATTTTATTTGAAAAATAAATTTAAAACAAATAATGCAGAAAAATCGGTTTGTTGACATATCATATTGAATAAATTTGAAACTTACCTAATTCAGCATAGCACAAGGCTCCCACCATACTCAGAATACCGCAGAGAACCCATACAATAAGCGACTGTCCTATTGAGCCGGAATGTAGTAAAACACCTTTGGGACTCACAAATATACCAGCGCCAACAATGACACCAACTATAATTGCAACACCATCCAAAAGGCCGATTCGCTTTTTAAGTTTAACTCCTGATCCTTGGCTCGAGCTATCACAATTTTGTACATCTTTACTGTTTTCTGCTGTTGTACCGGGCATTTCAAATACTTGTCGTGGGACTAAATTATCCCCAGCTTGAATACGTGCCATTCTCTCTCTAATTACAATCCAATAAGAAACGTGTGTGTATATAGGTGAATGAAAATAAGAATAAGTGTACGAATGCGAGTGTAAAAAGAAGTTCTGAGATTTGGCGGTTTATTTGCTATTCTCTGCTTTAAAACGTCGCAAGTATGTTAAATGATTGCATCAGCTTTTTCTCTTTGAATTTAAATCTTTAGTGAGCAATAGTTATTGAACGAAACATTATGTTTAGCTGCGTTAGAGCGAAATTATTGTTTTTTTGAATGTGTTACACGCCTCCAAGATTTAAATTTGCGTTAAAAGAAGGACGTTTTAATAGAGTTTTGTTTTTCATACAAAATATAAATTATTAAACGAGTATTATTTGTAAAATAATTTTTATTTTTAATCAAAAATATTTTTTTTTGTTTTAACGAGACCACATGTGATATTTTTTTTATATTTACTGTTGCTGCATTGTTGTTGGTATTGTTTAGTTTGAGGTTTTTTTTTTTGTCTTTCACAGCCAGTATTTTTGAGCATGTAATTATTTATTCAAGTTTTTTTATTTTTTTTCGGTAGTAAAAACGTAACACGTGTTAAATTATTTTTCAGTATGATTTCAAACTTTTATATCTTTCAGCAAATAATTGTAATTTAAAAAACATATTTTAGCTGGGAGAAAACTAAATAACGAACTAAAAATACGCAAAAGAAAATATTAATCACTACTCCATTGATTAAACACAAATAACTTCTTCGTCTCCGTCACCAAAAAATATAAAAACGTGCTAAAACCCACTTTAAACAGAAACTAAGTAACATCCGCTCATTCCGCTTGCTAATTTCAGACTAATTCCACCTTAACAAACTTTTTTCGAGCAGTAAAAGAAAATAGCAGCAGACATACACGCATACAGCTGCAGATGTTTGTTCAACGGCTTTGTTTGCGGGGACAACGACAATAAAATAAAAATGCAGAGACAATGCCGTCGTTCATATCGACATTTATCCACCACCACGTTTTGAATTACATATACTTGAACGCAATAATAAGTCTGTGTGAATGCAAAACAGAATGAGAGTATTACACAGCAGAAGACAGAGTTTGATTTGCAATGGTATATTGGTAAAATGAGTTTTTTGTGTGAAGACAATTTACAATAGTTGCGACCAACGACAGAAAGCGTATTGGATAATTATAAGATTTAGATATTTGTGCTACTAATTCCAAATACAAAAGGTTTTATACCAATCTAAAAACTATTCGCATTATTCGATTGAAAAAATGCTATTCCGGTTCAAGCACGATAGGAAAATAATCAATTAAATTGAACTCTTATACAGTAAGACCCCGCTTAACGCTGTTTCAGTATTACTGGGATTGGGATTCCCCCATACTATCGCAGATCTGGAACAGATCCCAGCCAGACTATCGCAGGGCATGTTGCGATGAGGAGGAGTTGGAGACTATCGAACACCTCCTCTGTAACTGCCCAGCCCTTGGTAGGTTGAGGTTGAGGACCCTTGGCAGGGTCTTCTTTGAGATTTTGAACTCTGTGTCGAGAGCCGACATCAAGGCTCTCCACAGATTCATCAGTGGCTTAGCCTGGTTGAGAGGCGCTAGGGCTTCATCATGGTATTCATGCTCTCTCTTTTTTTGTTGTGTCGTGACCCCTCCGCTTCCCATTCTCCCTTTCCTACATCCTCTCCTTTTTATCCTATTCCCTCTATTATCCTTCCGCTTTAAGCACGTTGTACAATGGGTCAATTCGACCTCCGGGTACTGTACTTGTCTTAATTGACAAGTACACGTTCTCTAACCTAACCTAACCTATTGGGATTCCCCTAAATCGCACACTGTATTGATACTTGTTGTACATGAATACATACATACATAATTGGTCGTTACAACCCTTCAGTCAGGAATACGACCTAGCTTCTCACACCACTCATGTTGTGTGCCTTAATTTTATACTTGAGTGGCGGGACCTACAGACTCCGAACGACAGATTTTTTGAGAAACTCTTCCTGGCAATTTTATTTACTCTTAGAGTTTTTGACAGAAATCTGCTGAGAGGAAGTCGCCGAAAAATATTTTTTCATATTTCGTTTTGATGTCTGATCTGGGGTTTGAACCGTGGCCTCACGTCAAATAAGCCAACACACTATCTACTAGATTATGGCAACTTCTCACACATGCTTATATGTGTGTACAATTTGTATGCATTAATTAAAAATTACCATAAAGTGCAACCGTCTTGTATTAGACATTAGAACGAAACCGTTAGTTGGTAAACAGTATAGATTGCGCAGCTATGTATAATACACAATATAGATTGCTTCACAAATGCCAACAGTTTCAATACATTAAATAAAGTTGACAAACCATAATTTGTTGTTGCTTTTCGTCATTGAGTAATTGATTGAGATTAAAGATTTTATTTCCATATTACAATTGTACTATAAGCTATGCCGCTATGCTGCCTATCGCTACAATTGTGTATGTGCTTCACAACATTATCAAGTACTCATGTTAAGTTTTACATCGCCATGCTAAATGTTAAACTAACATTTATTTACGTGAATGCTCTCTAATTTGCGAATTTACACACACACATTTATAGATTTTCTGCAGTTGAATTCAATTGAGAGTATAAACGAAGAAAGTACTTTTAGAGCTATTTTAGGAGTAACAAATATATCACAATCTTAATAATATAATATATGGAGCCCTAAAAACAGGAGATTGTTTTATTAATATTAAAATATCAAATTCAATAGATATGCTCCTCTTGTAAAATTATTAAATTTAAATATGTTATGAATTCCATACAATTGTTTACAATAAATAAAATTAAGATGTTATAAAGAATAAATTTTTGAAATAAAAAATGATACGATAGTCATATTTAAATTCTGCTATAATAATTATAATTCCAAAGCTTATTACAATTTGAGAGAAACTTTGCTCTGATTGTTGTTGTCCTTATTATTTTGTCACATCACTGTATATAAGTATGTTTACTTTTAATTGGATCAATCATGTTCGTATTTTTTATTTTTTAATAAGCTTTATTAACTAATGCTTTGTATTACAATTAAACTAATAATACAAGTTGAAAGAAACCACTTCAATTAGTTTAAAAGACGTTTGGAAAGGAAACTAATTGCCAGTAAAAGAAGATACGCATTTGATTAAACGCGCATATAAAATATGAATTTAAATTTATATTATAGGGTGTTTTTTATAGAGGTATAGAACTTTAAGTTGCAATAAAACAACGATGGATTATTCGATTGACATGCATTTTATTTATCCGAAAGATAATCTTGTGACATTACATTTTAAATATGATTTCTGGCATATGACCGTCATGGCTGGCGCTGATGTAGTCCAATCTGGACGTCCAATTTTCGATGACTTTTCCAACATTTGTGGCCGTATATCGGCAATAACACGGCGAATGTTGTCTTCCAAATGGTCAAGCGTTTGTGGCTTTACCGCATAGACCAATGACTTTACATAGCCCCACAGAAAGTTGTCTAGCGGTGTTAAATCACAAGATCTTGGAGGCCAATTCACAGGTCCAAAACGTGAAATTAGGCGGTCACCAAACGTGTCTTTCAATAAATCGAAATAAAATTGCACTATTTGCAAGCGTTGTTCAGGCGTGAGTCTATTCATGATGAATTGCCAAACCAAACTGAGAATCACTTGACAGCTGTTAAATCGGTCGCCATCTTGAAAAGTAATTCTAACTTAAAGTTCTATACCTTCGTAAAAAACACCCTTTACAATCATAGCTACCAGATAAATGAGGCACCAATCGTCAAATATTTGAGAAAAAATCGTCAAATTCGTTAAAGAAGTTTATTAAAATCCTCAGAAAAAAATAAATAAATTAATAGTTTTTAAAAACCAAAATTACTTATATTGTAAGAAAACATATAAAGTAATTTCAAAAAAATTTGAGAAATTAAAAGCTAGCGTCCCTCATCTTAATTTATTAATTTTATTTTCCAAAAATTGAGAAATTTTATATCATTTTCAGGAAAAAATTGTTCAAGGTTTAAACAATCTATCCCGGTGTTGTTTATTGACACATAAGTGCAGCAATAATATTGCATCATCTTAAGCTATGGGTGTTGTAAATAATAAGGAGTCAGAAGCTCTTGACATTCTGAGCATGAAAATTCAATGTAATGTTGGCTGGAACCGATACATTTTTCAGTTTCTTCTTAAGATCTCATCATCTGATCTTACTATTTGCACCATTTATAACCGACCGAGAATGGAATACCACTCTCAAGCATGGGTTGGTGCCTAAACGTCTATTTTTAGGTTTCTCGACCGTGTACAGAAGAGGCCGTAGTAGCTCGTTAATGACGCTAGTGTATCCAACTCCATTGAATCATTGCATCGTTGCAATGTGGTTTGTGTTTCACTGTTCTATCGCTACTACAAAAGGATTTTGCTCGAACGAAATAAGAGGACTTTTTGCCGAAAATCATATATTCCTACGTAACGCTCGTCTTTCTCGACCAGCAAATCCGTATGTAGTCGATTGGATAGTGGATCGCAACTGTATTACAGAAAAAATATGTTTTTTAGTTGGAATATTCGTATGCGGAACTCAATTCCTGCAGAGGTCTTGCCTGTTACTAATGGTATAAAAATATACAAGCCTAGTGTCCATAAACGCTATTCTCTCTTTCCTTCCTCCCATAACATATTTTCATAGTTCCAAACACAATGCCACCCATCCCCTGAGTGTTAGTCGTACGAAAAAAATAATGGCGCTTGCCGTTGTTCTTCTGATGGTAACATTAGAAGCTATACTGGAATTTGAAAAATTGTCTGCAACGACAAGTGATGAATTATTCTCAACTATGAGGTTATTTAGGAGTTGTAACTCTTTGGCTTTTAAGGGGTTAAAAAGGAATAAAATATAGAAAAACATCACATAATATATAATACTTTAATCCTTGTTTTTTCTAACATAAATTTCCAATAATAACAATTGCAAAGTAAATATAAAGCTTAAGCAGGCTTTTAATGTACTAAAGTTAAGAATACGATGTAAATTTTTAATTTTTAAAAATCGTCAAAATAAGGGCATACATCATCAAATCATCAATATGATATTTTTGGAGCTCATAATCGTAAAAATGACGATAAATCCTCAAATCTGGCAGCTATTACAATGCTTATTTTGAAATTTTATTTAAAGAATACTCATGTCTTTTTTAACAGATTTTTTTTTTTTTGAAAATCTAATATAATATTTGAAATACATTTGCTATGGTAGGGTATGGAAGAGCAACAATCTTTTTATGACAACTCTTAAACCTATCATTAAAAGATCATTAGTAAATTTTTCTAAATTTTATATCACTAAACTCTTTATAAACAGTAATATACCATGTGATTAGACATAATTAGAAAAACTAAAAATATTTATCAACATCAAGAAAGTGGACAAAGAAGTTTGACTAAGGGCCATTATTACAACTTGCCGTTAACTAAAGGGAGGATTTTAATGGGCAGTTAAATTGTTTTTTATTATTATGAGTTCCCAATAAGATAGAAGTGAGAGTTAAACTAAAGGGACGATCATCCTGCCGGTAACTTTTAAAGTTAAGTTTAAGTTTGAACTTGCCATATTATATATTATTTTCAATATAGCAACTTCAAATTTAAACACAATGAGCATATATAACAAAAAAAACGAAGCCCATCGTTGCCACTGCGTTTGAAAAAAAATTGTTTAATTGAGCAGTGTTATGGACATTGCTGCGGCACTGCCATATTTTTGAAAAAGTTAACTTTATTTTATCTGTAAGTTGTAGTAACTTTAGCTAAAGTGAACTTTAAAGTTACCTTTAACTAACCCCAAGTTTAACGGCAAGTTGTAATAATGGCCCTAATACTGAATGAAAGTAACATTTACAATTTATTAACATTGAGGATCAAATATTTATAAAGTATAGAAGTATGTACATATTTCACTGCTATATATTATTGAATTGTATGTTATTATGTTAACGTTATTAACAACTGTGATAATTTAATTGAAAATGTCATACAACAATGTATAAAAATAACATGCGCTTGATGTTGATGGGAGAGCATTTGCTGAACTAATATTCGGTTGAATAGATCATCACATATAACTCGAGAAATATACATATGTATGTATGCTGTACAGGCATATAAAGGTATTGAATCTTTGAAATAAAAATATCAGCTTCAATTGTTTATTTACAATTAAACTCTTTATTGTTCGCACTACTTTTGTATGATAACTTATACACTTTGACGAATACAACAATAATTGCTTGTTCGCTATTCTTCTCTGTTTACACCCTTTGCGTAAGCAACAACACTTGTGCGTTACATCTGTATACCGGAAATCTTCAAACCACGACTGTTTTTTTCACACGCAACGCGTCTTCATACAAGACTGACCGAATTCTTACTACTCGTTGCCTGCTTTGTCTTGCCTTTTTAAATACCCACGCAAACAGACTGATTTTCTATAGCAAACCATGTAGAGATCGAAGAACGGTTCCAAGGAACAAAGAAACATTTAAAAAACAAAAATAATATAAAATATTATTACATACATACGAAAAACAAAAAAGAGGAAATTCAATTAAAATAAAATAAAAAATTCAAATAATTTATAACACACTAATTAAAATTGAACTCTAAAAATAGAAAAACAATGAAAATGAATCTGTATTATTTTTAGTTAGAAAGGGAATCCCCAAGTTTTGATAGTATGGCGCAATTAGAAACAAAAGTCATACCATCTTTTAGAAAAAAAAGGAAATTTCAAAAAAATTAAAAATTCGATCTTCGAAAATCTAACGACGAACAGTGAAAATTAGTACTCATTCAGAAGCGACGCAACTTCGAAAAAACGCAAGACAAAACGACGTAAAGCAAGGCATGGGTGTACATTGGCAAACCCTATAACCGAACGTAAATATTTACAACATGTTAAATCTAATATGTTCTTTAACGTAATTTAAATAATAATTATTAAAAATAATCACTTAAATTTTTTAATTATTTATGTTATTTTCATTATTTATTCATTGAATCCTTAATTTAATATTAATTGCCATTATTACAACTTGCCGTTAACTAAAGGCAGGATTTTAACGAACGGATAAATTGTTTTCCATTATTATGAGGGGACAATAAGGTAGAAGTGAGCGTTAAGCTAAAGGGGAAATCATCCTACCGTTAACTTTTAAAGTTATGTTTATGTTACAACTTGCCATGTAATATATTATTTTCAATATGGCAACTTCAAATACAAACAAAATAAGGAAATACAACAACAAAAATAGAGGACCTTCGTTGCCACTGCGTTTAAGACTTGTTTAATTGAGCAGTTTTATCGACATTGCTCCGGCACTGCCATATTTTAGAAAAAGTTAACTTTAATTTATCTGTAAGTTGTAACAACGAAAATAAGTTAAAGGTAACTTTACAGTTCCCTTTAGCTAAAGGTACCTTTAACTAAACCCAAGTTTAATGGCAAGTTCTAATAACGGCCCAAAATAATATAAATTATTTCAATAGCAAAAGAAATTTGCTTTTAATGTTCATATTCCATAACAATTATACATCTCGTGTGGAGATTAAATTAAAATTTAACCGAATTAATCATTCTTTTTCCTTCCAATGTCTACAGAGAAAATTCTATTACATCTAATCTGAATGGAAGTACAAATACATTGTATTAAACCACTTGCGACGTTTAGGTGTAGCAAAACGATACAAATTCGAAAAGTGGTTTTCTGTAGCCTAAAATTTATTAGAGAATAAACGCAGAATATTATTTTAACGTTGGGTACCCTGGTAGTCTAGTGGGTAGAGTGCTAGACTATTATCGTGAAGGTCGTGGATTCAATTTCCACTTGAGACTCTGGTATGTGACACTACACCGAGCATAAGGTCAAAGTTACTTAACTCGTATATAATTAAATATAATTTGTAATTATATTTTGATAATTAAATAAAATATTTTAATGTTTCTTTACTATAGGTCGCACAATAAATAATGTTTATGTGTTAAAACTTTATTTCTGCACATGACATATCTTCAGTCAGAATTACGGCCTAGCTTCCCACACAACTCATGTTGTATGCGTTAATTTTATACGTGAATGGCGGGACCTACAGTTTAACGTCGACTTCGAACGATGGATTTTTGAGAAACTTTATCATGGCAGGTTAATTTACTCTCAGAGTTTTTGCCAGAAATCTGCTGAGAAGTAGTCGCCGAAGAAATATTTTTTTTTCATATTTCGTTTTGATGTCTGACCTAGGGTTTGAACTCGGCCCTTACGTCTAATAAGCTAACACACTACATACTAGACTGCGGTACAAAATAATACCGTATTGGTTTTTGAAGTTTATAAGCTTCTACCACTTCACCAATGTACATCAAAGAGATTCGTGAAAGTTTTTATGCGACATATCACTTATTTTCATTAATAACAAACTTTCAGGTACTTCGCAACATCTTCTAAATGCTGACAGTAAAATTAAATCTAAATTCCTATATTAGGCCTTAGTGCCAAACTATGTATTTCCATAGTCTGTGGTATGCCTATAAAAGTAGCGGAGCAGTATCTTTAGGCCTCAAATGCTTTTCTTATGACTTGCACCAATTTGTTTTCTACCTCTTAAACCAAACTGATTGTCTGGAATTCAACTGCTAGCACTTAACATTGGCAATAGTTTAGATATAAGCAGTTTTTCAAAAAGTTTAGATTCCTCTTTGATAGTATCTTCAGGTCCCTCTATTGTGATTTATTTTTAATTTGTGAATTCTTTAATATTTTTGTCACAAAACTGCGTTGAAAATTAAAAGAAGAATACTAATGGCGTAGAATAGCATTTCAGAAGCAAATTCTCAAATATTTGATTGGATGCCAATCGTCGCTTGCCGCAATATAGGCTGTACTCTCAGCATGTGATGTATTAAATTAGTAAGAATTGTCATAAAACTATTCATTGTATTGTAGTATCAATATGGTTGGCCTTAACTTTATGGCGTCTCCGCTGGTCTTTGTATTGCAAAAGAATTATTCTCCATAGTGAAATCATATACACGGCTAAAGGTTGTTCTCAAGCTAAATAAATGAGTATATTGGGCACTGTCTGTAATTTCCGAACTGTTTCTTCGTTGCTTCATTTAGTCGCAGATGTGTTGTCTAAGATGTATTTATCGGTTCTGTGGAGGTCACCTCAAACAAAGCTTTCATTAAGTCCGATAATCTGAATATCGGATGTGTTTGAGCAAATCGATATCATCTTATTACTCATATATATTTAAGCATCAGCAGATTTCTGGAAAAAAGCTCTGAGAGTAAATAAAAAAAAATTAAGTTTCTCAAGAATCTGTAATTCGGAATTGACTTTAAACTATGTGTGTGAAGATAAATTCAAATTTAACTAGCAAAGACAAAAACCAAAAATTTTAACAGAGCTAATGTTAGAGTTAACGGAGCAATGTTGAGTGGTTAACAGAAAATACGAAAAATAGTCAAGCAAGAAATCACCCAAATATACGATATCAGGGACTTGCTGCAGACATCTGAATATATACAAATTGTAGCCTAAGGTGTCCCTAAGAAAACCCAATGAATGGTATATCCCAAATAATTTTGGATATCCATCATCCTACTCAGACACTTGACAGGGAATATTTGAAGCCCGATAACTCAAGTTCCAAAGTTATTTGGGATATACCATCTTAAGCTACAATTTGTATATAGTGGGATGTGTGCAGCAAGTCCAATTTTTCTACAATATCCATCATCCGTCATCCTACCCAGACACTGTTAACATAGGGAACAACGACAATCGACATACCCAATTCACAACTTATAATTCCATATCTTATCCATACCATTTACATTAGAATCACATAAACTAAATTTTCTTATATCCACAGGGAGATACTTCTGGAGACAACAGAACATCTTAACTCATTGTCATCGGGATATTTTCGTTCAAGTTTGCCTATAAGTAGAGTATTTTCTCGTATTGTTTTACATTTGCGAAGTAGATTTCTAAATTGTTTTAATATTCGAACTTATTTTCGAATGTAGACCGAATCAACAATCGATATTTATAATTAATATTTATTGTTTGCTCCTAGCTTTTTGGCGTGCCATCCTTTTACTATACAAAACTTTAAAAATTTATTATTATTGTTCAAATGTTTACAGAATATTATTATTTAAAATGTTTCGAAACTTAAGCACTTGGCTAAAATACTTTATTTTTATTTTAATAAAAATGTTGCGTTTAATATTTTTCTAATATATGATACAATAATTCTTCCATCAACTATAATTGTTTTCGGCTACAGATAGGTGTTCCACATGAAAATTTTGTTTTTCAATCAATTTAGTGGTCTATTTTATGTTCGTGCTCGAAGACATATTTCATAACTTACAAAAAGTGCAGAAAATATTTTAGATTTCTAATTTTAGTACATTAGTTAAGCAGTTAGGATTTCGTAAAACAAGTGAGTTTTAGCGGGAATTAAATATTTATGGTGATGAGTGATTTAGAACGCTAACATCGATTCGTGAAAATTAAAAGTAAAATAACACTAGGAAATTAAACTCGAGTTATCTTAAGTTTTCACTAATTACAATTTTAGGATTTTAAAACGAAAACATGAATTACAAGACTTTCCGCAAATTGAAGTATGTTAAGTGTAATTTAATATACATACACTAGCTTTCGATAAGCTTGAAAATGATATAATTCCTTTAAATTAATGTAAAAACATAAAAATAAACAAAAACAGATGCTGGTGCTGCGGTATTAAGTCTATGTGTTTTAAGTCCATGTGTGATTTTATTTTGCAAATTGGGTTTATTATTAATAAAATTATATGTAAAGAAGACGTACATCTACTAAAATAGTATGGAATAATAAAAAAAAACTATTGTATAGAATATAGAGTGTAAGAGGGCTACAACAAATGAACAAACATCTCGAAATGATGGATTACTTCCATAGGCAATTTTTGCTAATAAATTTGTATTTTGATATTAAATATTGCTCTTATAACTGATATTAATTTTTTGTTTCTTTTTATATTTTGATCTTTTCGTGTTCATATTATTTTATTTTATTCTTTTGTATTAAATACTTTCACTTTTAATGCCGTTGATTAATTTATAATTTTCCCGTGTATGAAATAAATTTTCATTTTGTTTGTGTTAATGCTTACATTTCCTTTAGGCTCACAATTGAATTAGTAAATTAAATTTTATTACTCAAATATTATATTCAATTTAATGCTATTAAATCTGTTTTGTTATACTATCTTTTACATTTATTTTTCATCATTTTGGGAGATTTGAATTTCCAGTTATCATAAACGTTATAATATTTAATTATTTATTTGAGTATATTTGAAATTCAATTTTAATTCTTAGTTTTTATAAGTTTTCATAACTCTTTACTTTAAAAAAATCATTTTTAATTTCTTTAACATTTTCAATTACAGTCTCATAATAAACATCAATTTGAATATGTAACAAAAAAAATATTATAATGTTAATATTAATTCCGAATGCCGTGATCTCGCAATGGTTTGTGAAAATAAACTAAATTATAAAGTATGAAAAAATGATAAAGGTGTCAAAATGCATGTAGTATTTACATATAACGTAGTATACAAAAGTATTTTAACCCGGCAACCCTACAGTAAATCACAGCTTTTGAAATTTCTCTCAAACAGTCTCATATTAGGCTTAGATTGAGAATGAAAGTGTCAGCAGATGAACTATCTGCACTCAGAAAAAACTATGAGATTATAAAACACAAGACACCGAGTGTTAAAAATTAATCGTTCTCAGTTTGCAGAGAAAAAAAAAGAATTTATAGTAACGGGTGCATACAAATTTCTGAAAATAATGTCAAATTAAAATCCTTGGCACATTTTATAAAAGATCATTAAATTTTTACAGAACTTCTGATTAAAAAAGGATCGTTATTTATTGTTTATTTTGTTTTTGATTTCATTAAACTACCAAATACTCTGAACAACTGAATGAAAACGCAGAGACAATTAACTATTTACATTTGAATGTAACTAAATAATAGAGAAAATTAAAGATAATGTTAGAAACTTAAACTAAAAATCTCGCTAAATTATCATTAATCACCCAATTCGGGTATTTTAAATAATTTAGCTGAATTATCTTCTGATGCTGTTAGTAATAAATGCTCTTTGGGATCATATGAAAACGTATAAACTTCTGCCAAATGTCCTGATAGCGTGAATTTTCGTTGACCAGTGCGAGCATCATAAGCGTAAATATTCCCCTGTAACGTTGATACTAAAATAGTAAAATCACTAATCCATTGAATTCTGTAAAAATGAAAATAGGAGTACATTAATATAATTAACCTGGTTAGAATATAAAAGTAATACTTACTTAATTACGCCATCGTCTGTATGTTCACACTCAGTACGTAAACTTAATTTGGAATGGTCCCATATAGCTACTTGACCGTGTAAAGTACCACTGGCTGCCATCCTGAAGTCAGCTGAAGGAGAAAAAGCTAAACATTCGATTGCTCCATTTGCTTCAACCATACCAACTGGACCATTTGGTGTACTAAAAACTATTTTACCTAAAATAAGAAAAATTTTATTTCAATTAATAGCAGAACGAAAGTTGCTGAAGTGAACTCTATCTAGCTAGTTTCGAGCCTGTCTCTAATGTCAATATAATATCAAGAATAACCATGTATATTTAAGGAAAATTCAACAAATTAAGAAGGAAAAGGATCTCGGATCGTTGTGTTTATATGGAAGATCTTTTAGCGGATAACACCTACTTTAAATTACTTTTTTCAAATACCATAATAATTCGTTTATTAATTATTATTATGAACAACTATGTATATCATGTTGTTTGATATAAATTTAATAAACACAATTAATAATAAAATTAAAATCGATTCTTTAAAAACACAAAAAATAATGTTTGTATCTCAATTTTATATGATTTTAGAATGCTTTATATTTTGACTTCATCTTCAGCTTGATTCACATATGTACATATTTGCAATGATGTTCTAACTATAAACAATAATTTAAGGTTGATTCAAAATACTTTCTAGAAGAAATATGTAAACTTTTCAGTGCATTCAAGTATAACAAAAACTTAGATATCATTTGTA
The DNA here is from genome assembly GCA_930367235.1 of Sarcophaga rosellei. Taxonomy (NCBI): domain Eukaryota; kingdom Metazoa; phylum Arthropoda; class Insecta; order Diptera; family Sarcophagidae; genus Sarcophaga; species Sarcophaga rosellei. Next base: position 25,416,676 of record OV884020.1, on the reverse strand, counting down.
GCAGAAAATCTAGAGAAACATGGGCAAATTTCTAACGTCAACGTTTAATATGTATTTGACACACTTTTTTATCGATTACTTGCCTCAACATAATTCAAATTTGGCAATTTATTCTAGCAAATAGTAATTAATATGAATAAATTTAAAACTAACTTTATTCATTTACTAATTAACGATTGGACCTAAATACCTACATACATAAAATGTATTCATTATATTTCACTATCTCTTTTATTGGTGCAGACTATGTGTAACATTTATGTCTCACGGATCGGCTTGTTATTGGTGCAGCCTGTTTGTAACATTTATGTCTCACGGATCGGCTTGTTATGTTTCTAGATATCTATGGCCTGTTATACACAGTGTGAGAACAGGTTAGCTGCTGGGCTTGGATAAGGCCAGTTTAAGGTAAGTTAACGGATTTATCACGAGGCACTGTCTGTTCCAGATCCTAGCCGGACTATTGCAGGATATGTTGCAATTAGGAGTTAGACTGTCGAGCACTTCCTCTGTAACTGCCAAACCCTTAGTAGGTTGAGGACCCTTGGCAGGGGCTTCTTCGAGGGTTTGAATTCTGTGACGAGAGTCGACATCAAGGCTCTCCACAGATTAATTGGTAGCTTGAGCTGGTTGAGAAGTGCTAGGTCTTCATCAGCATAGTGGCGCTCTGCCTTTTTGTTTTATTCCCTTTCCTACTTCCTCTCCTTTTTCCTATCCCCTCTATTATCCTTCCATTTTAAGGACATACATAACATAATTGGCCATCACAACCCTTCAGTCAGGATTACGGCGTAGCTTCTCACACCACCCATGTTGTGTGTGTTAATTTTTATACATAAGTGGCGGGACCTACAGTTTAACGTCGATTCCGCACGACATATTTTTGAGAAACTTTTCATGGCAGGTTTATTTACTCTGAGTTTTTGCCAGAAATTTGCTGAGCAGAAGTCGCCGAAGAAATATTTTCTTTTCATATTTCGTTTTAATGTCTGACCTGGGTTTCGAACCCGGGCTTTACGTCTAATAAGCGAACACACTACCTACTAAACTACGTACTAAGCAATAAAAAGTAATAATTACATGGTTTCACTGAGTAACAAACAATTATATATTAAAGAAATAATTATTGATAATAATTATGTGGACACTGCAGTGCTAACAAAAATATTTTGCTCTTAGAATTGTAAATCAACATGTGAAGTCGTTGAAACAGAGAAAATATTTCGTACTGATATTTTTATAATGGAAATATATTTTCACTTACCATTTTCGTCTCCTGACATATACAGTGGAGAGTCTTTGTCACAAGCAACAGTTGTTGATCCTTCTTGGTGAATCATTGGATGTTGTTCGTCCACTTCCATTACGATGGTAGCTGTTTTTATATCCCATAACTTGCAGGTGCCATTGTTGTAAGAAGCAAATACTTTCTTTCCATCGCCCGTTATTTCACCCGAAGAACATCTTACTCCTTGTCCAGGAAGAATTTTACACTCTCCAGCCGGCAGACGGAAAATATATATTTCACCATCTTCACTGCCAGCTATCAATACATTTGCCGCTCTATGCCATCGCATCCAAGACATGTCACCCATTGAGTATTCCCACACTTTGCGAATCGAGAAACCCGATTCCTTGTTATCTTCACTGCTACTGGGTTCCTGTACTTTGTGCAATAACAATTCACCAGCCATATCGCCGGTAGCTAGATAAGATCCATCATGATTAAAATGCACTTCTGTTACTGTGTCTTTGTGACCGGTGATTTCATGTACAACCTGACCAGTTTTGCGGTCCCAGACATATACTTTGTCATCTTCTCCACCCGTAGCACACAAATCATTTTGGGGATGCATAGCGCAAGAGAATACCGGTGCTGAGTGTTGTTGAAACGTCAAAATAGAATCATCTTGAACGGGAGATTTCCGTTCAATGTCATCATCCGAATCATCTAAACCGCCTTCCAAACGGGACTCGAGTTCTTCTAAAGTAATTTCCTCCATTTCCAAGTCATCGTCGTCATCTTCGGGTGGTGGTCCGTTTTCTACATACACTTCTTCGAAGTCATCTTCGATGTCAGCTGGGCGCGGTGGAGTATTATCACGCATTATAAAAGCTAATCACTAATTGGCGGATATATTTCCTTTTTTGACGAAATTGTTTATATGCAACCAAAACTGTCCACCAAATGTCAACACGTGTTAAATTCCCAAGAAAAAAAATCCAAAGTCAATTAATTTTGTTTCAACGTTGTCTTTAACAGCTGTTCTAAAAACAGAGATGTTTTTATGTAGAATTTTGTGCATTGGATTGAAACAGTGTTGAATTTTCATTCCCTCACCTTTAAATATTAACATTTTAAAAAGAAAAGTCGTTTGAAAGATGAGTTTAAGTTCTATTCTAGTTAGGATTAATCTTAATTCATTTTACAACAATTAAATTTGTCTTTTAACATTCGTTTCTTTAGAGATATATAATGAAATAGAATTGTTATATTTTGTGTTGAGAGTAAATTCATGTCTAAAATGAAAATATAAATGTTGTAAAATAAGCGTAATTGCTGAAATGAGTGTTTAAGTTTGAAAAAATACAAAAAATATTGCAAAAACCAAAGCAATTGTTTGGGTTAAGAAAGAAACTATAATTTAGGAGTATAAAATACTAAAAAAGCATATAAATAAAAGTCGTGTTTTTATGCAGCCATTTCTTCATTTCGATAGCGTTGGCAACACTCTAAGTACTTTTTGAAATTCCTCTATGAAAATACGAATATTTGTAACTGTGGTGTTTCAGTCTCGGTCATAAAACAAAAAATTGCAAATTTTATGGTGGGTGTTTCTTTTAATTTTATTTGATAAATAATTCTTAGAAAAATTGTTAAAAGGAGTAATATTAATAATCAATTAACATGCTGTAGAGAATAAATAAAAATTTGACAAAATATCAGTGTCTCATACAAAAAAACAGCAAGTGCAAAAACTTAAACAAGTGTAGAAAACCATATAGAGACAATGTTAAATGATTTTACAAAAAAAAAAAAAATTGGGCAATAGATCTAATTGGCAAGTGTATTTTCTTTTTGTTGTGTACGCATCTGTGGGAATTTACATTTAAGCTTTTGTTTGTGTGTATAAAAATTTTCTTTATTGTTTTATAGTATTCTGAGTGGAATTGACTAATGAGAAAGATAGAAGCGATTGGTTGTTTTTTTTTTCATTTTGTTTGTTTTCTTTTTCACAGCTGACTACGACCGACGTTTTACCCCTTTTATTATGTTTTCTTGTACAATGACCGCAAAAAAACTTGTTTTGCTAAGATGAGTAGGAATTTATTTTTAATAATAATTTGTAGAACAAATTAAACAATTGTTTCGTTAGCTCATTTACATTAATTATAATAACATGTAAAATAAATTATTTGCACTAAATTATCTTTTTTTGTAGTCTTTTTTTTTTGATGTGGCACAATTCTGTAATCTTAATAAAAATTTGTTTGTTTTACTTGGTTTGTTCAGAAATATTTTTTAAGCAGAGATATTTTTGTTGAGGTCAATACCTAGCGTTGTCAACATAGCGTTTTTATTTTTGATTAAGTGTTTTAAAAAATTAGAAAAGAAAAATCTTAAAAGATGTGAAATATTAACCAAATTGGTACAAATTATTATAATACTTTATGTGGAACTAAATTTCATACTCGTTTATACCATGGTATAATCATACACAAATTATGAATCAGTACTGCACATATTACAATATTGCCGTCTATGCGATTCAAAAACATATAGGCTGTCTCATGATAGTTTCTTTTAGATATAAATTTTAATTTGTATTTAGAATTTTATGCTTTTGGCACTACAATTTTTAAATGTTTTTTAAATTCTTTTCAAATATAAATTTTGTCGAAATTATATCTTAAATTCTAATATTATTTCGAAATTAATTTTTTAATACTAAAGGCCATTTATTAATAAAAAGGTCAGTAAAGCTAATGCTATTTCGAAATACTTTAAAATTGTTGTAAAATAAATTGGGATACTTTGCAACACTGTTTTGATATTTCTCTCATTCTCTCGCAAGTTTTTGTTCTCTTTAGCATTTTTTTACAATGACAAAACAACTTGGCTAAAACGGCAAGTTGTAGTGTTAACAGCGGCTAGTACACACACATACAGTCAAACAAGTAAACAACTAAAACGTCTACGACCACTGTTTTCCAAGTCCATTTAATTTCACACTCAAGTGCCTTATAGTACCAATTGTTGTTAGTGACGCATAGATACGGACCAACAAAGGCGCGGACAAAAACGTTAATAAATACATAAAATCGTATGGGAAGCAATAATGAAACAGAAAACAAATTTACGATTAAAAATTTAAATCAGTACAGTAGAAAAACATTTCGCATCAAATAATAAAATACAATATAAATTAAGTTCATTATCACTGCAAGATAGAGAAAATTTTTGAAAAAGAGTAAAAAAGAAAAAATCCAATAAGAAAAATAAGCCCTGTGCCTTGAAGTAAAAATAATTCTTATTAGTGAGTGTGCTTTTTTAAGTGGCGTTGTTGCCCTTGGTCGTGGTGATATGGAAAAATTGGTATCGATCATTTGTTGTACAATGAAATAAAAATGTTATAAAAATTAAAAAGTTATAAAATAAAAATATTTTTATATAAATTAGCTGTGCGATTAGTATCGAAAAAAAAACAAAAAAATACATACAAACACTACCAGAACGGTTGTGTGTACACAGTGAACCGTCAAACACGGCCAGTAGTAGTAGATATTCGTCTGCCTGGCTAAAAAAAACTATTTTGTTTTCTTTTTTAATGTGGCTGATTTGTTCGGTGGCTGACTGGCTAGCTAAAATACTTTTTGATGTTCTGTGATGGGGCAGTAGTGTTACATGCTAAGCTACATTTTTTATTGAGAAACCTTGAAAATTATACACAGATACACATGAATGTGTTTCTGTTTTAAAAATCGAAAATAAATTTTAATTGAATTGGTATACAATTTATTGTGAATAAACATTTTTTTTATTCAAAACATTCATTGACCCTGTTTATAAAATTTTATTTTTTAACGCTTGTGTTTTATTTTATTTATACGCGTCGTGAATATGGTTTCCAACACTTCCTGTTTTAATGGTTTGTGACACAGCAATGCAGTTATATTATGTGCGACTGAACACACTCCAAAACCCAATGCAATGAACTACGAGTATGTTGCATAAAAGTTAAGTTTGTAGTTAACCAATAAAAAGGATAAAACGATAAAAGTCATTCGAGTATAAATATAAAGAAAAAACGAAATAAATTTTTTGGAACAACGCACCCTATATACACATATAGTTCTTAGTTCGTATAATTAAATTAACTTGTAAGAAATACCAAAAAAGGAAACCAAAATAGAGAAACTTGAGGAGCTACAAAAAAAAAAAAAGAGAGAAGGAGAGCGAGAGAACCAAACGTCAAAGTTTGTGAATATAACGCACAAAGGGAGTTTTTAAAACGAAACCCTACAAAAATATTCTGTGAATCCTTTGAGCTACAAACAACTAGGTGTCCGTCAGACACGTTATCTAATAAATATGACATCATATGCCACCTTAAGAGATAATGCTAATTCACCTGAAGATGGTTTAGCACCAATAAATGCAACTTTGGCAGCATCGAGTTTGGAATTGGTATCTTCGGCTGATAACTTAGCAAATGATGAATGCATTAAGAAAATGAATACACCATCAACACCTGGCTATGACCCGGATTCGCTTTCTGAAAGTGAGCGGGAAAAAATGGATTCAACTCCGGAGAATATTAAAAAAATTGATGACGTCATTGATGACAATGGTCATCATCATCAAGAGCATTCAGCAAGAACCGTCCAACAGACACATCATCATTATAATGCTACTTATAATAATACTCCACCATATTTGTCACCCCGTTCAGAACAGACATCCAATTTTGGCTTAGCAGCTGCGGTTGATGACTCAAATGCTAAGTATTGCCTTGCCAAACCACTTTGCAATATTCCAAAAGGTAAAAATAAAAACAATATATGTATTTAATTTTTCTCTCCTATTGTCTTGTATGACAGACACACACAACATTTTTAAAAATTGTTTTTTGCCAATTTGTAGAGTTTTAATTTTTTTTCCCAATCGTTTATTTCAAATGCTAATTATTTATGCATGCCGCATACTCTTTATTCATCGCTCTGCTTTTTTAATTTAAACTAGCTAAACCCGGTATGCTTCTCTTACCCCTCTATAGTTTATGTGAACTCAATCCAAGATATATTAATACAGGCAACAGCGGTATTACAAATACTTATGTATAAAAATATGTATTTGTTGCTTTTTTCGTGTCGAAATTGTGTTAAAACTTATTCGTAAATAAAGTAAAAACAAACAAACATAAAAAGTAAACATAAACAAACTTTTCGCGTTGTTTTTGACATCTGGTTGACAGTCCAATCAATAAAAAAAAACAGACGACTGTGTTCCTGCCATACCTGTATTAATATATCTTGAATTAAACTAAAGTTAATTTTGTAAAATTTAGTTGTATGAATTAAAAAAAAAATTATTTACTCGTAAAATACTATATACAATTTGTTCGTACAATACATTGTTCCTAAGGATTTCAGATCCTTCGCATATGCCATTAGACGCCTTCAATACATAAAGTCCGTTTCTTTCTTAAAAATACTAAATTATACATACATAATTGGCCATTACAACCCTTCAGTCAGGATTACGGCCTAGCTTCTCACATCACTCATGTTGTGTGTATTAATTGTATTAATAAACGGCGAGACCTACAATTTTATTTACTCAGAGTTTTTGCCAGAAATTTGCAGAGAGGAAGTCGCCTAAGAAATATTTTTTCATATTTCGTTTTGATGTCTAACCTGGGGTTTGATCCGTGGCCTTACGTCTAATAAGCCAACACACTACCTACTAGACTACGGCGAAATTATAGTTAACGAAAATTAGAGATTTGGTTTTAGTTTAGTTTACATTTGTTTGAAAATCTGGTACTATATAGATTCCCCTATGACAGTAAGATACCTATTAGCCATCCTGGTATTGTTTGTATAGGGTAAGGCTTATTTATTTTCTGTAGAAATATATGATTAAAAATATTCACTATACATAGGAAGCAATGCGTTTTAAAAATATTATTCTCTACTCTATATCCTCATTAAATCGCACAAAATTTATGGGTTACTAGCGGCAACCCGCGCGTTGCTGCGGCGCCAACGAAAATAAATTTGTAGTAAAGACATTACACAAATGTCCAATTAATTTTGAATAATTTTATTGATTTTGTTTCCCGTTGTGCAGATGATTCAGACGAACGGGCCTGAGTAGTAAGCATTCGATCAGTTTCTAATCTCACTTCTCGTTGTTGAAATGATTCATGGGTATGGGTCTCAGCGGCATGTACTCGAAGATTTTCCAGTCTCAATGCTCATTCTGAGGCTCGTAATGTTCTTTTCATCGGTGCTTGAGGTGTAGATCGACCAATTGCTTGTCATTCATTTTGAATAATTTTCAGTGGCGCCATCTATCGCAAATTAATCACACCAACTTAGAAAAACGTGGATTCATGCGCAACAACTTTGCTTCAGATCATAGCATGATCAAATGCACAATTAACGATTTAATTCATTATAAGTAATTTTCAGTGGCGCGACCTGTCGGAAATTGGTCATACCAACTTAGAAACCTTCGTCGGCTCATGCGTAACAACTTTGCTAAAGATCATAGCATGATCAAATGCACAGTTTACGATTTAGTTCATTTTGAGTAATTTTCAGTGGCGCCACCTGTCGGAAATTGGTCATACGAACTTAGGAACCTTCATCCGATATCGACTCTACGAACTTACCCACCTAATTTTATTTATCTACGATCAGTATGTACCTAAATTTTCAATTTTAAGGATTAGCCACGCCCACTTAACATTTAGGGATATGAAAAATAGATGTTGTCCGATTCTCAGACCTACCCGATATGCACACAAAATTTCATGAAAATCGGACGATCCATTTCGGAGGAGTTTAACCACTAACACCGTGACACGAGAATTTTATATATTAGATATTTAGAAATATATACAACATTAATACATATGTATGTAAATTAAAACGGTTGTTCTCTTAGGAAAGTGACACACCTATTGGTCTAATGATCACAGTTTATTTAAAATGTTAGGTTTTCTCCTGTGTCAAAAATGGAAGGTACCATGAACAATGAAAAACTGTGTTGTCAATTTTATTTTTTATAATGATAATAAGTTATTGTCGAACTTCGAGACTTTTATACATAATATTTATGTATAATATATATTTTTTATATAATGTACATATACATACATATATAAAGTTCTTTAAAAAATAATATATACATTATAAAGCAAAGTTAACAACTTACTTGTTTTTGTGCTCGGTGGACGTCTTAATAGAAGTGCCTATATATGTATATGTACAGTCAACCCTCCTATAACGCGTTACTCTCAGAATGCGGTTTTCATAAAACACGGTTTTCACATAACGCTGTGTTGAAATTGAGACAGCCCTCCTATAACGCGTTACTCTCAGAATGCGGTTTCCATATAACGCGGTTTTCACATAACGTGGATCTGAAATTGCGACAGCCCTCCTATTACGCGGTACTCGTACAGCGCGGTTTCCGTTCAACAACAAGCCATAAGTTCCTTTCGCACAGCATCTAAATGACTCTAGTAACTAGATATTGTAAGAGGGTTCAATAACAGTTTTATTTTAGACCCAAAAGCACAGCCAAGATGTACAAACAACAGTTTTATATAAAAAGGCCAGCTTATCTCATAGCCGTCTACGACATTCTAAACATTTTTCTGCAACTCATACATATCTGACAGTGAGGATAAATGTTGCAAAATTACATAATTTTACAAGTCTTCCTTATTTTTGTTAGAAAACAGAATTTTAGTTTAGTTTTTGTTTAATTTTTTTTTTATCAATTCATATATGAACTCTTTAATTCAACAAAAATAATTTAGAATTTATCTTGTCTTGGCCTCCAAATAACGCGGTACGAATGATGCGATTTGTGCTCATTCAGAGTTTTTTATAGCACGGTTTTTTTATACAACAAGGTAGACGGTTTCCATAGAATGCGCTACGAATTTGTCTGGTTTGTACGGTTAAATCCGAGTTTCTTATAGCGCAGTTTCCATACAATGCGGTACGCACTCACCGCGTTATAGGAGGGTTGACTGTACATATATGTATTTTTATTTTTAAAATAAAGTTTATTTAAAGATGATTTAAAAATACATCTTGATATTGACAACTTTGAAAAGATAATTGAATATTTTGCAAACTAAAAAAGGAAGATTTATGCAGTGTTAAATTAACAAAAAAAAAATTCTCGTGTGGGGGTAAAGTTCTATGCACTTTTTTGTATTTTTTAAAAAATTATTTTTTTTTTTGGGCAGTTGAAAGTTGCACATCCATAGAATGGAAGAATTGATTATTTGGCAGTCCATAAATTGGGAAAACTAGGTTTTTCAGCAAACTGATGAGCAAAATTGAATATAGACTTTGTAAATGAATTTAGAAAACCCTCTAGCGTAGAAATTATTCACGGTGTACTTCGGTGTCATAATTTTAATGTTAGAGTTGCCCAGAAAAAAAAGTAGCGCTACGATTCGCTAAGAAACACATTACTAAAGGCTCAAGTCTTTGGCAATTGTTTAGTAATTTAATGGATGGTTAACCAAAACTCTGGTGTAAATCAAATACAGATTACAAAAAGTAAAGAGAGTTCAATATAGAAAAATTTGTACATTGACATCGGAAAGTTCAATTTACTGCATGGGGCCGAAAAACTTGGTACAAGAGAGAAATTTCGATTATATCAGGATATTGGTGTGAAAATTTACGCAGGTGTCACATCATCTAATTATGTAAAAAAGGGGAATTTTAAATCAGAAAATCCGTAAACACAATACCAGATCTCAAACAATGATACAATTGTAAAATTTACTCTCTAAACCATATAAAAGTTAGTGGAATCAACGCAAAGCAGGCTGATTGCTGTAATTGACAAAAATAGTTTTAAAATAAAACGTTTATAATAACTGATTTAAAAAGGTAGTGTTTAGTCTCGTCTCTATATCTTTGGATTTTGATTGTAATGCTTTTAAAAACGTCAAGTTAATACTGAACAAAACTTCTTTTTCTTTAAATATTATTAACACGTTGACTGGCAGTAATAATAATATTTAAAGAGAAAGAAGTTTTGATCAGTAGTAACTTAACATTTTTAAAAGCATTACAATCAAAATCCAACGATTTAGTGAGTACGAGATAACTCATAGTTGGCACTCTAGAAGGGAGCGCAATCTACGAGTTATCTCGTACTCACTAAACCTCACAAAACCGTATTATATCACTGCTAGTATCGATAAATGGCTTCTGGGAAAAGAACAAAAATTCAATGTTGGCGTGCGTGGCCAGCTTACTGAAAATTGCCGTGGCAGTCAACGTGTTAAATATTATTCTATAAAAATTTGTTTGCCAATATCTCTCAGTACCAGTGGTGTTGTGCTAATTTTTTTTTACCGGAACGCGTATATATAATTATATAGACAGGCCCGATCCTGGGTAGGCGGCCGCTGTGTGCGGTCTCATATCCCAAATTTAGCGACAGGGGTGGTCTTCCATGATAATCCTGGCGGCGACGTTTTTTTAGGTCTCATGTCCCAAATTTGACGACAGGGGGAGGGAGATTTTACCCAGAATTTATCTTTAGTTCCGGAACGTGTTCCTGTCCAAAAAGGAAGTACCGGAACGACGTTCCAGAGCATTCCGGCTCGACAACACCACTGCTCAGTACTTAATAGTATTCACAAAGGATGCTAATTGAACTAAGCTGTGAATTAGCCCAGCGGCATTTTAATATGGTTTCTTTTACGTTGTGGTTAAAAAAGTGATTGCAATGTAATATATTTTTTAAATTCATTTTTAGAAGTCAGTTTGCCTTATCGTTTTATCGTCGCTAATGCAGATATAATAATTTATGTATTACAAAGTAATTATTGTATTAGCACAAATAATGTAAACAGTTTTTGGTTAAATGATCACAAATAATGTAGTAAAATTGTTCCCAAAACGTAAAATACATATGAAATATAAAAAAAACTCTGAAAACATAAAAAAAAACCGGTAAACAAGTTGTCAATTTAAATAAATTGTTTTTAAATTTTGCTATAGGCTAGCTAGCCATTGTTGTTGTTGTGGTTTATTTTTGATAAACTGCTTGTCTAAATTTAAACTTTCTTTCTAAAGAATTTTGGTCATCTTAGTTTACCACAATATTCTTATTTGAATGATATCTTTAATTTGAATCATTATAACTTTCCAGACTTAACTGCTTAACTTTCCAACTAAATGTGTTTAAAAAGTGCTGAAATAATTTGTATAACTTTCTACAAAACGATTAATAATGATTTCTATTGAGATAATTTGTTAATGTAAAATTTATATTTTAGAATTATGCTCTGAAACGAAAACGAATTTTATTCCAACTATTAGATGGCGTAGGTATTCAATAACATTCTGTTATTAATATTAATTCAATTGTTAACAGACGAAAAAGGTTTGGTTATTGTACCTTTACCTTTACCCTATATATACCTTTACACACAAATATTTGAATAATTTTTAAATCATATACATATGAATGTGTATAACCACTACTAATGCTATTACTAATACCATTTATTATTTAAATTACTGTTTTGAAATGTTGTTAAATTTAGTTTTTTATGAAAAGTAGCTTCTGTTGCCTGTTTATTAGGTTAGCTATTTTGTTTTTGATTAAGTCTGACCTATTTAATGGTAAATAACAATAAAATTATTTTGTTAACAATGTAAGAAACAGAAACAGAAATTTATAAAAGTAGTATTTTGTAACAATCTAAATAAATTTAAATACATCTTTAACGTTTTAATTCCATAAATAATTTCAATTAATTTTATAAATAAAATTAGCTGTACCCTGCGCGTGTTGCTGCCACACCAACTAAAATAAAACTTGAAGGAAAGACATTGCACAAATATCCAATAAATTTTGAATCATTTTATTGATTTTATTTCCCGTTGTCCAGATGATTCAGACGAACGGGCCTGTTTATAATCTCACTTCTCGTTGTTCAAGTGACTCATACCAACGGGCCTTAGCGGCATGTGCTCGAAGATTTTCCAGTCTCAATGCTCGTTGGTCGTCTGATTCTTAGACTCGTAATGCTCTTTTCTTTCGTGCTTGAAAAATGCGTTTAAATTTATTAGAATCTCACAATGTACCCAATCCAATTGATACCAACAATATTTTTTAAAATTTTCCAAAATTAAAATATTTCAAATTTAACTACTAAGTAGAAAAGAAACAACGTTTCTAAACTCTTTAATATATATAAGACATTTGTAAAACAGTATAATATATTAAATGAAATAAAGAAATTAAATTAAATTTATGATTGACATGTTACGGAAATGAGTTATACCAAATGGTATTAAAATCATAAATCATGAATCCTAAAATGTCTGGTATTACATTGCAAATGTATACATGAGCAAATGTATAGTTTACGATTCAATTCATTTTGAATAATTTTCAGTGGCGCCATCTATCGGAAATTAATCGCACCACCTTAGAAACCTCCGTGGACATATGCGCAACAACTTTGCTAAAGATCATAGCATAATCAAATGCACAGATTACGATTTAATTCATTTTTAGTAATTGTCAGTGGCGTCACCTGTCGGATATTGGTAATACCAACTTAGAAACCTTCGTCGGCTCATGCGCGACAACTTTGCTAAATATCATAACATGATCAAACGCATAGTTTACGATTCTATAAGTTACATACAAACAAACATTCATTTTTATATACAGTTGACAGCAAAAGTCTTAGTACGGCAATATATTTAGACAAAAAAGAAAAGTCCCCACAGGCTTAATACTCTTGCACAAAATCCCGATATGACTTCAAGAGAGTATTTAGGAGATCATTTGAAAGAACGGTTACGTAATCGCTAAACCTCAAACAAAAGTCAACCGAAAAACTTGCTCTTGGTGACACCAGAAAACACTAAACAAAACTTGTACATTCAATTCCAAATGGGCTAAATGGAGGGCTTGATCTTAAGGGATATTATACTCAATACAAGGGATAACATTTTCATATATGAGGCCTTTGAATTTTAAAGAACACTAAGTTCTCCTTGGGGGTACCTATGGAGTCATCTGAAAGGTTTCCTTATTTTTCTCTTGTTTTATGAAAAACATTAAAAAATTCTTTGTTTTATAATAAAACAGAAATAAATTAATAAAATAAATACATAAACTATAAATTTGTATACAAACTTTTGGCTAAAATTCATGAAATTGCTAAAATATATTGCCGTACTAAGACTTTTGCTGTCCACTGTATATAGATAAAAATTTTTTTAAATTGTAAAGTGTGTAGATATATCTTTATATATGTATGTATATACTAGAGGTGTCAAACTATCGATAGTAGTACTATCGATAGTTTTTGATAGTTCATAAAAATATATCGATATATCGAATCTAAACTATCAGTTCTTAGAAAAAATATCGATATATCGGCGATACTATCGTAACACTATCGGAGTCTCTCAAATAATACATTTATATACATATTTGAATTTAATAGGTTAAAATACTAAATAAGGCATTTTGTATAAACAAAAATAAACAAAACCGAACTTTATTTCTTAGTTCAAAAATCAAAAAATTAAATATGAAGTATTTAAGATGAAGGGTCAGTCAACCAATTGTTTTTGCTTGTAAAAAGAAGCATATCTACGACATTTTCTTTTAATTCTGTACGCCTATCCGAAACTATTTGACCAGCTTTACTAAACATTCTTTTTGACTCAATCGAGGTAGCTGGGATACATAAATACAAATACACAAAAGCAAGTATTTGCATCTCTTTCATATCACTTGAACGTGTCTGGAAATAAAATAATTGTTTCAGTGATAAATCACCAGTTTATAAATGCAAACAAAAAGTTAGTGGTGGAACATTTGAGGGGTGTGGAAACAAAGGCAGCAATCTCCACTTTGTTGAAACTAACTCAATCTCCAAATTTCAGTTCGCATTTTCCCAAAAACTTCAGTGAGGATATGGATCAAACTTGGTCGGCATATTTATCTTTTTCTTCTATACTAATTAACAAAAAAATTCATTATACAATTTTTCATTCATTCATTCATTATAAAGTTTTTCTTATTAATTTCGAAAACTACAGAAGTGGAGATTGCTGCCTTTGTTTCCACACCCCTCAATTTACTATCGATAGTGAAAAAAAAACTATCGGTAATAGTTAAATGTTTATATTTTGTAAAAAAAAACATCGATAGTAACGAAAAATATAAACTATCGATACTATCGATAGTGCCATCGATATTTTGACACCCCTAGTATATACGTATTATTTCCTCTTCTTGTTTTAAACTGCAGATATATTCATATCGAAATAGATTTAAATCAAAGTAGCAATTTAATATAATTAATTAATTTTGCAATTATTTACAAACTGCTTCTTTTTTAAAATATGTACACGTTTCGATTCTAAATACCAATAAAACAACTCGGAAAAACTTTTTGTTTGTTTTCTAGCATTTTCCCCCACCTAGATCCTTGTAGCAAAAAATTGTTATTTTAAAAATTGAAATTTCCTATTCACCTAAAACGAATTAAAACTAAAAAGAATAAATAATAATCAGCAAATTTTATAAATCCATTATAATGTAAAGGGTGCAAGAGTTTTCAAAAATTACTAAATTTCTAAATTTTAGTATAATACAATCCTTGACTATAAATTATTTATTTATTAGTAAAACTTAGTAAAAGCTATTGTGGTTAAAATATATTTTCTTGTACACATTTTATTTCCTATTATATAAATCAAGATTCATTTATTTGTATTAGTAGCATTTGTTTATATTAATAATATTAATATATTTATTTATAGTACAAATTTTTCTAACGTTAATGAGTGATCTCAGTTCAGTTTGTATTCAAATACAAGCAGTACACAATTCCATTATAGACAATGAAATTTTAATTTACAATAAAATCGCAATATCAAATTTGTTATATACATATATTTAGTTTTCAAATGTTGTGAAACATTTTTAATGTAATTATAATTTTAAATGTAGCAAACATTTGACTGACTTTCCTTAATCTGCCCCTAGCTATGATTAATGCTACATTTAAAATACAAATTTATGTACATTAATACAATTTCTCTCTATACCTGTACAATATGTGGTTATACTTTATATGAAAATAAAGACTATTCGAACAGTATACACCACAAATAAATTTTTAAAATTAGAAATAATATTTTAGTCATATTTTTCAATTTCACCTAATAACCGTTAACTTTAAGTTGGCTTTAATTATAGTTTATTGTTAAATCTTAATTGTAAGTTTATTTTGCTAAAGCTTTTGTAGATGTTATTGTTATTGTTTTTTTTCTGTTTTCATTTTTGCTAAACCATTTCATTTCATTTATTAACGTTTTGTTTTCTGCTTTTTACAATCTTTTACGTTTTTATTATTTTGCAGAAATGAATGCTGGCAGTAAAAGTGCTAATAAGGAAATAACAAGAAATAGAGATAACAAAAACGACGAAGAAGAACTCAGTAGAGGTGGATTAACACAGCAAGCAACAACAACAACAGAAACAAAAGCGAATAAAAGTAATAGTGAAAAAGAGGCACGCGTTTCATACGATCAGTTTGATGGCGATGAGTCAACGTCTTCTAATGGTAATACAACAATGACAAATTCAATGAAGCAATCGTATGCCTTTACCATAGACAATTTCAATGATAAGGAATGTGATGCTGCTGCCCAAGCAGCCAAATATAAAAGTATGATGGAACGCTTCCAAAATCGTCACAGGCGTGGTGCTTCAATGTCAAAATTAGAAAATGAGAATGAGTCATCATCAAAAGCACATCCACCTACTCGTCTTACAAGTTCACAATCTTCAACACCGTTGACGGCGAGATCATCAGCTCGCAGTTTATTATCCAGCAATGAAAACAATGCTAATTCATTGGACTCTGAAACTTCAACAACACAAAAGGTATGTAGTAAAAAATCATTAATAAACTAAGTGCGATAAAAATGGAATTATAATATCTACAATGTTCTTATAAAACTTTTATGTTTGAGTACTTTCAATATTGAATAGTTGCAATATTGTTATAATTCTTTACTTCGTAAATTTTGATTTAAACAGGGAAGGGAGATAGTTATTATACCGTAAAGTAGAAAACTTTTTGGTAATAAAATGTATGCATATCTGCCATGCATTAATAACTTCGTAGAGGTATACGCCAGTTAGTTAGTTTTTTTTTTTGATATGTAATAAAGAAAGTACAAATTTTGCGCAAGTAAAACCTTTAACATAATAACCACTACTTTTCATCACCGTTTGTAGTTTTAAAAACACATAATAAACGGAATGTTTATTTAAGAGTTTTTAGTTCAATATAATTTCAAAATTTTATACAATTCTGTTGATATTATTAAATACTTGATGTACAAACTTTATACTAGGTTGAGACTAGGGATACCAAACGGGGTTGATTTTATAAAAATCCCCGGATTCGGATTTTTCGGGACAATTCGGGATCGAAAAATCTCGAAATATTCCGGGATTTCGGGATTTTCTCTTAATAAAAAAAGCTAAAAACAATTGTTTTATTAAAAATTTCATTAATTTTTTATCGTTAACAAAAAAGCGTAAATTAACAAAAATAAAAATAATTCATCTGTGTCTACATATATACATACATACATATACATATATATAGACACATTAGTGATGTAACAAATATCTACCCTTTTAAGAACACTATTTAGCGTCCAAAATATATGTATTAATTATGTTCACTGTTTTAAGTAATTTTTAAAAAGGGCACCCGTATGTGCCCAACATTTTTTCTCGTAAAACATGGATTTTTTGTATTTATTGGAATCAATATGATATACCACACAGCTGATCAATATCTTACCGTTTTAAAAATGGGGTGATGAGCACATATGGGTTAATTTTGATGCCAACAAAAACCTTTTTCGTAATTTACACTTGTGGGCAAAATAGTTTCAAGATAACTATATGCAATATAGCCTCACCTCTGATTGAATCAAATCTATTTCTTTAGAAAGTTGATTGTCTAAACCATCAGCTGTATTAACAGATTTTATTGGACTTCGAGAGCAACGTTTAACTTGTTAACAATAGAAGTTGGGTTCTTATTCAGTTCAATGTCGAGTAAAATAGAATATTCACTTAATTGTTGCATGATACACTTGAAAAACTACATGGGGGTTATTAAATGTAATATTAAATAAAAAAAAAAAAACAATGCCGTGGACTTTTTTTTTTACTTTATAAAGTGTAAATATATGAATTTACAATCCTGACAATTCCGGAAAATCTCGGAACAAGTATTAAGAAATCCCGGAATTCGTGATTTGGGAATACCGAAAATCCCGGGATTTTGTAATTCGGGATTTCCCGATAGGCATCCCAAGTTGAGACGGCCAGCTAAGTGACATACTTTTCCAGTCAAGAAAATTTATTAATAATCTTGTGTTATTTATTCAACCCGTCTGCAGACTAAATAGACTACATTTTTTCAATAATTATAATTATAAAGAAAGAGGCGACATTTGTGTGTTGGAATATGAATTTAAATAATTCTTATTCTCGCCACAAGACTTTTCTGAATTCTTCCAGTGGACGCTATCAAGTTTTATATCATATATTTAACTTAGGTTAGGTTAGGTTAGTGGACGTGTACCTGTCTCCTGAGACAAGTACAGTACCCGGAGGTCGATTTGACCCATTGTACATAACGTCCTTAAGAAGAAAGGATACAAGAGGGGATAGGAAAAAGGAGAGGAAGTAGGAAGGGATAATGGGAAGCAAAGGACTTACATAGACCAAACAAAACAAAAAGGGAGAACGCGGCTACACTGATGAAGCCCTAGCACTACTATTTAACTTAGTCTTTTTAGAAAAATCATAGAGGATATGCTATTAAGTTCATATTTTTTATTTATAGAAAAATCGAGTTTATAATATTACTAGCTGTACCATGCGCGTGTTGCTGCGCCACCAACTAAAATAAATTTGAAGGAAAGACATTACACAAATGTCCAATTAATTTTGAATCATTTTATTGATTTTGTTTCCTGTTGTCTAGATGATTCAGATGAACGGGCCTGAGTAGTACGCATTCGATCAGTTTCTAATCTCACTTCTTGTTGTTCAAGTGGTTCAAGTGAACGAAGATTTTCCAGTCTCAATGCTCATTGCTCGTCTGATCCTGAGTCTCGTAATGCTCTTTTCTTCCGTGCTTGAGGTGTAGGTCGGTCAATTGCTTGTCATTCATTTTGAATAATTGTCAGTGGCGCCATCTATCGAAAATTAATCGCACCAACTTAGAAACCTCCGTCGACTCATGCGCTACAACTTTGTTAAAGATCATAACATAATCAAGTGCACAGTTTACGATTTAATTCATTTTTAGTAATTTTCAGTGGCACCACCTGTCGGATATTGGTTATACAAACTTAGAAACCTTTGTCGGCTCATGCGCAACAACTTTGCTAAAGATCATAACATAATCAAACGCACAATTTACGATTTAATTGATTTTGAGTACTTTCCAGTGGCGCCACCTGTCGGAAATTGGTCATACCAACTTAGAAACCTTCCCCAGTTCATGCGCAACAACTTTGCTAAAGATCATAACATGATCAAATGCAGAGTTTGCGATTCTATAAGTTACATACAAACAAACATTCATTTATATATATGTATATAGATAGATAGCAATTAAAAAGTCATATATCTGATATTTTCATTCTTGTAATTTTAGGTGAAGTTGCGTGCACGTGATCGCAGCACCTCACGTGTGCGTGATGCCTCAAAACGTCACAGTTGGTCGCCACGTTCAAGCACAAATGAGAATAGTCTTCAAAGTCCCCAGTCGAGCACTGCATCGGGAGCGGTAGCAAATTCTACATCAACTAACACAACTTCAGGTGTCGGTCGCAGAACTACAAAAAATGCTAATAAACCACCACCAATACAAGTACCTAAGGGTTCGTCGAATCTTGTTGCAAATCGTACACAATTTACTCCTCGCTCTACTGTCATGCAATTGGCTTTGAAACAGGTAGATTTCATGTGTCCACAACCACCGTTGGCAGATTTTAAACACCTTAATGCTGATGCAGATGATGTAAGTGAAGCTGGCACCTATACGTTAGATGGCGACAACTACACAGAAGAACAGAAAGATCTAATGAACATTGATAAGAATGGACAACCGATAGTAGGAAGTACACGTAAAACAACAAAAAGCCGACCAAAACATTTAGAAACAATGAATCTAACAGCTAGATCACAAGGCGCTGTGGAATCTAAACGGTGCAATAATGTGCTGGAAGTTAACTATTATCACGATAACGAAGGTATGGATAGAAAGTCTAGAACAAACACTTCAACTTCCGACTTAATAATGGGTTCACATCAATCGGCTGGTGCTTATTTGGAGAAAATTAAATCTCGAGTTTTACGCAATATGAATGCTACTAAACAAATGGATACACAAGAAATGTTAAAGTCTTCGCTTAACCAGCCTGCTGATGATGAAGACGTTGATCCCGACCAGGGATGTTTTACCAGTGTGACTACCAGTGGTGTATTGGCAAAACAAAGGACTTTGGATGCTCGTCCGAAATTGTCACGGCATAGTGGTCTATCAACATCTCAAATTGATAGCTCAGAATATGTAAGTAATGAAACAAAATTAAAAAGCTCGGGTACTCCGGCTTCATTAGCCGGTGGCTTTACGGATCATCAGAAAGCAGAATATCGATTGAATGTGTTTACAAATCAAAAGGATGTTTCACAAAAATTTGCAGCTACAAGGAACCTTATAGAAACACCTCCAGAAAGTCCTTCTGGCCTTCAGACAACATCTAAAATGAGTGAAATCGCTGTTTTGCAAACGGCTCAAACGAAACAAGATTGGATACAGGAATGGGCCCGTAATGCACGAGCACGTAGTCTAGCAAATGAACGTCATACTAGTGTTGGTAGTCGACAGACCAATCAGGACATTCTTATGACAAGATCGTACACTTGTGCCGACACTTGCAATGAATCTCTAACTGACGACAGTCTTTACAGTGCAAATAGTAAACAGTTAAATGCTGCTAAATTGAATCGCACATTAGCAGAACGTTATCGATTGTCAGGAGGAGGTGGTTCAGGTGACTGCGATTATGCTAGTGATCCCTCATTGACTACATCGACTTCATATACAAAACCTCCAAAGAGTCCTACTAAAATTCCATCACCTCTGCATTCCTTAGGTCGGACTCGTAGCGCTAGCCGCACTAGAGCATCGCTACAGAATATGTTGCCCACAGACGATGAGGATTATTTACAACAAACTGCGGCAGCAATAAATAATCTGCAACAAAGTCTTTCTAGAAAAAATTCCCTAAAATCTCCTTCACATTCTGCCTCACCTCGTGCTCATTCAGCCCGTTCACATATCATGTATTCACCCGAGGGTACCGGTGTCGAAAGCAGCCCGCAACACAGTCTTAATGCTCAGCGTCAACGACAAGCGGCACAAAATTTAATGACAAGTAGCATAAATGAGCATCAATTGCAATTGTTGACTAGTGGTGAATATTTATTGCGTCAAATGCGAATGCGTAAAAACTCCTTTGATGGTAATCTAGCTGGCAACGGTTCTCCGCATAGAAGAGTATTGCAAAGTGGTGGAGCCGCTCACATACAATCGCCAACTACTCCTGTAGCCGATGATCAGTCTTCCCCCTTGAGAAGATCTAGTTCGTTTTCAGCTCGCGTTGCGGCTTCTCAAAGAGCAGCTCGTCCTAATTTTCAAAATATTTATACTCCTCCTGCTGCTCGCCACAGCTATGGCCTTACTGTGGCCAATCAGAACCGTCACTTACCATCCAGCCAAGCCATAAAAAAATCAGCGAGTAGCAATAATTTTGGTCATATGTACAGCGATTATGACGACAATTTACAGTATTACATAAATGATGAAGATGACCAAGATGATATGGGTGAAGAATATTACTCCAGTGGCGCTGAGGAGAATCTAGTCGAATCGGAATATTATAACCAACAACCGGATCAGCCTGAAGTTGAGAATTCTGTACCGCTCACAAACACAAGATATAATAAAGCTTTATTAATGCGTATTGAGCGAAGTAAACAAAAAGTAGCTGGTAAACCACAATCTGCACCGCCAACAAAAACTCCAGCGTTATCGTCAGTAGCGGCGACTGGGGGCGTAGTTGGATGTCCCAATACTCCAGAATTGCCAAGAAGAAATGTGAAAAGTGCTACTACTCGATCCAGTGTGACATCGCATCGTCAGTCAATGCCTAGAGATACAAGTCTAAGTCGTTTGGCTCAACAAGTGCCGAACTCGCTGGCATCAGCCAAAAAACAACTCTTACAAACTGCTGCCAATGTACCATCCAATAATACAACTACACAGCGTTCCACATCTAGTCAACGAGCTCAACCTCGTTATCTAGACATTTCGAAATATAAACCCGCCCAAAGTAATCAATTTTTACGTAAAAACGATGCCAAAAGTACTCTTAAGCAACCATCAAGTGATATTATGAAACGTAGTCCTAGTAGTTCTTCAATGGGGATGTCTCGCACAGACCCATCACGTGCCAGCAACCGGTCAGTACGTTCATCCACATCTGTAATGACCACCAGTGGTACTTCATTGGGAGGTGGTAGGGCTTCATCTGCGGTTAGAAGAGATAATTCCGGTAAATATTTATGCGTGTTATTTATTTTATTTAATATAACATTAAATATGTATATGTATGTCATATTAATCGTTTAGTAAGTAAACAAAAAGAGGCCGAAATGGCTATGTGGAAGCGAAGATCCAAATACGATCCTATGAAGGCTGCCGCTGAAGACCGTCGCAAAAAAGAGGAAGCGAAACGATTGGCCCAGGGTCAGCAATTGGGATTAGTTGATATGCCAACTGAAAGGTGAGTTGTCTACGTTATGTACCCCATTTTTTTATTTTCAGTTAAGAGGTTGAGGAATTTTTAAAATTCTAATTTTAAGTAGGGTTTGGGTTGAACTAACTCGGCTTAATTTATATAAGTAATTGGCAGAATTTCGAATATATAGAAAAACAAATTACATGAATTAAAGTATCGATCTAGCAAACAAAACATATACTACATATAATTTAGAAACAGTAAAACATTATTTTATAAATTATTAACCGATTTTTCTTTAATACAAAAATATTAAAATTATGATACATTTTTTGGGTCGTAAAGCGTTTATTAAACAACTTTTGATAAACGTATGCAATATTTAATTTTTTTTAAAGAAGCTACAAAAAGGACTAAGAACATATCGACGCCTCCATTCTATAACGTTCTAAGTTAATGTTACTGCATTTTTGAATTCTACGTTTAATACTGTCAAAATTTGGTTAAGATGCGCCGATCCGTTCCGAAGTTATAGGGAAAAATCTACTTAGAATACACATATGGTCGTATGTCGCGTGAAAACTTTGAGAGCTCATAACTCAAAACACACTTTTTCGACTTAGAATGTTATAGAACGGAAGCGTTGATATGCAAACATTTGATTTTTACTGTGTTACAATCCTAATTTCCTACACTAATTTTTAAACCAAAAAATTAAAAAATCTAAACTATCTTTTGAAATGTTTCAATTACCATTTTATAACATTATATTATAGAAATTCATAGATGCAAATATCCCATAGATTACCCGAACTAATAGTTTTATAGTACATTCTAGTGCAGTAAAATTTTCATCGAAAGTCCATACTATTTAAATATGGAAATTATAAGTTCTTGAAAAGTAAATTAAAACAAAGCGTATTTTTTTCGTGAAAACAAAACGTATAAAAATAATGTCTGAAAGAAATATTAGAGATATTTTACAGTTTACAGCAAGTCTGGTCAAAGTTATTTCCGTTTTTTGTAAATTCATTGAATATACGAGGTGCGATCAAAAAATATCCGTTATTTTAAAATTTCGTGAGTTACGTATGTTCGATTTTCGCATTTTAATAAAAGGTTAGTCGCGTTTTGGTGCTCTTCGATTTTTACTACGCTTCCATTGGGATGACCAGTTATGACCTTTATGAGCAAATCTGGATCGTCGTTGAACGTCGTCAACATCTCCTGAGCGATGTCCATGCGACGTTGTTTTTGCTCAAAATTTAGCAATTTTGGAACAATTTTCGCTGCCGCATGTTTCATGCCTAAAACATCCGTAGAAATTGCTTGGCATGAGCCGAACGAAATGCCAACATCATCTGCAACCTCTCTAATAGTGATTCGGCGATTATCCAAAATCATTTTCTTCACTGCTTCAATGTTTTCATCGGTTGTTGACATGCTCGGGCGACCAGGACGAGCATCGTCATTGACATCTTCTCGGCCTTCCTTAAACTGGTTATATTACAATTGAACATGTGTTCTGCTCATAGTAGACTCGCCAAACGTCACAGTCAACATTTCAAATGTTCTTGCACATTTAATTTGATTACTTACACAAAACT
Organism: Sarcophaga rosellei; assembly: GCA_930367235.1. Taxonomy (NCBI): domain Eukaryota; kingdom Metazoa; phylum Arthropoda; class Insecta; order Diptera; family Sarcophagidae; genus Sarcophaga; species Sarcophaga rosellei. Next base: position 25,392,908 of record OV884020.1, on the reverse strand, counting down.
TAATAGAGTTTCTTTGATCAATTTTTTCGAATAGTAAAACATCGAAGAGCACACCAAAACACGACTAACCTTTTTATCTGTCAAAAACAAACTGACAATCCAAAATGGCTGATATTGTCTACATATATAATAGCCATGTGTGCCAACATAACAGAAAAAAAAATGCGAAAATCTAACATACGTAACGAAATTTGGAAATAACGGTTATTTTTTGATCACACCTCGTACATGAGTGAATTAAACTTCTAACTTCTAGAATACTAAGTTTCCTAAAATTCATTTTACATTTACTTTAAAATTGAAAATAAGAATTTTTTCTTGGGAACTCCCCAGAGGTGCTCGATAGGGTTTGGCATTTAAGAAGGTCGCTCCATTGACTAGAATCAAAATTCGTATTAGCAAAGGGAACTCTATTACTCTGTAGATTTTTAATTGATTTGGTTTTCTGTGTTTATTTTTGTTACAAGTACCGCAATACCATCTATATATTCCATTTCCCAGGTGCAGTATTATCGTTTTTGAATCGGTGTACTAGGCTCTGATCCAATTGATTGATTGTTTTCGTTGGTACAACCATACTTTCTAGAGCATCCTACATTTTTTTCTATCTATCGTTGATAAACGTTAGATATAATTTAATATTCGGTTATAAATCGAAATCAGCTTTTCTGATCTTTACAACTACGATTCTGGAATAACTTGGAATGTCCAAGCATAGGATTTAACAGTACCTTATTGAATATATTACACATAGTCGGTGTTATGTATCCAGTTACACCAGCAAGCTTTTCTTAACTATATTCTTTTAAATTAAGACATTCGTATTTCGTCGTCTTACAAGAATTATTCTTTTTGGGTCTCATTTAATATTTCCATCATATATTAGTCAAATAGTTCCTTTACCACTTGTTCAATGACTTTTTTAAGTACTTATTGAGAAGCTAGGCCGTAATTCTGACTGAAGGGTTGTAATGGCCAATTATGTATGTATGTATAGACGGATTGTGTGTATTAGAATAGCCTGTTTCGAACGTTTTATTTACTACTATTAAACAATAAATTTCTAATTAGATACCCGTTATAAAGGATTGTTTTAATTTAGATTTTTTATAATCTGTTTGGCTTTTGTCACTTGTATTAAATGATTGCTCTTCATCAATTGATTGTGCTATTAATTATGAATACTATTTAGAAAACAAAGGTCGTGTCGTTTTTTTTTTCAAAATTTTACATATTTTGGTAGATAAAACCCCTCAGGTTCCTATGTTTACGAATAGTTGATTTACAGTAATTAAAAGAAAAAGCCCTAACTCATTTCAAAAAATGTTTGAAAGAAAAAGCCCTAACTCATACAAAATTGAATAAATATTTTTGGCTTGTTGTACACATAGTTCAACATTTTTACGATTTTTGTATTTTTCATAAGAGAAAGATCCAATGAAAACCAAAAGCCAGGTTATGAGGTCTGTGAAACTCTACAACTAAAACACCCTCCTGCTTGTATAGGGTGTTTTTTATAGAGGTATAGAACTTTAAGTTGGCATTACTTTTCAAGATGGCGACCGATTTAATAGCTGTCAAGTTATTTATTCTCAGTTTGGTTTGGCAATTCATCATGAATAGACTCACGCCTGAACAACGCTTGCAAATAGTGCAATTTTATTTCGAAAATAATGGTTCTGTTTAGCGATGTTTTGTTTAGCGATGAAGCGCACTTCTGGTTGAATGGCTACGTCAACAAACAAAACTGCCGCATTTGGAGTGAAGGTAGTCCTCAAGTGTATGTGGAAACACCGTTACATCCAGAAAAACTGACTGTTTGGTGCGCTTTATGGGCTGGTGGAATCATTGGTCCGTACTTTTTCAAAAACGATGGTGGCCAGAACGTTACAGTCAATGGTGATCGGCATAGAACCATGATTACTAACTTTTTCATTCCTGAATTGAATAACCATGATGTCCAGGAGATGTGGTTTCAACAAGACGGCGCAACATGTCACTCAGCTCGTGCCACAATAGATTTATTGAAAGACACGTTTGGTGACCGCCTAATTTCACGTTTTGGACCTGTGAATTGGCCTCCAAGATCTTGTGATTTTACACCGCTAGACTACTTTCTGTGGGGCTATGTAAAGTCATTGGTCTATGCGCTAAAGCCACAAACGCTTGACCATTTGGAAGATAACATTCGCCGTGTTATTGCCGATATACGGCCACAATGTTGGAAAAAGTCATCGAAAATTAGACGTCCAGATTGGACTACATCCGCGCCAGCCGAGGCGGTCATATGCCAGAAATCATATTAAAAATGTAATGCCACAAGATTATCTTTCGGATAAATAAAATTCATGTCAATCGAATAATCCATCGTTGTTTTATTGCAACTTAAAGTTCTATACCTCTATAAAAAACACCCTTTATTATTAAAAACACACCATAATCAGCTGAATGCTTAAAAAGCTTTAAAGCTAACCAGCCCTTCGAGAAGTAATACCTTACGGCAGTCCCGCGGGTGGAGAGTGGTTGAAGAATATAGGGCGTGGGTTTAGTACGTAGGCACCAGTGATGGTGAATCGTGTACTCTTTTGTTGGAACTAAAGTGTCTTTTGAAGATTCCCACCTCCGGCTCTAGGCAAAAAAATCTGTACAGGTACTCTCTTAATGCCTTTAAATTACCACCCACTTAACTTATTTACTTTAGGTGACTTCAGAGCTATCAATGATACAAATTAGGCTTCACAGTTCATGTTAATACCACAAAAGGGCGCTCTGCTTGCAACATTGAGGCGTAAGCTGATAGAACCAAGATGAACTGTGTTGAATCGGGAGCTTTCTCTGTCGACTGTAATTATAGTCACCAATACTGTTTCCCCTTCTGGCTCCAGAGTCTTTTGTATCTACATTTGCGTGGCAGTTTTCTATAAGCTCAAACCTTTTGTCTAGGACGATTTATGTTTGGATTCCTGGACATCGTACGTACTGGCGAATGTGGCCTTAGTATCGGCTTAGTGGCCTTAGTGGCATCTCAATTGAGTTTAATTAAAATTGTAATCAATATTCGTATTTCAAAGACAAATTCCTCATAGAGAACAGCGACCTCCTGTAGAATCTTAATCCTTCTTCTGTAAAGTACTGAAAATTTAAGATACGACCTTTCTATATTAAGCCATCGATATGTATGCGTTCTATTTATTAGTTATCATGTCATTCTATTCGGACAAATATCATAGATTAAATCAAACAATTTTTTAATAATCATTAGGTTAATCTTATTATCATTATTATTCTGATTGTTTTTATTTTTCTTATTGTTTTTAATTGTATAATTTCTGTATGATTTTGTTTTAATGTATCCTAAATTGATCTGTTTTTTACTGTAATAATTATGTTCATTTTATAGTTTTTTAATATCAATATATTAATCATTAAATCAAACATTACTTATTAATTTTGTTATCCAAATGCACTTGTTTTTGAAATCTGAATCTATTTCAATCAATTTAGTTTCATGTTTATCGTCTAAAGTTTTCAGTTAAATGTGATTTAAACTAATCGTTATAATACTTAAATGTTATTTATACCCGCAGCAGATATATATGTATCATATTGTGATCGTAAATTTATATTATATTAGAAGTTATGTTAAAAACAAAAAGTTTTTCTTTTTTCTTTTGTTTGCGAAATTTTTAATACGACCAGAAAAATTTCCGAATTTATAGACAATATGCACAACGATCAGTGAAGATTATCCTGAACTTATCGAGACAGTTATAGAACTTAAAAACCATAATGCCTTCAGTATGGATAACTTATTGTCCATATTTTATAAAATGGATCCCAATCGCAGAAATATTAATATCTTTATTTTAAAGAATATGGTTAATATAACATAATACTATGTTCATATATGCACTTTTATTGAGTCAATATTCGGTTTATTGAGTACAATATTTTAAGTGTTCAGACAATAATATACGCAGTTCAGCTGCTTATTCAAGTTAAAATTAGTTAGAAGACAATTTAGAATTTTACTTTAGAATTTTTAAAGTAATAAATAGAAAATTAACCCTAAAATGACTGACTCCTTTTGACTGAAATGGAAATGAGCTAGGATGAATTAAATAGCACATGAAGAACAAAGCAGGCGACAAAATTAAAAAATTATGATTTTATGTGAAATAATAAATGATTCGGGTACCGTAAGGTGGAGTGACAGTGAAAATACACCTGAGTAACTACACAGTCTAAGTTGTCTATTTAGGTTAGGTTAGGTCGGAGTGGTAGCTCTGATATCACAAAGCTCACTTGAGCACGCATAGCGGCCCGTTGTGATGCCACGGGTGAACGCAGTCCCTGTACTGACCAAGTTCCACCAAAGTCAGGGAAGAGGAAGAAGTTGGTCAGCGCAAGGGCTGCGCATCAAAGGCACGCTCACCCTACACTGTAAAACCAGCCAGAAAGTTTGATAAACTAAGCTATATCCTTGATATCAATAGATGATAGCTCCGTCAAGCTGACAAGAAATGGGGAGTCAAATAACCTATATCTACACCTAGCAAGAGACGGGCATTGACGAAGAAAGTGGATAACAGTCTTCTCCTCAGCGGATCTGCATCCACGACAGAAGTCGTTAAATGGGAGTCCCATTCTTTCCATAACGCAATGACCTGTAAGCATGGCCACTGTGGTTGAGATGACGTCACGATCAAGACCAAGTAATTGGTTGTTATGCCTTCCGTCCATCGAGAGCCAGGCGAGTCAGGCGGTGGAGCAGGACTTCTCATTGACCCAGGATAGGTTGGCGTCCCGAAAGAATTTCCACGCAATGTCCAACTTGACCGAGGCAAGTGGCACACACGATTCAATCGAAGAGGATTCCGGAAGGAGCGCACCAGCTCTGGAAAGAAGGTCGAGACAGCGGCGAAATTCCCTAACTATCCTAGAGTTATTCACGAAACGTGATAGAGATCTTATCGCCGCCTGACTATCGGAAGTTGTCTATTTAGTTGAGTAGAATTCAAAAACAATTTTTTTTTATTTCTCTCGAACCCTTCGAACTTGTTTGATTTGGCAAAAACTATTTTTGAACCCATATTGAAAATTCAAAGTCTTATGAAAAAGGGTGAAATAACCCTTTAACACGGTATACATAAACATATTGTTGAAACTTATTAGTACGTGTGTATTGGTAATATGTGTATAATGGTACATACATACATAATTGGCCATTACAACCCTTCAGTCAGGATTACGGCCAAGCTTCTCACACCACTCACGGTATGTGCGTTAATTTTATACTTGAGTGGCGGGACCTACAGTTTAACGTCGGCTCCAAACGACAGATTTTTGAGAAACTTTTTCATGGCAGGTTTATTTACTCTCAGAGTTTTTGCCAGAAATCTGCTGAGAGAAAGTCGCCGAAGAAATATTTGGGACTCGAACCCGGGCTTTACGTCTAATGAGCGAACACACTACCCACTAGACTACGGCGACTTTGTGATACCTATTCACCTTATATCCCTTCCACACAACGTAAACTTATATCTATGTATATTAAAAGAAGGAAAATCAAAATGATGTCTTCTCTTTTGAAATATTTTGATTTAATTTTAGACCGTAAATATGTATACTATATATAAAATGTTTCAAATTTGTGATTGACATTTTACGGGAATGAGTTATACTAAATGTTATTAAAATCGTAAGTGATGAATCATAAAATGTCTGGTATTTGTCCGATTTACGATTCAATTCATTTTGAATAATTCTCAGTGGCACCATCAATCGGAAATTAATCGCACCAACTTAGAAACCTTCGTCGACTTATGCGCAACGACTTTGCTAAAGATCATAGCATGATCAAATGCACAGTTTACGATTTTATTCATTTTGAGTAATTTTCAGTGGCGCCACCTGTCTTAAATTGGTAATCCCAACTCATGAACTTTCGTCGGCTCATGCGCAAAAACTTTGCTAAAGATCAAAAACATGATCAAATACACAGTTTACGATTTAATTCGTTTTTAATAATTTTCAGTGGCGCTACCTGTCTTAAATTGCTCATACCAACTTATAAACCCTTCGTCGGCTCATGCGCAACAACTTTGCTGAAGATCATAACATGACGACGTAGATTAACAAAATTAGAGTTCCAGTATTTGCATTAAATTACATACATATTTCCTCAAATACATCATATTGAAATTAATTAATTACATCATCTAAATTTCCATTTAATATTATAGCTTAAGTGTTCAAACACGAGTTTAATAAATTTATCTTTATTTAATCAAATCTATTACATCTAGATTGACAATTCTTAAAATTAGACTTCGAGGGAAACGATGATTACTAAGAAAACATGTTATTAATTTTATTTCGTGGTAAATGTTTTTATTTTTATAATACTTTTTAATTTTTTTATTCAAGAAACACTTAAAAAAAAACCAATATATTCAAACAATCCTTCAATTAGCAACGCACTCGTCTCGTCTTATTCATAGAAAAGTCATTAATTGTTCGCTAGATCGAAAGAAGTAATATTTATACAATACATTATTTTTTTATAAGGCAGACATTTTTTATATTTAGTTAAACTAAGTAGATAAACGATATATATAATATATATATAAACTTTCTTATTGCATTTATTGCTTTGTTAGTATTTTATATACTTTTATTTGATTTTTCTTTTTTAACACCAAATTACACTGAACTACAATTTTCATTACACAAATTTTTTTATATATTTTGTTTTTATTTTTAACCATTTTTATATAGACAATCAAGATCTCTATATCGTCGTGGCCAATTATGACCAGAAGGTTTACTTGTAACAGATCTTTAAAAAAAAATAATCCAATACAAATCCTATACCGTATGGAATCATACACTTAATGGATGTGTATTTTTCTATACATACAATACAAATCTGCTACTGTAATTATACTCTATCTACTTATATACTAAGAACTGTAACAACGAACATACATTTGTAAAACGACAAAAAAAAAAACAAAAAAAAACGAAAACAAAAACAAAAACAAAATGCTTTTAAACGGTGATTGTAACACTAAATATTATTCTATTATTGTGGGTTTAGTGTATTAATTATTAATAAACCGTGTAATGTAGATTTTTAAAAGTAAAATAAATAAACAATTAAAAAGTGATACGATATAATTTTAACGACATTCGAAACGAGGAACGATTATGTTTTTATGATTTCTCTTATTTTGATGTACTCTTTTTATATCTAAACAACCGTTTGCTCTCGTGTACGATTATCGAATAAAAGTAATTATTAATGCAGTTTACATTGTTATTTTCTTTAACTATTCTTATTAATTTCATTATGTTGAGTTGAATGTTACTACCATTTCTAATATTAAATTGAAAAAAAACTGTATTTGTTATAATTAATTAAAGAAATTAAATTAAAACATTGTAAATTTCATTACATATCTTATCACATTTGCATTATTTTGAAAATGAAAATAAATATATTAATGCTTTTTTTTAAATAAACAAAACTCATCACCTAACTAAGATCATTTTCGAAAATTCAGATTGTTTGGGCTTTTTCTTAAAAACATATAAATATTAAATTACAATCAAAATATCGAATAATTTTCACATAAGTTTTAGGAAAAATTTAAAATTGGCTTTACATTAATGTAAATTTGTTTTCTAAAACAGAATTGGCCAATTCACACAACTTTGTATCGTGTATGTTGTATTGAATACACTTTTTGTTTGTGAACGCTCAATGTTATGTTGTATTGTGTATTTCGTATTCCAAACGTTAAAAAGCGATAAGAAGAAGAAGACTAGTATTCATAATTTGATTTTCAAGCAACAAAATGAAAAATATGCGGAACAATTATAATTTTGAAATGTTAATTGTTGACTCAAGTTACATAGAAAATATTTTGTATTTTTATTCTTCTTCTCGATTACTGGCATTTACATAAACTGATAGCACGAAATCAATACAACTTTTAAAAGCATATATAAAAAAGGTGTATAAGTGTATCAGATTTTTATATAAAAATTATCAATAACAAGCTTACACTGTTGTATATTCGTCTAACAATACACTCAATACAACGATACAAGGGCTTGTGTGAATTGCTCAAATGTGTATAAGTGTATCGGATTTTTATATGAAAATTATTAATAACAAGCATACACTATTGTATATTCGTCCAACAATACACTCAATACAACGATACAAGGGCTTGTGTGAACTGACCAAATTAACTTGACACAAGAAATCTATTTTTCTTATAAATCTAAACCGTAATTTTAATAAATTATCTAATTTGAAACAATTTCATTTTAAATGATTGCGAAATGTATACATCTTAGAAGTCTCTTATTTTTGATAATTTATATGAAATTATTCCTTTTATTTGGAAGTTTTGCTTGGTGCAATGAAAGAAACTGTTTTTAAAACATGTTTTAAATAACGATTTAATTCTGTCTGTTTCAAATGCTTGCCGAAATTGTCTGTCCGTGCCTTTAAATAGCTAAGTTTTCTATTTGAAGAAATCAAAGATGAAAGTCCAAACGTAACGTCTAACGTCATTTTTTATATATTCAATGTATTGTAATATAAGGCTTAGAATAACAAAAAATTATTTGTAACATATTAGCAAAGTTAAAGGTAGTCGGTTATTATTGCGCTGTTAAAATTTATACACTAACAACAATTAATACATACATATATCGTATATACTGATACCTAAACACCCTATTAAGATACATAAATATACTGGCATTCATATAAAAATATTTTTGATTAGATATTGCGTAGATTTCGTAGAATTGTGAATCAAAAATATTTGTTTTAAGTCTCAACATTAAACCTATTATTCACTTATAATACACTAACACAGGCATCTGTTGTAATACACCATGAATATTCAAGTATATGAGAGCTTAATAAAATCATATATCATTTTTTAACTTCAAGGATTCACAGCATTGTTTAACCAAAAAAAATTCTTATATTTTAATATTCTTTAAAAAGTTTGTGCCTTGTTTTGAATGATTTAAATTTTTATACTATTTTTAAATAGAATTAATTCTACAATCTTCTAATGTTCTAATTTGTTCATTTATTTCCACTAAAAATGTCTTAACAGCGAACGATCTCTGGAACAACAATGGTCGATTGAGGAGAATGGAGATTTTGACGAAGATGATTGTGCTTAAATCAAATGCCTGAAATATTAATTATTAACTTCTACTATAAGAGAACGCTTTCCAAATTATAAAAGCGATAAAATAACAAAACAAATACAACAATGTTATTAATTTGTTCTATTTTTTTTGTATACAGTCAGAAAACGTGATATAGCTTACCTTTAAAACATAAAAAAAATAATTAACTTTTAAATACGTTCATTGAGCAACATACCAAGATGTTATAAAAACAATGGTATTTTATGAATTCTATTCAACTAATGAAAACTGTCCTACACGAACTACTAAATAATAACTATTAAGAAAATTAATATTAAAACAATCGCAATTGAAGAATAATTCATATTAAAATAGAGTTTTCCGTTGATCTTTTTATGAATATTTGTATGTATTATTATTTTATTATATTTTTGCTATGAGAACACACAACAAAACAAAACGTCTATATACATGAAATATATTTTATATAAAAACATTATTTGTTCTCATATCGACATACATACATATATGTTTTATATATTTTTTATTTGAGTATTTATACAGAAAAACATTGAAAAATATTTACATTTAGACTTTAAATTAAAAAAAAAAACAGAATATTTAAAATTTACTGTCAGTTTCTGTAAAACAATAGAAATCCAAACATTTTCTAAATTTTATGAGAACAACTTGAAATCAAAAAAGATTAAAAGTTTTCGTCATATTATTTATTCAATCGTATGGGTGTATTGTTTTAAAGAAACTGTCAGTTATGTCTCAAAATATATTACAAATCGAATAATAATAATAATAATACATTATGTAGTAATATCGTAAGCAAGTTTGCATTGTTTAATTGAATAAATTTTACTTAAAATTAATGAAACAAGAGAATACATATATACAAAAATTAAAACTATGTTGTGAAGAAATTATATTTAATTTAGATTTAATATATTTTCCATTATTAAATCATATATTTAATTTAAAATTATAAAAGTTATTTAATATTGAAAACAAATGGTACTAATACTCAAAAAAAAAAAAAAATAAATAAAATAAAAAATAAATAAATAAATTAACAACATACATGTTATAAATATAAAACTATAATAAATTAAAATATACAGTTAAGTATTTTCTGTGAACATCATATATACATATACGAGTATAATATAGATATGGAATTGCAAATTTATCGCTAATATTTAATATTCCTTTAATTTAGTTTAAAAATATTTATTTTGTTAACGACTGAACATTAAACGGGATCATTGATATCAAATTTGTAAAACAAAAAAACAAAAAAAAAATAGTATGTATGTATATCGGAAAAATAGGAAACGCATTTTGTGAAAATTTTGTAGAGAATGATTTTAAATTTTTGTTAATTAATTGGATTTTATTAAATAAAAAATATATCATTAAATAAATTAATTGTTGCAAGTTAAAAGATTATGTATAACGCTGGGTATTCAATTGAAAAGGCAACAATACTTTTTTAGACAATTTTTCTTTAAACATATCAATCAGAAAATTGCAAAGTTTTTCTACTTTTTTTTGCATTAAATTGTAATGTCAAATACAAAGCTTTAAATTATTTGCTTAATTATTTCGTAGACAATGAAACAATTATATTGACATAAGCCGTGTTCGAATTTGACAAGTGCTGGATAAATAATTGTGTTAATTATGAATAGCAGCAGAAATGTAGTTGCGTTGCAATCTGACAACCATAAATTAATAGTTGATGAAAAGAAGTTTCCAAAATTAAATTTTAGAATTGTGGCTGTCAGCAATATCGATTTCACCATTTTTATCAACTGGCAATACAACTGCTGATCGATTATCATCCGTAATCTGCCCATAAGTTTTAGCAGCCATATTCGATATACAATTTGTTTATCTTTAAATATATTCAATTTGAAAAGTGTAATTTGTTAACATCAATAAATATTTCATTAATAATAGTAAGGAAAATTCCATGCATTGTATGACAAAAGTTACAATATAAATTCTAAACCATATTTATTTAATTATTAAAATATTGTCATGTAGTTGTATGATTGGAAAATTAAGATTTATTTTATCATTTTATCAGGAGTTAGAAATTTTGTTAGCATTTATACAAATATTATAAAATTTTCTTGTTGTTGCCCAGTGAGAAATGCGTTTGTTCTTGATTAGCATCGTTGGACTAAATTATAAGCCGATTACACCACCATAATTTTATGAAATGTTTGTCCATAATGGAACACCAAACATAATTTAAATTTATAAAAAAATCTTAAGTAGACAGTATTAATAAGATTAAATTAAACAAAATAATCAGAAACATTTAAAGATAATATATGTGACAGTAACAAAATAAGGCTGTGTACGGCGGAAATTACCTACCATCTACTCTATTCTCAAAAATGTACGTTACTATTGCTCCAGCATCCAGATTCATACCATATACCGCACAGCATTAGATCTCAAATTGAAGTTCGGAGACAGCTGACAGACGAATGCACTAAACGAAAAATTAATCGATGGCAACAAATTCCTTCATGTACATTGTAATAAAAATAATAAAATTATATAAAAAGTTATTTATGAATAAATCCAGCAGTGTACAAAATTATTAAAAAAAATTTTTTATGTGAATCGCCAGTGTGGAGAGGTTATTTTTTAACCATTTTACATTATTGTATCGGGTGTACATACATATATGGGTGGCATGACATAATGTCCATTGACATAATGTCCATGGACATGTACGCATTTTAAAATTTGCTCTAGCTGCTTCAGGACTTTGGAAGAAAAATCAAAGAACAATAAATCGCCATTACTTTGTCCTTACTGCAGATAGATTGTTAATGATAAATTTAATATTTTTCTATAAAAAATGAAATACTAATGAGTTTATATATTCTTTTAAAGTAACTAAAATATGTGGACATTATGACACTGTTCATAGTGGCCTAATGTCCACAAACAAAATGACATTATGTCCATGGACATTATGACACCATGCGAAGTGACATAATGTCCATGGACATAATGTCACTTTTTAGGGTGACAAAGTCCATGGACATTATGTCAATGGACATTATGTCATGCCACCACATATATGTATTCCAGATAAAAATAGTATCTGTATCTTTGCGTTTGCATTTTATAAAAAGTTAGTGTTATTTAAAATACTGTAGGCTAGCGACAAGTATGATAGTCCAACGAGGGCACGGTCTTAATCGATTCGTAAAAATATTTCATTAAGCACTTAGGGCCATTATTACAACTTGCCGTTAAGCTTGGGTTTAGTTAAAGGTATCTTTAGCTAAAGGGAACTGTAAAGTAACCTTTAACTTATTTTCGTTATTACAACTTACAGACAAAATAAAGTTAACTTTTTCAAAAATATGGCACAGCTTCTCTGGGAGAAGCGCATTCCAAATGTTAAATTTTCCAAGGCACTGACACATACATCAGGCTGTATTTGACTGATGGCATGGGTTATGTTGACTTTGAGGATTCCTGTGGTTTATGGCTTATTGGTGTTGACCTGCGCCTTAGTTTAACAAGCTCAACTCGCACGATCTCAGTGGCCAATTTCACATCACCACCACATGAGATGCCCGTTTCCTAAAATCCCTTGTGAATAAATTCTAATGTGGCATGAACTGGGTGAGTACGTAGCGTCTCAAAAAAATATGGACCGATGATGCCACCAGTCCACTATACACACCAAACAGTACTTTTTTGGAATGAACAGCACGACCTTGGTTCTTATATGAATTAGTATTCTGTTTCCTCAGCACTTAATTTCTCTCACTCTTCCCGTATAACATTTCGTAAGGTCTTTTTACTTCTAATTTTCTCTCTAATAAATCCCACAGATGCTCAATAGGATTGAGGTCTGTAGATTGGGGGGTGTTTTGAGCTGTCTTGGCGCATTATACATGAGCCAAAGTCGAACGACCTACACAGTGTGCTTTGGGTCGTTATCCTGTTGGAACCAAAACGTAGATGGTGGGTTGAGTTTTGCCGCACTTTGTTTTAAATTATTTTTTAATATGTTTAGGTATCCATATTTATCCATGATGATGGATATGGTGGGTTGAGTTTTGCCGCACTTTGTTTAAAAATATTTCCTAATATGTTTAGGTATCCATATTTATCCATGATGAACTTAATAAATTCAAGTTGACCTACCCCCGAAGCCGCCATGCATCCCCATACCATAACTCCACCACTACCGTGTTTTACTGTGCTAACCAGATTTTGTTTATCGAACGCAGTTCTGGCTCAACTAACTCAGCCTACCATCTAGGTGCCTGTTGTATCTGACACATAATAGGTATTCAGTAATTTGTATTTGTATTTAATATATACAGTGCCGATTTTTCCACTTCAATGGAAATATTTCAAAAAAAGTTTGGATGCGAATTTATAGAGAATTAAAAAAATCTTTTAAGCAATGATAGTACAAAGAAAGGGCACTGTTTTAACATTTGGAAACAAAACCCTTTGCTTTTATTTCTGATTCCAAGCGTCGAGGTACCGACTGGATGAGATTGGCGTCACATTTCAAGGTTATGTTGTTTCATTCTTGCCTAGATTTATAGAGCTCACGGGCGAGTTTTTCACAAATACACCGTTGTATGTAGAGCTTTTTCTTGCTAATGTTTTTGATTTTTTTTTCAATCATTTCTTGGTTATATTTTTTATATTCGATTTTGTCTTCAAACATTCTTGATTGTAACTGCCTTAAACAACGATAAATGATTTTCTAATTTGATAAAAATCAAAAGTCAATGTAACGAGATATTTCTGCTGCCTCTAGTGCTATTGAACGGGAGTCTACTAAGATTGGTCAGGCAGGAAATGAGGGCAAAACAAAGTATATGTTATCGACAAGTAGAGACGATCCCAGATTACGACCGATAACTATACTTTCGATATAGTGAAGGAATTTATTTATCTTGGCTCCGCCATTACCACAAAAAAATTATGTCAGTCTGGAGATCAATAGCAGGATCACTCTTCCAACAGGTGCTACTATGGTCTCAATAGGCAATTGAGTAGCAGAGACCTCTTTCGTACGACAAAACTAATACTCTACAAAAAACTCATTCTACCCGTCCTTTTTTATGGCGCAGAGGCATGGACCATATTAAGCACTAATTAAGCAGCCTTGAGAGTATAGTGTATATAGAAAAAAGTACTACGTAAGATCTTCGGTCCAGTGTGAGTTGGCAATGATTTCCGCATCCAATCCATAGGAGGATACTCCGGCGAGACGGGTATTTGATGCGGGGGTCTGCGGAAATCGGCGAAGAGGACGACCTTGTTTGCATTGGAAGGACCTAATGGAGAAAGCTCTATCATCGATTGGTGTGACCAACTGGCTTAGGCGCGCAAGAAACAGAGGCGCCTGGAAGGATGTGTTACGGCTGGCCGAAATCCGTTAATCGGGTTGTTAATGGCCAATTAAGTATGTAAGAAGTAAGTAATAGTCTTACGATATTTAATAAAGTAGCACTCTTATTGTCCTCTTGTATATAATTTAATATAAAAAATTTAATTTTTTCTATTACATTAACTCCCGTCAATTTTATATTTAAAGTACGACAAGAGAAAACACATTTGTTCAGGTACTTCCACTAAGTAAACTAAACATATATTATTATTTATTTAATATTATTGTAGTCGCCGTAGTCTAGTAGGTAGTGTGTTCGCTTATTAGACGTAAAGCCCGGGATCTAGCCTCAGGCCAGACATCAAAACGATCAAAAATATTTCTTCGGCGACTTCCTCAGCAGATTTCTGGCAAAAACTCTGTGATGAAAAAGTTTCTCAAAATCTGTCGTTCGGGGTCGACGTTAAACTGTAGGTCCCGCCACTCAAGTATAAAATTAAGGCATACAACATGAGTGGCGTGAGAAGCTAGGCCGTAATCCTGATTGAAGGGTTGCAATGGCCAATTATGTATGTGTATTTAATAATTGAAAGAGGTAAGTAACTACTACCAAACTATAAATTATACTAAAATTTATTTATAAAATGTTATTACAATCATGATTTAATGTTCAGCAAAATAAATAATAAAGTGAGCTGTCTGTGTAAAAATACCAAGTATTTCTTTCCTTTGTTAGGTAGGTAGGTAGAAGCGGCTTTTCCCTCGATGGAGTCAGTAGCGGACACACTTAGGCCGCACACAGGGCCCATTGTGATACCACAGTTTCACATTCTCCCCTAGTCTAGGAACCACTCGTAGCTTCCGATGAAGCGACTCAAATTGCTAATGATAGTTCATCCACATCTACATGGAGTAATGAGCCAGATGCCTCTTTTTCCTCTAATCAAGTGCCGGGCATATGCACAGTAGGTGAATAATAGTCTTATCCTCCTCCTCATCTCCACAGCTTCTGCAGAAATTATTTGCAAGGTGTCCAAGAGACTCGCATGCGTTCCTATAATACAATGCCCCGTAATAACTCCTATAACGGTGCTAAGCCTGCTTATTTGGAGTTTGGAGTTTGAGCAGAGCTGCCGCGCGCCTCTTGTCCAGGCTTGGCGAGATTTTTTGCGCCGTTCTGCCCGTGTCCGTAGCCGCTCATCTACTGTTGGCAAGGTCCTCGATTGCATTGTCAATTATAAGATTGCAGGTACCCAAAAGGATCCCCAATGTAGAGAAATCATCAGAATTTCGATGGTCGTGCCCTTTCTGGTAAGTTCATCCGTTCTGCAGTTACCGGGAATATCCTTATGTCCCGGTACCCATGTGATACAAACATCATATCGATTCTCCACCTCGTTGAAATATCTGCGACAGTCGTTTACCTTCCTATCGGAAAGTATGGTGATTTCCCGCCTGTGAACATATTTTCCATAATAATTTTCACCGTAGATCTTTCCTTTGTTAAAGTTATGTAAATATCATATCATCCGCTGTAGGTCATTCGCATGAGGATATTGTAAATCATATAAAAAGGCTAACCAAAGGCTTATCAAAACTGCATTCCGTTCTACCGCATGACGCTCAATCCTGAGCTAAAACTATTTAAAAATAATGGGTGGGCCATCCATCGGTTATTTCAAATCTAACAATACTTGTGCCATTATATTCTGTCATAACAGTAAGTAATAAATGGATTTACGCTTGAGCAATGTTGGGATTTTTTTGGAAATTTTGGCCAACGGGAAACTGCATGATGATGACGATTTTGCCAAAATAAAGTCATCTTTTCGGATGAATCTCATTTTCATCTTGGTGGGTACGCTAATAAGCAAACTTGTATCATTGACCCATATTTCTTAGAAAATGAGGACGACTTAACCATTACGGTCAATAGAGACACCTATCTCAGCATGATAACCTAAGTTTTTGTACCCGTTCTTCATGGTATTGATGTGAACGATGTTTGGTTTCAAAACGATGGTGCAACTTGCCACACATCTCATGACACAATCGATTTATTGTGTCAACGTTTGATGGCCGTTTAATTAGCCGAAATGGTGATGTCAATTGGCTGCCAAGAAGCTGTGATTTGACACCGTTGGATTATTACATGTGGGCGGCGTTAAAAAAAACGTTATGCCGACAAAACAGAGCCAATTGAGCATTTCAAGGCCCTTGCCGAGATACGACCCCTTACATTCGAAAAGGTGCACGAAAATTGGTCCTATCGAATGAGGTACTGTGAGAACCAGCCGCGGGAGACACGTATACATTTTGCTACGAAAATGGTCTTACATCGTTTAACATTAAAATGATAAGCAAAAGCCAAAAAACAAAAACAACGAACTTGTGTACATGATAAACAAGTAAACAAAAATATACCAACAACACCAGTATAAAAAGGGATAAAAAGAATAAACAAAAATGCAACAATAAACAAGAAAAAACAAAATACACAAAGAACAATGAAACAACGATGTTTATATTTAAGGAGATCTCGATAAAGCGAAGCCACTAACATTCAACTTTAAGATCATTCGTTAGGCTGTTTACGTTGGCATATAAAAGGTAAGACAAAGCAGACAACGGAGTTAGTAAAAATTCAGTCAGTCTTTTGTGAAGACGCGTTGCGTGTGAAGAGAGTAATCGTGGTTTGAAGATCTCCGTTATAAAGATCTGTCAACCAATTGTTAGAGTTTACGCAAAAGAGTGTAGAGAAGAATAACAAACAAAGCAATTGTTGTTGTTAACATAAAGTTGTGAACAGTGACACACATAGTTGTGAGAACAATAAAGAATTTATTTAAAACTAAGTAGTAGCAATTCATAAAAGTGACTTATTTTTAGTTGTGTCTGAAAATATAATGGTAGTTGATCTCTACTGCTAAGTGCTAAATAGTCTTAATTCGAATTGCGACACTTTTAATAAAATAAATCTTTGTTGGAGTTTATATTAATTAGACTTGTCTCAGTTTAGCTCATGGAGATAAGTACGATTCATTTCTATTATTTTGTGTTGTGACGCTTTAGATGAAAAAATATTGAGTTTTTTAGTTAGGACAGTTTTAAAGAAAAAAACACTATTATTTAATTTCTGTATTTCAGTTTTAGAAAATTAGCGGTTTTGCAATTGCAAAGCTTGGCAATGAATTATGAAATAAAATAAAACTTTATTTTGAAGCAATTTAATCATTTTGTTGCTATAAAAAAGAGATTTTTGACTTAGGTCACTATAGACGATTTTTTGTTATTAAACAAAAGCAATGTCAATGTACCAAGATGAAACTTCATCTGTTTTTACCACGGAATGTAAGATGCGGATTGCAAGACTTACGACAAGCAGTTACTGTCCATCCCCGCAATCCGATGATAGTATTGAGGACCCATTCCAAGCAAGCTCAGATAATGAATATAATTCAAATTGCGAAGATTTTTCTTTTTTGTATATTAAAAGTTCTTGAAGTATAAATTTTTAGTTCCTAACGTTTTTTCGAATAAAAGTATAAATTTTCTTTCTATATAAAGTACAGTGAGCGCCAAAAGTGAGTAAAGACCACTGAAATAATTCATTTTCTTAGGATAGCGAGAAAATAAATTTCCAAAAATAAAAACGTTTATTTATTACTTATAAAATGTTAAAACAAAAACAACAATTCATGATAAAGGAACTTTTTTTATACTTAAAAACATAATAGAAAATTTAATATTATAGTGGGTGTTGACTCACTTATGACGCTCACTGCATATAATTTCAGCTTGTATGTTTTTATTTAATAAATAAATTAAATTTCTTTATACTTAAATTTAAGTTCTTGAATTTTATGGTTTAAGTTTACATGTATTTTCTAATTAATAAAATAATTTGATATTTTCAAAATTTTACTTTGATTTTTTTTAATTTTAAAATTTAGCAAGTGCCACAACTTGAAAAGAATTCAGCTAAAGTGACATAACTTAAAATAACTCTGTAACTTGTGCAAATAATACATCATCAAAACAGACACAACTAAAAATTGTTTGTATCTGTTGTATCTATTGTGTAACTTAAAAAAAATTAAAAACCTTTTTAAATCATAATCTCTGTGGATTTTCTATTAAATGGTCCAAAGATTTTGTTATTAACTATTTTTATTTAAGTCAAAAATAGTTTTTCATCGATTTCTGAAAAATTAAAATTTTGAGTTGAGTCACTTTTGTACTGGGTGTGCGATATAATATATATGTACATATGTATGTACTTAGTTTTGAATGGTAATTGTGATTGACAATTAGTTTATAAATAAATATCGTTGTTTTTATATATTATCTGTTTTTTATATTTAATTAAATATTTAAAGTTCTTAATAATTTTCTTTTTTGTGAAAAAATATAATTTGAAGGAGTGTAAAATCAATCAAAATGGATCAATGTTAAAACAAAAAATACAACGTGTTGTACCGAAAATTATTTTTGAAGTAATTCATCACACACATCAAAATCTCGCATTTCGCAAAATCTTATTATTATTGCAGTAAATATTTCATCATTCAATATTAAACATTTAAACAAAAGTTGCTAAATGGTGAGTCGTACTGCTTCACAATTTGTGTCAAAGAGAATTACAAGTGAGTAAGCAATCGTGAGAGAAAAACCCTTTGCAATATAGCTCGTACATAACAAATTCTTAATAACACTATGCGACAACATATAAAAAATTAAATACACCCGAGTAACTACTGGAGTTCAACTCAAAAAATGATTTTCAATATTTCTCGAATTCTCCAAACTTGTTTTATTTGAGAAAACTGTTTTTTATTTCTTTTCACAAAAATTTATGGATCATTTAAACATTTTTAAACTGATTTCAATATTCAAAGTTTTGGAGCAAGTTGAGAGATAGACTGATAAAATGATATTGTTAAGTTTTTACCTTTTTAAAAAAGTTTATGAATATGAGTTGGTTGATTGCAAACAAAATAACAATAAATATGTGTTTAGTTTCAATTAAACTCTTTATTGTTCGCACTACTTTGGTGTGCGACTATTTACAACTTTACGATACAACAGCAATTTGTTTATATTCTATTCTTCTTTGTTTACAACGCAGATCTTTACAACGGCGATCTTCAAACCACGGCTGTTTTCTTCACACGCAACGCGTCTTCACTCAAGACTGACTGAATTCTTATTACTCGTTGCCTGTTTTGTCTTGCCTTTTGATATACCACGTAAACAGTCTGATGAAGGTTCTTGAAGTAGAACGTTCGGGGTTTCGCCTTCTCGAGAACTCTATCGCGACTTCATTATTGTTTGTGTATTTTGTTCAGATTACTTATTGTTGCGCTCTCGCTTACTTGCCTATCCCCTTTTCCTTCGCAACAAGTTCGTTGTATTTGTTAGTGTAGCTTACGGTAATCATGTTAATGCTAAAAGATGTTTCCATTTTCATAAAAATATGCATATACATACATATTGTTAGAACTAGTCTGTTATGAGTTTTGATCGGTTAAACTTGGAACGTGCTTTATGGCCTTAATTTTTCAATTTTGCCCATTTTTAATTTTAAAAATTTAATTAAAAATATCTTAAAGTGCAGATATTAAGGAGATTAACTCTTTGTCACAGTTATTTGATATTTTTAATATGGGTTTATTCATTAAATTAACGTTCATTTAAAAAATGTATCAAAATATTGGCTGGATTTTCAATATTTAACTGAAAAATTGGGAATTTCGCGTAAGAGCGACTAGCGGTAGTCGGATAATATTTGAGTTCTTCGTTTTTAATGGAAGCGGATTTCAATTGGAGCCATCTCTTGATGGAATTGTTCAACCTGTGGTGATTCCTATTCTTTAGGTCTGCATAATACGTGACCTACTTCAGTACATTGGCATCTAAGTATCTCTGTCGTAACAGGGGACAGAATACTGAGTTTATCTGTCGGAGGCTATGATTGTTGAAAGTTTGCTATTTAGTCATGTGATGTTGTGTTGCACCACAGTTAGTGTAATCGTATAACAATATTGATATCACACTGCAGTTGACTATAGGTTGACTCAAGTGTCTGCTCCTTGACTAGCTGCACTATCTTTTCTGTTATGCCTTTCATAGTGAGCATTGTGACAAGTTGGATTAAATCACACGAAATTAGCAAAAAGAAGGTAAAGCCGCGAGTTCTAATCAATGTAATCAGTCGAAATCAACAACATCATGCGTATTGTTAAGTATAAGTACGATGAGTACTTCAAAATTTGAATATGAGTAAAGGTTCCATGATATTAAAATAAGTATGAATGCGTATAAGTACCAGAAATTATGAGTATGATTCGATTCTACTTATCTTTTTGAATACTCATTGGTGATCTCTGATATGAATATCACATCCGATAGGCAAACAACTATTTGGTTCCATTCATACATGCATAATTGGCCATTACAACCCTTCAGTTAGGATTACGACCTAGCTTCTCACACCAGTCATGTTGTATGAGTTAATTTTATACGTGAGTGGCGGGACCTACAGTTTAACGTCGACTCCGGACGACAGATTTTTGGGAAACTTTTTTATGGCAGGTTTATTTACTCTCATAGTTTTTTTTACCAGAAATCTGCGAGTAAATAAGCCTGCCATGAAAAAGTTACTCAAAAATCTAACTCAACTATAAAAATTAACGCACACAACATAAGTGGTGTGAGAAGCTAGGCGGTAATCCTGACTGAAGGGTTGTAATGGCCAATTATGTATGTAGGTATGTAATTGATTGCTTTTACTTTTTTCCCCTGTTTTTAGACTCAGCTACGAATTTTTTTTTTTTTTGACTGTGTGATATTTACCTTAAAATACCCCTGAGAAATGAATTTCACAATTAAAATTGCCTATAATTTCATTACAGACCCATATACTTGTTGTTTGATATGTTCAAATATGTATTTACTTATGTCATGTATGTATGTATGTACATATGCATAAGTGTTGGTTGTAAAAATAAATCAGGTGTAAAGTGAGTGAAGAATTGTAGCGAAGGGTATAACATTTTAAACAATCTTGTATATTCACGTGTATGTATGTACATAATAGTTCATCTGTTTCACAAAATTCCATTAAAAATCTAAAAAGATGATGAAATTGAAATCTGCATTAAATATGAAAATAATGTCACGGTAGGTTTTAACAGCAATGAGGAACAGTTGTTTAAAAACAAATACAAGTATTTACGAACAATTGTATTTATCTATGTACGTATATATTTTGAGTGTAATGCAGTTTAAATAAAATTGTTGAATGTTTACTTGTATTCCTTTCGTAAATAATATTTACAATTTCATCATTTTCTGATGTTTTTAAACAGTTGCCAGGCAAAGCCACACATATGTAAATATGAAACTTCAAATCCTTTCAATCCCTCTTCGTCGTATGAAATGAAACATTTTATGTACTTATGTATATATGTTTGTACATAAGTATTTACCTACATATCTATGTCTTTTCATTAGTGCATAACGTAAGGAAGAATATTTCATACACAATACACAGCTGATTCTGAAAATATGTATATTTTTCATTCCTTACTAGCTACGTACACAATATGTATGCACAATGTACATACTTACATATATACAATTTAACTCATTCTCTTTTAGTTTGGATAAAGTACAAAATAATAAACAACGCTCAAAAAACAGCCGGTATTTCTATAGGGCTGCCAATAATTAAAATTATTTTATCCAGATTGACAATCTACCAAAAGCATATTCGCATAATTTTTATTATTACCAAACAGAGCTTAAAAAAATTCTGTGGTGTTAATAATTCAAATCCAAATAATCCTTAATTGAATAACGAAGGTGTAAACAGTAGACCACCCCGTCGGTCTCTAATTTCTAATGAAAATAAATGGTTGGTTGTCACAACGTAGATTCAGTTGTAAATCCTAAAACGTGGTTCAACAGCTATATGCTTATTAGACGTAAGGCCACGGTTCAAGACTCAGGTCAGACATAAAAATGAAAATTTAAAAAAAAACATTTCTTCGGCGGCTTCCTCCCAGCAGATTTCTGGCGAAAACTTCGGGAGTAAATAAAATTGCCAAGAAAAGTTTCTCAAAAACCTGTCGTTCGGACTGTAGGTCCCGCCACTCATGTACAGTAAGACCTCGATTAACGCGGGGGATACGTTCCAATAAGTTCCAACGCTAAACGAAACTGCGTTAAACGAGGCAACTTAACACGAACACGGCTTCTGAAAATACAGTTGAAATCTTTATTCTGGACAGACTAACAAAAGAGCGTTGAAAAAGATACCGTCGTTATATAGTGCGCCGCTTTTGAATGGCCGTTTCATATGCACACATAGGCTCTAATCACACGAGAACAATTGTGCTAGCTTAAAATGATTGTTTATAAGCAAGAGAGTTGAAGTTTCAACCAGCTACAACCCCGCGTTACCAGTACAAAACTAATACATGTACATTTTTAAAAATCAGCCACACATCAAATGATTGCAAAAACAGTAATACATATACAGCTGTGTATACGTATACATTTCATGCCAAACTAATATTCATCCCGTGTGATTTGAAAAGAACCAAAATTGTGTGACTAAAAATTGTTCTCGTGTGATTAGAGCCATATACAACAAATATCAATACAGTGTGCGAACTAGTGTGAGAAACTAGGTCCGTAATCCTGTCTGAAATGTTGTAATGACCAATTATGTATGTAGGTGGAAATGAAAAATAGTTTTCGTATTATAAAATTTGATAAATTTAACCTCAATCCGATCTTACGTGTTGTTATTCGCTGGTTTGCATCAACTAATGCCTTTTTGCGTCTTTATCAGCTTCAACCGGCCTTCCCGAACTTAGTGCATCTTCGACATCAAAATTGCCGGATAGAAATTTAGCGAACCAGTTCTGGCACTGGCATACTGTGAACACACCTTCTCCATACACATCGGCCAATTTCTTTCTGGCTTGGACAGCAGTTTTACCCTTTCTGTAGTAAAACACAGAAAAGATGTGTTCAAAATGCTGCTTATCGCTCTCCATATTGTTAAAGGACACCAACCAAAAACTACTCCTTAGAATTAATTAGAATTTTTCACACACAATCCCTGCTATATGAGCTCTCAGAACATATACAAATTATACGACTTAAGTGTTAAGCTCGGTGCAAAAAAATACAATTAAATCCTAAGTCGGGAAAAAACGAAATTACTTTCCGAACAACCCAATAAAATTAAAATGGACTCGGCTACTCTATACTTTACATATTTCCTTTACATATGTTTTATATTTTTCTCCTTTTATTCTTCTCTCATTTTATACTTCAGCTATAAGAGTACATACATACATATTTATGCAATTGAGTGTTTCTCATCTTGTTATTTATCATTTATTTTCTTTGAGTAATTCATCCATTCATTTAACTTATTTCTCTCTTTTCATTTTTTTCTATTTGAATCTCTCTTTTCCAACATTGTTGTTGTTGTTATTAGTATCATGTATTTATTGCTGTCAGTTATAACTGGGCCTAAGATGTAAACAAGTATTTAATTGCTGTCGGGAATTGATTTTCTAAAGTCGTTCCTATAAACAAACTATCTTTACATTCTTTCCATTTGTCCACTCTTCAAATGATGCAATATTAGTCGTATAAGAAACAAAATTTCAATTACATATTTGTTGGCTGATGTTTGTTCATATATGCATATGCATATACAAATGTATGGGTTAAAGAATAATTTATTCCTATTCCTGAGCATTTCCATATCGGTACAACAAGTTGTGGCAACTTTATCTTAGGATTTGTTATCGATTGATGCTGGGCCTGTTTGTGTAAAACCACAAACAAGAACAATAATAAATTGTTGAACAATTTTGTTTGGGTATACATATGTACAGGAAACACATCCACTCACTACCCTTTAGTAGGGATCATAACATTATTCGTTAAAAAATTAAAGTACAAATGTTGTGTAAATGTCTCTAAAAAGTGTTAAAATACACGGTGCAACAGTCAAAATACACCCAGCTAATGACATTGTGTAGGTTGTGAGTTTTGTTGAGTAGAACTCAAGAATATTTTTTTATATGTATTTCTCGAACTCTCCAAACTGTTTTCCTTTTTGGACTTTTCACACAAAATTTCTTTCAGCAATTTCTGGCAAAAACTCTCACAGTAAATAAAAATTACCATGAATAGTTTCTCAAAGAAACCTGTCAATCCGAATCAACTTATGGATAAAATTAACACACACAACATATGAGGTGTAAGAAGCTAGGTTGTAATCCTGACTGTAGGGTTGTAATGTCCAATAATATACAGTGGAGAGCAAAAGTCTTAGTACAGCAATATATTTTAGCAATATCATGAATTTTAGCCAAAAGTTTGTGTACAAATTTATAGTTTATATATTTATTTTATTAATTTATTTCTTTTTTATTATAAAACAAACAATTTTTCAATGTTTTCCATAAAACAAGAGAAAAATAAGGAAAAGTTTCTGATGATTCCAAGGAGAAGCCTAAGTAAATTTAAAATTCAAAGGCCTAATATATGAAAATGTTATCCCTTGTATTTATTAGAATATCCCTTAAGGTCAAGCACTCCATTTAACCCATTTGGAATTGACTGTACAAGTTTTGTTAAGTGTTATCTGGTGTCACTATGAGCAAATTTTTCGGTTGGCTATTCTATGAGGTTTAGCGATTACGTAACCGTTCTTTCAAATGATCTCCTAAATACTCTCTTGAAGTCATATCGGGACTTTGTGCAAGATTATTAAACCTGTGGGACTTTTATTGTCAAAATATATTGCCGTACTAAGACTTTTGCTGTACACTGTATATATGTATGTAAACAAGAAATATTAATTATAAAGAAAGTATAATATTTTTAATAGAAGGAATGTCAAACTACAACAGATATCCAAAGTAACTCCACTCGTTACTCAAAAAGAAAATTAAAAAACATGAATTTTTTCTAATTTTAGAAAATATTGGTCATGAGAAACAACGGAAAAAAGGTTAGGTTAAATTGGCAGCCGTTTCGAACAGCAGAGAAATTATTTTGCTTTTATAAGCTCCCATTATACCAATACATATACGACATTATCCATACGGAATTGGAATAGCAATTCACTCTTAGCTGTTACTTATAAGAATTTCGTACTTTTTTCAATACTGTTCATATTGTTATGTTTTTACATTTAACGTTTAAAATATGAGCTCGTAGATTGCAAATAAAATATAAATAAATTTGTGTTTAGTTTTAATTAAAATTCCTTATCTGTGAGTCACTGTTTACAACTTTATGTAAACAACAACAATTGCCTTTTTATTTGTTATACCTCTGTTTATACCCACTGCATAAACAATAACAATTACTAGATAATTATGCTACAGATCTTCAAACCACGATTAATCACTGAACTGACTGAACTTCACTAATTCACTAGCCTGCTTTGCCTTGCTTTTTATATGGCAGAGTAAACAGTCTGATGAATGTTCTTTAAGGCGAATTTTTATCACTTCGCCTTCTCGAAATCTCTATAAATGTAAACAACGATGTTTACATGTTTATTATTGTAGTGTTGTTTTTGTATTTTGTTTACATTTCTTCTTGTAGCGTTTATTGTAGGTTTTTTTACTTGTTTACCATTTTTTATGCTGGTGTTTGTTGTTATATTAAGCAGTATGATAATTTGTAAACAGGTTTGTTACTTTGCCTTGCTTTTTATATGGCAGAGCAAACAGTCTTGAAATCTCTATAAATGTAAACAACGATGTTTACATGTTTATTATTGTAGTGTTGTTTGTGTATTTTGTTTGCATTTATTCTTGTAGCGTTTGTTGTAGTATTTTTGTTTACTTGTTTACCATTTTTATGCTGGTGTTTGTTGTTATATTAAGCAGTATGATAATTTGTAAACAGGTTTGTTGCTTTGCCTTACTTTTTATATGGCAGAGCAAACAGTCTTGAAATCTCTATAAATTTAAACAACGATGTTTACATGTTTATTATTGTAGTGTTGTTTGTGTATTTTGTTTACATTTATTCTTGTAGCGTTTGTTGTAGTATTTTTGTTTACTTGTTTACCATTTTTTATGCTGGTGTTTGTTGTTATATTAAGCAGTATGCTAATTTGTAAACAGGTTTGTTGCTTTGCCTTGCTTTTTTTATGGCAGAGCAAACAGTCTTGAAATCTCTATAAATTTAAACAACGATGTTTACATGTTTATTATTGTAGTGTTGTTTGTGTATTTTGTTTACATTTATTCTTGTAGCGTTTGTTTGTAGTATTTTTGTTTACTTGTTTACCATTTTTTATGCTGATGTTTGTTGTTATATTAAGCAGTATGATAATTTGTAAACAGGTTTGTTTACTGTATTTTTTTGTTTTTGTAGTTTTTGTTTATAATTTTAATGTTAAGCGATGTAAAAGAAAATTTTTCATTTTCATAACAATATATACATATATACATACATAGCATATGTATGTATGTAGGCTCAGAGTTTAACTGTATATAGACTGTATTAAAAACAACTCCATTATCAACTCTCTGCTTTACAAGTGGGTTAAATCTATAATGATTTGCGGTTGCAAATTTTGTTCCTAGGATTTTTGGCTTTAACGTAAAAGAAATGCATTTATTGAACATTTTTTTATACCAGCCTTATGCATTAAAGTCAAGTTGGTCTGATGATTGTAACATATTCAGTTATCGCTGTTTAGAAATTGCTAGAACAGAAATCTACTTTGTAATAGCTTACAACTACATTGATAACATTTTTTTTACACAGACGCATACATATGAAGTTTTGATGAGTAAAATTTCTGGTGTGTACTTACTTCTTCTGAGCACACACATTAGCTCTGTTCACTGCTGCTCAAAAATGGGACTGCTATATATGTAAGTAAATTATGTTCCAATTTAATTGATAAAAACAATGATAAGATTAAAATAAATAAATAGTAATCAATAGGAAGTTTAATATTTCAATAAAATCGTACAAAAAAAAAAAAAGACGTGAAATGCACAAATCCCTTAAAACAATTTCTTTAAAGAAGGACGGCCTTTTTACTTTTCCATCAATGTATCACATACATGCAAATATACTCTATGGGTATATGTACATCTACATATATACATATGTACATATATTTTTATTATTGTGTCCCTTTTTCTTATTGTTTTGTATTTTATTGTACTGAGTAGCATTTATTATTGTATTGTGTTATATTTGTTGTTGTTGTTGGTTGCGTTTTATATTCTGCCTTTGAGAGCATATGTATGCGTCCTCAGCCAGCCTTAACGAAAAAATGGTCACGTACACCATCAATGAAAATATTGCAACCAAAACAAGGTAGAATCGACTAAAAGTGCATAACGAAAATGGTACACGGAATCAAATGAAAACCGACCAGGAGAATAAAAGTTTCCAGAACAAATTCAAGTTTCTAAAAGGGGAATCAGAAAAAGGAAACAGATAGAAAAAAACACAAACTCCATACGAAAATAGAAAACAAAGTGTACAGTAAAAAAAAGAAGTAAAAAAAATGAAGTAAAAAAAAATTAAACAACAATATCAGCTGATGAAAGAAGCAAACGAAAAAAA
This sequence comes from Sarcophaga rosellei, assembly GCA_930367235.1. NCBI lineage: Eukaryota > Metazoa > Arthropoda > Insecta > Diptera > Sarcophagidae > Sarcophaga > Sarcophaga rosellei. The sequence goes on along the minus strand of OV884020.1, from coordinate 25,364,674 downwards.
TCAAGTTACTTTGACTGACTTTAGACCCCATGTAACTCTTCGTTGTATGTATCTGAATATATTTACTCATGTGTCAGTGTTGCAAAACTAGAATTTTGAAATGGTACTGAACTATAACTGAAAAAGTACCTTTTTGCATCAAATGGTACTTTTTTTTAGAAAAAATACATACATCCATAATTGGTCATTATAAAACTTCAATCAGGACTATGACCTACTTCTCACAACACTTATTTTATGTGTGTCAATTGTATACATGACTGTAGGTCGCAGTTTAAGGTCGACTCCTAACAACAGATTTTGGAGAGATTTTTTCATGGCAATTTTATTTACTCTCAGAGGTTTTGATACAAGGAGGTTGCCGAATAAATATTTTTTCGTATTTCGTTTTGATGGGGTGATGTGGTTTGAACCATGGGCTCACATCTAGTAAGCCAGCACACTGCCTACTAAATTATTCATTTATTTATTTATACGTACGGAACGGAACGGAAAAACTTATGACTTATTCGTGTTCCTCACATACAAGACAAAAACACATGATTCGAAACATAGCAAAACGTAAAAGTTCCGTGTAGCCAAACGTTGACGGAACGTTATGGAACATACTTTCGTTTGTAGTATATGAGAAGCAATGTAAATGCTTACCGAAATTACATTACCGTTCGGCAAGCGTTTTCATTGCGTTTTGTATTCTAAAAACGAACGTATGCTCCGTGTACGGTTGGCTAACCGGGGCTAAGGCCTGATTCTACCTTTAGCAATACGTTGAACAGCTCAAGACATAAAATATGTAATAATAAAAAGGTACTGAAAGCCTGGCGGTGGTACAGCGGTATTTTTGAAATTAAAAAGTACCGAAAAAATTGCAAAAGTACTGAATTTTTCAACACTGTCATTTGTACACATTAACTTATATGCAAACGTATGTACATATTGTAGGCTATCTAGATACTTTTCGCTTAGGTTTTGCTACCTGAATTGATTCAAAAGTAAAATGAACAAAAAAGTATTAAAATCCATATTTACTCAAGTATCTGCTCACTAAAACAAGTAAAACGAGTAAAACGTTGAGAGAAAATTAAAATTATATACAATCGTTTTGGTTCTCTATCGTTCTCACTATTGCCAGCAAACACTCTTTTGAGAGAGTCATTATACAGTAAGTAATTCACTCAAATGTAGACGTGAGCTGAGGAACACGTATATCTGAGAAATGGCTGATGAAAAAGCAATCTCCCATTGTGTCGACAAATTGAGTGGTAAGAAATCGTATAAAAAGCGTGAACTGCAGCCGGTTTTCCATAGTAGCTTCCATACATTGCTGAGATACATACAAAAGGAATTAAGAAAGATATTCAAGTGATTTAAACAAAGTGTTTATTTTTTTTTTTATTTTAACGTATTTCTTCTTAGCACGCGTTATAAACGTATTGAAAAATAAAGAAGAGTTCTATTTCAAAACGCTAACATTAGAGTTTGTTAATGGACCCTGTAAGGCAATAAAAGCCATTACCTAAGTGATACAAGTTGTATATGTGTATTAAGGTGCTGTGATCTATTAATTTATAAAAGATATTAAAATTATAAAATTTTGTTTTCGTATTGTGGAATAACGAAATAAAAAAATCTTCATAAGACAGCATAATTGTGATATAAAGAAAAAAAAAGTTTACCAACAACAACAAATTGTGGTATCTTGGCAATCAATTGTTGTTTTTTAATAAATAAAAACATAATACAACAATAAAACATTTATAAGAAATTTTTGGAAACTTAAAGAAATTTCTAGAAAAACATTTGAACACGTTTGTTTCAATAATATTACACTGAGAAAAAAGTAAATACAAAAGCAGCAACATGAAAATGGAAATATTGGCAGTACAACATTTATACCATCCAGCAGACTTCAATGGTCTCGGGTCTAATAAAATTAAAGGTAAGTTTCATATTATTTTTTTATAAAGTTTTATTCATTGAAAAATATTCATACAATACATGAATTATATGTATATTTGATGGTTTACTTAAAATTATGAAATTTAATAATAACTCTAAATTTATGCACAAACTTCATGAATTATATGTATATTCGATGGGTTTACTTAAAATTATGAAATTTAATAATAACTCAAGTGATATAAATCACTCTAAATTTATACATCAAATTCATGAATTATATGTATATTCAATTGGATAAAATTATGAAATTTGATTATAACTCAAGTGATATAAATCACTCTAAATTTATACATAAAATTCATGAATTAAATGTATATTCAATTGGATAAAATTATGAAATTTGATAATAACTTAAGTGATATAAATCACTCTAAATTTATACATAAAATACATGAATTATACGAATACATGAATTATATGAAATTATGAATTATATGAAATTATGAAATTTGATAATTTATTAAACGTATAAATTGCAGTTGTTTTCTACAATTAATATAAATAAAATTAATTTTTGGAATTGTTATTACTCAAAATTAAAAACCAATACAAATCGTATTAAAATTCATTTGCAAAAAAATATTTTTTTGTTATTTTTATTTTTTTGCGGTCGAAAATCTGTTTAATTTACTTCCGTTTTATGAATTTCTCTTTATTTTTTTGTTTCGTTTTCGATTTTATAGAACGAAAAGAAGCACATTGAAAAATAAATTAAAAAATTAAAAAAAATATTTCATGCTTTCTTTACCCTTCATTTAATAACTACCCCTGAGTCATTTACTGTTAACTAAATTAAAAAAAAAAAAAACATTTCATTACGTTACGTATGTACGTTACATTTTTTTATATCTTTAGCTAGATAAGAAACTTGTTGTCAAGCGCTACATTAACGTTTACGAATATGTGAAACGACCTCGACAATAAACAGTTTCAGCAGGCATGCGACCGTTACATACTCACTCAATTCATTCGTCGTCTGTCCATATTCATATCAGATAGTTAAAGCAATTTGAAAACACAATCAATTGTTAGAATGTAAGGGAATAGCTAATAAAATACATATGTATACAATAAACATATGTATGTATGTATTCACCGTATTTTGAATTTAATAAATAATACTATTAACAGCAATAAAAACAAATAGCGATCATAGTGCTAAGCAAAAGAAAAACGTGCTACGTGCGTTTCTCCGTATAGACATGTACGCTTACGCTTGCTATCAAAGTTCGAAAATACATTTGTATGTATGTGGATTTTTTATATTTATTGTCTTATTGGAATTGGATTTTTAATAATTAAAAATTTTTGTTTTGTTTTTATTTTTAGATTGGACTTCACCTTTAACACCGCCACCAGAGGCTTCGGTAAAGGCCACCACAAATTTACCGTATGCTCAAACAAATACTACCAACAAAATCAAAAACAGTATTAATAATCAGAAAACCAAACGCTTGATGGAAAACGCTAGCAAACGTAATTCTCCAGCCGTAGCCACAAATCAAAAGCCAGCCACGGACTCTTTAAACAATGGCAATGACAATGTGTTTTATTGTGAAGATTTGGATGCCGCGACTGTAAATGAATTGTCTTTACGTTTACTGGATGCACTGCGTTTGGCTAAATCGAGACATCTCGCATGCACAGAAGTATCATTGCCCTGTGATTTAACGCCACGCATAGCTACCGAAATTCTGCGTTTAAGTGATCGTGAGCCCTGTGGTCTAAGAGGCTGTACCATATATATTGAATTCGAAGATGAGCCCAACAACTCTCGACGCATAGCCACCATGAAATTAGATGAGGAAACAGTATCGACATTTGAAATCTATTTGACCTTGCGTCAGGATCATCGCGGCTGGACTTGTCTACTGCCACAATTCATAAAGGGTTTGTCCCGTACGATTACCATAAGTCCCGAATTTATTATCACTAAAAACAAGCTTTACTCTCCATTGACGAGTACTAGTTATAGTTATACCAGTTCTAAAGCCATATCAACCCCCACCGCGTAAATTTTTTGTCATCTCCCTAAGCTTTTGAGTACTTAGCAATAATGCTGCTCCTACTCTTTCGTTTTTATATTATATTTTTTGGTCTCATCAGATTTTTTTTTAAGTATTTGTGAAAATTTCCTACAAACGAAGCTATACTCGGCATATCCTTTGTACGGGTTGAATGGCTTCAGAGATATTTTCCATGTTAATTGTTTTCAACTCTAGAATTTCCTTAAAATGAAAGATTCTATTGAATTGAATTTTTAATTTTTAAGAATCGAATATTTTTATATGATACAATAATAATCAGTAAATGAACCCCCGTCGAGTTACGAACTTTTTCTAATACATACATATACTTACATATATAACTCAAGGCCAATTATTATCGTATAGAACTCAAGAAAATAAGAATGTGATAACTTATTAAGATGCTAAGTTTATTATTATTATTAATATTTTTAATAATTTTTTTTTTAAATTTTATCTATACTTATATATATATGTATATATATATAGCTTATATATATATGCATATATATGTAAATACCATTTATTGAGTGAATTAGAAATTAAAAACGAAATGTGTTAATTAATTTAAAATTTAAAATTATGTAAAATCAATCGTGAGAAGAAAACAATGTAAGAAACAAAAAATGTCTTAAAATTTAAGAAAAGTTTTATTAAACACTATGTGTTCAATGGCTCTTCTGTTTTTGTCCACCAATTAAAATTCAATTTAAAAAAGAAAACTGAAAACATTGTTTCTTCTCAATTCTTATTCCCCAAATACTTTGTGAATGTAAATCGAAAGGAAAAAAAAACTGCGATATTCTATACACAATTCTGTCCCATTGTGTATAATTTAGTTTGTAAATTGATGAAAACACCGAAAAGAAAATCAACTCATTTCTCTATTTTACATATATCCTAAACATACATCATTGTATCTTAAATACAATAATAATATAATATAAGAAAATAAGAAAAATCATAATGTTCTCATTCATTTTAAAATGATATTCATTTTTAAGAATTTTTAATTTTTTGTTTTTTACTCTTATCTTTATTTAATACTTACACCATATCATATTGTATCGTATTATATCGTATGTACATATGTATAGTAAGTATATTATTCTAGGTTTTTAACAAAATTAAATGAAATAAAATTTGTATTTATTTATACGCGAACACAGAAAAAGAATGAAAAAAAACGCAAAGAGGAGATTCTTTTTCTGCAATAAAATAAAACAAAACTCATGTATTATTTTCTTTTTTATACGAATATTTTTATAATAAAAACAAAAAACAAATTTTACTCAACAAGAAATAAATCGAAAAAAAAATAAAACAAAACAAATGTTTATGTATTAAAATGTTATAAATTAACAAATATTTATACTTATAAATGTAAAACAAAAATACAATAATATTGTATTAAAAGCAACAACAAAAACAAAAAACAATTTATCTTTATATTGTAAAAAACAAAAAAAAAAAAAAAAAAAGAAAAAAAAAAAAATTAAAAAAGAAAATAAATAAAAAATGTGTTCTGAAATTATTTGTTTAGAGTCTGGCAGTCTGGCATAGATTCTATGACAAGTAATGGATGAATGTATTAAAATTTAAAAAATATAAACGAATTTTGGCTTTTATTTCACTAAATAAAGGGTATGATCTTTTCTTTCCAACCAAGAATTTATTGGCAATTCACACAAGCCCTTGTATCGTTGTATTCATTGTATTGTTTCACGAATATACAACAGTGTATGCTTACATACATAATTGGCCATTACAACCCTTCAGTCAGGATTACGGCTAAGCTTCTCAACACCACTCATGTTGTGTGCGTTAATTTTATACATGAGTGGCGGGACCTACAGTTTAAAGTCGACTCCGAACGACAGATTTTTTGAGAAGCTTTTTCATGGCAATTTTTACTCTCAGAGTTTTTGCCAGAAATCTGCTGAGAGGAAGTCGTCGAAGAAATATTTTTCATATTTGATTTTGATGTCTGACCTGTGATTCGAACTCGGGCCTTTCGTCTAATAAGCCAACACACTACCTACTAGACCACGGCGACTTCATGTGTATGCTTGTTGTTGATAATTTTCATATAAAAATCCGATACACTTATACATATTTTTTTTAATTGGTCAATTCACACAAGCCGTTGTATCGTTGTATTCATTGTATTGTTGGAAGAACATACAACAGTGTATGATTGTTGTTGATAACTTTCATATAAAAATCCTATACACTTATACACATTTTTTTCATATGTTTTTAAAAGTTGTATTGGTTTCATGCTATCAGTTTATGTAAATGCCAGTAATCAAGAAGGATAGTAAAAATACAAGAAATTTTCGTTGTAACTTAAGTCAACAATTAACATTTCAAAATTATAACTGTTCGCACAGATAATTAATTAATTTACTTTTTTTCGTAATATTTTTTATTTTGCTGCTTGAAAATCAAATTATAAATACTGGTCTTCTTCTTCTTCTCATCGTTTTTTGACGTTTGGAATACGAAATATACAATACAGCATAGCATAGAGCGTTCACAAAGAAAAAGTGTATTCAATACAACATACACTATACAAAGTCATGTGAATTGGCCATATATTTTCAAAAAATATATTAATGGGAGCTTTCACTTATGAAATTCAAAATTCTCTCTTGTTGGCACTACATTTCTATGTTTTTTGTTTTGTGAATTTATAAAGATATTTGTTTATTGGAATCTGTTATCCATTATCGAATCATTCACCTCTGTTCTGATTTTTGATTCGAATTGAAATATTCTCAGTTTGGCAGTTTCGTTTTTCGGCATTTTAATACAGTTCTATAGCTTTCGATTGCATGTATTCTGCGTCACAGCAGTGACCACATGACACCGCGGTAACACTTCACGAGGAGAGCTGTTGGCAGTGGAATTTTTTCGGTATCAGATGGAATAGCTCAGTCGGCGGAAGTTGTGGCAACACAGGCTTCAGTGAGAATTATTGGGGGCGGAATGGTCTCCAAGTGGATAGGCACCATACTCTCCGCCGCCAGGCTATCAAGGCCCTAAGTTCCAATGTGATGAACACTAAGGCGGTGTACGGCTGTCGCAGATATCTCGACAAGATAGCGGAACGATATGATATCCATATCGTATGGGTACCGGTGCACAGTGGTATTCTGGATAACTGCAGAGCTGATGAACTTGCCAGGCGGGGCACGACCATCGAATTCTCCGATGAATTCTCGCATCTTGGCTTCCCTATGAGGACCTCCAGGCTCATAATTCATAATGCGATCGTCGACCACGTAAACGACAGGTGGGCGGCCTCGGACACGGGTAGAACGGCTCGTAAAATTTGGCCAAGGCTGGATGAGGGGCGCACAATGAGTATACTTAAACTCCAAAGAAGCGCGCTCAGTGTGGTTATCGGTGTCATTACGAGGCATTGCATTATGGGTACGCATGCGAGGCGTATTGGTCTTGGAAACCTCGCGAATGATTTCTGCAGAAGCTGCAGAGAAGCTGTCCCTCACCTGTTGGGTACATGCCCAGCTCTTTGCCAGAGGAGAAAAAAGTACTTGGGTACTTACCACATGAATAATCTGGGGGAACTGTCAGGGATCGACATTGGCGGCCTAATCGCTTCATCGGGAGCTCCGAGTGGTTTCGAGTTCAGGGGATAGCGGATAACTGTGGTAACACAGTGGGCCCAATGCAGTCTAAGTGTGTCCATTTAACCTTTGCCTGCCTACCTTCTGCGTCACGATCGTTGCTATATTTTAAGCCAAGTTGTCTTGTTAGTAATGGAGATCATTTAGATTTATGTTTTTTTATGTAAAAAATAGTGATAAAAAATGTATAATAATTTCATGGATGTTGATATAACCATCCTCAAAGGCAAGTTAGTTAATATTAATGTTCCAACCAGAGATCAGCAATGAATCGTTTTTTCGCTACTCATAAGTACTCATGAAATTTTGAATATAAATGAGTCAACAATATTGAAATTTAATTACTTCGATTCATTCATACTCATCACAACGTTGATTTATAAGTACAGGTTGCAATGAGTTTGATTACAACGTTGACATCAAACTCATGCCATTCGAAATATGTTTAATTCATAAGCCTACTCATTCAGATTCATAAATTTAGAAAAATATTTATAATACTCATAAATGATTCGAGTGATTCGAATCATTCATCAAAATTTACAGTCTTAGTTGTTGTTGCATTTACAAAAAAAGAAAAAAGACAGCAGCAAACACACAACCATTTTGTTAGCATTTTAGTGTTCGTAAGCGAATCATACTTATTTTGCGATTCCTGTAAATGCTGAGTAAAGGAGAGTGGCAATCAACAACATCATGCGTGTTGTTAAGAATGAATATGATGAGTACTTCAAACTTTGAATATGAGTAGAGGTTCCATGATATTAAAATAAGTATGAATGCGTATAAGTATCACAAATTATGAGTATGATTCGAATCTACTCATCTTTTTGAATACTCATTGCTGATCTCTGATACCTATGCTCGATGTAAATGCAAAGTCATAATTTAAACGCAGAATAGGGATGATTATTCAGCTCATATTCGTTATGAAGATGGTAAAACTTTGAATTATGTTAAAAACTTTACGCAGCTACGTGAAAGGCTCAGTTGGTTCAGGCTTAGTTAATGGGAGAATTGTAATCAAATGACCATTGGCAAGTCTTTAACTCTTTAATTCCATTGGTTTTTGGAGATGAAATCATGTCCCTGGATGAGACTTAAAAAAAAGAAAAATAAAGAAATAAAAATAAATTTAATAAACAATATTCTTAAAGAGTTAAGGAATAAATTATGGCAACAATACACACACAAACTATATTAATTCGCTTCTATGGATGATATAATGTACATAACATTGTACATATATTAGTTGAAAGGAAATTAAACTAATATCGGTTTTTTTATTGTTGTAATTTAAAGCCAAAATAAAATAAAAAACGACTTTAGAAAATTATAACCTTATTCGTTGTACAAAAGAAACCAGTCGTAAACATCTTCATTAAGATAGCTTTGCTTCGGAGTCAGTAGGTAAATTATGTCAATAAGAACATGCATTAATTGAATGTGTTAATTTTAGTTTATGTCCGCCTTATTAAATTAATTCACTGTAATATCGTTAATAGTTAACTGTATTTTCATAGCAGTGGTTTATAGTTGTGAATTAAAAAAATAGTACGATATTTAAAAACCATATCCTTAATTTTCAAAGTAAAATAATTAATTTTTATAGCAAACTATACGTTTATTAATCTGATCAGATTAATCAATTAATTATTTAATCAATTCTCCAATGTCATTTTGTATGTTTTTATCTTTTAATATCTGTTTAGTTTTTATAAGTTAAACAATTTTTTTTTTCAAATTTTTCCACTATTATTACGCTACTATAATGAGATTCGGTCGAAAGATTTATAAATCTTATAAGAGATAAAATAAAAACAAAAAAAAAATTCATGACTGTAAAATATCAAATTAATGCGGCAGCTAACAATAAAGCTTTTTTTGTGTATCTAGCTTTCTTCAAATGTTTGACAACTTATTGGTGATGAATGCCCAGTGCCCTATCAATAAATTAATCAGATCGAAAGCGAGCAAACCATTTCGCTGCTGTTCTGGCATCGTCTCAATAAACTTCAGAAATTTTCAGTAGCTTGCATTCTTATCTTTTATTCAATAGAGGAGCAAAACTATGTTCAATGTTCCGATTTTCCACTCATTTTCAAATGCAAATACGTTGCCTCATGCAATATTAACAGTGATATTACATTTCAGAGTTATCCATGAAGACTTTGTAATCGAACTTTTTCGAATAATAATTAATAATCGAAGTTATCGATAAACCTCCTATTTTTAAAACGAGAATTTTTAAAGATAAATTCTAAAATATATCATTTTAACTCGTACGGATGTACTTTAGTATGGAGGAAAAAGAAATGAGGTGCTCGATGTCATCAAACTGCTAAACATGGTGGTGGTACTATAATGTGTATCGTCACCAGGCGCAGACAATTTGGGAACTTTCCAGTTCCCTTTAGCTAAAGGTGCCTTTAACTAAACCCAAGTTTAACGACAAGTTGTAAAAATGGCCCTAAGTGCAAGGAATAACATTTCATATCTTAGGCCTTTGAATTTTAAATGTACTCTGAGTTCTTGTTAGGGGTACCTACATTTTTGCGGTGCTAAAATAAGGAGTCGCAGAAACTTTTTCTTATTTCTCTCTTGTTTTGTGAAAAAGATTAAAATTTTTTTTGTTTTATAACTAAACAGAAATAAATTAATATAATAAGTATAAAATCTTTATACGAACTTTTGCTACAAATTGCTAAAATGTATGAGGGTACTAAGACTGTTGCTGCCCACCGTTTGTCTGTGTGTAATTTTCAGAGATACATATGTACGTACATATTTTCGAGCATCTGAAATCGTTCGTCTTATAAATTTTTTGATTTTAATCTGTACGAAAGAAAGTCCATAAATAAAAGAAAATCAATGCACTTAATTTAAGATATGAATTTTGTGTTATTTAAATCACAGATTTAGAATGCACACATACATATAAAATTATATATAGGGTGTTTTTTATAGAGGTATAGAACTTTAAGTTGCAATAAAACAACGATGGATTATTCGATTGACATGAATTTTATTTATCCGAAAGATAATCTTGTGGCATTACATTTGAAATATGATTTCTGGCATATGACGAAATTGGACGTCCAATTTTCGATGACTTTTTCAAACATTTGTGGCCGTATATCGGCAATAACACGGCGAATGTTGTCTTCCAAATGGTCAAGCGTTTGTGGCTTTACCGCATAGAGAAATGACTTTACATAGCCCCACAGAAAGTAGTCTAGCGGTGTTAAATCACAAGATCTTGGAGGCCAATTCACAGGTCTAAAACGTGAAATTAGGCGGTCACCAAACATGTCTTTCAATATTGACGTTCCATGGTTAATCGGATTAACTGCTCTGATGGACGATTTTGTCGACGATAAAATGGACGTAGTGCGCGGTACGTTTTCCGCACAGAACCATTATTTTCGAAATAAAATTGCACTATTTGCAAGCGTTGTTCAGGCGTGAGTCTATTTATGATGAATTGCCAAACCAAACTGAGAATCACTTGACAGCTGTTAAATCGGTCGCCATCCTGAAAAGTAATGACAACTTAAAGTTCTATACCTCTATAAAAAACACCCTTTACATATAAAATTATAAATACATATGTATATAAAATTTTTAATCTTGGAGACAAAAATAAAAACCGAAAATAAAATGAAACAAAAAGCAAATCATTATCGATTTTAAGCATTAATAATATTATACGTATATTTGTACACATACATACATACATATGGTATACTATTTTTAATTCTATTGTTTATATTGCTTTATTGAACAAATATTTTTTTAAAACCTAAATTATAGATTTAATATTCATTCATACATATGTATACGTACATACATATATATGATTGCAGTCATCCTACAATATCAAACAAAGGGACGTGACTAATTAAAACAAATACTTAAATTAAAGCATTTTGCAAAGACAATTTCACGTCATAGGTCATAATGCAAAAAAATCAAATAAAAAACGTATTCAAATAGACGCACGTTAATCGAGGCAATAAATGAATTTCATAAAATTGTCTTGTCTTCGTCATCACGAAACAATAACTTTAGCAAATTGATACTGATGATGAAATTTAATATTAAAATTACGGTTAAGAATCAATGTTTGTGTGTTTGTCTGTTATTTTTATTTTACTTTTCATTTTACTTTCTGGGATTTTTGATGTGGAAAAAATTCAGTTGACAACAAGCTAAAAGGGAATTGTGAACTTTAAAATCGTTTCAGGAAAAATAAATGATCAAGACGTCATTGTTATCGTCATTATTGCGAAAAGAATGATAGTGATGACGGCTATCAACGCATTTGATTGTGAGTGTACATCATCAGAGGCATTGTCAATGATATAAAAAACAATCTTTATTTGCTTCATTTCTCTCTGTCACCTTTCTCTCTCTCTCTTTGTCTGTCTCTACTGATAACGCTTTTTGGCAGTAAATCGAGTCAAATCGAACAATGAAAACAGTTGTGGTGGTACATCATCACCACATTATTAACCATCAACCGCAACGGCAACAACAACAACAACATCAGCAGTAGCAACAAAAAAATGGTAACTTAAAGTACAATTTCACAAAATGAGTTCGTTATAGCGGTAGTTGTAACGACAAGGTTTTGTTGTTTTAATAATCAGTTGTTTTAATTTCAGCTTTTATGAACACATTCACAACACAATGCGGTTACAACAACAATAACATACACAATAACAATAATAACAATAGCCAGAAAACAAAAAACATCAGCCTTAGCAACAGAAACAGCAAAATATCCGTCAGCTCTTCATTATTACTCATTCATACAGTAACGTATAAAACTGATTAAAACATTTTTATTGTTTTCTTTCTTCCAAAACGCTAACAGTGGCATACAAAAGTATTCATTCAATTGTTGATTAATAATTTATTATGGTTGGATAAATTAAAAAATTGAGGTCGCCATAGCCTAGTAGGTAGTATGTTGGCTTATTAGACGAAAGGCCAAGGTTCAGACCCCAGGTCAGACATCAAAACGAAATATGAAAAAAAAAAATATTTTTTCGGTGACTTCCTCTCATCAGATTTCTGACATAAACTCTGAGACTAAAGAAAACCTGCTGTTCTCAAAAATCTGTCGTTTGGAATCGACTTTAAGCTGTAGGTCCCGTAGCTATAAAATTAACACTACATGAATCGTGTGAGAAGCTAGGCCGTAATCCTGACTGAAGGGTTATAATGGTCAATTATGTATGTTAATTAGAAAATTGCATACATAAGTAGTCACTTGCAAATAGAAAATACTATAAGTGTTAAAATATAAATGTACATAAGTACCAGAGCTCAGCAATGCATCGTTTTTTCGCTACTCATAAGCACTCATGATATTTTGAATATAAGTGGGTCAACAATATTGAAATTCGGCTACTCTGATTCATTCGTACTTACTACAACATTGATTTATAAGTACAGGTTGCAATGAGTATGCGTACACGTTGACATCAAACTCATACCATTCCAAATATGTTTGATTCATTTCAATCGAATCAAACCTTACAGTCTTAGTTGTTGTTGCATTTACAAAGAATGAAAAGACACATAAGCAAAACAAACAGAGCAGCAAACACACGACCTTCTAGTGAGTATTTTAGTGTTCGTACGCGAATCATACTTATTTCGTAATTTTTGTAAATGTTGAGTAAAGGAGAGTCGAAATCAACAACATTATACGTGTTGTTAAGTATGAATATAATTAGTACTTCAAACTTTCAATATACATAAGTAGAGGTTCCACGATATTAAAATAAGTATGAATGTATAAGTATCAGAAATTATGGGTATGATTGGATTCTACTCATATTTTTGAATACTAATTGCTGATGTCTGTATTGAAGTCATCAACATCAATCAGAGCAAGTTAGAGTGAATTTAACCCCTTTAATCTGCATCTAACTTCTAATTGACGAGTACGTATTTACAAAAAAATATAAATTAAAAATTTACATTAAGTGTAGCGCTACATTATTTCGGTATTTACTGCCAATGAAGTTTTTATACCTGTTTTTATATTTTGTTTTCATTAGCAAATAATTATAATACAAGCACTAACTAACTAACATAAATATGGAAGAACTATAACCGTACGATGTTTTTATATACATACATACATGGGTACAATATATACATATGTACATAATAAAAGGGTATTGTTGAGTTTCTGTATAATAACGTATGATGATTATGATGAGTCATGTAGTGTGCAAAGAGGTCTAACTTTAATGTACACCATTTATATACATACATACATACATACGTACATACGCTTCATATTATGTTCATTTTCCTTCTTTTATTTTTAAGTTTTATTGTGCTATGTTTCAGATTTCATTTTTTTATTGTTGTTGTTGTTGTAAGTGTTGCTGCAATTGTTTGCTGTTGTTTTTCGTTTATATTACTTTGGCAAAGTGAATAGAAATGAGTCCAAGTACTTGTAAGACAATGACTGCATCGTACTTATAACAACAAAAAAGAAAAGAAATATAAAACACCAACAACAATAAATGGAAAGGTAACAAAAGTTCATCGGTGCAATGATGTGTACAATAAGTATGCTACAACGATTTATTTTCAGAAGACATATTGGTGATGTGAGTGAGTGGTGATGGGTGATTACTTAAAATTTTTATTATTCTGGCTTTAATTACTTCGAAAACAAATTGACATTCCGTTTTTGAATACTCAATTAATTTTATTTCCTTCTTAATGATTAGATTGTTCAGTGAATGAACGAATGGACGGCTTGAAAAGACGGACAGTGATCCAAAAAAAAATTGCAATTATTTGCTTAACTTGATGTTTATCATGTAAAATAATTGTTGTATAGTTTTATTATATCGTGGAATACAAAAATCCATTTATTGAATCTGGCTGCAGAAGTTTAAATTTGTCACTAGCCTGGAGATTTTTCAAGTATTTCGATGAATTTATAAATTCCTAACTGAATACCATAACATTTTTGGAAGCAAATTGCACCAGAGATCAGCAACGAATTGTTTTTTCGCTACTCATAAGCACTCATGAAATTTTGAATATATGTAAGTGAGTCAACAATATCATAGTCATAGTCACCACAACGTTGATTTATAAGTCCAGGTTGGAATGAGTATGCGTACAACTTTGACATCAAACTCATACCATTCGAAATATGTTTAATTCATAAGCCTATCCATTTAGATTCATAACTTTAGAAAAATACTTATAATACTCATAAATGATTCGAATTATTTATCAAAATTTACAGTCTGCATTGCAATTTATATTTGCATTTACAAAAAAAGAAGAAAGAAAGAGACAAAGGCTGCAAGCAAAGCAACCACATAACCTTCTAGTGAGTATTGAAGTCTTGACAAGAGAATCATACTTATTTTGTGATTGTTGTAAATATTGAGTAAAGGAGAGTCGAAATTAATAACATCACACGTGTTGTTAAGTATGAATATGATGAGTACTCTAAACTTTGAATATGATAAGAGGTTCCATGATATTAAAATAAGTATGAATGAGTATAAGTGTTAGAAATTATGGATATGATTCGATTTTACTCATCTTTTTGAATTCTCATAACTGATCCCTAAAAAAAAAGGATTTTGTAGCCAGAAAATCTTAAATAGTTGAAGTTCACTTGTGCTAATTAAGTGTTTTTTTAAATTTACAAGTCAAACGTTTATTGTTGTGGTGTATAACCATGTTTATATGCGATTGTTCGATCCTTACTTGGTCGCTTATTCGAACTGGGGAGTATATACATATATCTGTTACGTGCACAGATTTTTGTTAATTTATCTTTATTTTCCATTGGCTTTATCACTTTTAAAGATGGAAGAGGTGATCCAGCAGTTACCTCGGTATTTCGTCAAGATTCTTTTGTATACCAAATTAAGCGGACATACATACACAATTACATTACAACCCTTTAGTCTGGATTACGACCTAGTTTCTCTTACCACTTATGTTGTGTGTGTTAATTTTTATATGTGAGTGGTGAGACCTACAGTTTAACGTCGACTCCGAACGACAGATTTTTAAGAAACTTTTTCATGGCAGCTTTATTTACTCTTAGAGTTTTTTTGCTAGAAATCTGAAGAGAGGAATGTTACTACATATTGGCAAATCCGAAGTATAAATAATAAATACTGTTGTGTGGGTGATCAGCTGCAATCGGTTGGAGGTGGGCGATCCAGATGTCACAAAACATGGCCTAGAGGATTACAGTGTTTGCTGTTTTGTATTCTAAAATATAAAATCTAGACATTGCATTATGGACATGCACCACGCATTAATCTTGGACACATGGTCAATGACTTCTGACATTGGTGGCTACCAGAGATTAGCAATTAATATTGAAAAAGATGAGTAGAATCGAATTATACCCATAATTTCTAACACTCATAAGCATTCATACTTATTTTAAAATCATGGAACCTCTACTCATATTCAAAGTTTGAAGTGCTTATCGTATTCATATTTAACAACACGTATGGTGTTGCTGATTTCGACTCTCCATAACTCAAAATTTACAAGAATCACATAATAAGTATGATTAGCGTATGAACACTAAAATACTCACTAGAAGGTTGTGTGTTTGCTCTGCTTGCTGCTCTGTCTTTTTTGCTTATGTCTCTCTTTTCTTTTCATTTATGAGTATTATAAGTATTTTTCTAAAGTTATGAATCTAAATGAGTTGGCTTATAAATCAAACATATTTGAAATGGTATGAGTTTGATGTCAATGTTGTATGCATACTCATTGCAACCTGTACTAATAAATCAACTTTGTAGTGAGTACGAACGAAGCAGAGAGGTTAGATTTCAATATTGTTGACTCACTTATATTCAAAATTACATGAGTGCTTATGAGTAGTGCAACAACGATTCATTGCTGGTCTCTGGTGTCTACTATATATAGACGAATCTAAAGATCTGTCGGAATGGTTCCAGAATAAGGGTAAAATGGATGACTGTGGTGTCATAATGGTCTTTATATTGCCAAAGAGTTTCTATACCAACATCATCAATTTTTAAAAATTTTCCGTGATTTTTTTTTTCAATTTTCAAAACCAGACACGGTTAACAAAATAACCGTTTAGTATTTGACATTTCAAAAAAACATATGTACATAGTTTCCTTAGCAGAGCTCTAGAACAAATATAAAAACGCACATTTTCCCCCGTTTATTAGGTAATTCCCAATTGTATTTGTATTCCTTGGAATTAAAGAAGTTTTTTAAATATTTGCGTTTATGGTGTATGTAGGTATGTTAGGAATATTTTTTTAAATACACCAATACCCCGATTTGCGTCGCTTCAGTTTGCGTCGCTTCGAAGTTGCGTCTTTTTTTAAGTTTATGGAATTTCAATGTTGCGTCGTTTTTGTATCAGTTTGCGTCGCATGGCTTCGAAGTTGCGTCGTGAATGCTTCGATTTGCGTCGTTGATATGAAAATGTTTTTACAAAGCTAAAGCAGAAAAAGTGGATTTCCCGTTTAGTAGAAAGCAAATTTGCAGGTGTGCGTTGTTTACATGTTAAGCGTAGTTATTCACCCCTATTCTGCATTTCGATTACGTCTCCGCATTCAGTTCCGTTACGATCGAAAATTGGTATTCTGCAGAAAAACGGGATCGAAAGAATAAGAACAAGATAACAATGTTTACAAAATCACTTGTATCAATGTGGAATGTGGAAATGAAACAGCAGAATAATCATTTTCATAAACAAATGTTAAATTTAATAAAACAAGTTCTATGTATAATAAAGTAAATTGTTTATAAATTTAATAAAAGAAAAATATTGAAATAAAATAAAAAAGAAAAGAGTAAAAATAAGTTTTGCATAAATATATAAGTGTGTATAATCTAGTGAAGCTGAAATTAACTAAAAAAAAGTAGAAAATAAAAGTGTTGTGGTTAAATATGTAAAGACAAAACGTTAATAAAAACTGTTTCTAAAGAAATAATTTAGTGAGTTGAATTTTTATTTAAAATTTAAGGAGAAATGGAGTCTATTGTAGCTGCATTATTGTTGGAAGAGGAGAACAACGACAGAAATACAGATATAAGGCTTGAAAAGCGTAGGATCAGAGACAACTGCAATCCAGGTCTAATACATTAAGGACTTCTGTAACCTCCGCACAGAATGCTGTTACTTCTTCATTTGAACGCTGGTGATAACCACAAGCTATGTCAGCTTTATCCGCCATTATATTTGCCAGTTTCTCGTACTGCTCCGGTGTTCTTGTTTTTGACCTGCATAGATACATAACAAAACACTCATATTCCAGTACAAAAAATAACAATTTAAAACAAAAAAATTATAATAATAATTTTTATTTAAATCGTTTCTAAATTTTTTAATTTTGTACTTTAATTTTTTCACTTAAAAAACAAAAGTAGAAAAAACCTCCGTTAACAAAAAAACAACTGAGAGAAACGGAGCTCCGATCGTAATGCAGAATACATACAATCGAAAGAAACTGAACGGAATCGAAACGCAGAATAACAAAATTGCCAAACGGAGAAAATTTCGATTAGAATCGAAACGCAGAATAGGGGTGAATACAAGCACTAACTAACATAAATATGGAAGAACTATAACCGTACGATGTCTTTATACACTCCCCGAAATATTTATAAGACCAAACGTATTTCTCGAAAAACTTAAAATCTTTTAGACCAATTCGTACCATTTTTGGGTTAAATATAACTAACTATAATATAAATCTTTTTATGTAAAAAAAATTTTTTTTTCTTTGTTTAATAAAAGGATAGCACAAAATGAATTTCATTTTCAAACGAAAAAATTATAAGACCAAAATTAAATAATATTCACCTAAAGCTAAAATAACAATGGTAAAAAGCAACTACTGAGTAATTTTTGTATTTATTAGTAATTAGTGTGTCCACCGTGATTAATAATGACTTCCTGAAGTCGACGGGGCACAGAATTGATTAAATTTTCAATGCAATTTTGACCAATCCTACTCCATTCTCTTATGATGGCACTTTTTAAACATTTTACATCCTTATACTGAGTGTTATTATTGAAAACTTGGTCCGATAGTATTGCCCATAAATTTTTTATCGGATTTAGACCTGGACTACATGCCGGCCAATTCAAAACTGGTATGTTTCTGGAGGACAAAAATGGTTTTGTTGCTTTTGATTTATGGATTGCGGCGTTATCCTGCTGAAATATACAATTGTTGCCTAACGAATCATCCCCAAAATTAATTAAAACGTCATCTAATAATTCAATATACTTCTCGCTATGCATTTTAGTTGATATAAAACAAATAGGAGTGCTTCCCGCAGACGAAATCCCAGCCCAAACCATTACGGTGCCTCCACTGAAATTTCGCGACATTCGTTGAAGTTATTCAACGTTATCAGTTATTTTTTCTGATGAAAAAAAGTTGATTTAGATAGTCCAGATGGTTCCCAAAAATATTGTATGGATTCACGTAAAAAAAAAATCAACGAATGTCGCGAAATTTCGGTGGAGGCACCGTAATGGTTTGGACTGGGATTTCGACTATGGGAAGGACTCCTATTTGTTTTATATCAACTAAAATGCATAGCGAGAAGTATATTGAATTATTAGATGACGTTTTAATTAATTTTGGGGATGATTCGTTAGGCAACAATTGTATATTTCAGCAGGATAACGCCGCAATCCATAAATCAAAAGCAACAAAACCATTTTTGTCCTCCAGAAACATACCAGTTTTGAATTGGCCGGCATGTAGTCCAGGTCTAAATCCGATAAAAAATTTATGGGCAATACTATCGGACCAAGTTTTCAATAATAACACTCAGTATAAGGATGTAAAATGTTTAAAAAGTGCCATCATAAGAGAATGGAGTAGGATTGGTCAAAATTGCATTGAAAATTTAATCAATTCTGTGCCCCGTCGACTTCAGGAAGTCATTATTAATCACGGTGGACACACTAATTACTAATAAATACAAAAATTACTCAGTAGTTGCTTTTTACCATTGTTATTTTAGCTTTAGGTGAATATTATTTAATTTTGGTCTTATAATTTTTTCGTTTGAAAATGAAATTCATTTTGTGCTATCCTTTTATTAAACAAAGAAAAAAAAAATTTTTTTACATAAAAATATTTATATTATAGTTAGTTATATTTAACCCAAAAATGGTACGAATTGGTCTAAAAGATTTTAAGTTTTTCGAGAAATACGTTTGATCTTATAAATATTTCGGGGAGTGTATACATATATATGTACATACATACATATATGTGTATACAATACATATGTACATAATAAAAGGGTATTGTTGAGTTTCTGTATAATAACGTGTGATGATTATGATGAGTCATGTGGTGTGCAAAGAGGTCTAACTTTAATGTACACCATTTATATACATACATACGTACATACGCTTCATATTATGTTCATTTTCCTTTTATTTTTAAGTTTTATTGTGCTATGTTTCAGATTTCATTTTTTTATTGTTGTTGTTGTAGTAAGTGTTGCTGTAATTGTTTGCTGTTGTTTTTCGTTTCTATTACTTTGGCAAAGTGAATAGAAATGAGTCCAAGTACTTGTAAGACAATGACTGCATCGTACTTATAACAACAAAAAAGAAAAGAAATATAAAACACCAACAACAATAAATGGAAAGGTAACAAAAGTTCATCGGTGCAATGATGTGTACAACAAGTATGCTACAACGATTTATTGTCAGAAGACATATTGGTGATGTGAGTGAGTGGTGATGGGTGATTAATTAAAATTTTTATTATTCTGGCTTTAATTACTTCGAAAACAAATTGACATTTCATTTCTGAATACTCAATTAATTTTATTTCCTTCTTAATAATTAGATTGTTCAGTCAATGAACGAATGGACGGCTTGAAAAGACGGACAGTGATAAAAAAAAATTGCAATTATTTGCTTAACTTGATGTTTATCGTGTAAAATAATTGTTGTAATGGTTTTATTATATCGTGAAATACAAAAATCTATTTATTGAATCTGGCAACAGAAGTTTAAATTTGTTACAAGCCTGGAGATTTCTCAAGTATTTCGGTGAATTTCTAAATTCTTAACTGAATACCATAACATTTTTGGAAGCAAACTGCACCAGAGATCAGCAACGAATTGTTTTTTCGCTACTCATAAGCACTCGTGAAATTTTGAATATATGTATGTAAGTGAGTCAACAATATTGAAATTCATTTACTCTGATTCATTCGTACTCCCTACAACATTGATTTATAAGTACAGGTTGCAATGAGACCAAAGTCAGACCATTCAAAATATGTTTGATTCATAAGCCTACACATTTAGATTCATAACTTTAGAAAAATACTTGTGATGCTCATAAATGATTGGAATCATTTATCAAAATTTACAGTTTGCATTGCATTTACATTTGCATTTACAAAAAAAGAAGAAAGAAGGAGACAAAATCTGCAAGCAAAGCAACCACATAACCTCCTAGTGAGTATTGAAGAAATTAATAACATCATATGTGTTGTTAAGTATGAATATGAGGAGTACTTTAAACTTTGAATATGAGTAGAGGTTCCATGATATGAATCATTATAAGTGTTAGAAATTATGAGTATGATTCGGTTTTACTCATCTTTTTGAATACTCATAATTGATCCCTGAACTGCACAAAAAAAAAAAAGTTTTTAGCCAGAAAATCTTAAATAATTGAAGTTCACTTGTGTTAATTAAGTGTTTTTTTTTTTTTAATTTACAAGACAAACGTTTATTGTTGTGGTGTATAACCATGTTTACATGCGATTGTTCGATAATTACTTGGTCGCTTATTCGAACTTAGGATCATATACATATGTATATCTGTTACTTTTTGTTAATTTATCTTTATTTTCCATTGGCTTTATCACTTTTAAAGATGGAAGAGGTGATCCTACAGTTACCTCGGTATTTCGTCAAGATTCTTTTGTATACCAAATTAAGCGGACTTACATACACAATTACATTACAACCCTTTAGGCTGGATTACGGCCTAGCTTTTCTCACCACTTATGTTGTGTGCGTTAATTTTTATCTGTGAGTGGTTTAACGTCTACTTCGAACGAGAGATTTTTGAGAAACTTTTTCATGGCAATTTTATTTTACTCTCAGAGTCCTTGACAGAAATCTGAAGAGAGGAATGTTACTACATATTGACAAATCCGAAGTATAATAAATACTGTTGTGGTGGATGCCACAAAGCATGGCCTAGAGAATTACAGTGTTTGCTGTTTTGTATTCTAAAATATAAAATCTAGACATTGATTTATGGACATGCACCACACATTAATCTTGGACACATGGTCAATGACTTCTGACATTGGTGGCTACCAGAGATCAGCAATGAATATTCAAAAAGATGAGTAGAATCGAATTATACCCATAATTTCTGACACTCACAAGCATTCATACTTATTTTAAAATCATGGAATCTCTACTCATATTCAAAAGTTTGAAGTACTCATTATGTTCATGCTTAACAACACGTACAATGTTGTTGATTTCGACTCTCCATAACTCAACATTTACAAGAATCACAAAATAAGTATGATTAGCGTACGAACACTAAAATACTCACCAGAAGGTTGTGTGTTTGCTCTGCTTGCTGCTTTGTCTTCTTTACTTATGTATCTCTTTTCTTTTCATTTATGGGTATTATAAATATTTTTCTAAAGTTATGAATCTAAATGAGTAGGCTTATGAATCAAACATACTTATTTCGAATGGTATGAGTTTGATGTCAAAGTTGTAAGAATACTCATTGCAACCTTACTTATAAACAGGGACCGTAACTGTTATAACTTTTATCGTAAAAGTCAGGAAATAAAAGTTATTTTTTGACTTTTATTTTTTCGAGCAGAAATAAAAGTTATGTTTTGACTTTTATTTTTTCGAGCAGAAATAGCAGTTATTTTTGACTTTTATTTTTAAGAGCAGTAATAAAAGTTATTTTTGACTTTTATTTTTAAAAGCAGAAATAAAAGTTATTTTTTGACTTTTATTTTTTCGAGCAAAAATAAAAGTTATTTTTGACTTTTATTTTTTCGAGCAGAAATAAAAGTTATTTTTCAACTTTTATTTTTTCGAGCAGAAATAAAAGTTATTTTTTGACTTTTATTTTTTCGAGCAAAAATAAAAGTTATTTTGGTTCCTTCAAACCAAAGATTAGTGTTTAATATACCCAAAACTTAATTCTAATAATTTTCTGACATAAATAACAATAATTTTTTAAAGAATTTTTTAATAAATATTATGAATTCATCATGAATTGAAACAAAAATAACTTTTATTTCTGCTCGAAAAAATAAAAGTTGAAAAATAACTTTTATTTCTGCTCGAAAAAATAAAAGTTAAAAAATAACTTTTATTTCTGCTCGAAAAAATAAAAGTCAAAAATAACTGTTATTTTTGCTCGAAAAAATAAAAGTCAAAAAATAACTTTTATTTTTGCTCGAAAAAATAAAAGTCAAAAAATAACTTTTATTTCTGCTCGAAAAAATAAAAGTCAAAAATAAGTGTTAATTTTGCTCGAAAAAATAAAAATCAAAAAATAACTGTTATTTTTTGATTAAAAAATAAAAATCATGTTTTTAAAAAGCATCGCCTTTTATAAAAATTTGGTCCAAGACAATCAAAATGGTATACTTGGTTTTGTTCTCCGACATTTCCTTGTGGTTGCTTTTTTTAATCAAAAATTCAAAAATAACAGTTATTTTCGGTCCCTGCTTATAAATCAATGTTATAGTGAGTACGAATGAAGCAGAGAGCTTAGATTTGAATATTGTTGACTCACGTATATTCAAAATTACATGAGTGCTTATGAGTAGTGCAACAACGATTCATTGCTGGTCTCTGGTGTCTACTATATATAGACGATTCAAACGATCTGTCAGAATTGTTCCAGAATTATGGTAAAATGGATAACTGTGGTGTCATAATGGTCTTTATATTGCCAAAATCAAACATTTAACTCTACTCCAACATCTTACATTTTAAAAAATTTTCCGTAGTTTTTTAACAAAATAACTCTTTAGTATCTGACATTTATGGAATAAATTTCTATGCATATTTTCATTTCACAAAAATATATTGTTGCGAAAATTTAAACATTGTTTAACAAAAGATACACTAACAAATACAACGAACTTGTTGAAAGTAAACCAACAACATCAGTATGAAAGAAAAGGGGATCGACAAGTAAGCGAGAAGGCAACAAGCAATGTAAACAAAATACACAAACAACAATTAAGTAGCTCCTGAGATCTCTAGAAGGCGAACACACGAACATTCTACTTCAAAAACCATCACCAGACTGTTTACGTGAGCATATAAAAGGCAAGACAAAGCAGGCAACGAGTAGTAACAATTCAGTCAGTGTTGTGTAATGACGCGTTGCGTGTGAAGTAAACAGTCGTGGTTTGAAGATCGCTGTTGAAAAGCAAAGAAGAAAAGCGAACCAGCAATTATTGTTGCATTCGTCAAGTCTGAACAGTGGCACAAAAGTAGTACGAACAATAAAGTGTTTAATTGAAACTAAACACATATTTGTTTGCAATCAACGAACTCATATTCTAGATGTTTTTAAAAAGGTAAAAACGTAACAATATGTATATGGTCTCCTTAACAGAGCTCTAGAACAAACATAAAAACGCACATTTTCCCCCGTTTGTTAGGTAATTCCCAATTGTATTTGTATTCCTTGGAATTAAAGAAGTTTTTTAAATATTTGCGTGTATGGTGTATGTATGTATGTATGTTGGGATATTTTTTTAAATATCTGTTATAATTTGTTTTGTTTTTATTTATTTTCATTTTCTTATTAATTTTGCACTAATTAAACGATTCGAATGAATTATTGCGGCTACAATCTTCAATATCTACTCTTTAATCTAAATATTTACCGTCTGTGTTTTCATTTATTTCACAAAAATGATTCCATATTTGCATATAAAAATTCCATAAATTATGTACCTCTATAGACTGTTTAGAAAATAGAGTAATTTTTTATTCAGCTAGCACCTGTTCTAATATTTTACAAACGATAATGAAATACAAGAGTTCAACGAATATAGCAAATATTTTCATTAAGTTTGTTGATCCTAAGCAGGCATTTTCCTAAAATTTTTTTTCTTAATTAATCATAAAAATTAAATGATGTAATTAAAATTAATGATAATTATCCAACATGAAACAAATATTTTCTCCGAATTGCGATGCCATTTTAACGCATATGCGCTATTTTCAATCGTGCTGTACTTAGAATTTATACGCATAAACAAGACACAATTGAAGCCGTGAAACGGTAATTCTTTTGTTGCCCATTTAGGCTGCTATTAATTATTTATTTATTTATTATTAATCATAGCACAAACCAGATAATAATCTTATAAATGGGAGTACATCAGAGAAAAAAAAAATAATGACAAATCATTGATTATATAAGTGATGAAATGCTTGAAATAATGTAGAAATAAAAATGAATAAGAACATGTTAAAATCTCGGGAAATAGCAAGCGATACAAAAAGTAAGGATAGAAAAATGATACATATGTTGACAAGTAAATTAGAAAAATTACAAAGAACAGTGTATACAAATCAGAGATCAGCAATGAATAGTTTTTTCGCTACTCATAAGTACTCATGAAATTTTGAGTATGAGTGAGTCAACAGTATTGAAATTCAACTACTCTGATTAATTCGTACTCACTACAACATTGATTCATAAGTACAGGTTGCAATAAGAGTGAGTACAACGTTTACATCAAACTCATAACATTCGAAACATGTTTGATTCATACGCCTACTCATTCAGATTCATAAATTTAGAAAAATACTTATAATACTCATAAATAATTCGGGTGATTCGAATTATTCATCAAAATTTACAGTCTTAGTTGTTGTTGCATTTACATAGAAAGACAAAGACATCGAGCAAAGCAAACACACAACCCTCTAGTGAGTATTGTAGTGTTCGTACGCTAATCATACTTATTTTGTGATTCTTGTGAATGTTGAGTAGAGTCCATATCAATAACATCATACGTGTTGTTAAGTATGAATATGATGTGTACTTTAAACTTTGAATATGAGTAGGGGTTCCATGATATTAAAATAAGTATGAATGCGTATACGTATCAGAAATTATGAGTATGATTCGAATCTACTCATCTTTTTGAATATTCATTGCTGATTTCTGACACAAATCTAAGGAAATATACAAACAAAGAAAAAAATATATAACATATATAACACGACTGTTATACTATTTAAATAATAACTCTGGTAATTTTTGTCCGATTTGATCAAACAAAGTGTTAATCTCTTCACAAAATAATGTACTTTCATTATGTCATCACTTATTTCATATTTTTGTATTAAATTTTGCAATTATCATATTTTCCAAGTATACCCGATCAAAACTCATAATATGTAAGTTTGAACCATACGTTGATGTATACCATTTTAAAGGCTCATCTGTCCCCTTTTCAAAAAACTTTGTCTTTTGAAAATAGGTTAAGTATTTGGGTAATCAATAATTTCGTATGAAAAGAACAACAAATTAGTTTTTGTCAAATTAAACAAGTTTAGAGGGTTCGAGAAATAAAAAAAAATATTTTTGAGTTCTTCTCAACAGAACTCACAACCTACACTATGTCATTAGCTGAGTGTATTTTGACTGTTGCACCGTGTAATCATTAATAAAAATAAAGAGTAAAAATGTAGAAAATAATCAAAATACCCTAAAAAACTACTTAAATAACTTGTATAACTCCTTATTGAACTTAATTGTATTGCCTATGTTCTAAATATAGTTTGGTAAAGTATTCCAAAGACTGATGGTATGTATAAAAAACTGGCGTTGAGACAAAAGAGTCTTATATCTGTGTTGGATAATTTTCCTATCTCGTTGGGATCTTACAAATTTAATCCTTCTAAATAAGTATATTGGCTGTTTTAAAGTAATAATCTTATGGAGGAGAATAAGGCATTTAATATTTACTGGATTATCAAAATTAACTCCAAATATCTGGTTAGAAAATTGCGATATATGATCTCGACGTCCTTTTATAAACTTTACCAACGATGACGTTAATGCGGTTAGACCACGTTAGCCGAGCATTAAAGATAATACCCAGATTGGATGCTGATTCAACAAATTCAACTTTATCCCCCCTGATAAAAATATCTGGCACAACAAATTGTCTCTTAGTTCTGCAAAGCAATAAACATTTAGATTTACAGGGATTTATGCAAGGTCCCTAATATTGATCCCTGAGGAATACCTCTTCCAACGTTTAGCGAATTCGAGATCTTTCCGTTTAGGTAAACTCGTTGTGATCTGTTCATAAGATAAGAACATATTGGACTACAAGCTGAATTGGAAAAATGAAAGAGAGTCTGTAGCTTTTTCAGTAATATTTTGTAATCAACCGTATCAAAAGCCTTGATATTGATCCAAAAGAACTAAAAACGCTATGTAATTTTCATTAATTTTTAACATAAGTACCTTAAATACATTGACTAAAGCAGTAGTGCAGCTCCAGCTTACATAAACCCCAAATGCTTATCAGATAGGAAATTATTACTTACGAGATAATTATTTAATTGTCTAGCTATGAGGTTTTCCATTACTTTTGACATGAATGGAAGAATGGCGATTGGCCTGAACTCGTTGCTGGATTTAGAAATGGAAATGATTTTCGACTGTTTCCATTCATCAGGGAGGGAGGACATAGTTAAAACTGTATTGAATAGATGACTAAAATATGACAAAAGTCTAGGTGATAAAGTTTTTAAAAACATTCAATATCGCTTTAAGATGAGCTTTGTGAGATTCAGAAAATAGTTACCTAACTCAACGTACATAAAGCGGCTGGAATTCATAATCCAAAGATTTCGGTAAGGCACAGCAACTGAAGAAAATGATAATATCGAGAATTTCTTAGCAGACTTTCGATATCGACTTGAAGTGATTATGGAGCATGTTTTTGCTGAAGAACATTTATCACATAATATTAGTCGTAATAATAATTTTGATTCCAATTGAAAGTGTATGATAAATAAAAGATACAAAATACCAGAATTGCGTCTGATAGAATAAACTATTTGCGATTCATTCAATTCCTTTGAAATACCAATTTCTTGATAATATTGCTTTGAAGATTGTTTAACAATCGAATTCATTCATACGCGACTTATTCTAAGAAAGTCGTATTTCTCATAGTCGTATGCATACATTTTTATGTGGTAGCTCATACACCCAAGTTGGAAAGGCTACGGAGGAAAAGCGAAGATTTATGAGTATTCAAAAAGATGAAAAGAATCGAATCATACTCATAATTTCTAATACTTATACGCATTCATACTTATTTCAATATCATGGAACCTCTACTCATATTCAAAAGTTTGAAGTACTCATCATATTTATACTTACCAACACGTATGATGTTGTTGATTTCGACTCTCCATAACTCAACATATAAAAGAATAGCAAAATAAGTATGATTCGCGTACGAACACTAAAATACTCACTAGAAGGTTGTATGTTTGCTCTGCTTGCTGGTCTGTCTTTTTTACTTATGTGTCTTTGTTCTTATTTCTAAATGCAACATCAACTAAGACTGTAAATTTTGATAAATGATTCGAATCACTCAAATTATTTATGAGTATTATAAGTAATTTTCTAATGTTATGAATCTAAATGAGTAGGCTTATGAATCAAACATATTTCGAATGGTATGAATTTGATGTCAACATTGTACACATACTCATTGCAACCTGTACTTATAAATCAACGTTGTAGTGAGTACAAATTAATCAGTTTAGTTGAATTTCAATATTGTTGACTCACTTATATTCAAAATGTCATGAGTGCTTATGAGTAGCGAGAAAACGATTGATTGCTGACCTCTGCTTCAATACGAATGCCTACTTAAGAATATATTGAATAACTATGCCTAAATCTCATCGTTAAATAGTGAGTCAGTTAGTAAGTTAAGTTAAGAATTTGTTATCCATTCTTGATATTTTATTAAAAATATTTTGGCATTGAGAGTCACTGTAATTCACTGTAATTTCTAAGACACTGACTTTCGATTGAATAGTCCATTGAGATTTAAATAGACAAAGTAACCGAATTCATCATTACCATACATTTTCTTTGAATTGATTATTTGCTCTAAATGATCCTTCATTTTAAACTCATTTTATTTATTAATTGTTAAGCCATGCTTATCTCCTTAACAGATTATTAACTCCCAATTTTTCTTTCTGTTTCTTTGAAGCTCTCCTAACTTACTATAACGGAAACGTTAAAGTCTATCATATCTTTGTCATACTAAGTCTGAATATTGATTGGTATTTTCATATTGTTTGGCATGATATTTTATATCGCTACCACTGTAATCTAAGCTAAATACTTGAAAATTTCATATTCCACCCGATTATACAGCAGACAATTCATTATAATAAGGAAAGACACCGAAATTCTCATCTCCACAGAAGATACCTTACTTACGTATATACATAATTGTACATTAAAACCTATCATCAGAATTTGAACCTATCTCCACCTATGTTAATTTTATCAAGTAGCTCTAATGTGGCCCTCGCTAGAGTTTCGTTGTACTATTTTTAAGGACCAGATATTGAAAGGGTCCTTATATGTTTGCAAGTGGTTGTGTGGTATGTAAGTGGATGAATTTAAGTAGAATTAAGCTGTTTTGAAAGTAATACGAGTATTATATTGATTAGGTTGCATTTTAATTTTTCTTTTCTGTACACTTCAATTGTCATGCCAAAAAATCTTTTAAAATCCTGCTATTCAATGAGTATATGTACAGCCATTAATTATTATATCACAACTGGAATTAAAAATTATATTCTCTTGCCAAATTTTGCATCAACAAGTCATTGTCCAATTTAGTACAAATGCTTCACAATTCTCTTCATTGCTCTTCATTGCATGCGTACGATTTTGTTCAACAAAATTTATTAAAATTTTTTGAAATTTAAAGAAATGAATGAATTTATTTACTTGTACTAATTTTTGAAAACGACGAAAAAAAAATCTTATTTACGTCGATTTATTAAAGCGATTGAACAATTATTAAGTATATACGGATGTATGTATGTATTTATGTATATTGTATATAACATAATTAAGGGAATAAATATTTTTACGAAAATGGAAACGGTGTACAGTAGTTTTGACTTACCTGCACAACTAACTTTTGCAAAAATGTTTGTGCAGATAAGCCAAAAATGCAGCTAAATCAAATTTTTTGTTTTAATTATAGATTATATCCTCAAAGCACGAACAAAATTTTTGTGCAGGTAAATGCAATGCGCACGTAAATAAAAGGCAGCTAAATCAAACTACTGTACCATCGTTTAACATTAAAACGATAAACAAAAGCTACACAAACAAATACAACGAACTTGTTACATGTAAACCAACAACATCAGTATGAAAGAAAAGGGAATAGAGAAGTACGTGAGAACGTAACATCAAGTAATGTGAACAAAATACACAAACAACAATGAAGTCGCAATAGAGTTCTCGAAAAAGAGAAACCACGAACTTTCGACTTCAAGAACCTTCTTCAGACTGTTTACATGAGCATATAAAAAGGCAAAACTAAACAGGCAACGAGTAGTAAGAATTCAGTCAGTCTTGTATGAAGACGTGTTGCGCGTGAAGAGAACAGTCGTGTTGTCTTCTTGAAGTTGTAAATAGTAGCACACAAAAGTAGTGCGAGCAATAAAGAATTTAATCGTAACTAAACACTAATTTATTTTTATTTTGTTTGCAATCAACCAAC
The DNA here is from genome assembly GCA_930367235.1 of Sarcophaga rosellei. NCBI lineage: Eukaryota > Metazoa > Arthropoda > Insecta > Diptera > Sarcophagidae > Sarcophaga > Sarcophaga rosellei. The sequence continues at coordinate 25,334,151 of OV884020.1, read as the reverse complement.
TCATATTTTAAAAGTTTTTAAAAAGGTAAAAACGTAACAATATGTATTTCGTTCTATTAAAGCATTTCCGAATTTATATTTTACAGCATTTCTTTCTGCCATTCGCTATTGTCACTATATTTTCTACTCAAATTGTTATAAATTACGAAATAATATCGAAAATAATAGTGAAATAATATTTTAGTTTTATTTCATTTTTTCTTTCTTTCCTTTTATAAAAGTATAACATTTATTTAATGTAATACAATTCAATTCAATTTCGATTCGATTCAATTGATACTGAATGTCCAACCTTAAGTCTGAGTTGATATTGTATTGTATTTTTATTAAATACACGTAAAAAATCGTTCAAGCACCACGGAGTGGATAATTTAATTTTTATAATTTGTATTGGAGTCTTAGTACGGGAGAATATAAAATTCTTACATATGTACATTGCACATCAGAGATCAGCAATGAATAGTTCTTTCGGTACTCATAAGTGCTCATGAAATCTTGAATATAAGCGAGTGAATAATATTGAAATTTAACTATGTACTCTGATTCATTCGTGCTCACTACAATATTGATTTATTAGTACAGGTTGCAATGAGTATGAGTACATCGTTGACATCAAACTCATACCATTCGAATTATGTTTGATCCACAAGCCTACTCATTTAGATTCATAACTTCAGAAAAATGCTTACAATTCTTATTTATTCATCATTCACTTACTCATTCATCAAAATTTACAATCTTAGTTATTAGACATATAAGCAAAAAAGACAGACCAGCAAGCAGAGCAAACACACAACCTTCTGGTGAGTATTACGCGAATCATACTTATTTTGTGATTCTTGTAAATGTTGGGTTACGGAGAGTCGAAATCAACAACATCATACGTGTAGTTCAGTATGAATATGAAGAGTACTTCATACTTTGAGCATGAGTAGAGGTCTCATGGTATTAAAATAAGTATGAATGCATATAAGCATCAGAGTATGATTCGATTCTACTCATCTTTTTGAATACTCATTGCCGATCTCTGATGTACATAATTGGTCAATACAACCCTTCAGTTAGGATTACGACCTCTCTTCTCACACCATTTATGTTGTATGTGTCAATTTCATACATGAATAGCGGGATTTACAGTCAAAAGTTGACTGTGAACAACAAATTTTAGAAAATCTTTTCATGGCAATATTATTTACTCGCAGAGTTTTTCTCAGAAATCTGTTGAGAGGAAGTCGCGAAAGAAATATTTTTCCATATTTCGTTTTGTTGGAGTTGTGTAACCTGGGGTAAGAACTATGGCCTCACGTCTAATAAGCCAACTCAGTAGCTAACAGAGTACTGCGACTAGACTGCAAGAATAAAAAATTGTAAAATTTAAAATTGACTTTGGAGACGTACATGGGGTAAATTGGAGATGCGATTTTGACACCCACTACTTAGTTGAAGGAATAAGTGCTGTTACTTTTAATTTATCGCATGAATGTTTAATGATCATTTAATATTTTTACGTTTTTACCTTTTTAAAAACGTTTAAAATATGAGTTCGTTGCAAGTAAAATACAAATAAATATATGTTTAGTTTTAATTAAAATTCTTTATTGTTCACACTTTTGTGTGCCACTGTTCACTTGATGTACACAACAACAATTGCTTTGTTTGTTAATCCTCTTAAACTCTTCCACGTACATACTGAGAATTGTTTGTTAAATCTTTTACGAGGGAGATCTTCAAACCACGATTATTCTCTTCACACGCAACGCGTCTTCACACAAGACTGACTGAATTTTTACTGATTCCGTTGCCTGCTTTGTCTTGCCCTTTATATCGCAGGGTAAACAGTCTGACGAATGCTCTTGAAGGAGAATGACATTTTGTTTACTTGTTTATCCCCTTTGTTTTATACTGATGTTGTTGCTATTTTTCTGTTTATTCGTTGATCATGTAAACAAGTCCATTGTTTTTATTTTTGTATAACATAATTTTTACTTTCGTTAAAATATGTTTATCATACATACATACATAATTGGCCATTACAACCCTTCAGTCAGGATTACGGTCTAGCTTCTCACACCACTCATGTTGTGTGCCTTAATTTTATACACAGTTTAATTTTATATACAGTTTAACGTCGGCTCCGAACGACAGATTTTGAGAAACTTTTTCATGGCAGCTTTATTTACTCTCAGACTTTTTGCCAGAAATCTGCTGAGAGGTAGTCGCCGAAGAAATATTTTTTTTCATATTTCTACGGCGATTACCAATATGTTTGTCATTTAAATTAATTATAATTTCCCTTTATTAAAGAAATTTATATTTTATAAAAAAAAATTCAAAGAATTATGTGTAAATAGGAAAAATGTCAACGTACGACAAAGCAGAGAGGTGTCATATGTCGATATTATGCCACAATTTTCAATAGAAATGTAATCCACATTTCCCACACTCGCAAATTGAGAGACTATTCTTTATACTACCGGGATACCAGTATTGCAGTTTTAATGTCACTTTAACGACCTCTTATCCACATAAAGAATTTGTTTTTGTATTTCAACATCCCCGGTCAGACATCAAAACGAAATATGAAAAAATTCTTCTTCGGAATAAATAAAATTGCCATGAAAAGTTTCTTAAAAATCTATTGTTCGAGTCGAGTAGGTCCCGCCACTCATGTATAACATTAACACACACAACATGAGTGGTGTTGAGAAGCTTGGTCGTAATCCTGACTAAAGAGTTGTAATGACCAATTATGTATGTATGTATTTCAACATTTTCATCAATTGTAATTCAAAATCAGGACGTATATTTAACATCGGGCATAAAATTGTATGTTGTAATGTAGAGGTTATAAACAGTATTCATAGCATACCTAATATATGCATATTACTGGGGTAATACTATGCACATTTATTGAATATTCAATATTCAGTTTATTGAGTACAATATTTTAAGTTTTCATACATTCAGCTGCTTATTCAATATTCATTTGACAGATGGTTGTTTCAATAACATTGCTTTCATTTGGTCTTGTTTTTTTTTGTTTGTCGTTGTTGACATTTGAGTTGTCAAATATCAACAGAAAGTGTTCGATTAAACACACTTATGATGATGCTGCATTTTAAGTTTTACTCAATATTTTAACAATTTGCGCAATAATTAATTGAAACTTTATATGAAATATTGAGCTCAATAATTTATTGCGATTTACGCAATATAGGTGCATATCTGAACACCATATAAAGCTGTTTTTCTTACTGCAACTGAATAGTATTACTATGACAAAAAACTGGTCTAGTAAAATGAAATTCCAATCGTAATCCTTTACAATTTTAATATTAGATGATAAAAAATCATGTGAATTATAAATACTTTATTTTCTTTCCTTTATTTTTAAATTTGATGTCTTTTTGTAATAGAAATGGAAATGTATTGTGGTTCGCAAACATTAATACTTTGCACAGCCCTGACTTGCAACAGCATGAAACAAAATCACATACAATCAGAGAAATTGTACGTGATCAGCAATTTAGAAATGGCAAATGAAACCGAAAGAAACAAAAAAAAAAAAACAAAACGAAATAAAAAAAAAATCTCTTTGAAGAAAGAAAAGCATAAATTTTCTTTAATTGTGAAGGAACTGCGTTTGACTGAAATCTTTATGTGTTTGGCACGATTCGGCGGTATACCATTATCGCGAGGTAAACAGAAAGAGGTGGTGGTGGTGGAGGCACATAAAATCAAACGAACAAAAATAGTGGAATTTAATTTAATTTGTAGTTTTGTGATTTTGCATTTCTTCCCCCTTTTGAAAATGGTTTACTTTTGCATTTTGAAATTTAATTTGATTTGGGGTGAAATGAGCAAATATTCAAAATACATACATATTGTACAAGAGCAACTTTTACAATTACATTATTGTTATTTTTTGTTATATTTTTTGATCAAACTATCACAAATGAGTTGAATTGTCTTATCCAAAGATATTTGACTTTGCTTTCTGGCAGAGAGAGACTCCGTATTAAATGCAGTTTCTTATCGTACAGCACGTACATATTGTTACGATTTTACATTTTTAAAAACGTTTAAAATATGAGTTTGTTGATTGCAAACAAAATAGAAATAAATTTATGTTTAGTTTCAATTAAATTCTTTATTATTCGCATAATTTTGTGTGCTACCGTTCACTACTTGATGGATACAACAATAATTGTTTTGTTCGTTATTCTTCTTTCCACAATGGCGTAGACACTTTCAACGCAGATATTTACAACGGAGATCTTCAAACCACGACTGTACTCTTCACACGCAACGCGTCTTCACAAATCGTTGCCCGATTTGTCTTGCCTTTTTATATGCCCACGTAAACACTCTGTTGAAAGTCCTTGAAGTCGAACTTTCGTTGTTTCGCCTTCTCTAGAAATCTATCGCGGTTTTATTGTTGTTTGTGTATTTTGTTCTCGTTGCTTGTTGTTGCGTTCTCGCTTACTTGTCTATTCCCTTTTCTTTCGTACTGGTGTTGTTGGTTTACTTGAAAACAAGTTCGTAGTATTTGTTTGTGTAGCTTTTGCTTATCATTTTAATGATAAACGATGTTACAGCGTTTCCATTTTCGTAACAATATTTAATTTTGCTTTTTGGCTGTCAGAGACCCCGTATTAAATGTAGTTTGTTATCGTACAGTCGTACGTATCAGAGATCAGCACTGAATCGCTTTTTCGCTACTCATAAGTACTCATGAAATTACAGGTTGAATGAGTATGCGTACAATGTCGACATCAAACTTATACCATTCGAAATATGTTTGATTCATAAGCCTACTCATTTAGATTCATAAATTTAGAAAAATACTCATAAATGATTCGAGTGATTCGAATCCTTCATCAAAATTTACAGTCTTAGTTGTTGTTGCATTTACAAAAAAAAAGAAAAAAAAAAACAACAAGCATAGCAAACATACAACCTTGTAGTGAGTATTATATTGTTCGAACGCGAATCATGCTAATTTTGTGATTCTTGTAAGTGTTGAGTAAAGGAGAGTCGAAATCAACAACTTTATGCGTATTGTAAAGTATGAGTATGATGAGTACTTCAAACTTTGAATATGAGTAGTTTGCGTATAATATTAAACTAAGTATGAATGCGTATAAGTATCAGAAATTATGAGTATGATTCGAATCTACACATCTTTTTGAATACTCATTGCTGATCTCTGATGGAGAGTTAAAATTAACAACATCATATGTGTTGTACTCATCATCTTCAAATTTTGAATATGAGTATGATATTAAAATAAGTATGAATGCGTATAAGTATCAGAAATTATGAGTATGATTCGATTTTACTCATACATACATAATTGGCCATTACAACCCTTCAGTCGGGATTACTTCCTAGCTTCTCACACCACTCATGTTGTGTGTGTTAATTTTTATACTTTAGTGGCGGGACCTACAGTTTAACGTCGAGTCCGAACGACAGATATTTGAGAAACTTTTTCATAGCAGGTTTATTTATTCTCAGAGTTTTTGGCAGAAATCTGCTGAGATTTTTATCATAGATAGCTAAACTTGGCGTATCACATATTCAACACTATAACTTACATATGTCTAAAATGATAATTAACTTAGTTAATTGCATTGCTAGATGCCATAGTCGTGAAGGATAGTGTGATGCTCAAGCACTCATTAATTTAATCCATTATTTTACATGATTTTAGTTTAAATTTTCGATATATTTTTTGTTTAATAATTATTATTGGCTATAAGAACAATATGCATTTTACATACATGTATTATGATTGCACTTCAGGCTATTTTCAACGCTTATGGGTTATTACGTTATATTGTAAATATTGTAAAAAATATTTAATTACTTGTACGAGTACATATGTACATACATATGTACATGTATAAAAAGCAACGTTAATAAAATTTAATAGAATTTCATTTGAAATGTAAACATGATTTGGCTCTCGATATTTTTTGTTTGGCTAGGTCATGACGAGAAACTTTTTGACTGAAAAAATATTGCGTTCTGTATAAAAGTTGTGGGAGATATTTCGTCTCGTATTTGATATTAAACTATATCGTATCGTATGAATGTGTGTGTCTTCACATCTATGTATGAGGGCAATAATTTTCGTTTATAAATAACAAAATAAAAAAAATCGTTCTAAATGCTGAAATGTATTATTGACGTCTGAACGTCAGTCAGTATGTATGTATGCTAAGAGAATTCGATGTCTGGCCGTACTATAATAAAGTTTTCTATTGTTACATACATATATATTTATTCTAAAGCATTTAACGCCAACAACGCAATAATTACAAAACAAAAACAAAAACAAAATACATACAATACAATAATTTTTATCGTAAATATTGCATTTTTCTCAAAGTAATCGTCTCATTACGAACGCAGTTAAAATTTAGTTGATAATAAAAAAATATTTTTTTCATATTTTTTTGTTTTTTTTTTTTAGATTCGTATCGATTTTATGATAGAACTTTGCAACAAAGTATTCATTACTAAAAGCAGTGCAAATAAATTGTGCCAACATTTGAATTTATTATTCATATTAGACGTAAGGCTTCGGTTCAAACCCAGGTCAGACCTCTCCAACTAAATGAAATATGAAAAATTATTTCATCGGTGATTTCCTCTCAACAGATTTCTGAGAGTAAATAAAATTGCCATGAAAAGTGTCTCCAAAATCTGTCGTTCAGAGTAGCCTTTAAACTGTAGGTCCTGCCACTCATGTATAAAATTAACACACAGAACATAAGTGGTGAGAGAAGCTAGGTCGTAATTAGAGATTAGCAATGAATCGTTTTTTCGCTACTCATAAGTACTCATGAAATTTTGAGTATGAGTGAGTCTACAATATTGAAATTCAACTACTCTGATTCATTCGTACTCACTACAACACTGATTTATAAGTACAGGTTGCAATTAGTATAAGCACAACTTTGACATCAAACTCATAATATTCGAAATATGTTTGATTCATAAGCCTACTCATTCGGATTCATAAATTTAGAAAAATACTTACATATAATACTCATAAATGATTCGAAGCATTCATCAAAATTTATAGTCTTAGTTGTTGTTGCATTTACAAAAAAGGAAGAAAGGACACATAAGCAAAACAGACAGAGCAGCAAGCAGAGCAAACACACCACCTTCTAGCGAGTATTTTAGTGTTCGTACGCGATTCATACTTATTTCGTGATTCGTGTATATGTTGAGTTAAACAGAACATGAGATTCTAAACAATGAGATCATAAGTCAAAAATTACTTCTCATGACAACTCGAGGTTTTGAATAATTGCCTACTTTCACACAATACATTCTGTACGTTTAGCGTGTACTGTAGGACTTGAGGTCAATATTAAGAAAAGAAAAAAAATTGGAACAAACTACGTTAGTAAGAAGAAAATCATATTACAAGGTCAAACAAACGGACGATTACCATCATTATGAGTAAAATCACAATTATCCACACTTACCAATAGTAGAATATTGTTGTACTTCAAATATTGAATCAGTTATGTGCAGGATATTCTAGAGAAATTCTTTTTGTTACATACATATATCTCTGAGACTTTGTCAACGAGAAATCCATACTAAAAAAACTAAACGAGTAAAATGAGATTCCGATATTATAGCAAGATGAGTGTTAGAGGGGGATTCACAAAGCTCAAGAATTTGCAATTAAACAAAGATCATGTGGAGACGGATGACACTTCAATAACTCGGACTGTATGTATTGTTACGAAAATGGAAATGGTGTTACATCGTTTAACATTAAAATGATAAACAAAAACAATGACGTTGTTTACATGATAAACAAGTAAACAAAAATGCAACAACAAACAATGTAAACAAAATACACAAACAACAATGAAACAACGATTTTTACATTTATGGAGATCTCAAAAAGGCGAACATTCACCTTCAAAATCTTTCATCAAACTGTTAACGTTGGCAATGAAAACGGCAAGACAAAACAGGCAACGGAGGTGTCAAAATTCAGTCAGTCTTGTGTGAAGACGCGTTTCGTTTGAGATAATCGTGGTTTGAAGATCTCCGTTATAAAGATCTATCGAACGATTGCTATTGTTTACGCGAAAGAGTGTAAAGAGGAATAACAAACAGCCAATTTTTGTTTTTAACATCAAGTTGTAAACAGTGGCACACAGAATTGTGCGAATAATAAAGAATTTTAATTAAAAATAAACACAAATTTATTTTTATTTGCAATCTACGAACTCATATTTTGAACGTTTTTAGAAGGTAAAAAAGTAACAGTATGTTTAAATGGGAAGCACAAAAAGCAAACCGTGTAAGATAAATACGCCTGGATGCTCCTAATGGTGTTTGTGAAAAAAAGTCTGACGTTCGTTTTTTATTACTTTCGCTTCCACAAATTTACCTTACCACACTCTTGGTTAGGTATTCAAGAGCATGCGTAGTATTATTACTACTGGTGCAGCCTACAAACAATAATCAGAGTTAAATAAGATAAGCGAATCTCGAAATAGTTAATAATATAACAATAATTAAATAGAAATGCATATTTTTAGAACGCAGTATGCAATAATCTTATGGTGACATTAACGCATGCATTTATGATTTTTGAGGTGTGGTGTTCACTGATGCAATCAGTGGACATATTTTGCATTCGAGCTATCTATTCAAAAATACTGGCAACGCAATTAAATGGTTTAACAATTCTGTAGTGAATATTTGATAATAAATATATTGCCAGTCTCATAATAATTTTAAACTTATTTACACAAATTGCTGTTGCGTACAAAGCTATTAAATTTAGTTGTTTTCGCATACATATACATAAGCAAATATGTAATGTAAAGCATCGTAAAATTTAAAATAATTGAAATCATAAATAGCAAAAATAAAAAAAAAATTAAAATATATTTACAACTGCGTCCTCTCGGATCGCATACTATTTTTAATTTTCATTCGTTTTTATTTATTTTTTATTATTATTGTTATAATGATGTGTCATATGTATAGTCATAGACATTCCTTTGGCGCCAGTAGTTCTTTTCTTAAATTCATTGAAAGTTTTTGTTTATATTTTCCACACAAACAGACGTTCGATTTAGAAAAACAGGTTATTAATATATTTACGAAACTGGAAACGGTGTACCATCGTTTAACATTAAAACGATAAACAAAATCTACACAAACAAATACAACGAACTTGTTACAAGTAAACCAACAACATCAGTATGAAAGAAAAGGGGATGGACAAGTAAGCGAGAACGCAACAACAAGCAACGTGAACAAAATACACAAACAACAATGAAGTCGCGATAGAGTTCTCGAGAAAGCGAAACCAGGAACGTTCGATTTCAAGAACCTTCATCAGACTGTTTACGTGGGCATATAAAAAGGTAAGACAAAGCAGGCAACGAGTAGTAAGAATTCATGATGTCCGTTACAAAGATCTGTCGAATAATTGTCTAGTAATTGTTATTGTTTATACAAAGGGTGTAAACAAAGGAATAACAAACGAAGCAATTGTTGTTGTTTATATCAAGTTGTGAACAGTGGCACACAGGATTGTGCGAATAATAATGAATTTTAATTAAAACTAAACGAAAATTTATTTTTATTTTATTTGCAATCTACGAACTCATATTTTAAACGTTTTTAAGAAGGTAAAAACGTAACAAAATAAATAAACTGAAATAAATGTAGAATTAGAATTAAGAACACAAAATTAAGTGAAGCTAAACAATTGTGTATGACTGTATATATTGGTATGTACATATATACGTATTTGTAGATTTGTAAATATTTTTGTTTTTATTGAAATTGTTATGGTTGTTGTTGTTATTGCTATGTTGTTTTATTCAAAGTTGCAATTGCGTTTCTAAAACAATATTATTATGATTGTCAAATAAATTGAATTGGGACACTGGGTTCAATGGTGGGAGTAGTCTAACACTAAGTCCGGTAAGTGGTCGACAATGAATAAGAAAACTTGTTATTTCAAATGTATTCTAGGGGTTTCGGGTTGGAGTGGAGTGGAGTGGTTCAGGTCTTTTTATTTACTACTGTTGAGGTATATTCACTGAGGGTGTATGTGATCAGTTTTGTTAGAAATTTAAATTTCTCATCTTTTCATTCCATATTTATTTTTTATAATAAAAACTTGGTTAACGAAATTGAAACAAAGCAAAGGAAGCAATAAACAGATGGAGGAAACGCTTTGAGACAGACCCTATCTTCCTTGAATAAGTTTATTTGAACGTTTGTATGTTAGGAAGTAAATCCATTGAGGAAACATATTGCCATAGAGTAGTATGTATTAGAATATTAATTAAATGTAAGGTATTGAATACATTTATTGTATTTATAGATATTTATATGTTTTTTTTATTAACTGGAAGTAAACTGCAATGCATTGAAATAAAGGAATTTAATGTGTTTAATGTATACCGTAAAATATTTGGGTCCCAGCTCATATGCTTCACATCGCTGAAGGGACTAGAATCCTTCTATGGTAATGATAGGCATTAAAATAAATAATCGTTGATTTTTCGATGCAATATATCGATGTTATATCGATTTATCACAAAATATATCAATGTTTCCTATGCATCAATTGTTACCGCGACATAGGGACATTCCCGCTAACTGCAGAGCGAATGAACTTTCGACACGAACTCTCTGAAGAATTATCTACACTGAGGATCCCTTTGGGTACCTGCAAGCTTATAATTGGCAATGCAATCGTGGACCTTGTCAATAGTAGATGGGCAGCTTCGGACACAGGCTGAACAGCGCAGAAAATCTGGCTAAGGCTGGATAGGAGGCGAGCGGCGGCTCTGCGTAAACTCCAAAGAAGTAAGCTCCAGCACTATTATCGGCGTTATTTTGGGGCATTGTATTATAGCAACGCATGCGAAACATATTGGTCTTGGACACCTTACAAATGATTTCTGCAGAAGCTGTACTGATGAGGAGGAGGATGAGACTCTTCTTCACCTACTGTGTACATGCCCGGCACTTGGTCAGAGGTGAAAGAAGCACCGTGGTGCCTACTACATGGAAGATCTGGATGAACTGCCATGCAAGTCTGAGCCGCTTCTTCGAAAGTGGTCGGAGTGGTTTCTGGATTAGGGGAGAATGTGAAACTGTGGCATCACAGTGAGTCCTGTGTTCGGCCTAAGTGTGTCCGCTCATGACTCCATCGAGGGGACAGCCGCTTCTACCTACCTACCTACTATACATCAATTGATTTTTGTAAAAAAATATTTCTAAACGAAACATAATGCGACAAAATTAGTCCACATATGTATTGCGATAGGTATGCCGGTTACTATTCTTGGGATACTCAATTGGTCTGATGCATAATTAAAATCAATTCTTATTCTATTTATAAACTATAAATCATACATTCATTGAGTGTACTTTTCCAAGTTTCTGGCGTATACCGTCTTTGCGATTTGACATGTTTGCTCATTACCGCAACTTCTACTCTAATCCTGCGTCAATATTTTAGCAGTTGATGGAGTTGCATGGTGGCTTGACGGTCAGATAGTATTGTTACGTTCTCTGCTTTTTCTGTTCAACTAAGACGAAAGTTTCCCCATGGGCTCAGAATGTTTCACTCTGCAACTGAACATTCCGCTTCTGGTCCACAATATGACCGCGACCTCTTGGTATATCACAGATTGATCCCTCTCGTAAAAGTGTATGTAGCATCCAAACTATTTCTTTCACTCTAATTACTCATTCTCGTTGCGAAGAATTTTCTAAAATCATAGATTTAACTCGAACATGGCAAAAGAGGTAACTTTGTCAATGCTTTGCCATCAATGTCATAATGATTCCTAATGAATTTAGTGTTTAATTTGTCTCCCACAAATAGGAGTGCCACACATGCTCTCTATTTTCTCTGCCATTGTCCAGCGTTTGGGAACCTAAGTAGTATAATTCTTGGAGGAGGGACTTTTGCACGCGGCTGCCAGTTTAACCTAATCCAGTAAAAGCAAAAGCCAGAGGAAAGTGTCTCACAAATTGTGATAAGCTTTTGGGAATTAGTTAAGGCTGCGTGATGTGACGTACGGGCGGTTACTCTCTATAGCGATGAGCAAAGAAAACGGTGCGTAATCGAACAATTGGTCCTTACGCATCTAATTTTTTCCCTTGCGCAAATCTGGCATCATTTTCAACTAATTTTGCGAAAGCTTTTGCGTAAGCGAAACAGAGTACGAAATTGTAACCCCCTGGAATCTGTATGCGAAAAGCTTGTTGGTTGTAAGAATTCAGTCGAGTGGTGTGCGAATGATATCATCATGGGGCTTCTTTAGGGTGTAGACTCCAATAAAAAAATCTGCAAAAAAACGGCGCATCAAGTCCCGTTAAATGTAGGTGTGTAGATAACAATATCTTTAGAAAGAATTGAACGTAATTTGCCCTTTATGGAATCGGTACTTGAGGTCTTCAACAGTTTTACTTTTGGTTTGTATTGTGCTACCTAGATAGCATGATGATTGCACACTCTATACTGGACTTGCATCTGCGTATAGCTTCTATATAAGAGTTTCATGGCTACCTGTATTTATATTTTTGGTATTACTCAGCATACGTTCTATGTGTTCTTACGTTCTAAAAGACAGATATAGTCGTGCTCTTCAAGATCATTTGACTGGGGCATTATCGACCGGTTATTTGGTCATACAGACTTACTTTAAAGCGTAAAATCTTTCACACGAACTTTCTTCTATTTTACCGATTTCATGCTTAAATTGTGGATAATAGATTCAAAACTTTCTTATAGTCTATAAAGCATAAGTAGAATGATGTAGAAGTTCTGGATTCCATAAACAATTTAGTTTTTCAACTCAAGAGATATGTTGCCTTCTTTTTCATGTGTTGGTTGATTTTTTTTTTCCTCAAAAAAATAATGCTTGAAGAGCACACAAAATGCAATTACATATTTCTAGAATCACGCTATAGTCTGCAATCATTGACTATCAATCACAAAACAAATAATAAATAATTGTTTTATTGCTTATTACGTGTTTACGATCGATTCGTTCATTCTCATACTCGTAAATAATGACAAAACGTCAGATTTTGTACTGTAATTAAATTTCGGTTTATCATGTCTTTTCTAAAGATTCTGTGAAAACATTATCTCTGCTGAGGTTGTACGACGACAACAACATAGTGGCTTGTGGTCAATTTAAAAATATTCCAAATTAAAAGAAAATACATTTTTTGGTGTTTGAATTTGCTACCTTTAGGACGTATGTATGTGAACCGTTTTGAACTATTCAGGCAAAAAGCAAGTTTATTTGTGTCGTTGATCGACTCATAGTTTTAGTGGCTACTACAATTAGACATAGAATATCGAAGCATATCTTGGAATATGTTGTTACGAAAATGAAAAAAATCTAGATACTGGTGTTTTGCTTTTACATCGTTTAACATTAAAATTATAAACAAAAGATTCAAAAACAAAAACAATGAACTTGTTTACAAATTATCGCACTGCGTAATATAACAATAAACAACAGCATAAAAATGGTAAAAAAGTAAACAAAAAACAACAACAAACACTAACATAAAAAATGGTAAACAAGTAAACAAAAATACAACAACAAACGATACTAGAAAAAAATGTAAACAAAATACATAAACAACAACAATAATGAAACAACGATGTTTGCATTTATAGAGATTTCGAGAACATTCATCAGACTGTTTACGTTGCCATATAAAAAGCAAGGCAAAGCAGGTGACGCAGTTAGTAAAAGTTCAGTCTGTGTTGTATGAAGACGCGGTGTGTTTAAAGAGAGTAATCGTGGTTTAAAGATCTCCGTTACAAAGATGAGTAATTGTTATAGTCTATGCAAAGAGTGTAAGCAGATGAATAACAAACAAAGCAATTGTAAAAACGTAACAGTATAATATTGGAAGTCGACGTAGTCTAGTAGGTAGTGTGTTGGGTTATTAGACGTAAGACCCGAGTTCAAGCCAAATGTCGGACGTCAAAACAAAATATGAAAAAAAAAATATTTCTTTAGCGACTTCCTCTCAGCAGATTTCTGTGAAAAACTCTGAGAGGAAATAAACCGGTCATGAAAAAGAGTCTCAAAAATCTGTAGTTCCGACTCCGAACTCCGTTAAACTGTAGGTCCCGCCAATTAACGCACACAACATGAGTCGTGTGAGAAGCTTGGACGCAATACTAGTGAAGGGTTGTAATGGTCAATTATGTATGTATGCATGTATAATATTGGAAAATATTTTTCCTTGCAACACCTTCCCAGTTTCAACAGTTTCTTAAATTTTCGTCGTCTAGATCGTATTCAACTGAGCCAAATAGTTTCAATAATTTTTTTTCCAATATTTAAAAAAAATTTGAGCTCGTTAACTACGGATATATTTTTGCATACATGACAAACGCGGCTGTAATAGAATGAGTAAATTTCTGTTAAAAAATTCATCGAAAAATTTTTGAATATGTACTTCGATATTAATTTCCCAAAATACTACTAAAATTTTTTTAATACGTACCACTCACACACCTTATCTTTCTTTTTTTTATAAAGTTTATGAGATAATTATAATACATTGTTGTAAGATAAAAATTAAAATTTTATGTGGTGTTCGACTCTTTATTGCAATACACTCTTTCTCTTTAATTTCTTCCTTCCAAAAATATTGTTACGATTTTATCTTTTAAAAACGTTTAAAAAATGAGCTCGTAGATTGAAAATAAAATAAAAACTAATTTGTGTTTAATTTTAATTAAAATTCTTTATTATTCGCACAATTCCGCGTGTCACTGTTCACAACTTGATGTAAACAACAACCATTGCTTTGTTTGTTATTCCTCTGTTTACACCCTTTGCATAAACAATAACAGTTACTAGACAATTATTCGACTGATCATGATATTGACCTGATTTACTTGCCTCATCATCAAGAACCGAGAAGAAAAAGAAAAATGTTTTACAATATTATTCATCTTCGTTGAAGCCGAAAGAAATACTTTGGCATACAGATACTAAAAAATATCCACACGTTTAATATCAATTTTTGAAAACTTACTGGATTCAATTCATTTTATCCTTTTGTAAAATAAACACAAGAAATATAAGGTGGTTTTATTGTTGTTGTTTTTAATTCATATTTTTATTAATCAAAATTTAACGATTAAGTAACAAATAACTTATAAATTATTGTTCAAATAATTTTTGATTCCTTCAAAAAAAAAAAAAAAAAACGAAACTTGAAACAAATTATTAAATATTTACTTATCAAGTATATTTATAATAATAATAATAAAAAAATTAAATAAAATAAAGGTAAAACATAAGGTACTCATATTCCATTTAAATGATCCCCTTTCATATATTGCAGAGACCTTTTAGGTTATTTATAATATAAAATACATACATATGTATACATATATGTATACATATATGTATATATGTCTGTATGTACATAAGTAATGTATTAATTAAAAACAAACATAATTACTATTCAAATAATATAAAAAAAAATATATGTAAACTTAGTTGACTACTTTTAAAAGGCACCTGAGTTGTAAATAAATATTTTACTGTTTAACAGAAACATACGATTATTTTTTATTCTTTTTTATTCTCTTCTTTACGGTTTTTGTTTTTTACTAGTTTTTACTAGTTACTAGTTTTACTCCTAGTCGTTTTTAGTTAATGATTATATTTTATTTTTATTTATTAAAATTGTACAATATTTATAAGATTTAAATAAATTATCCTTTACAACACTTGCAACAAACCTACAAACATTCTCGTGCTAACTAATACACCGCCATGTATGGTATAAAAAACGCATACAACGGGAACACCTCTAATGGGGGTGTGCACTTATGTGTGCGATTAGTGGTGAGTTAAATATTTTTGCATTCGTATGCATGTAGCTTCAGTTGCAAGTGTGATGAGGAGGATCTGTGTGTATATTTCTATGTATGTATGTTGGCTATAATTATGATATAAATTATTTAAATTTTAAATTTCAAATCTCCGTTTGAAATCCGTTTTATTTTTATTTTTATGTTTTGATTTTTTTGTAAATGAAATTGATTGTGTTGTTTTTAATTTATCCCTGATTTTAAATTTGAAACACAAATTGACTAGTGGTTCAAGGTAACATTTGTTTAAAACACTTTTTTTTATTTTCTTCTAATTTACTTTCATTATTGAATTACACAGTGCAACAGTCAAAATACACCCAGCTAATGACATAGTGTAGGTTGTGAGTTTTGTTGAGTAGAACTTAAAAACATTTTTTTTATATTTCTTAAACCAGCCAAACTTGTTTTATTTGACAAAAACTTTTTTTTTTGGACTTTCCACACAAAATTATTGATTACCCTAACATTTCTTAACCTATTTTCAAAATCTAAAGTTTTTTAAAAATAAGACAAATGAGCCTTTAAAATGGTATACATATATTTATTATTTGACTTAATATGCTATCTGGTTTGATGAGCTAAACTTGATAAATACGAATTTTTTTCATATTTTTTCAAGTTTGTCCATTCATAGTAGCAAACTTTGAGTAAAAAATATGAAATAAGTGATGACATTCAGAAAGTACATTATCTTGTGAAGAGATTGACACTTCGTTAGATCAAATCGGACAAAAATTACCGTAGTTATTATTTAATGAGCCTAACAGCCATGTTATATTTTTTATATATGTCATCTTATCAAATGAACTTTTAGTTCAAAAAATTTCAAAAGTTTTGATGGATCTTGATTGTTTATCGCAAAATGTGTTTAATTTAACGTTTGCGCGACTACCAGGGGTCGGCTAATATTTGTGTTTTTTGCAAAATATTATTATTCCTTTTTGCGCAAACATCGGCCAACTTCTGGTCGCTCAAAAAATGTGAAATTCACACATTTTCCGATAAATAATCAAGATGCATTAAAAATTGTGAAAATTTTTGAACTGAAAGTTCATTTGAAAAAATATATGTATGAAAAATATAACTCGACCGTTAGACTCTTTAACTAGACTCTTTAAATGGTAATTTTTGTCCAATTTCATCAAACGAAGTGTCAAACTCTTCACAAGATAATGCACTTTCGGCATGTCATCACTTATTTCATATTTTTTAATAAAAGTTTGCTGTTATGAATGGCCAAACTTGAAGAAATATGAAAAAAATCGCATTTGCCAAGTTGACCTCATCAAACTCCATAGCATATTAAGTCAAATCATATAAATATGTATATCGTTTTAAAGGCCCATTCCTGTATTTTCTAAGAAGTAATTAAATTTTGAACATCGGTTCAGAAATGTTTGTGTAATCAATAAATTGGTGCCTAAAGTCCAAAAAAACAGTTTTTGTCAAATGAAACAAGTTTAGAGGGTTCAAGAAATATAAAAAAAATATTTTTAAGTTCTACTCAACGAAACTCACAACCTACACTATGTCATTAGCTGGATGTATTCCATTTTTTTTATTCTGTCGCATAGTGTTATTTATTTAAATATACCATATGTATGTATGGTACGTATGTATGTATTTATCTAGTTTTCTTTAGAAATGTTTTTTTTCGTTTAAATTTAATTAAAATTATTCACATTTCTATTGTTTTTCTTTCAATAAGTTTTCCTATCACATTTTATAAAGTTCTGGTGGTTCTTTACATGAGGATATACCCTGATCATATTTGCCCATTTCGGCTTCATAGAGAAGATTATTAATTAAGTGTTTAACCACAATCTTAGCTTTGGACGTTTTAAGTTTACGTATGGTTATTGCCACATATTCGCCAAATACTCCGTACTCATCAATGGGAGCAGAGCTATTGCTGCTTACGTTATTTAACTTACAATTATGACTACTACTCGATATATTGCCGTTGCCGTTGCCATTGCTGTTATTGCCAGCATTAATAAGTGTAGTTTGTAGGTGGGAGAATGAAGTGGAGTAACCAGCTCCATCATCATCATCGTCGTCTTCATTGTCTTCGATATTTTCATTATTGGCAGTGGAATTGTTATTGTCATGATGACCTGATTGATTGCTATTTATGTTGTTAATATTAACATTGTGGTTGTTGCTATTTAAATAATCACATTGTCTGGAGTGTATGGCATTGGAATGTTGCAGTTGCAGTTGCTGTTGTTGGTGTACTTGCTTATGCAGTAATTTAGAGGGTGATGGTGCATCTTCACTACTGTGATTCAGATTTACGTTCGAATGCATTTGTAACTTACGCTTCCTACTACCGGTGACACCATTAATGTTGCTGCGACTTATATTGGCCATGATGGAATTATTGCTACTGACGGTAGTATTACCTTTGCTCGTAGTCAGGCCAGTGATATTTTTATGGTAATTCAATGGTACTGGCGTAGAGGTGCGTGTACTTTCTAGCATGGCTAACTCGTTGGAGTCACTCTCAAACTGTTTGGGGGAAAAAATAGCATAAGAAATATATAACGAGTGTACATAAATACAGATTAATAAACTGATTGTCTTCCAAATTGTAATTTTCTAGATGCAGAGTTTTTAAGAAAAATTATAAAAAAATAAGGCTTTAACTAAATTATGTATGTTTAGAACAAATACCTGAAAATAATGTGAATTAATTTTCTATTCATTAAATTTCTCTTCCAGTTGAAACTCTTTTTAAAATTTTCTGTTTCAAATGGGCTTAATACGTTAATGAGAATCTTAAAGTCATACATTGAATTTTAACCCGTCCATGTTTACTACTTCTTCTTCATTTCTTGTTCTTAAAGCCACAACGTTTCTTTAAATAAAAAAAAATTAATAAATCTGTTATGCATTACCTGCATAGGGTTGTTATAAGTTTTAACAAATTTTAATTTATCTTTTTAAGGGCCATTATTACAACTTGCCATTAACTAAAGGGACGATTTTAACGGGTAGATAAATTGTTTTTCACTATTATGAGTACCCGCCCAATAAGATATAAGTGGGCATTAAGCTAAAGGGGGGGGTCATCCTACCGATACCTTTTAAACTAAGGCCGTAATGCTGACTGAAAGGTTGTAATGGTCAATTATGTATGTATGTATTCGAATGTGAAATCCAACAACTATTTCAAGAAATTTTGTCGTGATGAATCCTATGTCGACTTTGGAAGAATTTTGAGACTGAAGTAGATCTTGGAATACGAAAAGTAATCAAAATTTTAAGTTTGTAAGTTTTTCCGCCATGATAAACTCAACTAACTGTATACTACAGATACAACAACAATAACAACATGGTCAAGAGTTAAGAAATAAATTCACTTACAATTTCAGTTTTAACATCATCCGCACTAATGTTGCAGTATTCACTGCCATCGAAATCCGAATTACGTGCCTGTAAAAAGAAAAAAAAAATAGATAAAGAGGAGAAAATCTTTAAAAGTGAATAAGAAATGAAAATTAAAAGTGAAATTCGTTTCGTGTTTATGCATGTGTGTATGTGGTTTGTATGTGTGTTTTTTTTAAATTTAGTGGTTTACGGCACTATCCACAAGTCGTACGACCTACATGATCATAAGAAATAAAAGCTTTTACAATAGCCATGGATGGCAACAACAATAGAAGTTAGTTACAACAAACAGACGATGGGTTAATGGGAAAAAGAGTGCATTTGAAGAAATCGAACACTTGTATGTAATAAACGGTTTTGAAACAAACACAGTTGAATGCAGTCATCATCACAGTTATAGTTGTTGTTGTCTTTGATTGTAGTACATATTATATTTAAAAACAAAAACAACAACAGCAAACAGAAACCTAAAGTGACTGAAGTAAAATAAATTATTGCACACGTTCTTAACATACTCGCTTACAAAACGAAATAAACGGCAAAAGAAGGCAGAGAAGTCATAAAATGAGCATAAAAATATATTTTATTAAAAGAAAATAATACAAAAAAGAAAGAAAAAACAAACCAAATGAAAAAAACATACAAAAAGCGGCTGATGCAACCAATTCAATTCACAAACCACTAAACCAACAACACAACACAATACCACAGCTCAACAGAAACTTACAGCATTCGGCCATTAAGTAAAGGACAGTGAAATTTTTATTTTATTTTTATTACACTTATACCTATCGAAGATCAGCAATGAGTATTCAAAAATATGAGTAGTATCGGCTCATACTCATAATACTAATAAAACTTATACGCATTCTTACTTATTTTAATATCATACTCATACTACTCATATTCAAAGTTTGAAGTACTCATCATATTCATACTTAACAACATGCGTGTTGTTGTTGATTTCTACTCTCCATGACTCAACATTTACAAGAATCAAAAAATAAGTATGATTCGCGTACGAGCACTAAAATACTCACTAGAAGGTAGTGTGTTTGCTTTGCTTGATGTCTTTGTCTTTTTCTTTCTTGTTCTTTTTTCGTAAATGCAACATCAACTAAGACTGTAAACTTTGATGAATGATTCGAGTCACTCTTACATACATACATTTTTTGACATAATTGGTCATTACAACCCTTCAGTCAGGATTATGGACCTAGTTTCTCACACCACTTATGTTGTGTGTGTTCATTTTATACATGAGTGGCGGTACCTACAGTTTAAAGTCGGGTTTTTAGGTCGGGGCTCAGGGTTTTTGTCACCGAAGAAATATTTTTTCATATTTTCGTTTTGATGTCTGACCTGGGGTTTGAACCGTGGCTTTACGTCTAATAAGCCTACACAGAACCTACTAGACTACGGCGACTTCAATCATTTATAAGTACTATAAATATTTTTCTAAAGTTATGAATATAAATGCGCAGACTTATGAATCAAACATATTTCAAATGGTATGAGTTTGATGTCGACGTTGTAATCAAACTCATTGCAACCTGTACTTATAAATCAACGTTGTAATGAGTACGAATGAATCAGAGTGCATAGTTAAATTTCAATATTATTGTCTCACTTATATTCAAAATTTCATTAGCGCTTATGAGTAGCGAAAAAACGATTCTTTGCTGATCTCTGTTTTGAACCTTATGCCTATACATTGCCTAAGCTAACCTGTGGAAAATAATCCAGAATCAGCCGGGGAAAAAAATAAGTTGCGTCTCAAACATCTGTCGTTCGGAAGCGACTTTAAACTGTAGGTTCCGCCACTCATTTATAAAATTAACACACACAACATAAGTGGTGTGAGCAACTAGGTCCATAACCATGAATGAATGGTTGTAATGATCAATTATGTATGTATATATGAATGTATGTCTTCATTTGTGTATATGTATTATGTTTAAATTTGATTCCTATAGCGTACATAGGTCGTTGGATGGATACTGTAAATTGAATTGCATTCAGAGGTTTGTTGGTTGGTTGCCTATTATTTCACTTCATTTCCCTTCATTTCGTTTCATTTCATTTGAGGCCAGAGTAACGCGACACATTTACGATTTTGTAAAGCTTATCAGTTGTGTAGCAGCATGGTTGTGTTATATTGTGGTGAAAACCACAAAAAAAGTTATAATAAGTAAATAATAAAAAACAACAACAACAAAAAATTTGTTAAAAGAAAAGTATGTATAAATAAAATAACAATAATAAGAAAGCAAATACACCAATACATACATACAGAAATATTGTATACATATGTATGCACAAACTGTGGTGACGATATGTGTACTACATATAAACGTATGAGTGCGTTTCGATATGGCAGTAGCGCTACATTGTGGAGTGCCTCATTTTTTAATCGTGAATAATATAAAATGATCGGTAGTGTGTAGACTGGACTGTTTCACGTGTGTGTTGATATGAAATTAACACACAACAAAAATCAACAAAAAAGTGTGTGTGTGGAAAAAATACGACGCATTAGCTGAACACAGCAAACGGCAATCGGGTTAGTTAGCAGAGGCACCGTGGGCAGTCATTTCAACAATTAACAACAATTCTGTATTAAAGTTGAACTGAAATGATTTCGGAAAGACTCGGTTAAAAGATTTTTCGCAACACAATTACCAGACATTATAATTCTATTGTAAGCATACGAAATCCGACATAAATACGTCATACTTTGACGTTGACAACAAAGTAACAACACGGGGGATAGGTAGAATGAGTATGATAATGAGCAGGCCGGAGGTATTGAAGTCTTAAATCGACTATTTGGACTCAATGGCAGTAGTAGGTATTGCAAATAAAAGTAATATTCTAAATATGTATGCTGAAGACGTTTATAAAAATTAAGAAACTATTAAAAAACTTAAGAATATTAGGAAATTAATATTCTAGTAATCCAAGAATATTAAGAAGTGTTCTGGCAACAAATAGAGGTGAAATAGAGTTTTCGGATAAAAATCTAAATTATAAAACTGTTTTCCAGATTTTACTGAGGCTATCTTTTAAACATAACTGAACTAACTTGCCGTAGATAAAGAATGTGTCGTAAACAGTTTTTAATTTGGCTAGATTAAGGTCGCCGTGGTCTAGTAGGTAGTGCGTTGGCTTATTAGACGAAAGGCCCGAGTTCGAATCCCAGGCCAGACATCAAAAACAAAATACAAAAAGTATTTCTTCGGTGACTTCCTCTCAGCAGATTTCTGGCAAAAACTCTGAGAGTAAAAATTGCCATGAAAAGCTTCTCAAAAAATCTGTCGTTCGGAGTCGACTTTAAACTGTAGGTCCCGCCACTCATGTATAAAATTAACGCACAGAACATGAGTGGTGTTGAGAAGCTAGGCCGTAATCCTGACTGAAGGGTTGTAATGGCCAATTATGTATGTTATGTATGTAGATTAAGGTCAGAATTCAGGGAGATAAAACGAAACATGTTTGAATGTATGTAACGAAGATCAGCAATGAATCGTTTTTCCCTACTCATAAATACTCATGAAGTTTTGAGTATGAGTGAGTCAACAGTACGGAAATTCAACTACTCTGATTCATTCGTACTCACTACAACATTGATTTTCAGTACAGGTTACAATGAGTATGAGTACAGCGTTGATATCAAACTCATACCATTCGAAATATGTTTGATTCATAAGCCTACTCATTTAGATTCATAACTTTAGAAAAATACTTATAATACTCATAAAAGATTCGAGTGAATCGAATCATTCACCAAAATTTACAGTCTTAGTTATTGTTGCATTTACAAAAAAAGAAGAAAGAAAAAGACAACGACAGCAAGCAAAGCAAACACACAAAGTTCTAGTGAGTATTATAGTATTCGTACGCGATTCATACTTATTTTGAGCTTCGCGTAAATGTTGTGTAAAGGAGAGTCAAAATCAACAACAACATGCGTATTGTTAAGTATGAGTACGATGAGTACTTCAAACTTTGAATATGAGTATGATATTAAAATAAGTATGAATAAGTATAAGTATCAGAAATTATGAGTATGATTCAAATCTACTCATCTTTTTGAATACTCATTGCTAATCTCTGGTATGTACATATGTATATATGGGAAGATTTATCATAATCATAAACAGTGTGTATGTTCTTATTTGTTTAGCCTATAAGTCAAATATAGAAGTAGGCGTAGTCTAGTAGGTTGTGTGTTCGCTTATTAGACGTAAAGCCCGAGTTCAAACCCCAGGTCAAACATCTAAACGAAATATGAAAAAAATATTTCTTCAGCAATTTCCTCTCAGCAGATTTCTAGCAATAACTCTGAGAGTAAATAAACCTGGCATGAAAAAGTTTCCTAAAAATCTGTCGTTCGGAGTCGACGTTAAACTGTAGGTCCCACCACTCACGTATAAAATTAACACACAAAACATGAGTGGGGTTGAGAAGCTAGGCCGTAATCCTGACTGAAGGGTTGTGATGGCCGATTATGTAAGTATGTATATGTAAAATCTTAATGATTTATTTCGATAATTATCGAATATTAATTTTGAGTGTGTGCAAGTCGCCGTGGTCTAGTAGGTAGTGTGTTGGCTTATTAGACGAAAGGCCCGAGTTCGAATCCCAGGTCAGACATCAAAACGAAAATATGAAAATATTTCTTCGGCGACTTCCTCTCAGCAGATTTCTGTCAAAAACTCTGAGAGTAAAAATTGCCATGAAAAGCTTCTCAAAAAAATCTGTCGTTCGGAGTCGACTTTAAACTGTAGGTCCCGCCACTCATGTATAAAATTAACGCACACAACATGAGTGGTGTTGAGAAGCTAGGCCGTAATCCTGACTGAAGGGTTGTAATGGCCAATTATGTATGTATGTTAATTTGTTCAATTAACTGACACTAATTTTATCGTAATATAATTCTTAGCAATTAGGCCAATTTTTAAATGAATGGGGTACTTGAACAAACAAAATTGTTGAATTGGTAACAATACCAAAAACGAGATTTAAAAGCCTTCAATGCATCCCAAAAATCGGTCCATATTCCTTTGAGGACTACGAGTACTATGAGTCGATGATTACCAACGGCATGTGGCTTTAAAGGGACTGCTGTGTGTGAGGTAATGGCCATCTTAATTTGAGATTTTCTGATTTCACCCCGTTAGACTTTTTCTTGCGGGCTTTCCTTAAGTCGCAGATATATGCCAGAAAACCCCAGACCACACCGGTCCTCAGAACTATCATAACCCATGCCATCTGTCAAATTTAGTCTGATTTACGCACCAGACTCATAAAAAAGTAGACATTTCAGATGGGCAGCATCTAGAGAAGCAGAGGTGGAGCGATGAACGATGTTATATAAACAGCATTACAGTATGAATTGGTCTTTCAAACGAATAAAAAATTTCAATGATATTCCACAAACACTTTGTTTTCAAATTTAAGTATACTTTTAAATAATCTATAGTTGCAGCAGTTCAATGATTTAAATTTATTCTCTTATTTGGCTAATACGGTGTTCAGATATACACCTTTATTGCGTAAATCGCAATAAACGCCATTATTAAAATTATATATTATTATATAAAAATGAATGTGTGTTTGATTGTATGTTTGTATGTTTGAAGTTTATAGACGATTAAACGGCTGAACCGATTGTCTTGAAATTTTCACAGTATCTTCCTGTATGTCTGGAAGGAGTTATAGGCTACTTGTTATGTTGATATTCCAAATGAGCGAGGGGCCATGCCCACGTATGCTACATACTACATACTTAATATTTAATTGCATTTGAAATATATTACTCATACGCATAGTAGTTACCCCTACAAGTATGCTATCTGTGATTCTTGATGTATAAAACCAAAGAAAATAAAGTTTAAAGAACGACGCGGGGGGAAAGATAGAAGTAAATCCTGTGTTGAAAAGAAAATAGCATTACTAGCCTCAGAATCAGCATTGAGACTGAAAAATCTTCGAGTACATGCCGCACAGATCCGTTCGCATGAATCACTTGAACAATGAATCACTTGATCGAATGCGTACTACTCAGGCCCGTTCGTCTGAATCATCTGGACAACGGGAAACAAAATCAATAAAATGATTCAAACTTAATTGGATATTTGTCTAATGTCTTTCCTTCAAATTTATTTTAGTTTGTAGTGCAGCAAAGCGCGCAGGGTACAGCTAGTTTCATATAAAGTTTCAATTAATTACTGCACAATAAATACGCAAACTGCGTATATTATTATGTCTGAACACTTAAAGTATTGTACTCAATAAATCGAATATTGACTCAATAAAATTGTAAATCTGAACATAGAATAACATACTTCATTATTGGCTGAGTTACATCAGCCGTTTTTTTGTACATGTTTTGAAACACTTGCATCGATTGGAAGCTGAATTGGTAATCAATTCCCTTAAATTTTTTAGATTGTAAATGAATTAAAAATTTAAAGTCAAAAACCCTGGTTATTCTAGGTAGTTTTTTACAAATCGGTATTCTCGACCTAGTTTTCAATTGGAATTAATTTATTAATTAAATATATGAATCAGGGATCAGCAATGAATCGTTTTTTTGCTACTCATACGTACTCATGAAATTTTGAGTATGAGTGACTCAACAGTACTGAAATTCAACTACTCTGATTCATTCGTACTCACTACAACATTGATTTATAAGTACATGATTATGAGTACAAAGTTGACATCAAATTCATAACATTCGAAATATGTTTGATTCATATGCCTACTCATTCAGATTCATAAATTTAGAAAAATACTTATAATACTCATAATCATTCATCATTCACTCGAATCATTCATCGAAATTTACAGTCTTCGTTGTTGTTGTATTTACAAAAAAAGAAGAAAGAAAAAACAAAGACAGCAAGCAAACCAAACACAAAACCTTCTAGTGAGTATTGTAGTGTTCGTACGCGAATCAAACTTTCTTTTGTGATTATTGTAAATGTTGAGTAAAGGAGAGTAGACATTAACAACATCATGCGTATTGTTAAGTATGAGTATGATTAGTAGTTCAAATTGTGAATATGAGTAGTATGAGTATGATATTAAAATAATACGTATTAGAAATTATGAGTATGATTCGATGATATGATACTCATTGCTGATCTTTGATATGTATGTATCTTGCTCAAACACACGTCTATTCTATTAGTAGTCAAAATGTAGTCTCATTTCAGTTTTATTGTTGCGTTTCTAAAGTAGTTTTTCTGTTTTATGAGCGTTTAAGTGCATGAAATATTACTGTTACTGTAAAAATAAAATGTTACAAACGGTGCGGAGAGATTTAATTTTTTTGAACCGAATTACATGCCAATGAATTTGACTGCATGTACATACAATTAAGTCCACTGTGCACAGTAATACTAATCGTATTCATATGTGTGTGCAACTGTCAAACTGTCTTCAAATTATTCAGCTGTTGAAATAACAACAACAAACATGAAAAGACAAAATAAAAAAGAAAAAACAAAACAAAATAAAAAAAAATACGAACCAGAAATGAAAACGCAAAACATACCGAGAGAAACTAGACAAACAGCTTTTTGTTCAACGATTTTTGAGTTGCAAATGAGTAAATAGTGTGCAACAATAACAACTAGTATGTATGTGAATAATACACTGAAAATAAATGATCAACATACGAAAGATTTGCTTGAACTCTTTTTGAAACTCTTCGCTATGAAATGGTAGGTAGGTGAGAGGGACTGCTTGCCACCAGTTAAGACTAGATTTGAATCGTTTGGAAAACGAAACATTGTGACAAAGAGAATTTCTTTCCGTGTTGAAATGTGTGCTGATAATATTACTGCTGTTGTTGTTGTTTTTGTATTTGTCATTATTGTGTTATTGTGTACTAAATACGAGTATAATAATACATGTGGTCGTATGATGTTAAATAAAGATATGGAGGGGCGAGGGAGGGAGGGTGAAGAGAAATGTCACAACTTACCACAGCCGTTATCGAGAGACTTGGAATTGCAGTCGCCGCTACCAGAGCAGCATTTTCGTCAAGACTACGTGATCCGTGTAAAACGTTTAAATTTTCCGAAGAGCACGTATTTGTTGAGAACGGTGGTGGTGGTGGTGGTGCTGGTGGTGGAGGTGTAGCTGTTATTGTTACTGCCGATGTTGTTGTTATTGTTGCTGCTGAGGTTGGAGCTGGTAGCATTAGTGGTAAAGGCGATGTTGGTTTTGAACTGTTAATAGATTTTGAAATTGGGTTAAATTGGGAAGTGGAACTCGAAGTGGAGGTGAGTGTGCAATCATTGTTGTTGCTGTTGCTGTTGGTTTTGTTATTTTTAACAATATTTGTTGTTAATTCCAGCAATTTAAGTTGTGTAGCCGCATCGATTTGTTGCTGTTGCTGCTGCCTTAGAGCATTTTCCTGTTCTTGTCGTCTCTCCTGAGCTGCTGTAGCTGCAGCCGCTGCTTCTACGGCTGCTATTACAGCCATTGGATGGCGTGCCTGCAAGCCTAAAGCCAAGAAATGATTATTGAAGTTTTCAATGTCGCGACTAGAAATTTTTCTCTCCTCCATTAGTTCCTCATCGATATTGATGAGGTGGTTGTTGTTGTTGTTCGGGTTTTTGTTATTGTTTGGCTCTATTAATATGGTTTCTCTAGTAGTTGTCGTTGAATCGTTTTTATGTGTTTCGGCATCGTCGGAATCCCCCGCCTCACCGTCCAATATAAAACGTATGGCATCGTATGCAAACCACATTGGCTGGTAATTGAGTCCCTTACGTCTGCCGTTCAACACTTTGCCATGTTCGCGATGGAATGAGGAACGTAGACTTTTGATTTTCGATCTAATGGAACGTATTTCGGCACCATATTTGTAACCCAAGGCTTTAAGGGCCTCGTATTTGGTCTGTTTGATGTGGTAACCTTTGGTGTTGGGGTCCCAGAGAACGCGTTGGCGTCGATAATCTTCGATAAAATCCAAAATAGTGGCACGTGACCATTCAATGCGATCTGTTGTTGTTGTTGTTGTCGCTGTTGTAGAACTGCCACCAGGACTATTGGCAGACGCTTGTCCATTGCTGCTACTGGTTGAGATGCTGATGTTCAGGTTTGAGGTTGTGCTGTTGTTGTTGTTGTTACTGTTGTTGCCTTTGTTATACATTTTCGTATTCATGATAGTCTTCTTTCCTCTCTTGCGTCGTAATTGTTGTCGACGTTGTTGGGCATGTGGCGACGACAGTTTGAAGCTGTTTAAAGGAGTTGACGCGCAAGCAGGGAAACGTATGATGCAGCCAAGGGTATGGATGGGGTGGGTGAGGGATAGGAGGGGTACGTTCAACCAAATACAGACTACCGATCATATAGAGTTCCAACAGGTTATTTTTATAAATCAAGTGTTTTTTTCTCCTCTTTTTTTTTGTTATTATTTTCCTGGTTCCTTATCGGCCGTTGTTGTTATTGCCGTTGTTTTCTTCTTGTTTGTATGCTTCGACCACAACTAACAACAATAATGACAGCAACACGTTAAACTGCTAGCTGACTGCCTATCACTTCTACTGCGTGTTTTTGGCCGATTGGGAAACGTTGTGTATTTTTGGTTGTTGTTTGTAGTTGTGGAGCTCTGAGGTTGTTGTTGTTGCTGCTGTTGGAGTTTGATTATTTTGGTGTTATTGTTGTTTTTGGCAAAATTGATTTTTTTTCGTGTGATGATGATCTGTAACAGGTTTACTGATAGAGGTGGTGCTGTATTACGGGTTTTATTTCTGATCTGTTGTTTTTTTTGTTTTGTTTTGGAGAGAAGTTGTATTGTTGGTGTATTTTGTTATTGCTTTTGCAGCAGCCGCAAATGAAGAGAGGTTTGTTTTTTTTTTTACCACATTCGATCGCGAACATACGTTCACCGTTTCGTCGTTCACCGTTGAAATCACGAATTGTACTAATTTCATGTGTTTTTTTTTAAACACCGCCATCGTTGCCGCTGCTTCTGCTGCCGCTACAACTGCTACAGCCACAACTGGAATCAACTGTGGTTGTTGTGGCTCGCAGCCTGTTTTGTTGGTGCTGTTACTATATACAATTTGGCTGACTGACTAGCTGGCTGGCTGGTTGGCTGGCCTTAGTATGTGTGGCATGCTCCAACGTCATTGCCATTGTCGACTGTCGCTCTTAACATAGTAGTTGTTGCCGTATCATTTGTTGTTGCTGACTGTTTTGTTTTTTGCTTTTTTTTTGTTTTAATTTGAAACGTCTCCAAAAACAATACGACTCGTTCATTTGTGTGTGTTAAAATGTTTAAATTTTTTAAAATAAAAAATCAATTTAAAATTTTTTTGTTGTTACTGTGTGTTACGTTGTTTGTGTCGTCGTTTCAATACGATTTCCAGGCATTTTTTTCGCTATTGTTTTTGTTTTAATGTTGTTGATGTTGTTGCTATTGTCATGGTTGCCGTTTTTTTCTTTTTGCTACAGTAAAAAAAAAAATTGTTTAATTTCAGTGCAGTTTTACATTGTTTGCTCAACTGTCATTATGATAAAATGATACTGGCCAACGAATATTGCCTCACTTATTCACTTAAATATGTATGTATGTACATAAGTATGCATGTGTCTCATGTTGTTGTTGTTGTTATTGCTGCTACGACTATTGTTATGACTATTACTAATGCAGATTTCTGTGTTTTTGTCTCCTTTATTGGTTGTTGTTGTTGCCTTTTTATACATATTACTCTCGAGCTCGAGTTGCTCGTGCTTTATTTATTTTCTACTGTCGTCAAACTCAATTATTATTATTTAGCATTTCATACCGTTTTCTCTGAACTTTATTTTACTTAAGCTTTTCCAAATTGCTGTACAGCAATAATAATAATTGGCAGGCATAGTATGACCGAGTAGATGATATGCTCTACTCTCGTGCATACAGTACTACATTGATATGAAAAATAATAAGGACACCAATGTGAAACTTAGAGAATTGGTGAGAAAGTGAATAAAATAAAAAAATTTACAAAATTTATATGTATTATTACATATTCTTTGGTATTTATAACAACAAAAGTTGTAAAATAAAATTTATAAGACCGTTATGAGATTTTTTTTTGTGAATAACTACGGTTACTTGTCAACAATATTTCTCATTCTACGTACTCTCTCATCAAACCTCTATGAGTCATATTGGTGTACTTATTATTTTTCCAATCAGTGTACATCAGTGTTGCAAAATTGAAATGGCACTTTAACTGATAGAGTACTTTTTTGTAAAAAAAATACATATATTATACCCCTTCAATCAGGATTATTTCTTAGCTTCTCACACCACTTATATTGTGTGTGTTCATTTTTTACATGAGTGGCGGAACCTACAGTTTAAAGTTGACTCCGAACGACAAATTTTTGATAAACTTTTTCATGGCAAATTTATTTACTCTCAGCGGTATCTTATTTTTTCATTATTCGTTTTATTATAGATGTCTGCCAATGGGTTTGAACCGTGTACTCAGGTCTAGTAAGCCAACACACTATCTACTAGTTTATTTACTTATTTATAGTTAATACACGTTCGGAACGGAACATCAAAACTAACGACTTATTCGTGTTTCTCACATACAAAACAAAAACAGCTGATTCGGAACGGAACAAAACGCAATACCCAGTTCTGTCAAACCTCACCTGACCGCAATGGAACATTTTAGCATATGAGGAGCAAATTAAATGCTTACCGAAGTTACATTACGGTTCGTCAAACATTCTTATTGCTTTTCGTATTCTAAAAACGTACGTTTGGCTAACCGGAGCTAAAGACTAATTCTATGTTTAGCATTACGTTAAACATGTTGCTAACCCATTAATAGTTGAAAAGCGCAAACCATAAGATATGTGATAATAAAAAAGTACTGAAAGCGTCGCGGGGGTACTGTGGCATTTTTGAAATGGAAAAGTACTGAAAAAAGTAAAAAAGTACAGAATTTTTCAACACTGCTGTACATACTTAAAAAATACTACAAAATATGGATGAACAGATCTGAACAGCTGATATTCGCCCATCAAAATCCAATCATGATGTAAGAAATCACATTTACAATAACTTTTAGAAAATAGTAAATTTAAAGCTGGACTTCACCACCGATGATGTAAAAGTATTTTTCTAAAACACAATTAGCCTCATTATTGGCTAAGGTTTCAAATATTTGAGTTAAAATCCCATATATTAAACGCATCTTTGTCTCTTCTGTGAAAACTAATTTAATTTTTCTTGATAATAAAAACTATTGTAAATACCAAAAACAAATAATCCAAGTACTTAATAATAAGTACAGTTTGCATACTTTTTCTGTACCATGTCAAAAATGTTGAAATGAAATACATAACATGGTGTATAGTGTAGGTTGTGGGTTTTGTTGAGTAGAGCTCAAAAATATTTTTTTTATATTTCTCGAACCCTCCAAACTTAATTTATTTGACAAAAACTGTTTTTTTTGGACTTTATGCACAAATTTATTGATTATACAAACATTTCTGAACTGATGTCCAAAATTTAAACCTTATTAGAAAGGAGAGGGATGGGCCTTTAAAACGATATACACACATATTTTATTTGACTTAATATGCTATAGGGTTTGATGAGGTAAACTTGACAAATGCGAATTTTTTTTTAAATATTTTTTTCAAGTTTATCCGTTCATAGTAGCAAACTTTAATTAAAAAATATGAAATAAGTGATGCCACTTTGAAAGTGCATTATCTTGTGAAGAGATTGACACTTCGTTTGATCAAATCGGACAAAAATTACTGTAGCTTTATTTAAAGAGCCTAATAGGCATCATTCAAATTTCCTTATCACTACACCCAATATTCCAAACACCTGTTGAAAAAACTGTACGCTTGAAAATAGAACAAATCATGTTCCTTAAAGACATGAAAAATATTCTTTTAAAAGTAAAAAAAAACTACTTGAAGAAACGACAAATAACTTTACATTCTGAGCAGTTCGTTTGATGTTACAAACGTATTGGCAAATCAGTGTTTATCGTCTCCAAACAGTTTCTAATGGAGAATTAACACGATATTTGTATTGTGGTGAGTTGGTGTTGTGTCGCAGCGTCATCATCAGTTCACATGTCGGTCGGTAGTGATCGTTTTTGTTTGTTGTCGAGTCGAATAAACAGCAAAAGCCTTTAGCAGCCAACAATTGTGGCGGTGCTCTGGTTTTGTTCGTTTCTCTATCAATGTGGAATGCGTCGTCAACTAGTGAAATTCTGCTCTTACTTCCAATCATTGTTGCCACCTTCATAACTTTCGTGTGTGCTTTCGTTTCGTTGGTATTTCGACAGCAACAAACAGTAGAAGGAAACCTTAAAACAATAATGAAAAATATTATTAAAAATAAAGAAAGCTTAATCAGAAATACGTAACTGCATTGCACTGTTAGAGAAACAAAATATTAATTGAAGACTGAACGATTGTTAGAATTAAAATTGATCGTTTATAAGATTTGAACATTTGAGAGAGAGAGAGAGAGACAGAGAGTGGTAGAGAGAGACAGAGAGAGAGTCAGATTGAGAAAAAACAAAGGAACGTGTGTCTTAATAATAAATTGACAATTTAATTATGATAATAAATCGTTTTCTTCTTGTTCGTTTTAAGATAATAAAACATTATGAGGTTCTGTTCTAAAATTAATTGATTAATTAAAATTTTGTTTTATGGAGATATGTACATACATACTATACTTATGTACATATATGCACTTGTATGTTGAAGTTTAGTTTTGTAATAAACTGTGTAGTTAAAACGAATCCACAATTTTTGAACGAAACTGATTTTTGTTGAATAGTTTACAGGCGACTTCTTACTGATGAGCTGATAAAAGCATAGTTTCTCTATCACTGACTAATATTAGTCACTTTTAGGGCCATTATTATAACTTGCCGTTAAACTTGGGTTTAGTAAAAGGTAACTTTAGCTAAAGTGAACTTTAAAGTCAACTTGCCGTTAAACTTGGGTTTAGTAAAAGGTAACTTTAGCTAAAGTGAACTTTAAAGTCAACTTTAGCCAAAGGTACCTTTAACTAAATCCAAGTTTAACGGCAAGTTGTAATAATCGCCCTAAGCGTATGTTTACCTGATGAGAGTGGGAAACTACGACGTTTACGTTAACGAAATAGCGTATATTCGTTGAATATTTCGACGCCTCCCTTCTATAACGTTCTAAGTGTACTTAGAACGTTTTTAATGTTCTTGCATTTTTAAATTCTACGTTCTCTAACTTAAATACTGTCAAAATTTGGTTAAAATGCGCCGATCGGTTCCAAAGTTATAGGGAAAAATCTACTTAGAATACACATATAGTCGTATGTCGCGGTAAAACTTTGAGAGCTCATAACTCAAAACACACTTTTTCGATTTAGAATGTTATAGAACGGAGACGCCGATTTAACATCAAATTTAAACAGAACAGGTAGGCTTTTACGAACAAAATCTTTATTCAAGTGTGAGCCTCAATCATGAATCTAGTCATTGTAATGGTTGGTTAAGGAAAACTGTAATAAACTTAACACGTTGACTGCCGCGGCAATTTTCAGAAAACTGGCCACGCAAGCCAACATTGACTTTTTGTTCTTTTCCCAGAAGCCATTTATCGATACTAGCACTGATATAATACGATTTTATTCGTAGCTACACAAAAATGTCAGGTTTAGTGAGTAAGAGATAACTCGTAGTTGGCACCCTAGAAGGGAAAGCAATCTACGAGTTATCTCGTAGTCGGCAGTCAACGCGTTAAAAAATAAATTCTTTAAATGGTATATCTCTATGGAAATATTTTTAGACATTTTCTTTGAAGTCAATATTTAGAAATTTGTATTCAATTAGAGTGCAATTTAGTGAATTGTAATGACCAGACATCGAAATATTAAAAATATTTCTTCGGCAACTTGCTCTCAGCAGATTTCTGGCAAAAACTCTGAGAGTAAATAAAAGTTGCCATAAAAATTTTCTCAGAAATAGATCTGTCGTTCGGAATCGACTTTAAACTGTTGGTCCCGCCACTTATGGATAAAATTAACGCACATAACCGAAGTGGTATGAGAAGCTAACTGTAATGACCAGTTATGTTACGTTTTTACCTTTTTAAAAAAACGTTTAGAATATAAGTTCGTTGACTGTTCTCTTCATACGCAACGCGTTTTTAACTGAATTATTACTACTGGTTACCTGCTTTGTCTTGCCTTTTTATATGCCCACGTAAATAGTCTGATGAAAGTTGTTGAAGTCGAATGTTCGTGATTTCACCTTCTCGAGAACTCTATCATGGTTCCATTGTTGTTTGTGTATTTTGTTCACAAATGCTTGTTGTTGTGTTGTCGCATACTTGTCTATCCCCTTTTCTTTGATATGTATGTTGTTGGTTTACTTGTAAACAAGTTCGTTGTATTTGTTTGTGTAGCTTTTGCTTATCATTTTAATGTTAAACGATGTTACACCGTTTCCATATTCGTAACAATATGTATGTAACGTAATATTGATTTTAAAAATTTCTTTTTACTACTAAAACAGCGGGTGTTCTTATTGTTTTACTGTGGAGATCAATATTTTTAATTTGGAATTTAATAAAAATTTGACCATTAAGCCTTACAAGATTCAGTCGTCGCAAGAATTTACGTTAAATGACAGATGCATTAATATCCTTAAAGACAACACAAGGTTTTGATTTGAATGTGTACATAAACCAACGAGACTGCCGTGAATATTGTTACGGAAAGGGAAACGGTGTACCATCGTTTAGGATTAAAATGCCAACAAACACACTAACAAATACAACGAACATGTTACAAGTCAAGCATCAACATCGGTATTAAAGAATTCGGTCAGTCTTGTGTGAAGACACGTTGCGTGCAAAGTAGTGGTTTGAAGATCGCATATTTGTGTTTTTACTTGGTTTGCAATCAACGAACTCCTATTGTAAACATTTTTAAAAAGGTAAATACGAAACAATGTGTTGTAAAAAAATACTGAAGACTTTAAAGATCATAATTGTGATGAATTTGTTGATTTTGAGTAGACATTCTGTCGCAAAATTAGCGAATATTTCTTCAACAGCTTTATACTATGTTCAATATGCACTTGTATTGAGTCAATATTCGGTTTATTGAGTACAATATTGTGAGTGTTCAGACATAACAATATACGCAGTTCAGCTGCTTATTCGATATTCATTTGACAAACAGCTGGTTGTTTCAACAACATTGTTTTTATTATTATTTTTTTTGTTTGTCGTTGTTGATATTTGAGTTGTCAAATGTCAACAGAAAGTGTTCGGATAATTGTAATATGCGCACTGAACATACTTATGACAGTTTTACTCCAAATTGATAATTAATGGCGCAATTAATAATTGAAACTTGATATGAAATATTGAACTCAATAATGGCGTTTATTGCGATTTTCACAATAAAATTGCATATCCGAACACCGTATTATTATTAATCAAATACGAATCATAGGTATTGCAGACATACAGAAGGAGAAATGAAAAATATTGTTTGATTATTTGTATTTAAAATATGTACCTCGAATTAAAGCATTTACAATACTTTAAGTGATTATTAAAACTTCCGACATGGTAATCATTCATTATGCGTATTCAGTTTGAAATAAAACAAAAACAAGAAACTCAAACTTGATAGATGCTGTGTTTATTCTGTTATGCGCAGCAGAATTTGTTTGTCATGAATTTGCAATGTCAAGTACATTATACACTGAAAGAAATTTTTATATTGTTTCTTCATAGTGATTAAGAGAGAAATTGTGTGGTGAGAAAGGCGATAGAAAAACTTTACTTTATCGACTCTTAGGCGACAGTTATTGTATGGTTGTTAATTATTTTCTTTTGTGTTTCGATTATATTGCTGCAAGCGACAATCGAAGTTTTGTTTTCGGGTTTCAATACTTACGTTTTACCTAATTAGTGTTGCGTATTGTTGTTGTTGTTGTTCGTTGGTTGGTGTTTGACAATTTATTAACGTTTTCTCTAGCTTGGCTTGGCTTGACTGTTTATCAGTTGGTTCCTCTGTAGTATCCACACACTTTCGTTCGGCTATCTACTGACTGGTATTGATGCGGAAGAGTTTTCTGATGCGGTTTTCTTGGAACGTGTTTGTGTGGGTATTAATGTTGAAATGTATGTATACTTATGTATAATAGATATGTAATGTTGAAATGTATGTACGTATACTTATGTATAATAGATATGTAATGTTGAAATGTATGTATGTATACTTATGTATAATAGATATGTATGTATATGAGTGTGCATACTGTTATTTACATAACATGACTGTATGTATTTACTATGTATTTAGTATGTACTAAATTATTACACATGTGGCTTGTTTGTTGGCTATTTCAACTTAAAGTTTTTTGTTTAAAGCTTAAATATTCGTTTTATTTATTTGTTGTTATTTCTCCCTATTGCAATACTAATGGACTTTTATATGTGATTAGAAATTTGTTAAAAATAATTATAAAATAATCGATCGTCACTAGCTTCGAACTAAAAGTACTGTTCGGTAACACAAAAATTTCGTGCGAAAGCCATGCCCACTTACTGCTAACAAATTGAAATAACGGTAATTAGAAAGACTCAATATGACCAAAACGGGTTTGGCCGTCAGTCAGGCCTCCTGCCTTTTGACAGTGCACTATAAAGTTAAGGTACACTTGTTCAAGTTAGGGATCATATTGAACCCAAAATGTAGATTCTGCGATCATGAGATTGAATCATCAGACACATTCTTGGAACCTGTGAGGAACTAATGTATCCCAGAAAGAAACACTTGGGATGCTTTTGAAGAGAGTAATCGTGGTTTGAATATCTCCGTTATAAAGATCCGTCGAACAATTGTCTAGTAATTGTAATTTTTTATGTAAAGGGTGTGAACAGAGGAATGCAATTGTTGTTGTTTCATCAAGTTGTGAACAGTGGCACACAGAATTGTGCGAATAATAAAGAATTTTAATTAAAATTAAACGCAAACTTAGTTTATTTTCAATGTACGAGCTCATATTTTAAACGTTTTTAAAAGGTAAAAACGTAACACTATGTTAGCACCAAAGCGCGGATGATATGTCTTTTTATGCGGATGTACATAGTTGACAAAAAAAATAAAAGTTTGAAAAAATCTAATTAATATAAAAACAGGTCTAAAGACTGGGTCAAATCATTTCAGAGATCCGACAACTGGCTTTGGAAGGTCTTGGTTACGCCAGAATTAAACTTTTCACTGTTATGCGTTGCTTGAAAGATCTGTTATATTTAAGTCTTCTTAATCGATGGTTAAGCAAGAAATTCTGTTGACCCCAATATTTGTGCTTCAATTAAAATGATACCTAAACCTAAACCTAAAAATGATAAATACTCACCCGAAATCCAGAATCTTATAGGCCTGTGAGGTTATTAAAAACACGTAAAATTTTTGATCTTTATGGGTCTAAGTGTCCCATGACAGCAATTAATAAATTTTCCAAGCGGATAAAAGCTGTTCAATGTGAAGGTTGGATTTGCGAATTCAAATCCCGTACTGTACGGGCCGTACAGTCCACAACCCAACGTACTTTAACCACATAAGTAAATATTGAGTCGAAATATGGTATTTACTCGCTAGAATTTTTACATTTAAGAAACATTTCTAGGACGAATAAACATAAATTCAAAACAATTCCAAATGATATGCGAATTATTAAAACTGTAGGAGAAGAAGTCGCGGTGGTCTAGTAGGTAGTGTGTTGGCTTATTAGACGAAAGGCCCGAGTTCGAATCCCAGGTCAGACATCAAAACGAAATATGAAAAAAAAAAATATTTCTTCGGCGACTTCCTCTCAGCAGATTTCTGGCAAAAACTCTGAGAGTAAAAATTGCCATGAAAAGCTTCTCAAAAAATCTGTCGTTCGGAGTCGACTTTAAACTGTAGGTCCCGCCACTCATGTATAAAATTAACGCACACAAGTGGTGGTGGTGTTGAGAAGCTAGGCCGTAATCCTGACTGAAGGGTTGTAATGGCCAATTATGTATGTATGTACAGTGTATGACTAAAGTGAGTATGCAGCGATATACAGTAGCGAGCATAAAAATGCAACGCTAAGCCGAGTGATTTTTATGTGCGCCTCTTTCAAAAAAAAAGTACGGAAATTAAAAACTTTTTTTTTCTTTTTATGCTCTACAAACTTAATTAACAAATGCAGGTTACAATATCAAAATTTTTCTATCCACTTATTTTTATTTTAACATTTAAGAAAAAAAGTGCCAAATTTCAGCGAGCAAAAAAAATGCAACGCTATGTTATTCATAACTTTATTTAAATTAAATGTAAATTCTTACAAAATGTTGGTTAAAAATACACTTAAAACTAATAATTGGTTGCGTAGCCTTCATTTTCTATTACCGCTTGCAGTCTGGAGGGCATAGAATCCACTAGGGGCACGATGGTGTGTAGGGGTATTTTTTCCCATTCTGAGTTCAAAATTTTTTCTAATTCCGCCAAATTTGAAGGATTTTTCTTCTTAGCTTCCCGATCTAAAGTCTCCCATAGGTTTTCTAAGGGGAGATGGTGACGGCTAATCCAAAATTTGCACATAACGGTCGCTTAGGTAGTTACGAACCAAGCGACTAGAGTGCTTCAGGTCATTGTCTTGTTGGAAGATGCTGTTTGGGGGCATTTTTTCCAGAAGATGTGGGAGCATATTTTCTTCTAGGATCTCACAGTATTTTGTGGCATTCAAAATACCATCGATTTTCACCAACGGATCAACTCCGTGATGAGAGAACGAACCTAGCAATAAATTCCTTAAAATAAAGAATTTCGATGAAAAACAAAAGTATCTAACCCCACACCATTAGTCATGTTTTACTGTTGGTAGCTGATATCTGGGAGAATATCTCTGCTTAGGTGGTCTTCTAATATATTTTATCCCATCAGATCCAGAAAGATTAAATTCACTTTCACTACTAATGGTGTGGAGTAAGTTACTTTTGTTTTTCACCGAAATTCTTTATTTTAAGCAATTTATTGCTAGGTTCGTTCTCTCATCACGGAGTTGATCCGTTGGTGAAAATCGATGGTATTTTGAATGCCACAAAATACTGTGAGATCCTAGAAGAAAATATGCTCCCACATCTTCTGGAAAAAATGCCCCCAAACAGCATCTTCCAACAAGACAATGACCTGAAGCACTCTAGTCGCTTGGTTCGTAACTACCTAAGCGACCATTATGTGCAAATTTTGGATTAGCCGTCACCATCTCCCCTTAGAAAACCTATGGGAGACTTTAGATCGGGAAGCTAAGAAGAAAAATCCTTCAAATTTGGCGGAATTAGAAAAAAATTTAAGGTCAGAATGGGAAAAAATACCCCTACACACCATCGTGCCCCTAGTGGATTCTATGCCCTCCAGACTGCAAGCGGTAATATAAAATAAAGGCTACGCAACCAATTATTAGTTTTAAGTATATTTTTAACCAATATTTTGTAAGAATTTACATTTAATTTAAATAAAGTTATGAATAACATAGCGTTGCATTTTTTTTGCTCGCTGAAATTTGGCACTTTTTTTCTTAAATGTTAAAATAAAAATAAGTGGATAGAAAAATTTTGATATTGTAACCTGCATTTGTTAACTAAGTTTGTGGAGCATAAAAAGAAAAAAAAAGTTTTTAATTTCCGTACTTTTTTTTTGAAAGAGGCGCACATAAACATCACTCGGCTTAGCGTTGCATTTTTTATGCTCGCTACTGTATATATATTTGAAATGATTGGAAAAATTGCTTAAGATTTGAAATAAAAACACAAATATTATATTTTTTCATTTATTTTAAATATAAACTTAAGAAAAATAATAAGGAACAAAAATGTTTCTAATTCATTACTGGTTGATAACAATATAATTAACAAAATGGTTAGAATCCAGGTCACATAAGTGAGTATGCAGTTCACAAAAATTGGCACGATGATTCAATTTTTGAAGTCAGGCTGATATTTAATATTTTGTTGGATAGCCCTTTGCCTTTTTGACTGACTTCAATCCCGATGGCATAGATGTTATAAGATTTTGGGTAACCGAATGTGGAATTTTATTTCACTTCTCAAGTAGTGCAGTTTTAAGGGTATCTTTACTTGTAATGACATGACTTCTGATTTTTTTTTCGAGATAATCCCACAGATGTTCCATTGGATTAAGGTCGGGTGATTGGGAAGGAGTTTTTAGTTGTTTTGGCGTATTACACAAAAGATAATCTCTAACGATATGGGCTGTATGTTTAGGGTCATTGTCCTGTTGGAATACAAATGATCCTGTTGGTCCCAATTTAGATGCACTTTGATGCAAGTTGTTTTTTAAAACGTTCAAATACACCGTCTTATCCATTTTTTCTTCGATAAACACAAGATTTCCAACACCTGATGCTGTCACACACCCCCATACCATAACCGCTCCACCACCATGTTTTACTGTGGCAGCCATATTTTTTGGATCGAGCTCAGTGTTCACTTTTCTCCACACTTTTTGACACCCATCTGAGCCAGAAATATTATATTTACTCTCATCAGAAAATATAACTGATTTTCAGAAATTTTCATCCTTGGTTTCGTACTCTTTTACGAAGTCCAACCGTTTTCTTCTATTGGTGCTGTTCACAAATGGCTTTTTGTGGATGTTACGACCATGGTAACCAGAAGCATACAGAACTCGACGAATGGTTTGTGGGTTACAGGCTTTTCCAGTCTATTTTTCTATTTCTGACATAGTTTTTGGAGCGCTTACTTGGGATTTACTTCTATTTTTCTGGTGATAATTCGTTTCTCCCTGTCATTGAAGATTTTTGGACGCCCAGGTCGAGACTTGTTATTTGTATTTTCCTTCTTATTATACTTTTCTATTATTTTTTGCACTGTGGAGCTACTTTTATTAATAATTTTTGCAATTTCACGTTGGCTTTTCTGCTCTTTATAAAGTTTAATAATTACATCTTTTAAATCTTGTGAAAGTTCTTTTCCATGAGGGGCCATAATAAAAGTTAAGAAAAAATTTCGGTATTTAATCTATTTATTTAATCTTTTTATATTTATTTATCTATTTATATTTATTTATAATAACAATTATTCACTTTTTCCGCGATTAAAATGCGTTTAGTTTAAGTGCAGCCCAAAACTTTAAAAAATGCATACTTACTTTTGTGATGTGATTTTTTCTATTTTTTAAGAAACGATAACGAGATATGATAAAGGGAGAATTATTTTGAGATATGTTTGTGTTTTTGTGTAAGGCATTATTATATATTATTGTATGTGTAAAAAAAATATATATATTTCTGCATATTTTTCGAAAAAAAATTGGGATATTTAATTATTTTCATGCTGCATACTCACTTTAGTGATACACTGTATGTAGGAGTTTAATTTGTTTGTTTGCTTTTGGCTAAAATCACCAAGAAGAAGAACAAAATAAATTTATAAGTTTTTCTTGTAATTAAGGAAGAAAGAAAATGAACTTAGACAGTCAAACCACTTAATTACGGTCAAACGAATGCATATGAATAATAAATTAAGCTGAAAGCGATAACGATCACACAATAACACCCAACAGTATTTGGCAATTTAACATTTCCATTTACATTATGGATATCGCAAATCCCGTTATCATATTATACTGACGAACATTTCAACGTAATTTTTTTAATGATAGAAGATATATATTTACCTGGCAAACCGTTTTCAACGAAATGTATTCGATTATACGCCCAGCACTTAAGACAACTAATACT
Source organism: Sarcophaga rosellei (assembly GCA_930367235.1). NCBI lineage: Eukaryota > Metazoa > Arthropoda > Insecta > Diptera > Sarcophagidae > Sarcophaga > Sarcophaga rosellei. The sequence goes on along the minus strand of OV884020.1, from coordinate 25,291,986 downwards.
CAAGAAATGACTTTTATACGGCTTTCGAAAATTCGTAACAAATGTACGAGAGAAGGAAATTATGTTCAGAAAATTGCAAAAAAAGAAACATAAATATTTAACTTACTGTAGTAATAATGAAGAACAAGAAAAAGTTAATGAAAACACATAATGACTAAAACTTGCAAATGGTTACGAAGTGCAATTCATAAGTTCATAAAATTTCATTCAAAATATTGTTACGAAAATGAAAAATCTAGATACTGGTGTTTTGCTTTTACATCGCTTAACAATAAAATTATAAACAAAAACTACAAAAACAAAACAAGTAAACAAACCTGTTTACAAATTATCGTACTGCTTAATATAATAACAAATACCAGCATAAAAATATGGTAAACAAGTAAACAAAAATATACAAATAACACTGCAAGAATAAATGTAAACGAAATACACAAACAACACTACAATAATATATGTAAACAACGATGTTTACATTTATAGAGATTTCGAGAAGGCGAAATCATGAACATTCGCTTTCAAGAACATTCATCAGACTGTTTACTCTCTATATAAAAGGCAAGGCAAAGTTAGTGCAGTTCAGTCAGTCTTGTGTGAAGACGCGGCGGGTTTGAAGAGAGTAATCGAAGATCTCCGATTACAGAGTTCTGTCAAATAATTGTCTAGTAATTGTTATTGTTTATGCAAAACAGTGCCAAGAGGAATAACATACAAAGCAATTGTTGTTGTTTACATCAAGTAGTGAACAGTGGCCCACAGAATTGTGCCAATAATAAAGAAGTTTAATTAAAACTAAACAGAAATTTATTTTTATTTTAATTGCAATCTACGATAGAATTGAATAGCGGGGAGTGGTAGCATTGTTGAAATCAAAGCTCATTTGAAATACCAAATGAAGTGATGCCGTAAAGCTAACTGACAAGTCCTGCTTAATCAATCCTATGATACTCACATTCGATGTTACTCATTGAATCTAACTGAGTAATAAAGTTTAATAAGTCTTGTGACTGATTTGATATTCTCCCTAGTTGCTGTAGCCTAGTAGGTAGTGTCGGTTCAAACCCTTCGTCAAATCGATTTTTTGAGTAAATCTCTGTAAAAACTTTGTTTCTAAAACGATAACTCTTCAGATTTAAATCTGGAGCCATTTTTACCACAATAAAATGATTGAAAATCTCTTAAACTTAAGTAGGCAGGTATAAAAGTACAAAGTTAATATTTTGCTACTGAATATTTTCGTCTTTTTACTAACATTCCAATTGACCATCGTATCATTAGCAAGATTTTTTCCGTTAAGAAAATTAATAAGAAAAAATGCAAAAAAACTTAAACGCCTACAAAACCACACGCTTAATGACATTTTCCTACACGTTATATGGGATATGAATGAAAGAAAATACGAAACTATTGAATTTATGCCTGAAATTAAGCACTATGGACCAATGAATACTTTTTAGTGGCAAGAAATAGTAAAAAAAAGCAAATCAGACGGTAACTTTCGAAATAAATTCTGAACACCCAGCTAATAACATAGTTAAGTTATAAAATTGGTCGGGTAGAACTCAAAAACATTTTTTATACTTCTTGAACCCTCCAAACGTGTTCTATTGGACAAAATTTTTTTTTTTTTTTTTAATTTACGCACAAATTTATTAATTACACTAACATTTCTGAACCGATGTCCAAATTTTAAACTTAGAAAGGGGAGAGACGGTATACATATATATACGAGCCCGTATATATATAGTATTATTCGACTTTATTTTCTATGAGGTTTGATGAGGTATACTTGTCAAATTGCGAATTGTTTTCATATTTTTTCAAGTTTTTCCATTCATAGTAGCAAACTTTAATTAAAAAATATGAAATAAGTGATGACATTCTGAAAGTACGTTATCTTGTGAAGAAATTGACACTTTGTCCGATAAAATCGGACAAAAATTACTGTAGTTTAACATTTATATATCGGTCTGGCCAACTCTGAACGAAGTATCGACAGAGTTATCAAGTAGTAGCCTTCCAATACATTTCGATGTTTTGGCACAATTTATCAGTCTATAATTTCTCAATTGGATTGAGATCTGAGAATTGAACGGTACAGTTTAAAATATGTATGTACGTTTTGTTCCCTTAAACTGTAATTACAAGTTTTGAAATACTCTTTGGGTCATTGTCGTACACACGTGCCACACTAATGGAAAATTTTTTTCCGCTTATGATATCATTTTATCTTGTATAAAGCTTTCGTAAACATGATGATATTTTCTTGAACTGATCCTTAAAATTAGTGCCATACCATACCAAGAAGAAGCACCCCATACCTTAATTATGTCACCACCATCTCAAATTGTTTTAATGCCTTATCTGGAATTATCATATTGGTTAACTGGAGGACAGACATATCGCGTTCCATCCGTTTTTCATCGTTAAAATTTAGATTTGTCGCCTGAAAACCCTTTTTTATTAAAACTTTTTTGTTTCGTGTGCTGTTGGTCAAAACGCAATCTCGATTTTAAATTTGTTTTGGATATGAAAGGTTTCCGCAGAGCGATGTAGTGTAACAGACCAGAGTCTCTGGTTGAAATCGAACCCACGACTCTCACACTATGAGTCTAGCATTGCAATAGTCCATTCAGAATCAGGGCGCCCACTACAAATGTTTTAAAATGTTTGTTTATATTATAAATGTTTGCTCTGGAGTAACCAAGTAACTGACTTTGAGTATTCCCTTACTTTTGTCTACTGAGCATTACCTTCATTTCGTCTTTGGAACAAGTTGGCTCTTTTCCTAAACATTATGATTAATTAGTGTACAAATATTTTCTGATATTATTTAAAACACATTTACCTATCTATTTTCAAAAAGCAAACAGAATCAGGTATTAACAGTACATTGTACAAAATATAGTAAAATTAAAAATGTTTCAATTATGTGTCCTCTTGATAAACAACACTTTATGGAATTTAATTTTAACTGTATTTAATTGTTTAATTTTGTTTCAAAAAACTTTTCTGTCTGCATAAGTAATTTCTGGCGAAGACGAGTATACTCGACATAAGCAGAACAAAATCTTTCTGTCTGTCTTTTTCTTGAAAACGAATATACTCGATATTATATGAACATTTTTTTTGTTATGAAAATGCGAAAGTCTAGATACTGTTGTTTTGCTTTTACATCGTATAAAATTAAAATTATAAAAAAAACTAGAAAAACAAAAGCAGTGAACTTGTTTATAAATTATCGCACTGAGAAGTATAAGAACAGACACCAGCATAAAAAATTGTTAACAATTAAACAAAAATACAACAAGAAACACTACAAGAATAAATGTAAACAAAATACACAAGCAACAATAATGTAACAAGGATGTTTACATTTATAGAGATCTCGAGAATTCAAAGCCACGAACATTCGCCTTCAAGAACATTCATCAGACTGTTTACTTCTTGTGGGAAGACGCGGTGTGTAGGAAGAGAGTAATCTTGGTTTGAAGATCTCCGTTACAAAGATCTGTAGAATAATTGTCTAGTAATTGTTATTGTTTATGCAAAAGGTGTAAACAAAGGAATAACAAATAAAGCAATTGTTGTTGTTACATCAAGTTGTAAACAGTGGCACATAGAATAGTGGGAACAATAAAGACTTTTAATTAAAACTAAACACAGAATTATTTTTATTTGATTTGCAATCTACGAGCTCATGTTTTAAATGTTTTTAAAAGGCAAAAACGTAACAATATCAATAAATGTGCACCATTGTGTTGTGTTTTTAATTTGAATTAATTTTGAAAAACTATAAAAAATATATCTTCGATGCTACTATTCTATACACAAGCACTCATCTGTCTCCAAAGTGAATATTTTGCCCATAGTGAAATAAGATAGTTTTGGAGATGAGATTGAAATGAAAATCATAATACAGGAATACAATAAAACTCATTAACTAAAACAATTTATTTCGAGAACTTGTGTAATACATTCAGTCACATTCGTATTGAAAGCAATTTAATATACTACACATGTTGACATGTAGACCAATAATGGATATGAAAGGTATTTTCCTTTCGAAGATTAAATAATTCTGCGCATTTGGAAATTCTCTTAACGCTGTCGTAATAATCCTATAAAGATACCTATCATATACCATAAATATACTTTCAGACTGCGCATACGAAATATCATTTAAGTTTAATTGAAGTTGTTGTAGTTGCAGTTGTTGTAGTTCTTTGTAATATTATGAAAATCTAACTTATTAATGTTTATCTCGATGTACAAACATATGTATGTATGTATGTACATATAGTATTTGTATTCAGTCGTAAACTAAATTCATACATTTAATACTCTGATGATAATTATACGGATACCCTACTGTTCTAACAATTATATACGGTTGGTAGAAATGTTCTCAAATTTGTATACGTTGTGTCGTTTATCTGTCACTGTTGTGTGTTATATTTTGGGGAGGTTTTACGTTAATTAGAATTACTTTTCTTTCAGTTACATATATGTATATGCACATACATACATGCAGAAATACAATTGAAGGAGATGACAGTGCCTTTAATGTCATCATACCACCAATACTATTTATTCCTACAGAATGCCTTAATGTGAGGATACTGAATGCCGTAATACAGCATACAGTGTTGAAACATAATCGCCATTAAACATTGAAATCCTGCAAATATACATACAAATACAAATGGGACCCTTTGTCTGCGTTTCCATTATACTTTCTTATACGTTTGTTTTTATTACAGCCTTCGTTGATGAAACGTACTGTGATGGCTTCTGTTTAATTTGTGAGCGTTGCAGGAGAATTTATATGATGCGTAGCAACATAAATTCAGTTTTGGTAATTTCTGTTACATTGTAGTAGAGTAGCAGGTAACAGTCAAAGCAGGTTTTGGGTATACATACTCCAAAATAGTGAAGAGAGAACGGATTGTCCAATGCGATATCTAACCGGTCAAAATTTATTTATTTATTTAGAGTATGTAATTTGGCCATTACAACCCTTCAGTAAGGATTACGACCTAGCTTCTCACACCCCCTATGTTTAGGGTGTTAATTTTATACATGAGTGGCGGGCCTACAGTTTGAAGTCGACTCCCAACGACAGTATTTTAAGAAATTCTTCATGGCAATTTTATTTACTCCCAGAGTTTTTTCCAGAAATCTGCAGAGAGGAAGTAGCCGAAGAAATATTTTTTCATATTTCATTTTGTTCGACATGTCTGACCTGGGGTTTGAACCGAGGCCTTAATAATAAGCCAAGACAGTACCTAAGAGCCTACTGCGACTTGCACTTGTAACAATCGCCAGATTTATTTTATGATAGCAAAACTAATAATAACTAAGTAACGTAATAATTATTTGCAATTTTGACTAAAAATACGTTATGACATGCAATTTCTGAAAATGTATGACTTTATATTTTATTCCGAAGTCGCCGTAGTCAAGGCCTCGGTTAAACCCGAGAGCAGCATTGAATCGTTTTTTCGCCACTCATAAGTACTCATGAAATTTTGAATATAAGTGAGTCAATAATAGTGAAATTTAACTATTTACTCTGATTTATTCCTATTCACTACAACGTTGCTTTATAAGTACAGGTTGCAATGATAATGTATACAAAGCTGACATCAAACTCATACCATTCGTTCAAATATTTTCGTAACCCTATGTTTATGGTGTGAGCTACAATATTATTAGGATTTAAGAGGCGAGTTGTCGGAACTCATCCTCAAACTTGAATCTTGTCTCTAGGCACACCTTTGATTGATTCGAAATCAATATCATCTGGAATGTTCATTAAGTTGATTGTTCGCATGAAAAGTTTCAATTAATTATTGAGCAATAAACACGAAAATTGTTATAATATTGAGTAAAACATAAAATGCAGTGCGCATATTACCATTATCCGAACACTTTCTGTTTATATTTTACAACTCAAAAGCCAACAACGAGAAACAAAAAAAATGTATAAACAATGTTGTTGAAACAACCAGCTGTTTTATTTACCAGCTGTCAAATGAATATTGGATAAGCAATTGAACAACGTATATTGTTATGTCTGAACATTTAAAATATTGTACTCAATAGACCGAATATTGACTCAATAAAAGCGTATATCGGAACATAATATAAGGCCGGTATCCCCAAAGTGTAAATGTAGCATTGTAGTCGATATTACAAGATCTTAATAAAAGTTTCCAATGCAGAAATTTATGATGCTTAATTTTTCATCTTACAGCTTGTGTCGTTCTGAAATTAGTATTTTTTTTAAGAATAGAACACAGATTTTTATGGGAAAGTAAAAAAGTGGTGGTCATTTCCATTCTTCAGGTAATTTGTGAATTCCACGCCAAAAAAACTGTTTGCCTTATGAAGCATACCAATTAGTCACCCAATCGAATCGAAATTGGTATGGAACTACTGCTCATGTTTGCGCACTGCGATATAATAATGTCGGGTGGGCCAACTATCGGTTTAAATTTGAACCATCAGATATTTCGTATCTGGCAATACTTACGTCATTCTATTCTATCACAATATTCAGCAACGTTGAGATTTATTGGAAATTTATTTCCAAAATCAAAGAAATTCGGAAATTGCACTGAAATGTCGTACAAGACCACATCCTTCGCAGAGAAGGACCACAGTGCCCGGTATGCGCAAGTTTATTGCTAAAGTTCGTCCGTGGAACTGTTTTCATTGTTGAAGCGCAAGACTTGAGCGTGCTCGTACAGTGTGTGCACCCGAAAATATCTAAGCTGTAGCAGAGAGTGTGCGTGAGAGAATCCATCAACATCAACTCATTATCGTTCTCAAGCATTGAACATTTCACACACCAGTTTACGACGTATTTTGCGAAAAGATCTCGGTATGACGCCTTATAAAGTTCGTTTGGTTCAAAATTTGAAGCCGCATAACCATCTGCTTTGTTTTCGCTTCGCTTGATGGGCCAACGAGAAGCTGCAAATTGATGTCGATTTTGTCAAAAAAAATCATCTTTTCGGATAAAGCTCATTTTATTTGGGGATCAGAAAACCCATGTGCGGTCTTACAGAAGCCAATGCACTCATTACTAGTGACTGTTTAGTTTTAATGTTTTGTCATTCAACAGCCCATATGTTTGATTGCTTCACTGAGAACAGATCCATCCACACACAATTTGTAACGATTTCTTAATTCTAAAATGCCCAAGGGTGTTGTTGCATCGTTGTTAATATTGTGCGGAGTGTTTTTCATTTGCGTCCATAGCTCATGTGTGCTGACTGCAAAGTTTAAAACTTACCAGGAAATTAAAGTGAAACTGCACAAAACTAGGGTAACAGTTTAAATGTTTCTTAGTTTCAATGTTTTATTATCACGATAGATAACCAGTTTTAATTAAATCAAAAATAATTTTTTTTTATCTCCAACATACATATGGGTGTCATGTGATTATAGATACGAGTAGTATTGTAGTAAGATTTGTAGAAAGCAATAAAGAAAGTTGTGTTCTGTTTTAAAACAATCGTTTGGTTGCAATATTAAAAAAAATTTTGATTTTGATTACAAAATAAAAAACAGACAATAAATTAGGTTTACATTTTGGAAGTAAAAAATTAATTTCAAATTGTAGGAACATGTATTGTTACGCTTTTACCTTTCACTGCAAATAGAATAAAATTATATTTGTGTTTAGTTTTAATTAAAATTCTTTATTATTCGCACAATTCTGAGTGCTACTGTTCACAACTTTATGTAAACAATAACAATTGCTTTGTTGTTATTATTCTGTTTACACCCTTTGCATAAACAAGAACGATTACTAGACAATTGTTCGACAGGTCTTTGTAACGGAGATCTTCAAATCAGGATTACTTTCTTCAACTTTCTACTTTCACTAACGTCGCCTGTTTTGCCTTGCATTTTATATGGCACAGTAAACAGTCTGATGAATGTTCTCGAAGGCGAATGTCCACGGCTTCGCTTTCTCGAAATCTCTATAAATGTAAACATCGTTGTTTCATTATTATTGTTTGTGTATTTTGTTTACATTTATTCTTGTAGTGTTTGTTGTTGTATTTTTATTTACTTGTTTATCATTTGGTGTTTCTTGCTGTATTTTTGTTTACTTGTTTACCATTATTTATGCTGTTATTTGTTGTTATATTACGCAGTGCGATAATTTGTAAACAAGTTCATTGTTTTGTTTTTGTAGCTTTTGTTTGTTTTAATGTTAAATGATGTACATAAAAGTAAAACACCAATATTTAGATTCTTTATTTTCGGAGCAATATATATGCTAGGTTGTTCTATAATAATGTTTTAATTAATGTAACAAGCTTCAGCCGTGATTCTAAGTTACACGTTCTTTTATTTCTAATCGTAATCGGAAGGTTTTAATTTTTGAAGTGATTATTCCATTCTTGTAGGAAAAAATAAAAAAAAACTGATATGTCACAGATGCACTGGTCCAATGTCTTCATTTTGCCAATTTTGTTGCTATTGTTTGAGATAGCCTTACAGAAAACAATCAATAGATTTTCCATCAGCAGATTTAAGCTGATAAATTCGGTTAGATTTTCGACAATTAATCTTTTTGGAAATATTGTTTACAAAAAAATTATCATTCCGCGAGCTGACATTTGTAGTTGAAAAAATGTAAAATTCGAGGGGAATACATTGGCGCACCCATTTTCTCACACTTAGTTTTATACTTGAGTGGCGGGACCCTCAGTTTAACGTCAACTCCTAACGACAGATTTTGAGAAACTTTTTCATGGCAGGTTTTATTTACTCTCAGAGATCTGCTGAGAGGAAGTAGCCGAAGAAATATTTTTTTGTTCACATTTCATTTTGTTGTCTGGCCTGGGGCTCGAACCCGGGCTTTCGAAGGAAAGACTATTGAAATTAATATTTGAATTTTTGTACAATTAAAAATGTTTTTATTTCTTTTATAAATATAGGATCAGATGGACTTGCCATATAGTTGTAGTTATCTATACAAGGCAAGAAATATTCTAGTCCTCTATTATGTTAGCAATTTAACCCATTAGCGTGCAAATAACACTTCCAAAAATTTCAATTTCTAAATAACAAGTCCTATATATTGGTATTGACATTCCAACGAAACAAGATTTATTACATTGTATTCCAAAAATTTGATCCAAGTGTTGTGTTTTATGCATAATATGGAATATCAATTTGTGAAAAAACGAAAATTCAGAACTGAGCAATAAAAACTAGAACATTTTAAATATTGTGTGAATTATTATTAGTTTTTGTATTTTATTATTCGGGAATAAGTATTGATGTAAAAAAAAACATGACAAAATGTAAAGTGGCTTTCAATGTAACGTACCCTAAAAGGGAAACTGCGTTCGTTGTACAAATGTTAAACGATAATTGGCTAACAATTTTTTTATATCTAGACTAAGAATACCCGACATATTGTTTGAACTAGAAGACCTTAAAAAGACAATGAGCTTAACAGTGTTCCAATCTATACAATTCAACCATTAGATGGAACCGATACTGATCAAGATAGCGATAAAGGTGATGAAGAGCATGAAGAAAATCGTATATGCTGTTTCTGTAACACAACCGGTATCAGACGAATGTGTGTTGTTTGTTTTTTTTTCCATAAGAAAAGACGGTTTTATTTCGGCTTGAAATTATAATCTACAGCATGTGAAGTAGGATAGAATGATGATAAATATGATGGCAATGTCTGGGCATTAAATTTAACTGGCGGTTTTATGATCCAGTTTGATATATATATGTGGGAAAAATTACATAGTCTTTTATCAAGGGATTTGGTGTAGTTGATGATGAAGTACTTGATCAATTTTTAAGAACTAATGTTCCACGTAATAAAGAATTCAACAATTTATAGAACAGAACTCTTTATACGTATGTATTTCAAGTATTCATAGATACTTGTTATATATCCGTTAAATTACTGCGACACCTATCATCGATCAGAATATGTAGTGCAGGAACAATACGTGAAGCGTGAACAGAAAAATTGTTCTTCGCTCAATCCCAGTTATGAAAAAAGAGGAAAGGGCATCTGTAGATCATTGATTTAGAGATAATGGAAATATATAGCTCATACGATGGAAGGCACAAAAGTAACAAATGTTGATGTCAATTATATGGAAGGATTCGTCGAAGGAAGAGGTGCCGTAAATATTTGCCAACCAAAAGTGATTTTTCGATATAATACGGCATTGTAGATGTTGATAAGATGGATCTATTAGTTGTAGTCTACCGCTCGCGAATCTGACATTATAAATGATAGTGGCCAATATGCAATATGTAAATGCCTCTTTGACGTCTCTAATGCTAATGCATGGCTGCTGCTAAAAAGTTACATCCTAATGATCTGACATGTGCGTCTCTTCACATTTTTCGTCGAAATCTTGCTAATTCTTGCCTTGCAACGTGTGGTATCTCATCTACAAGATGACATATGCACGATATGATGGTAGAAACAACCTTATTGAATATTCTAAAATTGATAAACGATATGGATATTGCGGAATAAAACAAACTTAATTTACAACAAATATAAAAAAGGCTTTCATCCTTAAGAATTCTTTAAAAGTTATCATATGCCTAGTGTACCTAGTGCGCAGTGACCCTTATAAGAGACGGTCTATAACTCCAAAACTATAAATTTTTTTGAATAAACAGTTTTTTAGACGAATTAATGATTTTTATTAATAATTGATGAAAATTATAGAAGGATAGTGGCCAGGGAACTTCATCCACTAATGGGTTAATACCAAAATTAATTATTATCATATTGGGTTATTCATTTCATTGTTTCAAAACCCAACATACCATTTAGAAATCAAACCGCAATACAACTTGAGAATAAGCAGTTTTCAACTATGCTTGAGAAACTATTGTTAAACACAACTGTTTCTAAAGTATGGTTAAAGAAATCTGACGATTGAAAAAAATTCTCAAATTTTACAATAAATTGCTGGATAAAAATAATAACTAACGTATTAGGAGAACAGTTATGCTGGAAAGGCACTGACTCAAAGAAAAGTGTACAAAATCTTAGCGCAACAAAGGCAATACGAAGTAAGTAAAAATTAAAAAATAACAAAATTTTAAATACAATATTATAATTATTAAATCTCTACAATTTATAGGTGCAGCATTGGCTATTGGAATAACAGAGGATCAATTTATAAAGGACACTCGTGCCTACATATTTACATTTCGCAAAAAACAATTATAAAACTAAAAAACAATAAAATATATAAATAATATTAAATTGAAGAAAATATATTTTTTTTTATGGTTTCAAAAGTAAACGAAAATAAAACACATATAAAATATATTTTTTCATGATATTTCTTTTTTATTGTAAAGTTTGAACGTTGACATTATGTGTGAAACACTACATCATTTAAATGACCTCCACGCGAAGTATTGCAAGCATTGATTCTTTTGTGGTAATTTTCGACCACTTTTTGACACATATTGGGCGGTATCTCAGCCATAACTTGACGAATGTTGGTTTTTAAGTGCTCAAGAGTTGAAGGTTTATCTGCATAAATACGGTCTTTCGCGTAACCCCACAAAAAAAAAAAAGTCTAATGGTGTCAAATCGCATGATCTTGGTGGCCTGTTGATATCGCCATGACGAGAAATTACGCGGCCAGGAAATGTCTGTAGCATTAGAGCCATATTCGCTCGAGTTGTGTGGCATGTGGCACCGTCTTGTTAAAACCACATATTCTTCAAGTCGTATTCTTCAATAGCAGGCAAAAAAAGTCGATTATCATATGACCATAACGCTCCGAATTGACGGTGACAGTCGTTCCGTCGTCGTTTTCGAAGAAGTAAGGTCCAATCACACCTTCGGACCAAAGAGCGCACCAAACGGTGACTTTTTCTGGATGTAATGGCCTTTCTTCAATTACTTGAGGATTCTCAGAACCCAAAATACGACAATTTTGTTTATTAACATACCCCACCGAGTGTGAAATGTGCTTCATAGCTGAAGAAAATTTTGTTCGAAAAATTGCCGATACGTGGCTGTGGCAGAATCACCATTTTTATGCGTTGATATGATTGAAAACGTTAAGTTAATTATACAATTATACTTCAATAATTAATTATGGGACTTTCTTTAATATTTTGTTTTAAATGCTGATTGGAATAGGCCCTTAAGAAATTTAGGGCGTTTGTGGATTTATGATTTTCTTGAAAAAAAAAAAAGATTTTTTAGCCAAATACATCAACTTCAATGCTCTAAAATCTTTATTAACTTTTAGCTAATAAATGGTTACACGAACATTTCCTTTATTTTGTTTTCTCTCCATACATTTTTTTTGTTTTTATAACTTAAGACATGATGAGACATGAGAAACTGGTAAGTAATCTTTACAAGAATTAACATTAAAATTTTTTCCTTCATCTTCTAGAAGAAGTGTCTGGCTAAAGGAAATGTTCAAGTCCATTTAAATCTTATGTTTCGCTCGTAAAGCATCTTAAATAGGAAATTGCAGAGGCTAAATCTTTAGCACATACAAATACACATATAAATACACTCTCAAGTATTACATTTTAAAGCTGCAAAACTGTGTTGTAAAACGGGGATGCTAAATGAAAACAGTGTCGCAGATCATAAATTATTTCTTGTTGTTGCTCCTACTTTTGTTTCATTTTTTTATTATTATTATTGTTGTTGTTGTTGTTATACATATATTTTTTTATTTAACTGTAAAATAAATTACTTTTTTACTACTGATTTTGAGGTCACTACAACAACTCCAACAGCATAGTATCACCACAATGAACATCAACCAACACAGCAATACCATACATCAGCTACTGATGCCCGTAAACGAGTAGAGTAGAGAGTTGTTGGTAGAAATCTGTTGGCAACACAATTTTCCAAAGGCGATCAAAAAAGTAAAAGTTTATTATTTTCTTGTGTGTTTTTTATTTTTTCATTTTTCTCTTTTTTTTTTTGATTCGTTTTCATATCAGCTGGTAAAAAAATATATGTATATATGTATGTACTCTATAGATATACAATATGAGTATAAATATAATGAAGGGAAAAATGTATAAAATTCATGATACACGTGTACAATAAATGGAACCATGAAAAGCTACGTGAAATAACAGCCTAGGAAATATATTAAATGCTTAACAAATATCTTTTACAAACACACACCCACTCGGACATATGTATGCCCTTGCCACTTAAGTACATGGTATATGGCTATTAGTAATCCTGAATAAATCCATTTGTTCTGGCTTTGATGTAGAAAAAATCTCTTTAAATTTTTTCTTCTCTTTTTTAAGGACTATCAGAGCAAATGAATTTTTTAAATTCAAATTATTTCCTAAGTGTTTAACTGCTAGGGGTCTAGTGTGTTTATCGAGAAGGACGAAAGCCTCGACTTCCAGTTAGGTTAGGTTAGGTTAGAGGACGTGTACTTGTCAACTGTGACAAGTACAGTACCCGGAGGTCGAATTGACCCATTGTACAACGTCCTAGCTTCTCACACCACTCGTGTTGTGTGCGTTAATTATATACATGAGTAGCGGGACCTACAGTTTAAAGTCGACTCCGAACGACAGATTTTTGAAAAGCTTTTCATGGCAATTTTTACTCTCAGAGTTTTTGCCAGAAATCTGCTGAGAGGAAGTCGCCGAAGAAATATTTTCATATTTTCGTTTTGATGTCTGACCTGGGATTCGAACTCGGGCCTTTCATCTAATAAGCCGACACACTACCTACTAGACCACGGCGACTTCTCGACTTCCAGTTAGTAGAACTAAAAAATACACGGACGACAACAGTAATTTCGAGAATATACATACACTACCACTACAACCCTTCAGTCAGGATTACGACCTAATTTCTCACACCATTTATGTTGTGTTCGTTAATTTTTATACATGAGTGGTGGGACTCCGTCGACTCGGAACGACATATTTTTGATAAACTTTTCATGGCAATTTTATTTTGCTCTCAGAGTTTTTGCCAGAAAGTCGCCGAAGAAATATTTTGTCATATTTCGTCTACTTGGAGATGCCTGACCGAGGCCTTACGTCTAATAAGCCAACACACTACTTACTAGACCACGGCGACTTCTGAGAACGCCGGATCTAAAAGTGAAAGCTCTTGTCGGACTTATTTAAACAGAGCATATCAGAACCAGCTGTTAGGGACGGTATCAGAGATCAGCAATGAATCGTTTGACATCAAACTCATACCATTCGAAATATGTTTGATTCATAAGCCTACTCATTTAGATTCATAACTTTAGAAAAATACTTATAATACTCATAAATGATTAGATCGGATCATCCATCAAAATTTACAGTCTTAGTTGTTGTTGCATTTACAAAAATATAAACAAGAAGAAAAAAGACAGAGCAAACACACAACCTTCTAGTGAGTATTTTAGTGGTCGTACGCCAATCATACTTATTTTGTGCTTCGTGTATATGTTGAGTTATGGAGAGTCGAAATCAACAACATCATGCGTGTTGTTAAGTATGAATATGATGAGTACTTTAAACTTTGAATATGAGTAGATGTTTCATGATATTAAAATATGTATGAATGCGTATAAGTATCAGAAATTATAAGCATGATTCAATTCTCCTCATCTGTTTGAATACTCATTGCTGATCTCTGGTACACACATAGGATAACAGAGATTTGTTATTAATGAATTCGGCTTTGTCAGCGCTAACTAATCGATAGAAGCCGTGTTGTTAAGTATGAATATTATGAGTAGTACTTCAAACGTCGAGAAGTATGAGTATGATGTTAAAATAAGTATGAATGCGTATAAGTATCAGAAATTATGAGTATGATTCGATTCTACTCATCTTTTTGAATACTCATTGCTGACCTCTCGACGGTACATTTACAATTTTAACTCATTGGTCAGGATTGTAGTTTAATTTCTCAGACTATTAATGTTGTGTACTTGCCTTGAGATTCATTTTTAAGTTAATTCGTTACTCTCAACTCATTTATCAGAAAACTGATGAGTGAGGGTTCAGGAGAGGAAAACAAAGCCTAATGGCCGGAAGATAGTGGAGAATATGGAAGTAACCGTCGGAGGCACTAGGATTGAATCGAAGAGGGCGATAAACTACCTGGGAGTGATTATCGATGACAGATTGAACTTCAAGGAGCACGTGAAATACATAGGCGAAAAGGCGTTTATAACTCAGGGAGAACTGACTAGGATGATGCCAAATATTGAAGGACGAAATCCATTTAAGAGAAGAATAATATCGAGGGTTGTAACTTCGATAATGTTATATGCTTGCCCAATATGGTCCGAGGCACTCTCCGTGGGGACGACAAAAAGGAAACTGTCCTCGGTGTATCGTCTAAGCTCGATTAGACAGATAAGTGGCTTCAGGACAGTGTCTGAAGAAGCGGTACTGGTATTGGCAAAAACAATACCAATAGACATATTGGCGGATGAGATGAGACGAATATACTTTCGTCGTCTCGAGTATCCAGGACAAATAGCAGCTATAAAAGCGGAATAACGAAGGACATGCACAAATGGCAGTCACGATGGGAGAACAGTTTAATGGGAAGATGGACAGTTCGCCTTGTCCCTGATATAACCGCTTGGATGGAGATCGTGATCCAGTTCCTAACTGGTCATTGATGCTTCAGGAAGTATTTGCACAAATTTTGACATGATACTTCCCCTATAGGACCAAACTGTGTAGATGAGTAGGAAAATGCGGGGCATATTCTAACATGTTGCTGCATATTTAGATGGCCAGGGGAAACGAGTTTAGTACCAAAGTGGCTTATGGCAGAGATATTGAATTCTAGGATTCTATGGAACCAATACAGCCAGAAAATTGCTTAAGAAATGCTAGAACTTTGAAGGTTGGAGGAATGAAGGCGAAATTTGAGTTAACGTGATAAAACTTTAAAGCTTACCAGCCCTCCGAGAAGTAATACTTTATGGCGGTACCGCGGGGGGAGAGTGGTTGAAGGGTGTAGGGCTGAAGGTTTAGGACGTAGCCACTAGTGATGGTGAATCGTTCACTCTTTTGTTCGAACAAAAGTATCTTTCGAAGATTCCCACCTCCGGCCCAAGACAAAAAAAGAATGAAAGGGTCACTACACAACCCACTAGATTATTTCATTATTTATATTTCCTTGTCTGCAAATATCAACCTTTTACTGCGACATACTTGCATTCAATTTCTTTTCAATTGTAAAGGGTGGGTCATTTATCGGTTTAAATTTGAACTATCAATTATATCGTATCTGGCAATACTTATGTCATTCTATTCTATTACAAAATTCAGTATATTAAACTACACTGAACGTAATGGATCGATTTACACTTGAACAACGTTGGAATTTTTTGGGCCATCGAGAACCATCTTCAATACCTTGGTGGGTACGTTAATAAGCAAAACTGCCGTATTTAGGGCTCAGAAAACCCACACATGGCTTTATACAAGCCAATGCACCCATTACGAGTGAGTGTTTGGTGCTGCAAACCATTACGGACAATGGAGACACTTATCACACCATGATAACCGCTCTTCATGGTACTGAAGTGAAAGATGTTTCTATTCATCAGGATGTTGCAACTTGCCACACATCTTATGTCAAAATCGACTTATTGCGTCAAACGTTTGATGGCCGTTTAATTCGCCGAAATGGGGATGTCAATTTGCCGCCAAGAAGCAGTAATTTGACACCGCTGGACTATTGTCTGTGGACGTCGTTAAAGATAAGTGTTAGGCCGACAAAAAAGAGACAATTGAGCATTTGAAAACCAATATTTGTGATGCCATTGCCAAGACCCCAAACACTCGCGCTTGTACACTCGAAAAAGTGCACGTAAATTGGTCCGATCGAATGAGGTAATTTCAGGCTAACCGAAGTAGCCATATGAATGAAATTTCGAACCATTTCTAACCGGAAAAATTGTATTTCAGAACAAAATAATAAATTTGACAAAATTTTTAACCGTTCTTGTTTTTTGCATTTTTAAAATTTAAACTTTTAAATCACCCACCCTATATAAGTTTATTCAAATTCCGTCGGTATTTGATGGGTATAAAAAAAATTTTAGTTTACAACTAGACATTGCTGATTAAGGGCCATTATTACAACTTGCCGTTAACTAAAGGGAGAATTTTAACTCGCAGATAAATTGTTTTTCATTATTATAAGTGGAAAATAAGGTAGGAGTGAGTGTTAAGCTAAAGTAAGGATCATCCTACCTTTAACTTTTAAAGTTCACTTTATGTTTGCTCTTATATTATTTTCAACATGGCAACTTCAAATATGAACAAAATGAGCAAATACAACAAAAAGAAAAGAAGCTCATCGTTGCCAATGCGTTTAAAAAACTTGTTTATTTTAAGCAGTGCTCCGGCACTGCCATATTTTTGAAAAAGTTATTTTCATTTTATCTGTAAGTTGTAATAACGAAAAGAAGTTAAAAGTGACTTTAAAGTTCACGTTAACTAAAGCTACCTTTAACTAAACCCAACTTTAACGGTAAGTTATAATAACCGCCCTAAGTTTTAAGTAAAGTTCTAAGGTTGTGTTTTTAATCTACTTTTCCACCGTACAGTTCAGTTAATTAAACATGAAAAATAAATTAATTGCATAAATAATTCCAGTTTCATGACATCATTTCTCAAATTTTTCTAGTTGGTCCTTTAAATTATTATTAGAATATGAGTTCGTTGATTGCAAAAAAAATAAAAATAAAAAAATTTGTGTTTAGTTTTAGACAAATAAGTTATTGTTCGCACTATTTATGTGCCACTGTTCACAACTTGATGATACAACAACAATTCGCTAATCTTCTTTACACTTCTGTTCGCGTAAGCACTAACAACTGTTCGGTAGATCTTTACAACAGCGATCTTCAAACCACGACACGTCTTCACACAAGACTGACTGAATTCTTACTACTCGTTGCCTGCTTTGTCTTGCCTTTTTTTAGGCTCACGTAAACAGTCTAATGAAGGTTCTTGAAGTCGAACGTTCGTGGTTTCGCCTTCTCGAGAATTCTATTGCGACTTCATTGTTGTCTGTGTATTTTGTTCACATTGTTTGTTGTTACGTTCTCGCTTACTAATGTATCCCCTTTTCTTTCATACTGATGTTGTTGGTTTACTTGTAACAAGTTCGTTGTATTTGTTAGTGTAGCTTTTAAACGATATTACACTGTTTCCATTTTCGTAACATTATACTTACCATATTTGAATATTGGCCAGTATACCACAGAAGAATAAATATTTAATTTTTGCATATGCACACTACACTCCCACTTGAACAAGTATGAATTTCTGTAGTCCTATACGATTGTCTACATACGTATACTATATACATATGTGTGTATATGCGTACATCTATAAGTTATATTCCTGTACATTATTGCTCATAAATGATGTATAAAATATCCGCCTTTAACTTTTAACTTTTCACTCATTTGGCACCCCATCATCATTATGATCCTCCTGCTGTTGTAATGAGTAAAAATTATTTCCGCACAATCTTTTCTTTTTAATTTCACGTTCCTTTCCCGTACGTGTATTTCATACAATACCATCATGTGCAGGCGGACGGACGTCTGCACTGTAGATGAGTGTGGTACGGTCTTTTGTTGGTTGGTATTACCATGTATTGATGTATGTTTCGAGTGTTAAAAACAGTGTGTTGCGTGTTGTAATATCCATTAAATAGCTTTTTTTGTTTTTATTATTATTCAGAATGTTTTATGTCATTCCATGGAATATTAGAGTATGTCAGTTTTATGGATTACCTCCCTTAAAGAGAGCAATTTAGGCAGTTTAAGATAACAAACATACAAGATTAGAAAATAAAATATAAAATTAAAGGAGGCTTGTGCAGCCTCCATGAAAATCAACCATAATTTCTAGATAGAGATGGGCTGCTCATAAAATCTTTGTTTATTAATGTTAAATGTATCTTAAATTTAAAAGGAAATCGAGCCCAGGCAGGCAATGGATTCATTGAATCTAAACAAATGTTTTCTTATCATTTCAAACCATAAACAGGAAATGATGTTCGACATGCATATATATAAAAAAAATTAGATTTAATGCCCTGAAATGTAAAGGTTGAGTGAGTATTATGTACATGAAAAACAATTTATTATAATAGAAATAATTTATAATTGATTAAAACATGTTAAAATTCCTGTTACTATTTACCATAAATTCTTGAAATGATGCGAAGCGTTTCCTTCTACCAGCTTCGAATTTGTTTATCAATTTTAAAATATCTTAATATTTTAATTAAATACTAAAGGATATTCTAATATTAGTTGACTACACACACATACAAACATAATTGGACAGTCAGAATTACGACCACAGATCAGCAATGAATCGTTTTTTCGCTACTCATAAGTACTCATGAAATTTTTAGTATAAATGAGTCAACAATATTGAAATTTAACTTCTCTGATTCATTCGTACTCACTACAACATTGATTTATAAATACAGGTTGTAATGAATATGAGTACAACATTGACATCAAACTCATACCATTCGAAATATGTCTGATTCATAATCCTACTCATTCAGATTTATAACTTTAGAAAAATACTTATAATAATTATAAATGATTCGAGTCAATCGAATCATTCATCAAAATTTACATTCTCAGTTGTTGTTGTTGCATTTCCAAAAAAAGAAAACAGACTCATAAGCAAAAAAGACAAAGCAGCAAGCAAAGCAAACACACAACCTTCTTGTGAGTATTGGAGTGTTCATACGCGAATCGTACTTATTTTGTGAATCTTGTAAATTTTGAGTAAAGGGAGAGTTGAAATCAACATCTTCATATGTGTTTTTTTGTATGAATATGATGAGTACTTCAAACTTTGAATGTGAGTAGCATGAGTATGATATTAAAATAAGTATGAATGCGTATAAGTATCAGAAATTATGAGTATGATTCGAATCTGCTCATCTCTTTGAATACTCATTGCTGATCTCTGATTATGACCTAGCTTCTGACTATACTTATATTGAATGTGATAGTTTTTGTCGACTCCGAATGACAGATTTTTGAGCAACTTTTCATGGCAATATTATTTACTCTCCGAGTTTTTGCCAGAAATCTGCTAAGAGGAAGTCGCCGAAGAAATATTTTTCATATTTCCTTTTGTTGGCGATGTCTAAACGAGGGTTTGAACTTAAATTTACAAAGGACGTGATATAGGCTATGGCGAAGGTATGTAGAAAACAGGTTGAAAATGGAGTGGGGAAGGAAACCGCCCAGATGGAACCGAAATCTGTACGGGCACAGAGAGGAGTCACGAAACTTTTCGACGAATTACTACAAAGTATCACTAGGCGACTAAAAAAGAATTGTGAGACGTACCAAGAGGGAAACATGGAAATTAAAAAATACTCCATTCCAGAGGATTCTTGTAAAAATATCATTCATACGTGAATCAACTCATACACAGAAACAATGGAAAATCTTGCGGCTTTCCACCCGGAAAAGACGTATACACGACCAATTTCTTCAGAAAGTAGATTATCAGGAGGCTACACTACAATTGTATCTGAAAATTCAATCAAGCGGGCAATATATACATTTAAACCGTTTAAAGCTCTGTCCCTTTACAACGTCTGAAAGTGAATCACATCGAAGTACTCAGGGAGATGTTTCTTGTCAATATTTAGATAAACCATAATACCGAATGTAGGGAAAAGATTCTCGAAAAGGCTGCCGAATTATTGTAGTGTCTTTCAGGCGGAGGTGTCAGCACAACAATTCTTAGGAAAGTAAATATTCCCAAGTGGACATTACTATATTTCAAATAGCCCAGGGGCTATCAAAGCATTGAATTCCAAAGCGGTGTACAGCTATCGCAGATATCTCAATGAGCTAGCAGAACAGTGTGATGCCCATGCCATACGTACACATGTGTTCAACCTTATAAATGAGAATACGGTGGTCGATTCCGTCAACAATAGATTAACATGTTACTGCTCACTTTGAAGACTGTAATATCAGAACTTTTTTTCTATCAGTAAGTTCATTCTGCAGTCGAATAATGTCCAAAACCAATCTAGATAGTGTGTGAAACAACAATCAATCTATAGATATATCAAGACGCCGTTCATAGAGCTTTTTAGATATTTCGATTCTAGGTGAAGAGTCTAGATACTGGTGTTTTGTTTTTACATTGCTTAACATTAAAACAAAAGCTACAAAAACAAAACAATGGAGTAAACAAACCTGTTTTCAAATTATCGTACTGCTTAACATGACAACAAACACCAGCATAAAAAATGGTAAATAAATAAACAAACAAAATACACCAACAACACTACCAAACATCGTTTTTTACATTTATAGAGATTTCGAGAAGGCGAAATCAAGAACTTTCGCCTTCAAGAACTTTCATCAGACTGTTTTCTTTGCCTTATAAAAGGTAAGACAAAGCAAGCGAGTGAGTGAGTGAAGTTCAGTCAGTATTGTGTGAAGAGGCGGTGCTTTTCAAGAGAGTAATCATGGTTTGAAGATCTCCGTTACAAAGATCTGTCGAATAATTGTTTAGTGATTGTTAGTGTTGATGCAAAGGGTATAAACAGCAATTGTTGTTCGTAGTAAAACTGTTAAGAGAACTGTTTTCTATATTAGCCAGTAGAATGTATAATCTATGATCTCAATCTCAAAAAAACTAATCTGAAATAAAACCTGCATAAATGACAGTACATGTACATATGTATATTATGATGTGAGATTATGGTATGTACAATATGTAATAGGAAGTATAATTTTGTTTTTTTTATTTTTAATTTTTAAAAGGCAATAGTTTAATTACTTCTGAATTGTACAACGTATCACTTTTACTTTCACTCATTTACAGGTCTTACCTTACACTCCGTGATATCTTCTCTTTTGATCAGAGTGTCCGAAATTGGGATAAATAGTAAATTACTACGATGCCAGACGTTGTGTTTGCTTTCTTAAAAACATGAAAAGTACTGTGCAAGATTATGTAGACTTAAGTCTCTATATTCATAATATGGGAGGGTATACGTTCTTTAATAATTCCATACAAAGTTACGTTGAAGTTGAATTGTGTGCAATTAAAGAAACATTTTAAACTATAAAAAGAAACTAAAATTGTTACAAGTCAGTGGCAGTAAGAAAAAGAAGTGAAAAAAAGAAACGAGTAACAAATATAAAGACCAAGTACGGCTTGGGAAGAGACTATTAAGTGATACGATTGCAAGTGGAGGAATATAAAAATGAACACGGAGCATAGGCAATATTTACGCTCGTAGGGATGTTTAACTTCTTGTGAATAACTTTCAAACATTCTACTGTTTTGACAGCTTAATTATAAAACTTTATATAGAATTGAAATGGATGAGAGCATGATGGTTGAATAACCGCCTGGAATAAATGAACTAAATATCTCTGAACTGAATAAATGAGTGAAGGAATGAATAGAAGAGGAAATGAAGAAATGTGTGGATGTGGATGAATGTATGGATGATACAAGATACTAATTAAACGTCTCTCGTTACTAATTTTTCAAACAGTCCAGAATGGCAGGAAATTGAAATAAAATTATTGAATATAAATGTGAAACACGATCAAAATATAAAACGCATACAGAAATGAAGTCAGCGTAGTCTAGTCGGTATCAGAGATCAGCAATGAATCCCTTTTTCGGTACTCATGAAATTTTGAGTATGAGTGAGTCAGTAGTATTGAAATTCAACTACTCTGATTCATTCGTATTCACTACAACATTGATTTATAAGTACAGGTTGCAATAAGTATGAATACAACGTTGACATCAAACTCATAACATTCGATATATGTTTGATTCATAAGCCTACTCATTCAGATTCATAAATTTAGAAAAATACTTATAATACTGATAAATGATTCGACGGACTCTTACTTATTGTTGCATTTACAAAAAAATACACGCAAGCAAAAAAGACAGAGCAGCAAGCAGACCAAACACACTACCTTTTAGTGAGTATTTTAGTGTTCGTATGCGAACCATTAGAGGTGTCAAACTATCGATAGTAGTACCATCGATAGTTTTTGATAGTTCATAAAAATATATCGATATATCGAATCTAAACTATCAGTTCTTATAAAAAATATCGATATATCGGCGATACTATCGTAACACTATCGGAGTCTCTCAAATAATACATTTATATACATATTGGAATTTAATAGGTTAAAATACTAAATAACGCATTTTGTATAAACAAAAATAAACAAAACCGAACTTTATTTCTTAGTTCAAAAATCAAAAAATTAAATATTATTATAAGTATTTAAGATGAACGGTCAGTCAACCAATTGTTCTTGCTTGTAAAAAGAAGCATATCTACGACATTTTCTTTTAATTCTGTACGCCTATCCGAAACTATTTGACCAGCTTTACTAAATATTCTTTTCGACTCAGTCGAGGTAGCTGAGATACACAAATACACAAAAGCAAGTATTTGCATCTCTTTCATATCACTTGAACGTGTCTGGAAATAAAATAATTGTTTTAGTGATAAATAAATACATCTAAGTAGCACATGTTAGTCAGTTAATGTCTTTACTTCACTCTCCATTTTATAATAATACTGTGGGAATCACCAGTTTATAAATGCAAACAAAAAGTTAGTGGTGGAACATTTGAGGGGTGTGGAAACAAAGGCAGCAATCTCCACTTTGTTGAAACTAACTCAATCTCCAAATTTCAGTTCGCATTTTCCCAAAAACTTCAGTGAGGATATGGATCAAACTTGGTCGGTATATTTATCTTTTTCTTCTATACTAATTAACAAAAAAATTCATTATAAAATACAATTGCCTTTAAAAATACAAGTTTTTCTTATTAATTTCGAAAACTACAAAAGTGGAGATTGCTGCCTTTGTTTCCACACCCCTCAATTTACTATCGATAGTGAAAAAAAAACTATCGGTAATAGTTAAATGTTTATATTTTGTAAAAAAAAACATCGATAGTAACGAAAAATATAAACTATCGATACTATCGATAGTGCCATCGATATTTTGACACCCCTACGAACCATACTTATTTTGTGATTCTTATAAATGTTGAGCTATGGAGAGTCGAAATCAATTACATCATATGTGTTGTTAAGTATGAATAAGATGAGAACTTAAACTTTGAATATAAGTAGAGGTTCCATGATATTAAAATAAGTATAAATGCTTATAAGTATCAGAAATTATGAGTATGATTCGAATCTACTCATCTTTTTGGATACTAATGGCTGAACTCTGGTAGGTAGTGTGTTGGCTTACCAGGTCATCTCTCTCAAAACGAAATTTAAAAAAAAATGTTTCTTCTCAGCAGATTTTTGGGAAAAACAGCTACTAACTACAAATTGCCATGAAAATTATTTAAAAAACATTCCACTCATGTATAAAATTAACGTACGTAGTATAAGTGGTGACTGAAGCGTTCTAATGACCAATTATGTATGTTTTTTTTTATAGAGATATGTGTATCAGAAAAAGAAAAACCAAAAGAAATTATATTTTCTTTTTAATATTGTATAATTTAAACCAAAAAAATCTATATACTGGTATTTTACATCGCTTAACATTGAAATTATAAACAAAAGCTACAAAAACAAAACAATGAACTTGTTTACAAATTATCGCACTACTTAATATAACAACAAGCATCTGTGTAAAAAATGGTAAACAAAAATGCAATAATAAACATAAACAACGATGTTTACATTTATAGATATTTCGAGAAGACGAAGACATGAACGATCACCTTCAGGAACATTCATCAGACTGTTTACTTTGTCATATAAAAGGCAAGGCAAAGCAGGCGACTAAGTTAGTAAAGTTCAGTCTGTCTTGTGTGTAGACGAGGTGTCTTTGAAGAGAGTAATCATAGTTCTAAGATCTCCGTTACAAAGATCTGTCGAATAATTGTCTAGTAGTTGTTATTGGTTATGCAAAGGGTGTTAGCAGAGGAATAAAAAACAAAGCAATTGTTGTTGTTTACATAAAGTTGTGAACAGTAGCACACAGAATTGTGCGAATATTAAAGCATTTTAATTAAAACTAAACAGAAACTTATTTTTATTTTATTTGCAATCTACGAGTTCATATTTTAAACGTTTTTAAGAGATAAAAACGTAACAATTTAAAATAAAATGGAATCTATTTTCGAATTCCTCTGCAATGGGTAGTCAGATGATTTGTGATTCCAGTTCAGATAGAAAAACTTACTTAAAAATTTTCACTGAACCTTACATACAATATCTATAACTGGATGGAGACGGTGGAGTCTTAAGTTCTGCAAAAATCAAATGTGCTTCTTTGGGGAACTATCGTTTAGTGTCTCTTTTCTGAAAGAATTGGGCAAACCCAATTATTCGATGAAATATTCTCCTCCGTGTAAAGGTAGAAGGGCGATACTGCCAGCCAAGTACAAGACCTAAAATATCGCAACTCTATTATCTTGCGAGAAGTAGTTCAGCAATATTTCGAAAAGTTTTCTGCCATGTAGTGGGCTACTCATATTAAATTTTAAATTAAACACCTCCAATATAAACCGTTTAGTGTTAAAAATTATAAATAAAACTTCTTCTAAGACTAGCTGTTTCGATTAAATAATTTTATTTTATTGTTAAAACGTATTGCTACGTTTTTACATTTTTAAAAACGTTCAAAATATGAGTTCGTTGATTGCAAACAAAATAAAAATAAATTTGTGTTTAGTTTTAGATAAATTCTTTATTGTTCGCTCTATTTTATGTGACATCGTTTACAACTTGATGTTACAACAACAATTTGATTAGTTCGCTTTTCTTCTTTCCACTTCTGCTTGCGTAAACACTAACAATTGTTCGGCAAGCCTTTACAACGGCGATCTCTTCAAACCACGACTTCTTTCTTCACACGCAACGCGTCTTCACACAAGACTGACTGAATTCTTACTACTCGCTGCCTGCTATGTCTTGCCTTTTTATATGCCCACGTAAACAGTCTGATGAATGTTCTTGAAGTCGAATGTTCGGAGTTTCGCCTAATCGAGAGCTCTATCGGTGTTTGGTATATGTTTTTTTTGTTTTTGTAGCTTTTCTTTATCATTTTAATGTTAAACGATGTTACACCATTTCCATTTTCGTAACAGTATTTTATTTTATTTTTTAATGAAGTATTTGTTCTGTTAAGCCTTCGGATTGAAATGATACACCCTGCTATTATATGGTATGTATTAAAATACAAACACACAATATATGTACATTGTACAATATTTTAAACTTTTTTTGTTGTTGTTATTGTTAATGTTTTTATGCTGTCAAAATAAATTCAAAATGTGTTGTGCTTTGGAACGGATGGAAGAATTAAGTTAAATTTGCTGTGTTCCATATATTTCATTACCATCATCACATACGGGGTAGGGATCAAGGCTATCAAAGGAGTTTTAGTTTAATTGTCTGTTCAATGCTTTGCTTGTTTTTGATATATGTACATACATATGTATACATATATATAGAAACTGTTGTTTTTGTTGTTGTGCAATGTATGGAATAAGATTCTTACGCTCAACAAAAACTTTTTTTTCTCAGTTTTTTGTTTCTGCTTCTGTAAATTTAAGGTAATTACTTGTGTTAAATGTGGCGTGAGACAACAAGCAACAAATGAGGATGGCGTTCATGATGATGCCAGTTTGTCTTTGGCTTTTTTGTATTCGTTCGTTCTCTTTGTTCGAGTACAAGTGATCGAGTTTGTATAGAATGAACGAAATGTTTTCATTGTCATGGAATTACTTGAGGACTTGTCAAGAACAGTTCCATATGATTTCAATGGACTGAGGATTATATAAACTGCAGTTACACTGAATATAGAAGCAAAATATTCTGGAAAATTGAGCATGTCTACTTTCAACATGTCCTTAGGTTTATCATTTGCAAAAATTGTTTATAAATTGAAATACCCAAGAGTCTAGGGCTTATTAAATAAATAGTTTAGGAATTAGCGTCATCCAATCATCACATTACATTCTTTATAATTAACTATGGACAGTGCAGGTAATGAAAGGGTAAAGGAAAAATATGTCATTTCCATTTTTAAAATTGAGGAATTTTAAGGTTTTGAGAAACGTTACAGTGTTAAGTAAGCGCTTAGTACTGGAATTTTATGTAGTTTTCTCTCTCATGGAGCTGCGAAATGTAATACACACTTCAATTGGTGTTAACATCGGATCTGTATAGGATATTTGATGAGTTACCATTGTTCGTTCTTTCTCGCCTCTAAGTATTTCGGTTGATAGCAGTTAACTAAAGTTTATGTTTCCGAAAAGTTTATGGAGTGGTTGTTATGGAAACTTCCATTGAAAGACAAAAAAAAAACACAGTGATTTTTAAATGTTTTTTAAATGTTTCAAATGAATTTGAATATGAAGGAAATAACATCAAAAGATTCGATTTCAACAATTACGAACATAAAAATAAGTTTTAATCATAGTTTCGAATTTACTCCAAATTTTTTGGTTTGTAAAACTGACTTATTTATTATAATAAACCTGTCTTATCTTTCGAAAATATAAATAAAAAAAAAATTATTTTGATATACATGAATTACAAAATTTCACAAAGTTTCATTGCAATATCAGTTCTAATTTGAAATTAACTTTTTGGGGAAAAATCATTATTTTGATCTAAGCAATAGGAAAGACTCTTGTGCACATCAGAGATCATAAATACTCATGAAATTTTGAATATTAATGAGTCAACAATATTGAAATTTAACTACTCTGATTCATTTGTACTCACCACTACGTTGATCTATAAGTACAGGTTGCAATGAGTATGCGTACAATGTTGACATCAAACTCATACTATTCGAAATATGTTTGATTCATAAGCCTACTCATTCAGATTCATAAATTTAGAAAATGATTCGAGTGACTTGAATCATTCATACATACATAATTGGCCATTACAACCCTTCAGTCAGGATTACGGCCTACCTTCTCACACCACTCATGTTGTGTGCCTTAATTTGATGCTTGAGTGGTGGGACCTACAGTTTAACGTCGACTCCGAACGACAGATTTTTGAGAAACTTTTCATTGCAGTTTCATTTACTCCCAGAGTTTTTGCCAGAAATCTTCTGAGAGGATTCTTCATATTTCGTTTTGACGTCTGGCCTGGGGCTCGAACCCGGACTTTACGTCTAATAAGCGAACACCTACTATACTACAGCTACCATTATACTCGAATCATTCATCAAAATTTAAAGTCTTAGTTGTTGTTGCATTTGCAAAAAAAGGAAAAAGAGACAAAAGCAAAAAAGACAGTGCATTAAGCAGAGCAAAGGCACAACCGTCTAGTAAGTACTTTAGTGCTCGTACACGAATTATACTTATTTTGTGATTCTTGTAAATGTTGAGTAAAGGAGAGTCGAAATCAATAACATCATAACGTATTAATAAGAATGAGTACGACGAGTAGTTCAAATTTTGAATATGAGTAGTATGAGTATGATATTAAAATAAGTATGAATGCGTATAAGTATCAGGAATTATGAGTATGATTCGATTCTACGCATCCTTTTGAATACTCATTGCTGATTTCTGGTACACATTAATAGAACAGCCATTGTATTCACGAAGCACAGTCGGTGATACTACTATATAGTGATTTAATAAAGCACTTTGCTGTCCTTAAAGAATACATTAATAATTGCTGTAATGGCTTCAAAATAGTCTCCGAAACACTAGTTCATACATTATATTTTCACTCTATGTATATTCAGAGTTATTATTATTCCTTTTGTTCCTCTTAGGGCCATAATTACATATAAAATAAAGTTAACAATGGTGATATATCTGCTCAATTAAACAAGTTTTTTTAACGGAGGGCCTCATTTTTGTTGTTGTGTTTCCTCATTTTGTTTATATTTGAAATTGGCATATTGAAAACAATATATATGTGTGGCAAGTTCAAAAATAAACTTAACTTTAAAAGTTAAAGGTAGGATGATCCCCCTTTAGCTTAACGCTCGCTTCTATCTTATTGTCCCCATATAGTAATGAAAAACATTTTATCTTCCCGTTAAAATCCTCCACTTAGTTAACGGCAAGTTGCAATAATGACCCTTAGGAATGTTTGTTTGTCGCAAATAATTAATTATTTTTCATTTATTCAGTTGTTTTTTTGTTTAAATAACTCAAGTTTGGAGGGTCCAATAAATGTTAAAAAAAAATGGTTTTGAGTTCTATTCAACTAAATGGTTTTTTTTGTGGCACAGTGTTATATAAAAAAGCCTATTTAATTTATTTTATGATTTAGAAAAAACTAGAATGAGCACCAGTAATGCTAGGATATATAATCAAGCAATTACACTCCCCCACACAACTTTCAATTTTAAAAACCTCTTAGAATGTTTGCTGTTGCGTCCTACGTTTAAAATATTACTTATTTTGTATCCGATAATACTTTAGAAACACATCTGATATCTGATTCCTAATAAAGTTAATTTTAATTATTTTTTATATTCCAAACTGTGAATATGTATGATGACTCCAAACTTGTTTTATTTGACGAAAACTTTTTTTTTATTGAACTTTATGCACAAATTTATGGATTATAGAGATGTTTCTGAACCAGTGGCACAAATTTAAACTTTCTTAGAAAGGGAAGCGATGGGCCCTTAAAATGACATACACATACTTATATATTATTTGAGTTAGTATTCTATGAGGTTTGATGAGGTAAACTTGGCAAATGCTAAAATAATAGGCGACTTCTGGTAGTCGGCCAAATGTGAAATAATCATGATCCATCAAAAATTAAAAAAATGAAATGAAAGTTCATTTGATAAGGTGACGTTCATATATGAAAAATATAACACGACTGTTATACGATTTAAATAATAATTACGCCAGTTTTTGTCCGATTTTATGAAACAAAGTGTCAATCTCTTCACAAGATAATGCACTTTCAGCATGTCGTCACCTATTTCATATTTTTTAATTAAATTTCGCAATTAAGAATGGCTAAACTTGAAAAGATATGAAAAAATTCAAGTTTTCCAAGTTTACCCGATCAAAACTCATGACATGTACGTTTGTACCACATGTTTATGTATACCATTTCAAAGGCTAAACTTTGGACTTTGAAAATAGGTTAAAAAATATTTGGGTAATCAATAATTTTGTATGAAACAATTAAAAATATGATTTTTGTCAAATAAAAGAAGTTTAGAGGATTCGAGAAATATAAAAAAAATATTTTTGAGTTCTACTCAACAAAACTCACAACCTACACTATGTCATTAGCTGGGTGTATTCTGACTGTCGCATCGTGTTATTTTTAAACTCAAATTGACTGTTGAACGATTGACGAAAATTACTTATGCAAACTGTTAATTGGAAGCGTATTCATAATTTTAATGAAATATTAGAATACAATAGAAAAGACATTCAGTGTTTATTTATTTTTATTTACAAAATTATTGAAATAAACATTTATTAACATTCATATCTGACTGTTCTACCAAGTATATGGTAAAATTTCTCTCTACTTCATATGCATAACTATTTACTCCAGAAGCATAAAATTTTATACAAAGTTGTCGGTTTAATTAAGATTTCAATGACAATGATAAATTAAACAAATTCAATGATATGATAAGTGTAATTATTGTAACGCAATGAATTGTTATCGTTTAGTGTTTACATTTAAATATTGTAATTGCAAATTCTATTTTATTTATTTATTAAAGTTATTGTTTTCTATCTGAAGTTGATTTGTAGTTGGATTTATTAAAACCTGTTTCAATTTATTTATTTATTAAACTAAAGTGCTAGAGGTCTCCAGAGCCAAGAAAGAAAGAAAACAATATGTATACATTTTAAAGCTGCTTATGCGACTTAAATTCGCTTTACTATATCAGTATCGGCTGGGCCATCTACCTGTTTAAATTTGAACCATCGGTTATTTCGAATCTTGCACTACTTATGTCATTTTATTCCGTTACAAAATTCAGTACGGTATCTCCATTGAACGTAATGAATCGATTTACGTTTGAGCAATGTTTGGATTTATTGGAAATTTATTTCCAAAACAAATACAATTGATTGGAAATTGCACGAAAATGCCGTACAATATTTGGTAGCAGAGAAGGACCAACAGTGTGTCCAGTAAATGCAAGTTTTGTGCTAAAGTTCGTTCGTGAAACTGGTTTCATTGTTGAAGCGCAAGACGTGAGCATCTTCCTGCAATGCGTACCCACGAAAATATCGATGTTGTGGCTGAGAGTGTGCGCGAGAATCCATCAACAAAAACTCATCATCATTGAACACTTCACACACCAGTTTACGACGAATTTTGCGAAAAGATCTCGGTATGACGCCTAACAGAGTTCAATTGGTTCAGAATTTTCTTTAGATGGACAAACGAAGAACTGCGCGATGATGACAATTTTCCCAAAAAAAATCGTCTTTTCGAATCAAACTAATTTTCATCTTGGTGGGTATCTTAATAAGCAAAATTTTTGTATTTGGGGCTCAGAAAGCCCATGTGTAGTCTTACAGAAGGCAATGCGCCTATTACTAGTGACTGTTTAGTTTGGCTTGTGAAGCGGAGGCGTCATTGGTCCATATTTCTTTGAAAATGAGGACGCCGCAACCATTATGGTCAATGGAGGCATCCATCGCTCTGTGTATCTGTGAGGCCAGCCATTTCTAACCGGAACAATAGTATTTCACAAGAAAAAAATTAAAATTTGCGAAATTCAAACCGTGTTCGTTTTATTCTGTTTTTAAATTTAAACTTTTCAATCACCCACCCTATACATATATATTTTTAAATTTCTCATTTGTGCACATGTAGGTTGCAATATTTTATTGTACATACACGCATATGTATCAGAGATCAGCAATACATCGTTTTTTCGCTACTCATAAGTACTCATGAAATTTTGAGTATGAATGAGTCAACAGTATTGAAATTTAACTACTCTGATTTATTCGTACTCACTACAACATAGATTTATAAGTGCAGGTTGCAATGAGTATGAGTATAAAGTTGACATCAAACTCATGCCATTCGAAATACGTTTGATTCATACGCCTACTCATTCAGATTCATAATTTTAGAAAAATACTTATAATACTCATAAATAATTCGAGTGATTCGAATTATTCATCAAAAATTTACAGTCTTAGTTGTTGTTGCATTTAAAAAAAAAGAAGAAATAAAAAGACAAAGACATTATGCAAAGCAAACACACAACCTTCAAACTTTGAATATGAGTAGTATGAGTATGATATTAAAATAAGTATGAATGCGTATAAGTATGAGAAATTATGAGTATGATTCGAATCTACTAATCTTTTCTAATACTCATTGCTGATCTCTGATATGTATGCATATCAACAATTTATTTTCAATATTGTATTTAGAGTTTCTTCTTATGGACCAATTTAACGTGTTCCACTTTATCTGCAATTCTATAATTTTTTTAAAATGTTTTTTTATTTTCCAAATAAGATTAAAATAAAGTGCAAAGTGATCAAAATGATCGAAAGTAGCCTTAAATCTATCTGTGTATATATTTCTATACGGTTGTATCCCCCGAAGCACTATCTGAAACTCTCTAAGAAGACTATGCAAATGTTTGAGCGTGCATTTTTGCGCTCTATTGCAATTATTTTTTCAAACTTGATTAAAAACTAATCATGCTTTCCAAAACTATAGTGCAAAGGGTGTATTTCAAAATAAAAACAAAACAAATTTAAAGAGTTTTTTTCTTCATCTCTCCATTTTCATTTAGAGCTAGACTTCAGTTTGGTGTAAACAACAATCATGAAACCAGTTTTTCTGGTACATCTTGTTGTTTACAAAACATTGTCTTATTTAAGCTTCACATCTCTTGTGACTGAAGTTCTTTGTAATACGTGCACAGTGTGTAGAAAACCAAAATAAAATGTTTAAATAATCATTGAATTTTAAGAATACATGTACGTATATGTATATATGGTATACTCTTAAAAATATCAATATGTGCCAAATAATATAAATAACATGAACTTCCAATGCCTCATTTAAACTATTTCACTTAACATCGTTCTGGAAAGTCACTAATACCATAACCTGGAATACGTCCAACTGAACTTAAATCATACAAACCTATTTCGGTTTTGCCCACCATATCGAAACTATATGAGAAAGTACTATAAGTTCGCATCACATTGACCATGGAAACTTAGTTCCTAACAGAGATCAGCAATGAGTATTCAAAAAGATGAGTAGATTCGAATCATACTCATAATTTCTCATACTTATACGCATTCATATTTATTTTAATATCATACCCATACTACTCATAATTCAAAGTTTGCAGTACTCATACATAACAATACGCATGGTTTTGTTGATTTCAACTCTACTTTACATACATACATACATAATTGGCCATTACAACCCTTCAGTCAGGATTACGGCCTAGCTTCTCAACACCACTCATGTTGTGTGCGTTAATTTTATACATGAGTGGCGGGACCTACAGTTTAAAGTCGACTCCGAACGACAGATTTTTTGAGAATCTTTTTTTTTATTTACTCTCAGAGTTTTTGCCAGAAATCTGCTGAGAGGAAGTCGCCGAAGAAATATTTTTTCATATTTCATTTTGATGTCTGACCTGGGATTCGAACTCGGGCCTTTCGTTTAATAAGCCAACACTCTACCTACTAGACCACGGCGGCTCTACTTTACTCAACATTTATAAGAATCACAAAATAAGTATGATTCGCATACGAACACTACAATACTCACTAAATGGTTGTGTGTTTGCTTCGCTTTCTGTCTTTGTCTTTTCTTTCTCCTTTCTTAGTAAATGCAACAACAACTAAGACTGTAAATTTTAATGAATGATTCGAATCAATCGAATCGTTAATGAGTATTATAAGTATTTTTCTAAATTTATGAATCTTAATGAGTAGGCTTATGAATCAAACATATTTCGAATGGTATGAGTTTGATGTCAAAGTTGTATGCATTTAATTGCAATCTGTACATATAAATCAACGTTGTAGTGAGTATGAATGAATCAGAATACATAGTTAAATT
Organism: Sarcophaga rosellei; assembly: GCA_930367235.1. Lineage (NCBI taxonomy): Eukaryota > Metazoa > Arthropoda > Insecta > Diptera > Sarcophagidae > Sarcophaga > Sarcophaga rosellei. Next base: position 25,257,839 of record OV884020.1, on the reverse strand, counting down.
TCAATATTGTTCACTCACTTGTATTCAAAATTCCATGAGTACTTATGAGTAGAGAAAAAACTATTCATTGCTGATCTCTGGCATGTATATGTATAATGTAGTATGTATATAGCGATTTTACTAAAATAACTTCGGTTAGTGAAAATATATTTGAATTACGCATTTTCTTGATATCCTCCCTTATTTGAAATAAAGATTTTTATTAAATTTAAGTTTTTTCTATTTAAATACTCATTTATTAATTGTTACAACGAGTTATTACAACTGACAAGTAATTTCATTATAAACAATTAAATTAAGATTAATAGATGGTATTTAATTATGATGTTATTTCACCAACAAGCCGGAAGTGAGTTTCAAATTACGTCGTAAGTCCTCTGCGTTCCAAATCAACGGTATCTGCAAGGGATGATGCTGATGATGATTGTAATGTTTTCAATTTCTTGTCTAACTGTATTTACGTATATTGTATATACCATGGTGCGTTTACTATGAATCCGAGTACTTTATTTTGAAAACTTTGTATACTTTGTGCATTGGCATAATTGTCTCCAATATGTGTATATGATTTGAAGTCGCCATGGTCTAGTAGGTAGTGTGTTGGCTTATTAGACGAAAGGCCCGAGTTCGAATCCCAGGTCAGACATCAAAACGAAAATATGAAAATATTTCTTCGGCGACTTCCTCCCAGCAGATTTCTGAGAGTAAAAATTGCCATGAAAAGCTTCTCAAAAAATCTGTCGTTCGGAATTGACTTTAAACTGTATGTCCCTTCACTCATGTATAAAATTAACACACAAAACATCAGTGGTGTGAGAAGCTAGGTCGTAATCCTGACTAAAGAGTTGTAATGAGCAATTAAGTATGTATGTATGTATGTCTTTTAATGTAAGTTGATATTTTCAAATCGCCGTCGTTGTGCTACAAACTTTTTACAAATTCTATTCCATAGCGCCATCTGTAGTTTTATTGCAAGTGTTTGGAATAATAACAAATATGGCACCTACCAGGTAATCTTTGAGATTTTTTCTGTTAATAACATAAATATATTAATTTTTTCTTTTTAATTTGCCAGCAGCGTTACAGCCAGTTTTCAATAAAAAAAATAAAGAAAAAAATATTTTCTGTTACAGTAGTAACACTGTGCGGTGATAGTTCTGTATTCGTGATGACCGTTTTTTTTGCTTTGGTAGTTTTTGTTATTATTTTCTTGGAGTTTTCTTTTTCTGATCGACCTGAATATAATGTTTGCTTTGAGTTGTTTTGATTTGAGTATAAAAATATTGTGATTTTCTATGCATCGAACATTGTTTGCGATTAGAGATACTTGAAGCTGTTAATCTTGGTTGATATTTTAAACATTAAAACTGAAGGGTAGGCATAAAATTCCGATTGAAATACACTATTGCACGCATAATTAAGTGTATCGAATACAATTTGCTGCACTTATTAAAATATTGATGCTTGTAGCATTGAAAAAGCGAGTGTGTTTTAGCAATAAAAATGCAGCATTTGCCGCATGTAAATTTGTATATTTTAACAATGCAATACAAAAACCAGAAAAATAATTTGCAGTACGGGAAGAGTTCATATAAAATGTGTGTCCAAATTTGCTTACATTTGCCCAAGGGCTGCTGTTTTCGCCTACAACATCCAAACCAATTATTTGCACACTGATCAGCGTCTTGTGAAACTAGACTCTCCCCAAATAAATATTGTTACGTTTTTACTTTTTAAAAACATTTAAAATATGAGATTGTAGATCGCAAATAAAATAAAAACAAATATGTGCATCCTTTTAATTAAAATTTTTTATTATTCGCACAATTCTGTGTGCCACTGTTCACAACGTGATGTAAACAACAACAATTGCTTTTCTATGCTATTCCTCTGTTTACAACCTTTGCATAAACAATAACAATTACTAGACAATTGTTTGACTGATCTTTGTAACGGAGATCTTCAAACCACGATTACTCTCTTCAAATACACCGCGTCTTCACACAAGACAGACTAAACTTTTACTAACTCACTCGCCTGCTTTGTCTTGCCTTTTATATGACAGAGTAAATAGTCTGATGAATGTTCTTGAAGGCGAATGTTCGTGGCTTCGCCTTCTCGAGATCTCTATAAATGTAAACATCGTTGTTTCATTATTGTTGTTTGTGTATTTTGTTTACATTTATTCTTGTGGAGTTTGTTGTTGTATTTTTGTTTAATTGCTTAACATTTTTCATGCTGGTGTTTGTTGTTATATTACGCAGTGCGATAATTTTTAAACAAGTTCACAATTCATAATTTTAATGTTAAACGTTAAGTTATTACGTTCAACGTAATGTTAAATGTTTGCTAATTTTAAGCAAAACACCAGTATCTAGATTTTTCATTTTCATAAAAATATGAACGGTTAATAACACTAACCTGATGATTTACATATAACTCGTAAGTAATCTTATAATTTAGTGCAGATTTGTGGTTTTTTTAAGAACAGAACGCAACTTGTTCTGATTGAAGTTAGCGAACGTGCATCGCGGCTTAGGTGTAAGTCCTAAAAAACGGTGTTGATAATTTTTACTAGTTGGTGCAAGCCGCTTCATTTTCGTCTATTGAGGAAGGCGAACCTTGAACACAATGCTGTTTTAGTCAGAAGGTAGTTATGGAAATCGAGTGTGAAAAAGGCCTCCATTTCCCTTTTCATTGTTTCATATAGTTATGGTCTGTTTATTGGTCTATTAGTTTCATATAGTTATGGTCTGACGGCAGAAAAACTATGTTCTCTCAGTAACATTATTAGCGGTACCTTGTCACTATGCTTATGTCATGACTCTGGAGATAATTTTAGGCATCTTCCCGCTGGACATTTATGGTAAGGCTTCAATAGCTGTAAAAAGCCTACGTCTGTGGGCGATTGAACAATGGCGGTGTCAAATATTGATCACTCGACACGGTCCTAAGAGAATTTAGCTTGTCACACTATGACTTGTCAGGAACTTTCAGAACAGTCATTCAGAAATTAAAAGTTTAGGGAAAATGGTATAATGCACCATACGGAGGGCACTGTTTAGGCTTTCATTGATGGTTCAAAGCACGTTCAAGCAGGGGATGTAGGATTTTTTCAAAACCTGCTCACTACATAATTCTAACGGGTCGCTGCAGCATCTTCCAGATGGAAGTTTCGGCCATGCAAGGCTATTAACGATAAAAATATTTCTGGAAAAATTATTAGCATATTTTCTGATAATTAAATTGAGTTCTAAGGTTACGAACTATTAGAGCGGTACGATAATAATATTATGTGAGAAATACCAGAATTCCAGTGAACTGCAGAACCTAAATATTTTGAATACGTCAGGTGGCCACAACCATGCGTATTAGGTATGAGTATTCTACATTGCGGACCTCTTTAAAGACTTGCGAGCTTATAATTGCCAATGAGGTGTGGATTCGGCCAAAGAATATGCAAAAGCTGAATAGAAAGTACATGAAAAGTATACTCCAACTCTCTAATGACGCGGCTCAATGCGATGATTGGTTTCAATCACAAATCTTCTTGAATTTACAACTTTGGTAAATGATGGGTTTATGGTAGGCAAACAAACTTATGTCATTTATATTCGTTTCAGTAAGGCATTTGATAAAGTAAATCACAACTTACTCGTTTATAAGCTTAATCAACTTGGTTTTAGTACATCATTATTAAATTGGATTAAATCGTACTTAGTAAACAGAAAGCAGTGCGTTAAATTCGGGAGTACGCAATCTAACATCAGGCGTACCTCAGGGTAGCCATCTTGGGCCGCTCCTGTTTACTCTTTTTATAAATAATCTCCCTTCTAAGTATTATCAAAAATTCAAACACATTAATGTACGCAGACGATGTTAAAATATTTTTATCATTTAATAACATTGAAGACCAATTACTTTTACAAGATGATATTAACTATTTAACCTCTTGGTGTAGTACTAATTTAATGGAGCTGAATGTTAAAAAATGTAAATATATGTGCTTCACTAGATTATCTCCAACCAATGGATTTTTATAAAATGAATGGCGCTGCTCTTGAACTTATGAATTTTCTTGAATTATCGATTGTAAATTGGACTTCAGAAATCATATTACATCAACTGTTAGCAAAGCTACATGTATCCTGGAACTTATCAAACGATGGGCTAAAGGGTTTTCTCATCCTTATGTTACCAAACAATTGTTTACCACACTGGTTCGACCAATTCTTGAATATGGATCTGTAACATGGGATCCTCAATATGCGGTACACTCTGACAAAATCGAATCAGTTCAAATACAGTTCTTATTATTTTGTCTTCGTGGTTTAGTGAATGGATGGGATCCTAATAAAAGGTTACCATCTTATGAAAAACGCCTAGCACTCATTAAATTACCATCTTTAAAACGACGTCGTAAAATGCTAAATGCTGTCTTCCTCTTGAAACTGATTAATGGTGTTATCAACTCTCAATTTCTTCTGGAAATACTTTACATAAGAGGAGTACCTGTTCGTCCAACAAGATACAATGATTTCATAAATATGAAATATTACACAACTAACTATGCGAACTTTGATCCATTTCGTAGAATCTGTAATGATTTTAATAATCTTTACCTTCATATAGATTTTAACAAAAATTTGGCATCCATTAAAAAAGCTATAATTTTACAACTAAACTCATTTAATTAATTATTCAAGGTTGTTTTCTTTTTAACTTAATTCTTAACTTATTTTTTGTATTGAAATCATAATAATAATAATTTTGTATTGAAATATAAAATGTAATAGTCTGTAAGGATTTTCCATAGACTTGAAATAAAAATAAAAAAAAAAAAAATAAATAAAATTACCGGACAAATAAATAAAAAAACAAATAATTTGAAATATTGAGTACCCAACCTCATAAACCTAAACAGCTGATATAGCCACCATTTACATCATGTACATCAGCCTACAAATAACATATTTTTTCAATTAAAATTTGGTAGAAAATTAATGACGTATGCCATGGATGTGTACATGTGTATTTTGCCCAAAGAAGGAAACCAAAAATAAAGAAAAAATTTTAGGCCATAAAACTAGTATGTATGTATTTGTGTGGCTTCAACATTAGAATTGGGTTGAGGAAAGTGATAAAAATGGAAACATTTAGTGATCGGCTCGTTACCTTTTCATTAAGGAGTACTGTTGATGTGACCATAAGGACAAGAACAGTACAAATTACGCTGTCACAAGTTGTAACTTCAACTCACAAAAACTTTTACAATTTATATTACAAGGAGAACAGAATTTATTTTTAGAAACCGTATACTACGTACATCCATATAGTTGTTCATACAATCCACACACATAAATTGAAACGCCCATCCATACATTTCGCCTCTTTCAAGGAAGGCTTCACATTATATTGGATTTTTTTTTTCTTTCGTTCTTTCTGGCAATAAATGCTAAGTTTTCGTATTTAATTTCTAAAACGTTTTGGTATTTTCATTAGAATTTTGTTTTTGCTGTAGGTAATTGTAGTTGTTTATATGTGCGTTTTTGTATTTCGAATGAAAGTTTATTCACAAGTATCAAATGCTTAAATTAGTATCACTACGTAGGTAGTTTCACTGTAACCCAGTGAAAAAATTAATTTTCTTTGATCATCAAAAAAAAGTCAAATTTTTTAAAAGAATTTAACAAATTATAAAAGAATTATATTCTTTATATATTCGCAATACTAAGAAGAAAGAAATGAGTATTAAAAAAAACTGTTGCCAACCCTCGTTTAATACTTAACATGACGACTATTTATCAAAAAAGTTATTTTCGTTTTCTTCTCAAGCTTCAGTGAATTCGGAGAAGGGCAACTCAAGGAATTTAATTAAGAAATTTCCATGAAAATAACTCAAGATAAAGTTGATTTCTTTGTTTTTTTTTTGTTTTTATTAATTTCCTAAACTACAACAATAAAAGCAAAGTGGAACTGAACAAGAGGCAAAATTTCCTCATCATATACTATATTGACCGAAAAGAAATAAAAAAATACAAACAAACAAACAAAATATATGTATAAATATACACACAATTAAATTAAGTTTAAACCTTAAATTTTGAATTAAAGTTTAAGAATTTTTTTGTAAATAATTAATCAACTTGATTCTGAATAATAATATTGTTACATTTTCACCTTTTTAAAAATGTTTAAGATATGAGTTCGTTTAGTTTCAATTAAATTCTGTATTGTTCCCAATACTTTTTTGTGCCACTGTTCACTACTTGATGATACAACAACAATTTGTTTGTTCGCTGTTCTTCTTTGCACTTCGGTTCGTGTAAGCACTAACAACTGCTGGGTAGATTTTTACAACGGCGATTTTCAAACCACGACTGTTTTCTTCAATTGCAACGCGTCTTCGCACATGACAGACTAAATTCTTACTACTCGTTGCCTGTTTTGTCCTGCCTTTTTATCTGCCCACGTAAACAGTCTGATGAAGGTTCTTGAAGTCGAACATTCGTGGTTTCGCTTTATCGAGCACTGTATCTCGACTTCATTATTGTTTGTGTATTTTGTTCACATTACTTGTTGTTGCGTTCTCGCTTACTTGTCTATCCCCTTTTCTTTCATACTGATGTTGTTGGTTTACTTGTAACAAATTCGTTGTATTTGTTTGTGTAGCTTTTGCTTATCATTTTAATGAAAACGATATTACGCCGTTTTCATTTTCGTAACAATATTTACAACAGTTTTGACAATTAAATTGATTTTAATTTCCATCATTGTATTTCAATCCCGAACACTTAAATCCTGTTTATATATTCAATATTATAAAATAATATAAAATATAATACAATAAAACAAACAAAAAAATTTTATAGTTTAACAAACTATCTTCATATTTGAAGATATTGTTCCTTATATTCTGAAGATATAAGGTCTCAAATTATTCGTTTGAGTTTTCAGAAACTCCTTGAAAATTTTGTTCATGTTATGGTACCCATAAGACCAGATATCATCGTTCCTACAGACTTTTGTTCAAAACGTTTAATCAGTTCTTGTATACTTTAGAAATAAAAATTATTGACTCACATCTATCTGATTGCATTCAGAACAGGTTAGGTTAGGTTGGGTTGGAGTTGGAGATACCAAAAGCTCACTTGAGCACTCATAGCGGCACGTTATGACGCTACAGGTGAACGCAGTCTCAGTACTGACCAAGTTCCTCCAAACCAGGGAAGAAGAAGTTGGTCAGCGCAAGGGCTGCACATTTAAAGGACGACTCCCCACGTGAGGAAAACCAATCCTAAAGTTTGATAAAGGAAGCTATATCCTCGACAAGGATGGCAAGGATTGGAGAGCCAAATAACCTAGATATGCCCCTCGCAAGAGATGCACCTCTTCCTCCGCGGATCTGCACCTACGGCAGAAGTCGTTAGATGGGAGCTGCATTCTTCCTACGTGTCTTCCCATAACACAATGACCTGTAAGCGTAGCCACTGTGATTGAGATGATGTTACGACCAAGTAACTGGTTGGTGCGCCTAGCTGTGGAACAGGACTCCTCATTGACCCTGGAAAGGTTGGCGTGTCGAAAGAATTTCCGCGCAATGGCCAGCTTGACCGAGGTAAGTGGCATTTCCAAGTCGATTAAAGAGGATTCCGGAAGTAGTGCACCAGTCCTGGCGAGCTCGTCGGCTTCGCAGTTTCCTGTGTTACTGTGCCAGATAAGTGTGACACTGAAGCTCCCAGAAAGAAGGTCGAGACAGCGGCGACATTCCTTCACAATCCTGGAGTTATTCACAACTTTCGACAGAGATCTTATGGCAGCCTGACTATCAGAAAATATCGAGATGCGGATGACAGGAACACGAGGATCCATTGAGCAGCCCGGTAGATGGCCATTACTTCCGCCTGAAACATGCTACAATTCTTAGAGTAGACTCCCTTATAAGGGTGGGTAATTACCCACCCCGCTATCAGAATTAGTATGAATTGTTTTTGGTTGTTCAACAAATTTTTGGCATTTTTTTTTTTAAATTCTGCTTCTCTCATTATTTTTCTAAGGTTATGGCCACTACTCATGCAATGCCTTGTGTTGGAAGTAGGAAAACATCTTATGGGAAGGAGGAAAGAGGGAGTAGTTTTTGTAGACATTCGATTTGAATCTCTTCATATCATGAGTGACAGAAAGGACCTCTGTATGAAGGGAGTTCCACATACGAAGAGTCCTGCACAAAAAAAACGAATTTTGTCTGTAATGCAGTGTATGATCGACTGGCCAATCGACTACAAATGGATGTGCCCTGCAAGAAACACGGGTGCTGTGTAAGAATACACGACTTTCGGCAAGAAGTTCGTTTATTTCGTTGGAGCAAAATCTGTTGTTGTAGAGATAGAACGGTGAAACACAAGCCGCATTGCGACGATACTCCACTGAATTAATGGAGCTCAATATCCTACCATCATTAATGAGCAGCTTCTCCCTCTCCTGTATGCGGTCGCGAAGCCCCAAAATAGAGATCTTGGCATCGCCCCACACATGAGACTTGTATTCCATTCTCAGATCAGATGAAGTAAAGTATTTCTTGCACTGTCTTAAGAAACCGAGGCACTTGAAAATTCTTCCGATAATTGAAAAATATGCTGGTCTGGCTCATTAATATTTACACCAATGAGCAATATTGTTGCGTTTATATGTTAAAAAACAACACTGGGTCTTTCGCGCATTAAACTCCACCATTTGGAGATTGACTCTATGTCGGATATGATCATAACGTTTTTACCTTTTAAAAACGTTTAAAATAGAAGCTCGTAGATTGCAAATGAAATAAAAATAAATTTGTGTTTAGTTTTAATAAAACTTCTTTATTATTCGCACAATTTTGCGTGCCATTGCTCACAACTTGATGTAAGCAACAACAATTGCTTTGTTTGTTATTCTTCTTTACACTCTTTTACGTAAATAATAATAATTGTTCGACTTATCTTTATAACGGAGATCTTCAAACTACGATTATTCTCTTCAAACACCGCGCGTGCTCGTCCTATAATTAAAAGTATATGAATTACAAATATTGCTGTCATCTGCAAAAGAGTAGATATTATTATAAATTAGAAGATCGTTAATGAAAATAAGAAATAGATTCGAACCCCACAAAGATTTTATGTGGTATTTTGTAAAAAAAATTACAGCACACAATAACTAATAAGCACACGCACCAAGATATCAGGGTTGCAGAAGTCTGGAATGTTGGGACTCAATATCTTGCCTTTTCTATGAAAAACGTTTAGAAATTTTAGCCGCCAAAGAACTTCAAACTCATTACTTAAAACAAATTTCGAAGAATTGCTGTGCGAACAATTCGAATTTTGGTTAATTTTCCGAGTTTTTTTTATATAAAGAACTAAATTAATTACTACTAAAAGCACGAATTAAGCTTTTAAAATAATTTTACATACATAATTGGTTATTTCAACCCTTCAGTCAGGATTATGAACCTAGTTTCTCACATGATTTATGTTGCGTGTGTTAATTTTACTCATGAGTGGAGGAACCTACAGTTTAAAATAGTCACCGAACGACCGATTTTTGAGAAACTTTTCATGGCAATTTTATTCCCTCTCAGAGTTTTTGCCAGAAACCTGCTGAGAGGAATTCACCGAAGAAATATTTTATTTCATATTTTCGTTCTGATATCTGACCTGGGGTTTAAACCGTAGCCTTACGCCTAATAAGCCAATACACAGTGCGACTTCAGATAAATAATTCTACTAAAGGGTCCGCCAAATAACTTTTTTTTTTTAAATGCTTTAAAAAAAACTACTAAATATTTTCTCAAATTTCTTTTTTTATTTGAAAGTACAATCCTTCCGGTTAATAATGGAAAATAATTTCATTCAAATGGGTGCCTTGGCTGGCCATGCAGTAGCCTACACGATCGGTCCGATTTTTAAACACATTATCGATTGTGTGCAGCTGTATTTCACCAATGCCTTCACGAATATTGTCCTTTAAAGCGTCAATTGTCTCTGGGTTGTCGGCGTAACACTTATCTTTGACGGCACCCAACAAATAATAGTCCAAGGGTGTCAAATCGCAGTTCCGAGGTGGCCAAACGACATCAGCTCTGCGTCTAATAATGCGATCGTCAAAAACAGGGCGCAAAACATCGAGTATAGCTTCGGCTGTGTGGCACGCAGCGCTGTCCTGTTGAAACCAAATGTTGCCAATATCCTCCTCTTCAATTTTTGTGAACAAAAATTCGTTCAACATGGCTCGATAACGATCGTCATTGACTGTAACGGCCACTCCTTGCTCATATTCGAAAAAAAATGGCCCAATTATGCCTCTGGACCAAAATCCGCACCAAACAGTGACTCGTTTTAGGTGCGTCGATTTATATTTCTGTGCCCCAAATGCGACAATTTTGCTTGTTTACATACCCGCCAAGATCAAAATGAGCTTCATCTGAAAAGATGATTTTTTTTTTGCCAAAATCGGCATCTTCTGTACTTTCCACCCACTTTCCCAGCGTTGTTCAAGCGTATACACAACCATATTCGTTCAGCGGAAGGATAAAACTAATTATCTGTCAAATCAGACATAAGCTAAGTGTTACCATTCACGAAATAAGCACTAGTTGAAAAAAAACGTTAGATGGCGCACCCTTTATATTGAAATCTGGTAAGTAGATTTTTTAATATTGTGATAATAACCACCGTCTGTTTGGTGTACGGCAGAGATCAGCAATAAATCGTTTTTCGCTACTCATACGTACTCATGAAATATTGAAAATAAGCGAGTGGACAATATTGAAATTCAACTACTCTGATTCATTCGGACTCACTACAACATTGATTTACAAGTACAGGTTGCAATAAGTATAAGTACAACATTGGCATCAAACTCATAACATTCGAAGTATGTTTGATTCATAAGCCTACTCATACAAATTCATAAATTTAGAAAAATACTCATAAATGATTAGAGTGACTCGAAACATTCATCAAAATTTGCGGTCTTAGTTGTTGTTGTATTTACAAAAAAAAAGGAAAAAAGGCAAAGACAGCAAGCAAAGCAAACACACAACTTTCTGGTGAGTATTATAGTGTTCGTACTCGAATCACACTTATTTTGTGATTCTTGTAAATGTTGTATCATACATGTTGTTAAGTATGAGTACGATGAGTACTTCAAACTTTAAATATGCGTAGATGTTCCATGATATCAATATAAGTATGATTCGTATAAGTATCAGAAATTATGAGTATGATTCGATTCTACTCATCCTCTGGAATACTCATTCCTGATCTTTGGTGTACTGGCAATTGTTTGAGTCAGTATATGTATTTAAAAGGCGATTATATTGTACAATTTAATTTGAAAAAGTGATTTTATTCAATTCCTTTAGATTGTAGAACATATTAATATTGTACAATGTATTGTTTAATAACTTTATTTATCGGCCAAAAAAAAAAAGTAATAAAATCCCAGTTAAGTCTTTACCATATTGTTTCGAGAGTACCATATACATACCGACACTTTTACATTAAAAATAAGTGTTAAACTTAGAAAAAAGGGCCATAAAAACATAAAAGGGATTTAATTTTTAACGCATCCTTAAAATGTTATTTATTGGCTTTGAAAAAAAAATCGACAGACAAAGAAAAATTTTTTTTTTTAAATTTTATGAATAAATCAACCCATCAACAAAGGGGTAAAAGAAAAAGGGGTGTATGTGGCATTCAGAAAATAAATACAAGTTGTGCGGATGTATGTATGTGTCAGCGGATTAAATGGTTCAAAATATTCTCTGACAGACATCATTCGAAGCTCCATTGAGAGGCAAGACTTTGATGACTTTTGTAATAAAATACCGAAGATGATGATAAAAATGTAATCCATGCAGTAATAAAAAATGGATTCGCCTCTATTTTCTTTTCTTTTTTTTATTCTGTAAAGTCAACATTTAAAATGGGATTGGTTGGTTTCGAAACCATAAAAACCAGCTGCGTAGAAAACGAGATCTATCGGGGTAGGGTGATTGCGATGAAGGAGTTCTTGTTCTTGTCAACTACAAATGGTGTTGATTTGCAAACTTTTTAAATTTCAATTTTATATTCGAAACATATGTTGATTTCTTAATAATACGCAGTTAAATTTTTATTGTATTTTTCTATGAAAATTGTAAACTTATGTATGTATGTACTTATGTATGTACGAGAGTAATATATGACGAATGATATAAAAGTATCAGTTTACAATAAAATTAAACGTTACGAAAGATTAAGTACTTACTGTACTTAATTGGCCATTTTGCGCGCCTACGCTAGTTGGTCACACCAATCGATGACAGGGCTTCCTCGATTTGGTCCTTCCAACGCAAACAAGGTAGTCCTCTCCTCCGACTTCTGTAGATCCCCGCATCAAATACTCGTCTGGCCATTCGAACGACATGGTCGAGCCAGCGCAGGCTCGCTGTTGGATCGGATGCGGAAATCAACGCCAACTCGCACTGGACTGAGTCTCTTCATCATTTTGGTTGGTACGTTAATGAGCAAAAATGGCCTATTTAGGGCTCAGAAAACAAACACGTGGTCTTACACAAGCCATTACGAGTGACTGTCGTCATTGGCATATATTTCTTTGAAGATGATGACGTTGTAATCATTACAGTCAAGGGAGACACCTATCGCATCATGATAACCGATAGTTTTGTATTCGTTCTTCATGGTATTGGTGTGAACTTGATCAATTGATTATTTGAACGTAATGTGTTCGAATGTGATTAAGAATGTGGTAAATAAAACAAATATTTACCGATGTAGGGTGTTATACCGTTACGTTTTTACCTTTAAAAAACATTTAAAATGTGAGTTCGTAGATTGCAAATGAAATAAACATAAATTTGTTGTTTAGTTTTAAATAAAATTCTTTATCATTCACACAATTCTGTGTGCCACTGTTCACAACTTTATGTAAACAACAACAATTTTCTTTTTTTTTGTTATTCCTCTGTTTATACCCTTTGCATAAACAATAACAATTACTAGACAATTATTCGACTGATCTTTGTAACGGAGATCTTCAACCCACGAGTACTCTCTTCAAACACACCGCTTCTTCACACAATACTGACTGAACTGAGAGTAAAAAGGTCTTATGAATCTTCTTGAAGGCAAATGTTCATGACTTCGCCTTCTCAAAATCTCTATAAACGTAACCATCATTGTTTTCATTTATTATTGTAGTGTTGTTTGTGTATTTCGTTAACATTTATTCTTGTAGTGTTTGTTGTTGTATTTTTGTTTACTTGTTTACTTGTTTACCATTTTTTTATGCTTTGTTGTGATATTAAGCAGTATGAAATCTTTGTTTACTGCATTGTTTTGTTTTTGTAGCTTTTGTTTATAATTTTAATGTTAAGTGATGTAAAAGCATAACACCAGTATCTAGATTGCTTTTATTTTCGTAACAATACAACTGTTACTTGCCTACTTATCTTACATTTTGTCTAATAATGAAATGTTATTTTCTGTTTGTCTATTTGATTTAATTACAGCACATAGGTACTAAATTTCTGTCAACTACAAGTACATATTAATGCCCGTGGAGATTATTGAAAGTACCAAATATATCAAAACCAAAACAATGTTGATGAGATGTGTTCACTTAAGTATCATATAAAAAGGATAAAAACATGCACTTGAAACTTGTCTTTCGTTTAACACTACTACATACACATTACGATATAAACCACATAATTATGGTTTTTGTTTTCGACAGTTATAAATTAAAATCATTTAATTCATATACACACTCAACTCATATACGTACACCTTGTATGTACATACGTAACTCACAAATGTATTAAATTTGTATGTACATAGAGGTACATTTGCAAGGCATATATACAATATTTAAAAGCATTTATTGTACTCACCGTATTTAAGTGTTTGTTAATGCTTTGCATGGCTACAGGTTACACGTAATTTTTTTATAATACTGTGGGGTTTTATCTTCTTTCTTATTTTATTAGTCATTTCAAGTGCAAAGGACCACTTATATTATGCCTGAGTTGTATACTGATAGAAAAGTAAGTAAGCACATATCCATATACAGAATATGGTCATTAATGTGCCTTTATTTCAAGTAATTATTCATCAGTTGAAAAAAGATACCTTCCTACGAAATAATAAAAAGCAATACGTGTCCCTCCCAATACTGTTACCTATTTTAATTTTGATAGGAAATTCGTGTTAAGAAAGTTCAGTCAGGATTACGGCCTAGCTTCTCATACCACTTGTGTTGTGTGAGTTAGTTTTATAAATGAGGGGCAAGACTTACAGTTTAAAGACGACTCTTAACGACAGATTTTTTAGATAAACTTTTAATGGCAATTTTATTTACTCTCAGAGTTTTTTCCAGAAATCTGCTGACCGGAAGTTCATTTTTCGTTTTGATGTCTGACCTGGGGTTTGAACCGCCGCCTTACGTCTAATAACCCAACACACTACCTACTAGACTACGGCGACTTCAAGAAAATTGAATAGTTGTTTGTAAAATAGAGTTTGGTCAAAACCAATAACTTAAATCATAAAATATTTGATGAAATATACCAGAGATCAGCAATAAATCGTTTTTTCGCTACTCATACGCACTCATGAAATTTTGAATATAAGTGAGTCAACAATATTGAAATTTAACTATGTATTCTGATTCATTCATACTCACCGCAACGTTGATTTATAAGTACAAGTTGCAATGAGTATGCGTACAACGTTGACATCAAACTCATACTATTCGAAATATGTTTGATTCATAAGCCTACCCATTCAGATTCATAACTTTAGAAAGTGATTCAAGTGACTCGAATCATTCATACATACATAATTGGCCATTACAACCCTTCAGTCAGGATTACGGCCTAGCTTCTCAACACCACTCATATTGTGTGTGTTCATTTTATACATGAGTGGCAGGACCTACAGTTTAAAGTCGACTCCGAACGACAGATTCTTTTTGAGAAAATTTTCATGGCAATTTTATTTACTCTCAGAGTTTTTGCCAGAAATCTGCTGAGAGGAAGACGCCGAAGAAATATTTTTTCATATTTCGTTTTGATGTCTGACTGGGGATTTGAACCCTGTCTTCGTGTCTAATGAGCCAACACACTTTCTACTAAACTACCGCGACTTGCTAGATTCATAACTTTAGAAAAATACTCATAATACTTATAAATGATTTGAGTGACTCGAATCATTCATTAAAATTTACAGTCTTAGTTGTTGTTGCCTTTACAAAAAAAAAAAAAAGGAAAAAGATAAAGCAGTAAGCAGAGGAAACACATAACCTTCTAGAATTGTAGAATCGTACACAAAATAAGTGTGATTCGCTTACACGTGTTGTTAAGTATGAATATGATGAGTACTTCAAACTTTGAATATGAGTAGAGGTTCCATAATATTAAAATAAGTATGAATGAATATAATTATCAGAAATTATGAGTATGATTCGAATCTACTCATCTTTTTGAATATTCATTGCTGATCATTGGTCCATATGTGTCAAAGTAATAAAATGTGAAAGTGCTACATTTTTAGAGTTGTTTTTCTTTTAGCATGCACTGTACTATACTTTAATATGCAAAAACTTAATTACTGTAAATTACTTCATAAGTTTAATTATTTTTAATTAAGTTTTTTAATTAAATTTATTTGCGGTAGTTTCTATATTGTAGTATCTGTTAATTTTTAACAAAATATAGCCAAGGAGAACGGATTCTGGTTTGAATAAAAACAAAACAAAGTCGAATACAACAATAAAGATGAACAAAAAATTCAATTCTTAAAAACAGGTACAACAAGATATGATTTTTATTCGAAAAAAATAATAATAAAATAAATTAATACTATTTTAAAAATTCAATCTACCATGTTGTTGTTTTTGTTGTTTTTATTTATTTATCATTTTATTGCATTATTGTAAGACAACAGCGATGAGTAAACAAAAAAATATGAGAGTGATGGAGTTTTAAAAAGTAATAAAACACGATAAAATTTAACAATCAAATCAATAGGAAACAATAAAATATTAAATGAATATTGAATTGAATACCTCTGCCTACCTGTCCTTTAAACCACAATACCATATCGTATTATCTACCTCTAGCTCATGAAGTATTATGTCTTGCCATACAAACTTATTGTATTACAAGTGCATACAATGGCAAATATGGGGTATTTAACCACTGCAAATAGAATACAATTCAGCATTTAAAAATAAATATTTCAAATATTGTTGTTGACAATTTACTATGATTAGATATCCTCCAATAGTTTCTATTATTTAGTCTGCATTGAGTAAATATTTTCTACCTGTTTCTGTACCTTTATTTTCGTCTTTGGAATAATCAATTCCACGATAAAACATACAAAACAAAATAAAAACGAAATAATTTTATTGTTTAGATTGTGTTAAAGGTTTTACTCCGCCCTTCGTATAATTGTTTTCAAATTTTTAAAGTCTTATTTTCTCTCAAAGCAGACACAAAAGGAAGAGAAGTTTAAAAAACAGTTGAGGTCATGATCAGCAGAATAGATCTATTGAGTTAAGGTTTGTACGTTAACCTTCAATAGAAAGCAACGATCAATCAAGAATCACTGTTTATTAAAATGGGAACACGAAAACAAATATGATTTTTCAAAACAACAAAGAAAAATTAACAAAAAAAAAAAAAAATAGAAAATATAATATTAATAACATTAAAATACTAATTTTTGTGATATTTAGGGCCATTATTACAACTTGCCGTTTTCCATTTCGATTACAATACTATTAAAATTTTAAAGTACAAAATTAAATGAAAATTCTAAATAAAATTACAATACGTAAATTATCAAACACGAATACAAACACAATACAATATAAAGAGATGAGATATAAAGTAATAATAATTTAAAATTACGTTAAAATTAATATAATTTTTCAAAATGTTCTAGGTTTACAAGTTTAAAAATATTCCTACAAATTTCCATAAGTTTCTTCGTTCTTTTATATTCTTCAATGTTTTCTACATACTTCAATTAATTATATTCTTCCATAAACTCACACATTCTTCCGTAAACTTCTTTTTTCTTCTATAAGCTTCAACTTCTTTTCTCTTCTGTACACTTCAATCTCTTTAAACTTTTATTTTCTTCTATAAACTTCTAAATTTTCCTCACATTTATGCGTTTCTCTCGCAAACATCACACTTCTTTAAATTATACATACATACTTTAGATAATTTCATCGGCTTTTCATTTCATCTTCACATGGATCAGGACATTGAGTAACTTACAGAGTTTGTCCTTAATTTACAGAGTTTGTCCTTCTTGATATTTAGTTTATCTCACAGAGATCGTCGTTTGAATGTCAAAATTTGACTCACAGAGATCGGCTTTCTTGATATTTAATTTAATTTCACTGCACTACACGTTTTCGGTAGAATCCTTTAAATTTGCACAACGGTCTTTTTTCTTGCATTTAGGCGATTAACAGCTTGTGAGTATCTTTTCCTTTGTATTTTTGTTTGCTTTTAATTTGTCAATCCCGGTTGAGCCCCCAATTTGTAGGATCAAAAATGGCTTAATTTATATTTAACGATATAAATTGGTTTTTTTTTAAATAAATTTATTATGTTTAACAAATGTTTTTTTTACAAAAGAATAATTTAAAACAATTATATTTTATTTTATTTATATTCAAAATTGAACTGCTTGGCTCGGCTGCCAAATATATAATAATTTTAATTGTCTGTTTTTTTTTTTATTGAAAAACTATTTTTTCAAACTCGATCAAGTATTTAAGTTTTATTATGTTTTATGTTTTTCAGTCCGCTTACTAAATTTATTTTAGTTCAGTTTTTTCTTTAACCCTACGGGATCGCCTTAATCCTTTCGGGTGCGATCCCACATTCGGCCCTATTGACGCATCATTCGACCCGAATGATATGCTCTTCAAGTGCGATCCCACATTCGGCCCTCCTGACAAATCATTCGACCCGAATGATGTGTTTTTCAAGTGCGATCCCACATTAATATCGTTCCAAGCATTAAATATTTTCATTTTATTTCCATTTTACAGCAGAAACACTAAAGCCCATAAGTGATAATTTGTGCAATAGAAGTTTATGATTCAATTTATCAAATGCTTTGCCAATATCTTGTTTACAAATGCAAATCATTGCTGACCGGCTTCGGTGATAGAAAAAAATTCCTAATGATGCGTCAACTGACTTTTATGTACGACTCTTAATGAAAGATTATTGTTTTCACAAATACAGTAAATTATCTACAGACTAGACTAGTTTTTCTGCTAGTGTTGGCATACAACTTGTTCGTTATTCATGGTATTGCACTGTTTACAAAAGTGAAAAATGTTTTGTTTTTCAAAAATATTTTGTATTATAATGAAGACGTTGGACAACAGTTGCGGTTAATCAACTCAAACTTTCTGTGCCAAAACAACAAAAAAAAAAAATGACACAAAAAAGCAAAAACAATATTAAATATTCTATTATTATTAGAAAAAAAAACAAAAAAAATATTTGTTTATTTTATAGAAAAGGCAAAACAAAATATTTATTTTGTGAACTAAATTTTACTGCAAAATTCATTTTTCTATACATTATTATTATAATTTATTCTTTTAATTTTAATTCTTTTTGTCTTTGTTTTTGCATCCACAAATATAAAATGATGTGTCTTTTATTTTTAACAACAAATTATCTAGCAGACAGACTCGTACGTATATGGTATATTTATATCAGTAATGCAAAATAGAAATTTTAAAATGGTACTGAAAAAGTACTTTTTTTGCATCAAATAGTACTTTTGAAAAGATACATACATACATATATAATTGGCTATTACAACCCTTCAGTCAGGATTACGACCTAGCTTCTCACACCACTCATGTTGAGTGCGTTAATTTTATAATTGAATGGCGGGACCTTCTGGTTAATGTCAACTCGGAACGACAGATTTTTGAGAAACTTTTTCATGGCAGGTTTATTTACTCTCAGAGTTTTTGGCAGAAATCTGCTGAGAGTAAGTCGCCGAAGGGCCGACGAAAATCCTCTACCAAACCCTCCACGTGGGTGTCGGCTGGTAATGGTGGTTGCCCGATAGGGTGTCCATCAGCTAAGGGGGGAGACCACACTCACTTGATCGCAGGATCGGATGAGCTGTGGCTCTCACCATAGGATAGAGGTATGGGCTGGACTAAGGTGTTATACGACCCGTGCCGATAGTCAGCCTGGCTGGGGGCCCATCAAAAATATCCCAGTCGCTAACGGAGTATCCTGGATACCGGGCGACCTCCAGGATTAACCAGCCTTACCTGGGCACAGCGGATCCCTGCTCAGGCGGACCTTCCCCTTATCCGCAACTCGTGGGACCAAAAATGAATGAAAATATATGTAAAAATGAAAATCTGAAAAACGAGAACGGAACTCGTAAAAATCCGCGTACGGGTGTTAAGCCGACGCCCGTCTCTACAAAAGAGTTAAAAGGCTTGGTTGATGCTAAAGCAGACCAAGAACCCAGTACCTCAAAAGACAGCACGCAAGAACAAGCCAAAAGTGTCGGCCTTTCAAAAAGCGAGGTTGCTCCAAAAGCCGGACCTTCGTCCAGCAAGAGTGGCCTTAGCAATACAAAGGTTGACACGGCTCCAAGACTGAAAGAATCGAAGCAGCGGTACAGGGAGCGATTGAGCGCAAAGCGGGTTCTAGACAGGATCTCCAAGATCCCAATAGATAACCGCACGCAGCGCGAAGTACAATCACTAGCCTGGGCCAAAGAAAAGCTCGAAGATCTTGAAAAAACGTCGGACAAGGAGACGGCTGTCAAAAGACAGCGATCTTCTGAAGCCGACGTACCAGGAGCTAAAAAACCACGCAGCTCGCAACGCACCAACATCTTATACAGTGAGGTGCTAAAAGACAGCATTGAGATGGCGGTTGTAGATCGCTCAGATCCAGACGGCAGTATTACACCGTCGAACTGGAGACTTGTAGCAGACGCCCTTGCGGACGTCTTTCTAGAAGTAATGGAGGAGAATCCGGGACCAGTTCCAGTTTACCAAATGTGTGGCTGGCACCAAGGACACGTGAAATTAGTAACGTGCGCCGATAAGAGAGCCCTGGATCTCTTCTCCATCGCCATAAAGAGGGTAGGTGAAATCTGGAAGGGCGCTAAACTAGAAATAGTACCCAAGGATGACATCCCTAATAGACCCAGAACACGCTCTTGGATACCCTTAACTCCAAAGGAGCCAGAAAAAGTACTTAGGATAATAAAAATGTGCAATCCGAAGTTACCAACACACAATTGGAAGATTGCAAAACTAGAGGAGCGCCATGGATCTCGCTGTGCGACTATCATAGTCAATCAGGAATCCCTGGAGCACCTAGCAAAATCCAATGGTGTGGTGGCCTTCGGATTTGAACATATTATCCTTAAAGTATACAAAAAGGATAATCGCCCCATGGAGTCGAGTGACAACGCCCCTCAGGGGGATAAGCCACAAGACGAACACATGGGCGAATCGGATGAAGAAGTAAAGGAGGGTGACAACCTTACGGCATCCTCGACACAGATCCATAGCCGATCCAGAGTTAGCTCTTTCTCTTCCACTGGATCGGATATAGCATCTGTCTTTGGTATGCTGCTGAGGGAATCTCAACTCCTAGACGAGGCTGATCAGGAAGATGATGGCCTGGATACAACGATGGTGGAGAGGAAAGAGGATGAAACAGACCATGGTCCGAGTAATCCAAATAAATCTCCATCACTCTAAGGCAGCATCGGCTGCACTGCTTCTCCGGCTGGCGAACAGAGGAGAAGACATCGCCCTAATTCAAGAACCATGGTCTGTGGCCAACAAGGTTTGTGGATTAAGGCTCAAAGATTACAGGCTGGTACATGCCAAACTTATAGGTAGGCCCAGATCCTGTATACTAATTAAGAATAACTTAATAGCATATTTGCTCCCTTCTTTCAGTAATGAAGACCTAACTACGGTTACGACGGAAATAAATGGAAGGCAGTATTGGATCTCCTCCAGTTACATGCCACATCCAGCAGAAGATCCTCCACCAGATCCAGTTAGAAGACTGGTCACCGAAGCCAAGCGCGCTAAAGTTGGCCTGCTCATTGGATGCGACGCCAACTCTCACCACACCATATGGGGCAGCACGGACGTCAATGAACGGGGTGAGTCACTATTTGATTTTATAATCTCAAATGATTTAATGATATGCAACGTGGGTAGCACGCCCACGTTTGTAACCAAAAGCAGAAAAGAGGTATTGGACATAACCATTGCCTCGAGAAGTAGTTATGAAGAGGTCAAAGACTGGAGGGTCTCTGAGGAGCACTCCTTCTCTGACCACAGATACATAGAATTCTCTCTAGACAGGGAGACTAGAAGTATGAGGACGGTTAGGAATCCCAGAAACACGAATTGGGATGTCTACGATCGTCTTGTCAATCTGGGCATGGGTCCACTTACGCGCAGTAGAATTGATAGTGTTTCGGAACTGGAAGCTACTGTGGCTGTCTTTACGAAGGTCATATTAGGGGCTTTCAAGAAAGCATGTCCAAAGAGGGTCATCAGAGGGGGGCACAAACCTCCCTGGTGGAACCGAGACCTGGACAGGCTCAGGAAAGAGTCACGTAGACTTTTTAACGCGGCAAGGAAATCCGGTAATGCGGAACATTGGGTGCTATATAAGGTGTCCCTAGGCGACTACAAGAGAGCCTTGAGACGCGCCAAGAGAGATTCGTGGAGAAGCTTCTGTAGCAATATGGAAACTATCAACGAAACCTCCAGGCTAAGGAAGATTCTTGCGACAACGGCCTTTGTGCCGAGTGTACTGCAAAAGGCGGATGGTTCATGGACCAACTCGGAAAAGGAGACTTTGGAGCTCCTCGTGAACACGCACTTTCCAACGGGACAAAACCTGGAAATGCAGGTTAGGGTCGTGGAAAGCGGTTCACAGGAAGACTACTATTCAATCATGTCTGTAAGGGCAATCAAATGGGCAATAGATGGATTTAAACCGTTTAAATCTCCGGGTCCAGACGGAATATATCCGGCCCTACTACAACGTCTGAAACTGGAACACATCGCGATACTTAGAGAGATGTTTTCTGCCAGTTTTCGGCTAAATCACATACCATCGGAGTGGTGCAAAGTGGGAGTTGTCTTCATACCGAAGGCAGGGAAAAACTCTCACACCTCACCTAAAGATTTCAGACCTATAAGTCTCTCTTCTTTCCTGCTGAAAACCATGGAGAGACTCATTGATGTTAAACTACGCCAGGCCTTAGACGGGAATCTGCTATCTAGGCAACAGCATGCGTACAATAAGGGAAGGTCTGTTGACACTGCCCTACACAGCCTGACGTGTTCAATAGAAAAATCGCTTGCACGAAAGGAGTATACCCTGGCTGTTTTTCTGGACATAGAAGGAGCCTTCAATAACGTGGAACTGGATGCTATTTCCGGCGCACTAAGAAGACTGAATGTACAGGACACTCTGGTGAACTGGATATCCAGACTACTATGTGGAAGAACAATCTACCCGACACTAGGGTGCTCGCTCATCACCAGAGAAGTGGGAAGGGGAACTCCACAGGGTGGAGTACTCTCCCCTCTCCTATGGAACCTTGTGATGAATGAGCTGCTAGTGTTGTTAGAAAACGTGGGATGCGGGGCGATTGCCTATGCGGATGACGTAGTTCTCACGGTTTCGGGCAGATTTGTCGACACTATCAGAGACAGGATGCAACTTGCCCTAGGAAGGGTTAGAGAGTGGGCATCTAGTCGTGGCTTGGGTGTAAATCCCGGAAAAACGGAGGTCGTACTCTTCACGAGAAAATACAAGCCTCCATCTTTCCGTCCACTGAGATTGTATGGGGCGGAACTTGAACTCAAGGATGAAGCAAAATTCTTGGGCCTTATCCTGGATAGAAAGCTATCGTGGAAACCAAACATCACTAACAGACTGAAAAAAGCCTCCATTGCCCTCTACGCCTGCAACAAGGTGTTGGGGAAAAAATGGGGCCTTAGACCTAGGATGACTCACTGGATCTACACAGCGGTGGTCAGACCTATCCTGACCTACGGATGCCTGGTGTGGTGGGAATCCCTGAATAGGACAACGAATTTAAACCTGATACGCAGGTTACAACGATCTGCGTGTATGATTATAAGTGGTGCCCTGCGCACTGCTCCGACGATCGCTCTGGAGATGATCCTATACCTTCTACCACTAGACCTATACTGCAGGGGTGTGGCGGCTAGGGTAAGTAGGCGTCTTTGGGCGACTGGACAATGGCATGCATCGAGCATTGGTCATACAAGGATACTTGAGGAAACTGATATTGCCGGGAGCATTGACTATATGACACCGCGATATGACTTCTCAATAAACTATAGAACTTCCATCCCGAAAAGGGAGGACTGGAGGAAAGGTGCGGTGCATCCCGCGGGGAATGCCGTACAAATCTACACCGATGGCTCCAAATTGGAGGGAGCCGTTGGAATTGGTATCTATTCGAAATCAATTGGAATATCCAAGTCTATAAGGCTACCAGATCACTGCAGCGTTTTTCAGGCGGAAGTGTCGGCAATTCAGGCTGCGGTGAAAATTATTGTGGACAAAAATGTTCACAGGCGAGAAATCACCATACTTTCCGATAGCCAAGCGGCCATCAAGGCACTGGATTCTAGTGTAATAAACTCAAAGACGGTGAACGACTGTCGCAGATGTCTCAATGAGATGGCGAGCCGATATGATGTCTGTATTACATGGGTACCGGGACATAGAGATATTCCCGGCAACTGCAGAGCGGACCAACTGGCCAGAAAGGGTACGACCATCGAACCCTCTGATGAATTCTCTACATTAGGGATCCCTTTGGATACCTGCAAGCGTATAATTGACAATGCAATCGTGGACCTTGTCAACAGAAGGTGGGCGGCTTCGGATAAGGGCAGAACAGCGCAAAAAATCTGGCCAAGGCTGGATAGGAGGCGCACGACGGCTCTGCTTGAACTCCAAAGAAGCAGGCTCAGCGCTGTTGTCGGGGTTATCACGGGGCATTGCATTATAGGAACGCATGCGAGGCGTATTGGACTAGGACACCTCGCGAATGATTTCTGCAGAAGCTGTGGAGATGAGGAAGAGGAAGAAACTGTTCTTCATCTACTGTGCACATGCCCGGCACTTGGTCAAAGGAGAAAAAGACACCTGGGTGCCTACTACATGGAGGACCTAGCTGAACTGTCATGCACGGATATTGGCAGTCTGAATCGCTTCATCGGAAGCTCCAAGTGGTTCCTGGAATAGGGGAAATGTGGCACTGTGGTATCACAATGGGCCCGGATTGCGGCCTAAGTGTGTCCGCTCATGATTGCATCGAGAGGACTGCCACTTCTACCTACCTACCTACCTAAGTCGCCGAAGAAATATTTTTTTCCATATTTCGTTTTGATGTCTGGCCTGGGGCTCGAGAATTCGGGCTTTACGTCTGTCTAATGAGCGAACACACTACCTACTAGACTACGGCGACTACATACATACATAATTGGTCATTATAACCCTTCAATCAGGATTGCGGCCTAACTTCTAACACCACTTACGTTTTGTGTGCTAATTTTATACTTGAATGGCGGGACCTACAGTTTAATGTTGACTCCGAACGACAGATTTTTGAGAAACTTTATCGTGGCAATTTTATTTCTTCTCAAAGTTTTCGCAGAAGGAAATCGCCAGAGAAATATTTTCTTCATATTTCGTTTTGATGGCGATGTCTGCCATTTCCTTTGAATCGTGTAGTAAGCCAGCACATTCCTACTAGACTATTTATTTATTTATATTTGATACACATACAGGACAAAAACAGCTGATTCGGAACGTATACGTAAAAGCCCCTTTTAGTAAGGTCGATGGAACGTAATGTAACATACGTTCGTTTGAAGAGCAATGCAAATGCTTATCGAAATTCCATTACGGTTCGGCAAGCGTTTTCATTGCTTTTCGTATTCTAAAAACCAAAGTACGTTCCGTATACGTTTGGCTAACCGGTGCTAAAGCCTAATTCTACTCTAGCATTGCGTGAAAAGCGCAAGACATAAGATATGTAATAATAAAAAAAGTACTGAAAGCGTAGCAGCGGTACTGCTATATTTTTGAAATGAAAAAATACTGAAAAAAGTACAAAAGTACTGAATTTTTCAACACTGATTTATATCGTTGGTCTCATGTAGAAAGGCCCAAACTCAAACTTTTTTCGAAATTGATTTTTTTTGTGATTCCAATGCATTTAACACAAATACACATTGGAATCACAAAAAAATAAGTTTGGAAAAAATGTGAGTTAGGGCCTTTCTACATGAGACCAACGATATACAACATTTATATGTATGTATGCCTGTATGTCTATGAAATAAACAAACAAATCATATTTTACGGATTATGAAGAAATTTATTTGAAATTTTAATTCAGTGCTCTCTATTTTGTTTATTTTGTTTGTTTCTTCATTCACTTTGTATGCATGTATGTATGTACAAATATCCATATGCATTTTATTGATGATTTGTCAATAATGAAAAAAATTAAATTTTTTTTTAAATTAAATTGTCTGTATTATATGGAAAATAACACCTAAAATAATTGTTCAAAAGCCTTAAATTAGTTTGGAAAAACGTGATATCGCATAATGGATTTCTATTTTAATTAAATTTCAATAAAATTAGAATGAAAAACAAATTTGTGTCAACAAAAAGTGTTAAATTTTGGAAGTTATTGTGTCACTGAATACATACATAAATTTGTTTGTATTATTTCGTTTGTTGCACGCCCTCCCATACACTGTTACAAAAGAATGGTTCGAACGTTTAGTGAATAAGAAAGTTTTTACAAAAACAAATACTTAAAAATTCTCTTTAATATCGAGTACTTTTAAAAACAATTGAAATTATGTGTGGTATTACTAATAAACAATTTCCAATATTTACAGAATAAGTTTACTTACAACCTCAGATAACGTTTACGATATTGTTATAATTGAGATATTTGGTGGTGGCATTGACCCTGTATGTGATTATCTTCTTTGGTAGCGCTCTTCAGATGTAAAATTGATAAAATATACTCCAGAAAGTTGACTGATTCCTTGGTCACACAGTAACACATTACACAAACGGTGAATAAAGGATTTATAAAGCATTGCAAAAAAATCGTTTGATGATCCATATCAGAGATCAGCAATTAATCGTTTTTTCGCTAATCATAAGCACTCATGAAATTTTGAATATAAGTGAGTGAACAATATTGAAATTGATCTACTCTGATTCATTCGTACTCACTACAACGTTGATTTATAACTTCAAGTACTTCAAACTTTGAATATGAGTAGAGGTTACATGACATTAAAATAAGTATGAATACGTATAAGTATCAGAAATTATGAGTATGATTCGATTCTACTCATCTTTCTGATTACTCATTAATGTACATCATACTTAACAATACGCATGATGTTGTTGATTTCGACTCTCCTTTACTCACTAGAAGGTTGTGTGGTTCCTTTGCTTGTATTTCTTCTTTTTCCTTTTTTTTTGTTGTAAATGCAACAACAACTAGGACTGTAAATTTTGATGAATGATTCGAATCACTCAAAGCATTTATGAGTATTTTTCTAAAGTTATGAATCTAAATGAGTAGGCGTATGAATCAAACATATTTTGAATGGTATGAGTTTGATGTCAACGTTGTACTCATACTCATTGCAACCTGTACATATAAATCAATGTTATAGTGAGAACGAATGAATCAGAGTAATTAAATTTCAATACTGTTGACTCACTCATACTCAAAATTTCATGAGTACTTATGAGTAGCGAAAAAACGATTCATTGCTGATCCCTGGTATACATTAATTTGATATCTGAGGTCTATTTCGTATTCAATATTTTGAATCTAATTGTAAATCATTCTAGACTAGTTGAATGAGGAAATGTTTTCGGTATAATCTCACACCCACATTTACAACAAATTATAATAAATTGAGCAGATTTTTTTTTACGAGTGTATCTAGCCTATTCTACAACTCACTAAAAATAAAAAAACAGACAGACAGACAGACAGTGAATAATTAAAATATTCGGCAAACGTTTTTTGTTGTTTTTCTTTTCTTTTTTGGTGAAAATGTTTGTTTACAAACATAATATATATTGATGAACAACATGGTGGGTTAATATCTACCAAATTTGAAAGGCTTGTGGATCATAAACACAAGTATATTTGTGACTACATGTGTGAATGTTTGTGTGTATGTACTATATATATTAGGTATAGTTGTAATATCAAACATAATACGAGTATAATTCAATGAAATAATTAAAATAATATACGCAACATAATTCGTATCGCTTTTAATAGCATTTCCAAAGACATTCTGTTGAAAACGTAGAATATGAACAGATAGAGAAGAAGAAGAAAAAAAAAACACGACAAAACACATCATCAGTATGCTACACGCGACATTAACACCTACAACCGACAGATACCTAGAGACTTTTATGGGAAGTTGTTTTCAAAATCAAAACAATAAACAATAATAAATCCAAAATCTAAACAAACAAAAACGAAAAAGTCTTGACGAAAAATAATTCTCATTATGCCACTCTGATTATTGCTATTTGCCTAATTATATGCACGTCACTAACCCTTTAAGAAGAAATGGTAATTTAAATGTACCAAAAGGTGCGATATGCACGTAAATCGCAATAAACGCCATTATTGAAACAAAACAAAGTTGTTGAAACAACCAGCTGTCAAATGAATATTGCGTATATTATGCCTGAACACTTAAAATATTTTACTCAATAAACCGAATATTGACTCAATAAAAGTGCATGTCTGAACATAGTATAAGGCATTAAGTATCAGTTTAAATTTGAACTGACAGTACCAATTACAGTAAAAATTTCAAGTTTAGCGCGAATTTACGAATCATACGTACATAATTGGTCATTACAACCATTAGTCGGGATTACGACCCAGTTTCTCACACCACTTATGTTGTGTGTGTTAATTTTATTTATATATGAGTTGCAGGACCCCAAGTCAGACATCTCCAACCAAATAAAATACGAAAAACATTTCTTCGGCGACTTCTTCTCGGCAAATTTCTGGCAAAAACTCTGAGAGTAAATAAAATTGCCATGAAAAGTTTCTCAAAAAAATTTGTCATTCGGAGTCGACTTTAAAATGTAGATCCCGCAACTCATGTATAAAATTAACACCACAACGTAAGTGGTGTGAGAAGCTAGCTCGTAATCCTGGTTGAAGGGTTGTAATGACCAAATATGTATGTATGTATACCAAACTGCAGTTTCCTTGATGACTGACATTCAAGAACAACACTCTCGAGTTTTGGAAACTCAATAAAATCATACTCCTGCAAAATGAAATGCATTCATTGCTCTTCTATATGCACATGGCACATATCAGGCAAACAATTAGGATATTTCAAGTAGGATATATCAGCAAATGGGGGTATCATGTGTGAGTAACATCGAACTATCGGTGAATAGATTTTCCAACAAAAGCGTGATCTAAGTTTACAGAAAATACCAAAACGAATAAGATTGGCATCAAATTCTAACTAGCATCTAATGTCAGCACCTTATTCATCATAAATGAATGAATATATTTGAGAAAACTAGAAAATAGACGAACTTCAACTCCGCTTGGGGAACTCGCTGTGTTCAAACTGTTGGCACCGTTTATAGGATGCGGAAGAAGTTTAGCTATAGTTATATTGGCTTATTTTATATATTTTTTCCTAGACATTACATTTAAGAAACGGGTCATTTGGCATGCTTAGATAGGAATAGTCGCCGTAGAGTGGTAGGTAGTGTGCCGGACAGACCGACGGTTCTTCGGACGGCTATTGCCGTTATTCCACATGGTGAACTTCGCTTTGACGGCTGTAAACGCAACGTGTTAAATAATAAAGTAACAACATACATACAGTTTTAAGATTTTAGTAATGTTATGAAGAAAAATTAATAATATTTTGTTACCTATATTCGGTATTGAATTTGTATTTACATATTACAAGATAAATACCAATTTTATCCTGGTCATGCATTTAAGACATAGGCATAATATAACACTATTCTCAACGTTAAGCTCAGCTTCATAAAAAAAAATCCTAGTATTTAGTGACAAATCCTTTATTTTTGATCACAGCAGCACATCTCCTGGGTAAACTTTCGACTAATGCCACACAACGTTGCTTTGGAATCGCATACCAAGCCTTTTGGATTTCTTCCCCCTCAAATGAGAATGTGATATGGTAACCCATGTTTCAACCGTATCTAGTTTAATACAAACGAAAGATTTCTTAAAGTCGACAGATTCTTGTTGTTACAATATTAAAATTAACAACAAAATGTTATCCAAACAAAAATAAAGTCATTAAAAATGATTTTTAATATCGATCTCCTAAAAATGTACCTAATTTTTATATTCTTTAATATAGTTTTTAATATATTATTATTTTTTTTGTTCGCATGAATTGTTATGTTTTATTTGTTTTACATGTTATCAAAACTAAAATAAAAACATTAAAAATGTTTTATAATATTGATCTCTTTAAAATGTACCTCATTTTTATATACTTAAATGAAATGTTTTGTTTATTTTTGGTTTAAATGTTTATATTTTGTTTGTTCGCATGAATTGTTATGTATTATTTGTTTTGTTAAAGCTTGAATAAATTATTTAAAAAAAATTAAAAAATGTTACTTTAATATAATTTGAAAAGAAGGAAAATTCGCGTAAAAATATGAATAATTCAAAATTTGATACTTTTTCAACCCGAAAAGTACTTTTTTAAAACTTTTTTGTTACCATTTCATTGGTGTCATTTATCATCCCTGGCTTAGGGTCATTACCATGCATAAATTTCCATATTAGAGGCATATTGTCTTCAGCGAATGGTATCATAGTGTCTGTTATAATATATTTGTAAACATGCTGGTCCATTCTAGAATTTATCTTGCAAATGGGATCTACACCATGCCAGGAAAATGCTGCCCACACCATCACATTTCAACCACCATGTCTGACCGTTTTTAGGGTGTACTTTGGATGATGCCCCAGGTTTGGAGGGTGCCATACGTATTGCTTTCCATCAGAGCCGAAGCGGCAAAACTTCGACTCGTCGCTCCAAAGTATATTTTTCCAAAATATCATGGGTTTCTTGATATTACAGGGTTATGAAAATTATCACAAATAAGTCAGTCATATGTCGTGTCTTAAATTCGTGGCCACCACTGTATATCAAGTTGTCGTAGTCTATAGTAGATAGTATGTTGGCTTATTAGACGTGAGGCCTCGGTTCAAATCCCAAGTCAGATATCTCCACTAAACGAAATATGAAAAAATATTTATTCGGCGACTTTCTCTCAGCACATATCTTTCAAAAACTCTGAGAGTAAATAAAATTGTCATGAAAAGTTTATCAAAAAAATCTATCGTTCGAAATCGATATTAAACTGTATGTCTCGCCGCACATGTATAAAATTAACACACACAACATACTAAGTGGTCTGAAAACCTGGGTCGCAATTCTGGCTTCAGGGTTGAAATGACTGATTAGGTATGGATGTATGTATGCATATATCAGAGATCAGTAATGAATAGTTTTTTCGCTACTCATAAGCACTCATGATATTTTGAATGTAAGTGAATCAACAATATTGAAACTGAGCTACTTTGATTCTTTCATACTCGCTACAACTTTGAGTTGTAAGTACAGGTTGCAATGAGTATGCGTACAACGTTAGCATAAAACTCATAAAATTCGAAATATGTTTGATTCATAAGCCTACTCATTTAGATTCATAAGTTTAGAAAAATGCTTATAAATGATTCGATTGACTCGTATTAGTTGTTGTTGCATTTGCAAAAAAAGACTCATAAGCAAAAAAGACAGAGCAGTAAGCAGAGCAAATACACAACCTTTAAGTGAATATTTTAGTGTTCGTACGCGAATCATACTTATTTTGTGATTCTTGTAAATGTTGAGTCATGGAGAGTCGAAATCAACAACATCATACATGTTGTTAAGTATGAATATTATGAGTACTTTAAACTTTGAATATGAGTAGTACGAGTATGATATTGAAATAAGTATGAATGCGTATAACTATCAGAAATTATGAAGATTCTACTCATCTTTTCGAATACTCATTGCTGATCTCTGGTATATATGTGGGTAAAAATAAGAACACATGAAGTATCGCTAGGTTTAGTCTTAACTCAATTTCAATTCGAGTTTCCTAAATAGCATTTATATTAGAATATAATAAGGATTTTCGGAAAATGTGGCCTATTGGATCTATTTCTTGACGGTATTTGTATTGGTAGAAAAAAGATGAATGATTCAAAATATACGATATTGAATAGCAAATTTCTAAATTTTTCTCTAAGTTCACATTAAAGGGTTAAATGGTTAACCATTTTCTGAAATATTCATTGCCATATACAACAAAGTAAACGATTAAACGAGAGAAAAGTATAAAATTGTTGTTTAGTTATGAATACGCCACCGCACATTTGATCGTGATTTCTAATAAATTAATTCTAAATTTTCTTTATTAATTTATAGATATTTTTATGACTTTTAAAGCCGCTACTAGCCCATATTCACAAAGGTTTAAAGCTTACAATAACAAGAAAAAATAGAAAACAAACACCAAAAAAAAACTATATTTTTTGTTTTTGTTGTTTTTCTAATTTATGCATAAAAAGTTCAAAATTCATTTTTAGTTCGTTAATACGCTTGCCTCGCCTATTCTGTGTGCGCTCTCGTCTCATGTCTCATGTCACCAAATTTGGCTCATCATTGTGTTTGTTTTCGATGTCAGCTATTGTGGTTGTTGTTGTTGCTTTTTTTTTGTCATATTTTTGCTTTTAATTTTAATCGTGCTGTGAATTAAATTGACAACATCAGCATATTAAATTTTATTTTTATTGTTACTGTTATTATATGTTTTGTTATTTTTGTTTTTTTTATATAATTTGTTGTATTATTGTTGTTGTTGTTGTTATTTCTGTATATTTTGTTTAGTATATATGTATGTAGCAGCAATTGTTATTCAAATTTCGTTTGTGAATGTATTGGTAACTTTTGCATGTATTCGCTTACATTGGAACTTGTTTTTATTGTTTACGCCGCCAGTGTATATTAAAATTGACATGAGAGCCAAATTAGAATATCACATACAGTCTATTACAAAAATATAAAAACATTTAATTTTTATTGTTATTGTTCAGGAAATTCATGCCAAACTCTCCAAAAGATTTAAAGAAACACAAAAAAAAATATCATATATTTTTCTTAAGCCACATTTCTTATACAACAAAAGATGAAAATGAAATGAAAATTTAATTTAACTTTCATCTGAAACAAAAAAAAATCTTTTTTAATTGCCATACACTGTAGACATATTAATTTTGAATCGTACGTTACATAAATAATAATTTATAAGTATATTTTCATATAATTGTAATATTTTTTTATATCAAAATCGAGTTACTGAAAAAAAAAAATTATTACAAAAAAAATCGGAATTATTTTTATGGAGCGCCAGTCGTAACAACAAATAAATATTCTAAAAAATAATAATATAAATAAACAGCAGGATCTTTTTAATTAAATGAGTCTTAATGATGTCTTTAATATCTTTAGTCATTGAAATATAGGGTGTTTTTTATAGAGGTATAGAACTTTAAGTTGCAATAAAACAACGATGGATTATTTATCCGAAAGATAATCTTGTGGCATTACATTTTAAATATGATTTCTGGCATATGACCGCCACGGCTGGCGCGGATGTAGTCTAATCTGGACGTCCAATTTTCGATGAGTTTTTTCAACATTTGTGGCCGTATATCGGCAATAACACGGCGAATGTTGTCTTCCAAATGGTCAAGCGTTTGTGGCTTTACCGCATAGATCAATGACTTTACATAGCCCCACAGAAAGTAGTCTAGCGGTGTTAAATCACAAGATCTTGGAGGCCAATTCACAAGTCCAAAACGTGAAATTAGGCGGTCACCAAACGTGTCTTTCAATAAATCTATTGTGGCACGAGCTGTGTGACATGTTGCGCCGTCTTGTTGAAACCACATCTCCTGGACATCATTGGTTATTCAATTCAGGAATGAAAAAGTTAGTAATCATGGCTCTATACCGCGGATGGACTCATTCGGCTCTTCCTCAATGCTACGCTCTACAGCAGCAATAGCTTCTTCTGTACGCACCGTACAGCGTCTCTGGGGATGCGAGTTATTAATAAGAGTAAACGTGGTGCGAAAACGTTCCATGGTTAATCGAATTAACTGCTCTGATGGACGATTTTGTCGACGATAAAATGAACGTAGTGCGCGATACGTTTTCCGCAAAGAACCATCATTTTCGAAATAAAATTGCACTATTTGCAAGCGTTGTTCAGGCGTGAGTCTATTCATGATGAATTGCCAAACCAAACTGAGAATAAATCACTTGACAGCTGTTAAATCGGTCGCCATCTTGAAACGTAATGCCACTTAAAGTTCTATACCTCTATAAAAAAACACCCTTTATATACGAACTGTATATATGTATGTAGTATGGAAGAGTATTTAAAATCTAAAAGAAATGGATACAACTGCATTAGGGAGATATTACTGTATTCTAGGTCATTTTCTGACGTGAGAGATCCAACACCACCAACTTAAATTGAAAATGAGATAAAAAAGTATGAGAAATAAGAGAAAAACCACACGACATATGACATTTCCTGCTGTTGACAATGTTTTTATGTGGCTGAGTCAATTATAATCAAATAACTGTATTTTTAATTGTTCTTATTATTTAGAATGAATGACTCAATCCTATTCGACTTAATTTTGACTTAATATGCTATGGGGTTTGATGAGGTAAACTTGACAAATGCGAATTTTATTCATATTTTTTTCAATGTTTGTGGTAGTAAACTTTAATTAAAAAAATATGAAATAGGTGGTGACAATCTGAAAGTACATTATCTTGTGAAGAGTTTGATCAAACCGCGCAAAAATTACGGTAGTTATTATATATTTTCATATACATATATGTACATATATTTTTTCAAATGAACTTTTAGTTAAAAAAATTTTCAAAAGTTTTGATGGATCTTGATTGTTTATCGCAAAATGTGTCAATTTCACGTTTGAGCGACCATACATACATAACTGGCCATTACAACCCTTCAGTCAGGATTACAGCGTAGCTTCTCACACCACTCATGTTGTGTGCCTTAATTTTATACTTGAGTGGTGGGACCTACAGTTTAAAGTCGACTCCGAACGACAGATTTTGAGAAATCTGCTGAGAGGAAGTCGCCGAAGAAATATTTTTTTTCTATATTTGGTTTTGAAGTCTGGCCTGGGGTACGAACCTGGGTTTACTTCTAATAGGCGAACACACAACCTACTAGACTACGGCGACCGTGATATTAGGGAATAAGAATATCTTACCGTTCTTACCATGGAAATTAATGGCTACGTGCGCTTGAATCACCAAAAAAGCATTCAAATGAGCCAATTTCTAAAGGCGAAAAATAATAAGGTCACCAGTATAACCCTTGAAGATTAAATGAAAAAGTAAATAAAGTCAGAAAAATTGCTGATAATTACATACACACATACATATTTGGTCATTACAACCCTTTAGTCAGGCTTACAACCTAGTTTCTCACACCACTTATGTTTTGTGGGTTAATTTTATACATGAGTGGTGGGACCCTACAGTTTAAAGTCGACTCCGAACGACAGATTTTTTAGAAACTTTTAATGGCAATTGCATTTTACTCTCAGAGTTTTTGCCAGAAATCTGCTTAGAGGAAGCCGCCGAAGAAATATTTTTTCATATTTCGTTTAGTTGGAAATGCCTGACCTGGGGTATGAACCGAGGCCTTACGTCTGATAAGCCAACACACTACCTACTACACCACGGCCAAATGACCAAATGTTAGCATAGTCGGAAAATTACCTCCAATTTACATATTTCAGCCACCATGCTTTGCCGTCTTAAGTGCGGACTAAGGATTGCACACATTGTTTATTGGTCTGTCTACAGTGTGAAGACCTAGATATGATTTAATTAAATAAATTTATTTTTGCTCATAACAACATTGTAAGTCAACAATATGTCCAACAGTTTATACTCATGTAACTTAATTTAAACTACCTTCGATAAATAATAAGATAAGGTAAGGAAAGGTCAAACGATTTAATAAATTAATACATTACTCCCCGGATGTAAGCACTTTCAAGAATGATTACTGGATAGTGAATATAAGCGGGGAATTCTGCATCTCAGAGCAAATAGCTGTTTGTCAATCATTATCAAAGAATTCTATTTGTCTCATCGGCGAGGGAAATCGGAGAGAGTTTTGATTAGTCGATGACTCACCCAAGTACTGCGCCAGGTCGGATTAGTAGAAGAAGAGCTTTATAGAAATTAAAAAAGCGAACATTGATGGATTTTAGGTTTTCTATCAGGAATCAATTGTCTCAGCAGGTTATGTCTCCAAGATGGAACAGAATGCAGCCTTTCCCTCAAAGAGAATGAAACCATAAGTACAGTAAGACCCCGCTTAACGCGGGAAATACGTTCCAATAAGTTCCAGCGCTAAACGAAACAGCGTTAAATGAAGCAACTAATAAATCAACTGTGACGCAGAAAAGTTGCGTCCGTACTGTGATTGCGACTTCGGAAAATACAGTTGGGACCTTTATTCTGGACAGACTAACAAAAGAGCGCTGAAAAAGATAAATATTATACACTGTCGCTATTTAGTGCATCGCTTTTGGTTGGTGCATGGCTGTTTCATTTGTACACATATACAACAAGTATCAAAACAGTGTACGATTTAGGGGAATCCCAATAATACCGCATAATACTGAAAGAGCGTTAAGCGGAGTTGCATTAAAAGGGGTCTTACTGTATGTTACCATTTTTTCCAACAAATCTGTCGTATGGCGTTGGTGGATTGTCTAGTGGTTAGTAGATTGTCTAAGTTTCAGTGCTACTAAGCTGGGAAATTATTATATCAGGAGTGCTTATATCCGAGGAATACTGTATTACTTAATTATCGTTTTAATGACATGGTATTATAAAAGGCTTTCATTGTTTTATACTCATTTCAAGTTGTGACCTTTTAATATGGACCTTAATCGCTAAAATTTTTGCTTGGAGACAGGGTTACATTGGGTAAGAATCAACAGAAAAGTGGAGAAGATTTTAAGAACTAAAACTCGAACATAAAGGAACTTAACAGCTCGCTCAAGAATGCAAGCAATTTTAAATTTCTAAACATTAATAAAAAAAAACTCTTGTGAGCATATGGCTTCCACAAAGCATTTCTGCCTTGTTTCCGTTTCTTTAATAAATTTTTGCTGTTCAAACTAAGTCCAGGGATAATGGGTCTGCCATCTATTGTATAGTGGTAGGGAATCTTGCTTATGTTATGTTTATATTGTTGCGTTTTTACATTTTTAAAAACGTTTAGAATATGTTCAGTTTTAGATAAATTCTTTATTGTTCGCACTATCTTATGTGCCACTGGTTACAACTTGATGATAAAACAACAATTTGTTTAGTTCGCTATTCATGTTTACACTTCTGTTCGCGCAAGCACTAACAACTGTTCGATAGATCTTTAAAACGGCGATCTTCAAACCATGACTGTTTTCATCACACGCAACGCGTCTTCACACAAGACTGACTGAATTCTTACTACTGGTTGCCTGTTTTGTCCTGCCTTTTTATATGCCCACGTAAACAGTCTGATGAAGGTTCTTGAAGTCGAACGTACGTGGTTTCGCTTTCTCGAGAACTCTATCGCGGTTTCATTGTTCTTGGTGTATTTTGTTCACATTGCTTGTTGTTGCGTTCTCGCTTACTTGTCTATCCCCTTTTCTTTTACACTGATGTTGTTGGTTTACTTGTAACAAGTTCGTTGTATTTGTTTGTGTAGCTTTTACTCATTTTAATGTTAAACGATGATACACCGTTTTCATTTTCGTAACAATATTTTGATTAATAAACCTTTTGCCCAACAAAAACTCATAATGAGTAGTTCTTATATAAACAAACATGTATATTACTAAATAAACAATTAATCAATAGTACTTTTTAATATCCAGCACCGCTTATCTGCCTAATGATATGATACGTTCTATATAAATGAAAATGCCATTATAACTGACATTAATTCCACCCAGGACAGGAAATTAAAAAAAACCATTATTGAGGTCCTTAAAAGCATCACTACAAAATGGGGAACACAATAACAGCAGGACCAGTGACAAACACTTCGGATTGCACATTAAAATACTGCTTTCGAGTGTTATTTTAATAGCTCGTTGGTCATAAAATCATAACAACAGTGGCATTAATAAAACCACCTCGTCATCAATAACATCTTTTGATAGGCAAAGCAAAAAACAAAAGAAACAGTCACCATCATGATAAATACATACATACATACATAAATTGTTCTTTTTATGTTTTTCCTAAATCTCTTTTATTGCCAAAAATCTCTCTCTTTATGGCCTTGTTGTTAACGAATCTAGTTGTTCTTAAAATTGTTGTCATCCTTAATACCGATGCTTTTCTAGGTAATCTGTAAAGCAAATATGCAGAACAATATTATTCTCACTTTAGTATCATTAAGACGCTGATAAAGCAAAATATGATAAAAGCGTCATATTATTGATGTCAGAAACACTAAACGAATTGTATTATAAGGATACGCATAAAAATGTTTACATTGTTTTAAACAATGGTGGTACACAGGCGGGAAAAATGAATTTCCTCAAAACGTATTTCTTGTTTTATTGTATATTTCAGAGATACGCAATGAGTATTCAAAAAGATGAATACAATCGAATCATACTCATAATTTCTGATATTTATACGCTTCATACTTATATTAATGTCATGGAAACTCTACTCATATTCAAAGTTTGAAGTACTCATCATATTCATACCTAACAATACGTATGATGTTGTTGATTTCAACTTTCCATGACTCAACATTTACGAGAATTACAAAATAAGTATGATTCGCGTACGAACACTAAAATATTTACTAGAAGTATTTCATTTATAAGTATTAATTGAGAGAAGGGATAGTGCTTACAAGCGATGGCAGAGGTTTAGGACTGATGACTTGAAAACTTTACATAAAATCGAACGGACGGAAGTAACTAAGCGCATAAAAATTGCGAAAGCATTGTATTATGGTGGAAAGTTTTCCAAAGCAATGGGCAACAGGTCTAAATGGATGGTAATTCGTGAAATAGGAATCGGCCGAAAATATCCTAAAATCGATATTAAAGTAGACGTGAATAAGCTTAATGAACAGTTCGTAAATTCTAAGATTTCAATGTTTAGCGGTAACTTATATGATGACCTTTGTTGTGTTCCACCATAATATTCCTTTAGTTTTCGTTGCGTTAATCAGTTCGAGGCCTTGGAATGTATTTCAGCGCTAAAATCGAATGCAGTTCTGCGGTTCTGGCGATTTAGACCCTTTATTCTTGAAGGCTCTGACTCCTACACTTTTGCCATATTATACTCACTTATTTAATACAGTTCTGACTAAATCTACTTTCCCTGAACATTGGAAACTAGATAATATCATTCCCATTCCCAAGACTAACAATGAGTT
This sequence comes from Sarcophaga rosellei, assembly GCA_930367235.1. NCBI lineage: Eukaryota > Metazoa > Arthropoda > Insecta > Diptera > Sarcophagidae > Sarcophaga > Sarcophaga rosellei. The sequence continues at coordinate 25,219,012 of OV884020.1, read as the reverse complement.
CAGGCCAATTGCTATCCTTCCGTTTTTGTCCAAGGTAATGGCAAATATTATGGCCAGACAAATCACTAATTAAGTGGAGAGTCACAATTACTTGACTGTAAGTCACTCTGGATTCATGAAGGGTAGGAGTTGTACTACCGCTCTAATAAATGTAGTCGAGGATCTCAGGTCGGAACTAGATGAAAATAGTGTAGCGTTTTTGGCTCTCCTTGATCACACCAAGGCATTTGACACAGTCGATCACAAGGTTCCAATGAAAAAACTTCAGAAACTGTTACATTTTTCTAATTCTTCATGCAATCTAATTTATTTTTATTTGATAAACAGATTTCAAAAAGTACATTTTGATGGCAATATTTCAGATCCACTTGGCATTAGTAGAGGTGTTGCCCAGGGGTCAATACTCGGGCCTCTATTGTTTTGAATGTATATAAATGATCTGCCAGATGTTTTAGTTAACTGTAATGTTCATATGTATGCTGATGATGTGCAGCTATATACTAGTACTCCTAAGGAGAATATTGATTCTTGTTTGGATTACATTAATCCTGATTTAGTAAAGATTGACAGATGGGCCTCAGCCAATGGACTATGCATCAATCCTTCTAAGTCTAAATGTATTATTCTTTCGAGGACCAACAGATCATTTGTCATACCTGAGTTGAGCATCAGGGCTGGCTATTGTCTTCAATGGCAGTTTATCGTGCTCTAGCCATGTAAATGTCGTTGTTAGTAGAATTTATTGTATGCTTAGGTACTTATGGACTATCATTGATTCAACTCCTTTTGTCATTCGGATGCAACTGGCTAAAACATACTTAATTCCAGTACTTTTGTATGGGTGTGAAATCTTCGCAAACTGCGATTATGATCACAACAAAAAACTTAACTTAGCATTTAATAACATAGCTAGATATTTCTTTCGTAAAGGGCGCCGTGATCACATTTCTCATTTGGCCTGCCAGATTCTTAGTATAAAATCTGGCAATCTCCTGAAAATTAAATGTCTTATTCTACTTCATAAAATAATTTATACGAAACAGCCGAAATATTTATTTAGTAGAATTAAGTTTGCTAGATCCAAACGTAGTATGAAGATTATTCAGCAACGCTTTAAGACTCTTCTGTCTCAGCGACAGTTTTTTATACACAGCACCAGTCTTTGGAATTCTCTACCAAATTACATTCAAAATCTAGGCAATGCAAATGCGTTCAAAAAGGAGTCATTTAAATTATTATTATTTTATTCCTATTTTTTTAACTGATTTTTTAAACTGATTTTTCTATATTATTTTTATAATTTATTATCTTTAAACTCTTTTTTTGTAGAAATATTGTTAGTTTTTTTTTAAATTCCTATGTGTCATATTTTTTTCTTTATATTTAATTTAATATCTATATAAACTTTGAACTTTATACTTAATTTTTTTATTTTTAATTAATGTTAATTTTTTATATCTTACTGATTCTAAACATAGCACTTACTCACTTATAAGATTTATGTCTTGTTGTGCTGTCAATAATATATAAATAAATAAATCAATAAATAAATAAAATTAAAAGTATTTTTTAAAGTTACGAATCTAAATGAATCAAACCTATTTCGAATAGTATGAGTTTGATGTCAATTAACGTCTTGCCAATAATCGGAGAGATCAAAAAGACGAGTTGCAGCAGAAGTACATAAATTCAAAATAATGAAATTGAACCGTTATTGCTCACACAACATATGTATCGTGTAAAAAGAGAATTCGGTATATGTAATGTATATATAAACTGTATATGTAAGTAAATGCAATATATTGTACATATGTATATATTTATGAATATAATATGCGTGTATGATTGAAGCTTATTTAAGTTTCAGTATTTTTTTATTTTCTCTTCGCCTGGTGCATCTTAATCAAATATTTTCATCGTTTTTATTCCGCATTTTATTCCTCATTTTATTATCTTTGTTATTCCTTTTTTTATCAGTTTTTATTTTTTCTGCAATTAAGTAATAATAAATAAAGAAGCATATTTATTGTATCTGTCGTTCTCAAAATACAGTGAAGGCCATATAATAAGTCATTTAGCTTAGACCTAAGGTTAGCAAACTGCTAACATTTAATATCGTTCCGTAGCTGTATTACAACATAAAGCTGTATTGGAAGATACTAACGTCATAGCAAAGTTGAAGAAGTTTTAGCTGTATGCAATAATGTTTATAATGGGTAATCAACTGCCTATCGACCCCTTCATACGTAAAAAATATTTTGTAGAACATTTTTAAAATCCATTGTTTTATAAGAAGTTCCACATTAAAAATAATTTTTATTATAAGATTGGTATCCGTCGAATCTTAAATTGTTATTATATATTATGTTACGACAATGGAAATGGTGTTACATCATTTAACATTAAAATAATGAAAAAAGCTACAAAAACAAAAACAGTGAACTTGTTTACATGCTAAACAAGCAAACAAAAATATACCAACAACACCAGTATAAAAAAGGAGATAAACAAGTAAACAAAAATGCAACAACAAACAATGTAAACAAAATACACTACAACAATGAAACAACGATGTTTACACTTATGGAGATCTCGAGAAGGAGAATCCACGAACATTCGACTTCCAGATCATTCATCAAACTGTTTATGTCAGCATTTAAAAGACAAGACAAAGCAATAACATTTTTTAAGTAGACTCTGGTACACCTGATATATATTTATTTTGTTGTGATGACAGAAAAAAATATAAGATGCAAGGCTAAAAATGTTCATCAGAATTTCTATGAATGCACGTTATGATCAGAGTGTGTAAATTACGAAACGTAACTTTTTTAGATAAACCACGAGAATTAAAAAAAAAACAGATATGACTCATCGAAAACTTAACATAATTTATGAACCACTAATAATCCAGCCTAAAATTAATTTTACTCCGTCATATGTTTAACAAAAACCAGAACTCATGAAACAGTTTTTTGATTCTCAACAAATTCGAACTTTAAAACAATGAAGTTGTTGAACATCAACAAACTCTCTTCCTCCTTAACCAAACTATAGGCAAAGTCCCTTTCAGAATCCAGTTGAAATAGTTTCTTGAAAGAGCAACTGTATGTGCTGGCTTTTCCTCGCTCATGCCCATAGAAACCATTAGGCTTTTTAATTTTTAGATGACTGTACATAACTATATTTACCGAATATGTATACGATTGTAACTTCTTTGTAATATAATCCAATATTTTTCAATCATAAATCTTTATTAGCTGCGATGTTTTCAATATTCTCAGCTCTACTGTAAGTAACATTCATTCTTATGTACTTACATACATATATTTACCATATACATATTGTATACACAATGATATACAAATTAATTTATTTACAAGTATATATAGCGATAAATCTATACATACAGACGTACATAGATACATATTGTTACGAAAATGGAAATGGTGTTATTAAAATAATAAACAAAAGCTCCAAAAACAAAACAACGGATTTGATCATGTATAAAGTAATAAACAAAAGCTCCAAAAACAACATAAGGCAGTTGTTTACATGATCAACGAAAAAGTAAACATATAGCAACAAAACAATGGGCTTGATCGCGTGATCAAAGAACAAACGAGAATATAACAACAACATCAGTAAACAAGGGGACAAAGTAAACAAGCAACAATAACATCAGGTATAAGAAGAGAAAAGGGACAAAGTAAACAAACAACAACAACGCTACAAGGATAGATGTAAACAAGATCCACTAACAACAAGGGAAGCGAGTTGTTTACATTTTTAGATTGTTCCCGAAGGCAGTCATTCTCTGCCAAGGGCATGCATTAGACTGATGATCCAGCGATATAAAAGGCAAGACAAAACGAGCAACGAGGAGTGAGTAATAATTCAGTCAGACTTGAGTGCAGACAAGTTGCGTGTGAAGATAATCGTTGTTCGAAGTTATAACGAACAAGTGTACAGAAGAATAACAATAAAAGTAAATTGTTGTTGTGTACAAGAAGAATAACAATTCTAAGCCAAATTGTTATTGTGTGAATAAATTTCAACACAGGGTGCACACAGATTTGTGCAGACAATAAAGAATTGATTTTGAAATTAAACACTAATTTACTTATATTTCATTTGCAATCCACGAACTCATATTTTTAACGTTTTTAAAGGGTAAAAACGTAACAATTGGTGTCAGAAGTGGGATTGCAAAATCCAAAAATAAAAGTAAAAGTAATAAAGAGAAATCACAACCAAAATGAAGCTCTCCGATCTGAAAGTGGAACGGCTTAAACGTGAGTTGGATAAACTCAAGCTGCCAACAACGGGCACTAAAAATGAACTGCAAAGGCGGTTAAGGGAACAACTGCAGTTTGAGGGTATCGACATCGATTCCTATGAGTTCGAGGATGACGAGGAACGAGAGCTCAAGGCACCTGCATCCCCTAGCTGTATCGACATAAATTCGTTGCTAGCATCCATGATGGAAAAAATGGAAGTAGCAAATCTAAAACTTCTGGCTGAGTTTCGAAAAGAGCAAACAGCAATGGTGGAAAAAATAGATGTAGCTTCAGCCGAAAATAAAAAAATGCACGAAGCTTCTAGAGCCGAAAATCTAAAACTACTGGCTGAGTTTCGAAAAGAGAGTGAACAACGGATGGAAGAAATGCAAGCAACATCTAGAGTCGAAAATCAGAAACTTCTGGCCGAAGTACAAGCAACATCTAGAAGGCTGCAGGAAATCCATGAGGCGGTCAGCAAAAGAATCACTGATGTCGAGGAAAGGGTGTCACATTTAGAAAAGGCCGTTGACACGAGAGCGGACAATTTGGAAAAGGCCGTCGAGGGAAAACTGGTTAAAATGGACGAGAAGATCAGCAACCTCCAGAGCCAGCGGTTGGAACAAGTGCGAGTCGTATCAGAAGGTACCGGCAGGATAAAACCACCTTCCTTTGATGGTAGCTCACCCTTATCCGTCTTTAAATTCCAATTCGAGACGGTAGCCAGCCGAAACGGATGGGACGATGAAGAGAAGGCTTTGGAACTAATTCTGGCATTAAAAGGTGCCGCAGCCGAGATTCTGGAGACCATGCCAGCCAACCGCAGAAACAACTACAACGATTTAATGGTGGCGTTACAGCGCAAATTCGGCGACGAGCATAAACGAGAACTGTACCGCATGGAGTTAAGGTGCCGAGCGCAAAAGGCTAATGAGTCACTTCAAGCCTTTGCAATGGAGGTCGAGAGGTTAGTGCAGCTCACATACCCGGGAGAAAACCACCCACTTATAGACAATTTTAAAACCGAGGCGTTTGTAAACGGTATACGCGACCCTGACATCAAACTAGCGGTATGTTCTGCACAAAAGACAACCTTTGCAGAAACTGTATCCTTTGCACTAGCCCAGGAGACCGCTCGCACAATTTCTAGACCACAAATAAGCAAAGTGCGGAAAATGGAAGTCGTGGATGAAGAAGAATGCCTTTTGGACAAATTTAAAGAAATGATCAAGCAAGTTTTGGCAGAAACTGGACAAAAGGCTAAACCTAAATGTTTCAACTGCGGAAAGGGCGGCCATTTCCAACGGAATTGCAAAGAGCCACGAAAAAGGTCAAGGTCCGTCTCGCCAGCAAGGAATAATAAACGGGCTAACCACCAACCATCTACCCAAGAGTCCCCGTTAAACTAAAACGAGCTAGCACTGAGGGGCAAGTGCTGGCTCCCACAAGCAAGGGCCCCACAATCTCCATATCAGTAATGCAGCAAGACAACAACAACCTTACGGCGTGCGGGTACATAAACGGCAGAAAACACACCTTCACTATAGACACCGGTGCGACGCAGTCTATCATCAGACCAGATATAGTCAAGGGGAAGTGTGAGGCACTCAGTAATATAAGGCTACGAACAGCTACTGGAGAGTCTGCCACCGTCCATGGGAAAACAGAAGCGAAGGTGACTATGGCCAACATCAGTGTAAGCCATGTGTTTGTTGTTGCCGATATTGTGGACGAGGTTATCATTGGTGCCGATTTCATGATAGCCCATGGCATCAATTTGAATATGGGGCAACAGACAATGAGTTGGCGGAATGTGGAGATACCTCTTGACGTTGGATACAAGCATCAGGTGCACGCCCGAAGGTTAGTTGCGGCTGAACAACAGAAATTACCACCACAGAGCGAAACGCTGATATGGGCACGTGTGGAGGGAGATTGTGAGGAAAACCGCTTGTGGGTTGTGGAACCAGTAGAAATTCAGACGGACTTGTTATCAGGAAAGGCCCTCGTCAAATCTACCGAACAGGAAATAGTCCCGGTGAGAGTACTAAATCTATCAGGCCAAGAAAAAGTCATCTCTAAAAACTCCGAGGTGGGTCAATGTGTTCCAGTAGAGGCGGTAATCAACAGTGAACAATCGCCGAAACCTGCCGAAATGTCAGCCAACGACCAACAGGAATTTGGTAAAAATGTGGAGAAATGGGTGGCAGGTCTAGCAGCTTCAGAAAAAAATAAAGCCAAAAAGCTGCTAAAGAGGTACGCTTGCGCTTTCGCCACGAACAATAAAAGTCAAGGTAGAACAGCCATGGTCAAACACGAGATTGATACTGGTGAAGCAAGACCGATAAAACAGGCACCCAGAAGTATACCGCTAGCGAAGCGTAATGAGGTTAAAGAGCTAGTAGACGAAATGAAGAGGAGCGGTGTAATTGAACCATCATCTGGTCCGTGGAGCTCACCTGTAGTCCTAGTCAAGAAGAAAGATGGCAGTACAAGATTCTGCGTAGACTACAGGAAGCTGAATGATGTCACTAAAAAGGACAGTTACCCGCTACCGAGAATTGACGACACTCTCGACACGCTAGCCGGAACAAAGTGGTTCTCCACATTGGATCTACAAAGCGGATATTGGCAGGTGGAAATTGCAGACAAGGACAAGGAAAAAACTGCATTCAGTGCGAATGGCGGCTTATGGCAGTTTAAAGTCATGCCATTTGGGCTCTGTAATGCTCCGGCCACGTTCGAGCGGCTTATGGAACGTGTACTAAAGGGGCTGCATTGGAAGACTTGCCTGGTGTATCTCGATGACATAATAGTGATGGGCAGAACTTTCAACGAACACCTTGAGAACCTGGCAGAAGTTCTGCAACGAATATCAATGGCTGGCCTAAAATTGAGCGTAAAGAAATGTGCGTTCTTCCAAAGACAAGTGAAGTATTTGGGGCATCTTGTTACAGCAGATGGCATATCCACGGATGAAGATAAAATACGAGCAGTAAAGGACTGGCCTCGTCCGCAGAGCCTTCATGAATTACGCAGTTTTTTGGGACTATGCACGTATTATAGACGCTTTGTGCCTAACTTTGCCAGCGTGGCGGCAAGCCTACATGAGCTCACCAAGAAATCAAAGGTGTATCAATGGGGTGAGTCACAGGAAAAGGCGTTCCAGGCACTAAAGGACTTATTGTGTGCCGCACCAGTTTTGGCGTATCCGGTCCCAGGGGAAAAATTCATTTTGGACAGTGATGCTAGCGGATATGGTATTGGTGGTGTGCTTTCCCAAGTGGTCAATGGGACTGAGAAAGTCGTAGGATACTATAGTCGTACACTGTCAAAGCCTGAACGGAACTACTGTGTAACCCGACGTGAGCTACTTGCAGTGCTGGAATGCATAAAACATTACCATAAGTACTTGTATGGCCAACATTTTTTACTAAGGACCGATCATTCCGCACTGCGATGGCTGCTGCAATTCAAGAACCCTGAAGGGCAGTTAGCACGTTGGATTGAGCGCCTCCAGACTTATGACTTCAGCATTGAACATCGAAGAGGTGCAAAGCATGGAAATGCTGATGCTCTCTCGCGCCGGCCATGTAAATTAGAGTGTAGACATTGCGTAAAGGCTGAAAAGAAGGAATCTATCATCGACATCCGGCTAATGCAAATCGATGCCGACGAAGACTGGTCTGAAGCCCAAAGGAGTGACCCAATATTGGCAAAAATTATAGCAGCAAAGAAAGAGGACAAACGGCCTACCCGAAATGAAATATCAGCGGAAAGTGCTCTTACAAAAGCATATTGGGCGCAATGGGACAGCTTAAAAGTAATAGACGGGTGCTTATATCGACTTTGGGAAAGCGCTGATGGCAAGACATCATCCAACCTAATAGTGGTGCCTTCCTCTAAAATAAAAGAAGTCTTAAATGAATTCCATAATGGAGCTAGCGGAGGGCACCTTGGCGTAACAAAGACGCTGGAAAAACTAAAACAACGTTTTTATTGGGTTGGATGCCAGCAATCAGTGGCTGATTGGATTGCAAACTGCACCCAGTGTATGGCAGCTAAGGGTCCCGTAAGAAGAAGTAGAGGTCAGCTGCAACAATATAACTCGGGCGCACCTTTCGAGCGGATAGCGATGGACGTAGCAGGCCCTTTTCCTGTCAGCAACGCCGGAAACCGATATGTCCTCGTCGTGATGGATTACTTCAGCAAATGGCCGGAAGTGTATGCGATACCCAATCAAGAGGCGAACACCGTAGTGAATGTTTTTGTGAACAACTGGGTATGTCGCTACGGGGTTCCAGTAGAGCTACATTCTGATCAAGGCAGAAATTTCGAGTCAGCCGTATTCAAAGAAATGTGTGAAGTATACGGTATTAAGAAGACTCGAACGACGCCACTTCACCCACAGTCCGACGGAATGGTAGAACGGTTCAATCGAACCCTGGAGGAATACTTGCGGAAAGTAGTGAGCGAGCAACAGAAGGATTGGGACGAACACATTCCGAGGTTTCTACTGGCGTACCGATCCGCGGTTCATGACTCTACATCTAGATCACCCGCCAAGGTTATTTTTGGGACTGAGATAAAACTACCTGGTGACTTAGAGTTTGGCTGTAAGCCCGCCACAGCGGAAGATGACACATATACTGGAAAACAGGAAAGTTTAAATGAACTTCATGAATTTGTGCGCACACGTATTAAAATGGTTAGCGATAGAATGAAAGCCAGATATGATCGTGCCGCGAATACGAAGGGCTTCCATGAGGGACAATTGGTTCTATTTTTCAACCCAAAGCGGAGGAAAGGATTATCTCCCAAGCTACAAACCAGCTGGGAAGGACCTTATAAAATAATTAAAAGGTTAAATGATGTCGTATACAGGATTCAGAAATCGAACAGCCCCCGAGCCAAAATGAAGGTCGTGCACATAGAGCGACTGGCGAAATATGGAAGAGGAGATAATGAGCCTATTCGGGACGAACAGGCTTAAGTGGGCGGCAGTGTTACGAAAATGGAAATGGTGTTATTAAAATAATAAACAAAAGCTCCAAAAACAAAACAACGGATTTGATCATGTATAAAGTAATAAACAAAAGCTCCAAAAACAACATAAGGCAGTTGTTTACATGATCAACGAAAAAGTAAACATATAGCAACAAAACAATGGGCTTGATCGCGTGATCAAAGAACAAACGAGAATATAACAACAACATCAGTAAACAAGGGGACAAAGTAAACAAGCAACAATAACATCAGGTATAAGAAGAGAAAAGGGACAAAGTAAACAAACAACAACAACGCTACAAGGATAGATGTAAACAAGATCCACTAACAACAAGGGAAGCGAGTTGTTTACATTTTTAGATTGTTCCCGAAGGCAGTCATTCTCTGCCAAGGGCATGCATTAGACTGATGATCCAGCGATATAAAAGGCAAGACAAAACGAGCAACGAGGAGTGAGTAATAATTCAGTCAGACTTGAGTGCAGACAAGTTGCGTGTGAAGATAATCGTTGTTCGAAGTTATAACGAACAAGTGTACAGAAGAATAACAATAAAAGTAAATTGTTGTTGTGTACAAGAAGAATAACAATTCTAAGCCAAATTGTTATTGTGTGAATAAATTTCAACACAGGGTGCACACAGATTTGTGCAGACAATAAAGAATTGATTTTGAAATTAAACACTAATTTACTTATATTTCATTTGCAATCCACGAACTCATATTTTTAACGTTTTTAAAGGGTAAAAACGTAACAATATGTATGTAAATAAGTTAGTACAGTAAGACCTCGTTCAACGCTGCTCCGCTTAGCGCTGTTTCAATATTACGCGGTAGTGTTGGGATTCCCTTTAATCGCACACTGTATTGATACTAGTTGTATATGTGTCAGAGATCAGCAATGGTTCGTTTTTTCGCTACTCATGAAATTTTGAATATACATAGGTGAGTCAACAGTATTGAAATTCAACTACTCAGATTCATTCGTACTCACTACAACATTAATTTATAAGTACACGTTGCAGTATGAGTATGAGTACAACATTGACATCAAACTCATAACATTCGAAATATGTTTGATTCATTCGACTACTTATTCAGATTCATAAATAAAAGAAAAATACTTATAGTACTCATAAACGATTCAAGCGATTCGAATTGTTTCGGGGGGAATTGGGGAAGCAATAAAATAAAATATTTAGCGAGAATTGGGGGTAAATAAAAATACAAAGTATTAGTTTTCAATAATCAAACTATTATTTATTTTATGTACAAACGTACCTTCGGGTTCGGGTGTGGATCGAATAGTGATCTCTTTTCAATTATTCTTTATAATTCACAATATGAGAAATGTAATCACAGGGGTGGTTTATACACTTGAACAAAACTTATATCTAAACTTAAAGTAGGGCGGCCAACGTGAACACGAATCATTCACCAAAATTTACAGTCTTAGTTGTTGTTGCATTTACAAAAAAAGAAAAATACAAAGACAGCAAACAAAGCAAACGCACAACCCTCTAGTGAGTATTGTAGTGTTCTTACTCAAATCATACTTATCTTGTGAATATTGAGTAAAGGACAGTCGAAATCAACAACATCATGCGTATTGTTAAGTATGAGTGCGATAAGTAGTTCAGAATTTGAATATGAGTATGATATTAAATAACTATGAATGCGTATTACTTACTTACTTACTTAATTGGTCATTAACAACCCGATTAACGGATTTCGGCCTGCTGCAACACATCCTTCCAAGCGCCTCTTCTGCTTCTTGAGCGCCTACGCTAGTTGGTCACTCCAATCGATGACAGGGCTTCCTCGAGAGGTCTCTGCTACTCAGTTGCCTACTGTGACCATAATAACACCTGTTGGCAAGAGTTATCCTGCGGTTGATCTCAAGACTGACATAATTTTTGATGGTAACAGCGGAGCATATACTTCGTTTTGCCCTCATTTACTGCCAGACCCATCTTAGTAGGCTCTCGTTCAATAGCACTAAAGGCAGCAGTGATATCTCACTTGGTACGCCCTATGATGTCAATGTCGTCGGCATACGCAAGCAACTGGACGCTTTTTGAAAAATAATGCCATTGCGATTCACTCGCGCCTTTCGCAGAACACTCTCCATGACGAAGTTGAAGAGGTCACATGATAATGGATCGCCTTGTCTGAAACCTCGCACGGTATCAAAAGGTTCGGAGAGGTCCATTCCTACCTTGACGGAGCTGCAGGAATTACTCAACGTCATTCTGCATAGCCTTATTAGCTTCGCAGGCATACCGAGCTCAGACATTGCGGCAAAAACACGATCCCTTATGCGGCTATCGAAGGCTGCCTTATAGTCGACAAAAAGATGTTGTGTGTCGACCTGTTTTTCGTGGGTCTTTTCCAGGATTTGGCGTAGTGTGAACATCTGGTCGATGGTGGACTTGCCAGGTCTGAAGCCGCACTGATAAGGTCCAATCAGTGTTTTGACAAGTAGCTTCAGTCGTTCAAACAATACGCCTGTAAGTATGAATGCGTATAAGTATCAGAAATTATGAGTATGATTCGATTCTACTCATCTTTTTGAATACTCATTGCTGATCTCTGATATGTGTGCAAATGATACGGCCATGCACCAACTAAAAGTGGTGCAATATATAGCTACGATCTATACATACATAATTGGCCATTACAACCCTTCGGTCAATATTACGGCCTATCTTCTCACACCACTCATGTTGTGTGCCTTAATTTTATACTTGAGTTGCGGAACCTACAGGTTTACGTCGACTCTGAACGACAGATTTTGAGAAACTTTTTCATGGCAGGTTTATTTACTCTCACAGTTTTTGCCAGAAATCTGCTGAGAGGAGGTCGCCGAAGAAATATTTTTTTTTCAAATTGCGTTTTGTAGTCTGACCTAGGTCTCAAACCTGGGCGTTTCGTCTAATAAGCGAACACACTACCTACTAGACTACGCCGACTACATAGTGTACACCGTATACTATGTATTATTTTTAACGTCCTTTTATTAGTCTGTCCAGAACAGAGATCACAACTGTATTTTTCGAAGTCGCAATCACAGTACGAACGCTGTTTCGTTTAGCGCTGGAACTTATTGGAACGTATCTCGCGCGTTAAGCGGGGTCTTACTGTATGTAAATTTGTCTTTTAAATTAATTTCAATATTTTCACACATTGCATGTAAGTTTGTGTGTGTGTGTAGAGTGCCATTAATAATATGTACATATGTATTTAAGGTTTTCAATTAAGCGGTTTAGTGAGTGAACAAAACTTCTATAATTTTTTAATTTTGTATCACATTAATAGGCTTAATCTCTTATTTATTTGTTTTTGTTGTTATTTTTATTATTTTTCATATTTTTTTTATTCGTTTTATTTATTAATTATGAATCCAATAGCAACAACAACAACAACCGTGAACAAGAAGCTAAAGCTAAAGCAGTGCCAATTTAGCTCCCCCTTTCCAATTAGGCGTTTTATTTTTCCTGTTTTTATATACGAAACGATTTTTTTGTTTAAATTTAAATTAAACAAGTTTACGATTTTTTGTCATTTATTTGATTATTTTATCTCCATTGGTTTTGTTTTTTAATTTAAACATGTTAAAAATAAATTTAACGGCCACTTTTTTAAATTTCAATAATTTTTTGTTTTTGTATTGTCATTAAGGCAATTGAATTTGTTTATAAATAAATGAAAAAAAAAAGAAATAAAAAATAAAACAAATTAACGTACATTTTACAATGAACAAATAAGAATTTAACGAGTTAATGCCAAATTTAAATGGTAAAATAAAATTACCATAATGAAAATTGATTTTATTTTAAGAAGTTTGATAATAAAATCTGTCGATTTAAAGGGAAAGTTCAGTTTCAGGTCTGTCATCTCAAATGGCTGATTTCTTATTACGTAATACTTAAATTTAGGTTTAGGTCGGAGTGGTAGCTCTGATATCACAAAGCTCACTTGAGCACGCATAGCGGCCCGTTGTGATGCCACGGGTGAACGCAGTCCCTGTACTAACCAAGTTCCACCAAAATCAGGGAAAAGGAAGAAGTTGGTCAGCGCAAGGGCTGCACTACGTAATACTTAAGTATACAGATAATTATTTAAACATTCAAAAGAAATAATATTATTACGAAAATTGAAAAATACTTCTACATCGTTTAACATTAAAATTATAAACTAAAGCTACAGAAACAATGAACTTGTTTACATGATAAACAAGTAAACAAAAATGCAACAACAAACACCAGTATAAAAAGGGATAAACAAAAATTCAAACACTGCAAGAATAAATGTAAACAAAAATACAGGAACAACAATAATGAAACAACAATGTTTACATTTATAGAGATCTCGACAAGGCGAACATTCGCCTTTAAGAACATTCATCAGACTGTTTACGTTGCCTTATAAAAGGCAAGACAAAGCAAGCAACGGAGTGAGTAAAAATTCGGTCAGTCTTGTGTGAGGACGAGATGTGTTTGAAAAGAATATTCATGGTTTGAAGATCTCCGTTACAAAGATCTGTCAAACAATTGTTATTGTTTACGTAAAAGAGGATTAACAAACAAAGCAATTGTTGTTGTTTACATCAAGTTGCGAACAGTGGCACAGAGAATCGAGCAAACAATAAAGAATTTTAATTAAAACTAAACACAGATTTATTTAGAAATGGATATCCCTATACTATATATGCTGCTAAGCTCTAATTTGATATTTATTCGAAGACTATAAAAATTTTCATAAATTTATTTAAGACTTTTGATTTAATATCGAATATCCATACAAATAAATGGTATCCAATTATCAATTTCACTAGATATGCATACCAGAGATCAGCAATGAGTATTCAAACAGATGAGTAAAATCGAATTATACTAATAATTTCTAATATTTATACGCATTCATACTTATTTTAATATCGTGGGACCTCTACTCATATTCAAAGTTTGAAGTACTTCATACTTAACAAATGATTTCGACTCTTCATAAATCTACATATAAAAGAATCACAAAATAGGAATGATTCGAGTACGAACACTAAAATACTCACTAGAAGGTTGTGTGTTTGCGCTGCTTGTGGCTCGGTCTTTTTTCCTTTTTTATAAATGCAACTGTAAATTTTGATGATTGATACGAGTCAGACATCAAATCGAAATTCGAAAAAATATTTCTTAGGCGACTTTCTCAGCAGATTTCTGGCAAAAACTCTAAGAATAAATAAAATTGCCATGAAAAGCTGCTCAAAAAATCTGTCGTTCGGAGTCGACTTTAAACTGTAGGTCCCGCCACTCATGTATAAAATTAACTCACACAACGTTAGTGGTGTGAGAAGCTAGGCCGTAATATTGACTGAAGGGTTGTAATGGCCAATTATGTATGTGATTCGTGTGTGAAATTCAAAATTTCATGAGTGCTTATGAGTAGCGAAAAAACGATTCATTTCTGATCTCTGATACATTCCACAACGTGAAGATGTCAATTTATTAAACGTTTAACGAAATATGTTGCATTTCCGAGGAAATTTAAAATAAAAATTATTTTTAAAGTGGTTCAATTGATCTATTAAGTTAATAAAAGAAACGAGAGACACATTTCAGTGATTTTATGACTATCACAAGGCTGAATCCAGTATAAACTGGTAGCAGGCAATAAATTTTTTTATATATACATAAATTGATCAATTGATTGATTGACTTGTGCAAAAAATCATGTCATAGTGATTACACTAGTAAAAAATAAAAAATATTTCGATTAAATAAAATCTATACCGACATACATATGTATGTATTTGCATTTTATGAAAATAATAAAATTTACGATCTTCTAACAGAAGAATTTGTCATATTTTTTGGTTTAAAGTATACTCCATAGGGATATTCTCCTTTCGCATTTTTATTGTAAAATGTAAATGAAGATTTCGCTGAGTGTAGAAAGACAATAAAATTTAAATTATTTTTTAATATTTTTTATCTGAAGTTGTCATGAATTTTTTTTTTCTATTTCTAAGCAATTTTATAATTTCAATAATTTTTCTGTGTTGTCTGTTGGCAACACTTTTAAGCATCAACTATTACACTATACGATAAAAATAAAATGATATACACCCAGCTAATAACATAGTGTAGATTATGAGTAGAACTCAAAAATATTATTTATTTCTTGAACCCTCCAAACTTGTTTTTTTTTTTACAAAAACTGTTTATTTTAGGACTTTACGCACAAATTTAGTGATTACAGAAACATTTCTGAACCAATGTCACAAATTTAAACTTAGAAAGGGGAAGGATTGGCCTTTACAATGGTATACATATACAAAGGGTCCAAATAACTTTCTTTTTTTGAAAATGCTTTAAAAAAAAACTACTGAATATTTTCTCAAATTTCTTTTTTTATTTGAAAGTACAATCCTTCCGTTTAATAATGGAAAATAATTTCATTCAAATGGCTGCCTACACGATCGGTCCAATTTTTAAGCACATTATCGATTGTGTGCAGCTGTATTTCACCAATGGCTTCACGAATATTGTCCTTTAAAGCGTCAATTGTCTCTGGCTTGTCGGCGTAACACTTATCTTTGATGGCACCCCACAAATAATAGTCCAACGGTGTCAAATCACAGCTCCGAGGTGGCCAAACGACATCAGCCCGGTGGCTGATAATGCGATCTTCAAAAATAGGACGCAAAACATTGAGTGTAGCTTCGGCTGTGTGGCACGTAGCGCCGTCCTGTTGAAACCAAATGTTGCCAATATCCTCCTCTTCACTTTTTGTAAACAAAAATTCGTTCAACATGGCCCGATAACGATCGCCATTGACTGTAACGGCCGCTCCTTGATCATTTTCGAAGAAAAATGGCCCAATTATGCCTCTGGACTAGAATCAGCACCAAACAGTGACTCGTTTTGGGTGCGTCGGCTTTTCAATGTATGCGTGCGGGTTTTCTGTGCCTCAAATGCGACAATTTTGCTTGTTTACATACCCGCCAAGATCAAAATGAGCTTCATCTGAAAATATTATTTTTTTTGTCAAAATCGGCATCATCTGTAAGTCGATCGCAGGCCCACTTAGCGAAGAGAAAACGCATTGGATGGTCAATTGGCTTCAACTCCAGAACCAATTGGACTTTGTAAGGCGTCATACCAAGGTCTTTATGCAAAATTCGTTTCAATGATGTCTCTGAAATGTTCAATTGTTGAGAACGACTGTGAATTGATGTTGATGGCGCTTCACGCACACTTTCTGCCACAGCAGCAATGTCCTCGGGTATACGCACTGTTTTTGGCTTTTCACGCTTTGGTTTATCGATGAGGATGCCAGTTTCTTTCACTTTTTTCACAAGATAACGAATATACGGAGCTGACGCTGCTTCTCTTCTTCCAAAATCCGTACGCAATTTTCGCACACATTCTGCAACATTACCATGATTTTCAAAGTATGTGGCAATATTTCCCAGCGTTGTTCAAGCGTATACACAACCATATTCGTTCAGCGGAAGGATAAAAGTAATTATCTGTCAAATCAGACATGAGCTAAGTGTTACCATTCACGAAATAAGCACTAGTTGAGGAAAAAAGCGTTAGATGGCGGACTCTTTATTATTTGACTTACTATGCTATGAGGTTTGATGAGGTAAACTTAGAAAATGCGAATTTTTTCATATTTTTTCAATTTTGTCCATTAATAGTAGCAAAATTTAATTAAAAAATATAGAATAATTGGTGATATTCTGAAAGTGCGTTATCTTGTGAAGAGATTGACACTTCGTTTGATAAAATCGAACAAAAATTAGTTATCAGTTAAAAAGTATAACAGTAGTGTTATATCTTTCTTATAATTTTTTTTTTTTCAAATATACTATCAGTACAAAAATTTTCTGAATTTTTGATGCATCTTGATTGTTTATCACAAAATATATCAATTTAAAGTATGAGTGACTACTAGTAGTTGGCCAATGTTTGCTTAAAGCGAAATAATAATATTTGTAAAGAACACAAATATTAGATGAATTCTTTTAGTCGTGCAAGCCTAAAATTGGCACAGTTTGTTATAAACAATCAGGATCCATCAAAAATTTTGAGATGAAATTTCATTTGATAAGCTGACATATATAAAAAATACAGCACAACTGTCGAGTTATCCATTTCGTGGTTTCAAAAGTAAACGTAAATAAAACACATATAAAATATTTTTTTCATGTTATTTCTTTTATTATTATAAAGTTTGAACGTTGACATTATGTGTGAAACACAACATCATTTAAATGACCTCCACGCGAATTGTTGCAGGCATTGATTCTTTTGAGGTAATTTTCGACCACTTTTTGACACATATTGGGCGGTATCTCAGCCATAATTTGACGAATGTTGCTTTTCAAGTGCTCAAGAGTTGAAGGTTTATCTGAATAAACACGGTCTTTCAAAAAAGTCTAATGGCGTCAAATCGCATGATGTTGGTGGCCAGTTGATATCGCCACGACGAGAAATTACGCGGCCAGAAAATGTCTCTTGCAATAAAGCCATATTCGCTCGAGTTGTGTGGCATGTGGCACCGTCTTGTTGAAACCACATATTCTCCAAATCGTATTCTTCAATAACAGGCAAAAAAAAGTCGGTTATCATATGACCATAACGCTCCGAATTGACGGTGACAGTCGTTCCATCGTCGTTTTCGAAGAAGTAAGGTCCAATCACACCTTCGGACCAAAGAGCGCACCAAACAGTGACTTTTTCTGGATGTAATGGTATCTCTTCAATTACTTGAGGATTCTCAGAACCCCAAATACGACAATTTTTTTTATTAACATACCCCACCGAGTGTGAAATGTGCTTCAACGCTGAAGAAAATTTTGTTCGAAAAATTGCCGTCCACCGCCTGTTGTTCAAGCACCCATTCCACGTATGTGTGACAGTTAAGCGATCCGTTTTCGTCAATGTCAGACTTTCAACTGAAAAGAAAAAAATTGGTTTCACAACTTAGTTTGACAGATGTCGAATTCCAGTCCCATACTTTTGAAACCACGAAATGGATAGGCCTTTACTATTTAAATAATAACTATGATAATTTTTGTCCGATTTGATCAAACAAAGTGTCAATCTCTTCACAAGATAATGCACTTTCAGAATATCATCACTCATTTATATCTTTTTTACTCAAATTTTGAAATTAAGAATTGCTAAATTTTAAAAAATGAGAAAAAAAATAATTTTTTCCAAGTTTACCCGATCAAAAGTCATAACACGTAAGTTTCAACCATATGTTTATGTATACTGTTTTAAAGGCCCATCTTTCCATTTGCAAAAAAATTTGAATTTTGAAAATAGTTTAAAAAATATTTGAGTAATCAATAATTTTGTATGAAAAGATCAAAAATACGATTTAAAAAAATATTTTTGAGTTCTATCCACAAAAATCACAATCTGCACTATATCATTAGTTGGGTATATTTTGACTGTTGCAATGTGTTGTCGGACTAAAAAGCACACTATTGCTCACGCGTATATGTATGTATGTACGTATAATATACGAATATTGATGCGTACCTAAATTATATGATAAACCAATTAATTTTTAGCAGACAAAAACAAAAAAAAAGTATTTCTGTCTATTCTATTCTGATATACATAAATATCATTTAAAATTATAAAATTTTGTTTATATTTTATTTGTTTATTTTTGTTATTGTTAATATATATGATTTACTACTTTTTATTGTTGTTTGTTAGTGTTAAATGTGGGTGTGTCAAGATTTTTGTTTATTGATACACAATTTTGAAGGTGCGATATTTTTCAAGTTTGTCATCAAAACAAAAAAAAAACAAAAAGAATAAAAATATAATATATATGTATGTATGTATGTATATATGTACATATGTATATGTATAACTACGTAATTAGATACCCTATACTTAGTAATACTGACTCATATATTCATGTGGTAGCTTAACCTCTTCTCTAAGCCACATATGTGACGTTTAATTTTTTCCAATTATAAATATTTATGAAGTAATTCTTCGGCAACCTGTTTTATTGGATTATATCAAGAAATCGATAATATTTGAAAAAAATAATACCAGATTTATTTAATTTAATTTAATTAATTTAATTTTTATTTGTCACCATAAAAGAGTTGTCCTGAAGAGGTTAAAACAGTTAGCAGTAGAGAGCAATTTTTCGGTTTTAAACATTCTTGAATTAATTTGATTAAATCTGGGCTACTGAAACATAGAAATAAAAAGCTATCACTTAAAAAGTCGTAGTAGTCTAGTAATTAGTATGTTGCTTTATTAGACGTGAGGCCGTGGTTCAAACCCCAGGTCAGATATCTCCAACAAAACGAAATACGAAAAAATATTTCTTTGGCGACTTTTAGCAGATTTGTGACAAAAACTCTCACCGTAAATAAAATTGACATGAAAAGTTTCTCAAAAATCTGTCGTTCGAAAGCGTCTTCAAAGTGTAGGTCTCGTCATTCATGTATAAAATTAACACACACAACATAAGTAGTCTGAAAAATTAAGTCGTTATCCTGACTGAAGGGTTGTAAGGAACAATTATGTACATATGTACGTAGAGGAGATATCGGAACTTCTGAAGTTATAATTCAAAATAATTTTGATCGATAATACCCATTCGGCAGTTTTATTATATTTAAATGAGTTCGGAAAACTATTTCTATTCTGTTGAACTTTTTATTCAAATTCATTTCTTTACCATTGGTATATATGTGTATATCAAAATTTTTTTTATTTCCTTGTACGTGCCATATGTTTAACTTTTATAAGTTAACTAGCTAATACCCGGTGTGCTTCGCTACCCCCATCGAAATTAAATACATAATAATTAAAAAATTTATTTATTTAGTAATTAAATTATGCAATTTTTCTTAAAGGTTTATTCTAATTTCATTTGATGACAATATATTTCATTTAAATTCTAAAATAATACATTAATGAGCTATTTATTTCTTACTTGCTAAAATTTAATATACACTTTTTTTCTTAAATAAATAATTCTTATTCTAATGCCTTGGGATACACAATATTTTTTTGTTTTTCCCTCTGGTGCGTATACATATAAATTTGCGGGTTTTCTTACTCGCGAACATGCGCCGTAAAGCTGTCCATGTGAGAAACATGGATTTTCAAGATTAACTCCGCAAACTTGCAAGGACTGACATTGAACTTTATTAAACGTCATAGCAAATGCTAGGCGAATAGGAAATTGCAGGCGCTTGAATCGAATGGCATCTCCGATGTGGTTATAGAAATACGTGGCAGCAATACATCAGTTCCATTAAACTTTCCAGTTATAATGATCGCCTCAATAAGATTGTTCATAATTTTTTTACTGTTAGTCGAGTGCCATTACAAAGACGTGGAGGATCAATATTTCTAAGTAAAATAATGGGAACACCGTTTTTAACTGTAAGTCATGTGGAAAGCCTGGTAAATCTAACGAATTTAAAAATTCGACTGGACAATTGACGAGTTCCTCAATATTTGAAACTGATTTCGTTGACTTTCAAGCCGCTCTTGGCTTTTTGAAGGCGTTTCAGTAGCTCTTGATGTTGTGGCACGTTGTCGTACGCCTTCAAGTCATTCTTCATGTTGTGATGGCATTTCGGCGGCTCTAGAGGTTGAAGCTCGACAATTTTCAGTCCTGAGGCGAATTGCACGCTCTTCCGATCTTTCATTTGCTCTCTGTTTGCGTCGGTCACAGGTAACTTTTTTGATGAGCCTTGCAACTACTTACATATGTTATTTGAGAAAAATATTGACAGTGTACATTTTACTACTTAGGTAAATAAAAGTAATGAATGAAAATATTACTGCCTATTTTTACATGGCCATTCATCGCCCAATAAAATGCTAATTATAAAATTTACCTAATTTAGTTATAGTTTCTAGATATACATTAAAGATCACCCATTAAAAAAAAAAAATATGAATATTCAACCTTTAGATATTCGCACAAAATTTGAGCAGTCTAACTGTTCTGGTGTTCTAGATATGCAGATTTTAGTATTTAATTCTTATGGGAGGTGCCACGCCCGCTTTTGCTGAACTCCCTATTTTTGTCCAAAATATTCATATTTAAACAAAAGTTACTTGTACAAGATTTGGGGACTCAAACTGTTAAAGTTTTCCAGCTATGCAGTATGCTATGTATTTACTTTATATGAAAGGTGCCATGCCCCCTAATGATAGGTCGCCCATTTTTTAAAAAA
This sequence comes from Sarcophaga rosellei, assembly GCA_930367235.1. NCBI lineage: Eukaryota > Metazoa > Arthropoda > Insecta > Diptera > Sarcophagidae > Sarcophaga > Sarcophaga rosellei. Next base: position 25,197,481 of record OV884020.1, on the reverse strand, counting down.
AATCATATTGAACCTAAAAATATTCGTACAAAATTTGAGTAGGTTAATTGTTCTGGTGTTTTAAATATTTTTGTTCAGCATATTTATATTTAAACTAATATCACTTGTACAAAAATTGGGGACTCTAGCTGTTAGAATTTTTCAGATATACAGATTTTCGTATTTACTTTATATGGGAGGTGCCAAAACCACTATTGTTAGTTCGCCCATTTTTGTCCAAAATATTTATATTAAAACTGTAGTTACTTGTACAAAATTTGAGGTACATATCTTGCTGATATAGTTTTTCCAATATACCCATTTTGCTATTATCTTACAACAGTAGGTGATGTAGTATATGAGGGCGTGGCACCTCGCTCATTTGAAATATCAACATAAAAAGTTGCCTATAACTGTGAAAATTTTAACAAAATCGGTTCAGCCGTTTAGTCGTCTATAATCCTCAAACATACAAACATACAAACAAACACACATTCATTTATATATATATAGGTGATTTCCGAGATATAAGAAGTTTTAAATTTAATTCATATGCGAAATACCATGCCTTCTTTTCCTAGTCAGCCCACTTATGTCTAAAATATTCATATGGATACTAAAGTGGATTCGACAAAATTTTAGGACTCCAACTGTTATATTTTTTTAGATACAATAATTTAATTTACCCCGGAGGTGACACGTCCACTATTCGCCCATTTTATTTATATATACGTCAAAGTCATCCATACAAAATTTGAGGACTCTAGCTGTTGCAGTTTATGAGATATGCGACAATAAATACTTATTGGATATGTGGGCGTGGCACCTCGCGTACTTGAAATTTTAAAATAAAAAGTAGCCTATATTTCCTTTCAGACATACAGGAAGGTACTGTTAAAATTTCAAAAAAATCGGTCCAGCCGTTTAGCCGTCCATAGACTTCAAACCAACAAACAAATAAACACACATTCATTTTTGTTTATGTAGATGTAAAATTCATTAGAAAATTACATATGTGACGTATGAGTGATTCCAATTCCATAAAGAGTCATAGATTTTTTATTGCGTACTTGTCAGGGTAACTATACGAATGAGTAATATATTTCAAATGCAATTAAATATTAAGTATGTAGTATGTAGTCTGTAGTATATGTGGGCGTGGCACCACGCTCATTTGGAATATCAACATAAAAAGTATCCTATAACTCCTTCCAGACATACAGGAAAATACTGTGAAAATTTCAAGAAAATCGGTTCAGCCGTTTAATCGTCTATAACGTTCAAACATACAAACATACAAACAAACACGCATTCATTTTTATATATAAGATAACATTTAAAAATATTGTTAGGTTTTTGCCTTTTAAAAATGTTTAAAATATGAGCACGTAGATTGCAAATACAATAAAAGTCAGTTTGTATTTAGTTTTAGTTAAAATTCTTTATTATTCGCACAATTCTATGTCCAACTGTTCACAACAACAATTGCTTTTCCTTGTTCTTCCTCTTTTACATCCTTTGCATAAACAATAACAATTACCTGACAATTATTCTACAGATCTTTGTAAGGGATATCTTCAAACCACGATTACTCTCTTAAAACACACCGCGTCTTCACACAAAACTGACTGAACTTTTACTGACTCAGGCGCCTGCTTTGTCTTGCCTTTTATATGGCAAAGTAAACAGTCTTATGAATGTTCTTGAAGGTGAGTGTACACCTTCTCGAAAGCTCTATAAATGTAAACATCGTTGTTTACATTCATTATTATTGTTTGTGTATTTCGCTTACATTTATTCTTGTAGTAGTTGTTGTTGTATTTTTGTTTACTTGTTTACCATTTTTTATGTTGGTGTTTGTCGTTATATTAAGCAGTACGATAATTTGTAAACATGTTTGTTCATTGCATTGTTTTGTTTTTGTAGCTTTTGTTTATAATTTCAATGTTAGGCGATGTAAAAGCAAAACACCAGCCTCTAGCTTTTTTCATTTTCGTTACAGTATCCGTATAAAATTACTTTTCTGCGTTTTGATCATTGTTTTTGTATCTTTTTCTACGCTACATACACACATACATAATTGGTCATTACAAACCCTCAGAGAAAATTACAGGGTAGGTTCTCACACCACTTATGTTGTGTGTGTTAATTTTATACACAAGTGGCGGGAACTACGGTTTAAATTGTATTTATTCACAGAGTTTTTATTTAGAGAACATCTTTCGTTTTGTTGGAGATGTCTAACCTGGGGGTTTGAACCAAAGATCAGCAATGAGTATTCAAAAATATGAGAAGAATCGAATCATACTCATAATTTCTGATACTTATACGCATTCATACTTATATTAATATCTCTATACCTCTAGTCATATTCAAAGTTTGAAGTACTCATCGTACTCATACTTAACAACAAGTATGATGTTGTTGATTTCGACTCTCCATAACTCAACATATACAAGAATCACAAGTACGATTCGCGTGCGAACACTGAAATACTCACTAAATGGTTGTGTGCTTGATGTACTTGCTGCTCTATCTTTTTGCTTATGTGTCTTTTTCCTTTTTTTGTAAATGCAACAACAACTAAGACAAAATTTTGATGATTAATTCGATTCACTCGAATCGTTTATAAGTATTTTTCTAAATTTATAAATCTGAAATGACTAGTTTGATGTCAACGTTGTATTAATACTCATTGCAATCTGTACTTAAAAATCAGTGTTTTTTTTAATATTACGAATGAATCAGAATACATAGTTAAATTTCGATATTGTTGGCTCACTTATATTAAAAATTTCATGAGTGGTTATGAGTAGCGTAAAAGCGATTCATTGCTAATCTCCGGTTTGAACCATGACCTTGCGTCTAATAAGTCAACATACTACCTACTGGACTATAGCGACTTTCATTGCCACTCTTCTAAATTATTGTTGAGCTTCATTGTGGACTTTGTAAGCATGTATTTCGAATAGCAATAAATATTATTTCATAAATTACTATTATTTACTGGAGTTATTTATTACTCTACTATTTTTTTTTTCTTGTGAAGATTTCTTTCTAATTCGTTTTATAATTTAAAAAAGATTTCTTATGAAATTCATCTACGAAGTACTATAATTAATGTTTAAAAATATGTATGTATGTGTTCAAAAATTCTGTAAATCTTCTATGAAAGTCTTAAGGACTGCTTATAAATTTTTTTTTTCAACAGAAAATTAAATGTTTTAATTAAATTTCTTTAATCATCAATCTTAACTTTATTAAAAATTACTCGAAGAAAGGTAATGGTAAGGAAAAATGTTAACTTTTGACATTTTCTTTATAAATTGTTTCGTCGTTTTGAAAATGAGCCTCTCGTCTTAAGCTAATCCTCTTCAATCCAATCTCTCCATCACCAATAAGGTTGCATTGCGAGCGATGGTATTTAACTGAATGAGTATGTGTCTGATTGTCTGTCTAGCATATTGTATTCGTTGTTGGAATGTTATAAATTGATGGTGATTACCTTCTTAATTTACTTAATTTCGTATAATGATGGTGGCATTTCATTTAAACGCATTGCATGAATTACTACACTGAATGACAGAATGACTGATAAAATGTCCATACACATATGTATGTATGTACGTATGTATTAATAAGAATGTATTCAAGTCTTTTGTTTTATTGAGTGAATAAGTACGATAAGTATGTAGGCATGAGGAATATATATGTACGTATAGTGTGTCGTGACACTTTCTTATTGTTCTACAAATATTTCATTGAAAATGCTGTATGAGTGTGTGTGTAATGATATTATACTCTTGTTCTTCTTGCTGTTGAACTTAATACTAAATGTGCAACATAGCGCGAAATTCCATTAATCCGCCTGTTACGGCAAACATGGGTGAGGGTGAGTATGCTATGACGTGGATAAGTTTACCTGAAGTATGCGATGCCTTTATAGTTTCACTTCTTATTAAATTCTTCTTCTTTTTCTTGTTTAATTATTTTCTTTCTATGCGAGATACTCAAATTCCAAATACTTCTTTAATAACAAGAGAAGAGAAGGAATTCAAGTAAAATGTTTCATTTGTTTGTTTTGTCTTCTTCCCTTGGAAGGTAACTAATGCGTTTATGGTATATGTATGGTGCAATCGTGTATAATGAACATTTGTATGTTCGTATGTGCGAGGACGTTTGAAACCTTAATCATTTTTATTCTTGCGTCTTTTTTCTCTCTTCTACTAAAAAAGTTAAAGAAAGGAAAATAATCTCAATCCCATCAACAATTTGCATTTAAAACAATGCACAAAACAAAGTATAATGTATTCCAACTGCAACTAAGTACGCATGAAAATTACTACTGCACAGTGCAGCGGTATTAATAAAATTGGAGCAAAAATTTGGTATTAAAATAGCAATTCTGAATTCATATCTATGCTTGCAAATTGAAATGCTGTAACCATTAGATAAATGGAATTCTAAACTTTCGTAATAAAAGCAGCAATATTTCAAATTTGAAGTTATCAGAGATATTCCTCCATGCACATGGGACATGTGGAGCAGACATCAGCAATAAATCGCTTTTTCGCTACTCACAAGTACTCATGAAATTTTGAGTATGAGTGAATCTACATATTGAAATTTAACTACGTACTCTGACTCATTCATACTCACTACAACGTTGATTTATAAGTACAGGTTGCAATGAGTATGAGTACAACGTTGTCATCAAACTCATACCATTCGAAATATGTTTGATTCATACGCCTACTCGTTCAGATTCATAAATTTAGAAAAATACTTGTAAATGATTCGAATGATTCGAATCATTCATCAAAATTTATAGTCTTAGTTATTGTTACACACAACCTTCTAGTGAGTATTGTAGTATTCTTACGCGAATCATACTTATTTTGTGATTCTTGTAAATGTTGAGTAAAGTAGAGTCGAAATCAACAACATCATGCGTATTGTTAAGTATGAATACGATGAGTACTTCAAACTTTGAATATGAGTAGTATGAGTATGATATTAAAATAAGTATGATTGCGTATAAGTATCAGAAATTATGAGTATTTTTCTAATCCACTCATCTTTTTGAATAGTTATTGATGGGGTGGAAAGAATTAATTATGAACATTAAATAAACTGCGTTGCAGTCACTTCTGGCAGCCATTTATTCTCTTGTTCGCGACACCTCTAAAGAAGCTAAATAATAATTAATACATACTACAGTATTCAACGGACATAAGGTTTTAAAAAAATGATTGTATGACAGCATTCTTATATCGAAATCCCGCACCTGAGAGCAAATGCCACGTGTCATTTAAGCTGATATAATTCTATTTGTCTCATTAGCAGCATTGGCTTCGTATTCGATGGATGGTCGCTGATGGCTTTGATCATTTACTACAACTCGGTGTGGTGAACAAAGTTGTAATTTGCGAAGACCTGCACCAGGAGAGATTAGCGAATATAGGTGGATTATACGTTTTTTTTATAAGAAATCAATTATCTGAGATATCCTGCCTCGAGGATAATGAAATTATAAGGAATATTAATTTTAATTGCATTGTCACTTTTTCCAATATAATCTGCCGAATGGCGTTAATGGTAAATATTAGGGCCAATTTTGGAAAGCTGGTAAATGTAAACGAATTTTTTAAAGTACATTTAGGGCCATTATTACAACTTGCCGTTAACTAAAGGGAGGATTTTAACGGGCAGATAAATTCTTTTTCATTATTATAAGAGGACGATATAAGTGAGCGTTAAGCTAAATGGAGGATCATCATACTGGTAACTATTAAAGTTAAGTTTAAATTTCAACTTAAATTATATATACACCTATCCCCCGTTTTACACGGAAGATAGGTTCCAAAAAAAACCGTGTAACTCGAAAAATTCACTCTTATATGGAAAAACCGTGCTAAACGAAAATCACTATAAAAAGCCCTTTTTGTCAATTTTTAATATGATGAATAACAAACACATTGAACGTTATTTGCTCACCTTGAATAAATTTACACTATCAATTATATATAAACACTAATTAAAAACAAAGTTTAAAAACAATGATGCTCTTTGTTTTGGTATTTCAAACAACCTAGCTTATACACACATAAAATTTAGATTTGATCCCATCTTATCTATTTCCATCATAGACATAGGCTACTAAGAATTCGTGACTGTAACATACATTTTGTAGTGTTGTATTTTGACAGTAAAACAATGAAAATGTTATTGTAGATATAAGCAAATTATAGTTTAGTGTTTATAATTTCGTGTAAATGCAAAATTAATAAATTTCGTCAAAAAAATTTATTTTCAAAAACCGTGTAAGATCGAAAACGTGTAAAACGAATACCGTGTAAAACGGGGGATAGGTTATATTATTTTCAATATGGCAACTTCAAATGTAAACAAAGTGAGGAAAAACAACAATCAAAAAGAGGCCCTTCGTTGCCACTGCGTTTAAAAAGAACTTGTTTAATTGAGCAGTATTATCGACATTGCTCCGTTACTGCCATATTTTTGAAAAAGTTAACTTTATTTTATCAGTAGTTTTGAATAACGAAAATAAGTTAAAGGTGGCTTTAAAGTTCACTTTAGCTAAATTTACCTTTAACTAAACCCAACTTTAAAGGGAAGTTGTAATAATGGCCCTAAGCGTCTTTAAAAAAACCATACTCAGTACAAACAGAACTACAATATATTATCGCCCTTTGATTTGTTAATTAGAGGTGTTTTTAACATTTCCGTTCCGTAGAAATATTTCTAAGCTTCGTATCTAACATTATTAAGTGTAAATTATGAAACGTAAAGCACTGTGCATCGGCACGAAGCCCAAACATATGATTGCAGATCATTTAAAATATTTCTCATACACACTCACTCATACACACACTGGCAACAATGACAATCAGCTGTTTGGAATATGAGCGTGCATTCAACCAACCATTAACCATCCAACCATCCTAACAAAACCGTGTTTTCTTTCTTTTCTTTCTAAAAAACAAAAGACCCCTGAGAAGCCCTTTAGAATAATTATTTCACATTTCGCTTTTTTCTTGTATTTTCTTTTCGGTTTTTTATTTATATTTCACCGAAATGAAATGGAATGCGGGTTTTTGTAAAGAGTTGCTCATTGTATACATGAGTACATCTTGAATTGTTGTAACCTTAGTATATTTTATACAGCAGCAGCAACAACAAAAAAAGAAAAGAAGTATAATACCGGAAACCGCTGAAATACAAAGGAAAATACATAAACGACATCAATTCTTATATTTTTTTTTATTTTTTTCTATATTTTTTAAGATAATTACAGAAAGTTTGAGGTAAAAATGAAATAAAAGAAGAACGCAAAGTGGTATGTACATACACATATGAGAGAGGTAAGAAAAAAGAACAAGAAAAAGTAAAATTACAAAAACGTTTATTGTACAACCATTATGTTCTTGTAATGAAAACTCATTTAGTACCAATCCCCTCTTCCTTTACGTCTTTCACCGCCTCTATCAGTTACTAAAAGTTTGTTGATCATAATCGTCTAGAGTTACACGATTTTGCGGTATGTGGCATAAACATAGTTGTTTAGCTCTCTTGAATTACACTTTAGTTTCGAAGAAACAAAAGAAACTGTTACAATAATAACGTTAACAACACAACAATAGCATGTCAGCAGCAACATCATAAAATATTGTAGCACAACGACAACAACCGACAGAACAATCGAGACAATCTGGAGTGCAAAAATTGCAGTTGCATTTAACTCATTATCATCTTTAAACTTCACTTAACAATCGGCCGAAACGGTCTCCAGCACAGTATCGCAAAAATGAATTTTTTTTTCTAAAAAAATTCACACCGCCAAACGGTTATAAAGTGCAACAATTTGTGTGCAGTTGTTGGTGCAACGTACAACAAACAAAAGAGATCTCAAAAGAAATTTTAATTACAGAAAATGATACTTTGGCTTCTTAAAAGTAAATCATTTCGAATGTTCTTGTCCATTCTTTGGTTTGACTGGTTTCTTGTCACTATGTCGTCTGTATTACAGAAATCAGCAATGAGTATTCAATAAGATGAGTACAATCGAATCATACTCATACTAATACTTCTTTGAAGATCATGGAACCTCTGCTCATATTCAAAGTTTGAAGTACTTCTCATATTCATAATTAATATCACGTATGATGTTGCTGATTTCTTGAAGTAGAATGTTCGTGTTCTCAACTTCTCGAGACCTCTATCGCGACTTCATTATTGTTTGTGTATTTTGTTCACATTGCTTGTCTTTGCATTCTTGCATACTTGTCCATCCCCGTTTCTTTCACACCGATGTTGTTGGTTTACTTGTAACAAGTTCGTTGTATTTGTTAGTGTAGCTTTTGTTAATCAGGTTAATGTTAAGCAGTGTTTCCATATTCGTTACAGTATTATGTATAAGCATTTTTTTAATTTTATGAATCTTAATTAGTAGGCTTATGAATCAGACGTAAAAGCCCGTGTTCGACAACCAGGCCAGACATCAAAATGAAATATGATAAAATATTTCTTCGGCGACTTCCTCTCAGCAGATTTCTAGCAAAAACTCTGAGAGTAAATAATATTGCCATCAATAGTTAAAAATCTGTTGTTCGGAGTCGACATTAAACTGTAGGTCCCGCCACTCAAGTATAAAATTAAGGCACACAACAATGGATCGAATTGACCCATTGTACAACGTCATAGCTTCTCACACCACTCGTATTGTGTGCGTTAGTTTCATACATGAGTGGCGGGACCTACAGTTTAAAGTCGACTCCGAACGACAGATTTTTTTGAGAAGCTTTTCATGGCAATTTTTACTTTTAGAGTCCCTGCCAGAAATCTGCTGAGAGGAAGTCGCCGAAGAAATATTTTGATATTTTCGTTTTGATGTCTGACCTGTGATTCGAATTCGGGCCTGTCGTCTAATAAGCCAACACACTACCTACTAGACCACGGCGACTTCAAAAATTATAATTTTAAATTTTCTATTATGTTCTTAAGTATAAAAAAGTTCCTTTATCATGAATTGTTGTTTTTATTTTAACATTTTTTAAGTAGTAAGTAAACGTTTTTATTTTTGGAAATTTATTCGACTATTCTCATTTACTTTTCTCGCTATCCTAAGGAAATGAATTATTTCACTGGTGTTTACTTATTTTTGGCGCTCACTGTGTATATCGATTTTACTAAAATAACTTCGCTTCGTAAAAATATATTTGAATTATATTTGAATTACGCATTTTCTTGATATCCTCCGTTAATTAATTAAGATTTATATTCCATTTAAGTTTTTTCCGTTTAAATACTCATTTATTAATTATTACAACGAGTTAGTAAACCTCACAAGTAATTTTATTATAAACAATTAAATTAAGATTAATAGATGGTATTTAATTATGATGTTATTTCACCATCAAACCGGAAGAGAGTTTCAAATTACGTCGTAAGTCCTCTGCGTTCCAAATCAACGGTATCAGCAAGGGATGATGCTGATTGTAATGTTTTCAATTTCTTGTCTAATTGTATTTACGTATATCGTGTATACATGATGTAAATCGTTTGCGCGTATAAGTGTACCATGGTGCGTTTACGATGCATCCGAGTACTTTGTTTTGAAAGCTTTGTGTACTTTGTCCACGCTTACATATCAATAACTTATTTTCAATAGAAAATTTCGATTTTCTCCCAATTAACCAGTTTAGCTTTTTCCATTTCAGTTGTAGTTCCACAACTTTAATTTAAACATGCTTGTTCCAACGTAACTTCACATTCACATACGGTACCTGTAGCCGTTAATAAATATACCTAAAATTGATTTATTTGAAGTCAACATATATTGGCTTGGAATTGCTTAATTTTATGCACCATTTTCTAGTTCATTCTAAGAACGAGGTAAGTAAGTTCATTCTGTGATATGATCAGCGTTGACAAATGTGTAGATTTATCTGCATTTTGCAGTTTTTCTGAGCATTGAGCAGTTTTGAAGTTTTTTGTTTAAAAAAGTAAGTTTTTCTGTAAATTATGCAGATTTTGCAGTTTTTACATTTAAATTTTAAGAACTAAAGATTTTCTTAAAAAAAAAATAGTAATTGCAGCAATTTCGTGCAATCAAAAAAAATGGCAATCAAATTTACCAAAGAAATGTACAAATCTAATTAGTATTAAGTGCCAGGAGAAATTAACTCAATTTACGAAAATGCATGTTATTTCAAATACTTTTTATAAAACTGAATTATATGTATTTATATTTTTTATTATATCGACGCCTCCATTCTATAACGTTCTAAGTGTACTTAGAACGTTTTTAATGTTCTTGCATTTTTAAATTCTACGTTCTCTAACATAAATACTGTCAAAATTTGGTTCAGATGCGCCGATCCGTTCCGAAGTTATAGGGAAAAATCTACTTAGAATACACATATAATCGTATGTCGCGTGAAAACTTTGAGAGCTCATAACTCAAAAGACATTTTTTCGACTTAGAATGTTATAGAACGGAGGCGTCGATATGTATTTAATTTAATTTGTTTTGTTATGTTTTAATAAAAAAATATATGAACTGAATTATACATTTTTTTGGCGGTTTTATGTGCAGTTTTTTCAGTTGATTATCAGTTTTCTTTTTCTAAATTTGAAGTTTTTGAAAAAAAAAATTATGGCAACGCTGGATATGATTCAAAAAAAGTGTAATAAAAACTTTCACTCATTAAGGGCCATTATAACAACTTGCCGTTAACTAAAGGGGAGGATTTTAACGGGCAGATAAATTGTTTTTCATTATTATAGGTGTACAATAAGATAGAAGTGAGCGTTAAGATAAAGGGAGCATCATCTTGCTGTTTACTTTTAAAGTTAAGTTTATGTTTGAACTATAAAGAAATTTGAAATATAAAGAAAATGAGCAAATACAAGAAAAAAAAGTTTGTCGTTGCCATTGCGTTTAAAAAAACTTGTTTAATTGAGAAGTGTTATCGACATTGCTCCGGTATTGCCATATTTTTCAAAAAGTTAACTTTATTTTATCTGTAGGATGTAATAACGAGAAGAAGTAAAAGGTGACTATAAAGTTCACTTTAGCTAAAGTTGCCTTTAACTAACCCAACTTTAACGGAAAGTTGTCATAATGGCCCTAAATCAAGGGTACGACATTTAATGTATGTGTACCTAACTGTATTGTATACCTTCTAGTTTAATGTTTTGAAGTTTGCAACTTTTAAAAGTTATTCACACCGGAGTCGATTATTTCAAATACCGTATGACCTTGTCAATTGGTTACTTAGTTCTTTTAGTAGCCCAGTATAACTGATTTTGTAGATTGTTTGAGAAACATCTAAGTATACAGCAGAACAAAGGTAATGCGATCAATTTTTGATGGTGCATTTCTAAAACCAATTTATTGCTTAGGAACTAAATTTCCATGTTCATGTTGATGCGAACTTGTAGTACTTTCTCGTATAGTTTCGATAATATGGGCAAAAGCGAAACAGGTTTGTATGATTTAACTTCAGTTGAACGTCTTTCCAGAACAATGTTAGGTGATACAGTTTAAATGAGGCATTGAAAATTTGTGTTATTTATGTTGCTTGGGCGGATATTGATATTTTTGAGAGCGTACTATATACATACGTAGTAGTCGCCGTAGTCTAGTAGGTAGCGTGTTATCTTATTAGACGTAAGGCCTCGGCTCAAACCTCAGGTTAGACATCACCTACTAAACGAAATATGCAAAAATATTTTTTCGGCGACTTCCACTCAGCAGATTTTTGGCAAAAGCTCTGAGAGTAAATTAAATTGCCATAAAAAGTTTCTCAAAAATCTGTAATTCGGAGTATAGGTGCCGATACTCATGTATAAAATTAATACACATAACATAATTGGCGTGAGAAACTAGGCGGTAATCCTACCTAAAGGGTAGTAATGACCAATTATGTATGATCATTAATAAATATTGTCTTTATGTGCATAGTTTGTAGGAAAATGAATGCGCATATGGCATACGGTGAAGTTTTTTAATATTGGAATTCTGTAACGTCTACCTTAAATTCTTGTGATTTTGATCTCTAAGCGCTTTGCGCAATGTCTCTAGAAAAATTTGCAAAGTTTTGTAAACTAAACTAGAATTTTGATAATAAGATTGGAGATCAAATTAACCAAAAAAGAACTGAAAGCTGTTAAATCGCTTAAGGCCTTCTTTTAAGAGATATGCTGTACATATTACCTGTTCAATTTCAATCACACACATGTTACTCTGCATATTTTTACAAATTAAATTTTTACAAGCCAAATACATTGACTACCACAACTGTTCATTCAAACTATATTACGATTTCATAACACAATGTTGTTAATAAAAATGATTTATTCTTCATAAATCATGTTTAGAACTTGATAGTAAAATAAACAGTTAAAACAAAAATGTAATTTTTTTTTTTTTGTAACTCAACGTTAATCTGGCTGTTTTAGATCTTTAAACAGAATCTTAATAGTTAATGTTGCCACTTTTTGCTACAAGAAGTTGTTGAAGCCAATGTTGTTTAAATTTCGTGAAATAACGAATTTCTGTGCATTTTTCATTTACAGCTACCCAAAGCTCTTCCAGATTTTGTGGAATTGGACTTCTCATTATCATTTCATTTTTAGGTGTGTTCAATTAATTTGCTATTGGATTAACGTCCGCTGATTGTGCGGGCCAATTCCAGACATATGATGTGGTTTCCATCAAGCATGGGCCTCGTGCTTCGGTTCATTTTTGTGAACAGTTGTGGAAGTTACTGTACCTAATAGTTTCAGTTTAAAAGTTGTGGGAGTCACTGTACCTAATAGCTTCTAGTTGATTAATAAGAAACAACAACAAACGAATATAATTGGGACTACAAGTCGGTTTACAACTGCCAAAGAATATTTCTGTTTGGCGAGAACTTCTACAAATGAACGGCTGCACAACTCGACCAACATTTAATGGATAACGCTAGTTTTTTACATATGCACACCCGTTTCTTACAATGAAAATCTAAATTTATAACATCTGAGCATTTTATTTTGTCAACATTGCCTTAGTAATTGAATCTCTATAATTTCTAACAGATTGTTTCAATATTGTTACTAAGATAAAAAATCTAGAATCTGTACATAAACAATAACAATTACTAGACGATTATTTGACATATCTTTGTAACGGAGATCTTCAAACCATTATTAATTACACTCTTCAAACACACAAGACTGACTCAGCTTTTACTGACTCAGTTGCCTGCTTTGTCTTGCCTTTTATATGTTACAATGTTGTTTACATTTATTCTTGCAGTGTTTGTTGTTGCATTTTTGTTTACTTGTTTTTCTGGATTTTTTTTTTATCAATTTTTTTATGCTGGGGTTTTTGTGGTATATTTTTTGTTTACAATCTTAATGTTAAACGTTTCCATTTTCGTAACAATATTATGGAATAAGAATGCGAATCTCAGAATACATTCTTGGAATCTAAGCGGAGTAAATATCTATCAAGTAATAGGCAGGGAGTTGTTACTTTTGTTGCTAGAGACACGTTGGTTGGGACAGTAGGATAAATAATGGAAATGTTTTTTTTTACTTTCATTTTGTTGCAAAAACACATAAAACATCGAATTTTTATAAAACATAGATGTTTTTTTCGTTGCCCATAACTAATACGACTACCAAGTAGTGGCGTAAGGAATGTATGTACATAAATATGTCTTAGAAAACGATAAATGTTGAGTTAAAACGTAACAGTATTATGGAAAAAGAATTGGACTGAGAATAGAGTGCTTCGTGTAATTTGAATTTCGTATTCAAACTGTAATTTATGCGATTGGTAATACTAACTGGGAACTCATGCATTAAAATTTTACAATGAAAGAAATGCTAGATGCATGCAATATTGCAGATTTTTAAAGACTTTCCATAACAAAGGTAACGAAAAAAACGTATAAGAATAGAACAAAAGGGAATTTAAGCGTTTGAAATTTGATGACAAAGAGTTATGCTAATACACTCCCCGAAATATTTATAAGACCAAACGTATTTCTCGAAAAACTTAAAATCTTTTAGACCAATTCGTACCATTTTTGGGTTAAATATAACTAACTATAATATAAATCTTTTTATGTAAAAAAAATATTTTTTCTTTGTTTAATAAAAGGATAACACAAAATGAATTTCATTTTCAAACGAAAAAATTATAAGACCAAAATTAAATAATATTCTCCTAAAGCTAAAATAACTATGATAAAAAACAACTACTGAGTAATTTTTGTATTTATTAGTAATTAGTGTGTCCACCGTGATTAATAATGACTTCCTGAAGTCGACGGGGCATAGAATTTATTAAATTTTCAATGCAATTTTGACCAATCCTACTCCATTCTCTAATGATAGCACATTTTAAGCATTTTACATCCTTATACTGAGTGTTATTATTGAAAACTTGGTCCGATAGTATTGCCCATAAATTTTTTATCGGATTTAGATCTGGACTACCTGCCGGCCAATTCAAAACTGGTATGTTTCTGGAGGACAGAAATGATTTTGTTGCTTTTTGTCACGAAATTTCGGTGGAGGCACCGTAATGGTTTGGGCTGGGATTTCGACTATGGGAAGGACTCCTATTTGTTTTATATCAACTAAAATGAATAGCGAGAAGTATATTGAATTATTAGATGACGTTTTAATTAATTTTAGTGATGATTCGTTAGGCAACAATTGGATATTTCAGCAGGATAACGCCGCAATCCATAAATCAAAAGCAACAAAATCATTTCTGTCCTCCAGAAACATACCAGGTTTGAATTGGCCGGCAGGTAGTCCAGATCTAAATCCGATAAAAAATTTATGGGCAATACTATCGGATCAAGTTTTCAATAATAACACTCAGTATAAGGATGTAAAATGCTTAAAATGTGCTATCATTAGAGAATGGAGTAGGATTGGTCAAAATTGCATTGAAAATTTAATAAATTCTATGCCCCGTCGACTTCAGGAAGTCATTATTAATCACGGTGGACACACTAATTACTAATAAATACAAAAATTACTCAGTAGTTGTTTTTTATCATTGTTATTTTAGCTTTAGGTGAATATGATTTAATTTTGGTCTTATAATTTTTTCGTTTGAAAATGAAATTCATTTTGTGCTATCCTTTTATTAAACAAAGAAAAAAATATTTTTTTACATAAAAAGATTTATATTATAGTTAGTTATATTTAACCCAAAAATGTTACGAATTGGTCTAAAAGATTTTAAGTTTTTCGAGAAATACGTTTGGTCTTATAAATATTTCGGGGAGTGTAAATCATACAAAAGTATGAAAAAAAAAAATTTGAAAGAAATTAGAAATTTTTATGAAAAGAAAATTTCAATTGAAAAAATTCATCTTGAATGTAAAATTCATAAAATTTAAGCCTTTAAAAGGGAAGGGACTGCTTGCATCCCCTTTTGCAAAGCGTCCATCAAAAGGGTGTAAAAAGTCTTATTTTATAGCAGCTTAAAAATGTTTCCCTATTCGTTACGCTTACAGGATTTTTTTTTTCACATATTTTTCTCACTTTTGTTTTGGAAATCGTAAATGAAAAATATTGTAAAACATTGTATGAAGAATAGAATCCACTTACCATTGTTAAAAACGAAAGGGGTTTCCCTTTTTAGAAAGTACGAGTATGAGTACAAGTATTGTTCTGTTGTCAAAATTTCTATAGAATTGAAAGAAGAAATGAGTGGAATTAAATAAAAAAAGCACGAATTGTAAAGAAGAAAAGTAACAAAAGAAAAGAAAAATCCATATTTATGAATATGCACCTCTTAAATATTGTACGTAGAATATAGCAGATATGCAGAACTGATGAAGAAAATTTGCGTAACAATGCAAGCCATCCTGCAGCAATGGCATCATATTAAGTAATCTCAGTAACATTTTCAAAGGAATTAACTTAAACCCTTATACTTCCAGATACCCTATCCTTAGAATTGGATGTCATGCAATACAAATCCCAAGATATTCTTGCTTTCAATTTTTGTCTTTTAAAAGAACACATAAAAATTAAATCCAAGGAAAATATATCGCCTGTATTTATATGGTATACAATATACCCTATAGTTACGTTTTTCTTTTTAAAAACTTTTAAAATATGAGCTCGTTGGTTGCAAATGAAAATAAAAATAAATTTGTGTTTAGTTTCAATTAAGATTCTTTACTATTCGCACAATCCTGTGTGCCACTGTTCACAACTTGATGTAAACAACAACAATTGCTTTGTTTGTTATTCCTCTGTTTATACCCTTTGCATAAACAATAATAATTACTAGACAACTGTTAAACAGATTTTTTAACGGAGATCTTCAAACCACGATTACTCCCTTCAAACACACCACGCCTCCACACAAGACTGACTGAACTTTATTAACTCACCTGCCTTGCCTTTTATATGGCCGACTAAATAGTCTGATGAATGTTCTTGAAGGCGAATGTTCGTGACTTCGCCTTCTTGAAATCTCTATATATGTAAACATCGTTGTTTACATTTATTAGTGTAGTGTTGTTTGTGTATTTTGTTTAGATTTGTTCCTGTAGTGTTGTTTGTGGATTTTTGTTTACTTGTTTACCATTTCTTATGCTGGTGTTTGTTGTTATATTAAGCAGTACGATAATTTGTAAACAGGTTTGTTTACTGCATTGTTTTGTTTTTGTAGCTTTTGTTTATAATTTTAATGTTAAGCGAAGAAAGAAGCAAAAAACTTCAAAAGTCTCGATTTTCTAGACAGCGTTAAAGATCCAGTGAGAATCAATAAAGAGATTAAAGGAATTATGCTAGAGATAGAACAGAGCCTTATTGTACCTATTAAGTTAAGTTAAACTCATCTATAGGGATTCCATCCATAGTAACTCATATAATGCTATATCTGAGAAATATCGATATAAATCTAGAGAAGCGACTATCGACTCCAAAGGCAATAATTCTCTATAAAAGTGCACCGTATCACACTCTGCTAAAAGTAATGTGGGAAGCTTCAATCTAACGAAATCGTTCGATAGAATGGTGCCATAGTTTTTAGTGTTATTTGCCTCTCCCTATTTAGGGATTGGCGTTACATTAGCAGCCTTCCAGCAAGATGAATGTTGCATATTTCTGGAATTGTATGAGAGGAATTGTTGAGAGAACAATTCATTTGACGATTGGGAAATAAATTATCATTATTGTATTTAAGAGTTGTGTATTTCCATACATAGTGTTGTATACAGTGTAACTTGTATGTAAAATATGATGGATTTGATTAGAAGGAAAATAGATTTTCGGCTTCTTAATTTTTCTATTGAAGAAGCAAAAGGGGTTTGTTGTATTTATTAAAATGTAACTTGAATTTCCGCATAACCTGTCTTTATTCCCTAAGAAAAGAAAGGAAGAAATTTTTATGAGCATATATCATATTTTAATGATAGTGAATAGTGAACAGGCCACTGTAATCAAATTGCTTGTTCTCTCTCTTTTTTTTTTTGTTGGTATACCCTTATGGAGTGATTGTATCATTGTTCTTGTTTTTTTTATTGTTGTGGTGAACAGAACTCTGCATATACGTATGGTTCCCACACTGTTGTTGTTATTGTATGAATTAACCCTAAGAGGGTTGCTTGTCATTAATTTTATTGTTCCTGCCGTTGTTGTTAACAAATTATCAATAACATTGTTGCAAATTATTTAAATTATAGTCTTTTTAACCAAATTCAATTTAAAATTGTTGTTTTTATGTTTTGTTTTGTTTTCGGTTTTCTTGTTTCTTTTTTTGTTCAATGTTTTCAGGAGAGGTACGCGTATCAACACAGGAAATAAGTTCGTTTTGTTTTGTCTGAAATTGTTTAAATACGGGTTGTGGGCCTGCCTGTTGTAAATTATTGCGTTATGGTTTTGTAAGTTTTCAAAATGATTGTTGCTTTTTTTTCCTTTTTTTGTCTTCCTCTTTATGTATTGTTGTTGTTGGCTGTAGTTTTGTGAGCAACAAACAAATTTTTAATGCAACTTTTTTTTACTTTTACTGAAAACAAATGTATGTACATAAGTGCAACAAAATCAGTATGTAGGTATGTATACACCATATACATATTATACATCCCAGCAACATTAATTTCATTCATTAGAATAATATTTGTATCAGAGATCAGCAATGAGTATTCAAAAAGATGACTAGATTCGAATCATACTCACAATTTCTGATATTTCTACGCATTCATACTTATTTTAATATCATACTCATACTACTCATATTCAATTGATATTGTTGATTTCGACTCTGCTTTACTCAACATTTACAAGACTTACAAAATAAGTACGATTCGCGTATGAATACTGCAACTCTCACTAGAAGGTTGTTTGTTTGCTTTGCTTGTTGTCTTTGTCTACTTCTATCTTCTTTTTTTGTAAATTCAACAAAGACTATAAATTTTGATGAATAATTCGAGTCACTCGAGTCATTTATAAGTATTTTTCTAAAGTAATGATTCTAAATGAGTATGCTTATGAATCAAACATATTTCGAATGGTATGAGTTTAATGTCAACGTTGTACTCATACTCATTGCAACCTGTACTTATAAATCAACGTTGTGATTAGTAAGAATAAATCAAAGTAGTTAAATTGAAATATTGTTGACTCACATTAAAAATTCCATGAGTGCTTATGAGTAGCGTAAAAACGATTCATTGCTGATCTCTGGTATACATCCAATGCAGGTTAAATTATCATGATTTTTCTGAACTCTTAACATGCTCTTCTATTCTATTACTTCGTGATATTCTTCATTCTTGTAAATGGATGCCGCGGTTTATTCTCAACTCGCTAACATACACCAGGATTCTCAAGTTCCCTTTGAATGATTTCAAAACGAGACCATTCAAGCTTGCCTCTGCTGTTATTCCTCATGACGAGCTCTTTCAGAACCAGACTTCTCAGGGAAAAGAAACGATTCTTCAGCCACTGTGTTTGTTTTCGTGGATGTCGTAGTACTGCACAGAAAATATGGTAGAAAGTTCTGTAATAAAATCCAAGTATAAAGATTCTCATTTCAAAATTTTGCTGGGATGTCTGTATGCAAAACATAGAAGAGTTTATCTGGAATAACTGATAAAGATTCAAAAACACATTTTGAATACATAAATACATTTTGCATACATCCATACGTATGTAAACTATTAAACCATTTTCATTTCAAGAGAAAAGTCCACCAACCATAAACAATTGACAGTAAAAAGCGAATAAAACAAATGCAAATTAAATTGTATATAATTCCTGTATGTCTTTTTCATTGAATGAATGAATGAATACATGAAGTCGTCGTATACGTACATACATACGTACATACATTGTATGTACATATTGTATTTGCATAATGCATTTCCTGAACTAAATAAAATTGGTTTTACATTACAGATATTTTCATCAAATTGTTATTGTACGTAACTTTCATTAAATTTGTACTCAATTGTTGGCATTATTTTGCAAAGAATGAAAATTTAATTTAATTACAGCTTTTACCCAGTGGCCAATATGGAAAAATGATCCATATTCATATGAATTTTCTTTTTATTAAAATTAATTGTCGTATACTAACCATATGGAAATTAATGATTTTTTATAAATAAAAACAAAGTAAATAATTCATTAAATTAATGAATATGTATTTACTACATTTTCTCTGTATTCAATTGAATTAAATAAATTTTATATTTTACGCAATGAGTAGTCACAATCTATCTCATGAGAGATAACTGGCCATTACAACCCTTTATTCAGGATTATGGATCTAGTTTCTCACACCACACATGTTGTGTGTGTTAATTTTATACATGAGTGGAGGAACCTACAGTTTAAAGTCGACTCCGAACGACAGATTTTTGAGAAACTTTTCATGGTAATTTTTTTTTACTCTCAGAGTTTTTGCCAGACATCTGTTAAGAGGAAGTCGCCGAAGAAATATTTTTTTCTACCAGATTTCGTTTCGATGTCTGACCTGGGGTTTGAACAGTGGCTTTACGTCTAATAAGCCAACACACTTCCTACTAGACTACGGCAACTTCGTTTTTTCATCATTTCATTTCATTTTCATCTTTATAACACTTTATTTAGGAATCGATTCGCAAGGTATTGGGTCCCAGATACAAATTTATTTCGATCATGACGGTAACGGTGCTATTAGCTCCGAGACAAATTTTGAATAACCGTTTACTTAGTTTGAACATAAATGATTGCTAGTCACATGAATTTTTAACCAAAAATTATGTTAAATCGATACATTTTTCACTTCGAATCAATGAAACTAAAAGAAGGTATACAATAAACAACTAAGTTACACGTAAATGCCTGAGGATTGAAGAACACCAAATGAGCACTAAATGAAATGAAAGGGAATATTCACTATCATCTTGTAGTCCTAAGCATTACAGTGCTAGCGAAAAAGGCGGAATGTATATGGAGATTTGTCATGCTAAAAGGTAATAATTGCCTTATAGGATTTATAAATATTATCAAACATTCACATTAGTTATGTATAGTAAATGTATTGTTACGAAAATGGAAAAATCTAGATACTGGTGTTTTACTTTTACATCGTTTAACATTAAAATTATAGGCAAAAGCTACAAAAACAATGAACTTATTCTCAAATTATCGCACTGCGTAGTATAACAACACCAGCCTAAAAAAGTGATAAAAAAGTAAACAAAAATATATTAACAAACAGCAGCATAAAAAATGGTAAACAAGTTAACAAAAATACAACAACAAACACTTCAGGATGTGAACAAAATACACAAACAACAATAATGAAACAACGATGTTTACATTTATAGAGATCTCGAGATTTCGATAACATTCATCAGACTGTGTACGTTGCCATATAAAAGGCAAGGCAAAGCAGGCGAGTGAGTGAGTGAAGTTCAGTCAGTCTTGTGTGAAGATGCAGTGTGTTTGAAGATCTCCGTTACAAAGTTCTGTCGAACAATTGTCTAGTAATTGTTATTGTTTATGCAAATGTGTAAACAGATGAATAACAAACAAAGCAATTGTTGTTATTTACGCCAAGTGGAACACAGAATTGTGCGAACAATAAAGAATTTTAATTAAAACTAAACACAAAATTTATTTTTATTTTATTTACAATCTTCGAGTTCATATTTTAAACATTTTTAAAAAGTAAAAATGTAACAGTATATTTTACATTTATGTAATGACGGACATATGATATACGCACATACATGTTGTCTGAAACCAATTTCGATTCAATATCTCAGAGTGCGAGTACATATCGAATAACATAGTTCCGTAATTATTGTTATGTTACTTGTTGTCCTGCTCAATTTTAGTGAAAAATATCAAGGAGAAGAGAGGAAAGGTTTGGATCAATTGATCTATGAATTCAAGAATTCCTGAATTTATTTTCTCTTATGGAAGTTGAATCGGAGAATATAATTCCTTTTACAATGTTGATTCGAAATTTGAATAGCAATTACAAATTGCCAAATGATCCGCATAAAGGATATCATTTTCTTGTTTTCGGTACCTTTTTACAAGGGCCTTCTGACTTAGGGCCATTATTACAACTTGCCGTTAACTAAAGGCAGAATTTTAACGGCCAGAAAAATTATGTTTCATTATTATAAGTGGACAATAAGGTCGAAGTGAGCGTTAAGCTAAAGTGGGGATCAGCCTACCTTTAACTTTTAAAGTTAAGTTTATGCTTGCACTTGTCGTACATATATGTTATTTTCAATATGGCAACTTTAAATATAAACGAAATGAGGAAACACAACAAAAAAAGGAGCCCGTCGTTGCCATTGTGTTTAAAAAAAACTTGTTTAATTTGGAAAATGCCAGTGCCATATTCTTGAAAAAGTTAAATTTATTTTTAATACCGAAAAGTAGTTAAAGGTGACTTTAAAGTTCACTTTAGCTAAAGTTACCTTTAACTAAAGGTGACTTTAAAGTTCACTTTAGCTAAAGTTACATTTAACTAAACCCATGTTGTAATAATGACCCTTAAAGTATGAAATCACATCGTGATTTTGTTATATATTTCAAACTGCCATTATTCTACAGCACTGTAGGCGAGAGAAGTACAACGTTATGCGTTTTAACTTGCTTGGTGCAGGAGCAGGCTTAAAAAGTTTTTGGAGCTGTTGTCGTCTTTTATTTTCTTGTGTATTTTTGTGTTTCTGAGTTTTCTGATTTTTTCTTTCGTTTTATTACCAAACTTTTATGTCCGCTGTATTTCATTTAACAACTTGATGTTGTGTATCTGTCAGTTGTTTTGGTTCTTTTCGTTTTACTTCTATGGCAGCAGTAACAACAAAATAAAACGATAGTGGAGCACAGTAGCAACATGAAACTTACAAAATGCAAAATACTTGACATCCAAAAGATACACGTACAAGAACATGCAAACAATTTAAAGAAAACGAAAAGACAAAGAAAAAAAAAAGAAAACAGATTTGATAAAGCAACATAAAGAAAACCACAAACACAAAGTAATTCAAATTCAATGTTTATGTTAATGCTCTGTAAGTCAAGAAATTAATATGTATGTAAGTATGTATGTTTTGTTGCAAAGACATTAAGAGCATCGATATCTTAGGAACACAAACACACAAAAATATAGATGCACTTTCATATGGGTACGCCCATTCATCATACTATTGTATGTATGTATGTATGTATACTGCGATACGAATTGATGTACGCATATGTATGTACATAAATGTTGATATGAAATATTTAATTGACTTTGAAGCTGACAAAGATCAAAGCATTTTTTAATTTCAATGTTGAAAATTATTAAAAAGGTTTCTGTTGTCGTTTCCTTTGATCTTCGTCTAGTAAGCATTTCATTGGTTTTTGAGAATGTTTTCATTATTTTCATAGAACTATGGACTTAACGTTCACTTGTATATTTTGGCTTCTTTACTTAAGCCACAGTAACATGGACACCAACGAAATGAAGTTTTTTAAAGCACCATTAAAGAAATATTCATTCGAAATGACTGAAAATCTTCTGTCCATAGATTTCTTTTATAATTTTATAATGTTGAGTAATGGAGAGTCGATATCAACAAAATCATGAGTATTGTTAAGCATGAGTACTTTAAACTTTGAATATGAGTAGTATGAGTATGATATTAAAATAAGTATGAGTGCGCATAAGTATGAGAAATTATGAATATGATTCGAATCTACTCATCTTTTTGAATGCTCATTGCTGATCTCTGATCCAATTTAAATGGTGTTTATAGTTTTTATAAACCTATCCTTGTATCTACTATCCTAGTGTTTACTTTCTTGAAGTTTTAATCTTAATAAGAACCCATAAGGTTTCATTTCTCTGTGTATTATTGAAAAAGGAAAGAAATTGATAATTAAATATATGAAAAAGAAGGGACAACTTTAAACATGTGTTTGGATTCAATATCAGATTTTGCAATACAATGTTGCAATGAAATGTCACTTTATTCTTAATTCATGTATCTTTCATGGCAAAGTTTAATAAGTTGTCTTTAATAGCAATTCATGTATAATACATATACACGTATGTGTCACATTTTCTAATTACCAAACGCATTCAATAATAAGTAGTGAAGAAGCATAAATTTCAAATATGTCACATGAGGCAAACATTACAAATGAACCAACAACTCTGAGGTATTATTGCAATAAAGAATTGAATTTTTGCCAGAAAAACAATACACGTATGCTGACCTAATGGCACCCTATACTTACTTAAAGAGATAAGAGTTGCAAGTAGGAATTTCCCCCGTATAAATGTGGCGGTATTGTGAAGATAAAGAAATGGATTGTACTGTTTGACTTCTTATAAAACGTTACTATGTGGTAAGCAGCCAATAATTCTACGTGTATAGGCATTCTATTTAGTTGTCCTATGGGGCAATTTATAAATATATACATACATATAAATGAGTATGAATTATTTTTATATCGTTGAAAACATTTTGAGTGAGGATATAAATGCAATGCCATAAATCAGTTAACAAGTCATAGTAATTGCCACTTTATGCGTAATTACAAGAAACCTCATGCCACGCAAGTGACAATGTATTTTATACAGAATATATACTTATACAGAAGCTTACAAGAATCCATTCATTTGCTTTCAACATACATATCGAAAAAATCTAGATACTGCAGTTTTGCTTTTATATCGTTTAACATTAAAAAAATTTAATAAAAGCTACAAAAACGATATACTGCAGTAAACAAACCTGTTTACAAATTATCGTACTGCTTAATATAACAACAAGCACCAGCATAAAAAAAATTTAAACAAGTAAACAAAAATATACCAAGAAACACCAACATAAAAATGGTAAACTAGTAAACAAAAATTCAACAACAAACACTACAAGAATAAATGTAAACAAAATACACAAACAACACTACAATAATAAAAGAAGATGTTTACATTTATAGAAATTTCGAGAAGCCGAAGTCATGAACATTTGCCTTCAAGAACATTCATCAGACAGTTTACTCTGCCATATAAAAGCAGGCGAGTGAGTTAGTAAAAGTGCAGTCAGTCTTGTTTGAACTAGCGGTGTGTTTGAAGAGAGTAATAGTGGTTTGAAGATCTCCGTTACAAATATCAGTCGAACAATTATCTAGGTACTATTACTTTTTATGAAAAGGTTGTAAACAGAGGAATAACAAATAAAGCAATTGTTGTTGTATACATACATACATACATACGTAACATAATTGACCATTACAACCCTTCAGTCAATATTACGGCCTAGCTTCACACACCACTCATGTTATGTGCTTTAATTTTATACGTGAGTGGCGGGACCTACAGTTTAACGTCGACTACGAACGACAGACTTTTGAGAAACTTTTTCATGGTAGGTTTAGTTACTCTCAGAGTTTTTGCCAGAAATCTGCTGAAAGGAAGTCGCCGAAGAAATATTTTTTTTCATATTTCATTTTGATGTCTGGCCTGACGCGCGCACCCGGGCTTTACGTCTAACAAACTACCTACTAGACTACGGCGACTACTATTATATACAAGTTGTAAACAATGGCACACAGAATTGTGCGGATAATAAAGAATTTTAAATAAAGCTAAACACAAATTTGTGCTCCGGAATTGCAAAAATTATGAAACACATCTGACCTTAGAACCAACAACTGCTGCTGCTTATGAAGAAATAAATTCTTTAAAGATCTGTCTTTTTGGCACACAACAGTTCCAATTATTTTTTCCTTCCTTTGAAATCTAATGAAATGTTCACTTTTTATAGGGGATTCGCAATTAAGTGAATGTGTTACGTTCTCTCTGTATGCTTTTGTTATTAGGTTTCTTCATGTTTTAATCATAAGATTTTTTAGCTGCGGTTCTTGTACTTGCCTTTAAAACGTTCAGAATACGAAAAAATTAATAAATATGAGTGCGTGCGTTTAAAAGTAAAAAAAAAAGAATGGAAAGAAAGAAACTTTGCAAATCAAAATGCCACAAATGCTGTTTCGAACGAATATGCCACAACATGGTCGTGGTTTATTTGCGCTTTCGACTTTTCCACTTAATTTCATATATATATATATTTTTTTGCTTTAATAATTTAAAAGACATGCAATGTTTTGTTTAAAAACAAAAAAAATATTAATTATTTAAATCTTCCTTGGCTGTGATTCTTTGGCTTTATTTTCAGCATTTTCTGCGTTTCGTATGTTATCCAAATGCAATCGAATGGTATTTTTTTGTTTTTCAACAACTCGTTTCATTTCTTATACCCTACACAACCATAGAAGGCAGAAGTTAATGCATCTCTCGAATCTTTCATTAAGCGCTACGTATCTCTAAATATCAACAACATAAAATGTGTGTGAGATATCATTGAAATTTTTTCGTTTGTACAGTCCAATTCTCATAAATCAGGCCGAATTTGACTAACTGACAGAGATCAGTAATGAGTATTCAAAAAGATGAATAGATTCGAATCATACTCATAATTTCTGATACTTTTACGCATTCATACTTATTTTAATATCATGGAAACTCTACTCATATTCAAAGTTTAAAGTACTCATCATATTCATACTTAACAACACGTATGATGCTATTGATTTCGACTCTCCATAACTCAACATTTACAAAATAAGTATGATTCGCGTAAGAACACTACAAGACTCACTAGAAGATTGTGTGCTTGCTTTGATTGCTGTCTTTGTCTTTTACTTACTTCTTTTTTGTAAATGCAACAACAACTAAGACTGTAAATTTTGATGAATGATTCGAATCACTCGAATTATTTATGAGTATTATAAGTATTTCTCTAAATTTTTGAATCTGAATGAGTAGGCATATGAATCAAACATATTTCGAATGGTATGACTTTGATGTCGATGTTGTATGCATACTCATTGCAACCTGTACTTATAAATTAACGTTGTAGTGACTCAGATGAATCAGAGTAGCGAAATTTCAATATTGTTGACTCACGAACTGCGTGGCACATACCGCCGTCCGGTTAAAGCATCATGGTGCGTTAACAAACAAGAGTGTCAAATTGGGGGCGAAGACAATTCATATAAGATCTAATGCGTTTAATCCATTTCGAAAAAATCACTGTTTGGTGTAGATTTTTGACTGACAGGCGGCTCATCATTTTGAGCCTGAATTCGTCTCAAATTTGACACTCTAGTTTATTAACACAAAAATTTATACAGAAATGGGGCTCATGGCTGAAGAGGTTAGGTTAGGTTAGAGTGGTAGCTTTGATACCAAAAGCTTACTTGAGCACACATAGCGGCCCGTTGTGACGTCACCGGTGAATGCAGTTCAGTGGCTGGAGAGGATTTTTAAGGAAAAATCAGGTCAGTTGCCAACTGCTCCAGATCCCAGTCAGAAGAAATCTTTTTAAAATTTCCTGTTGATTGCAAAATGATTTTCAATGTCATATTAAGTGAATATATCGTCGGACTATTGACAGTCTTTATTACAGCAGTCACAGCAAATATTAGAGTAAGTACATCTGTTGATAGGCCTCAGACCACATTTTACGGAAAATATATGGCTAAAATCTCCAGAAGATGTATGTAGATGCCTCCACCTAAAACTGTGATGGTAACTGTGATCCAACTAAATGCTGCCAGAGAGCATGATTCGAGTCACTAGAATCATTCATGAGTATTATAACTATTTTGCTAAATTTATGAATCTGAATGAGTAGGCGTATGAATCAAACCTATTTCGAATGTTATGAGTTTGAAGTCAACGTTGTACTCATAATCATTGCAACCTGTACTTCGTAGAGAGTGCGAAGGAATTTCAATACTGTTGCCTGCATGAGTACTTACGAGTATCGAAAAAACGATTCATTGCTGATCTCTGATGCATACTATATATAAGCACGGAGTTCAGTAAACATGAAATTTTTGCTAATGAAAGTCAATATGGTAAATCAACGTTGTAGTGAGTACGAATGAATCAGAGGAGTTAAATTTCAATACTGTTGACTCACTCATACTCAAAACATCATGAGTACTTATGCGAAGAAACGATTCAATGCTGATCTCAAAACAACAGGGAAGCATCTTCAAGTATCTTCCAGTCGAGAAAAATACCTCCAACTTGATGTAAAGAGTTATGCAGTCGAGATTAAGCGACTAAAATTTTCTTGTTTTATTTTCTAATAAAAAAAAAGAATAATTGCCAGTGTTGCGTGATTAAAAATATTTTCATTTCATTTCGTTTCTTTCTTTTTTTTTTTTTTTTGTATTTCTTGCTTTTGTTACTTCCAAGAGAATGTTGAAAATTCAAAAATATAAATTAAATCTTTAAATTTGATTTTGTGCCAAAGCACGCATTTCATATATTTTTCATCTTTTTTTTCCGCCGTTTGAAAAGAAGGCTGCAATAGTTTGATTACTTAGTACAAAATTCACTTTACACTTCCTCATATGTTGCATGTTCGAAACGCATACGAAATGCATAGAATACCTTATGAACACAAATACCGTAAATACAACATACAATACCAGGTTGATAAATATTTGATGTGCTGGGACCAACGTAAATTACAATACTATGCACTAAGAATTCTTTGCCTAACACAGTTTTTTTCAGTTGAAAAAAAAATGTTTTTTTTATGCTTTTTTAATCAAAGTTTAGCGAAATAAAAAGTAAATTCTTGAATCTAAAATGGACATGGACGACCTGGAGATATGAGCTCTAATCTAAAATCTTTGAGTCTTTTTCTTTTAATCGTATGATTAGCGAGATTGTTCTACTGATCGAATATGTGAAGAAGATTTTGAAAAGTATTTTCTTCAACAATGAAAAATATTATGCCCAGTAATAGTCACCGTAGTAGTCGCCGTAATCTAGTAGATAGGCTTATTAGACATAAGGCCATGGTTTAAACCCCAGGTCAGACATCAAAACTAAAATATAAAAAAAATATTTCTTCGGCGACCGCCTCTCAGCAGATTTCTGGCAAACAACTCTGAGAGTAAATAAAATTGCCATGAAGAGTTTCTCAAAAATCTATCGTTCGGAATCGAGGTTAAACTGTAGGTCCCACCACTCATGTATAAAATTAGCGCATACAACATAAGTGATGTGAGAAGCTAGTGCGAAATCCTGACTGAAGGTTTGTAATGACTAATTTTGTATGTATCAGAGATCAGCAATGAATCGATTTTTCGCTTCTCTTAAGCACTCATGAAATTTTGAATTTAAGTGAGTCAACAATATTGAAATTTAACTATGAACTCTGATTCATTCGTATTCACTACAACATTGATTTATAAGTACAGGTTGCAATAAGTATGAGTACAACCTTGACATCAAACTCATACCATTCGAAATATGTTTGATTCATAAGCCTACCCATAGAGATTCATATTTTTAGAAAAATACTTATAATACTTATAAATGATTCGATTGATTCGAATCATTCATCAAAATTTACAGTCTTAGTTGTTGTTGCATTTACCAAGAAAGGAGAAAGAAAAAGACAAAGACAGAAAGCGAAGCAAACACACAACCATTTAGTGAGTATTGTAGTGTTCGTACGCGAATCATACTTATTTTGTGATTCTTGTAAATGTTGAGTAAAGTATAGTCGAAATCAACAACATACGTGTTGTTAAATATGAATGTGATAACTACTTCAATCTTTAAATACGAGTAGAGGTTCCATGACATTAAACTAAGTATGAATGCGTATAAGTATAAGAAATTTTGAGTAATATTCGATTCTACTCATATTTTTGAATAATCACTTCTGATCTCTGTTACAGACTACATAGTTACAAAAAACAAAGCAAACGAAAGAATTGACAAGAACAATAGAAGTGATTTACTTTTAAGAGGCCAGAGTATCATTTTCTGGTCGTAACTTAACAGTGCTGGCTGTAATTCAAATTTCTTTTAAGACTTCATTTGTTTGTTGCACGTTGAACCAACAACTGAACACAAAATGAGTAGAGGTCTCATGACATTAAACTAAGTATGAATGCTTATAAATATCAGAAATTATGAGTATGATTCGAACTATTCATCTTTTTGAATACTCATTGCTGATCTCTGGTATGTACGTATCTAATAGTCACTTAAATATTGCATAACATACCGATTTGATTAAAAGTATTAAACAAATTATACACAAACCAGCAGGTTATCAAAGCATTTCTATGTATATTCAAATTCCTCTTCTTATAAAATATATGCCCCTAATATTTGGAAATGTTGCAAATGCTTGTTTATTATGTTTTATATACTGTTTTATGAGTATATTGCAATTAAGTTAATATGGTCGTTTGATGATGATGATGCACTCTTTATTGTTTCATTGGCTCATTCGACGATTTACTCACTAACTGACTTTTTCACTCACCATATCAAATAAAGTTTCCATTTGCACGCAATCAAAAAACAAAACATAAAAAAAACTGAATAAGACGCTGCCAACAAACAAGCCAATCACTCTAATGGTTTGCCAACCTGCCTGGGTGCTTGGTGGATTGTCATGATCGTCAAGAAACTTAAATTTATGCATACTTTTGAAATACAAAATTTATTTTGTTTTATGTGCATCTAAATGCGTATTTTATATGTTTTTATGCATACATACATACATAAATACAAGTTTATTTCACTCTATGCACATGTACATATGTATGTACAGATATAGACTTTCCACAACCAGTGGGCATAATTCATATTCTATCTGCACGTAATCTTGTTGATACTTTTTTACGTTTTACAAGAACTTCTTGCAACGTACATAGCACATGTATCGATGTATGTATGTTTAACTGGCAAGTTCTACACAGTTTTGCAAAATTTAATTTTGACAAGCCAGAGGGGGCAACATTAGCCACAGTTTGTTTAATATCCCACGGTGGCATGTTTATGTTCTTTTTTATTTCTCTTCTTTTGCATTTAATTTCCTCTTTTATTTATTTTTTTATATTCCTAATAAGACTAATTTATTAAGCAAAAAAAAAAAAGAAGAAAACAAAACTACTTAACATAAAATTTCCATTTAAACATTTTAAAACACACCTTAAATATGGTTAAGAGCCTTTGACGATAACAACACTTTTCACACCTCTACGTGGCCCAGATGTGGCAAAGAGCACGAGTTCTTCTTCTTCTTTATTTGCAGATCCGTTATTCGGATATAAAGCGATCATACAAGAGTAAAATGTTCTGAATCTCATTATATTTCTTTTTTTTTTCATTATATTTTATAGTAATTGTGACAGCTCTCGATATTTGGCTGCATGTAATATGTTTGTTTCATTCCTGTAACCTGTCCAATCCTGAATGTTTCTAAGCCAGTATATATTCTTTCCTGCCTCTGCTTCGGCGTCCTTCAATTGTACATTTTATAATGGATTGTCCCAAATATGCGATTTTCCTTCCTTTGACCGTTTTCAGTAGTTGTCTGTCAATATTCATTCGTCTTAGAACTTCTTGGTTTGTAATGTGGGAAGTATAGGGTATTTTCAAAATTCGTCGATATATTCACATTTCAAATGCCTCAATTTTTTTCTCGTCTGCACTTTTGATGGTCCAGGTCTCTACTGCATATAATAGTATAGACCATATATAGCATTTGACAAATCTTATTTTCGTTGCGAGACTTAGTTCGTGGTTTGTAAGTGGGTTTTTGTATTTAAAAAATGCGTCTCTAGCAATCTCCACACGACGCACACTGTCGCGAGCGTGGCCAAAAATAGTTAAAGTCAATGTGGGAAATTCAATATTTTTTTACATTTATCTTATAAAAAACACTTCTATTAGTTGATATGTAAATTTTTTTTATAAAGTTTTGCGTAGTTTTTTAGTTATTGTATCTCAAAGTTAAGAATTCATGTGCAATATACAAAATTTGTGCGAAAACTTGAAATTTAACATATTTTTGTCACAGTTAAAATTCAAAAATTCTTTTGGTAATGACTAAATTATTTGTAATAGAATTGTAAGCCAGGTATGTAATTGTAATTACAACGCTATAATTGTTTACAAATATTAATCATATGTCAAATATCCTTAGCCAAAGTATAGGTCTTCAAAAATGTAAGATTTTCATACATTTATTAACTTCAATAGTGAATTAAAAAAAAACACCCAATATCACTTTTGAAATTTTTTGATATTTTATTGCCACAAGTATGTACTTTAACATATATAAATTTCAGCTGCTTCTGACTGCTTTTGTGGGCGTTATAAATGTTTTTAGTGTCAACATCATTGCAGATTCCTGATATTTTTGTGCAATGGGTGCAGCTTAAGAAAAATAATACAACAAATATTGTACAATTTGTGGAAAGTCGTATTCAAAGATTTCTAGCAGATATAGAGGATTAACTAAAATTCATTCTTTTAAAAATTAGTAATAATTGGACAAAATATAGACGTGGAAAAAGTAGGTTTCAAACTGAGTTGAGGATGTGATGTAAATTTTTCTAGATCATCGATTTTTTATATTTAAACATAAATAAATTTAATTAGGAACCAAGTACAAGTGTCTTTTCACTTATATGTATAAATTTAAATATTTTAATATATATAAACAAATTTTAAAGTGTTTAATAAAATATTGCTTAATTAGTATTTCAGCTATGGTAAAAATTTATCATTAAAATTGTCTAAGGATATACGGAATGTGAGAAAATTAAATATTAATGAGTTAGTAAAACATTTAAATCATAATTTGCGATTCGAAAAAAATATATGTATATTAATTTTTTTTGATACTTTTTTGAAAAAGGACATTTTTAAGGTGGGCGTATCCTTGCTCCAAATTGAACGAAATTTGGAGGAAGTATTAAGCATGTTAAAGCTAATAAGTGTACCAAATTTTATTAGCATATCTTTTTTTTCCTCCAAGTTATAGCAATTTTTAATTTCAGGATATATGGGAAGGACACGAATCCTTTGAGTTTAAATGACCAAATTTTTAGTATGATTATGTTTTACCCATTAATATAGGTGTGCCAAATTTCATTACTCTACTATTACTCCTTCTATTTTTGGCCACTCGTTATATGAAATCGCGACAGTGTGCGACGCTTAATTTCGTCAGATGTGTTCCATTGGTTGTTTATTAAAACGCCAAGGTATTTAACGTTTTTCACTCGTTCGACTATTTCATTTTTAATTTTTAATGTTTCATTTATGCCATGTTTTCGACTTATAACCATGTATTTTGTCTTTTTTATATTTATTTTGAGGCCATTTGATTGACTTGTGTACATGAGTTTGTCTAGAAGTTGTTGTAGTCGTCTGCATAGCGTATGTTATTTATAATTTTGCCTAGTACCGTTATGCCAATTCTTTCTCCTTCTATTGATTCATGAAATATTTGTTGGGAGAATATGTTAAAGAGGAGCGGTGGTAGTATGCATCCTTGCCTGACTCCTTTCGATATTGGAATTTCATCGGTCAGTTCACCATTTATTTGAATTGTTGCAGTTTGGTTCCAGTCTAGATTTCTGAGGCATCTAATTTCCTTTTCTTCTATTCCAATATCCCTCAATATTTCAATCAATTTATCCTGTTGAACGGTATCGAATGCCTTTTCATAATCTATGGAACATATGTACACATCTTTCTGGACATCTTTGCATTTCTGAACCAGTACTTGGATCGATAATAAGGCTTCTCGGGTACCCATACCTTCCTTGAAGCCGAATTGTGATTCACATTTGGGGTATATTCTCATGTGTATTACTCTCAGGAATATGAAGGTCGATTTTAACCAATCGTTGGGATATTGACCAGTATCATATACATGATTTAACAAACGCACAATGACTGAGATGTTGTCTCCATTTATGAGTTTTAAAATTTAAAGTTTAAAGTTCTTAGATTAGAATAATTTTATTGAAAACATATTTTGATTTTGGTTTTGATCTCTTCTAAAGGACATCCCGTTTAGTCGGTTAGCTCACATATGAGGAAACTTTTTTCAATACCATATAAATTCTAAGGGATCTCTTTCTTTCTCCATTTCTCCATAAAACTGGACAGTTTTCAGCATGGCAACATGGCCATTATTACAGCTTGCAGTTAAAGTTGAGTTTAGTAAAAGGTAACTTTAGCTAAAGTTAACTTTAAAGTCAACTTTAATTTTTTTTTGTTATTGCAACTTACAGATAAAATAAAGTTAACTTTTTCAAAAATATGGCAGTGCCGCAACAATGTCGATAAAACTGCTCAATTAAAAAAGCTTTTTTAAAAGCAGTGGCAACAAAGGGCCTCTTTTTTTGTGTTGTGTTTCCTCATTTCGTTTATATTTGAAGTTGCCATATTGAAAATAACATATAATATGGCAAGATCAAACATAAACTTAACTTTAAAAGTTAGAGGTAGGATGATCCTTTGTCTTAAGGCATTAGTTCTATCACTACTTGTTCACGTATACAAATGAAAAACAATTTATCTGCCCATTAAAATCCTTCCTTTAATTAACGGCAAGTTGTAATAATGGCACTAAATATTTCAGATTATTAATTATTCTTTTCGTGCTTCTTTCACAAGGGACATCTCTCATAAGCGGACAAATTCGTCAGTCCCTTAGGTGTCCGTTTATGAGAGAATGCACTGTATTAAAAACATTACACAGAATTAATATTGGATGTGTTATGTATTTGAAAAACTAAATTTATTTTATTTATTCAATATGAAGAATAATTACAAAGCTTACTGAGAATAACTTAAAAGCTAATAATAACAAGTGTTTAGTTCATGTTCTATACAAAGTATATAAATGTAAATATAACTTAAATTATTTACACAACATCTTCCTTTTCAATTACATATGTATGTACATATAATAATTTCAATCCAACTTATTTTCAAATATTTAATTATTTAAATCACAAAGTTTATACATAGATATAAATTAATAATAATATTATTTGTTAATAGTGTTTTCACACCGAGTGGTTTTAACGCAAAAGTTGGTTTTAACGTTAAAATCAAAAATAAAACCTGCTTTTACCATACAAAATTATTGTGTTAAAATCAACTTAAAACCTTTTTTGAATTGGTTTTAAGTTGATTTTATGAAATACAACCTTGTTTTATGTACTAAATCAGAGCTACCAGCTCTGAAATGGTAAAAACAGCTGATAAAAATTAAATAAAAACAAAATAAAAACAAAACAAATGTAAAAATATAGAAAGCCGGTTGTATAAAAATGTAAAATTTCAAATAATGAATGCTACAACAATAATAAATGACAATATTTTAACAATAATATTAATAATATTAATATTATTTCTTAATTTTTCATATTTTTTGTTTTTTTCTTAAACAAAAACATTTCTGTTCCGTCATGAATGTATGAAAGTTAAAACCTGATTTAAGAAAATTTGCAGTGTGAAC
Source organism: Sarcophaga rosellei (assembly GCA_930367235.1). Taxonomy (NCBI): domain Eukaryota; kingdom Metazoa; phylum Arthropoda; class Insecta; order Diptera; family Sarcophagidae; genus Sarcophaga; species Sarcophaga rosellei. The sequence goes on along the minus strand of OV884020.1, from coordinate 25,162,574 downwards.
GCAAAATCAGCTGATTATGGTTTTAATGCTAAAATCAGGTTTTAACTTTTGGTGTGAAAACACTATAAGATGCAAGTGCATGTTTTTGATGGTTTAGAAATTAGTGTGTGTAAATATAGTTGGTGGGTTAATTTTTCTTCCATGACGAGTTCTGTAAGCACTATCAGATTCAGTATCAGTAGTTTTAACTGGTAAATTCGGGTCGGAAGTATTCACTGTATTACTACCATTTTCATTATTAGAGTTCTCAGACTTTTTGAATGTGTTTTCATTTGTATCATCAGAGTTTGATGAGCTTTTAGGATTTTTGAATATGTGTTGTTCATTTCTTCTAAACAAAGAACCTTCTTTATCTTTAATTACAAATGATCTGGGCTCCGTACTTTTACTCACTATTTCTCCTGGAAACCAAAAAGAACTAGGACTTCTTTTAAACATTACTTTATCACCTGTGTTAACAGATTTGTATTCTTTTGTATTGTATTGTATTCTTTTGTATCTCTGTATTCCCATGTGGCTTTCATGGATTCTGTCCAAAATCAAACTTTGAAGACTTTTTGGGACTAAAACTTGGTTATTTTTAAGAAGAATATCATCAATGATATGAATTTCATCTTTTATCTTGTAATAGGGCATGACCTCTTTATCAACAAATTTTTTATGTTTAGGCCAACCATTTAGTATATACGTTTTAATCTTTGCAAAAACTGTATCATTATTACTATGATATCTTATATCATTTATATTTGCAAATGGAACTTCAAGATGCGACTTAAGAAAATTGCAATGAAGTGTGATGTCATTATGAATATCAGCTAATGCGTTTGCTTTTAATGGACATCTTGACAAGGTATCAGCTATATACAAATATTTACCGGGCTTGTAGGTAACTGTCAGATCATATGACTGTAGACGAAGCATAAACCGTTGAAGTCTAGCAGGAATTTTGTATAAAGGTTTATTAAACAAAGAAACCAATGGTTTGTGATCAGTTTCTACTAATACTTTGTTACCATACGTATACTGGTGAAATCTAGTGCAACCAAAAAGAATAGCAAATAACTCTTTTTCTATTTGGGAATAATTCTCTTGTGCGGTTGTGAGGGAGGCAGAAGCATATGCTATTGGTTGGTTATTGTGCAAAATGGCAGCTCCGACGGCAAATTTGGAGGCATCTGCACTCAAAATCAATTGTTTATTTGGATCAAAATAAGTTAAGACGGGACTTTTTGTAATTTCAGTTTTTAAATTAGTAAACTCATCCTCTTGGGATTTATCCCAATGCCACTGAATATCTTTCTTTAGCAATTCTCTTAAATGTTTATTCTTTGATGATAAATTCGGAATAAAACTTCCTAAATAGTTAATCATTCCGAGAAAGCGTTGCAGCTCAGAAACGTTTTTAGGAGCAGACATATCTAAAATTGCTTTAATTTTGTTTTCATCTGGCTTAATACCATATTCATTAAAAATATGTCCAAGGAACTTAATTTCATTTAGTAGGAATTTGCATTTATCTTTGTTAAATTTAAGACCAATTTCTTCTGCACGTTGCAGAACTTTCTGTAATGTTCTATTATGTTCTTCTATCGTTTTTGCATAGATTAGAAAATCGTCAATATATATCACTAACCCTTCAATGTCGCCAAAAGATTTAACTATTTCAGAATGAAATATCTCTGGGGCAGCATTTATGCCAAATGGTAGCCTTAAAAATCGATACCTGCCAAATGGTGTATTGAATGTACATAATTTGGATGAAGCTTCATCTAATGGAATCATCCAAAAACCACTATTGGCATCTAAAGTACTGAAATATTTTGAGCCACTAAGTTTTGCTTTACAGTCATCTATATTGGGAAAAGGATAGTGAGGGCGAAGTATGGCTTTATTTAAGTTACGGGGGTCTAAGCAAATTCTCAACTGTCCATTAGGCTTAGTAACTAGTACGATAGAACTGACCCATTCTGTTGGTTCCCTTTCTGGCTGTATTACATTAAGCTTAACCATTCTATCTAACTCAGCTTTTAACTTGTCATGAAGGCTAAAGGGAATCTTTCTTGGAGCATCTACTATAGGTGCTATATTAGGTTTGAGCTTGAAACTACATTTTGTTTTCATGTGACCTAAACCATTAAATACATGCGCATAATTATGGATAATTTTATCAGATGTTAATGAATTTACAGTCTTAATTAAATTCATTTGTTTGGCTAATTCTAATCCAATTATATTTTTACATTTTAAATTTAATACAAAAAATTTACTCAAATAAGTATTGTTATTAAAAGAAAATTCTAAATCAATATTTCCTATTAAAGGTAACCTTTCACCACTAAAGGTTAAAATTTTTGTATTAGTAGGTCTTAACATATGGCTTAAATTTAACATATTTGACGTATCCTTTGATAGTATGTTTACTTGGGCTCCGGTATCTATTTGAAGAGTAATTGCCATGTTATTTATAAATACCTGAACATTCCACTCATTATTTACTACGACACTGCAACTGGAGTTTAATAGGGTACCAATAAAAAATTCTTTATCTTCTTCATTATTGCTATCAACCTGGATTTCTATTTGTTTGACAAATTTTTTGGTTTGATGTTGCGGTAATTTAGCGAAACACATTTTTGCAAAGTGACCTTTCTTACTGCAACTATGACAATTAATGTTTTCAGCTGGACATTTTTTCCTGTGAGTTTGTCCACATCTGCTACATTGTTGCTGTTGGATATTCGATGAAGTGGGTCTTCTAACTGATGAATGTTGCTTTGACGAATAAGTTGAGTGACGTTGATTAACATATGCTGGCTGATTTATTTGTTTCTTGTAAATATTCGACTTATTTAAAGCGCCAACAAAATTTGTTTCTTGTTGCAACTGACTTGTGTTTTCTTTTGCGGAGTTTATATTTTTAGCTATTTCTAAAGCTTTCTCAAGTGTAATCTTACTTTCGCTTAACAATCTTTCTTTGATCTGGGAATAGTTCGGAAGTAAACCACAGACAAAAATATCTTTAACTAACTCCTCACGCAAATCTCCAAACTCACACAATAGGCTTTGGCTTTTTAACACCGTTACATATTCTTCAATAGATTCATTCAGACCTTGTTTTCTTGAAAAGAAAGTATAACGTTCCATCGCTATGTTGACTTTGGGTATGAAATATGCGTCCAATTTTAAAAGCAATTCATCATATTTGACCGTATCTATGTCCTCATTGAATGAATTAAAAATTTGTAAGCAATCTGGTCCTAAATGATGTAACAATAACGCTACTTTTCGTTGTTCAGTTTGCTGTTCAAGATTTGATGCTCTCATAAATATCTTGAACTGGTTTTTCCACGACTTCCATGTGGCACACATGTTACTTTCTTTGAGGTTAAGAGGAGCAATTGTTGTTGCAACCGACATTACATGTGGTGTAGACATTTCAGAATTTGTAATTTTTTGTTCACTTGCCTTAGACTGCATCGAATTTTATTAAATATTTAATATATATTCTTCTTTCTTTATGTATCTTGTAAATACGACGTCTTTATTTAAATAGACTTTTGACTTTTTTTTTAAAAAAAAATTTTTTTAAATTTTTAATTTTTTCTCTTTGACACCTGACACCATGTTATGTATTTGAAAAACTAAATTTATTTTATTTATTCAATATGAAGAATAATTTCAAAGCTTACTGAGAATAACTTAAAAGCTAATAATAACAAGTGTTTAGTTCATGTTCTATACAAAGTATATAAATGTAAATATAACTTAAATTATTTACACAACAGGATGAAACGACTTCAACAGTTTCTAATAATTTTTTCAATAATAATGGCAACATTTGTATTTAATTATAAAAAAATTATTAAAAGCATTATGAAAAAATACTCTGGTGATTTGCTTTTGCATCGCTTCACATTAAAATTATAAACAAAAGCTACAAAAGCAAAACAATGCAGTAAACAAATCTGCAACAAACACCAGTATAAAAAAAATGGTAAACAAGTAAACAAAAATCATTAAACAAAACTACAAGAATAAATGTAAACAAAATACACAAGCAACAATGATGAATGTAAACAACGATGTTTACATTTATAGAGATTTCGGGAAGGCAAAGTCACGAACATGCATCAGACTGTTTACCCTACCGTATAAAAGGCAAAGCAAAGCAGGCGACGAGTTATCGAAGTTTAGTAGTCTTGTGTGAAGACGCGGTGTGTTTGAAGAAAGTAATCCTGGTTTGAAGAACTCCATTACAAAGATCAGTCGAATACATAATTGTATAGTAATTGTTATTGTTTATGCAAAGGGTATAAACAGACGAATAACAAAAAAAGAAAAAGGCTATTGTTTTTATTTACATCAAGTTGTGGATACTGTTACAGAGAGTTGTGCGAATAATAAAGAAGTTTAATTAATACTAAACACATACTTATTTTCATTTTATTTGGAATCTACGAGCTCATATTTTAAACGTTTTTAAGAGGTAAAAACATAATACAAATTAAAAATCGGAGTAGATTCAAGTTATTTTCTCATCTTAATTGTATTCAATTGACAGATTAATCATAAATGTGATAGAATTCTTTGTCCGCTCAAACGCGTCAACAAAACAATGAATTTCGGCCAATAGCTATTCTTCCCTTCTTATCGAAAGTTATTGAAAATATTATGAGTGAGCAGATCAATGAATATGTAAGGAACCATAATATTTTATGTGATGTTCAATCGGGATTTATTAAAGGAAGGAGTTGTATGACAGCCTAGACAGATGTAGTTGAGAATCTAAGAGCTGATCTTGATAATAATATGATTTCCATTTTATTTATTTATTAATAGAATTGACTATAATTAAAATAAAGAGCCAATTTACAAATAGAGGAGCAATAGCTACAAGGGCTTTCAGCTCGCTTAAATTTAAATATTCGATACCAATTGAATATAATACTTAAATATAATTGAAATAATTAAATATAGTTATAAATATTATTGATTTTTAGGAAAGTTATTATAGTATTTATACTGTCCTAAGTTGGGTTTGAAATTAAATCCAATGGATTTCTATTTTTAAATATGTGTAGCCTGTTGTTATGGAATTGGGGACAGTAGCAAAGAAAGTGTTCTGGAGTAGTGGGGTTGCTAATATTACAGTTACAGGTGGGGATGTTGTCGAGGTTACTCGATCACAGTAAAGCTTTCGATACAGTTGATCACTCCATATTATTGAAAAAACTGGAAAAACTTTTCTTCTTCTCAGAAACAGCTTGTTCTTCAAGTGGAATTAATGCATGTGTCAACGATATAAACTCTGATTTGCAGAAAATAGATATCTGGGCCAAAAACAATGGACTTTGCATCAATCCCACAAAATCAAAGTGTATTTTAATAGATAGAAGTAATAGAAAGATTGCTGACGATATTCAGATTAAAATAAATAGCAATGTAATTGAATTTGTGAGCTGTTCAAAAAACTTAAAAGTAATTTTTAATAATAAACTGACCTAGTCCAATCACATTGCTTCTGCAATAGGTAAAATTTATGGTATGTTGAGAAATCTTTGGGCTGTAAAATGTTCAACACCTTTTGAAATACGAATGCTGCTTGCTAAAACTTATTTGATACCAGTCCTTTTATATGGATGCTAAATTTATGCGAATTGTGATGCATATGATTTGCGGAAATTGAAAGTTGCCTATAATAATATTGCAAGATATATCTTCAACCGAGGAATACGTGATTCCATATCTGTGTTCTCCTACCATATTTACAATATGTGCTTTGAAAATCTTTTGAAGTTTAAGAGCTTGGTGTTTTTGCATAAAATAATTTATACTGCACAACCGACTTATCTGTATGAAACATTAGGTTTTGGCAGATCGGCTAGAGGACTGGCATTGATTCAAAGAAAATATAAAACTGCATTTTCTGAGCGTCAGTTCTTTATTTATTGCACTCGACTTTGTGCTAAATTTGAAAATTTGAAGTTTGAGCAAGTATTTTATGAACCTGTGATGTAAAGAATCCGTTTCGAATGGGTTTCGAATTAAAAAAGAAAATTAAGAGGTGTAAAGCAGAGATCCGCAATGAATCGTTTTTTGTCTACTCATGAAATTTTTAATATAAGTGAGTCAGCAATATTGAAATTTAACTATTCTGATTCATTCGTGCTCACTACAAAGTTGATTTATAAGTACAGGTTGCAATGAGTATGCGTACAACGTTGACATCAAACTCATAGCATTCGAAATATGTTTTATTCATAGGTCTACTCATTTAGATTCATAACTTTAGAAAAATACTTATAATACTCATAAATGATTCGAGTGACTCGAAATCATTTATCAAAATTTACAGTCTTAGTTGTTGTTGCATTTACAAAAAAATAAAAAAGACGCATAAGTACAGTAGTGAGCATTTTAGTATTCGTATGCGAATCATACGTATTTTGTGCTTCGTGTATATGTTGAGTTATAGAGAGTCAAAATCAACAACACCATACGTGGTGTTAAGTAAGATGTGTACTTAGGAATGATGTGTGCTTCAAACTTTGAACATAAGTAGTATGAGTATGATGTTAAAATAAATATGAATGCGTATGAGTATCAGAAATTATCAGTATGATTCGATTCTACTCATATTTTTGAATACACATTGCTGATCTCTGAGTATCGTTAAATGTGGTCTCATAATGGTAGTGAATCATACACAAGGGAACGTTAAGATATTATTTAAACTGTTAGATTTTGTAAATTGTTTTAATAAAACTCTTGAAATAACTTAATGACAGGCTTTTTGTATTATTTTAATTTCATATTATGTATGTCAAACCATACACATTCATACACAATTGGTCATTACAACAATTCAGTCAGGATTACGGCCTAGCTTCTCACACCACTCATGTTGTGTGTGTTAATTTTATACATGAATGGCGGGACCTACAGTTTAAAGTCGACTCCGAATGACAGATTTTTGAGAAACTTTTCATGGCAGTTGTACTCTTAGAATTTTTGCCAGAAATCGCCGAAGAAATATTTTTTTTTTCATATTTCGTTTTGATGTCTGGCCTGGGCCTCGAACCCGGGTTTTACATCTAATAAGCGAACACACTACCAACTAGACTACGGCGACTAGATGTCATACCATTTACTTGTAAATTACAGTAACTATACATACATGATTGGTCATTACAGCCCTTTAGTCGTTACGACCTAGTTTCTCCTCCATTAACTATGTTGATCTTTAATGTTACACATGTTGTTTTTGTATTAGGCAGATTGTTATTAACATTTTAAACAATTTCAATGATTATGAGTCTAGAGTCGAAATATTGTAGACTTGCCCCGTCTTGTAATCGCCTTATTTTACTTTGTCTTCTTTACCAGTGTAACTTGAACTCCTTTTCATGCATAATGATTCATTGGATGAATATAAACACGAGTGTTACTTATAAACTTTGTTTATTTCTAGGATATTTGGAATCAAAATGAATTTCCTGTTAACTCCCATTGGATATGAAATTATTATTGAATTGAATTTGTTTACGGAAGAAAGAAATCTTTCTAAAACAGATTCGAATGTAAACAAATAGGCACATGGACGGTACTCTTGCGTACGCAATGAAATTTTGACACACGCCAAATTTTAAATAAAAAAAAAAATACATTTCCTTTAAAAAATTTCAAAGTAATGTTAACACAACGTAATTGTATTTAAGGCATATAAATACATTCTAAATGACACTGGTTGAATGTGTTCACATACTTAATCGAAAATTATTTCGTTTATTTTCAATTTAAAATCTCTTTAAAGGAAAGTCAAAAACAAATACTCTCCAACTGAGGGGAGTGAAATATCAAAAGTTTTACGTGTCACAAATAGGAAACAAGTAAATGTATAATCGTGCATACTAGTGAACAGTGGCGAAGAAAAGTAATCGGATTATTTGCAAAAGGTTTGTTTCAATCAATACAAAATAGTAGGGGGTCAATTTTGATAAATAAATGCTTTGAAAAAACAACATGTGTGGTGTGAGAATACCGACTGAAGGGTTGTAATGGCCAATTATGTATGTATGTATGTATTTGTGATCAAACTTTAAACAATTCACATACATAATTGGTCAGGATTACCACCTAGTTTCTCACACCACTTATGTTGTGTGTGTTAAATTTATACATGAGTGGCGGGACCTACAGTTTAAAGTCGACGCCGAAGGACAGATTTCTGAGAAACTTCGCATGGCAATTGTATTTATTCAGAAAGTTTTTGCCAGAAAGCTACTGAGAGGCAGTGGCCGAAGAAATATTTTTTCATACATCGTTTTGATGCCTGACCTGGGGTTTGAGCCGTGGCCTCACGTCTAATAAGCCGACATATTACCTACAAGACTACTGCGACTTCAATACTGCTTAAAGTAAGTAAGACTCTCATGTAAAACTCGAATTCAATGTCCGTAACATATTCATTCCGCCTGTAACAGCTAAGTCTACAGCGTATCCTAGAACTTAATAACACTACCGAGATACTTATTTTATTGGACTTTACGACCCTTTAGTGAAAATTAGGACCTACGTTCTCACACAACCCATATGTATATGCGTAAGTTGCATATATGAGTGGCGGGCCCTACAATTGAACGTCAAATCCAACGACAGATTTGAAAAACTTTTCATAGCAATTTTATTAATTTTATTTTAGCTAAAAGAAATATTTTTCTCATATTCAGTTTTGTTTAAGGTGTCTGAGCTGAGGTTTGAAAAATGGGTACTCGTCTCAGAAGCCTACACTCTACCTACTGAACTACGGCGACTCCAATACACTTTTTTGAGCCCCACAAAAAATTGCGTCTTGTAGAATGACGTAAAAACTGAACAAAATAAGTAGGTATCACTTGATCTAGACATAGTTACTCGGTAGAAATGTGTAATGAATATATTAAACAAATTCTTAAACATTTAAAAACCTCATTACTATAGCAGTGAAAGCGCTATATCATCGTAACATGAATTTATTAAAAGCTAATGTAGCAGCTAACAGTTTACGACAACAGGATTCGTCAAATCACACTTTTCTTCAGAGATCAGCAATGAATCGTTTTTCGCTACTCATAAGTGCTCATGAAAATGTGAGTATGAGTGAGTCAACAGTAATGAAATTCAACTTCTCTGATTCATTCGTACTCACTACAATATTGATTTATAGGTACAGGTTGCAATGAGTATGCGTACAACATTGACATCAAACTCGTACCATTCGAAATTAATAACTTTAGAAAAATACTTATACATAATACTCATAAATGATTCGAGTGATTCGAATCATTCATAAAAATTTACAGTATTAGTTGTTGTTGCATTTACAAAAAAAAAAAGAAGAAAGAAAAAGACAAAGACAGTAAGCAAAGCAAACACACAACCTTTTAGTGACTGTTGTAGTGTTCGTACGCGAATCATACTTATTTTGCGATTCTTGTAAATGTTGAGTAAAGGAGAGTAGAAATCAACAACATCATCCGCGTTGTTATGGATGTGTATAAGTATCAGTAATTATTAGTATGATTCGATTCTTCTCATCTTTTTGAATACTCATTGCTGATCTCTGGTTAAGAAGATTAGGAGCAAATTTATATGTTGAATAGTTTTTTTGTCCACTGTAAGTGGATTTTGCGCACACACATGCTCCATGCAACACTTTGCCATGTTCATGATTAATCGAGAACACTTCTGAAAAAAACGAATCAACAGAAATCATACGACATAATAAAGTTCACATGAAATGCGTAGTGAAGTAGTAGATTTGCTGGTTTTTGTATTTTAATTTTCAATTCGATACCCTGCTGCGAATAAAATAAAGCAAAAAAGAAAAAAAGGAGCAAAATATATTCGTACATAATTTCCATGATTTTTTTCTTTTAACCCTCATTCACAATTCGTGCGTATTACCATACATTCGTATATTATGTTCGTAATCGGCATCGGTTTCTCTAGAAAGTACGTAATTTGAAACTCCAAATTATGTGTCCTGTACGGAAGACTTTTGGAGATTTTTGACTTAAAACCTGTCAGTTAAATTCAATCGATTCAAAATCTATTTTATAATTTCATCGTAATGAACGGATTTTCCAGCAGAAATTAGAAAAAATGAACACACATTTTTATTAAAGTTAACTAGACTTACTGGAGTTATAGATTTTTATTTCTACAAACATACAATAAATTCCATTTGCTCAAAGATTTGCTTTTTTATTGTTCCCAAAATTAAAAAGAGTATATTTTGGAGAACCTTCAGCTCAAAAAAATGATATACGAACACAATATTTCTTCGGCGACTTCCTCTCAGCAGATTTCTTGCATGACAAAGTTTCTCAAAAATCAGTCGTTCGGAAACTAGGTAGTAATCCTGACGGAAGGGTTGTACTGACTAATTATGTGTGTATGTAGGTATCAGAAATCAGCAAAGAGTATTCAAAAAGTTGATTAGATTCGAATCATACTCATAATTTCTGATACTTATATGCGTTCATACTTATTTTAATAGCATACTCATACTACTCATATTCAAAGTTTGAAGTACTCATCGCACTCATAGTTAACAATACGCATGATGTTGTTAATTTCGACTCTCCATAACTCAACATATACAGGAATCACAAAATAAGTATGATTCGTGTACGAACACTACAATACTCACTAAAAGGTTGTGTATGTGCTGTCTTTGGCTTTCTTCTTTTTTTGTAAATGCAACTAAGACTGTAAATTTTGATGAATAATACGAATCACTCGAATCTTTTATAAGTATTTGTCTAAATTTATGAATTTGAATGAGTAGGAGTATGAATCAAACATACTTCGAATGGTACATATAAGTTTGATGTCAACGTTGTACTCATACTCTTCGGAACCTGTACTTTTAAATCAATGTTGTAGTGAGTAAGAATGTATCATAGTAGTTGAATTTCAATATTGTTGACTCACTTATATTCAAAATTTCATGAGTACTTATGAGTAGCGAAAAAACGATTCATTGCTGGTCTCTGCACTGTACATAGCCTTTATAAATGGGATTTGCTCGGGGTGGTCCTTAAAAGTTAACGCACTTTATAGAGCTGAAAGTCGACAAATAGAATAAAACGAGTTATCGTCTAGCAATTGCAAAATATTCATGTGAGCGACCTCTCCTCACACTACACAACTCATTGCGTAAAAACTTTCATCCCCGACTGAAAGCTGATTTTATAATCTCATTCTACTGCTGTTTTTGTCAGTTTGTTACACCCCCGATTTTAGTTAGAGTTCGAAATGTATTGTCCTTTATAAATGCTTATAAATGGGTGAGTTTTAGACCTTCTTTCGCTTATTGCACCTTCCGTGGCTGTGGTTTTACGGAGTTTAGGAGCTCTGGGTACATTATTTGAGGTTCCAAATGTATATCCAATGGTTTCCTTAAATTATAAACATTCCCTCTAGAGCAAACAAGTAACAGGGAAATTTCATTTACCGGCTTCCCGATTTTCCTGAGATCAAGTATTACCATCCTTTCATCTTCGGAATAACTTGACCCTTTTCCAACTCCTATACATTTTTTCTGATAGCAATTAAAATAATGTTCCGAAAAAGGAAATGGTGTTACATCGTTTAACATTATAATAATAAACAAAAGCTACAAAAACAAAAAATATGGACTTGTTTACATGACCAACAAATAAACAAAAATATTGCAACAACATTGGTATAAAAAAAGGAATAAACAAGGCAACAGCAACACGGCAAGGACAAACGTAAACAAAATACATAAAAAACAATAACGTAAACAATATGTTTACATTTACAGAGATTTCACGAAGGCGAAGTCGTTCTAATTCAAGAGCATTCATCAGACTGTTTACCCTGCTATATAAAATGCAAGACAAAGCAGGCAACGGAGTCAGAAAGAATTCAGTCAGTCTTGTGTGAAGACGCATTGCGTGTGAAGAGAATAATCGTGGTTTGAAGATCTCCGTTATAAAGATCTATTGAACAATAGCTATTGTTTACGCAAAAGAGTGAAAAGAAGAATAACCAAAAAAGCAATTATTGTTGTGTACATTAAGTTGTGAACAGTGGCACACAGAATTGTGCGAACAATTAAGAAATTATTTAAAACTAACACAAAATTCTTTTTATGTGCGATCTATGATTTCATATTTTAAACGTTTTTAAAAAGGTTTTTAAAAGGTATGTAGTAAATTTACAAAAAGCAAACAAATTATGTGTCCACTTGAAAACAACACTTTCAATAATGACTTATTTTGTAAGAAAATTAAATGGAATTGAAAACTAAAGAAAGAATCGATCTTTCCAGTGGAAAATCATATAAAAATCCGAAAACATTCGATATCATACCTATGTTTTAATTATACATATATTTACCATTGTATGTGAGCATTTCACATTTTGTATTTGGTGCAGAAATAAATTTGAATTTTTTTTATTGCTTTTCTAAAAACTTTTCTTGTTTCCATTTGTTTTTCAATTTTACCACAAAAAAAAATATTTTTAGGTTATGATGCTGCCTGCCATTGTTGTTGACTAGTAAGTACTTTGCTTTACGAAAACATTTCAAATATACCCAACCATGGTGGAAGCAACCATAAATGAACGAACGACACAAGATTAAAATAATGCACGATGCATAAATGTATTTTCACAATGAGTACTTCTTACTTGGAGTACGAAATGTGTGTGTTTTCAATACGTACATAAATATGCCCAAAAACGAATTGTAATGGTTACACTGTGAAAAAAAAAAAATTATTAATTGTTTACATCAACGAATAACTGCCATTTTATTAGCATATCTAATGTCATTACAATAACAGTTGACAGTACGTTAAATGAATTTGCGAATGGATTGAACTGAATAGTCAATAATGGATGCAACACAGAAATTTAATACGTCGATGTCATCTATAAATCTGTCCATACAGAACCAAGTAATATACCGTTATTTTGGTAAAGGCAAACACTTAATTGTTTGGGTAATAAACTACACGACAATCTATCAATAAATTTTTTTCTTATTTATTTATGATCATTACTAACTGCCACAGTACATCATCAATGTGTACAAGTTGTAATCACAGAGTAACCTTGCAATCTACATCAAACATTTTTTAATTTTAAAATCTACTACAGCTCTAAATCACCTATAAGACGATGGAATCAGAGATCAGCAATGAATATTCAAAAAAGATGAGTAGAATCAAATCATACTCATAATTTCTGATACTTATACGCATTCATACTTTTTTTTAATATCATGGTATCTCTACTCATATTCATATTCAAAGTTTGAAGCACTCATCATATTCATACTTTAGAACACGTATGATGTTGTTGATTTCGACTCTGCACAGCTCAACATATAAAAGAATCACAAAATAACTTGGATTATGTTCTGGTAGCCTAAGAAATATTACTTATATTTTGTTTTGTTGGAGATACTTTAGCTGAGATTTGAACTACTGCCTCGCATCTAATAAGCCAACACATATCCACTAGACTACGATGACTTCTTTGGTATACATTTATTTGTATACATGAAAACATTCACGGTAAAATAATTAATGTGTTCGCGTTATAGAGGGAAACATGTCTACACAACGAATAATAATGAAATAGCGGACCAAAACAGCATATAAAATATATAAAATATTACCACATGGAAACATTGCAACTTTTTGCAATGTATTTATTGTCTTATTAGCGGAAAGCCATGTCTAAGAATGGACGGGAAACTTTTGCCATAAAATTTCTTTCTAAAACCAATTTGTCGCTGTGGTATATAAAGGGTGATTTTTTAGCTATTATCTTTTTCGCAACACTGGCTTAAACACCTCACTCACGTTTCGTGTTTTGTTTTACTGTCAAACATCTTCTGTTTGGTCTATAATTTAACCATTAATCGTCTTACAAACGAACAACGCTTGCAAATCATTGAATTTTATTATCAAAATGCGTGCTCTGTTAAGAAAGTTCATCGCGCGCTTCTTCCATTGTATGGTCAGTTTAATCGACCCACTGAAGCGGCTATTCGGGATACGTAAATAAGTAGAATTGTCGATTTTGGAGTGAAGATCAGCCAGAAGCATTGCAAAAGCTACCAATGCATCCAGAAAAAGTCACAGTTTGATGCGGTTTATGGGCTGGTGGCATCATTGGACCGTACTTCTTCAAAGATGCTGCGAATCGTAACGTAACTGTGAATGGTGAGCGCTACCGTGAGATGATATCCAACTTTTTTTGCCCAAAATGCAAGAGCTTGAATTGCATGACATGTGGTTTCAACAAGACGGTGCCACATGCCACACATCACGCGTAACAATGCACTTATTGAGAGGCGAGTTCGGTGAACATTTTATATCACGTTCGGGACCAGTCAATTGGCCGCCTAGATCGCGCGATTTAACGCCTTTAGACTATTTTTTGTGGGGCTATGTTAAAGCTCATGTCTATACAGACAAGCCCGCATTGGAAGACAACATTGAAGCATTTATTCGTGAGATACAGGCCGAAATGTTGGAAAGAGTAGGCCAAAATTCTACTAAGCGGATGGACCATTTGAGGCGCAGTCGCGGTCAACATTTGCATGAAATAATCTTCAAACATTAAATTATATGGACCGTACTATCGATTCAAATAAGGATTTCATGAATTTTTCTGAATTTTATGTGTTTTTTTTTTAAATTTTCCTATAGCTCTTAAAACATCAGCCTATATTTGTAGGGAACTGTTTCAGCAAGAAATACAAAACAAAAAATTCAAAGACGACAAAATGAGATATTACAGCTCATTACACGGAAGACTATTTAAACTAGCCATGAAAGTCACGACTTAAACAGGAATATATTTGGAAAGATTCTTTTTCTTCTATTTGTTTGAAAGAGTGTGATACTTACCAGAGATCAGTAATGAATCGTTTTTTCGCTAACTATAAGAACTCATGAGATTTTGAATATATGAGTTAACAACATAGAAATTTAACTTCTCTGATTTATTCATACTCACTACAGCGTTGATTTGTAAGCACAAGTTGTAATAAAAATGCGTGCAACGTTGACATCAAAATCATACCATTCGAAATATGTTTGATTCATAAGACTGCTCATTCAGATTCATAACTTTAGAAAAATACTTATAATACTTATAAATGATTTGAATGACTCAAATCATTCATCAAAATTTACAGTCTAATACAGTGTTCGGACATGCACTTTTATTGCTTAAATCGCAATAAACGCCATTATAGAGCTCAATATTTTATATAAAATTTCAATTAATAATTGTGCAATAAATACGGAAATTGTTATAATATTGAGTAAAACTTAAAATGCAGCAGCACTGTCATAAGTGTGTTTAGTGAGCATATTACAATTAACCGAACAGTTTGTGATTCGTGTATATGTTGAGTTATGGAGAGTCGAAATCAACAACATCATACATGTTGTTAAGCATGAATATGATGTGTACTTCAAACTTTGAATATGAGTAGAGGTTCCATAAAATTGAAATAAGTATGAATGTGTATAAGTATCAGAAACTATGAGTATGATTCGAATCTTTTTCAATACTCATTGCTCATCTCTGATACAAAAAGTGTACAAAACTCAGCTTCTTTAAAGCGATATTTTCTGTCAGTGGATTTCATGTTTACATAAAATCAGCTACACTAACAAGTCTTACGTTTATGTAGTAATTTTACTCTGTTGATGGCAAAATGTTTACGTTGTGTTCCTTTACTTCTTTATTTTTTTTCCTTTTTATTTGTTGTTGTTATTTCTTTTTTTTAATTTTATTTTTTTTTTTGTTCTTGTTGAACGGGCTATAAAAATCTTTAGAATACAAGTAACGACTCATGTTCCAATGCAAAGAAACAAAATAAAAAAATAAGAGGAAAAAAAACAGAAGCAAAAAAAGTAGAACTAAACGAGGTTTTTAAATTTTTATTTACAGCACACATGATGTTTGCAATAAACTTAAAAATAAAGACAAGAAATTTTAACAAAACAAAACAATAACAACAACATGTTGGTCGAAAATTGGTCGAATAATATTCATTCTATAGAATATTTATCAATGTAGAATGATAAGACAAAAGAAGCTGAATCAGTATGCTTATGAATCAAACATATTTCGAATGGTATGAGTTTGATATCAACGTTGTACGCATACTCATAGCAACTTGTACTTATAAATCAACGTGTTGTAGTGAGTATGGATGAATCCGAGTAGTGAATTTTCAATATTGTTGACTCACTTATATTCAAAATTTCATGAGTGCTTATGAGTAGCGGAAAAACGATTCATTGCTCATCTCTGATGTGAATTAATTTTAGATTAAAAAGTAGAACCTCTGGCTTGCAATTCCTAATAAAAACAAGGTTTGTACCTAAAGTAGCATGCTTCACAACACATCAATGCAATAAGCACTGTAAATGCTTTAGCACAAGCCTTGATATGCTTAAAGTCGAGTTTATTTTTCTTTTATTTTTCTTATATTTTTTTTATTTATTTTTTTTTGTAATGAAAAGGGTCTACACATATGGTCAGCAAATAAAAACTTAAATAAAATTGGAGAAATTTGTATAAACAACATGAGTGCTGGCTACTACCTTAAACGACAAAATATGCCAGCATAAGTGATTGATATTTGAAAATACCCTACAGCACATCATAAGTACGAGAAGTTTAAATTGAATTTTTAAATTTTAATTTCTCACTTCTAAAGTTACAAAATAAAAAGGCTGGAATAGGAAAGTTAATCGGATATATACCAATATAGGGTGGGAAATTTAAAAGTTTAAATTTGAAATGCCAATGAAACAAAAACGGTTTAAAATTTGTATAAATTAATTTTTTGATGTGAAGTATAATTGTGGCAGTTAGAAACGGAATATTATTTCATTCATATTGCTGCAGCGGATGGCCACACAGTACCTCATTCGATCGGATAAATTTTCGTGCACTTTTTCCAGTGTATAGGATCGTGTCTCGGCAATGACATCACGAATGTTGGCCGTCAAATGCTCAATTGTTTCTGGTTTGTCAGAAAATAGTTCAACATTATCAAATCTTAGCGTCTTGGCGGCCAATTGACATCACCATTTCAGCTAATTAAACCGCCATCAAACGTTTGACGCAATAAATCGATTGTAGCATGATATGTGTGACAAGTTGCAGCATCTTATTGAAACCAAACATCGCTCACATCAATACCATGAAGATCGGGTATAAAAAAATTAGTTATAATGGTCCGACAGGTGTCTCAATTAATCGTAATGGTTGCACCGTCCTCATTTTCAATGAAATATGGGCCAATGATGCCTCCGCTCCACAAGTCGCACCAATCAGTCACTCCTAATGGGTGCATCGGCTTCTGTAAGACCACCTCGAACCTCAAATATGGCAATTTTGAGCTTCATCCGAAATAATAATTTTATGGCAAAATCGTCATCCTCGTCCAATCTCTTGTTAGCCCAATAAACCCCAACGTTATTCAAGCGTAAATCGATTCATTACGTTCAGTGGAGATAATATACTGAATTTTGAGATAGAACCGAATGACTTACATAAGTATTGCCAGATTCAAAATAACCGATTGTTCAAACATAAACCGATAGATGGCCCACCCGATATAATATACAAAGGAAAAAAGCCTAGTGGCAATTTATACGTGGGTATTGCATCAAAAGTTGTGCTGGATGGAGTGCTACAAATGGAGTAAAACTACCGTCAGCCTCGTGGACAATTCATTTATTTCATTAAAGACATCATCATATCATATTTTCAATAGACATCTAAATAAAGAGATCAGCAGTGAGAATTTAAAATGATGAGTAGAATTGAATCATACTCATAATTTCTGATACTTTTACGCATTCATACCTATTTTAATATCATGGAACCTCTGCTCATATTCAAAGTTTGAAGTACTCATCATATTCATACTTAACAACACGTATGATGTTGTTGATTTCGATGCTCCATAACTCAACATTTGCAAGAATCACAAAATAAGTGTGAATCGCGTACGAACACTAAAATACTCAACAGAAGGTTGAGTGTTTGCTCTTCTTGCTGCTCTGCCTTTTCTGCTTATGTGGCTCGAATCATTTATAAGTATTTTTCTAAAGTTATGAATCCAAATGAGTAGTCGTATGATTCAAACATTTTTCGAATGGTATGAGTTTGATGTCAACGTTGTACGCATACTCATTGCATCTTGTACTTATAAATCAACGTTATAGTGAGTACGAATTAATCAGAATACATAGTAAAATTTCAATATTGTTGACTCACTTATATTCAAAATTTTCTGAGTACTTATGAGTAGCGAAAAAACGATTCATTGCTGATCTCTGATTTCAACTCAATATCTCCTAATAATTGTGATACTTTTAGTTTAGTTGTAGGGTGCTACATGAGACGGCAAAGAGTAAAATAAACAAACGTTCTTGCCTGTGCCTGCGATGATGATGATGATGATGAAGAAGCTGACGAGTAGATATGTCCACTTATTAGTTGTTGTAGTTGTTGTTTTAGTTATTGCCTGCTCTCTATACGATAATAATAATAATGGAGTAAGCAAATGATTGTTTTTCCTTTCTCATTTCATTTTGCAAGATCTTTAAAGACATCATGGAGCTGAATATGAATTCGTCCATAAAAGAGATAAGCTAAGTGGATGGATAGACGGTCAGACGTTTATATCGATAAGTCGGTTCTTATGCGAAAGCTTAAAAGATTAGATGGTTGTGCGTACAACTTAGACTTACAATTACATTCACACAAAATTAAATATCAAAAAGAGAATAAAAAAAATAAAAAAGACAACAACAAACAGGGAATGGAATAACAGCCAACTAACTGGCTTTATGCATATAATGAAATGAAATAAAAATAAATTCACTGGAGAATTATCTTCCAACATTTCATTTCGTTGTGCTTATAATTATTTCTGCCGCTACTGTAACTGCATGATGACTTGCTGCCAGTTTTTTGCCGATGGTGTCGTTGTCGGTGATGAATACAAAAAGCAATTCATATGTATAGTCGGTCTTGTCGATTTTAAACTTAAATGAAACGCCATTGTATTTATGAAACTTATTGGAATTTTTTTTCACAAAATTCACAGCATTTGCGAATAGGGTTGGAAATTATTGAAACAGTAGAATGGAGTACATACGTATTGTTACGTTTTGCAAATAAAATAAAAATAAATCTGTGTTTAGTTTGAATTAAAATTCTATAGTATTTGGACAATTCTGTGTGCTACTGTTCACAACTTGATGTAAACAACAACAATTGCTTGTTTCTTATTCTGCTTTACACTCCCTTGCGTAAACAATAACAATTGTTCGATCGATTTTTATAAGGGAGATCTTCAAACAACGATTATTCTCTTCGCACGCAACGCGTTTTCACACAATACTGACTGAATTCTTTCTGACTCCGTTACCTGCTGCGCCTTGCTTTTCATATGGCGACCTAAACAGTCTAATGACTGATCTTGACGTCGAATGTTCATGGGTTCGTCTTCTCGAGATCTTCAGAAATGTAAACATCGTTATTTCATTGTTGTTTGTGTATTTTGTTTACATTTATTCTGGTAATGTTTGTTATTTATTGCTTTTTGTTTACTTGTTTACTTGTTTATCCCTTTATTTGTACTGATGTTGTTGTTATATTAGTTAAGGCATTTAATATTGTTAGCTAATACCTTTTATTCTTTTTGTCATCATTATCATTAATAATAAACTGTTAGTATTTGCTATAATACTTTTTACAACATATTTTGTTACTCAAGAGAGAATTCTTAAGAGATTCATATGAATCTCTCAAGTTATAATTATGCTTATGCTTTGTACTTATTGAGATAATTTTTGATAACTGTTTTTTTGTAAGCTATCCTCATAGTAAGGAGTGCGAAAAGAATTTAGTCTTTAATTATTATTGGAAATAGAAACATTAATAATAAAATAATAAAAATTGTAAAATAAAGAAATTTAATAAAGTAAACTTTTATGAAAAAAGTTAATTGGCGCCCAACGTGGGGCACGAGGGAAACCAAGTATAAATTGAATAAAAAATATTTAATTGAATCTTAATCTAATTCGTCATTCTGACATTGAAACAAAAATATAATAATATTTATAAAACCCCAAAAAAAAAAAATTTTTATAAAAAATAAAATTTACATTGAAATTTTTTTGTCGAAAGTGCAGAGACAAATAGTGTTTAAAAAACTATCAACTAATTAAATACTATAAAACTAAAATTTTTTAAATAAATTAATAGACATTTAAAGGCAAAATAACTGATTGAACATTAAAGCAGTCCACACACTTTAAGTAATAGTAGGTGAACGGCGGTGTAACTACACTATAACCAGCACATGTTTTAATAAAAAAATTGATGACAACCACGTGATATAACCCAAAAAAATTTTATAACGGACCCTTAAGTTAAAAAAGAACAAGAGACATATAAAAATATATTCACGCAATAAAATTGTAAAAAAGCCGTTAACCTTAAAACGAACTAAATTATCGATTGATGTTGGAAAGCTTTTCGAAAATAACCTTTATACTAACCAGCTGGCGATCTAACGGTGATCTTTTGAAGTAGCAGTGTCCTGAAGCTTATAACTTTATTTATATTTAATTAGTATTTAGTTTATTGGTTTAGTGTTTAGTATTATATATTAAGTAATAGTTGAAACATATTCAGAAACTATTAAATTAAAAATTTACCAAAAAATTTATTACTCAATATTCCTTATAAAAATAAAAAAAATCCTGGAAGAACAAATTTGATTAGATTTAATGAATGTAGACGACCTTATAAACGAAATACAAAATCTTAGCATTTCTGTAGCGAGCACAAGTAAAGCGGCAATGGACCTGGACGCTGTACAGGTTATGCTTGACACTGCTATCAGGCAAGCGACTGACCAGGTGCGGGACAAATTTCAGGACAAGATTACACTGAAAAAAATATCGTAGGTAATATTAACTACAATATTTAGTAAACCTTCAACGAAAAATATATTCAAATCTATAGATTTTTTATTCAAGTCTACACAAGTGTTCTTCAAATCTACATACATCTTATTAAAAACAAAGACTTTTCTTCAATTTAACGAAATTAGTTTTATTTTTAAAATTTAATTAAGTCGGACCTGTTGATTTGAATAACATTTTGTTAAAAATAATAAATGTTGTGTAAATTTAACTAAAATTTATCCAAAATTAAATAAACCTTTATAATAAAAATAACAAAAAAATTTAGTTATTCTTTAGTCATATTGAATAATTATTTTTTGTTAATTTAGATATAATTTTGTAGAATTGAAGAAAATTTGTTAAATGTACAATGGTACTGTAAAATTAAGGAATTTTCTTCAATTTAACTATTTTATTTTTGAAATTAAAAAAAGAACGAAGTAGGCGTTGGAAAAATTATTCTCAGAACGTTATTTATTTTTGAAATTTTAAAAACCAAGTAGGCGCTGGAAGAATTATTGTCAGAATATTAGTTTCACATGTGCTACGAAAGTGTCTATATTAAAAAATTGTGTTTTTAATTACAAAAAGTGTTTTTTTTTATTAATTTAACAAAAATATGAAGTGTTATAAGTGTAAAAAATTAAGACATATAATACATATTGTTGATGCTGTTTATGACGATGTTAACACTGAAGTGATTTTGTTGCCTATTAATTCAAAAAATACTTCGAAAAAGACAATGTTTTATAGAATCTCGTGTTCTAGAAAATTCTATATGCAATCAAATAGTACAATTCCACGTGGTTGATAACTTGGCCGTTGATATGATGCATGACATGATCGATATGGATTTCATGCACATGTTCCAAAATCAGAGCCCATACGTAAATACTTTAAAACGTTTTCCTTAAAAATTTGCCCAGTGTTGGAGGATCGAATTAAAGACAAGACAAATACAATTTTATTTAATACTATGAAAGAAATGACAATTATAAGTGAAAGTAAGTTTACTATAAATTTTATACTCTGCGCATGGGTGTAGACATGCATTTGATGTGTATTTTTATTTTTTTCAGATGATGTTATGTTATTGATGGAAAGAAGTTATACGAGATATTTTATCAGCGACTCCCAGCTAATTTTCGCTGCCGGTGAAGAAGAAATACTAAAGAAATACGAAACTGAAATACAAATACAGCCCTTAGTATTAGTAGCAAACAAAATTTTAGAACCAAAAAAAAATAGTTGTTTCCTTTGAAGGCATAAAATATCGTATGCACTCAGCATTAACCGCTTGAGATATATGTTTTGAACTGTTTTTTGTATTTAATTTAGAGTATCCAAAGGAATATATACAGCGTTAGTCCTTTATTCAAAAATATGTTTATAATATTACCACAAATACAGACAGATTAACACGTTAATTTTAAGTTTAAAAGTTTGTTAATTGTAAACCTAGGTTTTTTATTATATGTTTTAATGTTATGGAATTTACATGTTCTTTTTTCGAAAATATCTTTAAGTTTCTTTTTAACTGTTCACAAGACTTTTTTACTAAAAGCACATATGTATTATACATGTATGTATATATAATAATTATAAAACTTTTTTAACTGAATATCGTTTTATTACATTTATCGTTTAATTTACATTTTGTAATAATAATATTGTATGTATATATTAATACATATAATATATACAGTATACAAAAACACTGATTAATAATATGTATTTATTTTAAAATTAACAAAATTTATTAACGAAAAATATTAATACAATGAAATAAAAATTCTTTAATATAAATAAAAATTATTAGTAAATTCAAATAAAATTTCTTCAATATGAATAAAGTTTTTTATTACATTCAATTAAATTTCGTCATATTTACATCCCTCAAAATAACGAAAGCATTTTATTCATATTGAAGAAATTTCTTTAATATGAATAAATGAAGAAATTTCTTCAGTATGAAGAAATTTTTTCAATATGAATAATTTACTAAATTTCTAAATTTTTACTAAAAAAAGACGTAGACATGAATACACATTTTTGTTAGCTGATATATAACGAAATTTCTTCAGTTCTACACCCCTTTTTACAGTATTTACGGAAATTTTTGGTTCAGTGTAATGATTTGACGCAAAGGTTAGCTGTACTGGAAACACCAGTTCAGGTAGAAGAGTACAAGCCTATTGAAATTAGATCTGGTATAGAGTGTAATGAATCTTTGGACATTGTTAAGTCTATTCCGGAATTTAATGGGGACGCGGTTAAGTACGTATCCTGGCGGCAAGCAGCAATTACTGCCCATAAACTTTACGAAAAATTTGAAGGGAGTTCGAGATACTATCAGGCGGTAGCAATTATTCGGAATAAGGTAGTAGGCCCAGCCGATACAGTACTTAGCTCCTACAACACCGTACTAAATTTTAGGGCAATTATATCACGGTTAGACTTTTCATATGGGGATAAGCGCTCAATATATACTTTGGAACAGGAGCTTTCAACATTGAGACAAGGTTCGAAAAGAATTGTTGATTTTTATGATGAAGTGGAAAAAAAATTAACTCTTATCATTAATAAGGTTATTATGGTAAATGAAGGCAACCCGTCGTTAATTGAAGCTTTGAATAGGAAATATAGAGATGATGCCTTGCGTGTTTTTATTTCAGGGTTGCGTCGTCCAATGTCCGATGTTTTATTTTCATGTAAACCCACTGATATGCCCTCTGCCCTTGCTCTTTCTCAGGAGCTGGAAACCAATCAGACAAGATATAATTTTGCTTCTACGTTTGCGAACCATTCAATTCAAAATACCTTCCAAAATTCACCACATTACCAACTAATCAGTCGAGCCCCCTTTCAACAACATCAATTTAAACAACTTCCTAATTTTTCCCATTACCAGTACGGACAAAGCCGACCAGATTCGTTTATTCCACATCAACCTTACATGAACAACAGATTCGAGTCCCCACAGCATTTTCAGAACTTAAACCGGAACACAAACAGGTCTAGATATCCTTCTCAAAATATGCTTCGTCCTACAGTACATAAAAATAACGGTAATATGCAAAAATTTGAATATAATTACTCGCAACACCCAGAGCCCATGGACGTCGATATGAGCAATCGTCAGGCACAAAAATATTCCAAGCGGCCTGCGGATTCTTTCAGGCAAAATATTGCCAAAGTACAAAGGACAAACTAAAGCAAAGATTAATTAAGAAAACGTCAGAATTTAAAACTCAAGGATTCAAAACTATTATAATGACTGAAACTAATCAGTGCTGTCATATTATATTATTTTTTGCTTCTTACAAATATTCTATTTCCTAAATGAACAAATATTTTTTTTAAGAAAAGCATTACAACTTCTTTGAATGTTGCAAAGAAAGAGAAATTTTATGATGTGACAGCACTACCTATAATGTAAAAAATTATTTTAAGCGAAATAGAAAAACTAATTTAAGCATTTAAAATTAAAATCTGTAATTTCAGCTGTTGAAATATTCCTTTTATGTTTAAAAATGTAAGAAAAAATTTAATAATTTTTTTTTTAGATAAGCTATAAAATTTGTAACAGCCGGGGACGACTGTTTTCAAAGGGGGGGATAGTTAAGGCATTTAATATTGTTAGCTAATACCTTTTATTCTTTTTGTCATCATTATCATTAATAATAAACTGTTAGTATTTGCTATAATACTTTTTACAACATATTTTGTTACTCAAGAGAGAATTCTTAAGAGATTCATATGAATCTCTCAAGTTATAATTATGCTTATGCTTTGTACTTATTGAGATAATTTTTGATAACTGTTTTTTTGTAAGCTATCCTCATAGTAAGGAGTGCGAAAAGAATTTAGTCTTTAATTATTATTGGAAATAGAAACATTAATAATAAAATAATAAAAATTGTAAAATAAAGAAATTTAATAAAGTAAACTTTTATGAAAAAAGTTAATTTATTTTTGTTTATTTGTTGATTATGTAAAGAAGTCCATTGTTTTTGTTTTTGTAACTTTCGTTTATCATTTTAATGTTAAATGATGTAACACCATTTCCATTTTCGTAACTATATTTTTACTAAAATTTGAATATCCTGCGGTGTTTAAATAAAAACTCATTACTGCAGGTATTTATAGAAGTAAAAATAAAAAAATACTAATATGGACCCCCATGATATAGTACTCGTTAAAAATATACATAACATACGGTCTATATATGGTATGTGCACCCAGGGTTCTCAGGAGGTTAAGATTTTTTTTATTTAATCTCTGTTCTGACCGAGACACACTGAGGTTCTTACGTTCATTGCAACACTTCACTCAGGATCACAGATCAGCAATGAGTCGCTCTTTTGCTACTCATAAGCACTCATGATATTTTGAATATAAATAAGTCAACAAACAGTGACTCGGATCATTCATCAAAATTTACAGTCTTCATTGTTGTTGCCAGACAGAGCAGCAAGCAGAGCAAACACACAACCTTTTAGTGAGTATTTAAGTGTTCGTACGCGAAACATACTTATTTTGTGATTCTTGTATCTATATGTTGAGTTATGAAGAGTAGAAATCAACAACAACATACGTGTTGTTAAGTATGAATATGATGAGTACTTCAAACTTTGAATATGAGTAGAGGTTCCATGGTATTAAAATAATAAGTGCGAATAAGTATCAGAAATTATGGGTATGGCTCGATTCTGCTCATCTTTTTGAATACGCATTGCTGATCTCTGGGCTAGGATTAGGACCTAGATTCTCATGTGTTTATTTTAAACATGTGTGGTGGGACCTACAGCGTAAAGTCGATTCCGAACGACAGATTTTTGAGAAACTTTTAATGGCAATTTTATTTACTCTCAGAGTTTTGACCAGAAATCTGCTGAGAGTGTGTCGCCAAAGAAATATTTTTTCATATTTTGTTTTGTTTGTGGTGTCTGTTCTGGGGTTTGAACTGTGGCCACACTTCTAATAAGCCAATGGACTACATACTATACTGATGCTGTCGAACATCATTAGTATAATACGAAAGTTATATTTTAAATGAGTATTTAATTAATAACAATTTTAATTGATGAAATTTCTTTAACAATAAAAGTCTGATGAAAAACAAAAATTAAAAAATAATTCGAATTTAATAAACGATTTCTTCTTTTTATCAAATGTTGCTGTTAGCTAATGATAATTTATTGTTAATTAATGTGTGATCCAAAGAAGGCTGTCGGTCAGCACGTAAGAAAACCATTGAACCGCTTTTACCCAGAAGAGTTGTTTAGCCTTAATGCCATACTGTCTTTAATCAGTAGTAGAAGAAACATCAATTCATGTTCAGGAGAATGCAATTAGAAATAGAAAAATAGGTATAAAGAAAAAAATAACGAAAATTAAAATGTCCGCTTAAGATAAGTAGACAATTAAGTTGCATTTAATGTTTGCTATAATGATGGCGGTAAAATGTTATACGCCATTAAATGTAATAACAATTATTGTTTTTATTGTTGTGGCAAAACATTTAATTAGAAATAAAATTGCAGCAGACAGATGAAGAAAAAAGCATGTTCTAGAATAAAAAATCGTCATTAATTAGAAGAGAGATAGATCGATAGATAATTAAAGCTTAGATTTGCAAACAACACAAACCATTTATTTTTCCTCTGAAACAAGCCTATACAAACCTCTACTGATTTATTTACTTTGATCCATCGCTTGCAGTATGACTTAATTTTCAGATACGAGTAAGTGAAGATAAAGTAAAGTAAACAGTATGGCTGATTCGCACTACACAGCCCATTAATAATGTTCTAAAAGTTAAATAACCTCGTCAATCTTGATACCCAAGCAGCTCAAGCTGCTTCTAAATCTCTGGAGAGCCCTAATATCGATTCTAAACAGAGAATCGAAGCCACAGCCCAGGGTCTTCAAACCCAGCATACTAAGAACTGGATACAGAGGAGTTGATCGATCGTCTCCAATTCCTCCTCATCACAACATACCGTGCTATAGTGCGGCTGAGATGTGTCTGAGATCGACCTAATTTCACAGTGCCATGTAATAAACTGAATAACTAACCTCAGACTAGCCTTATACAAGACCAGCAGCAAAATTGTTCTAGCTTCATTTGTAGGAGGCCATAGACTCTTAGACACAGAGCAAGCCGATCGGTACCCCCAATGCTTTTGATCTTCCTCACAGACGCATCTATTGACGAAGCCTGAGAAGTGGCACATTGTAGGATCAGGACCTACTGTCAAATCGGCCTCAGAAAATGAACATAACCTAGCGAGAGCATCCATCGCCTCATTACCAGGTATACTGCAATGTCAGCCAGCATAGATGGATTCGATCTGTTCCAATTGTCTTTGTAGACTTTTTACACTCACGCACAAGTCGTGATTTACACCAGACTGACGCAATGGCCCGTAATACAGCCTGACTGTCAACGAAGATCATATAAAATTCCGAATCTATGGCGTTTTTATGTAACATTTTAAAATTGTCATTTCCATATTAAATTTGATTTATTTATTTATTCTTCGAGAATAAAGGCAGACAACACGAATCTACCTACGTATAATATTTCTTGAAATTGTTGGCGATTTCCTTTAATGTAACAATAAATTAAAAAACTTATTAACATAATATAGTTGTCTAGTTGTATTTTATTTTTATATTATATTAGTTGTACTTTATATTATCAGTACGTTTTAATAACAAAAAAGTAAAGTTACAGATGACTATATAATTGACTTTAGCTTAAGTTGCCTTTTACTAAGAACAACTTTAACGGCAAGTTGTAATAATGACCCTAAGAATTAAAGAATTCATTCATAATAGTATGTATGTATATATCCAAACAATTCGAGAGAGACAACTGCTAGTGGACTGAGTACACGAATTTATTTAATTCAGATCGAGGTCTTATAACTGCAGCGTACAATCGTTAGTTCACTCTTAAGCCGACAAAATCATGGTGGTGGTAACATATTATATCTTCCTTCTAGGGTGTTGGGTTATATGATGGGCATTATGAAAGCACCTGAATATGTTGAAAACTTTCGAAATTCCATGCTATCTTATATCGAAGAAATTCTGTCATTTCTATGCATGTTCCAGCAAGATAATGACCGCAAATATATCGCGTTATCAATTTCGTGGGTTCAAAAGTAAACGTAAATAAAACACATATAAAATATTTTTTTTCATGATATTTCTTTTTTATTGTAAAGTTTGAACGTTGACTTTATGTGTGAAACATTACATCATTTAAATGACCTCCACGCGAAGTGTTGCAACCATTGATTCTTTTGAGGTAATTTTTGACCACTTTTTGACACATATTGGTCGGTATCTCAGCCATAACTTGACGAATGTTGGTTTTTTAGTGCTCCAGAATTGAAGGTTTATCTGCATACACAGGGTCTTTCGCGTAGCCCAACAAAAAAAGTCTAATGGTGTCAAATCGCATGATCTTGGTGGCCAGTTGATATCGCCACGACAAGAAATTACACGGCCAGGAAATGTCTCTTGCAATAAAGCCATATTCGTTCGAGTTGTGTGGCATGTGGCACCGTCTTGTTGAAACCACATATTCTCCAAGTCGTATTCTTCAATAGCAGGCAAAAAAAAAGTCGGTTATCATATGACCATAACGCTCCGAATTGACGGTGACAGTCGTTCCATCGTCGTTTTCGAAGAAGTAAGGTCCAATCACACCTTAGGACCAAAGCGCGCACCAAACAGTGTCTTTTTCTGGATGTAATGGCCTCTCTCCACTCCAGTCTCTTCAAATTTCTTCACAATTTTGCCAATTGCTTGCGTAGTTGGACGATTATGTAAACCATAACCTCCTCTTAAAGCACGATACGTGGCTGTGGCAGAATCACCGTTTTTGTAGTAGGTTTTGATAATTTTTATGCGTTGTGTGATAGTTAAGCGATCTATTTTCGTCAATGTCAGACTTTCAACTGAAAAGAAAAAAATTGGTTTCACAACTTAGTTTGACAGATGTCGAATTCCAGTCCCATACTTTTGAAACCACGAAATGGTTAGCCCTTTATTGCAAAATGCACTAAGAAATGGTTCGAAAATAACAGCATCAATGTATTAGACTGGTCAGTACTGCCTCCAGATCCAAATCTCAACGAAAATTTGTTCATACTCACTACAACATTGATTTATAAGTACAGGTTGAGATGAGTATGCGAATAACGTTGACATCAAACTCATACCATTCAGATTCATAACTTTAGAAAAATACTTATAATACTTGTAAACGATTCGAGTGACTCGAATCATTGATTTACGTGTAGTAAAAACATCAATCAGAGAAATATTTTCGACAAATTGTGATAAACTTTAGAAATTAATTCTGGCTGAGATATGTAAGTCGCCGTAGGTAGTATGTTGGCTTACTTGACGTGCGGCCACGGTTCACACCCCAGAGTAGACATCTCCAACAAAGCGAAATATGAAAAATTATTCGTTCAGCGACTTCCTCTCAGCAGATTTATGGCAAAAACACTGCGAGTAATTAATAAAATTTGCATGAAGAGTTTATCGAAAAATCTGTCGTTCGGAGTAGTCAATATACTTATGTATAAAATTATTACGCACAACGTAAATGAAGTGTGAGAAGCTAGGTCATAATCCTACCTGGAGGGTTGTAATGACC
This sequence comes from Sarcophaga rosellei, assembly GCA_930367235.1. Lineage (NCBI taxonomy): Eukaryota > Metazoa > Arthropoda > Insecta > Diptera > Sarcophagidae > Sarcophaga > Sarcophaga rosellei. The sequence goes on along the minus strand of OV884020.1, from coordinate 25,132,847 downwards.
ACTTATATATGTATGATATGAATAACGTATTCCGACTGCAAGCATCTTGTCGACCATGAGCCTGCAACAGCGACAAAAAAATGTTAACCACTGTAGAACGATGTTAGAACATCAATTTCTGCAAATCTGTTTTTATAATCATTTTCTTCATGGCTATTATGTTTTCTAATGTCTTATTTTCTCAGTTTCACTGTACGGAATTCACGCTATTCGATATTCTCTGCTGTAATCGTGAACAGCATTAAGGCACTTTTTCCAGACGTTTGCTCTGTGCCACTGTAATACCTATAAGGGAAATTGGTCCTTAATTATCTGTAAGCTAAAGTATCACAAATATTTTCTGAGCTGATGTTTTCGATTCGAGAAAAAACCGATTTATAATTTATATTTCTAAAATAAATTCTCAAAAATTATATTCAATTTAGTTAAGGTTGAGGATATTGTTGTATTTTTTTCGGTTTTTATATTTATGAGATTAATTATCACTTCGACGGTTGTTGTTTTTTTTTCGTTTGTGTGAACATATTTTTTATTTGTTATGTTTTTATTGTAGCTGTATTATAAAACGTGCTTAAATCGTTTGTTTTTAAACAGCACGTCAGTCTGTGCCACGCTAATGCCAGTTGGAATTGCTTGCATTATAATAATAAATATATCATGGATTTGCGATACACTTCAGTCTCATTGCGATCTATAAAACACGGATAGTTATATGGGTAGTTTAGATATTTTAAGTGAAAATTTAATAGGTAGTTCTCCTACATATACCATATATACCATATAACTCACAGTAGAAATCTTATAAAGATTTGAATACATATTGTTACGTTTTTATCTTTTAAAAACGTTTCAAATATGAGCTCGTAGATTGCAAATAAAATAAAAAATATATCTGTGTTTAGTTTTAATTACAATTCTTTATTATTCGCACAAATTCTGTGTGCCAGTGTTCACAACTTGATGTAAACGACAACAATGGCTTTTCTTTCTTATTCCTCTGTTTATACACTTTGCATAAACAATAACAGTTACTAAACAATTATTCGACAGATCTTTGTAACGGAGATCTTCAAACCACGATTACTCTCTTCAAACACATCGCGCCTTCGCACAAGACTGACTGAACTTCACTATCTCCATCGCCTGTTTTGCCTTACATTTTATATGGCAGAGTAAACAGTCTGATGAATGGTTTTGTAGGCAAATGTTCATGACTTCGCCTTCTCGAAATCTAATCTCATAAACAATAACAATTATTCGACAGATTTTTGTAACGGAGATCTTCAAACCACGATTACTCTCTTCAAACACATAGCGTCTTCACACAAGACTGACTGAACTTCACTAACTCCATCGCCTGCTTTGCCTTGCCTTTTATATGGCAGAGTAAACAGTCTGATGAATGATCTTGAAGGCGAATGTTCATGACTTCGTCTTCTCGAAATCTCTATGAATGTAAACATCGTTGTTTACATTTATTATTGTAGTGTTGTTGTTATATTTTTGTTTATATATTCACCATTTTTTATTCAGGTGTTTGTTGTTATATTTTTGTTTACTTGTTTACCATATTTTATGCTAGTGTTTGCTCTTATATTAAGCAGTGCGATAATTTGTAAACTGCATTGTTTTGTTTTTGTAGCTTTTGTTTATAATTTTAATGTTAAGCAATGCAAAAGCGAAACACTAGTATCTAGATTCTTTTCATTTTCGTAACAATATATTCCATATTACTCACAGTAGATATTTCGTAATGATTTGAGTACGTATAATATATACCATACGTACATATATCTCATTTTGTTTATACACTTCTATAGCATAAGAAATGTTCGTTGCAGCCAATTTCTAAAGTTTTTTTTTTTTCAATTTTTAATATCATTTTTATTATCGTTTATCAGTAATGTATGTATGTGCATGTATCATTATTATTGTAAATGGCATGATATATCGTTAAATTAATATTTTAATTAAAAGCTGTTTATCTTTTTTAAAGTAAACAAACAATAAAACTACTCAATTAAAAAATTGTTAAACATTATATGAGTATTTGAATGTGTGCACTCAATAAATTATATTTTTTTGTTCTTAATTTTTGATAATTAAAATTATGCATACATACGAAGGCACATAAATACATATGTATAATTTTTATTTAAATTGTTTTTCAGTTGCAGGTAGACATTCAAATCAATTATTGTCAATATTCAACACAGTTGTGGCATAATAGTATTAAATTCACTTATTTTATGCTGATCAAGCACTTTCAGTAACAATGTTTTGTCATAGTGACAATAAGTGAGTGTAAGTTGAAAATTGTATGTACTAACTAAGTACTAACACGGTGCGACTGTGAAAATATACCCGAGTAATGACATGATGAAAACTGTATTGTTACGTTTTTACAATTTAAAAACATTTAGAATATGAGTTGGTTGATTGCAAACAAAATAAAAATAAATTTGTGTTTAGTTTCAATTAAATTATTCGCACTACTTTTGTGTGCCACTGTTTACAACTTGACGAATACAACAATAATTGCTTGTGCGTTATTCTTCTTTGCTGACAACGCAGATCTTCAACCCACGATTTTTCTCCTCACACACAACGCGACTTCACACAAGACTGACTGAATTCTTACAACTCGTTGTTTGCTTTGTCTTTCCTTTTTATATGTCGAATGTTCGTGTGTCGCCTTCTCGAGTTCTCTATCGCGACTTCATTGTTGTTTGTGTATTTTGCTCACATTGTTTGTTGTTGCTTTCTTGTTGCCTTTTTCTTTTACACTGATGTTGTTGGTTTACTTGTAACAAGTTCGTTGTATTTGTTTGTGTAGCTTTTGCTCATTTAAATGTTAAACGACCGTTTCCATTTTTAAATTTAAAGCTTTTTAAAATGGTAACTCAGTAACCAGTAGCCTCCGTAGTCTAGTAGGTAGTGTATTGGCTTATTAGACGTAGATCCCGGGTTTGTATTCCAGGACTTCCAGCAGATTTCTGGCATAAACTCTGAGAGTACATAAACCTGCCATGAATAGTTTCTCAAAAATCTGTTGTTCTTAGTCGACGTTAAACTGTAGGTCCCGCCACTGATGTATAAAATTAACACACACAACATAAGTGGTGTGAGAAGCTAGGCTAGTAATCCTGACTGAAAGGTTGTAATGATAAATGATATATGTAGGTATGTGTATCTCGGTAAACAATGTGAGGAACTCGGTGAAAAATATTATCAAGAGATGACTTCAATGAAACGGCGCATCCATTGAAAAGGAAAAAAAAGAATGGGGTCTATCAACTTTTGCATTAGGCAACAAAGGCGGAGCATACATACATAATTGGCCATTAGGTCAGTCAGGATTACGGCCTAGCTTTTCACATCACTCATGTTGTGTATGTTAATTTTATACATGAGTGGCAGGAGATACAGTTTAAATTCGACCCCGAACAACAAATTTTTGAGAAACTTTTCATACCAATTTTATTTACTCTCAGAGTTTTTTGGCAGAAATCTGCTGAGGGAAAGTCGCCAAATAAATATTTTTTCATATTTCGTTTTGATGTCTGACCTGGAGTTTGAACAGTGGCCTTACGTCTAATAAGCCAGCACACTACCTACTAGACTACGGCGACTTCGGCACATATTTTGAAAAAATTCATAATGAAGGTTATTTAATATACAAACACATATGAAAAGTATAACGCAGCAATTATTTATTTTATATTATTATTACAACTTTTCTTTAGCTAAAGGCAGGATTTTTAATGGGCAGATAATCTTTTTTTCATTATTATAAGTGGACAATATGGTAGAAGCGACCGTTAAGCTAAAGGGAAGATAATCTTACACGTAACTTTTAAAGTTAAGTTTATGTTTGAACTTGCCATACATACATATATTCACCCCTATTCTGCGTTTCGATTCGAATCGAAATTTTCTCCGTCTGTCAATTTTGGTATTCTGCGTTTCGATTCCGCTCAGTTTCTTTCGATTGTATGTATTCTGCATTACGATCGGAGCTCCGTTTCTCTCAGTTGTTTTTTTGTTAACGGAGGTTTTTTCTACTTTTGTTTTTTTAAGTAAAAAAATGAAAAAATTTAAGTACAAAATTAAAAAATTCAGAAACGATTTAAATAAAAATTATTATTATAGTTTTTTTGTTTTAAATTGTTATTTTTTGTACTGGAATTTAACCACAACACTTTTATTTTCTACTTTTCTTAGTTAATTTCAGCTTCACTAGATTATACACACTTATATATTTATGCAAAACTTATTTTTACTTTTTTATTTTATTTCAATATTTTTCTTTTATTAAATTTATAAACAATTTACTTTATTATACATAGAACTTGTTTTATTAAATTTGACATTTGTTTATGAAAATGATAACAGACTTCCTTATTCTGCTGTTTCATTTCCACATTCCACATTGATACAATTTATTTTGTAAACATTGTTGTCTTCTTCTTATTCTTTCGATTCCGTTTTTCTGCAGAATACCAATTTTCGATCGTAACGGAACTGAATGCGGAGACGTAATCGAAATGCAGAATAGGGGTGATTATTTTCAATATGGCAACTTTAAATATAAACAAAATGAGCAAACACAACAAAAAAAGAAGCTCGTCATTGCCACTGCGTTCTAAAGAAAGTTATTTAATTTGGAAAATGTTATGACATTACCTTGCCATTGTCATATTTTTAATAAAGTTAACTTTATTTTATCACTAGGTTGTAATTACAAAAAAGAGTTAATGCTGACTTTAAAGTTCACTTTAGTTAAAGTTATCTTTTACCAAACCCAAGTTTAGCGGCAAGTTGTAATAATGATCTTAAGAATATCATCACTTATTTGTAATTTTTAATTAAATTTTGCACGTAAGAATGGCAAAACTTGAAAAAATAAAAAAAGTTATGAAGTGTGCTACCCGGTCTAAACTCATAAGTATATGAATTAGAAAAATATGTATTTCAATGTATGCCACTTTAAACTCTATATTCCTCCTTTTCAAAACACTTTGAAATTTGCTTCAAAAAAATTTTTTTTCAAATAAAACAAGTTTAAAGGGTTTGAGAAATATAAAAAAATATTCTCCAGATCACAACTTACACCATGACATTACTCGGGTGTATTAATTGTTCGTTTCTAAATAAAATAAATAAAATAAATTGTATATTATTAATACTGTCACAGTGTCATTATTGCATTTATTAGTAGAACAATAAGAAATTTTAATAGAATAAAATAAATAAATAAAAATATATAAATTAAAATTAAAGAACGATGCAAAAAATGGTTCAGATGATGTAAAAAAATACACATAATAAGAAAGGAGATTTAAATAACATGTTAACCTTAATAAGTATTAGAAGTATTTCATCATTATTGAATTTATACTTAAAACGCTCAAAACATAAGTCTATATTATGACTTTATTTTCATGATACGTGCTAGTCTATTGAAAATTTTGTATAGTATTCGACGATAAGAAGTTTCCCTACTCTAGTAGGTAGTGTGTTATTTATTAGACATGAGGATTTGGTTCAAAACCCAGATCAAGAAACATGATCAGAAATATGAAAAAATATTTCTTCGGCAACTTCCTCTAAGGAGATTTCTGGCAAAAACCCTGAGACGAAAAAATCTGTCGTTTGGCATCGACTTGAAACTATAGGTCACGATCAGAGATCAGCAATGAATCGTTTTTTCGCTACTCATAAATGCTCATGAAAATTTGAGCATGAGTGAGTCAACGGTATTGAAATTCAACTACTCTGATTTATCCGTCCACACTACAACATTGATTTATAAGTATAGGTTGCAATGAGTATGCCTACAATGTTGACATCAAATTCATAATATTCGAAATATGTTTGATTCATACGCCTATTCAGACTCATAAATTTAGAAAAATACTTATAATACTCATTCGAGTGATTAGAATCACTCATCAAAACTTACAAAAAAAAAGAAAGAAAAGGACGGAGAACGTAAGCAATGGAAACACACTACCTTCTAGTGAGTATTGTAGTGTTTGTATTACTAATTTTGTTTTTTGTGATTCTTGTAAATGTTGAGTAAAAGCTAGTCGAAATGAACAACATCATGTGTATTGTTAAGTATGAGTACGGTGAGTATGAATATGAGTAGTATGGGTATTATATTAAAATAAGTATGAATGCGTATAAGTATCTCTTTGCTGATCACTGGTCCCGACACTCATGCATAATATTAACACACACAACATAAGTGGTGTAGGAAACCAGGTCGGAATCCCGTATTCGACGTGGAAGCTATTTATTTCAAATAACACAGAATTTATATGTAACTTAAAAGAATTAAAATGAATGGAAATACGTATTGAAACATGGAAAATCTTCCATTTAAAATTAATTCAATAAAAAAGTTTCTATGAAGTTTTATATTTGAAAACATGAAAATTGCTAGCGTTTTGTCTCTTTAATTATAACAACGACAACAATTTAATGTGTTACTAATTACATATTTGAGATAAAACCAAAAAAAAAAGATTATTTGAAAAGATTTCATTCCAGAAATTTTTAAGTCCGTAGCTTAGAGAGAATAGCCGATAATACAACTGAAAAACACAATATGCGACATACGGAACAGTTTTTCCTTTTAATGGAACTCTTTAAAAACACTAAGTCGTTGAGCCAATAATTGGTGAAATACAGGACAAACTGACAGTAGGCTATAAAATGAATAAAAACAACAAAAAGCAATACTAACATTTTATATCCTACAGTAGATACCATAACATAATTAGATTACGACATACATACATAAGCATATATTTGGAGATATTTTTTATTTCATGAAATATTGTTTTTTTTAATGACCAGCGTAAAACATTCGTCACTTTTTTTTGTAGACTTGCTCTGTAATAATTCTCACTTTCTTTTTCTATTTCGGTTAATCATATAATGTCAACAATCAGACAATCACAAAATACCCGGGGTCTCTGGTAGGAATCGAAGTCATGGCTTTGGCATTTTAAGTTCAGCACACTACCAACTAAACTATAGCGGCATCCTTTTCTCGTACGTATTCGTATCCGTATTCGTTAGCGTAATTCAGTATACCGTATGAAATGTGTATTTATTATTATTATATTGTTACGAAAATGAAAAATCTAGATACTGGTGTTTTGCTTTTACATCGCTTAACATTAAAATTATAAACAAAGGCTACAAAAACAAAACAATGCAGTAAACAATCCTTTTTATAAATTATGGTACTGCTTAATATAACAACAAACACCAGCATAAAAAATTGTAAACAAGTAAACAAAAATATAACAACAAACACTGCAATAATAAATGTAAACAAATTGTTGTTGTTTACAATGTTTACAGTTATAAATATTTCGAGAAGGCGAAGTCATGAACATTCGCCTTCAAGAACATTTGCCTTCAAGAACATTAATCAAACTGATTACTCTGTCATATAAAGGACATGCAGGCGACTGCATTTAGTGAAGTCCAGTCAGTCTTGTATGAAAACGCTGTGCATTAGAAGAGATTCATCGTCGTTTGAAGATCTTTGTTACAAAGATCTGTCGAATAGTAAAGCAAAAGGAATAAACAGGGGAATAATAAAGAAAAGCAATTGTTGTTGTTTACATCAAGTTGTGAAGAGTGGTACACAGAATTGTGCGAATAACAAAGAGTTTTAATTAAAACTAAACCCTAAACGTAGATTTGTAATCTACAAGCTCATATTTTAAACATTTTTAAAAGGTAAAAAGTAACAATATCTTACTAAATACTAATCCTATCTTACTAAATACTTACTTACAATATCTCACGGACAACTAGGGTGAATCCAGCTTAAGAGACCACCCCATTACACACTAGACTACGGAGCGCACTCTTTCATATTTTTATTTTAATTTTAAAATGTTTTCAATATAAGTATGTATTACACAATAATATTGTGGTCATCTTAGACCTGTTTTTGCTCAATATTTTACTATTAACTCCAAACTGTATGTCCATATAACGTGGTAAGCCAACTACCACTAAATATTCAACGGAGTGCTTTAGCCTGAACTGTGAACTTTGGGAATGAATTTTTTGGGAATGTTTCTGAAAAAATTCGCCATTCGTTTAAAGCCGTCGTAGTCTAGTAGATAGTGTGTTGGCTTATTAGACATAAGGCCACGGTTCAAACACCAGGTCAGACATCAAGCCGAATTACGAAAAAATATTTCTTCGGCGACAACAGTTTTCTGGCAAAAACTCTGAGAGTAAATAAAAAATTGCCTTGAAAAACTTCTCAAAAATCTGTTGTTCGGTCGATGTTAAACTGTAGGTCCCGCCACTCATGAATACAATTAATACACACAACATAAGTGGTGTGAGAAGCTAGGTCGTAATCCAGACTGAATGGTTGTAATGGCCAATTATGTATGATTAATGTATTGTATGTGCCTAATAATTGTTTCAATCGACACTGTTATAACCATTTGGTCATTCGTTTGCCACTGCTGTTGTTGTTGATTGCTTACATTGCAACATTATAACAAAAAGTATTGTATTAAAACTGTTTATGGATTTCTTATAGTTTCTTTGGATATGTATGTATGTTTGTACTCGTATATTCTGAAATGTACATACTGAAATCCATAAATTAAGATGAATTTATTGTATTATATCCCATACGCAATAACAATAACAATAACATCATACATAAATACTGTACATGTAACAAACAAGCAGCCAGTAGCTCACTCAGAGAGTTAAGAAACAACAACAAAGTATGTGTTGAGCTATGAACACTCCTTCAATGATCATTAATTGTACTCGTACTCCACTAGCAAAAGAACATTGTTTTCACAGTCAGTCAGTCGCTTTCCTTCTGCGCTTTGTCTATGGAAGAAATCTTATTGTCGTTGTTCAAATTTTCACTACAATACCGGCATTAATGGTTCGTTCGAACAACATCAAATCATATATACAACAACAACAACAAACTTGTTCGTATTATTGGATGTTTAATAAATAAACAAACAACGAAAATAAAATACAAAAAGTAGTATGAAGAAAACATCATTCAATTGAAGCCAAGCCATAACTCGTCCATAGTATGAGGTCAATGAAAAACAGCGAATTTAAAGTGCTAAGTTTATACAACCAGGCGCGCATCTAAATGAAAATGTTGATGGGAACCAAAGATCAGCAATGAATCGTTTTTTCGCTACTCATAAGTACGCATGAAATTTTAAGTATGAGTGAGTCAGCAGTATTAAAATTTATCTATTCTGATTCATTCGTACTCACTACAACATTGATTTATAAGTACAGGTTGCAATGAGTCATCGTTGACATCAAACTCATAACATTCGAAGTATGTTTGATTCATAAGCCTACTCAGTTAGACTCATAAATTTAGAAAAATACTTATAATACTCATAAATGTGAATATTGAGTCAGTATTGTAGCTTTCGTACGCGAATCATACTTATTTTGTGATTCTTGTAAATGTTGATTAAAGGAGAGTCGAAATAATGCGTATTGTTAAGTATAAGTTCGATGAGTACTTCAAACTTTGAATATGAGCAGTATGAGTATACCTATATTCAAAGTTTGTGGTATTCATCGTACTCATACTTAGCAACACGCATGATGTTGTTGATTTCGATTCTCCTTTACTCAACATATACACGAAGTACAAAATAAGTATGATTCGCGTACGAACACTACAATACTCACTGGAAGGTTGTGTGTTTGCTTTGCTTGCTATCTTTGTCTTTTTCTTTCTTTTTTTTTTTGTAAATGCAACAACAACTAAGACTATAAATTTTGATGAATGATACGAATTATTTATGAGTATTATATGAATTTTTCTAAATTTATAAATCTGAATGAGTAGGCTTATGTATCAAACATATTTCGAATGGCATGAGTTTATTGTCAACGTAGTATCACTGTACGATATGCTCTGATACCGAATTCGCATGGCGGCAATTATAATAGACTGGTAGTGCAAACGACAATCTAATATTCAGTTGTTTGGATAAAATTCCGAATGTGGATTCATCAGTGAAAACTAGAATGACGTTTCCTGGAAGGTTCAAACTATTATCATGGGATTATCTATGCGGTATCTTTGTTGTAAAACCAGGATCGAAACCAGGTTGAAGTATCGTGTAGTCGATTGGTATATTCAGACAAACCCATGATTTTGACATGACCATAGAATATGCTCTTAAGGCGCTCACTCTCATTGCTGTGTTCGCAGCAACTCATTTCGGAAATATTTTTGCTAAAAAAATGCTTTGGAGGATGCAGACTCAATTATCATGATAGCCACTATTCTCATAATCCGCACTCTAAAGCCAAGCACCAAACCGTGAGTTCGTAGAGTCGAATTGGTTTCATTACAGAGTTGTATGGCCAGAATACATTTTTGATACCCCAGTTCAGGTCAACTAACACTGAACCGATCTTACGTACGAGTTTTCTCTCTAATACTCTCTACTACATGAAGAAGCACGCGTTGGATGAGCGATTTGTAGCAAGAGAGCGGTAACACCTGTAGGCAAGAGTGATGCTACGCCTGATTTCCAGGCTGACTGATATAAACTTCTGCTAATCCATTAGCATAAGAGAAGTCTAAGCTGGGGTTGCATGTAATAAGCCAACGTGCTTTATTTTTTAATTTCTCTTTACATTCCTTTCGAGCTGTTGTTTGTTTTAATAAAGATTTGGAATCGCAGTTTTCTTTCACTCCCGTCTAGGATACGCATCTGGCACAGTGTGGTCTGTACGAGCAATTGCTCTCTTAATAGAATATACTTTTGAGTTGAATTTACGCTTGGTATATTGAATTTAAGTTTTTTGTTTTTGCATTTAGGGAAGTGTTGAAGAGGAGGAGAGAAACTCTTCAGGCACCACAAGAACGACAGAGTCAAATGGAAGATCGAAAAGATTTTTCATTTGTCTTCTTATGGCCGATGGCCTAAAATTGAGATTAATTTTAAATGTCTGTGCGACTTCATGACTTTAAAAACCATAACTTATGATCCTCAATTTCAATTGGATTACATTGTATTCATTTTTATATTTCCCTCTTGGAAAAAAAAGTTGTAGCTTTTCCATGGAAGCAATTTAAGAAAAAATTCAAAAAACATAAAAACAAAATAAACTACTAGGGTAATTAGAATGAAACCTTTATAAGCTCTCTCAATAGATGATAAACAATTTTGTTGTTCTGCAATAAAAACTACATAAAAAATGTATACAAGACGTTACAATAATGCCGTATTTGACTAATATTTCTTTTATTTAATATTTTACCAAACGTTTTAATTCATTATAATCATTCCATTATTCATAATAAAAAATTTGAGTCCACTGTCTCGATGTAAAATATGACTTAACACAGATCAATCGTAATACCCGTTACTCCTTAAGTTATAATTTGGTACTCATTTAGTTTAAAGACATGCAGCCAAGGGATTACGATATCGCAATATTGTTAGGTTAGGTTAGGTCGGAGTGCTAGCTCTGATATCAAAAAACTCACGTATAGCCCGTTGTGATGCCACAGGTGAACGGAACCTCTGTACTGACCAAATTCTACCAAAACCAGGTAGAGGAAGAAGTAATATTATTCCAAAAATGGGAAAATCTATATAGATACTGATGTTTTGTCTTACATCGTTTGACATTAAAATTATAAACAAAACCTACTAAAACAAAAACAATGCACTTGTTTACAAATTATCGCATTGCATAATATAACAATAAACACCAGCATAAAAAAATGGTAAACAAGTAAACAAAAATATACCAACACACACTACAAGAATAAATGTAAAGGAAACACACAAACAACGTTAATGAAACAACGATGTTTACATATATAGAGATCTCGAGAAGGCCAAGCCACGAACATTCGCCTTTATGAACACTCAACAGACTCTTTATGTTGCCATATAAAATGCAAGGCAAAGCAGACAACTGAGTTCGTAAAAGTTCAGTCAGTCTTGTGTGAAGACGCGGTATGTTTAAAGGTAGTAATCGTAGGTTGAAGATCTCCATTACAAAGATCTGCCGAACAATTAATTAGTAATTGTTGTTGTTTATGCAAAAAAGTGCAAAGAGGAATAACAAACAAAGCAATTGTTGTTGTTTACATCAAGTTGTGAACAGTGGCACGCAAAATTGAGCGAACAACAAAGGTAAAACCGTAACAATATGTTGAAAATATAGCCTGCAAAATATAACAACAATTCGCAAAATAGAATCAAACACAATTGCATCTAGAAAAGGGAACATTGAGCAAGTAATTGTCGATGTACCTATATCCAGAATTATACCAAAATGTCATTAATAGTTGCTTTGCAATCCAAGTATGATGAAAATGAAAAATCTAGGTACTGGTATTTTGGTTTTACATCGCTTAATATTAAAATTATAAACAAAATCTACAAAAACAGAACAATGCAGTAAACAAACTTGTATACAAATTATCGTTCTGCGTAATATAACAACAAACACCAGCATAGAAAATGGTAGAGAAATAAACAAAAATACACAAACAACACTACAAAAATAAATGTAAAGAAAATATTCAATCTGCGTTAAAAAGATCTGTCAAATAATTGTCTAGTAGTTGTTATTGTTCATGCAAAGGGTGTAAACAGAGGAATAACAAAAAAGGCAGTTGTTGTTGTTTGCATTAAGTTGTGAACGGTGGCACACAGAATTGTGAAAATAATAAAGAATTTTAATTAAAATTAAACACAAATTTATTTTTATTTGCAATCTACGAGCTCATGTTTTAAAAGTTTTTAAAAACGTAAAAACGTAACAATAGAATATAAAATAGAAATACCTTTTCCACCGCATTACACATTAATTATTTAAAAAATCTGTTTATTTGTGTGTGAATTTCAAATAAATTGTTCAATTAATCAACTGGTAATGTAAACATTCCATATGTATGTCTTCGGCGCTGTTTGGAATATCATTTGAAATTTTAATTTTAAATTTTTATAGTCTCAATAAATCTTTATCACACTATCTAAGTTTAATACTAACCTACGACAATCAGTTTTAAGTTTTCTTTGCGAATATAATGAATTGCAGTTCGAAAACTGGAATATTTTGTTTTGTTTTTGTTTTCTTTCATTTCGATTAAATATGAAATATTGGCAGAAACTACATTTAAATTTATTTGAAATAGAAAATTATAAATGGACTAATAAACGAACGATAATAATAAGTGTCAATCATTGAATTTTATTACGAAAAATCGTGCTGCGCGGGAATTGTGTTTTTATTGAAATTTTTTGTTTGAAAGTTAAAAAGACAAAAAGATCACTTTTTTTATCAAGACATACATACATACATCGACGAAATGAATTTCGTATTTCCGTGTGCAAAATTAGTAACAGAAAGTTTGAGAACTGCCAATGCACAAAAAAAGAAGCACTGTTTGGTGTAGTCTGTAGGCCAGCGGGGTCATTAGATCGTACTCCTGATAACTGACTTATTTTAGGCCAAAATTGAATAATTGATTTGGCTTGAACAAATCATACCGTAGTCTAGTAGGTAGTGTGTTCGCTTATTAAACGAAAAACCCGGGTTCGAGCCCCAGACTAGACATCAAAACGAAATATGAAAAAAACATATTTCTTCGGCGACTTCCCCTCAGCAGATTTCTGGCAAAAACTCTGAGAGTAAATGAAATTGTCATGAAAAGTTTCTCAAAAAATCTGTCGTTCGGAGTCGACTTTAAACTGTAGGTACCGCCACTCTAGTATAAAAATAACGCACACAGCATGTGTGGTGTGAGAAGATAGGCCGTAATCCTGACTGAGGGGTTGTAATGGCCAATTATGTATGTATGTAAATCATGATATAGACTGATGTCGTGAAACAAGTGTGAAAAATTGATCGCTGATCTATGGTCCGAATTTAGAACCAAAACATTGAAAAGACTTTTTCCAAGTGTTTTACCTCGATGCCTTTAATCTGATTAAAATTTTTCTGAGTAGATAAGAAATAAGAATAAAATTTCATAAATATTGTCGTAATACATATTTCAGTATTGCGCAAAATTTTACGAAAATCGACTGTAAATTTTTTCATTTTCTTAGATTTGCATCTGCCTAACTCAATAGCTGGACCTTAAATACCAATTTTTTTTAATATACGTTTGTTTGTATATATTCAGGGAGCATTGAATACTTTTTTAACTTAGAGAACATACATTCTAAGCATATGTATGTATGCATATATTTGTGCATTGTTATGTGTAGTGTGGTAGAAAAAGTTCTTCATGGTAAAATGAGATTCAATATTATACGTCGTTAACTATTGCATTGCTTTAGCACATCAATGTTTTCTATTGTATATGTAGTATGTACAACAAAGGTTAAAAATACATAATATTTTTTTCTGAAAATCAAAACAATCGAGTCACGCAAAAAACGATTTATCGTGATAATATTAGGATCAGAGATTAGCAATGTGTTTTCAAAACGATGAGTAGATTCGCTTCCTACTCATAATTTCTGATACTTATACGCATTCATACTTATTTTAATATTGTGGAACCTTTACTCATATTCAAAATTTGAAGTACTCATAATATTCATAAATAACAACACGTATGATATTGTTGATGTCGACTGTCCATAACTCAACATTTACAAGAATCACAAAATGAGTATGATACGCATACGAACACTAAAATAATCACTAAATGGTTGTGTGTTTGATCTGCTTGCTGTTTGATCTACTCTGTCTTTTTTGCTTGTCTCTTTTTTTTTTGTAAATACAACAACAACAAAGACTGTAAATTTTGATGAATGATACGAATCACTCGAATCATTTTTAAGTATTTTACTAAAGTTATGAATCTGAATGAGTAGGCTTATGATTCAAACATATTTCGTATGGTATGAGTTTGATGTCAACGTCGTACGCATACTCATTGCAACCTGTACTTATAAATCAACGTTGTAGTGAGTACGAATGAATCAGAGAAGCGAAATTTCAGTAATGTTGACTCATTTATATTCAAAATTTCTTGAGTACTTATTAGTAGCGAAAAAACAATTAATTGCTGATCTCTGAGTAGAATATACAGATACTTTGTCAAGAGTTATGGCTATCACAGAAGGATATGAAACGATATACGGTTCTAAAGATTTGTAATCGCAATTTATCGAATTAAAAATTGTATGCAGTCGCCGCAATCTAATAGCTAGTGTGTGGGCTTTTTCAAACCCTTGGTCAGACATCTCAACCCAAACGAAAAATATTTTTACGGTGACTTTCTCTGGCAAAAAGTATGAGAGTAAATAAATATTATCACGAAAAGTTTCTCAGAAACAAAATCTGTAGCTTGGAGTTGACTTTAAATTGTAAGTCCCGCCACTTATGGATAAAATTAACACAAACAACATAAGTGGTGTGAGAGCTAGGTCGTAATCCTGACAGTGATTGTAATGACCAATTATGTATGAATCAGAGATCAGCAATGAGTATACAAAAAGATGAGTAGAATCGAATCATACTCATAATTTCGGATACTTATACGTAGGCACACTTCTTTTACCATCATGGAACCTCTACTTATATTCTAAGGTTGAAGTACTCATCATATTCATTATCTTATATACATATCACTTATCAACATGTATGATGCACGAAAACTAAATTACTCCCTAAAAGGATGCGCCTCTTTTCTTTTGTTGTAAATGAAACAATAACTAAGACTGTCAATTTTGATAAGTGATTCGAATCACTTGAATCATATACAAGTATTATAAGTATTTTTCTAAAATTATGTATCTAAATGAGTAGGCTCATGAATCAAACATATTTCGAATGGTATGAGTTTGATGTTAACGTTGTACGCATACTCATTGCAACCTGTACTTATAAACCAACGCTGTAGTGAGTATGAATAAATCAGAGTAGTTGAATTTCAATAATGTTGACTTGCTGATCTCTGGTATGTACATACTCATTGCGAGCTGAATCACGTAGACCTTATGCTCGGTGTAGTGTAACAGACCTGAGTGGAAATCGAACCCACGATCCTCACGGTAATAGTCCAGTTCACTACCCACTAGACCACCAGAGCACCCACATCTGCCTCATATTTATCAATTTTATCGAAAGTAAACCTATTGTTACGAAAATGAAAAGATTTAGATACTGGTGTTTTGCTTTTACATCGTTTAACATTAAAATTTGGAACAAATGCTACAAAAACACTTGGACTTGTTTACAAATTATCGCACTGCGTAATATAACAACAAACACAAGAACAAACACTACAATAATAAATCTAAACAAAATACACTAACAGCAATAATGAAACAACGATGTTTACATTCATAGAGATCTCGATAAGGCGAGGCCACGAACATTCGACTTGAAGAACATTCATCAGACTGTTTACTTTGCCACATAAAAGGCAAGGCGAAAGAGGCGACTGAATTAGTAAAAGTTCAGTCAGTGTTGTGTGAAGACCCGGTGCGTTTGAATTGAGTAATCGTGGCTTGAAGATCTCTGCTATAAAGATCTGTCGAATAATTGTCTAGTAATTGTTATTGTTTATGCAAAGGGTGGATGGAAAGGAGGAATAACAAACAAAGCAATTGTTGTTTTTACATCAAGTTGTGAAGAGTGGCACATAGAATTGTGCGAATAATAAAGAATTTTAATTAAAACTAAACACCAAATCTGTTTTTAATTTTATTTGCAATCTATGAGTTCATATTTTAAACGTTTTTAAGAGGTAAAAACGTAAACCTATGTATGTTACTTTTAGATTTCTTCTCTTGTAACTCAAAAAGTTTTCTAATTTGGTGTTGCTTGTGGTATACTTGCAAAAAACCCAGATAATGACAGTCCTAAACGATGGAATGGAAGGTGTTTAAGGGGAAACTCTTGCTGCTAGCATATGCATGTAATGTGCACTCTTCTCTTCAACTCTTACATCTCTGTAGTATTGTTTGTTATATTTTCTATTTTTTTTTTGTTTTCATTTTCTTTTGTTTTGTTCCTCAATACTGGGTCTTAAAATCAAAACCAACTTCCTTTAGTATTGTATTCAGCAGCTTTTTTGTTTGTTTTTGTTTTTCTTTAATCCTCTGTATTGTCTGATGCTCTCTGGTTAAGCCGGTTTTTTTGCCTGTATGCTTTTTATAACATTTTTTTGTTTTTGTTTTTTGATTTTCACAATTTCTGTTCATTGCTTTTGCTCTTGTTTTGTTGTCTTCTCTGAAGGTTTTATTTTTCTTTTCTCGTTACTTTTTATTTTCAGCATGTATTGCAAATTGTCTCTTCTTGTAGTCTCCCAATACATGAAACATTCATTCGTATGTATGTGTATGTATGTACGCTTTTATTTCCTACCAAAGAGTAGCGCGACGACTATAGCGACGATGTTGTTGATGGCGATGATGTTGGTGGAGACGATGACGATGACGATGACGATGATGATGATGACGATTAGACTGACGATGGGTTGGTTGGTGATTAGTTGGTGAATGTGTATATGCACGGATGTAGGTTTGTTTGTATGTATTTTATGTAAGTCTGAATGTATGATTTTATTCATTTACCAATGTACATACATATCGTTGTATATACATTCGTTTGAGCATATTATTTTTGCAAGTTTTCTTATTTACATTTTCATTCGTTTTGTTATTGTATTTCTCTTTGCTTCATCGTACTCTTTCTTATATGTGCACGTTTGTGGTGTACTTTTAATGTTTTTGTGTATGCCAACTACTCTGTTTTCTGTTATGCTCTTTGCTTGTGTACATATACACTCTTAAATTTTTTTACTTATTCTGTGTCTGTTCATTTTAATTTCAATCTGAGCGCATACAAAAACAATAACAACAGCAACAATAATATTTATTTTAGAGTAGAGTACACAAGAGTCCAACAACAACAACTACAACTACAAATGTCTTTGGTTTCTTTTGTTTTTTTTCGCTTATTTTTCATTAGTTTTTGCTTGGTTTTCTTTTTTTGTTTTTTTTTCATTTTTGCCTTGCTTTTCAATTCAATTTCGTTTTTGTTTTGTTCTGTTTCGTGTTTTGTTGCTGCTCTGTGTGTACAATATAATATACTTGGTATATACAGTATTTTTTTTTGTTGTGGCGCTTTATATATGTTGTTGAGTTTCTCTATTTTCCCCAATCATATGGTGCTTTTTCATTTGCAGTTCGCATATTCTCGCAGATTTTGTTTTTAGTTATTCGCCGATAATTGATGTCAAAGGACGCGTTGCGACCGGTATCTTACGGCGCGTATAATTAACAAGGATACGGAGTAAAAGAGTGCGCATAAAAATTCTAGATACATACATATACAGTACATATGAGTATGTATGCGAGCATTTCTCTGCATATGTGTGTGTATTATAAAGGTTGTGATATTAGAGAGTAATTGCAAGAAGAAAGAAAAAAGAAAGGAAAAAGAGAAAATGCCAAAAGAGGATCCATTTGTAAATCGAGCCCAATTGCTGAAAGCAATTAAAAAATATCCAGAAATCTGGGATTCCAATAACAAATTGCACATGTGCCGTAGTGTTACTGCTCCCATGTGGAATGAAATAGCAGATCAATTTGGAGGTCATGTTCCCACCGGTGAGTTTTCTCTTTATGTGCTTTCACTCTCTCTCTTTCTCTCTCTATGTTTGAAAAATCCATTGTATTTTTCTCTTTCGTGTTGTGTTTTTCTAATATGCAGTTAAGCTCCAATCGATTTGGAGCCAAATGAAATATCACTATCACAATTTGGTACATCGGCAAATATTGCACAAGGAACGTTTTACCACAAAATGGGAACATTTTGAGCCCATGTCGTTTATGTACAATATAACTGTGGCCAAAATAGTGGGTGCTGCTGGTACAAGTATTGCCGACCCGGCGGATATTCCTGAGAGTTTACCTTCACCGCCACCCTTACCTCAGTCTCAGGGACGTGGACGTCCTAGTGGTAGTTTTACTTGGTTACCGCCAGTAGCTCCCCAGGCTGAAATTAGTGTAGAGACTACCCCCTTTACGGGGTTTACTGGTTTAGTGCCACCAGCAGCTGTAACCGTGGAAACCACAACCACACCATTGAGAAAGCCTGGCCGACCGGGTTCATTAAATAACAGCATGAGGGGCCGCATTATAGATGCTATTAAGGCTCGACCGATTTTATGGGCAGGTCGCCAGAAAGAAGTTAAGCAAGGCCAAAATCGTACATCTGCTGTATGGAAAGAAGTAGCAGTAGAGCTGGGTTTAACACCAAGTGAGTTCAAAGATATGTGCTTTGATGACAGCCCGCCCATATGATTTTTATTGTGTTATTTACAGGTTTGGTACAGACCCGTTGGTCGATTATTAAGCAACGTTTCGTCGACGAATTGCAAAAAGAACGGCATGCACGTTATTCGCAAGAGCCCTTTCACTCGACTTGGGAACATTTTAATCGTATGTCTTTTATGCGTGACATACTGGACAAAAAAGTCGACGAACGCGAACAGACGCGTGAACATATACAGGAAATTGTAAGTGAAAAGCAGCAATTGCTAAACCACCATCATCAACAACAGCAGCAACACCATCAACAACAACAACAACAACAGCTACACAGTCCACAACAGCAGCCAATACGTTATATACGTTCTACAAGTACAGGAGGTGCAACAACAACACTGGCTTCACCGCAAACTCACCACCAGCCGTTATTGCCGGCACATCAACATCATCATGCTCTACAACATCCACAATTGAGCATGTGTGATGAGAATGGCGAACTGACAGTTGCTCACAGTGCACATGCAAACGGTGGTGGTTTAGTGGGGCTATTGCCAGGTCATGCAATTGTTACCAGTGCCAGAAGACGTCTTAAAAATGAATCCGATTTAGAATGGGATCCTTTCGAGATGATCCTGCACGTACAGGCCGGTTCAGAGGCAGCAAATAATTGAATTAAAAATACAAAAAATTTAAAAAATTTAAAAAAAAAACACTAGACGTGACCGTGGAAGACTGATTATATAGATTAAACTTACTTACTTACATAACAACAACAACAGCAACAACAACATTTATCATTTAATCTAAAAGCAAAAGAAAAGAAGAGAAGGAAAAAAATTATAATTGTGAATAAGAAAACATACACACACACACACTTCTACTATACTCAGGCGAACATACAAAAATTTAAATGTTTCTTTTCAAACTGTTTGCATTAACATGTATTTTCTGCTGTATTTGTATTTATTTAGATGACTGCGAGCGAGAGAGAGTAATAGAGAATGAGATTCTCATTTAAACATTTCATGAAATACTCACAAAACACATGTTCGCACTTTTATACCCCCGGCTCTGGGTTTGTTTACAAACATATACTATACATGAGTTTTCGTGTGTGGATGTGTCTGTATTTGAGTGAATGTGTAATAAAAACATTGACTTGCATGTAGTATAAGTGCGTTCGTGAATAATTTTTTTTTGGTGCAAAATTTGCAACCATGAAATACGTGTTATACATACATGTATGTGTGTGTGGTTTGTGTGGATTTTAGCAGCAAACATTTATTATGGTGTTCTTGATTTGTTGTTGTTCTTCTTATTTCTTATAATCTTTTCTCTTTTATTCTTTTATTTTATTTTTTTTTTTACAATATTTGTGTCTTGTATTTGTATTTGTGGTTTGTTTATTTTTTTTTTTGTATCTTAAAGATACAATTTATTATTCAGTAGGCAGAATCATTGAGATATCAAGAAAAAAGTGTCAATAAATAAATAAAATGATTGAAAACTCTTTTTTTTCTAGAACCTTAGGTTCATTTATTAAAAGTATTGTCGTTTTATTTATTTTCAAATGCGAGAATATGTTAATTCTCTCTCAAATTATGGGTAAGTTGTTATGAAATTTACTGGATAATATGCAATGAGTATTCAAAAAATGACTAGAATCGAATCATACTCATAATTTCCGATACTTATATGCATTCGTCCATATTTTAACATCATGGAACCTCTACTCACATTTAAAGTTTGAAGTACTTTTCATATTCATACTTAACAACATGTATGATGTATGATAAACAAGAATCACAAAATAGGTATGATTAGTGTACGAACATTAAAATATTCACTAGAAGGTTGTGTGTTTGCTCTGCTTACTACTCTCCCTTTTTTGCTTATGTGTCTTTTTTTCTTTTTTTGTAAATGCAACAACAACTAAGACTGTACATTTTGATGAATGATTGGAGTCGCTCGAATGATTTATAAGAATTTTTCTAAAGTTATGAATCTATATAAGTAAGCGTATGAATCAAACATATTTCGAATGGTATGAGTTTGATGTCTACATTGTACGCATACTCATTGCAATCTGTACTTATAAATCAACGTTGTAGTGAGTACGAATGACTCAGAGTAGTTAAATTTCAATATTGTTGACTCACATATAAAGTAGTTTTGACTTACCTGCACTTACTCTCTCAAAGCACGAACAAAATTTTTGTTCAGGTAAAGGCAATGCGCACGTAAATAAAAGGCAGCTAAATCAAAACTACTGTATTCAAAATATCATGAGCGCTTATGAGTAGCGAAAAAACGTTTCATTGCTGACTTTGGTACAGACCTTAAAAACTAGTATTATATGTGGATTCAACGATTGCACTTTGAAATAAAAAATTGGTTGTATTTCTTTTTTTATTGCGTCATTAACTTTATTTTTTTTTCGAACGTCCCCGGCCACACACTAACCCACCCTCACCCGACCGCGGAGGGCTCGTCCCCATTACGAAGGGACACGTACACACTACAGTCCGGACTATAGCGGGTAAGGGTAAAAGTAATGGCAACAAGAACATAAATCAGCTACAGAACTTAACCACAAGCTGAATAAACTAACAATCCACAGGAACTACCTATGACAAGAACGAAAATACATTTTTATATAATAATTTACAAATTAATGCCAGCATATAAGCTACGTTTTATATTCCAAACACTACAATTAAAATCAATAAAATCATAATATAAGTTAAAATTTTTACATGATCTACGAAAAGGAAAATTACATCCATAGTTCGTTCTATAGAAATCTAGAGAAAGAGGGCGATAGTGCCGTGAAAATCTTGAAGGAATACTGAAATTCAGGTTACAAAGCAAAAACTCAGAATCGATATCACCTTTAAGCAGATTAAAAACAAAACAAACACCTAAAACAGTTTATTTATTTATTTATTAAGCAATGTTTTTACTTCGAAGATTAAACTTTATATTTTTTTTTCATTTTTTGAGACCTTTCTGGGTGGTATTGTTATCGTAAAAAAAATACATGCATTAGGTGGATTTGGAAGTGGAACATTTTAGAAATTGTGGTTAATAAACATGGAACGTCGACAAATGCAAAAGTTTTCATCGCTTTCTTATGAAGAAATTGGGTAAATTTTGGATTTGATGAATTTCATAGTAGATGTGAAAGACAACTTGATGATGACGCTTGTGATACCAAGGGCCAAACCAACGTTGGATTTTATGAGGCTATAAATAGAACGATGAATATGTCAGAATCAGTGGTGGTATCAGAGATTTGCGCTACTCTAAATGGAAGTCCCTCGTCATTGGCAAAATTATTATCCTTTTCTACTTCGATTGATTCAATTGCTCCTCGTTCACAGAAACGCAAACGTAATGTGCCTGCAGAGCAGAATATCATTCAGCCTGGAGATAGTATTAAACGTAAAACAAGGGCGTTTATGGGATCTGTTTCTTATATAGATCACAAATCCCACAATTTCGAGAAAATCTTGTGACGCCAAAAGAAATTAGTACTGGATAACTCTGCGAATGCATTTTCTGAGCCCGAACTAGGAGAAGATCTCACAAAGCTTCATACGCCTTTTAAATGCTTCGAGTACTTTCTGCGCGGCACTATTATTGAGCACAAGGTTGAAAAATCGAATTTATATGCCACTCAAGAAGATGTAAGAGCTTCCTTCTATACAATCAGTTCGGAAATTCGTCAATTTATTGGCACAAAAACACAGGTGTCACGTTTTGTTCGAAAAAAAGTTTATTGACGTCGATTGCCCCAATATAATCCATGAATAAAATAGCCATATGGATGGTGCGGATCTCATGGATAGTCTTATTGATCGATATCAAACTCCAGTGAAGAGCAACATGTATACAAATCGACTGTTTTTACATTTGCTTGACTTATCTATGGTAAATGCTTACATTTTGTTTAGCAGAATCGACAAGCGTTATACTAATGATATGAGATACTAGCTGCCAAACTTCCAAGCAGAGATGCAAATGAAATATATCTTTATTTTGTATACATACATACATATATATATTCTGTTCTTTTTTTAAATACAATATTTTCCTCAACTTCTATGAAAAAAAATGTAAAATTGTATTGATTACTTTCCCAAAGTCGCCTAGGGGCGGTCTAAAATTTTGGCGCTATAAAACCTGATCTGACAAAAAAAAATTAAATATCCTTCACTTTAAAAACAAATCATACCCAGAAATAATTGTTTAATCCAGAAAAAAAAATGGGGCACTAGAGTGTTAAAGTCGGATTTTCTTGAACTTTATTCCTGCTTCTAGAGTAAATATTTTATTATTTTATTATTTTATTATTTATTTTAATATTATTTTGATAATGTTAATAAATTTTCACTTTAAATAGGTTTTTAATTTCATTTCAAAAGTTATTTTACTGAAGCGGGATACTGTACTTGTTGCAGGATTCCGACTTAGCGCCTCTCATCTCCAGAACTGGGTGGTGGGATCTATAGTTTAAAGACGAGTCTAAATGGCTTATATATAAGAAACTTATCAAGACAATTTTATTTTGCTCTCGGAGGTTTTGCCAGTATTATGAGACGTCTGACCTGGGAGAGTGTCAAGACACAATTCTGTGGCATCGCTAAGATAGCGCTAATCAATTTAATATTCTTTGTAGAAGTCACCGTAGTCTAGTAGGCAGTGTGTTGGCTTATTAGACATGAGGCCATGGTTCAAGCCCCACGTCAGACACTTCCAATAAAACGAAATATGAAAAAATATTTCTTCGACAGATTGGTGGCAAAAATGAGTAGGTTTCTGAATCAAACATATTTCGAATGGTATGAGTTCGATGTCAATGTTGTACGCATACTAATTGCAACCTGTACTTATAAATCAACGTTGTAGTGAGTACGAATGTTGACTCGCTTATATTCGAAATTTCATGAGTGCTTATGAGTAGCGAAAAACGATTAATTGCTGATATCTGTTATATTTTTTTTTTTATAGCTTTACGAGCTAAAGGTTGGGAATCTTCGAAAGACATTGGTAGCCCGGCCGACCAATGTGCACGATTCGCCGCAAGACTCACTCTCGGCTTGCTGAACGCATACGTACTAAACCCAACCTAGGTCGTCACACTTCTAACCATTTGCCCCCCCCCGGGACCACAATCAAGTATTACTTCGGGAGGGGGGGTGGAGATTCAGCGAGTGCTGCCTTCAAATTCCGCTGACCTTGCACTCTCAGCCAATCTTTGCCGCATCAAAACATTCCTTGCGAAAACACATACTGCGTTCCAATTGTCACATGAGGTTAACATCAGGTTAACTATATTATCGGGCGTTACCTGGAATCCTATTGTCCTCTCCAGGCAATTTCGTTGAACAACATATCGCGGGCAAGTAAAGAAAACATGCTCCGCCGTCTCCCTTTCATTACGGCATTCTGGGCATGCCTCGTCTACATCATGACCATACTTATAGAGATATGCCCTATAACATCCATGGCCGGTTAGTAACTGTGTCAGGTAGAAGTTCACCTGGTCCATTCTCCTACGCTCGGTATGAGTCTGCGGGTCCATCTTCCCTTGGTGGAATTGGACCAGTCTTGCTGCCATCTATCCACTAACTGATCAGGGTTGGAAAGATCCATCCTCCTCCTTGTGTCACGTTTCCTCCTCTCTACATCCACTACTAGCCTCAGGGGCATCATCCCCGCAATCACCAATGCCGCATCAGTAGACACCGTGCGGAAGGCAGAAATCTCCCTGAGAGCTGATCTCCTGTAGGCCGCTTCTATTCCTGCTCTATAGGTCCTCTTATCCATGGGCTGCATATATAGCGATCGAAGTCACCACCTTCATCAGTAACCGCCTCCTCTCCTGTTTTGGGCCTCCTAGGTTAGGCATTATTCGGGCAAGTGCACATGATGTCGCCGCACACTTTCCACCGATGTACGTCAGCTGTTCCCTAAACGTGAGCCTGTTATCAATCATTACTCCAAGATATTTAATCGCCTGCTTTGATGTTATGCGCTGTTCACCTACCGTTATTGTAATAAATTCCATCCTCTTCCTACTGCTTACAAGCACTACATCCGTCTTGTGATCAGTGAGTTTGAGACCTATTCCCATGATCCAGCTCCTGGCTATGCCAATCGCAGTGTTACACGTTCTCACCAATTCATCCAAATATTTTCCCCTTATCACCAGGGCAATGTCGTCCGCAAAACCAATGATCTGTGTACCTCTAGGCAATCTAAGCCCCAGTACACCATCGTACATGACATTCCATAGTATTCGGCCCAGCACGGAACCTTGCGGGACCCCCGCCGATACTGCATATGTCTTCCTGCCATCATCTGTGTCATATAAGAGCACTCTATCCTTAAAGTAATCCTTAATAAGTTCCATCAGGTAGTTCGGTACGTCCGTTCCATCTAGGGCTGCTAAAGTGGCATCCCAATCCGCGGAGTTGAATGCGTTTTTGACGTCCAAGGTGATGATAGCGCAGTACTCCTTATCGCCCTCCAGCCAGCGCTCACCGCTGATAGCATCCTTCGCTATCGTCATAGCCATCTCTATTGCATCCACTGTGGAACGTGCTTTCCGGAAACCAAATTGGCGATCCGACAAGCCTTCTTCCCCCAGGAATGCTTCCAGTCTCCTACAAATTATCCTCTCCAAAAGTTTTCCAGCTGTGTCTATCATACAGAGCGGGCGGTATCCCGATGCATCCTGCGCGTTGTTACCCTTCGGAATGAGAACCAGCCTCTGCCTTTTCCATATCCTAGGGAACGTCCTCTCCTGAATACAAGCATCAGCTAAACAGCTCAGTATTCTTCTCAATGGCGGCCTTAAGCGCAATGTTTGGGATCCCGTCGATCCCCGGTGCTTTGTTAATTTTCATTTCCCCACAGACCGATTCCAATTCCTGCCTGCTGACTTCTGGGATTTCCTCCGGTGAATCTGTTATATATGTATGCATGGATGTATGTATGTAAGTATGTGTATGTACGTATGTTTTAGCATTACCTGGCATAATAACTTTGTCCTAAAATAGAATTAATTTTTGTATGTTCTTAGGTTTTAAATTTAGCTTTACGGTCAATCCTAACACTTAAATTCTTTCCAGGGTTAGATTGTAACTATGTAAATGAAATTAAAGATAGTTTTGAAATAGAGGAGTAGACTTCAGGCTGTTTTCAGTTTTCAATGTAACGAATGAAATGGATCACCGCTTACTTATATATATCTCGGGAATACATACTAATTCCTAAAAATGGATTTAAAGTTTCTCAAAAGTCTGTCGTTCGGAGTCGACATTAAACTGTAGGTCCCTCCACTCATGTATAAAATTAACACACACAACATGAGTGGTTTGAGAAGAGCTAGGTCGTAGGCCTGGCTGAAGGGTTGTAATGGCCAATTATACATGTATGTTATGTATGTATGCACAATGCTACTACTTCTAAATCAAATAGTTTTTCAAATTCAGTGTAATTATGATGAATATTGTATGATTTTTATTACATTTTGCAGAGAAAGTTTTAAGAGCATAATATTAAATTCGATAAGAATACACTTTAAAATGTATGTCTTATGTTTTAAATAGAAATCGCATTAAGAACAAAAGGCTAAAAGAACGAACAAGTTCTTAAAATTATTTATTGAACTCTTATTCCGTAACATGTTCTGGTTACATCGAAGAGTTAAATAAATACAGAAAATGGAAATACTTGGAAACGAATTACAGCTACATTCAAGCACTTACAGACACAAACTCCTTCAAAGCAATTGGAAAAAAAAACTAAAAAACCAAAAAAAATAGAAAAACAAGTATTTTATACCATAGGTACCCTACACAAGTAGTAATTGTTGTTTAACAAAATTAATTTCATGTTGCATTTGCAATTAAAGTTGATCAACAATTTTCATTGCATTTAATGTGTATGGTAGGCATACCACTGGCGATGATAAGCTTTATCTCATGAAGATTATATAAAAAAATTACAATTTTCAAATGATTGCGATCTTTAGATGTCTATAATGTTCGACCATGATCGGTTGTTTGCTATGCCACTTACAGTACAACACTACTGCAATACTACATGACGACGAGTATTAAAAGACTAAAAATTTCACATGTACATATGTATGTATGTAACATGTACTACTTATTTTGACTAGCTTTTTAAAGTTGTTTTGCACCATTTAGCTTTAGGTAATGGCTGTAAAGAAAATGTTTAAAATACGAGAAACTAAAAATCTTTCCTTCAAATGCATTACCTCCCTCCCGTACCCCCATATCCATATATACATACATATACACAATGAAAATTGTGTAAAAAGTAACCGTTTTACACCAACCTAACCATTCCTATTACCTTTCTGTTGGTTGCTGCAGGAAAAAATATATACATACTGATGATAAGCTTTTAAGCAGAAAAACGAGTTTAAGCGTTGATTTCTTTTAGGTTTACTTTTTTTTATTTTATTTTTATTATTTTTATTTTTGCCATTATATTTCCTTCTTTTTCTTTTTGCAAAATAACCTGAAGGTAAGGTAGTTACGTACATAGTATGTATCCATCAGTGTACATTTACATACATATGCAATCACATTGTAGGTAAAAGTGCACATACAGGGTTCCATATTCAATGTACTTAAGAGAACGTATGTATATCTTTTTACTATATGTGCGAATTGTCAACCATTAGGGCTAGTCCAAAATCCAGCATTGAATGAAAAACCAGCTACATAGGATCATAACAGAAGGTTCTTCTTCCATTAACATACATACATAATTAGCTATTACTACTTTTCATTCAGGATTACGGCCTAGCTTCTCACATTAACTGCCGCTGTTAATCACACAATACTGTATATATTTTTAATATTGTTACGAAAATAAAAAAAATCTAGATGATGGTGTTTTGCTTTTACATCGTCTAACATTAAAATTATAAACAAAAGCTACAAAAACAAAACAATGCAGTAAACAACCCTGTTTACAAATTATCGTACTGCTTAATATAACAACAAACACCAGCATAACAAAATGGTAAACAAATAAACAAAAATGTACCAACAACACTACAGTAATAAATGTAAACGACGATATTTACATTTATAGAGATTTCGAGAAGGCGAAGTCATAATCATTCGCCTTAAAGATCATTTAGCAGACTTTTTACTTTGTCATATAAAAGGAAAGGCAAAGCAGGTGACTGAGTTAGTAAAGTTCAGTCAGGATTGTGTGAAGACGCGGTATGTTTGAAGAGAGCAATCGTGGTTTGAAGATCTCCGTTAAAAAGATCTGTCAAATAATTGTGTAGTAATCGTTATTGTTTATGCAAAGGGTATAAACAGAGGAACAACAGAAAAATGGCAATTGTTGTTGTTTACATAAAGTTGTGAACAGTAGGGGCACACAGAATTGTGCGAACAATAAAGAATTTTAATTGAAACTAAACACAAATTTATTTTTATTTTATTTGCAAACTACGAGCTCATATTTTAAACGTTTTTAAAAGGATAAAAAGTAACAATGTATACCATAGATTGGTTGTAGTCGCCGTAGTTTAGTAGGTAGTGTGTTGGCGTATTAGACGTGTGATCACGGTTCAAATTCCACGTCAGACATCTCATATAAAACAAAATACGAAGAATATTTATTTGGCGACTTCCTCTCAGCAGATTTCTGCCAAAAACTCTGAGAATAAATAAATTTAGACTGAAGGTCCGTCACGTCCGTCCGTCACACATATAAAATAACGCACACAACACATGTAAGTGATGTGAAAAGCTAGGTCATAATCCTGGCAAAAGGGTTGTAACGACTAATTATCTATGTATGTATGTATGTATAGATTGATATCTATAAGCCATACTAATAATTTTGCTTGTAACATAGAATACCAAGGCCTCATAACTTAGATGAGAATGATATTCGAAAGACGAACCTAGTGTTGTTACCAATTATACATCTTGTGAATTACCCTACCTGTTCGAAGATACTGCTCGACATTATCTTTTTTTATTAATTTAAGATAGACCTTAAAATTGGGTTAAACGGTTAATTTTCTTCAAATTTTTTTTTTCAATTCATTGCGGCAATATTAAAAAAGTATCCTTTATCCTTATTTTCAAAAAATTTTAATTTGTTGTCTAATAAATCTGGTAGCGATTATCGGAAAATAGTTACCGAATTTGAAAATAGTGAATCAGATTTCTATACTTCCCAGCTGAGAAGCACAGAAGGCTTAGTAATCGTTATCAAAAACATTGACTAGAAATTTTAATGTTTAAATTTAAAAATGCAATAGAACAAACACGATTTGAAACTGTATAAGTGTTCCGGTTAGGAATGGAATATTATTTCATTTATATGTCTGCCGCGGCTGGCCTCACAGTACCTCATTCGATCGGACCAATTTTAGTGCATTTTTTCGAGTGTAAGGGGTGGTTGTAAATGGGTTTTCTGAATCCCCGGAAATTTTGCTTATTAACGTACCCACCAAGATGAAAATGATTTTTTTTCTGGCAAAATCGACAACATCGTGCAGTTTCTCATTTTCCCAATGAATCCCAAAGTTGTTCACCGTAAATCGAATCATTACGTTCGGTGGAGATAATATGCTGAATTTTGTGAAAGTATTGCTAGATTCGAAATAACCGATGATTCAAATTTAACCCATAATAGATAGCCAATCCAATGTAAGTAATCGAGATACAAGCTTTTTACCGAGTTGAATTTAAGCCTGCTGATATCATACTAAAGGAGAACGAAATTTGTCTTATCTAGAAAGTGACGTACTATATATTACACCATAATGACACAATAGAGGAAGCCCTTAAAAGGGCATGTCCCTAGAATATGATCGCTCAAAGACTTAATCTTCTCGCTGATAATGTGTGCAAATTTCCACTATTAAATGCGATGAGGCGAAAAGCTATTCATCTTTGATAGAATGCAGTAGGCAATATCGATGGGTAATATCTATATCACCAATTATCCTGTGATGTCTACTTATATTTCAACAAAAAAGTACCTGCCTATGCATGTACCAGTAAGTGAAGCCAATGGTTTCAATTTCAGCCATCTTGTAGCAACCATTAATAAGTTAGTGCAGGTAATGAATAGTTTTATGACTAATATGACCATTTTAATGCATGATGTGTTAAGAATGCAGTCCCTATTGCTTCAAGTGAAGATTGGAAACCGATGAACTGCTTATTGTTCTGGTTGCACGTGATAAAGTATTGTTACGTTTTTGCTTTTTAAAAACGTTTGAAATATGATCTCTTGGATTGCAAATGAAAATAAAAATAAATTTGTGTTCAGATTTAATTAATTTTTTTATTGTTCGCAAAATTCTGTGTGCCAATGTTCACAACTTGATGTATACAACAACAATTGCTTTGTTTGGTTATTCCTCTTTGCACTCTTTTGCGTAAACAATAACAATTACTAGACAATTATTCGACAGATCTTTGTAGCGGAGATCTTCAAAGCGGAAACTCTTCAAACACACCGCGTCTTCACACAAGACTGAGTGAAATTTTACTGGCTCAGTCGTCTGCTTTGCCTTGCCTTTTATATAGCAAAGCAAACAGTCTGATGAATGTCCTTGAAGGCGAACGTTCATGATTTCGCCTTCTCGAAATCTGTATAAATGTAAACATCGTTGTTACATTTATTATTTTAATGCTGTTGTTATATTTTTGTTTACCAATCTTCTATATGCTGGTTTTTGTTATTATATTAAACAGTACGATAATTTGTAAACAGGTTTGTTTACTGCATTGTTTTGTGTTTGTAGCTTTTGTTTATAATTTTAATGCTAAGCGATGTAAAAGCAAAACACCAGATGACTAGATGTTTCGTTTTCGTAACAATATTACTAGAATAAACAAATTTCAGGGTACGACAATTTTTAGCTCAAATTTGATTTCGTACATGTGAATAGTTATCATATTACATTTATGTGGGCTCTAAATGTACCACCCTAATATCGGTGTACATCTTAATGCACTCCCCATGCTTTTGTGCTTTTTCATAAAACGAATTGAAAATTGACTTTCAACTTCTTTTTTGCTTAAAAAATGGAACAAGAAATAGGAAAAGAAAAAAAAAAGAGAGGGACACACATATACACAAAAAATAAGTGTAGAAAAGTAACTTTTTTTCTTATAGATATGGACGTGTGGCGGATAAGTTCTATTCGATTTAAAAAGTTATCCTGAGCATATGAAATGAAAAATTTTGGTAGTTTTAGTAGCTCTAGAAGCGTGGCTGAAATGCCTTTTGCAACATCCAAATTCAGCCCTAAACGCAGGCATAGTATGCTGTAAAAACGACATAACAACGAAATAAAAAAACTCGCCTCTTTTTAATAAGTTTCTACAAAGTATTGTATGTATAACCCAAATGATACGTGTCTTTTCTAAGTCTTGTAGGAAGAACAGAGGAAAAGTTTTCCTTATACTTTGGTCATGACTTTTTAGAACTTCTTTCGTTTCGTTGCAGTTTTTGAAAGTACTTTTTGAGGGAGAAAATGCTTTTCAATTTAATAGCGGACCTCGTCACATACAAATTGTATTTCAGCGAAAAACATTTGGAACAAGAAAGAGTTGAAGAAGCAACATTCGAGAACTAAAATGAAAACGAAGATGTCTGATGGAAAAGTTTTCCTTTAAAAAATATACGTGAATGAAGATAAGTAGTCTTAATTTTTTGGAACTTTTGTTTTCTCTATCACAAAGAGAAAGTGTAATCGAAAAATGGTAAGCGCCCAAGGAAAAATTCAGTTTGGACTAGTTTAGATGTTTCATTACGCCGTAGGACATCATGCATACATGTACATATGTATGTATATACTCTTACAAAAATAATTGCCATAACATATTGGGTTTTAAATGAATGAGTAATAAAGAAGCAAAGAGCCGAAAGCATATAAAACACAATTGCAGGATTAAAGAGTAATCGTCCCTTTAAATGAATAAGGTGAGCTAACAAATGTTCAGTTCATGTGATTTGTAAATCACTAAATTTAAAATTTAAATTTTAAATTTAAGTGGTGTCAGAAGCTAGGCTGTAATAATGACTGAAGGGTTGTAATGGGCAATTATGTATGTATCAGAGATCAGTAATGAATCGTTTTCGCTAAACATAAGCACTCATGAAGTTTTGAGTATGAGTGGGTCGACAGTAGTGAAATTCAACTACACTGATTCATTCGTACTCACTACAACATTGATTTATAAGTACAGGTTGCAATGAGTAAGCGTACAAGGTTGACAACAAACTCATACGATTCGAAATATGTTCGATTCATAAGCCTACTCATTCAGATTCATTACTTTCGAAGAATACATATAAACTTATAAATGATTCGAGTGATTCGAATCATTCAACGAAATTTATAGTCTTAGTTGTTGTTAGGTTAGGTTAGGTCGGAGTGGTAGCTCTGATATCACAAAGCTCACTTGAGCACGCATAGCGGCCCGTTGTGATGCCACGAGTGAACGCAGTCCCTGTACTAACCAAGTTCCACCAAAATCAGGGAAAAGGAGGAAGTTGGTCAGCGCAAGGGCTGCACATTAGTTGTTGTTGCATTTCCAAAAAATGAGAAAAGACGTATAAGCAAAAAAGACAGCGCAGCAAGCAATTTAGTAAGTATTTTAGTGTTTGCACGCGAATCGTACTTATTTTGTAATTCTCGTAAATGTTGAGTAATGGACATTCGAAATCAACAACATCATGCATATTGTTAAGTATGAGTACGATGAGTAATATAAATATGATATTAAAAAAAATATGAATGCGTATAAGTATTAGAAATTATGAGTATGATTCGAATCTACTCATGTTTTTAAATACTCATTGCTCATCTCTTATGCAGATCATTCGTCTGCATGAGTTCTACTGCCACCATCTCAGCTATTTGTTTCAGTAGACGATCAGAGGGAGCCAATTGTACATACTAAATAACGACTTAGTCGTAATGGAAAAGAGTGCATTGGTTATAAGAACTGTTGACTGTCTGGATCCTGTGGCTTTCAGTCGGCTGTGTCGGTGCTTGCACAATATTTATCAAACGTGAAGGCCATAAGACCAATAGACTCAGTAGGTAATGGCTCTTTTAAAGATGTAGAGCGCAATGGTGAGTTTTTACTTTCTCTTATGTTTTCCCGCAATGAGAGTTTGGCATTAAGAATAAGCCCCAGATTCTTTATGCTTTTGAATAGTAGCGATCTATCAAGTTTCGGTAGGTATACTGTATCCTTTGATGAAAGGCATTAATTCAGTTAACCTATACCTCATATCTCTTCTGCCATAAAAAGCTCACTTAGATGGTATAGGTAAGTAGTGACAAAGTGCTGCCGCAAAAGCGACCGGAACGAAAAAGTCGAAAATTTGGCGTACAATATAATATTGGACTAAGTAATGGAATCCACCAGGAGTAATCCAATAGAAATCATGAGCTGGAAGTTTAAGAGGGGCGTCTTAATGAGGAAGCTGGTATCACAGTCAGAGAAATATCTCCTCCATGGAACTTGCGAAGATGAAAGATAACCCTACGCCTATAAAAACATCAAGAAATGTGAAAAGATGGGGCCGCAAGTTCATATTAAACTGCATTCTCATTGTATTTGATAACCAGAACAGGAAGGTGTCCCACAAAAAAGAAGATCCTCTCTACTTGGTCATATATCAGAGCTATATGGCAGTCTTTTAAAGTCGAAGGGTATGACTTTCTTTGTGTCTGAATCTGTTACCTTCAAGAGAGCAATATCAAACAGCAGGAGATTCTCGCAAACACTGGAGGAGGAGTAGACTACTGGAAGCCATGGAACTAGAAAGAAACTTAAAAAAAAAATTCCTCACTTTCATACCTAACATGGACATTCCCTTTGTCGTATTGAATAATATACTGATCTTCAGGATGTTCGTTAAGTTTGTGATAAGTTCCAAGTATATTGCCAAATGCATTTTGATGCTATCGAAGCAAACCGGAAGCTTAAAGTTAAACTCCCTACACACCATAACATTTAGTCCATTAAAATATGTTTACATCGCACAAAGCAAAGGCCAGATTGTGACAACAACAACTTTAGCAGTTTGGACCATTAAAATGAAATATTTTTGTTTGTCGATCGGCCCATGGCATGTGTTACTATAGTATATTGATCGTTTCACATTGTGTGTCTTAGACAATTGTGCGATTGTCGACGGACAAGGGCGATTGATCTCATCAAGGTCAAGTGTTTCCTTAATTCCTCGCCATTATAAACAGTTCTTAGTGACGTCATGTCGAATCTGCCGCTTCAGTAACCTAAATTAGTTTCTTGGTGGCTTAATTCCATAGGTTTTCCAAAGTTTTTGGGTAATATTTTATGCATTAATACCTTAGCACACTTTCCTTTTTATTAGAACATTCATTTCGTTTTAGGTTATGGATAATGTCCTTTTAGGTTTTAATTCAATTTTTAAAAGGTAGAAAACAATTGTTTGAATATCGAAAAGTACTAATTATTGAACTTTTCGACTACTGCGGTCAAACGAATGCCCTATTATAAGCAGTAAAATGTGTAGAAATTAACTAAAGTATCGTTTTTTACTGTGCTTAATAATATGATAAAATAAAATAAAAAACAAACACTAATTTAAGGTAGAAATCAGCAAATGATGTGCGGTCAAACGATTATCTGTTACTGTAATTCTGTGATATCTAACATCCAAACTGAATGCATTTGCAAATAATAAAGAAGAAAAATGCCGAAAACAAACAAAATTTGAATTAATTATGAAGAATATTTGTAACTAAATACTAAGCTTTCAGTTTAATTAAAACAAATTTTGTAATTTAATATGAAAAGAGTATTGTTACGAAAATGAAAAATCTAGATACTGGTGTTTTGCTTTGACATCGCTTAACATTAAAATTATAAACAAAAGCTACAAAAACAGAACACTGCAGTAAGCAAGCCTGTTTACAAATTATCGTACGTATTGCTTAATATAACAACAAACACCAGCATAAAAAATTTTAAGCAAGTAAACAAAAATATACCAACAACAACATGTAAACAACGCTGTTTACATTTACAGAGATTTCGAGAAGGCGAAGTCACGAACGTTCGCCTTCAAGAACATTCTTCAGACTGTTTACTTGCCAAATAAAAGGCAAGGCAAAGCAGGCGACTGAGTTAGTGAAGTTCAGTCAGTCTTGTGTGAAGACACTGTGCGTTTGAATAGAGTAATCGTGGTTTGAAGATCTCCGTTACAAAGACCTATCGAATAATTGTCTAGTAATTGTTATTGTTTATGCAAAGGGTATAAACAGAGAAGTAACAAAAAAAAGGCAATTGTTGTTGTTTACATCAAGTTGTGAACAGTGTCACACTGAATTGTACGAATAATCAGGAATTTTAATTAAAATTAAACTCAAATTTATTTTTTTAAACGTTTTTAAAAGGTAAAAACGTAGCAGTATATTTGTTGAAAAAACTTTTTAGTTTTATGTGATACAAGCTTTGAAAATTATTCCTATAAAAGTCATTCACTCTCAAATATTTTTCCCAGTGCATCTATGGTACCTATGTACCAGAACTGAGATAAAACAAATTGCATTTGCCAGATAGAAATATATTGTTCGACTGAATGTAGATACTTGTCTGTTCAACAGTAAACAAGTTTACGTTCACCTTACAGGTCCCTATAGTAATGGTAGTTATCCATCTAAACTTTAAAAAAAAAAATTTTTTTTATGATAAGGGAGAGATATAAAGTATAAAACAACAAAAAAACAGAAAAAGGAAATAAAATCGACACAATACAACACCATGTTTGTTGGTTGCATTCGTTTTGACACTAAAGATCTAAAACATGATACACAGAAGGTGTAATAGTTGATTACATTTTGAACATGAAAACATATTAAAAAATATTGTATTTTCAACTGTCAAAGGATATCTTTTCGAATGAAATATTATTATGATGTACCAGCAACATACAACTACAACAGCAACATATACATTGAAGTAAATATAACTACATATTTACACTTCTACATTAAACAGTACGATGTTTGAAACATTTGATATCCCAATTGGGTAAATAAATAAAATTTTTAATGTCGAAAACCATTACCACAAAATAATTTATTAATGGTGTAAGCAGTGTAACCATAACCTTAATATTATTTAACTAAAATAAAGCAAATTAAATTATACAAAAAAATTCTTTGTATTTATACATTGTAAATAAAAAAATGCATACATTTATAAATATGTATTCAGATAAATTACTTAAAAATGAATAATTTTTCTCAGTATTTCATTACAGCGTGTCTCATCTTTGATTCATAAGCCTACTCATAACTTCATAACTTTAGAAAAATACTTATAATACTTATAAATGATTCGAGTGACTGGAATCATTCATCAACATTTTACCGTCTTAGTTGTTGTTGCATTTACAAAAAAATAAAAAAGACACATAAGCAAAAAAACAGAGCAGTAACCGGAGAAATCACACAACCGTTTATTGAGTAGTTTAGTCTTCGTATGCGAATCATACTTATTTTGTGATTCTTTTATATGTTGAGTTATGGAAAGTCGCAATCAACAACATCATACGTGTTGTTAAGTATGAGTATGATGAGCACTTCAAACTTTGAATATGAGTAGAGGTTCCATGATATTTTTTTCCGCTGAGGAGGAGTAAATGTTCCTAACCGCACCATAGGGGAAGTCGTCACTATCCCTCGTGTGTGGGGCCCTCACTCACGAAATCTCCCTCTCCTCTTTTGGACTCTTTGCCCACTCCGGAACTACTGTAGTATTACTTCGAAGTGAAGTCCTGGCCATTTGGCCCTTTATATCCTTATCCGTGTTTAAACATCCATTCTAATTCTCTCATCAAAGTCAAGTTTCTTAGATTTCAGCAATGCTTCAGTGTAACTGGCTATACATACATACATAATTGGCCGTTACAACCCTTCAGTCAGGATTACGGCCTAGCTTCTCAACACCACTCATGTTGTGTGCGTTAATTTTATACATGAGTGGCGGGACCTACAGTTTAAAGTCGACTACGAACGACAGATTTTTTTAAAAGCTTTTCATCGCAATTTTTACTCTCAGAGTTTTTGCCAGAAATCTGCTGAGAGGAAGCCGCCGAAGAAATATTTTCATATTTTCGTTTTGATGTCTGACCTGGGATTCGAACTCGGGCCTTTCGTCTAATAAGCCAACACACTACCTACTAGACCACGGCGACTTCACTAACTGGCTATGCTGTTCCAAATTTCTTCGCCGTTCAGAAGTATATCGCAGAAGTTTTCAATAGTACATGCGCCGACTTTGACCTCAAGATTCGTTCTTTCCAAATTCCATCTCTCACAATGAAAGAAAATGTGGTCCGCGTCATCGATCGACGCATCATCATAGATGCAATTTGGTCATCTCATCTTCTCCATTTTAAACAGATATTTACAAAAATAACCGTGTCCGGATAACAGCTGTGTTAAATAGTAATTAACCTCATCAAATTTCCTCTCAATCCAGCGGGTAATATCTGGGAGAAGTTTTTCCATCCATCTACCACTTATTTCAGTGTTCGATTTCTCTTGCCAGTGTTGTATGGTTCGCTTTCTAGCGTCGCCGACATTTACTATCTCTCCGTACACGTTATCAGTCTCCCATATCCTCTTCCGCTCGCTTGCCTGTAGATCAGTGGTGCTCAAACATATACTATCATAGGTTTGGTTGTGTTGGTAAAGCAGCGGAGAACAAAATTCAACTTAATTTTTGAGAATCGTACACTGGGAAAATAATAAAAAAAGAAAAAAATTGGTTTATTGTGTTGTGTGTATGTTATTACAAAAAACAAAACACATTTTTCGCCAAAACAACTCAATACGTCTGTCGTCAAATTCAAGAAGAAATTTCCATCATCGAATGGACGGCCCTGCTTTGCTAAAGCCAAAGCAACTGTATATGATGCCTTTTTAAGAGGCAACGACAATTTCTCGTTACTACATGGTAAATTATTGTAAATTCTGCTTTTAATTGCAATAATTTTAAAGTCCTATCATTCCCTCTAATGTTGTCGAAAAATCCATGGCTAGCCTCGTAATGTCTTTTTATAAAAAAAAAAATTACGACATAAAGCGCGATAACACACAATACATTGTACATTACCATCCATATTCTCTATAAAAAATATCATATTCCCAATTTTCATCAAACATTTTGCTGCGTGTAAACCGTCAGCAGAATTGATTTTGTTCTCTGAGAACAACACACAACAACAAACAAAGCAACAAACACACGATCATTATAAGAAACCACACAAGTAAGCTTATAGTGTACATGTGCCAACGGAGCGTCAGCAGATTTTTCTTTGCCTATCACATGTGATACGAAATTTCGATTTTGAGCATCACTGCTGTAGATCTATAGGTATTACACCACTGCTTAACAGTACTGCTGACTTAGATACAGTCCTATATGTCGGTGCCACCCTAAGAGCAGTGGTTCGTTGTACCGATGACTAAATTTTCATTCTGCAGTAGGCCTTTAATGCTTCTATGTATGATTCGATTCTACTCATCTTTTTGAATACTCATTACTGATCTACATACATACATACATACATAATTGAGGATTACGACTTAGCTTCTCACACCACTTATATTTTGAGTGTATTGTTTTTTAAAGTGGCGGAACCTACAGTTTAAAATCTGTTTCGAGCGATAGATTTTTTTGAGAAATTTTTTCATAGCAATTTTTTATTTCCACTCGAATAAATATTTTTTTGGTATTTCCTTTTGTTCAAGATGTCTGACCTGGGGTTTGAACCGTGGCTTCACGTCTAATGAGTCAACACACTACCAACAACGCACTACCAAACTACCTCCATGAGTTACCCTAAATGAAATTAATTGACTGACGAACACAGCAGAGTAGAAAATAATTATTAAAAGAAATCAAAGAAAATAAACAGAATCGAATAACTAATTAAACTCAGTTAGGTTTTTGGAAAGACTTTGCAAGACCAGTGGTTTTATAAAAGCCTTTTTTTCATTTAATTTATCGATTTTCTATGTGATGAACGCCGTTTAACAACTCAGTATTAGACTCAATATGCTTGCCCCGACGAAATAAGAAATACTAGATGTAAACAGAGTATTCTATCAGAGTGCTGCCTATAAAGCAGTTAAATAGACTTGAGACCCTTTGCAATCGAAATAAAAGTGAAATTCTAGTTCAATATCACTTTCGATTTCGTCATTACTCATACAAGAAACAATACAAGTTACGGAGAGTATTTCCTAAATAAAATACATCATGCACGTTCACTTATTTCAAAAGAATCTTTAAAGAATTCTTTTGTTACACTATTCAGGCCATAATTACTTTAGTCTTTTTCAGCAGCATGGAATTACAATCCATTTTAATCGCAAGCTTCAACAACAAGCTGTTCACAATTGTTTATCTGACGGCTCATCATGAATTTCTTGTGACTATTCTTGTGTACATTCCCATTATCCGTAAATGTTCAAGTATGCGATGGTGCAATATGTTGATTGCAACAATTGAAATTCTTCAATTCCACAATCTAGCAAATATGGTCAATAGAACAACAAGATAATTTCATTTTTATGTATGTACATACATGTATGTATGTATGCATGTATGGATGTTTTCCAACATTATTTACAATTGTACGCTTTAAATGAAATTTGTTATTGAAGAATGCCCTTTTTGGATGACATGACCATTCAGAAGTGAACACACATTTAAAAAGCAATGGAGAAGAATCGTGATTTAATCTCACTCTATTACCGTAAATGCATACAATAGAGTATAATAGAATAGAATAGAATTGTAGATGAAAATCAATGAAACAGAAAAAACCAATTAAAATTAAAATAAACGTTTAAGTTTAGAAATCATGCTACAAATCATGCTCAACATAATGCATCGAATCGATTTGTGATTGTTAATGTCATGTAAACTGATTGTAAACAATTTACGAGTATCATATTGATGATACATCAGATATCAGCAATGAGTATTCAAAAAGATGAGTAAAATCAAATTATACTTATTATTTCTGATACTTATATGCATTCATACTTATTTTAATATCATGGAACCTATACTCATATTCAAAGTTTGAAGTACTCATAATATTCATACTTAACAACACGTATGATATTATTGATTTCGACTGTCCATGAATCAACATTTACAAGAATCACAAAATAAGTACGAATCGCGTACGAGCACTAAAATACTCACTAAAAGATTGTGCGTTTGCTCTGCTTGCTCCTCCGTCTTTTTTGTAAATGCAACAATATGTAAGACTTCTAAATTTTGATGAATAATTTAAGTCACTCAAATCATTTATAAGTATTACAAGTACTTTTCTAAAGTTATGAATCTGAATGAATAGGCTTATGAATCAAACATATTTCGACCGGTATGAGTTTGATGTCAACGCTGTATGCATACGCATTGCAACCTGTAGTTATAAATCAATGTTGTAGTGAGTACGAATAAATCAGAGTACCTAAATTTCAATATTGTATTGAGTAGCGAAAAAACGGTTCATTGGTGAGCTCTGATGGAAAATTATTCAGAAATCTGTCATTCGGAGTCGACTTTAAACTTAGGTCCTGCCATTCATGTATAGAAGTAACACACACAACATAAGTGGTAGGGGTGTGAAAAACTACGTCATAATCCTGACAGAAGAATTGTAATGATCAATAATTATTATTATTATGGACCTGCAGTCATCTTAGAATCTACTATAGTACGAGTATTAAAATCATCGACTTTCAATAAGGTTGACTCACTTATATTCAAAATTTCATGCGTGCT
The DNA here is from genome assembly GCA_930367235.1 of Sarcophaga rosellei. Classification (NCBI taxonomy): domain Eukaryota; kingdom Metazoa; phylum Arthropoda; class Insecta; order Diptera; family Sarcophagidae; genus Sarcophaga; species Sarcophaga rosellei. Next base: position 25,091,617 of record OV884020.1, on the reverse strand, counting down.
TATGAGTAGCGAAAAAACTATTCATTGCTGAACTCTATGATACATACATATATTAAGGTACTGGGACTAATTTATCCTTCATCTTTTAACACAGAATTATTGATTAAGTTTTCTAAGATGTGTTTCGAATTTTATTTTACGAGTATCTGTTTATGTACAGTGGTGATCCTAGCTATTATTAAACTTCCGAAATTAAAAATGTTGTTACGTTTTAACATTTTAAAAACGTCTAAAATATGAGCTCGTAGATTGCATACCAAATATAAATAAATTTGTCTTTAGTTTTAATTAAAAGTCATTATTATTCGCACAAATCTGTGTGCTACTGTTCACAACTTGATGTAACAATAACAATTTGTTATTGTTATTTGTTTGTTATTCCTCTGTTTATAGCCTTTGCGAAAACAATAAAAATTACTAGACAATTATTCGACGGGTCTTTGTCACGGAGATCTTCAAACCACCGTTACTCTCTTCAAACGCCCCGCGTCTTCACTCAAGACTGACTGAACTTCAGTAACTCACACTCACAGTCTGATGAATGTTCCTGAAGGCGAATGTTCATGACTTCGCCTTCTCGAAATCTCTATAAATGTAAACATCATTGTTTACGTTCGTTATTTGTGTATTTTGTTTACATTTATTCTTGTAGTGTTTGTTGTTGTGTTTTTGTTTACTTGTTTGCCGTTTTTTATATTGGTATTTGTTGGACGATAATTTGTAAACAGGTTTGTTTTGTTTTTGTAGCTTTTGTTTATAGGTTTAATGTTACGCAATGTAATGATCTTTGTATAAATTGTAGGCAATGCTATTTGTAAGCATTAATGCAAATTTATCACACTATGGTTGCATTAATGCGGGAATTTCACAGCGTAGTATTCGGCTAACAGTATTGTATACAATTTTTAATGCAGATGTCGTAACAATTGATGTCACTGCTGCATATATGCATATAGATGGTACCGCAATATTATCAGACTTCAGACTAATATCCAGTCAGAGCTTGTCAGTCGCTGTAAAATCATTTGAATTTTTCCCGAAATTGGTTTCAAAAATCGAATATAAAGGTAAAAAAAAAGTGGTGCTTTATATTATCGTCGCTTCTTACACTATGTAGGTAGTGATCGCAGTGAGGCTGAACTGATCGACAGTGGGGTCAAATATACATATATTCTCGCCCGACATTCACATTAAAATCCTCTAGGGCAATTTTGGTGCCCTGGGTCGGGCACTTATCGAACATGTCCTCGATATTAGAAGGTGTCTTTAACCGCATTGTTCCTTCGTTCCCTCAGTGTGTAAGCACAAATTAAGCTGATGTTAAAAGATTTAGCTTTGATGCGGATTGTGGCTATTCTTTTGTTCATAGGAGTTAATCTAGAGACAAGATGGCGAAGTACCTTACTAACTACAAACACGCATCCTTGTTTTTGCTATTCAGCATGATACAAGTCTTTTAAAATGTGTAATATCTATTGCCTTACATGTATGGCAATTATGCCTGTGTTACATTTCATGATGCATTCGCCAATTGTTTGGAAGCCCTTAACATGTTAAGATCCGGGCGTTCCAAGTCGTTATTCTTAAATGCTAGTCCTTTAAACGTTTGCCTTTAAACGTTAGCCTTTTGAGGGGATATTGATAGATGCATTCATTGGATACGTGGTTGGTTCCAACCAACCCAACCCAAATTTAAAGTCATTTTAGCTAGTGCCAGTATGCCGCTCAGGAGAGGTCACATGGAGACAGCGTGTCAACTTTAATACATCGAAAAACGAATTCTTCTGTCGAAATCATCCTATTCAGACCAGAAGAAGTTGGAAACCATCGGCTTATAATGATCGAATCAAAGAAATATAGTACCAAACATAAACACCGATAACGCCAAACACTCCAATCAGTGACTTTTCAGGGATACATTGGACGCCTTTGGATCTCATGTGGATTGATATTTATTCAGTAATTGGCCGTCCATGGTCGTCCATGGTGGTTTGACAAAACAGACTGAATAAATAGTAATTAATTCGACAGATGTGGCTTCAAGCCATTATTACATACATACATACACAATTTGTCATTATAACCCTTTAGTCAAGATTACGACATAGCTTCTAACACCACTTATGTTGTGTGTGTTAATTTTATACATGAGTGGCGGGACCTACAGTTTAAAGTTGACTCCGAACGAAGTTCTTAAGAAATCAACTTTTCATATTTTTATTCAAAAATTTTCATATTTCGTTTTTCTGGAGATGTCTGGCTTGGAGTTTGAACCGAGGCCTCACGTCAGTACGTCGCACACTGTCGCGAGCGTGGCCAAAAATGGTTAAAGTCAATGTGGGAAATTCATTATTTTTTTACTTTTGTCTTATAGAAAACAGTTCTATTAGTTGATATGTAAAATTTTTTTTAAAAACTTTTGAGTAGTTTTTTAGTTATTGTATCTAAAAGTTAAGAATTCCCATGCAATATAGAAAATTTGTGCGAAAACTTAAAATTTGACATATTTTTGTCATAGTTAAAATTCAAAAATTCTTTTGGTAATGACTAAATTATTTGTAATAGAATTGTAAGCCAGGTATGTAATTGTAATTACAACGCTATAATTGTTTACAAATATTAATCATATGTGAAATATCCTTAGCCAAAGTACAGGTCTTCAAAAAATTAAGATTTTCATACATTTATTAACTTCAGTAGTGAATTAAAAAAAAACACCCAATATCACTTTTGAAATTTTTTGATATTTTATTGCCACAAGTATGTACTTTAACATATATAAATTTCAGCTGCTTCTGACTGCTTTTGTGGGCGTTATAAATGTTTTTTAGTTGCAGATTCGTGATATTTTTCAGCAATGGGTGCAACTTAAGAAAAATAATACAACAAATGTGTTGCATCATATTGTACAATTTGTGGAAAGTCGTATTCAAAGTTTTCTAGCACATATAGGAAAGGACTAACTAAAATTCATTCTATTAAAAATTAGTAATAATTGGACAAAAAATAGACGCGGAAAAAGTAGGTTTGAAACTGAGTTGAGTACCTGGCTAGATAATGAGCTATTTTGTAAAGATATTTCTGATGTAAGTTTTTCTATATCATCGATTTTTTATATTTAAACATAAATAAATTCAATTAGGAACCAAGTACAAGTAGCGGTAAGGGTCGACCATCTGTTTGCTATGAAGATGCATCAGAGCGAACAAAAAGAAGACGAATCTAAGAGCTTGGTGCGTCCATCTCTGCTGATGCTCTTACTAAAGCAGCAGGGAAAGTATATAAGTCCAAAAAAGATCAAATATCAGTAGAAAGAGCTTTAGCCTTATACATTGATATGTATCTCTCAGTCAAACAATACAACATCATAAGAAAGGTTATAAATTCAATTCACGAGGATTGTTTTCCTTCTTATTATTTAATTGCAGAAGCTAAAAAAATCATTCCTGATGGTATTCATATAAACTTCTGCAGAGATTCCTTTGCAAATTTAAATATTTTAATATATAAACAAATTTTAAATTGTTTAATAAAATATTGTTTAATTAGTATTTCAGCTATGGTAAAAATTTATCCTTATAATTTTCTAAGGATAAACGGAATGTGAGAAAATTAAATTTCAATGAGTTAGTAAAACATTTAAATCATAATTTGCGATTTGAAAAAAGTATATATTCATCTTTTTATGTCTTTTTGATACTTTTTTGAAAAAGGACATTTTTAAGGTAGGCGTATCCTTGCCACAAATTGAACGAAATTTGGAGGAAGTGTTAAGCATATTAAAACTAACAAGTGTATCAAATTTTATTAACATATCTTCTTTTTCTTCCAAGTTATAGCAATTTTTGATTTCAGGATATATGGGAAGGACACGAATCCTTTGACTTTAAATGACCAAATTTTAGGTATGATTATGGTTTACCAATTAATATATGTGTGCCAAATTTCATTACTCTACTATTACTCCTTCTATTTTTGGCCACTCGTTATATGAAATCGCGACAGTGTGCGTCGCCGTAGTCTAGTAGGTAGTGTGTTGGCTTATTAGACGTAAAGCCAGGGTTCAAACCCCAGGTCAAACATCAAAACAAAATATAAGAAAGTATTTCTTCGGCGACTTACTCTCAGTAGATTTTTGGCATAATCTCTGAGGGTAAATAAAAAATTGCCATGAAAAGCTTCTCAAAAAATCTATCGTTCGGAGTCGACTTTAAACTGTATGTCTCCACTCATGTATAAAATTAACACACACAACCTAAGTGGTGTAAGAAACTAGTTCGTAATCCTGACTGAAGTGTTGTCCTGACCACTTATGTATGTATGTATATACTATCTACCCTATCCGATATATACAATATATAAACAGTGCAAATTTCTGTTAAAAATGTGCTTATGTGCGCTTATTTATGAAAATCATATTTGAAACCCTGTGTTTAATTCATTTTAGTTTAATTCTTTGAAAGAATCGCTATTTATTGCCTACCTACACTTTGTTGGAAAAAAAATAATTAACAATCGAAGTTGTATTGGCTGTAAGTAGAAAAATAAATTTATCATTTAATTTTGCAAAATTGTTCCTAGGCACAATACCTAATCCATAGATATACTTTCCTTTGGCACCAGATTTTGATCATTGGCGTCTTTACAACTTAAAGTAATCGAACTGAACAAGGTTTTCATTTTGTCCAAGTCTAAATATTGATTGATTATGTTCAAACATTTCTGATTGAAATGTTGAACAAATAGCTCCTTATTATATACATACGTAAGTTGTACACCTAAAGTAATATATTTGTTGGATTTTTCTCGATCACATATCACAGCAAATCCAGTAGAATATCTTCGTTGTAACGAAAAGTACAGTTATCGATAAATATTACAAAATATTTCATTAAGAAACATGAAACTCTTCTAAAGAGTTATGTAATGTTAAAGACGTAGTTTAACGTTAAGTTAAATGGACAGCATAGGGGAGAAAATGGAAAAAAAAATAGAAAGAAAACAGAACTCATATTTGAAATGGGGTTGAAAAGTTATATGAAGTTTTCTTGTTATCAAGGCAGCGCTGCATGGGTTTTCAAGCGTAGAGCGAAATGTAGTGCGATTAAATGTTAAAGGAAAACAAAAGACAGGACAAGAAAACCCTTGTTGCTCGTTGACTATTGCATTGTAATGTAAAGCGGAAATAGCGAAGCAACATGTCGCCGAAAATGAGTTAACCAACACTCACACATATTACAACGCATGCATACACTGCTATTGCGTTCTATTAAATTAAGTGACGCCTTTTTTCCGTCAGTTTTCTAAGATACAATCAAATGCATGATGCTTTTTAGCAAACGCAAAACACCAACAGCCATAAAAATAATAACAAACAAAAAAAGTCAAAAACAGTAACTGTACAACAGCTCAACACCAAGGGATTCTGGTTAATATTGTTGCTGAACATAACCTATGACCTTTATTTGCGTTGTAGTTTCCTGTTTTTCCTGCGTAGTATTACGTCTCAACTAAATTTATATCACTTAAAAGCATGTTTTTAAAGAAACATATTTACAAGCAACCATACAACACTCAGCGGACGGACATTGACTTTTAATACACACAATAAAAGTGAATTTTCTTTCAATGATTTATGAGCTCTACAACATAAAATTTAATTCAAAATCTATCAGCAGCTAAGATCAACCACTAACACTTATTGAAATACGCAGTATTGTTTAAAGTAATTTGGGCTCCTCTTTTGTTTTTTTTTATTAATTTCACACATTTTTTGTTATGGAAAACAGGGAACCAATATTCGAAGAATAAATTTCACTTGAACTATCTGTACACGGTTCATTTGTGTTTAAAAATTTACAACTGAACAGACAATAATTGTATCGACATTTTGACTGTTAAAGTAGTTTCTGTATTCCACGATAAATTTTTGAAGATGCTAAGAAAAGATATAAAATCTTTGTTGTTGTTTTTAACACCTTAAAGTTAGCTGTTAAGTTACCTTAAAGTGTACATGCCGATTCATAAATTCTTTTCCTGTTATAATGCAGCGATATTATATCGGGTGGGTCATCTAACGGTTTAAATTTGAACCATCGATTGTTTCGAATCTGGCATTACATACGTCATTCTATATTGCTACAAAATTCAGTATGTTATCGCCACTGAACGTAATGAATCTATTTACGTTTAAGCAACGTTAGGATTTATTGGGCCAACGAGAAATTGCAGCATGATGTCGATTTCGCCAAAAAAAATTCTCAATTGTCAAACAATTGTTCGATCGATCTTTATAACGATTCACTTGAATCATTTATAAGTATTATAAGCATTTTTCTAAATTTATGAATCTGAATGAGTAGGCTTATGAATCAGACACATTTGGAATGGTATGGGTTTGACGTCAACGTTGTACTCATACTCATTGCAACCTGTACTTATAAATCAATGTTGTAGTGAGTACGAATGAATCAGAGTAATTCAATTTCAATATTGTTGCCTCGTTTATATTCAAACTTTATGAGTGCTTATAAGTAGCGAAAACACGGTTCATTGCTGATCTCTGGTACCTAGACTAAGTAAATGAAATTAGTTAAAAAATTCAAAAATAGTGAAAAGTCTGGGCATCTCATGAATTGAATGACAGACACATTTATTTTCATTATCCTAAACGGATCAGAGACAACGAACAGTCTCTGCTGCAAAACCAGATCCATTTGGCAAGAAAACACAGTTGGGTGTATGATGAACCAGAAAGAAGTATGAGCTCGAAAAACCGGGTGAAACAGTTAATACAGATCACAATCGACAAGAAGTGATCAATATGAGAACGGCACAGGATGGGCCACAAGACCCGGAAACATAATATTGATATCGAAAAATAACAATGCACATGCGTACACAACAAAACCGGTTGAGGATACAATCAAAGCATTAGATTGTGAACTGTTAACCCTGCTACCATATTGCCTCCTTCCGACTAAAACTTATTTTAATCAATGGCACATACATATATTGGCTGAGCCCCACTTCGATCCCTATGACGACAGCAAAAATTGGATGATTAATTTTTTTACTTTGGAAAACGTTTTATTGGCATGGAATTCATAAATTGCCTGAAAGATGGAACAAATGTGACGCCAGCAAGTTTCAACATAATGAATGAATATGAATGAAATGTGCCTTTTTTTTAATAACTCAGGTTGCTTAGAAGCAACCCTTTTATTAAAAAAAAGGTATAAAAAGGAAGAAATGTTTAAAAACAATTTTTATATTCCCACTATTGTGGTCACTCTATTCCTTTATTGAATTAAGAAAATGTAAATAATAGACTGTAGAGTCAAAAGAAGAGGGCAACTTGTTTCCTACTGACCCATATTCTTTGTACTTTTAACTGAATATCTTAGTCATACAAGGGTTGAAATACTATGTATTATTTTGTATACATGGAAACCTTTGTTCTTGTATGAATACATATACATACATATAAATAATTAATTTGGATATTAAAAATTAAATACTGAACCCAAAAAGATGCTATTTTGTTTATCCCTACAATTCTAAATCGAGTGGTTTTAGACACGCTTGTATGTCATATTTGGAAATTTCAGGATTTTTTATCCTCTATAGTTTTATTGATTTCCTTTTGGGGCATATATTCGCAATATTATTGAAGTTAAAATTTTGGTAAAATTTTTCGTATGAAATTGAGTTTATTTTTGGTAGTTTCACAGGTAACATCTAAGGCGTTTGGATTTATTTGATAACTACCATGAAATAATTGGCAATTCACACAAGCGCTCGCATCGTTGTATGGCGTGTATTGTTGGAGGAAAACACAACAGTGTATACGATACACTTACACAAATTTTTTTCATGTGTTTTTAAAAGTTGTATTGAAGTCGCTGGTATAGAGAATTTTCATTATTGAGGAAAAATCCTTAAAAAAATAAAGGAATTAAAAAACAAAAACTTCAATATCAACAATACATACCATAATTAAAAACATTTGAAATTAATTCACTATCTTGTTCATTCACAAAATTACATGGATCCTCATTTCCACTTCCCATTATCATTAAGATTCTAGAACTTTTATTCTCTATTTATTTTCATTATCCTTTTGGTTTTGAAGTTGTTGTAAACGTCCAATATAATGTCTATCAAAAAGTCGAAAATATAAAAAGAATTCATAAGAAATACTCGTCAAGAATGGCACACATTTTCATATAAAAAAGGGTTGAATACACTAAGAAGATCTAAGTACTGATGGTAAATAATTGTATTTTAGAATAAAAGAATAGAAGACCAAAATAAAGCAAAAATTTAGAAAATCAAAACAAAATAAGCTAGAAGGGATGTATTTCCCTAATAGAGAGTAATCAAAGTAAAGTTTAAATTGTACGAATACATGAAATATATTGATACGAAAATGAAAAATCTAGATACTTGTGTTTTGCTTTTACATCGCTTAACATTAAAGTTATAAATAAAAGCTACAAAAACAAACAAAAAATGCAGTAAAAAAAATTTATCGTGTTGCTTAACATAGCAACATAGCAACAGGCATAAAAAATGGTAAGCATGTAAACAAAAATACACAAACAAATGCTACAAGAATAGATGTAAACAACGATGTTTACATTTATAGAAATTTCATATAAGAGATTTCATAGAAGAACATTCATCAGACTGTTTTTTACTGCCATATAAAAGGCAAGGCAAAGCAGGAGACTGAGTTAGTGAAGTTCAGTCAGTCTTGTGTAAAGTCGCTGTGTGTTCGAAGAGAGTAATTGTGGTTTGAAGATCTCCATTACAAAGATCTGTCGAATAATAAGAGGAATAACAAAAAAAGTTAATTGTTGTTGTTTACACCAAGTCCTGATCAGTGACACACAGAATTGTGCGAATAACAAAGGATTTTAATTAAAATTAAACTCAAATTTATTTTTATTTGCAATCTACGAGCTCATATTTTAAACGTTTTTAAAAGGGTAAAAACGTAACAATATGTATGTACGTAACAACAAAGCTAAGAAATTACCACTTGATATGATGAAAATCTGCGCCTTTTTGTGTATTTTTTTTCTATTTCTTTTTTATTTTATTGAAATCACCTATTATTCGCCCACCACCATTACCATAACTTCTGTTTAAAATATTAACCCCCTTTGTATTTGTATTTTTGTTTTCATTTTTACTTTGATTATTAGTGGTGGATTAGTCCACAATTTAACACTTTTTGTATATAAAAGTATTTTATATTCTTTTTTAACATGTAAATATGTATTACAGTCCGGCGTATACGTTTGAAGTAATTCTAGTTAACAAAACAGCAGCGTTTTAATCCAAATTGCCAAATGCCATGATTCGCGTTCATAGTCAAAAGAATTACTGCATCCAAGAACGAATTTGGACTACTAGTGATCTGAAACTATTATGTGGCAATTATAAACTTAAGAATCCACAATTATTCTTCGACGATTGTTTATGTTCTACCATTAGTGCATGGTAAGATATTGACCATATATGTAACTGCTCTTAATTTAATAACTTCCAGTGTTGATCAAATTAATTTAATTTCGCACTTTATAACATTTAGTACAACAATTGAGATTGAGAGGTTTTATTATTCGTTTAGGGCCAATATGAATGGCATATAACCACCACACAGATGATAATGGGGATTATGGTGTTACAGATGGCGACAGCTAAAACTCTTGTTTTGGTTTTACGTTCGATAACATTGAGGGTAATATATTGATTGTAAAGTTTTAAAAGTTTTCCAAATAACGGATTATATTCTTACGTTTTTACATTTTAAAAATGTTTAAAATATGGGCTCGTAGAATGCAAATAAAATAAAAATAAATTTGTGTTAAGTTTTAATTTAAATTCTTTATTATTTGCACAATTCTGTGTGCCACTGTTCACAACTTGAGGTAAACAGCAATAATTGTTTGTTATTCCTTTCTTTGCAGTCTTTTGCGTAATAACAATAACAATTGTTCGACAGATCTTTGTAAAGAAAATCTTCAAACCACGATTACCCTCTTCAAACACACCCCGTCTTTACACTAGACTGACTGAACTTTTATAGACTCACCCGTCTGCTTTGCCTTGCCTTTTATATGGCAGGGTAAACAGTCTGACGAATGTTCGTGTTATCATGTAAACAAGTTCATTATTTTTGTAGCTTCTGTTCATAACTTTAATGTTACAGGATGTAAAAGCAAAACACCATTTCCATTTTGGTACTATTATTAGATAATTAAAAAATTAGTAACAATATTAATTAAAAGTCTTTTAAATAAAAATGTTAATAATTATCCATTAGGAGCTTCACTGCTTACGTGTACGAGTATTACATCTACACTGACAGCCAAACTAAAAGAAGTTAGATGACATTTTCTCGCAGGAACTGTAAAGTTTCAATGTTATTAAATTCTCTTCGCTAAAAATTGGAAATATTTGGCATGATTATAAATTAAAAGGTGTGTCAGTAAGACTGCACTTTTATTTGATAGGTGATTTAGTAATTGGATTGTAAAAAGTCACGTTCCGATTACGTACAATGATAAGTTATCCGTTAAATATCCGCCACGGCTCTCATGAGTGATCAGTCCTTGTTTCACGAAACTATTCACGACTTTTTCACTGTGGAAGTATCCCACCGATGACGGGATATATCTCGGATTACAGTACAAGTATTTTTTACGGTATTTCACGAAACCCAAAAGAAAAGATCACACAGCGTTAATTTCCAGCATCATGGTGATCAGCTAACATATTGTTACGAAAATGGGAACGGTGTACATGGTTTAACATTAAAATAAGCAAAAGCTACGCACATAAATACAACGAACTTGTTATAAGTAAACCACCAACATCAGTATGAAAGAAAAGAGGATAGACAAGTAAGCGAGAACGCAACAACAAGGAATGTGAACAAAAAACACAAACAACAATGAAGTCGCGATAGTATTCTCGAGAAGGTGAAACCTTGAATGTTCGACTTCAAGAACCATCATCGGATTGATTACACGAGCGTATAAAAAGGCAAGACAAAGCAGGCAACGAGCAGTAAGAATTCAGTCAGTCTTGTGTGAAGACGCGTTGCGTGTGAAGAGAACATTCGTGGTTTGAAGAATGCCGTTGAAAAGATCTGTGTTGTAAGCAAAGAAGAATAGAGAACAAGCCATTGTTGTTGCATTCGTCAAGTTGTAAAGGGTATCACACGAAAGTAGTGCGAACAATAAAGAGTTTAATTGAAACTAAGAACATATTTGTTTTTATTTTGTTTTCAATCAACGAAATTATATTCTAAACGTTTTTAAAAAGGTAAAAACGTAACAATATGAATCACTTGGGAAAATTTGTTCTGAAAATGGTTGCTGTAATAAATCAATTGAAGTACGTGCAGAGTGATCGATGTCGTTCAGATCCATGTCGTTCCGTTGAGGCCACTAGAACTGCCTTACCATATTCCTGTGTTAAATGACGTTGACAGTCAGTGCAATTTCGGCCTCATCTCCGAAAGTGGAAACCCAATCACTCCGCTAGAATAACATTTATATCGTTGTGAGGGCATCAGTTTCTCATGGATTGCCCAATGATTTTCTGAGCATCAAATTCGACAAGTTTTTTTTACTTACTAAACCATTCAAAAGGCAATGCGCTTCATCGAAGATCACTTCTTTCGAAGGCATTGACTTCGTCCTTTATTAATCGCGGTCTGCTGGTTTCAACACGTGAATAAGGTGAAGGACTTTTGTGAAAATTCGCTACATAGTACTTCGTGAAATTTGTTTTGAGATTTTATTCGTAATGTACGGTGTTCAGATATGCACCTTTATTTTGTAAATCGCAATAAATGCCAATTAATAATTGCGCAATAAATACGAAAATTTTTATAATATTGAGTAAAACTTAAAATGCGTCACTGTCATAAGTGTGTTTAGTGAGAATATTACAATTAACCGAAGACTTTCTGTTGATATTTGACAACTCAAATGTGAACAACGACAAGCAAAAAACAAAATAAAAACAATGTTGTTGACACAACCAACTGTTTTGTTTACTAGCTGTCAAATTAATATTGAATAAGCAGCTGAACTGCGAATATTATTATGCATGAACACTTAAAATATTGTACTCAGTTAACCGAATATTGACTCAATAAAAGTGCATATCTGAACATACATAGTATAAGCCATTAATATTTTTAAGAGGTTGACGATAATTGATAATAGTCTTACTGTCCGTAATCCACCCTTCAAATGATAGGCAGGTTAGGTGCACTTTTATTGCCTGAACATTTTTCAAAATTTAATAGAGTTCTGAGTTCAAAAGTTGTTGACAATTATAACGGGTTCTTCTTTCGTATAGGGCTCCCTTTTTAATAATCGAAAGAAATATAGCTGACAGCTGTCAATTCCCAGAGATGGAATTTATTATTTATAATAAATTTTAATTAAAAGTTTTGGTGTTAAATTTAAGAAAAAAATTTATTCTAAAATTAATTACAGTGTTTATTAAAAAAAAGTTTTTTAAACATAAACAGGCATTATGTTCTCTTGACATCACTGCTAAGTTAGTAGCTCTTTGGTTTTAACCATTAGTGTCTATAAAAAAGCCTCAATTTATTATTATTTGTTCATGCAGTTAATTAAATGGTAATTATCGTATAAACTTTTTCACTAAAATTAATTAATTTTACTAATTCATATTAATATTTGATTAGTCAAAAAAACTGACAACAACAACACCATCGGAAACTAATCAAATAAAATATAAATTAACACACATATCCGTACTAATTACATTATAAATTAGTGTCATTGGAAAGTTCTGTTTTCTGTATTTTGCTTTGAACTTTATAGAACACTTCGAAAAATTTCTCCACCTGTTATTACGGGTACCGTGGGACTTTTTGCTTAAAAGCTTTAACACTTTTTAGTCGATTAATATCATTTTCATTATTTTAAGATAAAAAATTAAAAAAAGTTGTTGCTTTAATTTAAAAATGTTTGACAATCTTCCTATGCTTACTATTGTTACGAAAATGAAGAATCTAGATACTGGTGTTTTGCTTTTACATCGCTTAACATTAAAATTATAAACAAAAGCTACAAACACAAAACAATGCAGTAAACAAACCTGTTTACAAATTATAGTAATGTTTAATTTAACAACAAACACTACAATAATAAACGTAAACAACGATGTTTTCGAAAAGGCGATGTCATGAACATTCATCAGACTGTTTAGTCTGCCATATAAAAGGCAAGGCAAAGCAGGCGACTGAGTGAGTGAAGTTCAGTCAGTCTTATGTGAAGACGCGGTGCGTTTGAATAGAGTAATCGTGGTTTGATCCGTTATAAAGATCTTTCGAATAATTGTCCAATAATTGTTATCCTTTGTAGTCGCCGTAATTTAGTAAGTAGTGTGTTGGCTTATTAGACCGGTTCACCGGTTAGGCATCAAAACGAAATATGAAAAAATATTTCTTCGGCGACTTCCTTTCAGCAGATTTCTGGGAAAAAAAACTCTGACAAAGCAGTCGACGAGTTAGTTCAGTCGGTCTTATGTGAAGACGCGGTGTGTTTGAAGAGAGTAACCGTGGTTTGTTGGACTCCGTTACGAAGATCTGTCGAATAATTGTCTGGTAATTGTTATTGTTTATGCAGAGGGTTTAAGCAGAGTAATAACAAACAAAAGCAATTGTTGTAGTTTACATCACACAGAATTGTGTAAATAATAAAGAATTTTAATTAAAACTAAACACAATTTTATTTTTATTTGCAATCTGCGAGCTCATATTTTATAAGTTAAATGAGTAGAAAAAAAAATATTTCTTCGGCGACTTCCTCTCAGCAGATTTCTGGCAAAAACTCTGAGAGTAGATAAATCTGCCATGAAAAAGTTTCTCAAAATCTGTCGTTCGGAGTCGACGTTAAACTGTAGGTCCCGCCACTCAAGTATAAAATTAAGGCACACAATATGAGTGGTGTGAGAAGCTAGGCCGTAATCCTGACTGAAGAGTTGTAATGGCCAATTATGTATGTGAATAGAAAATATTCCGTCACCAGGAATAGTGTTACGCTTTTAAATTTTAAATGCATAAAATTTGAAATTCATATCCAAGTGTTTTATGAGTTTTAGAAACTTGAAAAAGAATTTCCCGAAATTTATTGACGTATTGAACGTATTTGATTATTTATATTTTTGTTGTTCTCTTATTATAGGCATGTGAAAATGCATGTACCCACTGTATAGTCACTATATTAATTAACACTATCGGTATAAACAAAAAATTTGTTTTTTTTTTGCCTTTTAATATCTAAGCTGATTGTTATTTAATTAACAAAGTTTATGGAAAATTTTAGAGGAAATCTGTAAATTGATTAATTGATAAAACGCTGCGGTACTGTCAGTATACCAATCAGAGGTCAGCAATGAGTATTCAAAAAGATGTGTAATCATACTCATAATTTCTGATATTTATACGCATTTATACTTATTTTAATATCATGGAACCTCTACTCATATTCAAAGTTTGAAGTACTCATTGTATTTATACTTAAAACACGTATGTTGTTGTTGATTTCGACTCTCCATGACTCAACATTTACAAGAATCACAAAATAAGTATTATTAGCGTACGAACCCTAAAATACTCACTAGAAGGTTGTGTGTTTGCTCTGTTTGCTGCTCTTGCTTTTTTGCTTATGTGTCCTTTTTCTTTTCTTGTAAATGCAACAACAACTGAGACTGTAAATTTTGATGAACGTTCGATTCACTCGATTCATTTCTTAAGTATTTTCTAAAATTATGAATCTGAATGAGTAGGCTTATGAATCAGACATATTTCGAATGGTAAGAGTTTGTTGTCAACGTTGTATGCATACTCATTGCAACTTGTACCTGTATAAATCAATGTTGTAGTTACTACGAATGAATCAGAGTACATAGCTCATTAGTAGCGAAGGAACGATTCGATGCTGATCTCTGATGTTAAAAGTGTTGTGGAAATTTGAAAGATATTTAATGCTCCGCTAAAAATGTATTAAAATTTTCAGTGCTAAGAGGCACTTAAAAAATTTTCCGACAGGCTAATTAGCTAGGCACTCATATTTGCATCAGGTAGTCATCAATAATTTACTACGGAGAGTTTTGTAAATATTCTGATCGGAAATCATCTCAAACTAAGGCATGTGAGAAAGAGTTGGTGATACGACAATCCGACTTTGAAATCGCTGAACAAAAGTGGAGTTGGATTTGCCATGTTTGGTAAGCACTCATGACAACATAAGTATAAAGATTGACAATTGCCTGGAATTGCAATTTTTGCGCTTCTAACATCAGCAAAAGTTGAACTGAAAATGCCTGAAAGAATCTGGACCAGTGTTGAAAAATTCAGTACTTCAGTACTTTTTTCAGTACTTATTCATTTAAAAAATACCGCAGTACCCCGCTACACTTTCAGTTTTTTTTATTATTACATATTTTATGTTTTGAGCTTTTCTAGTATGCGCTAGCTCCGTGTAACGCTGAAGGTAGAATTAGTCTTTAGCTCCGGTTAGCCACACGTTCACGGAACATATGTTCGTTTTTAAAATACGGAAAGCAATGAGAACTCTACTGAACCGTAATGTAATTTTAGTAAACATTTACTTTGCTCTTCAGTTGCTAAAAACGAACGAACATTCCGCCGACGTTTGACTAAACGTGGCTTTTACGAGGAATATGTATCGTTAATTTTTCTATTCCGTTGCATTCGTGTATTAAGTATAAATATATATTTTGTACAAGAGTACCATTTGATGCAAAAAAGTTCACTTTCATTTAAAGTTCATCACCATTTCAAAATTTCAATTTTGCAACACTGATATGGACTGACACTAAGCTACTGACACATAACGAATTACAATGAGCGAAATTTATTATGCCCTTCGCTCTACTCTGGAATAATTTTTTTATTTTCGTCAAGGTAGAAAGATCTCTTCGAATCATTAGTATGTTTTAGTTCTCGGTATGTGCTGATTCTACTAAAAACCAAACTCTTCCCGAGAATATTCTATTCGGAACAGCATACTTCAGATAGAGATTTAGGATATTCTATATACGATCATCAACAGTCTGTGTTCAGCCAGCTGGCTACGTTGCTCCGTCTAGATCAGTTTAGATCGTTTCCAGAAAAAACTCTGCGAATTTCTTTACCATTGTCCAACTCTCATTGCTACGTTTCAATACTTTTAATAGTTACACGACCGATTGAACATTCGATTTTAGTATACCAACTAGGGACTGATCTGTAGGCCCGGATGTTCCCACTAGAAAGTGCACACTGATGGATGGATGACAGGATGGGTTCTGATATTAAACTATCCGATAGGCTGAAAGATCGCAGAAGTGTTTTCAAAACAGAGGTAAGGAAAACTTTGCAAACGGTAAAATGCCTGTTGAGTGTCGGGATATTCCCTGAAAACTTTTTCATTTAATTGGACAGCAGGCTGCGATTAAGTTGCTAATGAACGTAGTTTCAATGTCCGTCTTTGTGCATGAATTTCCGAGAAATTTCGAATTATATAAAGATAACTCTTATATGAGTTCCGGAACATAGGGATAGCGTTGGAAATAGCATTGCTGATGAGCCGGAAAGAGCCCGTCTGGAGCTCACAATCACCGACATGTTGCAAAGCATAGGTATTCCGATTGCTTTATACTATGCTCAGATATGTACTTTTATTGAGTCAATATTCAGTTAATTGAGTACAATATTTTAAGTGTTCGGACATAATAATAATATACGCAGTTCAGCTGATTAGTCAATATTAATTTGACAGCTGGTAAACAAAACAGCTGGTTGTTTCAACAACATTGTTTTTATTTTGTTGACATTTGAGTTGTCAAATATCAGCACAAAGTGTTCGGATAATTGTAATATGCGCTCTGAACATACTTATGACAGTGCTGCATTTAAAGTTTTACTCAATATTATAACAATTTGCGTAATTATTGCACAATAATTAATAAAAACTTTATATGAAATATTGAGCTCAATAATGGCATTTATTGAGATTTACGCAATACAAGTGCCTATATTAACACCGTATTAGTTAATTTCAATATTCTCCATTCGTTTTACAGGGAAGCCCAATCTCGTTGGCAGCAGGCGAGTACGTGCAATATTGCTAGACTGTGTTGGACACGTGGCAAGAAGAGGCCGACTCACTTCTGTTTTTAAATTGCATGTCCAGATAGCGCACAATAGCAATTATTACGAGCTACTGTCCATTTGAAAGGCATGTGGAAAGACTTGGCATACCGGCAAATGACTTTTGCAAGAGCTGTGGGTCTGACGAAATAGAAGAGACTGTCTTTCGCCACATGTGTCAGTGGCTTGCTCCTGTCGTAAAGAAACGGAGATTTTATTTTATCGCTCAATTTCTAATATTTTTAATCGTGTTCCCTAATATAAGGATTACTGCAATAACAAGATTGGTTTTACACATGGGATTCCTTTAGGTAATGTTTGATACCCTGGTAAAGTGACCTCTCTGGCGTAAGTGACCTCTCCTTTAAGGGGCTTGACCACCCTACCTAACCTAGCCTACACGAACAATATTCAATATTTTTCGTTCAATATTTCGCTTCAATATTTTTTTCTCATATTCCCAACGCCTACATTCGAGATACATATGTATGTGTGCTCTGTGTTTTCAAAATCTCCTTTGTTATAAAGACAACTTGGGTTTTCAGTCTTACCCCTTCCATGCTAAATATATTTCCGAAAATAGCCATGCTCCGACAGCATTTAAGAATTCTAGATACACAGTTAAATGCATTGCAGACTGTAATGTTTCTACATCTGTTGATGTTGCGACTTTGTAATTGATTTAATTAAAAATTAATTGTATTTTGTTTTCTATGTCTGTATATTGTACGCGTAATTATTATTATGGTTGTATTGCTGCTTTTAATTCTGTTTCTACTGATAATGCCGCTTTGCAACAAATTGCATGTACCATACACTTGTCATATGCCTCCCCACTATATGAGTACATTTATTGTGGATGTAAATGAATATGTGTTGTGGTATACATATATACTTATCAATTGCAATTGCATTTGCTGTTATTCTATTCACAAGAGACATTATCTGTCTACTGTTTAAGCGTGTTATTAAATTTTTGAAAATTTCATTTGTACTCTTATTTTAAGTGTCAACAATTTCAATTACGTTGACAAGTTTTTCAATTGGTTAATTAAAACATTTTATGGTACATCACTCCTTGATATCAACCATCCAGAATACATACATACATACATAGATAAATGGTTGTACGTATGATACGTTGAAGGCATCTATCTAAGTAAATTGGGCAATTCACACAACTTTGTGTCGTGTATATTGTATTGAATACATTTGTTTGTTTGTGAACGCTCAATGCTATGCTGCATTGTGTATTTCGTGGCATTCAAACAATTTGATAGCCCGAAACCAACACAACATATGAAAACATATACATACACATTTTTTTCATTCACACAATTTGATAGCACGAAACCAATACAACTTCCAAAAACATAAGAAAAAAATGTGTATGAGTGTATCGGACTTTTATATGAAAATTATCAACAACAATCATACACTGTTGTATGTTCTTCCAACAATACAATGAATACAACGATACAAAGGCTTGTGTGAATTGACCAAATATTTTACGAGTGTGTTTACTGAGATGGAGAGAATAAAAAAATATGTGATACTATACAATTACTTTCTAACTGCACTGTGAATATAGAAAATCCCATTCACTGGAATGAACATGTGGTCGTCTGCCACATGTGATGGCATTTTATTATACATACAGTCAAAGAAAAAAGTCTACATAAAACCGCTGATATATATTAAATTGTAAACGATGTAGCGTGGTTTAAGGCATTTACAATCAAGAACGATATAAGAAAAAAACGAATATGAAAAAATTTAACACAGAAATTATTGGGGAAAAAATAAAAATTAGCGGGTGTATGTAGACTTTTTTCTTTGACTTTATTTTTAATCAAAAATGTATATATATATAAATGAATGTTTGTTTGTATGTAATTAATAGAATCGTAAACTATGCATTTAACCATGTTATGATCTTCAGGAAAGTTGTTGCTCATGAGCCCGGGAAGGTTTCTAAGTTGATATGTCCAATTTCCAACAGGTGGCGCCACTGAAAATTACTAAAAATTATTTAAATCGTAAACTGTGCATTTAATCATGATATGTTCTTTAGCAAAGTTGTTGCGCATGAGTTGACGGAGTTTTCTAAGTTGGTGCGATTAATTTCCGGTAGATGGCACCACTGAAAATTATTCAAAATTAGTTGCAAGCAATTGGTCGACCTATACGTCAAGCACGAAAGAAAAGAGCATTACGAGCCTCAGAATCAGACGGGCAACGAGCATTGAGACTTGAAAATCTTCGAGTACATGCCGCTGAGACCCGTTCGCATGAATCACTTGAACAATGAGAAGTGAGATTAGAAACTGATCGTATGCGTACTACTCAGGCCTGTTCGTCTAAATCATCAGGACGGGAAACAAAATCAATAAAATGATTCAATATTAATTGGATATTTGTGTAATGTCTTTCCTTCAAATTTATTTTAGCTTTTGGAGCAGCAACACGCGCAGTGTACAGCTAGT
Organism: Sarcophaga rosellei; assembly: GCA_930367235.1. NCBI lineage: Eukaryota > Metazoa > Arthropoda > Insecta > Diptera > Sarcophagidae > Sarcophaga > Sarcophaga rosellei. The sequence continues at coordinate 25,071,913 of OV884020.1, read as the reverse complement.
ATTAAGTAAATTTAATTTTACTGAACAAATTACAAAAAAAAAAATTATTTCTAACCATTTATGCATGTTTGATACGTGAAACAAAAATTATTTTTTTCTTTGTATATCATCCGCATGCATTAATAACTGCCCAAATCTAACTCACTCTCAATTAGTTTGCAAGACTCTAATTGTGTTGTTGATATTTGGACCAGAGATCAGCAATGAGTATTCAAAAAGATGAGTAAAATCGAATCATACTCATAATTTATGATAATTATACGCATTCATACTTATTTTAATATCATGAAACCTTTAATCATATTCAAAGTTTGAAGTACTCATCATATTCATACTTAACAACACGTATGATGTTGTTGATTTCGATGCTCCATAACTCAACATATATACTAATTACAAAATCAGTATGAATCGCGTACGAACAGTAAAATACTCTCTAGAAAGTTGTGTTTTTGCTCTGCTTGCTGCTCTGCCTTTTTTACTTATGTGTCTTTTTTCGAGTCCCTCGAATCATTTGTAAGTATTTTTGAAAGTTATGAATCCCAATGAGTAGGCTTATGAATCAAAAATATTTTGAATGGTATGAGCTCGATGTCAAAGTTGTACGCATACTCATTGATACTTATAAATCAACGTTGTAGTGAGTACGAATGAATCAGAGTATATAATTAAATTTCAATATTATTGACTCACTAATATTCAAAATTTCATGAGTGCTTATGAGTAGCGAAAACAACAACAATTGCTAGACAATTATTCGAAAGATTTTTCTAACGGAGAAATTCAAACCACGATTACTCTCTTCAAACGCACCGTGTCTCGACATAAAATTAACTGAACTTCACTTTGCCTTGCCTTGGCAAGGTAAACAGTCTGATGAATGTTCTTGAAGGCGAACGCTCCTGACTGCGCCTTCCTGAAATCTCTATAAACGTAAACATTGTTGTTTTCATAAAATGTTTACATTGTTTACATTTATTATTGTAGTGTTGTTGGTATATTTTTGTTTGCTTGTTTACCATTTTTTATGCTGGTTTTGTTGTTATATTAAGTAGTACGATAATTTGTAAACAGGTTCGTTTTCTCCATTGTTTTGTTTTTGTAGCTTTTGTTTCTAAATTTTGATGTTAAGCAATGTAAAAGCAAAATAACACTATCTTGATATTTCATTTTCGTAACAATATGTAGGTACAGTCGAGCCTCGATTACCCGTGATCCGGTAAACCCGATTAACCGTGATGGCCAAAGATCAGTCTATTGTTTTTTGTTTGCAATGTTTTCATATTTTTTGCTTCGATTAACCGTGATTACCTCTATTAGCGTTTGAAGATAAAAATCTTATTTCTAATAACCTTGTAACTCGAAGTAAACATTCCTAAACTTTATGATATCGCAACACGACCATGAACAAAATCTAATTCAACCATAAAAAATATTTAGCATCGAGTGAAGTCTGATAACGAAATTGTTTGTCAACAAATCTGATAATGGAATGAATGAATGGTAACAAAAGCCATTTATTTGGGCTGTTTCCAATTTTTTTTTTATAAGGCCCTATTGAATCAATATGAATGTAGGCAGCCAGCCTAAGGTTGTAATTTAATTTTTATGAATTTATTTTTTTTATTGAAACATTTTATAATATTTCCCATTTTGTACAAGAAAGGGAACATCAAGTCTTGGGAACGAATTTGGCAAAACGTAAATCCAAAGTTAATTTATTTCCTCAAAATAAACTAAATGCACGTATATACACACATAACAACACCGTTTGGTTGGGAAAGTCAACGTACCGCCCCCTTTTGAAAACCATGAATTGAGTTGAAACGACCACAGAATAATAAAACAAATAAAAAGCAAAAGTAGGATAATAGGGAAAACAAAACAAAGAAAGAAAAGGGAAACAAAAGAACAGTGGAAGAAAATTTACGATTGTGAGAATTTCCGTGAAAGAGAAATCTCCACGAGTCACAAATATGACAGTGATGTCGATGATGATGATGATGATGATGACAATTACGATGAGTACACAAACAATTCTCAGTTAATTTAATGAGTTCGTATTGGTATTGTTGTGTGTTGACAAGCAACCCTCTAAAATGCAGCCCATTATGGCAATGTTCATTACGGCTGTAATAATTTACCAACAGCACCAAACTACGCATTCCAGTCTACCATTCTGCTGCTGTTCATCCCTTGCAGGGCCACACAGCAAAGATTTGTTATGCGACTGAATGCAGTTTTCATTTGGAAAGTCGTATTTTGTTGTGTTTGTAAACAACAAACCATACACACGGTTTGATTAATCGAGAGAACCCCTTCTATTCTTGTTTTTCGTTTATGCGTATGTGTGGAAAAGTAAAAGAACTTGAGTTACAATATTTTCATCTTTTCAACTTTAGCTCTTGAGATCATATTGGATTTGTACAATATGATGGCATGACCTTAAGTGTTTGAGTATATTATTCAGCTTACTCCTTACCTCACTAGCTCTCACGGTTTTTAATTTTGAGGCACTCTCTTTCTTTTTGTTAGCTGACGTTTTTATGCTGCTAATGCATCTTTTTTTTCGTCCACTTTACCTTTTCATCTATACCAGGCCGTCCATATATCAATGTCATCCACTGTCAGGCGTAACAAAAGAAAATGTTTGAATAAGTACATCTTACGGGAAGTAAACCTAACAAGAGATCAGCAATGAATCCTTGTTTTCGCTACTCATAAGCACTCATGAAATTCTGAATATAAGTGAGTCAAAAATATTGAAATTTAACTACTCTGATTGATTCATGCTCACTAGAACGTTGATTTATAAGAACAGGTTGCAATGAGTATGAGTACAACGATGACATCAAACTTATACCATTCGAAATATGTTTGATTCGTAAGCCTACTCATATAGATTCATAAGTTTAGAAAAATACTTATAAATAATTCGAGTGACTCGAAATGCGAAAAATGTAAGCATTAGTGCTTATATATTCTGCAAGGGTCTGAACAATGATCTCTTTAGATAGAGGCGAGCCTCATGTTAAACCAAATCATACTCCCGTAACGTTAAGCCTTAAAGCAGCGGCTAAACTACATTTTGAGTATTAGTTTAACAATTATCCAGTTCGAGATTATGGTTATTGCCATAGACTAAGACCGCCGAACTACATTACAATAAAAACCTGTTTTTAGACCCCAGATAGATGCTATAGCAATTTGGAATCAAAAATGAGACGTAACAGCATAGCACTGATAGACTTTAACTGGGCATCGGAAAGTTAACAGTTATAGTGAAATGAAGTGAAGTGCAGTTTTCAAATCAAGTTATCTATTAATACAGCTCACAGAATTGTGTATCCGCAAGTGCCCTTGCTAAGCGCATATTGAAATGAATGAATATTGTTACGTTTTTGACTTTTAAAAACGTTTGTGTGACACTGTTCACAACTTGATGTAAACAACAAAAATTACTTTGTTTTTTTATTACTCTTTGCACTCTTTTGAGAAAACATTAATAACTACTAGTCAATTTGTTCGATAGATCTTTACAATGGAGATCTTGAAGCACCGCGGCTTCACACAAGACTGACTGAAATTTAACTGACTCATTGCCTGTTTGCCTTGCCTTTTATATGGCAAGGTAAACAGTCTGATAAATGCTCTTGAAGGCGAATAACTTTGCCTTCTCCAAATCTCTATAAATGTAAACATGTTGTTTACATTTTTGTTATGTATTGTTGTGTTTACATTTATTCTTGCAGTGTTTGTTGTTGCATTTTTGTTTGCTTGTTTATCACTTTTTTATGTTGATGTTTGTTGTTGTATTTTTGTTTACATGTTTATCATATAAACAAGTTCATTGTTTCTGTTTTTGTGGGTTTTGTTTATAATTTTAATGTTAAACGATATAAAAGCAAAACACCATTTCCATTTTCATAACAATATTAATAATCCTAGTAATATAGGCTGGACTACCTATCCGCTACTTAAGAAAAAAAGTTTAATTTCCAAATGAAATAATTATTTTGTAATAACCGTAGATATGTACTTTATTCAACGGATCTTTAGATATGTAGGTAGCAATTATTTAATCTTATTCAATATTCCGTTATTGGTTTTTAAACTAAAACACCATAACATAACCTACATAATTGATCAGTCAGGATTACGACCTACACAGCTGCTCACAGTACTTACGTTGTTTGTGTTAATTTTATCCATAAGTGGTGGGACCTACAGTTTAAAGTCGACTCCGAACCAAAAATTTTTTGGGAAACTTTACATGGCAATTTTATTTATTCTCAGAATTTTTGGTAGAAATCTGCTGAGAGGAGGTCGCCGAAGAAATATATTTTTTTATATTTTGTTTTGAGGTCTGACCTGGGGTTTGAACCGTGGCTTTATGTTTAATAAGCCAACACACTCCTTACTAGACTACGGCGACTTTACCATAACGATAGAATAAAAAATATCTCTCTTTCAATGCGTTTCGAATCTGTTTTTGTAAATACATATTCAGAAAATTCATTAGTTAGGGGTTACTTTCCCCATTTAGCAAAATAGCATTTCTATTAGAGTGCTAATGCGCATGCAAAATAGAACGAAGTGAGTGTATGTTATCATAGATGTATGGGGAAATTGTTGCACAATCCGTAATGCTTGTTGAACAACGCACTTAAGTTGCCAGTTTGCCGACTTTAATTCCATTTCTTCTATAATTCTTATAATGACAATAACAACAACAACATACCATAATGTACATATTTTTTAAAAAAGGAAGCATGGAAGTCTTTTTGGGTGAATAAATTTTCAAAAATTAAATTCTTTTTTTTTCTAATTTGATTTGATATTTGATTTGATAGTGAAAATAAAGTCGTATAAATTGTTCAGAGACCTTGTAAAAGTTTGCCAATGTTTTAGGGGTGGCTCGCTAATTTTGCATGGATTTGATGTGTATTTTTCTTGGTGTTATCAGAAGTAAACACTTGAAATGTGGATTCCAACATTTTGGTTTGTTTCATTATTAAATATGTTGTATGTGTTGTTTGTTTGTATTTGATTTTGCTGATGATGATGATGAAGATGGGTACATGTGTTGTAAGAAATTTCAATTGAATAAAATGTGAAGTGTGTGCGTTCAAAAGTAAAGTGTTCTGTTGATGTCGTTGTTATTGGTGTGTAATGATGTTTAATTTTCTTCTTTTGTTGTTTTGAAGTATTTCCCCAAGGACATCTGCTTGTATTTATATTATGTATGGTATATGGTATGTAGTGAAACGCATTTTAGATCCTTTTTTGTTATTGACACACACAAAAGAGAAGCTTATTAGAGTAGCGGTTGGTGGTCTAAAACTTATTTAAAAAACTTGTAGGCATTGTTTGAAAGCCTCTGTTTGCTCAAATGATTTCAGAAAAAAAAACAAAGCAATGATTACGCAAGGATCCTTCAATACGATATTAAACACTGATTATCAATGCCTTCTTAAAATTCTTTATAAAATTTTAATTTAAAAACGTTCAATGGCATCAAATACACAAATAGGTATGTGTGTCAATATTACAGATAGAACAGTAAACGAGTTGGTAAATATTTATCTCCAGTATACAATATATGGTGTTAAGGTGGATGATAACCCACAATCTTCAGTTGGATTGACATAATTTCGCTGAGCAGATGTTGTTCTGTACAAACAAAGTACACAGATTTTTCCAACTCACTGTACCCGCCTTGCTCCTTTATTTTTATGTTTAGCATTTCTCAGAAAAATTCTAGTTGCTGTACCTTGTTCAATTCGTAACAATAAACATTGTTACGTTTTTAACTTTCAAAAACGTTTAAAATATGAGATCGTAGATTGCAATTAACATTAAAATAAATCTGTGTTTAATGTTAATTGAAATTCGTTATTATTCCCACAATTCTGTGTGCCACTGTTCACAACTTGATGTAACAACAGCAATTGCTTTAATTGTTATTTCTCTGCTTACACCCTTTGCATAAACAATAACAATTTGACAATTGTTCTACAGATCTTTGTAACGGAAATCTTCAAAACACTCACACTTACTCACTTCAAACGCACCGCTTCTTCACGCAAGACTGACTGAACATCACTAACTCAGTCGCCTGCTTTGCCTTGCGTTTTATATGCAAAGTAAACAGTCTGATGAATGTTCTTGAAGGCGAACGTTCATGGCTTCATGGGAAAAAGAAATTACCAAACATTATCCATGACTTGAAGCCGCCGTAGTCTAGTAGGTAGTGTGTTGGCTTATTAGACGAAAAGCCAGGGTTCGAGCCCCAGGCCAGGCATCAAAACAAAATATAAAAATTATTTCTTCGGCGACTTCCTCTCAGCAGATTTCTGGCAAAAACTCTGAGAGTAAATAAACCTGCCATGAAAAAGTTTCTCAAAATCTGTCGTTCGGAGTCGACTTTAAACTGTAAGCCCCGCCACTCTAGTATAAAATTAACACACACAACATAAGTGGTGTGAGAAACTAGGTCGTAATCCTGTATGAAGGGTTGTAATGACCAATTATGTATGTATGCATCCATGACTTTGATTCGTAATTAGGATGTATCATAAATTTGTTATTCTTAGTATTTCGATAAGCTTTAATTTTAGAATGCTGATAAACAAGCAAATATTAGAGAATAGTTCTGAAATAAAGGGCTTTTAAACATTAAAGGCTTATTCGTATATACCCATTACTTACTTTCTTTACTTAATGGGCTATTAACAACCCGATTAACGGATTTCGTCCTGCAGCAACACATCCCTCCAGGTGTCTCTGCTTCTTGCGCTCCTACGCCAGTGGGTCACACCAATCGATGACAGAGCTTCCTCGATTTGGTCCTTCCAACGGATACAAGGTCGTCCTCTTCGCCGATTCCGCAGATTCCCGCATCAAATACCCGTCTCGCCGGAGCATCCTCCTCCATTCGAACGACATGGCCGAGCCAGCGCAGCCGCTGGATATTAATACGCTGTACAACGTCTACGTCGTTGAGGAGCTCATACAGCTCACTGTTGAATCGGATACGGAAATTATCGCCAACTCGCACTGGACCGAAGATCTTGCGGAGGACTTTTCTCTCGAACACTCTCAAGGCTGCTGCATCTGTTCTTAATAGGGTCCATGCCTCTGCGCCATAAAGAAGCACGGGGAGGATGAGCGTCTTGTAGAGTGTTAGTTTTGTCGCACGAGAGAGGACTCTGCTACTCAATTGCCTATTGAGACCATAATAACACCTGTTGGCAAGAGTGATCCTACGCTTGATCTCCAGACTGACATCATTTCTGGTGGTAACGGCGGAGCCAAGATAGATGAATTCCTTGACCGTATCAAAAGTATAGTTATCGGCCGTAATCTGAGAATCAATACGCCGCATGTCTCTACTTGTCGATAACATATACTTTGTTTTGCCCTCATTTACTGCCATACCCATCTTGGTAGACTCCCGTTCAATAGCACTAAAGGACCGTCGTGGTCTATTAGGTAGTGTGTTGGCTTATTAGAAGAAAGGCCAGAGTTCGAATCCCAGGTCAGACATCAAAAAGAAAATATTTCTTCGGCGACTTCCTCTCAGCAGATTTCTGGCAAAAACACTGATAGTAAAAACTGCCATGAAAAGCTTCTCTAAAAAAAAAAATTCTGCCGTTAGGAGTCGACTTTAAAATGTAGGTCCCGCCACTCATGTACGAAATTAACGCATACAACACGAGTGGTGTGAGAAGCTAGGACGTTGTACAATGGGTCAATTCGACCTCCGGGTATTGTACTTGTCACAGTTGACAAGTACACGTCCTCTAACCTAACATCTCGCTTGGTGCGCTCTATGATGTCTATGTCGTCAGCGTACGCAAGCAGCTGGACACTTTTTTGAAAAATAATGCCATTACGATGCACTCTCGCCTTTCGCAGAACACTTTTCATGACGAAGTTGAAGAGGTCGCATGATAAGGGCCCACTTTGCCTGAAATCTCGCTCGGTATCAAAAGGTTCGGAGAGGACCATTCCTACCTTGACGGAGCTGCAGGAATTGCTAAACGTCATGCTGCATAGCCTTATCAGCTTCGCAGGTATACCGAGCTTAGACATTGCGGGAAAAACGCGATCCCTTATGTGGCTATCGAAGGCTGCCTAGACAAAAAGATGGTGTGTGTTGACTTGTTTTTCGTGGGTATTTTCCAGGATTTGGCGTAGTGTGAATATCTGGTCGATGGTGGACTTTTCAGGTCTGAAGCCGCACTGAAAAGCTCCAGTAAGTGGTTTGACGAGTAGCTTCAGTCACTCAGAGTTATCATTAGAAATCTGTTAAGAGGAAATATTTTTCATATTTCATTTTGTTGGAAATGTCTGACCTGGGGTTTAAACCGTGACCTTACGTCTAATAAGTCAATACACTCTCCTCCAGACTAAGACCACTTGAGTACATATCCGCATAATGTAATAATTTTCTTTTACCAACCTTTTCTAACAACGTACTGAATTTGTACCTTAGCCATGTTGGCGAAAGTACATTGAAAATTTTTAAGGTCAGCATCACAAAAGTAAAGTCTTCCTTATATAAACCTATCATTTGGTAGCAGCAGAAACATTGTCGTTGTCCAAAATTATACATATAAACCTATGTTAGAGTAATGTTAGACCTTCGATGTAAGCGACAGTTTCATAGAATTATCCTGAGAAATTCTGTTCTGTTTTTGTATCTTCCTGTATGTATTAAATGATTATATTAAATATTGATTACTAAAATATATTTCTCTTAAAAAATTTTATAATTGTGCACAAACCCATTGACATATTGTGGTATCGGTGAATTTAAGTTTCATACACAGTATTTTCATGATACAATATTACTCGTTTATTTAAATCTTTGAATTGAGCAAAAATTGCACGTTTCAGCGCAATACTTAATAATAAATATCAACAACAACAATAACAACAACAATACTTACAGCAACAATAGATAGACAGACAAATATTTTAAAATCTCTCTCACAAAGTGCTATAATTTCGGTATAGTCTGTCGCCCTCAATTAGCTGTCGAAATGGAAATGTCAAAGTGTCAAGTGAATTGTGGCAAAGCGCAAACTTCTATACAATACAACGCAACACAAACAACAATAATGATAAGAAGAAAACGAGCATTTTGGAATAAAAGTAACAAAGAAACAAAAATAAAAAAAATAAAAATCTTAAATAAATAAACAAGACAGCAATTGTTGCAACGCAATGGAAACGTAGCAACGGCAAAGCAATATTATTCAATGCGACTGCTACAATACCATACAATATGATACGACAGACGGTCTTACGGTCGGTCTTCTTGGATACAACATCTCGCAATTATAAAAAAAATCATATTGTTTTTATTGGTGTTGTAGTCGTTGCTGTTTCTGTTGTTATTGTCGTCGTGGGTATTAGAAAACAACATACAAATGCATTATGTCAGCTTCGAAAACATTATTCACTAGAAAAACCAAACAATACATGACAATACTAGTAAAAACAAAAACAATAACAACTACAACAACAACAAAAATGATACCAACAATAAATACCTAAAACAACAAACAATGGAAACAACAACCTTAACAAAAAAATTAGAAAAAATAAACAATTACTGTAAACAGCAAACAAGCCAAGCAAAAATGAAAAAAAAAAATCATACCCTCTACAGATTATGCAGCATCTCTAAACACCCTGCAACGAGTTTTTGAAAATTTAATTTTTTATTTTCCATGATTGCAGCTACCATACATAAGTATATAGCATATAACAACATCACAACAACTATGTATTTCTTACTATTGAAAACAAAATATTCTATTGTAAGACGACATTATAAACTATTCTTCAACGATAAAAAGGCATTCGATATTATACCGAATGAAAGTCATGAGTCATAATGAGATTTTCAAATTTTCTATTGTACTGTAATAATTTCATTGTGTTTAAACAAGAAAGTGAATATCGATTTACAATCCTTGGGTTTTTGGTTCGGGAAAGCTAAAATTTTTAATTCATATCCTTCATCTGTGACATTAATACTGCAATATACCACATAATCTATTGCTGACCAAAGATCAGCATTGAGTATTCAAAAAGATGAGTACAATTAAATCTTACTCATAATTTCTGATACTTATACGCATTTATACTTATTTTAATATCATGGAACCTCTACTCATATTCAAAGTTTGAAGAACTAATCGTATTCATACTTAACAACACGTATGATGTTCTTAATTTATACTCTCAACAACTCGAGTCACTCGAATTATTTATAAGTTTTGTTATGAAAACGAAAACGGTGAAACGTCGTTTAACATTGAAATGAGCAAAAGCTACACAAATAAATACAATGAACTTGTTATAAGTAAACCAACAACATTAGTATGAAAGAAAAGGCGAAAGACAAGTAAGCGAGAACGTAACAACAAGCAATGTGTTGAAGTCGCCGTGGTCTAGTGGGTAGTGTATTGGCTTATTAGACGAAAGGCCCGAGTTCAAATCCCAGGTCAAACATCAAAACGAAAATATGAAAATATTTCTTCGGCGAATTCCTCTCAGCAGATATCTGGCAAAAACTCTGAGTGTAAAAATTACCGTGAAAAGCTTCTGAAAAATCTGCCGTTCGAAATCGATTTTAAACTGTAGGTCCCGCTACACATGTATAAAATTACCGCACACAACACGAGTAGTGTGAGAAGATAGGACGTTGTACAATGGGTCAACGGGTACTGTACTTGTCAATTGTCAAATTGTACAGTACTCTAACCTAACCTAACAAGCAATGTGAACAAAATACACAAACAACAGTATAGTGGCGATAGAGTTCTCGAGAAAGTAAAACCACCTACGTTCGACTTCAAGAACCTTCATGAGACTGTTTAGGTGGGCATATAAAAAGGCAAGACAAAGCAGGCAAGGAGTAGTAAGAATTCATTCAGTCTTGTGTGAAGAACACAGTCGTGGTTTGAAGATCGCCGTTGTAAGTATCTACCGAACAGATGTGTAAAGAAGAATAACGAACAATGAAATTATTGTTGGATACAAGTTGTAAATAGTGGCACACAAAATTTTACGCAGAATAAAGAGTTTAATTGAAACTAAATACAAATTTATTTTTATTTTGTTTGCAATCAACGAACTCATATTTTAAACGTTTTTAAAAAGTTAAAAACGTAACAATTTTATAAGTATTTTCCTAAAGTTATAAATCTAAATTAAACATATTTCGTGTAGTATGAGTTTGATGCCAACGTTCTACTCATACTCATTGCAATCTGTAGTTATAAATCAATGTTGTAGTGATTACGAATGAATCAGAGTAATTAAATTTTAATACTGTTGAATCACTTATTTTCAACATTTCTTGAGTGCTTATACATACATACATAATTGGCCATTAAAACCCTTCAGTCAGGATTACGGCCTAGATTATCACACCACTCATGTTGTGTGTGTTAATTTTATACATGAGTGGCGGGACCTTCAGTTTAAAGTCGACTTCGAACGAAAGATTTTTAAGAAACTTTTCATGACAATTTTATTTACTCTCAGACTTTTTGCCAGAAATCTCTGAGTGGAAGTCGCCGAAGAAATAATTTTTTTCATATTTCGTTTTGATGTCTGAGTTTAAATCTTGGGGTTTGAATCTAGGCTTTTTGTCTAATAAGCCAAGATATTACCTACTAGACTATGGCGGCCTCAGTACTTATGAGTAGCGAAAAAGTGATCTCTGTTACCGACATTAAGTATATTTCAAACGATAGTCAACAGTCGACATGAATTCGTTATACCATATGAACTCAGCACAACGGAAAAATTTTTACTTAAACAGTAGGATTAATGGTCTAGGATTGATTTCATTTAGTATATGTATGACGTATGGCCAAATACCAAAATCGAAAATAATTGAAGAGCTTTATGATAATATTGTTACGTTTTTACCTTTTAGAAACGGTTAAAATATTAGCTCGTAGATTGCAAATAAAATAAAAATAAATTTGTGTTTAATTTTAATTAAAATTTTTTTATTGTTCTCACAATTCTGTGTACCACTGTTCACAACTTGATGCAAACAACAACAATTGCTTTGTTTGTTATTCCTCTTTTGCGTAAACAATAAGAATTATTCGACAAATCTTTGTAACGGAGGTCTTCAAACCACGATTATTCTCTTCAAACACATCACGTCTTCACACAAGACTGACTGAACTTTTACTAACTCTGTTTCCTGCTTTGCCGTGTCTTTTATATGGCAACGTAAACAGTCTGATGAATGTCCTTGAAGGCGAAATCTCTATAAATGTAAACATTGTTGTTGATATTTGTTCTTGTTGCGTTTGTTGTTGTATTTTTGTTTACTTGTTTATGCTGGTGTTTGTTGTAATATTAGGCAAAACACCAGTATCTTGATATTTCATTTTCGTAGCAATATATTGTAATTATTTTTAATATGCTTTCGTGCTTTAATTTTTAATATCTTAATCTTGTTGTGCTAAATTTATTAAATAAAAAATATGAAATAAAGTACACATAAAAGTATTCAACAAAATGTATTTGATTATTTTAATTCTAAACGTTATTCTACATTAAGTTTCAGTCTTATTCATATTTTTGTTTACTTTAAAGTACCGATAAAGGGAAAGTTAAAATGAAAATTGAAACAACAATATGATGAGTACACGGACTGTAGGGAAAATTATTTACATTTTCATTTGTTTCTTGTTTAAATACAATATATTTTTATTATTAATTTGTTAAACTTTTCTTAAATAAAACCATTGTTTAAATTAACACATGCCCCACCTTGGAATACACAAACAACAACATGTCACTTCGTAAAACATCGCCTTAAACAGCATTTACACAGTAAATCCATTTGTGCCACTTTTATGAGCGGCTTGTAGGCGGTATTGTTGTAACTTGAAATAAAAACCGACGATTGATGGGTAAATGTTTGGATCATTCATTATTGAAACGTTGTGCTTGGGATGGGTGCGTTTAGTTTGTTTTTCAAACAACAGACGAAAAAAAAACATTAATTTACTACGAATTTGAATACAAGTGTCAAGTGTTGTTAAAATAAATTTTCAATTCAATAAGAAAATCGTATACAAATAAAACGGAGGTACATTGATGGATAATTAATTTTAAAACAAATTTATGCAATTATTAGTGAGAATTCGAAAAATATGGTATGATTGGGAGAACATATTCAATATTTTACTTTGAAATGCAGCGAAACAAGGCAATGAATTTCTAAACAACAATTATTTACTCATAATACTCTTTACTTATGCTTATTCACACTTCTTTTAATATCATGGAACCTGAGTTTGAAGTATGATGTTATTGTTTTCGACTTTTCATAACTCAACATTTTCAAGATTCGCGTTCGAACACTAAAATACTAACTACAATATTGTGTGTTTGCTCTGCTTGCTGGTCTGTCATTTTTGCTTATGTGTCTTTTTTCTTTTCTAGTAAATGCAACAACAACTAAGACTGTAAATTTTGATGAAGGATTCGAATCTCTCGAATCATTTATTAGTTTTATAAGTATTTTTCAGAAGTTATGAATCTAAATGAGTATGCTTATGAATCAAATATATTTCGAATGGTATGAATTTGATGTCAACGTTGTACTCATACTCATGCAACCTGTACTTATAAATCAACATTGTAATGAGTATGAATGAATCAGAGTAGTTAAATTTCAATACTGTTGACTAGCGAGTACAAACCCTCGAATACCTGCGGTCTACTGCCAAAAACTCTGAGAGTGAATCAAATTACCATGAAAAGTTCTCCAAAATCTGGCATTCGGAGGAGTCCAAGTGTATTATGGATAAAATTAACACATAACATGGGTGTATTCTGCACTACAGTATTATGATTTTAAAACACTTTTATAATTGAAAGAAATTTTCAAATAAAAAATTAGCTCAAATTTAAATTTCGATTATTAATACACTTCACCACGGAAAGAGGCGAAGAGTCTTCGCCGCAGCTAAAAATATGATAATTAGCGGTACACGATTTCCATATCGAGAAATTCATAAAGCTAAGTAGTTCCATAGCATATTGTTCCATTGTATTAGACATTCGACTAATTCCATGAGCAAATATCGAAACATTGTAACCAAGTTTTGTGACCCTGCAATCTGTAGTATATATAATAGGGAATTTTTGCTTTAAAGACACTATAGAAAATCAGTGTTGCATTGAATTGTTAGTGGCGATCAAAAATGAACTTATTTTCAGAATCCCAAACGGAAAAAATTATATGTTAATCCGGGTTCATGGTTCATCAGCTTCTAACTTCTTCAAAATAGAATGGTTTTCTCTATTCAGATGTATTTGGTAGAACTATTCCATTCAAATATACATTTATAGAGATATACTGATTTTTATTCTTATATGAATGTATTGTTACGTTTTTACCCTTTTAAAAACGTTTAAAATATGATCTCGCAGATTGCAAATACAATAAAAACAAATTTGTGTTTAGTTTTAATTAAAATTCTTTATTATACGCACAATTCTGTGTGCCACTGTTATTGTTATCCCTCTGTTTATACCCTTTGCATAAACAATAACAATTAATAGTCAATTTGTTCGGTATAGCTTTATAACGGAGATCTTCCAACTACGATTACTCTATTCAAACAAACCGCGTCTTCACACAAGACTGACTGAACTTCAGTCACTCCTTCGACTGCTTCGCCTTGGCTTTTATATGGCAGAGTATACAGCATAATGAATGTTCTTGGAAGCGAATGTTCATGACTTCGCCTTCTCGAAATCTCTATAAATGTAAACAACGATGTTGTTTGTGTATTTTGTTTACATTATTTATTCTTGTAGTGTTGTTTGTGTATTTTTGTTTCCTTGTTTACCATTTTTTTATGCAGGTGTGTGTTGTTAAACTACGTAAGATCTTCGGTCCAGTACGAGTTGGCGATGATTTCCGTATCTGATCCAACAGTGAACAGCGTTTTAATATCCAGCGGCTGAGCTGGCTCGGAGGATGCTCCGACGAGACGTGTGTTTGATGTGGCGATTTGAGGAAGTCGGCGAAGAGGACGACCTTGTATCCGTTGGAAGGAGCAAATCGCGGAATCCCTGCCACTGATAGGTGTGACCAACTGGCGTAGGCGAGCAAGGCAGACCGAAATCCGTTAATCGGGTTTTTATGGCCAATTAGTATTAAGTAAGTAAATAAGTTTGTTGTTATATTAAGCAATACGATAATTTGTAAACATGTTTGTTTACTGCATTGTTTTGTTTATGTAGCTTTTGTTTATAATTTTAATGTTAAGCGACGAAAAAGCAAAACATCATTATCTAGATTTTTCATTTTCATAACGATGTTTATTTATTCAAGCGTTAATACAGTACAACAAAATATTATATTATTAAACATAACTTTAAGAGAGTTTTATGCGTTAAATTAAGCACATTTTAAATTACAATTTACAACAACATGCTAACAATTTGCGTTTGCATTTCCTTGAATTTTTTACGAATTTTTTGAAACTAATTTGTAACCCAAAATGACGATTTATCTGAAATTTTACAAGAAAGTGTTACAAGAGAGAAAGAATTCTGTGAAATGACAACAAATTGGAGGAAACTTTGTACTGTTGATATTTTGTCATCTGTATGTATGTATATTGTAAGACTTTTTAATGTATTTTTAATAATGAGAAATTAAATGTTTTCTTAGTGAAAAACTTTAATTTTGTTAATTTTAAACATTTATTTATCCATTCAAACATTACCAGGCCATTGTTCAGCAGACCCAGGTAACAAAATCAAATAGTGAATGATGTTAAGAGCTTCCAATTCTACGTACAACTTAAAAATGAAAATTTATTTTCGAATGAAGAAAATTTTTTCATTTCACCAGAGACTCTGGACAACAGTAGTAAAGCGGGTGTAACACTCGTATGTAACGTGTTTACAATTTTAATACAAAAAAACAGACAAAAATTATATGAGAAAACATTACAACATACACAAAAAGCATAAATGTCCGTCTGCATTTTACACGAATGACTGTGACTGTAACAAACCAGCTCATCAGCACATTGAACAATTAAACGACCAATTTTCCCCCTCACTTTTGTCAATTTACCGGCAGCATGAATTTCTGTAATAAAACAATTAAATTTTGAAACATCGTAAAAATTTGTCAACAATTTTTTTTTTAATGGCTGAAAAGGAAAAGTCGTAAGGTGTAATTGGGGAAAAATGTTTAAGTACTTTTTTATGTGCTACATTCTCTTTTTTTTTTGGTCCTCACTTTTCCCTTCCCTAAGCTTTTCGTGGAGTTGTAAAATTAAGTAGATTTTCGACTTTCCGACCATCGCCATAGCATAACGCCGTGCTCCTTTAGGTTCGTTCTTGATTAAAAATTATATTTCAGAATTAGATTGTATTTTATGTGCAGCAGCAGCAGTAAGAAGATAATAATTTAAATTCCTCTCGTTCTCTCTCTCTCTATGCCAGTATGATTCCAGTTTCCTTGCTCTTGTGCTATCCTGCAGCTGTAGTAGTCATGTTAATAATTACAGATTTGGATTTTTTTTTATGATATTGTTATGTGGCATTTGTATTTATTTTGTTTTATTTTATTTTTGTTCTTAAACGATTCTGAAATAAAATATATCCCATGGTATATCTTGTGTCACATAGATTACTTATGGAATTTGCAATGCCTTACGTACGTACAGCAGTTTTGATTACAACAAATTGCAAAAAGGCAATGTTTTTCATTTAAAACGTTTATTATCGTCTTTTCTAAATATTTCTGAAAGGGATTATAAAAACAACACATAAAAACATTAGTAAATTAGTATTTATTTTATATACTGATGTTAAGTTATCTAAAGGAAAATGTTTTAAGGCCAAATAGACTTAATTGGATAGATTCGTTGTTTGTCGTAAAATTTATTGGCAGTAAATGCTACAAGTTAAACTTTCATTATTTAATTATTTTTTATTATTTGTTGCTAATTGCGGTTGTAAGGAAATTAGCAGAGATTCGGAAATTCAAATTAACGTTTTATTGATTTTAAACCATACATACATTATTGATCATTAGTACCCCTTTAGTCAGTGTAATGACCTATGTAGTTTCTCACAACACTTATGTTGTGTACATTAATTTTCATATATGAGTGGCGAGACATTCGGTTTAAAGGCGACTTCGAACGACAAATTTTTTTGAGAAACTTTTCATGGCAATTTTTATTTACTATCAGAGTTTAAATCAAAAATCTTCTGAGGGGAAGTCAACGAAGAAATATTTTTTTTTATATTTTCGTTTTGATGTCTGACCTGAACAAGAAATCAGCAATGAAACGTTTTTCGCTACTCATAAGCAGTCATGAAATTTTGAATATAAGTGAGTCAATAATATTGAAATCTAACTATGTATTTTACGGCCTAGCTTCTCACACCACTCATGTTGTGTGCCTTAATTTTACACTTGAGTGGCGCGACCTACAGTTTAACGTCAACTCCGAACGACAAATTTTTAGAAACTTTTTAATGGCAGGTTTATTTACTCTCAGAGTTTTTGCCAGAAATCTGCTGAGAGGAAGTCGCCGAAGAAATATTTGTTTTTCATATTTCGTTTTGATGTCTGGCCTGGGGCTCGAACCCGGGCTTTTACGTCTAATAAGCGAACACACTACCTACTAGACTACAGCGACGTACAGAAGCTACAGAGAAGCTAGGCCGTCTGACTGAAGTAATGGCCAATTATGTATGTATGTAACTATGTATTTTGATTAATTCGTACTCACTACAACGTTAATTTATAAGTACAGGTTGCAATGCGTACAACTTTGACATCGAACTCATACCATTCGAAATATGTTTGATTCATAAGCCTACTCAATTAGATTCATACTTATTTTGTAATGAATCAGAGTCGTTCAGTGTCAATATTTTTTACTCACTTATATTCAAAACTTTATGAATGCTTATGAGTAGCGAAAAAACGATTAATTTCTGATTTCTGATTACATGATGGTAATACATAAGAGGACTACAACACTGTTAGGTAGGTAGGAGGGTAGAGGTGGCTGCCCATCCAAGAAACATTCTTGGATGGACTCACTTAAGCCGCATTGGGCCCATTGTGCTACCACAGTTATCCGTTATCCCTTAATCTCGAAACCACTCTGAGCTCCTGATGAAGCGATTCAGGCTGCCAATGTCAATCCTTGACAGTCCCTCCAGATCATGCATGTAGTAAGTACCCAAGTACTTCCTTCTACTTTGGCAAAGAGCCGGGCATGTACCCAGCAGGTGAGGGGCAGTCTCCTCTTCCTCTTCATCCCTGCAGCTTCTGCAGAAGTCGTTAGCAAGGTGTCCAAGACCAATGCGCCTCGCATGCGTACCCATAATGCAATGCCCCGTAATGACACCGACAACTACACTGAGCGCTCCTCTTTGGAGTTTAAGTAGACTCATTGTGCGCCCCTCATCCAGCCTTGGCCAGATTTTACGAGCCGTTGTACCTGTGTCCGAGGTCGCCCACCTGTCGTTGACGGAATCGACGATTGCATTATCAATTATGAGTTTGCAGGTCCTCATAGGTATGCCCAGATTCGAGAACTCATCGGAGAGTTCGATGGTCGTGCCCCGCCTGGCAAGTTCATCAGCTCTGCAGTTACCCGGAATTCCACTGTGCCCCGGTGCCCATACGATATGGATATAATATCGTTCAGCTATCAGGTCGAGATATATGCGACAGCCGTACACCGTATTGGAGTTTATCACGTTAGAACTTAGAGCCTTGATAGCCGCCTGGCTATCAGAAAGTATGGTGACGTTCCGCTTGGAGACACTTGCGTCCCCAGTTAGTTTGTAATCAATTCTTGAACCAAACTTAGGTTCCATTTTATATCTTAATTCCTCTATGTATGTAGTATGTAAGCATAAGTCACAAACTGTGTTTCGTAAGTGAAATATATTTAACATTTTTTTTTCTCGCATTGTGAAACATTTTTGTTTTTAAACAAAACATCACTAATGTGACAGACGCACAGACATAGAGGCCAACAAGGGGCTGGTCATATTACAGTCAGAAAATTTATTAGATTAGTAACTAACCTTGATTATGTATTTTATTTTATTTTCTAAAGCATAAAATTAAAAAAAGTCGTTTTCATAAAATGTTTGTGTAACATTTTTTGTGTAGGCAGTTTAGGACTGAGAAATCACGCAACAACTGACTCCAATACTATACAGCACTATAAAGTATTAAATTAACAATAATGCCGCATTAAAAACCGGTTTTTTAAATATTGTTCTCAAATCGACAACATAAACACGATCATTTAACGATTTCAACTTATTCGGCTAAACTGCGTGATAGTTTGGAAAATATTTCAGGTATAGATGGCCGCATAATTTTTTACAATTAAAATTTTAAAAAGATATTCCAAGTAATTATTTTGTATTAATAACTCTTGTCTCGGTTAAATACTAGGAATTGAAGATGAGAAAGATGCCGCACGTGGTGTTCGTAAGCAATTTCTTCCTTCGAATGTTTAGTTTTAGGAAAATACAATAAAATTATTGAATTTTCAATGAAAACTGACGACGTATAATGTACTATAATATTTACTGAGTCGTACTTATAAGTCCACCTTGATGGCTTGTGTCAAACAATGTCCTGTTGTAACACCGGTATTTCTGTTCCGTCATATAACATCATCGACTAGATGGCATATATCAGCCATCCCAAGTTATCGCATTTGGCTGGGCCCGATCTGTTGCCAAATTGCAATTTTTTTTATTCGTACATACATACATTATTGGCCATTACAAACCTTCAGTCGGAATTACTGCCTAGCTTCTCACACCACTCATGTTGTGTGCCTTAATTTTATACCTGAATGGCGGGACCTACAGTTTAATGTCGACTCCGAATGACAGATTTTGAGAAACTTCTTCATGACAGGTTTATTTACTCTCAGAGTTTTTGCCAGAAATCTGCTGAGAGGAAGTCGCCGAAGAAATATATTTTTTTTTATGTCTGGCCTGTGGCTCGGACCTGGGCTTTTCGTCTAATAAGCAACTATTCGTATTTTTTTATTTTAATGTTCGAATTTTGTCATTCTTGTAAATGTTGAGTTATGGATGGTCGAAATCAACAACATCATGCGTATTGTTAAGTATGAGTACGATGAGCACTTCAAACTTTGAATATGAGTAGAAGTTCTATGGTATTAAAATGAGTATGAATGCGCATAAGTATCAGAAATTATAAGTATGAATTGAATCTACTCATCTTTTTGAATACTCATTGCTGATCTCCGATGTATGCATAGCAGAGACAGAAAACCCTGATTTGATGACTAGCCTCCATTAAAAGCTACAATTTTAAAAGAGTGGACAAAAATGTATAAAACTTAGTCAATACTAAGTCACGATTAGTTCGTTATTGTAAGAATTCCAAAAGGATATGTTTTTTTCAGGTTTCCGGTAAATAGTGGTATAACCAGAAACGGGATTGTGATGCTTCCGATAGATTAGTATCATATTCTGTCTCAATCCGACTTTTGATTGAGTTTCTTTCTATGCATTGAGACGTCACTGATCACTGCAAGGATGTGGGATGGAACCCAGCCGAAGTCGAATCTAGAACACTTCCTTTGTAATTATACATCACTCAGTAGGATGAGGATAAAAACATTAAATAGGGGATTCTTCCATGATTTCATCTCTCTGCTGGGTGCCGAAATTCTCCTGAAGTTTAAAATAGGAAAAGGGATGTTATTTAATATTCGCAATCAATTCTCTTTTAGTTTTCAAGATTTTTTTCGTCTTTATACTTCCTCCTTACTCTCCAGAACGAAAAATGTATCCATTAAACTCCGAGTGAAATTGTGCTATCGTCACAAAAAAACGTTTAAAACGTTTTAAAAACGTTTAAAATATGAGCTCGTAGATTGCAAATAAAATAAAAATAAATTTGATGTTTAGTTTTAATTAAAATTCTTTATTATTCGCACAAATTCTGTGTGCCAGTGTTCACAACTTGATGTAACAACAACAATTGCTTTGTTTGTTTATTCCTCTGTTTACACCGTTTGCATAAACATATACATAACAATTAC
Source organism: Sarcophaga rosellei (assembly GCA_930367235.1). Classification (NCBI taxonomy): domain Eukaryota; kingdom Metazoa; phylum Arthropoda; class Insecta; order Diptera; family Sarcophagidae; genus Sarcophaga; species Sarcophaga rosellei. Next base: position 25,050,758 of record OV884020.1, on the reverse strand, counting down.
TAGACAATTGTTCGACAGATCTTTATAACGGAGATCTTCACACCATGATTATTCTCTCCAAACACCATGCGACTTCACACAAGTCTTACTGAATTTTTACTGATTCCGTTGCCTGCTTTTTCTTGCCTTTTATATGCCAATGTAAACAGTCTGATGAATGATCTTGAAGTCGAATGATCGTGGCTTCGCCTTCTCGAGATGTCTTTAAATGTAATGCTTCATTATTGTTGTTTGTGTATTTTTGTTTGCATTTATTCTTGCAGTGTTTGTTGTTTCACTTTTATTTACTTGTTTATCCTTTTTTTATATTGGTTTTTGTTGGTATATTATTGTTTACTTATTTATCATGTTACCAAGTTCATTGTTTTGTTTTTGTGGCTTTTGTTTATAATTTAATAAATTTCAATTTTCGTAACAATGGAATACTACTACTATTAGTAGTTGAAGAACGTTTGTTGACGTTTAATTTATACGATTGTTGGAATTCAATTATCAAAGCGGGTCGAATAATAAAGCCAAGACTTACCATAAACATAATTGATTTGTCTATCTGCATGAAAATGACCCACATATGCAAATGTAAAATATCCAGCACCTGTACCAGCATTGTAGAGTTGTAATATTCAGCACCTTGCATTCTGGCTGCAGTCTATTACAGTGTCCAACAGTGTTAAACATACTTCCAAACAAATTTTTATGTAGGCTAGGTTTAGACATTGTTTCGAGTGGCCTATAGGAGTAGTCAGAAGATTCTATACAATATTAAGTTCAAGTATAGAGAGCCTTCACTGGATTTGTCATTAGACCACTTGTCTACAACTCTAATGAATTCAGATCGCTCTTGTTTCACGTATACACATACATAATTGGTCATTACAGCGCTTCAGTCTGGATTACGATACAGCTTTTCACACCATTTACGCATAGAGATCAGTGAGGCCCGCTATAATACAGTCGGATTTGAATCCTGACTGCAAACCACCTGATGAGTACAGATTGCATAACACTCCAGATTAGGAAATTGGAAACTAAACGTGATTTGACGGATCGGAAATATCACACAAGACATTGATTCAAAGCAAGCCTTCTCATGACACTATCGTAACTTGAAGTCATGCACATCGTAACAATATTGTTACCCAGATGCAGGAGCACTATTCTATACTTATAGAATAATTTTAGATTATGAAATTTTTTGGTAGTTTTGGTAGCATGTTGAGCAACTAGCGTAAGATGTTGAGTAAAATCTGTTTAAACATCAGCCTGTCGACGCTAGGTTATCAATTGGTTATGCATAGGCTAGATCGTTCCTTAGTTCTATAGGAGGTCAGAGGTCGGGCGAAGTTAATTAAGAAATGTAATTTCGCATATTTTTTATCTACTTTTGGTGATACATTTGAACAATTTGCTGTAAACTCAAACCGTATGTATATTGAAATAAGTTAAATGTAAAGCAACAATATTGCGTGCACATCTCTGTCCAACCCTCTTACAACAATGTAAAACTTTAACTATACGACCTACAATCTGAAAACAAAAACTTTTATTCACTTTTATAATATCGTCATTATTTTTAATACAAAATTACTCAACAGGGACTAAAACGAACACAAATATGCACAAAATATACATGAAAAAACGGGGGAACAAAATTAAATGAGTCGGTGGTCGTCTATTGTTCGTTTATTTCGGAACATTATTTTTTATTTGTTTTAAGATTTGTAAATGTTAGTGGTTAAAACATCAGTAATAAAGAAGTATTTAATTATACTTCAGTGTATTGTATTATTTCGTTTGGCTTTAATTATCACAGATGATACGAGGCAAAAAAAAAAAACGCAACATATACCCGCTTATCAAATCAAATTTCAGTACTTAAGAACAATAAAAAGTATCTTTGCTTTCATGACTTACCACAAATGGAAATAAAAAAAAAGAAAATTTAAGTTTATAGACGCCGTCATCTTGACATTATTGACAATGAAAAATGTGAAAAATAAGTTTGTAGTATCAAAAATGTTTGCCCATATTAACCTTTCTCTTTTCATATGCATAACCGATACATTATTTTGGAGGAATTTTGCATCTTGTTGGTACGATGTTCAAGATTGTGGGAAACTTCGGAGATATTTAATTTTTTTTGGCTGGTTTCCATTTGGACCTTATGAAGATTTTAGGTACCTACTTTCGAAGTAGTAGGCTTTTTCATTTGCCTTCCGTCGTGACCGTTGTTTGTATCAGCGCACAGCCTGGCACAGTAGTGTAAAACTGCTATGTTTTGATACACATGATACTAGCACAGCAGAAGCTTAGATTCAGGAAGAGACAGAGTCAAACCAACTTACTATGAGTACAGATATCGATGTATTTAAATATAATTATGGATAGACTAGCTCACTGGACCAACGGACAATCTGATTTAAGACAGAGTTTGGTGTCAATATGTCACCCACTCTAGAAAAAAAGAAAACGCGTCAATAGACACCATATATCCTGTAGATATAGGTGGGACTGCTGTATCACACCCATCGGCTCTGATCTAATCGTTTTTGCACTTAAGCCCTCGCATAGTGACATTCCATTTGCTAACGGAGATCATAGTTTAATTTGGTCAAATATGTTCTGAAAGTAAAGCAATAATCCTCAACAGAATTCTTCTATATGGATCTATCTTGCGCCAGAGTTCTATCTCAGGCAGATATTGCAGTTTCAATATAACCTGAAATTCTAACAGCTTTCTTCAGATGTAGGTTTTCTCTGTCTGCGTATACTTAGAGGGTTGTTGTTCGTCTCGCTCATTTTTCTGTTCTTTGTTTTGAAGCCTCTCTGTTCGGTCACTCAGCCGCAAGCGACATATTGTAATTCTTTTACTTTTTTCTTTATATTGAAGTAGATTTTGAATTGAAGAGAAAAAATTGCATTTAAATTTACGTTGGACTTGTAGGGATTACATTGCTACTCGTAGAGATTTAAATGAGCAATATTTGACCAGATAATATAAGTTGATATGCTCCGCTTCTTCAAACACTATGAATATCTGTTAACATCAATGAATCTGGAAGCCTTTTAAATGGCAGACATTTTCGCCAAAGTATTGTTATTAACCAGGGACCGAGCCTTAAAAAAATTTTGTAATTCTAGCTTATGTATGAATTTTGATGCAATTTGTAGTAGATAGAATTGTCACGGTTATTGATGGATTTTGTTAAAAAATTGTAATATTTTTTATTTATTTTAGTTCATTTTAATAAAACTATTTCATATCATTACACTTTCATGAAACTTAGGCCAGAAAACAAATTTAAAAACACTTCATGTCAGCTAGGTTATATTTTTTCTAAATGGTTTTAATTGGACATCTAGCACCCTTGCTTTATGGCGATTTATAAGTTTCCAACTGTTTAGATGGCTGAAACCTCATGGTACAAACCATTGTTATAGTTCATTCGAAATATTTGCCGTCAATGTTATGTGAGTTAATAAGTTTCCCCTTGCAATAGAATATCGATCAATATCGGTGGACCAAGAAATTTATAACGACCCTAAAATTCAATTAATTATTCATCTACAGCGACAAAATTATTGGGTTTATTAAAAGCTGAAAGACTAATTTTTGAAAGGGCTAAATTGGTGTAAATTTATCGTCATTTCTGAGTAGCAAATTATCAAAGCGAATGATTCTGTTAACGTACGTAGTTATCGAAATATTATCCTTCTGTAATATCTATGAAAGAGAGCACAGGACAGCACACTTTTTTCTAATATTTGGCTGTCACGTGAGATAAATATGAAAAGAGAAGAAACAGCTTCTATCAATCTGCATGAAAATTGGTAATATTTTCTCTTCCCAAGCTACTAAAGGCATACGGTTCTCTGTTCCAAAGAGTACCATCATATGCGATAAACATCGTTTTGTTGCTGCCAATACTTTCATCAGTTCATGAGAGTAGCTACACACATAAATGCTCATTGCAACCTTTCGTTGGAAATTGGGAATGTCTGACCTGATGTTAGAACCTTGGTCTGACGTCTAATATGCTAACACGCTACATACTAGACTACGACTAGTTCAATCTATATCATACATACATACATAATTGGCCATTACAGCTCTTCAGTCAGGATTACGGCCTAGCTTCTCACACCACTCATGTTGTGTGCCTTAATTTTATACTTGAGTGGCGGGACCTACAGTTTAACGTCGACTCCGAACGACAGATTTTGAGAAATATTTTCATGGCACGTTTATTTCTTCTCAGAGTTTTTGCCAGAAATCTGCTGAGAGGAAGTCGCCGAAGAAATATTTTTTTTCATATTTCGTTTTGATGTCTGGCCTGGGGCTCGAACCCGGGCTGTACGTGTAATAAGCGAACACACTACCTACTAGACTACAGCGACTGCATTATCACTCTTAACTTTAACTTTCAAATAACATAAATAATGTATTATTTACGACAAAATTTCACAAAATCTTTGAAAACTGACAAATATTTCAAATCTTTGAAAAATATTTCAAACACAAACACAAAAATCTCTAGGAAAGACGTATAAATCAAAAAGAATACATACATAAGGCAGAATTATTAAGTTTTTGAATTACATAGCATACATAACAATACGAAAATATTAGGCATCTAACTTTTTCTGAATGAAAGTTATATCGTCTCAAAAATTGAGACGATCATTTTTGATACAAAGCTCGATCTACGGTTAATTGAAATCAAACAACTAAGTCGTTAGCAGCCTAGTCGACCTACACAGTGAATATATACCGTATCAAATGCGCAAAGAGTATGAATGTTAAACAACAAGGATTAATTATGGGCCTTAAATTGGATAAGAAGTAGTCTTAACTTAATACAGGTCTTAACCTTAATTTAGCATAAAATTTGTACGTAACAGCCTTAATATGACAGCATATTCATATTGCTCATATGAACGAGAGGAATATGTTTTGAAAATACGAATTACAAGCAGAATTAAAAAAAAATTTTGTTAAAAAGGTAAACTTATGATATTAATTTGAATTTTAATAAAAATGCATTCAGATTTTTAAATATTTAATAAACAATAAATTTTATTTCCAAAATTTATTTTTCATATTTGCAATGCCAAAGGAAGAGAATATAATTTCAAATGGAATAGAAAAAAACGAAACGAAAAAAATAGAAAGAAAAAGAAAAAAACGTCAGAGAAAATAATAGCATTTTCAGTTAAAATATGAATGGAATTTTCCATTTCCTGTACGGAAACCATGCAATAAACAACTACAAGGCAAAACAGAAAAAAATTTTATATTTTTATACAATAATAACGTAAAAGTTGCAACCCTCTTTTATGCGCCTTCTGCCTCCTGCCTCTTTTGCTTCACCAATTCACCAAAAAGGTAAGGTAAAATGCCATATAAAGCAGCATAAACAACAACAACGGAGCACAAAACACAAATGATTGTAGCTTTGAAAACAATATCGGATTTATTCATACCTTATTTGGTATTTCAATTTCGAATCAATTTAAGGAAGAAAAAAAAAATAAATAAACATACAAATACACACACCATTATAGATATAAGTACACAAACACATCTAAACACTTATGGGATAATATACCAAAATAAAAAAGGAAAAATAAAAATTAGAAAGCTTGTTGCTAGGCAAACAAATTCGTTTATTTTAGATTGAGAGGGCAAAAAATAAAATACCCTTCACCACAAAGGACCAAAATCAACCCCCAATTCTTTACTTTAAGCATTACTGCTCTTTCTGATTACCTTTGTAAGTTTCATTATTTTCCTTTTTTGCATTTTTTTGTGTGTTCAAATACCATACCGAATGCATATTACAAAGTACGGAGTATTGTAGTGCCCTACACTTATGGCTCTCTCTACGCCATAAAATTAGTAAAAATAATGCAGATATAAAAACTTCTTTATGTAAGTGCAGTAAAATGATTTCATTTACAAAATTCTTATGAAATTCAGAAATTCGAATCTTATGAGTTACTGACTGATCCTTAGACGAAATTTTGGTTCCGATCGAAATGTTTGTGGTACGACAATCAAAAACTGTAGAGCTTCCCAAATTAGATTTAATTTTTCAATAGTTTTTTATTAATTTCATTGTTTTTGTAGCATAATACACACAGTCGAAAATTGTATAGAAATCAGCAATCAGCAATGAGTATTCAAAAAGATGAGTAAGATCACGTCTGGCTTTACTGAGCCATAAATACGGCAATTTTGCTTATTAACGTACCCATCTATATTATTGTACCAATTCCTTCCATTTTAGGAAAGAATTTTTATGATTTCTATCAAAGATCAGCAATGAATCGTTTTTTCGCTACTCATAAGCACTCATGAAATTTTGAATATAAGTGAGTCAACGATACTGAAATTTAACTATGTATTCTGATCCATGCATACTCACTACAACGTTGATTTATAAGCACTGGTTGCAATGAGTATGCGTACAACGTTGACATCAAACTCATACCGTTCTAAATATGTTTGATTCATAAGCCTGCTCAGTTAGATTCATAACTTTAGAAAAATACTTGTAAATGATTCGAGTGAATTGAATCATTCATCAAAATTTACAGTCTTAGTTGTTGTAGCATTTACAAAAACACAACACAACCTTCTAGTGAGTATTTAAGCGTTCGTATGCGATTCATACTTATTTTGTGTTTCTTGTATATGTGGAGTTATAGAGAGTCGAAATCAATAATATCATACATGTTGTTAGGGAAAATTTTACTCTCTTCTAATTTATTTATTTAAACTATAATTGCGTAAGTAGCTGTTGAAAATTCTAGGAGAATTGATGTAGTGAGTGCATTATAGTAATACTATGCTCAGATATGCACTTCTATTGAGTCAATATTCGGTTAATTGAGTACAATATTTTAAGTATTCAGACATAACAATATACGCAGTTCAGCTACTTATTCAATATTCATTTGACAGTTGGTAAACAAAACAGCTGGTTGTTTCAACAACATTGTTTTTATTTTGTTTTGTTGTTTTTTGTGTGTCGTTGTTGACATTTGAGTTGTCAAACATCAACAAAAAGTGTTCGGTTAATTATAATATGCTCACTAAACACACTTATGACAGTACTGCATTTTAAGTTTTACTCAATATTATAACAATTTGCGTATTTATTGCGCAATAATTAATTGAAACATTAATTGAAATATTGAGCTCAATAATAGCTTTCATTGCGATTTACGCACATAAGGTGCATATCTGAACATCCTGTAAGACAGTTCAACAATAGTTAGTTGCACTGTTAATAAAGATTATTTTTTATTCTCTTGACCTCTTTTCTAAATATTTAATCAAGTATGATCTCATATTAATTTTTAGTTTTTTCAATAAATGTTATTCATTTCATATGACCTTGAAAATGTCCAAATCGTAGGAAGAGGATTAAGTGTAACTTAATATATGTATGTAGGTATGTATATGAATTGCAAACATAGTAGGAATGAAGACTGTCAACACGGTTGCAACCACCATCACTGTGTTACTTGTCAATTTTGCAGCAGGAATAAAAAAGAAAAAATTGCGTAAATCTTTGTCTTCTTTGAAGGTTTGTGTGTATAAGAGTTCATCTTATTTTTTTTTTTTTTTGGTGTTTGCAACCCTCATCCTGAAACAATTGACTTTGTTGCATGGCGATAATCGTGTGGAGTTGGTTCTGTATCTATGTGTTTATACACATATATAAGTACGTAAGTACGCTTGATATGATTGACGTATACCCAGGTTGATAAAAATTCTTCTTACATTTCTTTTATGTGCGATACTTCAAAAAAAAATTTTTTATTACGTTTTGGGTGTTTTTATTTTCACTCTCTGCGTTAGAATACCAAATACGTACGTACATATGAATGTATATCTTTGGCATGATCTTTAGCAGTATCTTAATAATCTTTTTTATGTACGCTTTTTATTGCGTGTCTATTAAACAGTTGTGTTGCAAGCGTTTGCTTGCTGTTAAGCAACCCTCCTCTTTTTGACCGTGTATTTATTTTGTATTGTGTATTTTGATGTGATTCTGACATTTAATATTCAATTTTGCTTAAATATCCTTACAGCAGCAGAGTGTTCATGATGATGCCTTTGGTTTTTTATTTTATTACCTTTTTTTCTTTCGTTTTGTTAGCCAGTCATTTCAGCTGACAGCTTGCTTTTGTTTGTGTTGTTTCATACCAATTTCCCTTCACATCAAATATAATTATGATTATTGCATAAAACATGTACGAAAATATTTTTAGGTACAGAACAGATTGCGTAAATTAAAGCATGCCAGTCGTTCGTTTAAAGTTTCTTTTCAATTTTTGCTTTCCTTTACTTTAGTTTCTGCTTCATTAAAACTACAATGATAATGAGAAATGGAACACAAAACAAAAGGTTTCATATGTCCCTCTTTCTGGGAATTCATATCGAATGCATTCATCCCTACATTTCAATACAATTACCATAATTTTTGAGCGCATCGTACTTTGTATGCATTTCACAGAGCATAAGCTGTTGGTGCCTTTGTGTTGTAGTGACAATGGCAGTTGAAAGGTCCCTCTTTGCCCATTTGAGTTAGTTGAGCGACTACCCTTTAAATCTCAAATTACAACCACTTAACGCTTATACGTACGTGTCTGACGTGCGCCGTTTGCTTTTGCCATTTCTAAATTCCCCTCCACTATTGATTATGCCTCATGGAAAATTCCTTTTAGAAATCAAAAATATATGTATGTTTTCTCTTCTGTAGTTGTTCATCTTGGTTTCAACATTTTCATATGTTACGGACAAACTCATTGCCGACAGGATTACAAATTTAACTTTTTACGATGTTAGAGTTACTCCCAAAACGCCCAATCAGAATACAGGGTATTTAATGAAACTACTAAACATTGTGTAGATACGTATTTAGGGCTCCCATAAAAAAATAGAAATAAATAATCCACAAGGTGGAGTACTTTCCCCCCTTTTACGGAATCTTGTGATGAACGAACTACTAGTGATGTTGGAGCATGTTGCCTATGCCGCTGGCGTGGTTCTTACAATATCCGACAGATTTGTGGACACTGTTAGAGATAGGATGCAACTGGCTTAGAAGAAGGTTAGCATCTAGTCGCGGTTTGGGAGTCAATTTTAGCAAAACTGAGGTGGTACTCCTTACCAGGAGCTATATGTCACCGCCGAATCGTCCACTAAGAATGCATGGAACTAGTACTCAAGGATGAGGCGAATTTTCTAGGACTGCTTCTACATAGAAAACTGACTTGGAAGTAGAACATAAATAATATACTAAAGAAGGCCTCCATTGCACTCTACACCTCATTAAGGTGTTGAGGAAAAATGGGGCTTGTTACCTAGGGTCCCTCACTGAATTTATACAGCGGTGGTCAGACCTATCTTGACCTATGGATGCCTAATGTGGTGGGAATCCCTTGGTAAGGCTACAAACATGAATCTAATAGGGCAGCTGCAACGATCCACCTGCGTGATAATTAGTGGTGCATTGCGCACTACTCCTACGGTGGCACTGGAGATAATTTTGGGCTTCCCACCGCTTGATCTATATTGTAGATGCGTGGAGGCAGGGATTGGCAGACATCTCTGGGCGACTGGCCAATGGCGTAGATCAGACAATGGTCACTCGAGTATTTTGGAGAAATTTGAGGCTGTCGGGGACATTGATAATATAATACCGCGATATGACTTCTCGATGAAATTCATGTCGACCATTCTGGATGATTCAAATTCAAAATTCCAGAAAATTCTTTGGAAGAGCTCATAGCTTTCCATTTAAAATAAGCTTTTAATTAGAAAGCTAAAACCAGCCTGTAGTCATATGATATGGAATGAAGCTGTTGCTTTGCGATATCCAATGGCAAATTATTCAACGTCAAAGGACCGGTGAAGACTGAAGAGGAATTCGCGGATGAAACATTTTTTTTACATTTCGCCATGTTCGCGATGTCTGGGCAGGGCATTGACCACTGTCTCACATCTAATAATCAAACATACTACCTACTAGACTATCGCGTTTACGTATTTACTTACGTATAGTGGCAACAAAAGTTATAAAATATTGTTACGAAATTGGAAACGGTGTACATCGTTTAACATTAAAACGATAAACAAGAGCTACACAAACAAATACAATGAACTTGTTACAGGTAAACCAACAACATCAGTATGAAAGAAAAGGGGATAGACAAATAAGCGAACGTAACAACAAGCAATGTGAACGAAATACACAAACAACAATGAAGTCGCGATAGAGTTCTAGAGAAACCGAAACCCCGAACGTTAAAGTTCAAGAACGTTCTTCGGACTAATTACGTGGCAAGACAAAGAAGGCAACGAGTAGTAATAAGAATTCAGTCAGTCTTGTGTGAAAACGCGTTGCTTGTGAAGAAAACAGTCGTGGTTTGAAGATCGCAGTTGATAAGATCTGCGTTGTAAACAAAGAAGAATAGCGAACAAGCAATTATTGTTGTATTCGTCGAGTTGGAAATAGTGGCACACAAAAGTAGTGAGAACAATAAATAGTTTAATTGAAACTAAACACATATTTGTTTTTACTTCGTTGGTAATCAACGAACTCATATTTTAAACGTTCTTAAAGAGGTAAATTCGTATGTATTTATATATTTATAGTATTTGTACTGAAATGGGTCGTCTTTGAGAAAACAGTTTAAGAAAAACTCCTTTATTTAACTGGATTTTCGACATCATGTAAGGCACCCTGTTTTATTTTCTATCACACACACAGTTTAAAACTTTTTCATTATGACTCTATGGTTCAATGGTCGTTCCTTATATGGCGCATACATATACACATCCTACACACACAAACATACATATATAATTGTTCATGTATAAATTTATATATTTTTTTGTATTTTCCACAAATTTCCCTAACTTTCCCTTTTTCTCTTTGCTTAGTCCGTCTGTCCGCCCGTCCGTCCGTCCATCTGTTATAGTTTCAAATATTTCAATTGGAATATAATTTCATATAATTACTGTTTATTGAGGAAACATGAATTGCATTCGTAAATAAAGCAAATTTGCTTCATTCAGTTTCATGAGCGTGCTTATTCTGTTCATTCTGTTCTCTTCTTCTTCGAATGGGGTGAAATCTATACCAATCCACTTACACTTATGAGTGTATGTAAGAAGTTTATTATTATTTATGCAGTCAAGGAAAGGAGGGTATTTTATACATATTTTCAATTCATTACATTACAGTTGGCTACCATAACTAGTTAATGGACTCAGAAAAATTAAAAATTCTAACCTTTGAACTTTCAATAATTTGAAAAACAATATGCTGCTACACGCAGATGTCTTTATGCCTATGAATTGAAAATAAATAGAAGAAAAAAACCGTATCTGGTGACTGGGTCATCATAAGATAAGTGTACTCAATTGATTTTTTTAATTTAAAAAAAAAAATAAAAAAAAAGGAAATTTAAAAAGCAGAACAAGAAAAACTTTAAAACAATTTTAATGAGTTTACAAAAGTTTTCACATAATCCCCTGGAAAAGTTATTTCTTTCTTCCCTTTTGAGATTAGGAAATATCCATTAGCAACACTTAAGAAATCTTTTCAACCGTGACATCTTTTTGAGTTTAAGCGGAAGTTTCTTGTTTTTTTTAACAAATTAAACGCTGAATGTAGTATTCAGCCTAATTTTAAAACTTGTCAGGCGTTCTACTCAATTAACCTTGAAGTAATGGAAATCTCAATTTTCGTCTTGTTCAATTTCCTTCAAATTTTTGTTTGAAAGATTGTGTTAAAATTTTGAAGATTTAATTAATTTCTTACATCCAAATTTATCACAATTCTGAAGCTTTTGATAATTTTTTTGGGGAGTTAGACATAAAAAGATGCATTGATAACATACAGAATGTATGTTATAAAGCTAGATTCTCAATTAAAGCGAACAAGATTAAAATTTGGGTTGTTCTGAAAGTAATTTGGTTTTTTTTATATTTTTTTTTGTAGACACAAAAGACTGTTTTCCTATAATATCAATCAAATTGTCATAAACTGTTGAATTTGATAAATTTAACCTCAATCCGATATCATGTGCTATTATTCGCTGGTACATACATACATACATACATAATTGGCCATTACAACCCTTCGTCAGGATTACGGCCTAGCTTCTCAACAATTCGCTGGTATGCATCAACTAATGCCTTTATCGCGTCTTTATCAGCTTCAACCGGCCTTCCCGAACGTGGAGAATCTTCGGCATTAAAATTACCCGATCGAAATTTAGCGAACCAGTTCTGACACTGGCGTACTGCCAACGCACCTTCTCCATACACATCGGCCAATTTCTTTCTGGCTTGAACAGCATTTTTACCCTTTCTGTAGTAAAACAGTAAGATATACCGTAAATGCTGCTTATCGCTCTTCACATTTAAACGGGCACCAACTAAAAACTACTGCGTAGAATCAATTGGATTTTTCACACACAAGCCTTGCTATATAAGTTGTCAAAGCATATAAAAATTATACGGCTTAAGTGTGAAGTTGGGTGCGAAAAAATACAACCAAATCCTGTGTCGGGAAAAAAGGAAAATATTTTCTGAACAACCTAATATAATTCTCAGGTTCCTTTAGCAAATGCATGTATCAAAAATGAAAATAGAAATCTATGCAAACCATTTTTTCATGCGTAAATAATTTAGAATCAAAGTCCATTTGGGCAAATTACATACATAATTGGCCGTTACAACCCTTCAGTCAGGATTACGGCCTAGCTAGGCGCCGTAGTCTAGTAGGTAGTGTGTTCGCTTATTAGACGGAAAGCCCGGGTTCGAGTCCCAGGCCAGACATCAATTCGAAATATAAAAAAAAATATTTCTTCGGCGACTACCCCTCAGCAGATTTCTGGCTAAAACTCTGAGAGTAAATAAACCTGCCATGAAAAATATTCTCAAAATCTTTCGTTTGGGCAAATTAAGCGTACACAATTCATTACAGCATTTCACCAACTTTACCTCTGATATCTTGAAAACCTCATCGATTGCAAGTCGTATGTTTCTACTTCTGTTAAGTGTTAATTAAAAAATATATCTAATCAACTTGAGTAAAGAATACTGGTCAACAGCGTTCACAAATAAAAGTGGACCAATGACGCCGCTAGATTATAATCACACAAAACAGTGACTATTTTGTGGTGCATTGCATTGATGACCTTTCCTTATGTATAAAATTAACACACACAAACTAAGAGCATTTAAGAAGCTAGGTCATAATCTTGACTGTAGTGTAATGACCAATTATGTAAATCATTCTGAACATTTTTTTCAAATTCTTACTTGTCCAGAAGTAAACATTTTTAAAAGGACAAACTTGCTGTCAGCACCATGCTAATTAATAAGGTTCATGAATTGTAGGGGTCATCTTATGTGATATTGTGGTTTTGCAATTGATACATAGTTTAACGTAAGGAACAAAAATATATACAGGAAAAATAATAAAATTTTCATGTTTAAAAACATTTCACGATACACTGTAATAAATTTTAATAAACAAATCAATAAAGTGAACTTAATATATGTATATATATATGTGAAAACTTTAAAAAAAAAATTATTTGTCGCCAAAACTCCCTTTCATTGTAGTTCGAAACTATAACATAATTGGTCATTACAACCCTTCAGTCAGGATTACTACCTAGGTTCTCATACCACGTATGTTGTATGTGATAAATTTATACATGAGTGACGGGAACAACAGTTTAAAGTCGACTCCGAACTACAGATTTCTGAGGAACTTGTCATGACAAAACTATAAACAGCTTAAATATTTTAATTAGGTTTCCTTAAACAGTTATAAGATTTTTTTTATTTTTATTAAGAATTTTAAATAATTTTGATAAAAAAAAAACTGTTTGCTGTTTGATCAAAAGATACAAGAGTTTGTTTGAGTGGTCGAAATCAAATTGTTCATTCTTCAATTAAAGTGAAGTGCTAAATTCTAAGCGGTAAGTAAAAATAAAAAAAGTTTTGTTGATTTAAAAGATATTTTTAACTTCAATGAACAAAAAGATCTGACCGAACACGAACATTCAATGTGGTTCAACATAAGAAAGAAAAGTGGAAGTGAATGTGCTTTATTAATTTTAAATATTAAATAAGAACTTCACCTGTATGCACTGGGTCATTGTAGTAGTAGAAATCTAATTTATGATTTATTCAAAGCTCTTCTTGCATTTTATATTACATACATAATTGGTCATTACAACCCTTCAGTCAGTGTTAGGACCTAACATCTCACTGTTGTGTTTGTTAATTTTTTACATGAGTGGCGGTACTTACAGTTTAAATTCGACTCCGAACGAAAGATTTTTTGAGAAATTTTATTTACTCTTACGCCATAGAAATATTTTTTCATATTTTTGTTTTGATGTCTGACCTGGGACCGTGGCCTTACGTCTAATAAGCCAACACACTACTTACTAGACTACACGAACTACTCCTTTTATATTTGATTTTCTTTTAAAAGTTTTAAAATACTACATTCATCTTCTTATATATAAAAATGAATGTGTGTTTGATTGTATGTTTGTATGTTTGTATGTTTGAAGTTTATAGACGATTAAACGGCTGAACCGATTTTCTTGAAATTTTCACAGTATCTTCCTGTATGTCTGGAAGGAGTTATAGGCTACTTTTTATGTTGATATTCCAAATGAGCGAGAGGCCATGCCCACGTATGCTACATACTACATACTTAATATTTAATTGCATTTGAAATATATTACTCATACGCATAGTAGTTACCCCTACAAGTATGCTATCTGTGATTCTTTATGTATAAAACCAAAGAAAATAAAGTGTAAAGAACGACGCGGGGGGAAAGATAGAAGGGAAAGAAAAAAATTTTGTAACCAACATTTGTGAAAAAATTCACCAAATAAGAAAAAATATAACCAAAATTAAATTCGTAGACTTTTGTTTTATTTATTTTTTTTTCAAGTTTAAATTATCTATATATATAAAAATGAATGTACTTTATGGAATCGTAAACTATGCATTTAATCTTTAGCAAAGTTGTTGCGCATGAGCCGACGAAGGTTTCTAAGTTGGTATAACCAATTTCCGACAGGTGGCGCCACTGAAAATTCTTTGAAATTAATTAAATCGTAAACTGTGCATTTGATCCTGTGTTGAAAAGAAAAGAAAAGAGCATTACTAGCCTCAGAATCAGCATTGAGACTGAAAAATCTTCTAGTACATGCCGCACAGATCCGTTCGCATGAATCACTTGAACAATGAATCACTTGATCGAATGCGTACTACTCAGGCCCGTTCGTCTGAATCATCTGGACAACGGGAAACAAAATCAATAAAAGGATTCAAACTTAATTGGATATTTGTCTAATGTCTTTCCTTCAAATTTATTTTAGTTTGTAGTGCAGCAAAGCGCGCAGGGTACAGCTAGTTCTTCAATAAAATGCAACGCCAACAACTGAAGAAGTACCCCATACCATTACGAGATCTTCACCATTTTTGATAGTTTCATCTCCTAATGAGGTTTTCTTCAAATATTTCCAACTAGAAATATTATATTTGCCTTCGTCTGTGAACAGGACAACCTGGTAGATTTCTATACACCCAAACAATTTCAGATATTATGACATCTCAGCTGGATTCACGATTTCAATGAAAGTTTTCGGTAAGAGAGCTCCGCGTTCGTAAACAATTTCGTAGAATTGTTTAAAGTTGGTTAATCGCGATGTCTGCGAGTTTTTGTGCTCTTTTATCCCCGTTTACAAAATGTAAGCCCGAGGCCGAGGTTGCATGATGATCGTCTTTGGGAAATATACACTGTAATGACTTCTCATCGATTTCTTGAAATTTCGCATAAAAGCCTATTTAGCAAAGTGAATTTATATCACATAAAAACGTGCATTTATAGATTTAGGAATATTTAGTTTAATATAGACCAAAGATTAGAAATGAAATGAAATGAATATAGGTGAGTGAATCAACAATATTGAAATTTAACTATGTACTATTATTCATTCGTACTCACTACAACGTTAATTTATAAGTACAGGTTGCAATGAGGGTGCGTACAACGTTGACATCAAGCTCATACCATTCGAAATATGTTTGATTCATAAGTCTACTCATTTAGATTCATAACTTTAGAAAAATACTTATAATACTCATAAATGATTCGAGTCACTCGAATCATTCATCAAAATTTACAGTCGTAGTTGTTGTTGCATTTACAAAATAGCAGAAAGCAAAGCAAACACACAACCTTCTAGTGAGTATTGTAGTGCTCGTAGGCGAATCATACTTATTTTGTGATTCTTGTAAATGTTGAGTAAAGTAGAGTCGAAAGCAAGAACATTATGCGTATTCTTAAGTATGAGTACGATGAGTAATTCAAACTTTGAACATGTGTAGTATGAGTATGATATTAGAATAAGTATGAATGAGTATCAGAATTTATGAGTATGATTCGATTCTACTCATATTTTTGAATACTCATTGTTGATCTCTGCTACATATGTATACATTCACTTTACTATCATACTGGAGGATTGTTCTAAAAGTTCAATGATCAAGAGATCCTATGTGCATTTTAGAATTGTGGAAATGTTAGAAATGATTGAAAGGTATCGAAAATATCACAAGTAAGGCAATAATAACAGAAATTCAGAAAGAAAATATAAATTTTAATATTTTAAATAATTTAATCTCTTGGAATATGGACCACTTAATGGCTGAATTGAATAGTAATTTTGAATGGATAGTATTTTTGGAGGCATAGATACAGAAATTTATACACAACGCATAACTGTTTTGTTGCTGCATTAGTGTAGCTACCTATTGAAACTATGAAAGACATATGCATTCATAAATGGTCATTACAACCCTTCAGTTATGATTACGGTCTAGCATGTCACACCTCTTATATTGTGGCAACAGACCTCTTGAGAAACTTTTCGTGGCAATTTTATTTACTCTCAGAGTTTTTGTCAGAAATCTGCTGAGAGGAAGTCGCCGAAGAAATATTTTTTCATATTTCGTATTGATGGTGATGTCTGACCGGGGGTTTGAAATGAAGCGTCATGTCTGATAAGCCAACACTCTACTTACTAGATTACGGCAACTTCAATGAAAGATAGTTAGCTTGAAATAGCGTTTATTTTTCGCTTTAGCAACTAAAAAGAGTTTGAATTGAATTAGAAGCACAATAACATTTTTCTTTCTTAATTTATCGTTCTAATAAAAGACAATTGCTGTTTAACGTGCAACATATAATAGAAATAATAGAAAAATATCGTATATTTGGCGTCATTTACAGTCAAGTCATTTTTCTCATCAGTGACATATATTGCTCATCTCATTGTCATCAACATTATCACAATTGTAGACATGCTGATGATCAACTTCCTTATGGTGGCAAAATGAGTCAAAACAAACTGTATTCTTAAGCCATTTTTGTGTGTCGCACTTACGCTTTCCTTCGTTATTGTTGCCGATGTCGTTGTAACTGTTTTGTCTTTGCCATCATCATCATCATCATCATAGTTAGTTTCCCTCCCCTTCCTTTATTATATTTTTCTTAGAAGATGATTATGCATCGTATTTAGGATACCTTCAGCGCAAACAACCCTTATTTGTTGTCTTATTATGCCGTACTCAGTTTTTTCTATTACAATGCGACTGTTGTTCCTTATCGGTTTCATTGGCAATTCAAATCTAACCCTGCAATGAATATTTACATCCACATCGCTTACATACAATATTAAATAAATTGTAAATATTTCTTTCTTTCTATTCTATTAAGACACTTTCACTTAAATGTGAATCGCATTAATATTCTAGACATTTTCCTCGTGGAAAGTATTTCGTCGTTTGCATGTATTTCCTTATTAACACTGGATAAAGTTCAGCATGTATGTCGCAATAAGTTGTCTTATTATTTTCCTTACCACCACTATTCAGTGAAACTTTGTAAATTAATTTGCGTCGTGGGATTTTCTACCAGAAAAAGCATTTAAGAATACAAGGAAAATATGTATGTGATGAGATATTTTTAAGTAACAATCTGAGGCAAGTAAAGTTCTAAAGTCAGTTCTTATTTCAAATATAATGTTCAACTTATGCAAACCAAACCAGTTACATACAATCAGTATCATGGAGAATGCAGCTTGTGTTTGACAGTTTTATCGTGTTTACAATTAGTTTCGAATATCGCATATTTTACCGGATTTTAAGTCTGTGTCGTAAACACATCCATTTGTAATTGATTAGCACTATCCGCATGTGGAATTCTTTTCCTGCAGAAATTTTTCCTGCCACTTACAATAAAAACAAACTCAAATCTTATTTACTTACTTAACTGGCCATTAACAACCGGATTAACGGATTTCGGCCTGACTGAATACATCCTTCGATGCGCCTTTTCTTCTTGGGCGCTTACGCCAGTTTTCACACCAATCGATAACAGGGTTCCTCGATCTGGTCCTTTCGTCGACTTCCGCAAATCCCCGCACCAAATACCTCTCTCGCCAGAGCATACTCCTCCATGAGAACAACATATCCGTAGCGCAGCCGCTGGTTGTTAATACGCTGAACAACGTCTATGTCATTCCTTCTTTCTATAGTTCTCTACAATGGCTCGCGTAGCGGCGGACTGCAACGCTTTCTTGTATGCGGCGTTTTTCGCTGCAACTGCCTCGTGACACTTTTCATCGTACCATTGATTTCTTTGGGGTGGGCATTCGAAACCATGGACTGTTTCCGCAGCAGTGCGCAAGGAGTGGAGAAGTTGGCTCACAATCCACCAATGTCACTGAGATTAGAAGGGGAATATCCATTAATTCTACTTCCTCTCACCTTTTTCTATGTAAATTTCGAAAAAAATTATAACGCTGTCAATTCTGATATGAATGGAGCAATGTTAGCTGTACAATTCACGAGCTTATTAAAATCCATGTCTATGTCTATATCGAAACAAATGTTTCTAAATCTATTAGCGCACGTTTTGCTAATAAAGGTTATGTATTAAATAATATAATGTGAAAAAAATTCACTTTGATAAATAGGATTTTATGCGCTATTTCGAGAAATCGATGAATAATTATTCCAGCGTACAATTCAGAGATCAGCAAAAAGGTGAATAGAATTGAATAATGCTCATAATTTCTGATACTTATACGCATTCATACTTATTTTAATATCATGGAAGCTCTACTCATATTCAAAGTTAGAAGTACTCATCATTTTCATACTTAACAACACGTATGATGTTGTTGATTCGCGTAGGAACACTAAAATACTTACTAGAAGGTTGTGTGTTTGCTCTGCTTGCTACTCTGTTTCAATAACCAAGACTGTAAATTTTGATGAATGATTCGAATCACTTGAATCATTTATGAGCATTATAAGTATTTTTCTAAAGTTATGAATCCGAATGAGTAGGCTTATGAATCAAACATATTTCGAATGGTATGAGTTTGATGTCAACGTGTGCTCATGCTCATTGCAACCTGTACTTATAAATCAATGTGGTAGTGAGTATGAATGAATCAGAGTACATAGTTAAATTTCAAGATTGTTGACTCACTCATATTCAAAATTTCATGAGTACTTATGAGTAGCGAAAAAACGATTCATTGCTGATCTCTGGTATGAATCAAACATATTTCGAATGTTATGAGTTTGATGTCAACGTTGTACTCATACTCATTGCAACCTGTACTTATAAATCAATGTTGTAGTGAGTACGAATATATCAGAGTAGTTAAATTTCAATACTGTTGGCTCACTCATACTCACACTTTCATGAGTACTTATGAGTAGCGAAAAAACGATTCAAAACTGATCTCTGATGTATACATACATATGTACTAAGATAGAAAAAAATTACAAATTTTTACAGATGAAATGCAAAAGCCGAGTTATTGGAAAACGTTGTAAAGTTGCTTTAAAAAGGATGTACTACTCAGCCTCTGGTTTTTTCCTTTCCTTCTTTTTTTTGTGAAGGAACATTTAACAAATTTATAGCCGGAATGTTAGTTGAACAATTTGTTTGTTTATTGTCGTTATCCTCCTCGTTGTCCTGTCCCTTGCTCTGCCAGCCAACATTACTGTATCCATCCATCTATCAGGCCATTAAGAAGGGCATCTTCTTTTGTATGATAAGTTACGCAATTTAGATGGGTTACTGAGGAAAAGAAAAAGAAAACAAAAACTTAAACTTGAATTATCAATGAATGCGGGTGAATGTGAATGGTAGCAAACAATATCAAACGTAACGATGGTGGTTATTTATGCTTTTAAAACTTAAAGATTTCGTTTAAGGTGGTTCACTTGAACGACTTGGAAGTGAAAGAAATTTTCATATAAAATAGAATCCTGAACCTGGGATACACATTAAATGTATGGTGGTTGTTTTTTTTAGTAGAATCCTTGCAAGCGTTTGTTTAGTTTACTGCTTTTAATGCACAAATAATGGCTCGGATTTGAGAGAAGGGCACTGTGGTGTAAGACAAGCACAATGAAATGAAATCTTTAACGAAAGGAATCAAACAATCGACTGCGCATTCTACAATTGATGTGATTGTATTCATTTCTTAAATACTTCTTTTGACACACAAAACAACAAAAGCCAATACGTAGTAGGCTTTAAAGTGAGTTTTTACGTATTCTTCTCACAATTTATGTAATTCTGCGGGTCATCCTTGGATTTTATGCCGAATTTTGAGATGTAAAAACAAATTTTAAATGCCAACGAATAAGGGGTGGTCCACATGAAAAATTACGCTTTCATAATTAAACTCAAATGCCTTCAAAAAAAAAGGAACAAATTTTAAAGAGCTTTATTGTTGTAGTTAAATATGAACAGCTGGCCCTTGCATTTCTAACGGCAAATTAATATCAAAAATGTTTCTTCGTCACACAGATATTGCTTCTTTAGACAATTTTCTCAAATTGAGTTTATTGCTATTGAGACTTTGATTTCCTTAAGACCTAATCGTTAAGAATTTGCTAATTTTTAATGATATTGTTACGAAAATGAAGAATCTAAAAACCGGCGTTTTGTTTTTACATCGCTTAACATTAAAATTATAAGCAAAAGCTACAAAAACAAAACAGTGCAGTTAACAAACCTGTCTACAAATGATCGTACTGCTTAATATAACAACAAACACCAGCACAAAAATGGTAAAGAAGTAAACACAATTATACCAGCATAAAGAAATGGTAAACAAGTAAACAAAAATATAACAACAAACACTGCAAGAATAAAAGGATGTAAACAACGATGTTTACATTTATAGAGATTTCGAGAAGGCGAAGACACGAACACTCGCCTTCAAGAATATTCATTAGACTGTTTACTTTGCCACGTAAAACGCAAATCAAAGCAGGCGAGTGAATTTGGGAAGTGCAGTCAGTCCTGTGTGAAGACGCGTTTGAAGGGAGTAATCGTGGTTTGAAGATCTCCGTTATAAAGATCTGCCAAATAATTGTCTAGTAATTGTTATTGTTTATGCAAAGGGTATAAACAAAGAAATAACAAAGAAAATCAATTGTTGTTGTTTACATCAAGCTGTGAACAGTGGCATACAGAATTGTACAAATAATAAAGAATTTTAATTAAAACTAAACAACAAATTTATTCTTATTTTATTTTCAATCTACGAGCTCATATATTAAACGTTTTTAAAATGTAAAAACGTAACAATATTATCTTTCATAGGATTTGAAATGAGATTTAGGACGCATGTTCAGAAAATCAAATCGACAGAACATACATAAAAAATGCTAGAAATCAACGAGTTAAATATCAGATGTAGCAAAAACTCCACATTGGGCAGATGTTTTTCAGAAACTGAGTTGCTGACATTATTTAATTGTCCTCAAGTAAAACCTTAAATTTCGACAAATATACGCACATGCACATATTTGCAAGCATAGCGATTAACCAAACATAGACTTGTGATCAGCAGGGTGCTTTCATTTATTTCAATAGAACTGTTTGTTTAAAGAGAGCCTCAATGCGCACATGGTTACTTCAATTTTAATTTTAAATGACAATCCAACCCTTTCCTCAAAATGCAAGCTGGAATACAATCCTTAAATAATTTTTTTTTTTTTGATTTGTGGGTTAAATTTGCGATTTTTTATATCCGCCCTTGACCACCCATAATGTTACATTAGAATTAAAATACCGTGTTCATCAACTCTATAATGCTGATAATGCTCGTATATAGTTCATAAGAACAGAATAAGAAAACACTAGTTTCATGTTTTTATGCCTTTCTACATATATATTTATTTTTGTTTTAGTTTATCGGAAATTGAAGTATAAAACAGGATACAATCAAAACAACAAAAACGAGTTATAGTTACTCCTGTAAAGATGCTTCAGTTTATGAACACCTTCCGGTCAGCTAATTAAGAGGATATAAAATATCTTATGGATGCATACTTTTGTATCATAAAGTGCTATCCATTTCGAGGTTTCAAAAGTATGGGACTGGAATTCGACATCTGTCAAACTAAGTTGTGAAACCAAGTTTTTTCTTTTCAGTTGAAAGTCTGACCCTTCAGTCAGGATTACGGCATAGCTTCCCAACACCACTCATGTTGTGTGCGTTAATTTTATATATGAGTGGCGGGACCTACAGTTTAGCGTCGACTCCGAACGACAGATTTTTTGAGAAACTTTTCATGGCAATTTTTACTCTCAGAGTTTTTGCCAGAAATCTGCTGAGAGGAAGTCGCCGAAGAAATATTTTTTTCATATTTCGTTTTGATGTCTGACCTGGGATTCGAACTCAGGCCTTTCGTCTAATAAGCCAACACACTACCTACTAGACCACTAAACGTTGTGTATCACACAACGAATACGAATTATCAAAACCTACTGCAAAAATGGTGCTTGAACAACAGGAGGTGGACGGCAATATTTCGAACAAAATTTTCTGCAGCGATGAAGCACATTTTACACTCGGTGGGTATGTTTATAAACAAAATTGTCGTATTTGAGGTTCTGAGAATCCTCAAGTAATTGAAGGCCTCTCTTCAATCCAGAAAAAGTCACTGTTTGGTGCGCTCTTTGGTCCGAAGGTGTGATTGGACTTTAATTCTTCGAAAACGACGATGGAACGACTGTCACCGTCAATTCGGACCGTTATGGTCATATAATAACCGACTTTTTTTTGCCTGCTATTGAAGAATACGACTTGGAGAATATGTGGTTTCAACAAGACGGTGCCACATGCCACGCAACTCGAGCGAATATGGCTTTATTGCAAGAGACATTTCCTGGCCGCGTAATTTCTCGTCGTGGCGATATCAACTGGCCACCAAGATCATGCGATTTGACACCATAAGACTTTTTTAGTGGGGCTACGCGAAAGACCGTGTTTATGCAGATAAACCTTCAACTCTTGAGCACTTAAAAACCAACATTCGTCAAGTTATGGCTGAGATACCGCCCAATATGTGTCAAAAAGTGGTCGAAAATTACCTCAAAAGAATCAATGCTTGCAACACTTCGCGTGGAGGTCATTTAAATGATGTAGTGTTTCACACATAATGTCAACGTTCAAACTTTACAATAAAAAAGAAATATCATGAAAAAAATATTTTATATGTGTTTTATTTAAGTTTACTTTTGAAACCACGAAATGGATATCCCTATACTTTTCATATTGCTTTACAGACTCTTAGGAGATAATTAATGAATTTAATAGAGCAGGGCGAATTTCAGATTTTCTATTTTTCTTGTGCAACAACAGATTAAAATGGCGAATTTTACAAAATTGTTATGACCATTTATGGCATATTATTAAATATTGTTACGTTTTTATCCTTTTAAAAACGTTTAAAATATGAGTACGTAGATTGCAAATAAAATAAATTTGTATTTAGCTTCAATTAAAATTCATTATTATTCGCACAAGACTATGTGCCGCTGTTCACAACTTGATGTATACAACAACAATTGCTTTGTTTGTTATTCCTTTGTTTACTCCCTTGACATAAACAGTAACAATTACTAGGAAATTGTCCGACAGAACTTTATAAAAGAGATCTTAAAACCACGATTACTTTCCTTAAACGCACCACATCTACACACAAGACTGACTGAATTTCACTGACTCACTCGCCTGCCTTGCTTTGCCTTTTATATGGCAGAGTAAACATTCCGATGAATGCCTTTGAAGGCGAATGTTCGTAACTTAGCCTTCTCGAGATCTTTTGTTGTATTTTTGTTTATAATTTTAATGTTAAGCGATGTAAAAGCACAGCAAAAGAGTCTTGATTACTCATTTTCCTTACAATATGCTAATAATAAAGCTTCATTTCTACTATTGCACGCACTTGTTTATGTGCATAAGTATATAAACATTTGGAGAATGTTTCTGAGTGATGCTAGAAAAGCGTAAAAATTAGAAAAATTTTAGTTTTCGTAAACTTTTATTAAAGATGCCACCAACGTGGTGTTCTACATATAAATCTTAAATATTCTTTGAATATTTACGTGCAGTTAACATGAAATTTTTTAAAATAAAAGCAGCATTTTCGTAGTGGTAGCTTCTTTACAGTTGAACAACGATTATGCGCCATTCAATTAAACAGGAAATGCAAATAATAGTAAACGAAAATGGAAGGAAGAATTTTTATTTAATCGATTAACGGTGGTTACCAATAATATCTGGCATTGCAACATATTTCCCTATTTGGCGACCATTTTGGCAATACCAAAAGCGTAAGTACATATATGAAACAAAAATGCAAAAGGCTTTGTTTTGAGGTTATTTCGTTAATGTTGCGTTTGATATTCTAATAAACATTTACCCCGATTTTTCATGCACACATTACATCCTTTCAGTCAGAATTACGACCTAGCATATCACACATAATTTCTTACACGTAAGTTTGACAAAGTCGCCGTAATCTAGTAGATAGTGTGTTAGCTTATCAGACGTAAGGCCACGATTAAAAAAAAATATTTCTTTCCGCAACTTCCTCTCAACAGATTTCTGGGAAAAGCTCTGAGAGCAAATAAAATTGCCATGAAAAGTTTCCCGGAGTCGACTTTAAACTGTAGGTCCCGCTACTCATGCATAAAATTAAAACACACAACATTAGAAGAAGAATAAATCCACCATGTCCAAGAGAAGCTTTTGAAAGAAAATGTGCAGGTTAAAAAGAAGAAGTAAACGACTTTAAATGATTTCTTCAGTAATTATATAATTAGTCAGGACTACGACCGTGTGTGCTAATTTCTTACAGAACCTACAGTTAAAAGTCCATACCGAACGACCGATTTTTGAGAAGCTGTCACCAAAGAAATATTTTTTCATATTTCGAGATATTTGACCTGTGGTTTGATCTGTGGCTTCACGTCTGATAAACCTACTAGATTACGGCGACTTCAATTACATATCGACGATTCCATTCTATAATGGCCTAAGTGTACTAAGAACGTTTTTAATGTTCTTGCATTTTTGAATTCTACGTTCTCTAACTTAAATACTGTCAAAATTTGATTAAGATGCGCTGATCCGTTCCGAAGTTATAGGGAAAGATCTACTTAGAATACACATATAGTCGTATGTCGCGTGAAAACTTTGAGAGCTCATAACTCAAAACACACTTTTTCGACTTAGAATGTTATAGAACGGAGGCGTCGATATTTAACAATAAAAATGCATAACTATTATATGTTGTGCGGATATTAATGATATAAAATAAACATTTTGGGGAAAAATTAAATTTTTTTGCAATCACAGATTGGGTTCTCTAATTATTATAAATGTAGACATAGCATACATTGTGTGGACAGGACCTACACACTTGCAGTCTAGGACGCAACCGACTGCTACAAGATTTACACCTTTTAACTTATAAAGGGTCCGCCAAATAATTTTTTTTTTTTTGAAAATGTTGTAAAAAAACTACTGAATATTTTCTCAAATTTCTTTCTTTATTTGAAAGTACAATCCTTTACCGGTTAATAATGGAAAATAATTTCATTCAAATGGCTGCCTCGGCTGGCCATGCAGTAGCCTACACGATCGGTCCAATTTTTAAGCACATTATCGATTGTGTGCAGCTGTATCTGACCAATGGCTTCACGAATATTGTCCTCTAAACCGTCAATTATCTCTGGCTTGTCGGCACCCCACATATAATAGTCCAACGGTGTCAAATCGCAGCTCCGAGGTGGCCAAACGACATCAGCTCTGCGGCTGATAATACGATCTTCAAAAACAGGGCGCAGAACATCGAGTGTAGCTTGGGCTGTGTGGTACGTAGCGCCGTCCTGTTGAGACCAAATGTTGCCAATATCCTCCTCTTAAATTTTTGTGAACAAAAATTCGTTCAACATGGCCCGATAACGATCGCCATTGACTGTAACGGCCACTCCTTGCTCATTTTCGAAGAAAAATGGCCCAATTATGCCTCTGGACCAAAATCCGCACCAAACAGTGACTCGTTTTGGGTGCGTTGGCTTTTCAATGTATACGTGCGGGTTTTCTGTGCCCCAAATGCGACAATTTTGCTTGTTTACATAACCGCCAAGATCAAAATGAGCTTCATCTGAAAAGATGATTTTTTTTTTGCCAAAATCGGCATCTTCTGTAAGACGATCGCAGGCCCACTTAGCGAAGCGAAAACGCATTGGATAGTCAATTGGCTTCAACTCCGGAACCAATTGGACTTTGTATGGCGTCATAACAAGGTCTTTATGCAAAATTCATCTCAAGGATGTCTCCGAAATGTTCAATTGTTGAGAACGGCGGTTAATTGATGTTGATGGCGCTTCACGCACACTTTCTGCCACAGCAGTAATATTCTCGGGTGTACGCACTGTTTTTGGCTTTTCACACTTTGGTTTATCGATGAGGATGCCAGTTTCTTTCACTTTTGTCACAAGATAACGAACATACGGAGCTGACGGTGCTTCTCTTCTTCTAAAATTAGTACGCAATTTTCCATGATTACCATGATTTTCAAAGTAATGTCGCAATATTTCCCAGCGTTGTTCAAGATTATACACAACCATATTCGTTCAGCGGAAGGATAAAACTAATTATCTGTCAAATCAGACATAAGCTAAGTGTTACCATTCACGAAATAAGCACTAGTTGAAAAAAACGTTAGATGGGGGAACTTTTTATATGTATATATGTACATTGACTTTGTATAGAGTCAGCAGAATATCACGAATTTTTAGGTGTTTGTTTTCTTGAAATTTTTTGAAATTGTTCTATGCTGGACAGCGAAATCTCTATCGGCATCAAGATGGTTACAAATATCACTAAATGTGTTGACCATTACTACGAAGTAAACATAGTACACCTGGAACTCGTTTAACAGAATAAAGCAATCATTTAAAGTTATTTGTCTGTCTATTTGAAAATGATTTGGTGTCACAATTTGAATCTTGTATGTATAAAAAAGTTAAAATAAGACATAAAAAATAAAATAATTGCCCTTAAGCTTTTCACCAGAATAAATTTTCGATCATTTTTATTGAATATTCACCTACTGGAACTTTTAATTGCTTTATGACAACATAAAATTTATTTATTTAATTAACCACTTTGGTACGACTTTACTGCAATTAATTGCAACATCCAAAGGTAAATAATAAAGATCTGAAAAATATACACAGTTTTACCTACCATAATAGTATACGAGTATGGTCCCATCAATAGCAAATAAAAGTCTTTGTAATGAACCACAACAAACATGGATTTCAAATGTTAATATAAACACAAGCGCCGATTGCTTAAATTTCTTGAATTTTAATTGCAAAAACTACAGTGAGAAACAGAACAATTCCAACTTATTTATACATTTCAAAATGATTCTCAAATAAATTTTGCTTAAAATGTTTACAACATTTATTCATTAATTCATAGAATCGTTGTTGTTGTTCTACATCACGGAATAAATCTGTTTTAATTTATAGCAATTAGTAACTGTAAACCTACTACTTTTGACCTTCACTGTTGTCAAATAATATTGGTTACTGCATTGTTTTGCCGATAAAAACACATGCACTCCACCTAATGTTTCTTTGAGAAATCTCATATGGCTTATGATGTTTGGACACAAGGCATGTCTTTCGATAACATTTTTTCAGACAGCTCTGCGGATAAACAATCGACTAGCCAAGCTTTCGAAATACAGTTCATTGTTTTAAATGCCCGTTAGACTAGGTTAGCTTTCTTAACCTGTGTACTTTTCCATTTAGATTTAGTGTTGTGTTGTTTGGTTTTGCTTTGTTTAGTTTCTGTCACTTTTTACAATAAAATTTTTCCATTATATGTTTCTCTTCCTATTGCTGAATGTTTTTAAATTTTTTTTGTTTTTAAATGATTTTTGCTTGCTTCACATTTTAATTCATTTTCAGCGTGACTCATTTAATCACTTAAAACATCCAATAGACAGTAGAATATGCAGAAAGTCAACAAATCATAGTTGATGAGTTTTGATCAGAGATCAGCAATGAATAGATTTTTTCGCTACTCGTGAAATTTTGAATATAAGTGAGTCAATAATATTGAAAAGTAACTATGTACTCTGATTCATTCGTATTCACTACAACGTTGCTTTGTAAGTATAGGTTGCAATAAGTATGCGTACAACGTTGGCATCAAGCTCATACCATTCGAAATAAGTTTGATTCATAAGCCTACTCATTTAGATTCATAATTTTAAAACCTACTTATAAGACTCATAAATGATTCGAATCATTCATTAAAATATTGTCTTAGTTGTTGTTGCATTTACAAAAAAAAGAAAAAAGACACCAAAGCAAAAAGACAGAGCAGCAAGCAGAGCAAACACACAACCTTCTAGTGAGTATTGTAGTGCTCGTACGCGAATCATACTTATTTTGTGATTCTTGTAAATGTTGAGTTATGGAGAGTCGAAATCAACAACATCATACGTTTTGTTAAGTATGAATATAATGAGTACTTCAAACTTAGAATATTAGTAGAGGTTCTATGATATTAAAAATAAGTATGAATGCTTATACGGCGGCGCCGTAGTCTAGTAGGTAGTGTGTCCGCTTATTAGACGTAAAGCCCGAGTTCGAGCTCCAGTCCAGACATAAAAAACAAAATATGAAAAAAACGCTACGGATTTAATTGAAAGGGTTTTTTTTATTTATAAACGCATACATTATTTAATGTTTTTAAAAGAGGATTACGAAACAGAATTTAAAATTGTACAAAAATTTCCTGGTCGTATTATGGGCCTAGATCAGACGAAAGTAAAAATTCAACAAAACCAATACGAAATTGAAAATCTTCGCAATTAAAACTTAAACAGAATCAGTGGTTAAACAACGTCTATTATTTTCGAACTCAAATAAATTTTCTATTGGGTACGTCTCAATATTGTATAGAAAACTAAAATGAGGTCTGCCTGTCAAAAGCCATCTTTTCAATACAAGTAAGTTTTTAATTTTTTTCAGTTTCTTTGCTCAAAATCTTTATTGGGATGTGCTTATCTGTTTTAAAGTGTTTTTTTGTCGTATTTCATTTATTTATTCACTACTTTTTGTTTAACCTCTTCACCCCCTTGGCCAAATATGTGGACGTTTAATTTTTTATAATAATAATAAAAAGAACACAACGAAAACGAAGGAAAAGCAAATGACAATATTACACTTCTAAGGTGGCATGACAACAATATCGTTGACATGATTTCTTCTTACGCCGGTGAGGATTCAAAGAATAATGTACAAAGATGGCACCGTAAAAGGAAAGAATACGTATCATATCTTTGCTCTAAAAGAACATAACAAATTCATGAGGGGTGTAGATATGTCCGATCATATGATAGCACACTATCCTCACTCTACAAAAAGTCTGAAATTTTACCACAGTATTGCTCTTCAATTTTTAAATGTATCCATTGTTAATTCATGGATTCTTTTCAATCAGCAAAACATTAAAATGTCTCTTCTAGAATTTAAAGCGTCAGTAGCTACCACAATGACAAAAAGGAACAATCCAAAAAGCCAGGTAGGCCTACTTCAAGTTCTGCATGTGAACCACCACCTAAAACATGCAAAAAGCTGGGCTAAAGTTAATCCTGAAATTAGACTGGACAGTATTGATCATTATCCTAAAAAGGAACTGAAAAATCCCCTCAGACGAACTCGCTTCATCTGTGAGGAATGTGATGAACAGATATACCCGGAATGTATGAAATCATTTCACACATAAATTACATACCTTTAACGCTCAGTGGCCACAAATGTGGATGTTATTCCTTTTTGTGAATTTTTATTGTTTTCCCTTTTTTTTTGCTTTCTGAATTAAAAAATTAATTTATTTAAGAAGAAAAAAAGATTCAATCATTTCTTTGTCATCATAAAAAATCGTCATTGAAGTTTCTTTAATAGTCATCATTTTACTACTTTTTTTTGAGTGCACAATGGGTAAGACGAACTTTAAATAGTCTTTATCAATATGTGTGTGTATAATTACTCATATTTTTTTGAGAATTAAATATTGTAGGTGTAGTGTGTCTTATTTGTTGTTAAGTGAGGTTTTTGGTTCACTTGTAATTAAGACCCTAAGTGCCATTATTACAACTTCTCGTTAAAGTTAGGTTTAGTTAAAGGTAACTTTAGCTAAAGTGAAACTTTAAAGTCACCTTTAACTTCTATTCATTATTACAAACTAATGATAAAATAAAGTAAACTTCTTCAAAAATATGGCAGTGACGGAGCAATGTCAGGCAATGAAGTTGCCATATTTAAATTAATATATAATATGGCAAGTTCAAACATAAACTTAACTTTAAAAGTTCTTATATTATTGGGTACTCATAATAATGAAAAACTAGTATTAAAAAATACGGGAACTATTTCTCATTTTTCTTTGGTTTTCAATTAATTTTTTTAAATACAATTATACTCTTAACAGTCATTCATTTAATCAGTTATTTAGTTTAAAATTTCAACACAGGTCACTATACTCATATTGTCAAACTTTTCCTTTCGTCTTCAAGAGCTAAGATGGTATGAGATTTCTATTTAAGAAGCGGATAAAAATGTCCATGATAATACATAAATTAACATGATTATGATTAAATTTCAATAAAAAAATTAACACACTCATAAACAGCAAATTTAATTAATTTTGAGTTGTTTTGAATGAAATATTTGATTTGACTTGACTTGATTCTTACTATCTATCAGTAACAAGATTGATTTCTATTTTTCCGTTCGTTGGTTGCTTTTTTATAATTAAAGATACACGCTTTATTAAATATAAATAAAGTAAAAGA
The DNA here is from genome assembly GCA_930367235.1 of Sarcophaga rosellei. Taxonomy (NCBI): domain Eukaryota; kingdom Metazoa; phylum Arthropoda; class Insecta; order Diptera; family Sarcophagidae; genus Sarcophaga; species Sarcophaga rosellei. The sequence continues at coordinate 25,019,413 of OV884020.1, read as the reverse complement.
AGCATCCACCCCAGTCTTCTAATTTTCAGACTACTGCTTATCACATTGGGAACCTACAAAACAGTACATCATGTCACAAATAAAAACAAAGTAAAACTAATCACCATTGAAAGTCCAATTTAGCCTCAATTGTTTCCGTCCATTTAAGACCATCAATGGCGCTAATTAGCAAATTGTTTCTGTACAGCAAAGAGTTAATCATGCCGCCATCTTGAATGTGGGAGTGTTTAAATAGGCTTCCGTTAGAAAGTAGAAAATTGCATTTTCAAAATGGTCGCATAAAGTTTGTGTTTTCAAATAGATGAATATAGTTACTAACGGAGCTTCACAATTGTGAAGGGTAAACTGGAAATTTGTTTAAATTGAACAGAACTACACAAAAATATAGCAAATGTGGTAGAAGTTCATTTAAAGGAAAATACATATTATAATGTGAGCAGCGAGGTTGAATCCTTACTGATGGATTGTAATGACAAATTATGTAATATGCAGGTATTAAATATAAATTCGTATGTCAGTCATATATATTCGTATAAATAGAAGCATTAAATTCACTCTTCATTGAACGAGAAAGGCTATATCTGTGCTCCAATAGTCCCGAAATGCAGTCTTCCCTTGACAATCAGAAATGTTAGGAAATGTTAAAGATAAACCGAAGGTAACCTATCATACATACATACTTAATTGGTCAGTCAGGATTATGGCCTCGTTTCTCACGCCACTTATATTGCATGTGTTAATTTTACCAATGAGCGGAGGGACCTGCAGTTTAAAGTCGATTCCAAATGATAGTTTTTTGAGAAACTTTTCATGGCAATTTTATTTTACTTTCGGAGTTTTTGCCAGAAATCTGCGGAGAGGAAGTCACCGAGAAAACTTCTTTATATTTAGTTTGTTGAAGATGTCTGTTGAAGATGATGGGCTTAAACTGTGGCCTCACATGTAATAAGCCAACGCACTGCCTACTACACCATGACGACTTCAGAAGGTAGACTTTTATTAAATTTAATTGCTGAAATATAGAAGAACCTTCAGAGGTAATTTTTTCACTCTGAAATTGTTTTCAGTATGTCGATAGCATTGTCATACTAATAGCCAACTATTACGTTTAAAAATGCATGCGTTATAATCACTACTGACTGTCTGAATCAATCAATGAGGAATATTATGAATGACGGTTATTACTGTATCGATTTGAGGAGGATTTGGGATAATGGCCGCATTTGAAGATGAAAAATTTCTTCACGCGAATACCTACAAATTTGGTTTCCTGGAAAAAAAAATCACGAACTACGAATTGCCCCTCCTGAAGTAACTTCATGAAAAGAATATTTAAATAAGAACATCTCATAAAAACTTTTTTTGATGATCTCAAAAATCTTTATAAGAGAAAAAAAATTTGAGAAACTTTGGATGAAGTTTGTAAGGCTCAAGGCGATTAAAAACGTTTAAAATATGAGCCCGTAGATTGCAAATAAAATAAAAATAAATTTGGTGTTTAGTTTTAATTAAAATTCTTTGTTATTCTCACGATTCTGAGTGCCACTTTTCACAACTTGATGTATACAACAACAATTACTTATTTTGTTATTCTTCTTTTTATACCCTTTGCATAAACGATGACAATTACCAGGCAATTATTCGACAGATCTTTGTAACGGAGATATTCAAACCACGATTACTCTCTTCAAACACACTGCGTCTTCACACAAGACTGACTGAACTTTTTCTGACTTCGCTGTCTGCTTTGCCTTGCCTTTTGTATGACAGAGTAAACAGTCTGATGAATGTGCTTGAAGGCGAATGTTCATGACTTCGCCTTCTCGAAATCTGTATAAATGTAAACAACGATGAGTGTAGTGTTGTTTGTGTATTTTGTTTACATTTATTCTTGTAGTGTTGTTTGTGTATTTTTGTTTACATGTTTATCATTTTTTATGCTGCTGTTTGTTGTTATATTAAGCAGTACGATAATTTGCAAACAGGTTTGTTTACTGCATTGTTTAGTTTTTGTAGCTTTTGTTTGTAATTTTAATGTTAAGCGATGTAAAAGCAAAACAGCAGTATCTAGTTTTATTCATTTTCGTGAAAAAAAAATTGAATCTTATTGATATGCTCTCGTATAGCATGGCATTGGTTAAAACGTGGCCTTATAGAAGTTTACAAAATACTATTCTTTAAACGTTTAACTTGTATTCTCACTATGTCAAACGAATCCAATAGATATGGAGGAGTACATATATACAAATACAATGCGAACATATTCGAAAATATTTCATTTATTATCAAATTTATTCAGATTCTAAAGTTAAAAAGTCTTCCAGTTGAAGTTTCAGTTTCAGTAGAAAGAAAAAAAGTTGGCGAAATATCCTTCAAATGTAAATCAAATCATTAAATAATTCACTTGCTCTTGCAATATCCCATTTATCGTTCTAAAGCGCTATTATTTTATCCTCAACTAAAGTTATTAATTTGCACAAGTCAGTGAAATGAAATGAGTGACGTCCAAAGTTATTTCGATTACTAATCAGCGTCAATGTTGGATTTTTGTTGTTGATGGGAAAATTAAGTTCGTTCTTTCCAAGTAAGACCAAGAAGAAATTCAATTTGTGAGATGAATATTATTTATTAAAATACAAATCAACACAAACACACTTACTTACATAACTGAAACTCTTAATGCTGCAAATTCATCCTCTATTTTTAATTGAGATTTTCAAATTGCTCGTTAATTTTAAAACTTCATTCGTAATGAAATTTCGGAAGTGCTTTTAAATATTTATGAGTAAGTTTTTTGGGGGGAATTAAAAATTAAGGGCCATTATTACAACTTGCCGTTAAAGTTGAGTTTAGCTAAAGGTAACTTTAGCTAAAGTGAACTTTAAAGTCAATTTTAACTTTTTTTCATTATTATAACACTACGCTGACTTTTATCTTATTGGGTACTCATAATAATGAAAAAAAATTATCTGCCCGTTAAAATCCTACTTATAGTTAACGGCAAGTTGTAATAATGGCCCTAAAATTTATAAATTTAAAGACGAAATTGAAAGCTAATTGCAGGTGCATTTATTAACAAACGAAAAAGGAAATAAAAAATCGGAGGAAATCGATTTTTATCGATATTTTACTTTCGATTGAATTTCGTTCGATTTTATATTGCCTGGTCAAAAAAAAACCATATTTTTGTTTAATTTCGATTATTTTTCAATGATGTAAACAAAATATGAAATATTTTCAAGGATTTATGTATGTTTTGTTTTCATTTGTACTTGCATGTAAAAATTCAAATATTTATTATATTCGATTGTAAACAAGATTTTCTCGATTTTATTTTCCTTCAATTTTCAATTTTTCATTTCTAAATTGAAATAAACCCAAAGTACAACAACAAAACAAAAAGCACTTTTTCCTTCATTTGGCATTGAAAATGAAATGTATGTATCTTAAATGGTACGTACATATAGTATAGTATGAATACGTACATATGTATATGTATCTGTATCTGTATTTGAACGTGATTGTAAAAATTTGTTTGGTTGGCTGTAAAAAAAATAAAACAAAATTAAACAAACATTGATGAAACGGAAAATGTTTCAAGATTTCAACAAAACGAAAGAAGAATCATGGATTTCATTTGTATATATTTCATCGATTTATTTATTTATTGTTATATATTTACAAAACTGTAATGAAATGGGAATCGAATTTTAATTGAAACGAAAAATGATGAAAAACAATAATCACTAACAATTCTAAACAAATCAAATGTTTATCGGCGTATATCATATTGGATTCATTACAAACATTTCAAATCAAACATTCAGGAACTCTTATTCATAAAAGATGTTTCTTTTTTTTCTTTTGCCAAGAATTCATATTTAGAAATTGTAAACTAAACAATAGCAAAATTACATGTACATCAGAGATCAGCAATGAATCGTTTTTTCGCTACTCATAAGCACTTATGAAAGTTTGAATATAAGTGAGGCAATAGTATTGAATTTTAACTATGTATTTTGATTCATTCATTCATTATTTTTTTTATTTTTTATTAAAATGTTATCATAATCACGTTAATTTATGTATTGTCATGGAAAGTTTTATCCGCTTCTTAAATACAAATCTCATACCATCTTGTCGGTTGAAAACTAAAGGAAAAGTTTGAAAGATATTCGCTCAATTCATTTTTACTCACTTATTATTAGTGATACATTACAGACCTTAAGCCTTCTTCAAAATGGAATGAAATGAAGTTGTTTAGATTTGGGAAAACAAAAATATTTTAAATAACATCCGAAAAGCTTTACTTCCATTAAGAAATTATTTGAATTTCTATTATTTCTATAGTAACCATATAAAGGGTGTTTTTTATAGAGGTATAGAATTTTAAGTTGCAATAAAACAACGATGGATTATTCGATTGACATGAATTTTATTTATCCGAAAGATAATCTTGTGGCATTACATTTTAAATATTATTTCTGTCATATGACCGCCACGGCTGGCGTGGATGTAGTACAATCTGGACCATGTGGCTTTACCGCATAGACCAATGACTTTACATAGCCCCACAGAAAGTAGTCTAGCGGTGTTAAATCACAAGATCTTGGAGGCCAATTCACAGGTCCAAAACATGAAATTAGGCGGTCACCAAACGTGTCTTTCAATAAATCTATTGTGGCACGAGCTGTGTGACATGTTGCGCCGTCTTGTTGAAACCACATCTCCTGGACATCATGGTTATTCAATTCAGGAATGAAAAAGTTAGTAATCATGGCTCTATACCGATCACCATTGACTGTAACGTTCTGGCCACCATCGTTTTTGAAAAAAATCGGACCAATGATTCCACCAGCCCATAAAGCGCACCAAACAGTCAGTTTTTTTGGATGTAACGGTGTTTCCACATACACTTGAGGATTACCTTCACTCCAACTGCGGCAGTTTTGTTTGTTGACGTAGCCATTCAACCAGAAGTGCGCTTCATCGCTAAACAAAATTCGCTTATGAAAATCGAGAACAATTCGAAATAAAATTGCACTATTTGCAAGCGTTGTTCAGGCGTGAGTCTATTCATGATGAATTGCCAAACCATACTGAGAATAAATCACTTGAGCAGCTTGATGGCGGTCGCCATCTTGAAAAGTAATGCCAACTTAAAGTTCTATACCTCTACAAAAAACACCCTTTAGAATCCTACGAAACTCATTGGATCAGACTCATCCTACGTACCTATCAGAGATCAGTTTTAAGTATAAGTGAGTTAGCAATATTGAAATTAAGCTACTCTAATTCATTCATACTCATTACAACATTGATTTATAAGTACAGGTTGCAATGAGTATGCGTACAACATTGACATAAAACCCATACCATTCGAAATATGTTTGATTCATATACCTACTCATTTAGATTCATAACTTTAGAAAAATACTTATAATACTCATAAATGATTCGAGTAACTCGAATCATTCAGCAAAATTTACAGTCTTAGTTATTGTTGCATTTGCAATAAAAGAAAACAAACACATAAACAGAAAAGATAGGGCAGCAGCAGAGTCAACACACAACCTTCTGGTGAGGTGACAAAATCATCGAAAGACACTGTTGCCACTGCAACAGTAGTGTGGGACTTTAACCCACTAAAAAACCACCTCTACTTTTCGATAATGAGTTCTAGCCTATTGACTACTACTATTGCTTTCCATCCCTTTCAACCCCACGAATTCCTCTGTCCATCTCAATTTCTGCATCACATTTGCAGACAGCCAAACCTCAACAGACCGCAGCATATGCGAAACAATATTGTCTGGTGTCACCACTTCATCTATCATTGTCTCTAACAACTCGCGTTCCAATCTAAATCTATGGCAATAAAAGAAACTATGCTCAGCATTCTCACTTCCATTATTGCAGAAGGAGCAAGATACCTCATTGTCTTGACCATATTTACAGAGATATTCTCTGAAACAGCCATGCCCCATTAAAAACTGTGTCATGTAAAAGTCAACATGACCGTGTCTCCTTTCAACCCAACTTTGTACATTTCCGATTAGTCTATGGGTCCATCGCCCCTTTCGTCGCAGTATCCCATCTAATCTGCCACTCGTATAAACTCTTTTGTCTTTCCTCCCTTCGTTCCTCAGTTGTCAATTTCCTACTAATAATACTAACTCTATCGTATATCCTTTTCAGTTCCATAGCCATAATATCAGGCGGAGCTATACCAGATATGACACCAATGGCCTTCTGGTGAGTATTTTATTATTCGTACGCGAATCATACTTATTTTGTGATTCTTGTATATGTTGAGTTATGGAGAGTCGAAATCAATAACATCATACGTGTTTATATACATATGTTTATGCTCCATACTTAATGGATATTCTGAACGATTAATTTCAGGACAGGAAAGTAATATACCTAACGGACGATGAAGAAAAGGAATACGCAGGGACGGGGTGTCCCGCAGGGTTCTGTACTTGGGCCACTACTGTGAAACATTATGTACGATGACGTACTTCGACTGTGATTGTCAAACGAGACTACAATTGTAGGCTTTGCAGATGACATTGCCATTGTCTCGGTCGCTAAGACGGTAAGGGAAATAGAGGAGAAGACGAACATAACGATTCAAAAAATTTGGAGCATGGCTGGATGAGGTAGGTTAGACATTTGCTGCACATAAAACGGAGGCCGTCTTGACAAGTGGCCGGAAGATAGTGGAGAAGATGTAAGTGAACGTTGTATGCACTAAGATCTAATCGAAGAGGACGATAAAATACCTGGGAGTGATTATCGACGGCAGGTTGAAATTCAAGGAGTACGTGAAATACATCGGCGAAAAGGCATCTGTAACACAGAGAGCACTGGCGAGGAGGAGGACCAGGTCCATTCAAGAGGAAAATAACATCAAGGGTTGTAACGTCAATAATGCTGTATGCTTATCCAATATAGTCGGAGGCACTCTCCGTGGGGACGACAAGGAGAATCCCGTCCTCGGTGCATCGTCTAAGAGCGATTAGACAAATAAGTGACTTCATTACAGTGTCGGATAATGTAACGTCAATAATGTTGTATGCTTATCCAATATAGTCGGAGGCACTCTCCGTGGGACGACAAGGAGAATCCCGTCCTCGGTGCATCGTCTAAGAGCGATTAGACGAATAAGTGACTTCATTACAGTGTCTGATGAAGCGGTATTGGTATTGGCAAAGACAATAGCAATAGACATATGGGCGGATACACTTTCGCCGTTTCGAGTTTCCAGGACGAACTGCCGCTATAAAAGCGGAGGAATGGAAGACTTCCATGCACAAATGGCAGTCACGATGGAAAAACAGTTTAAAGGGAAGATGGACATTTCACCTTGTCCATGATGTAACCCTTTGGATGGAGAACAAACAGTTCCTAACTGGCCATGGGTGGTTCAGGAAGTACCTGCACAGATTTGGACATGATGCTTCCCCTTTATGCCCAAACTGTTTAGATGAAGAGGAAGATGCGGAGCATATTCTAACTTACTGCCCCAGATTTAGATGGTCTGGATAAACGACCAGCTCGGCTTATGGAAGAGGTGTTTAATTCTAGAATTCTATGGATCCAATATAGTCAAACAAACACAGTTTCGAAATGAATTCGTACGTACATCGATATGTATGTATGTACATATATATTTATGAATGTATGTTTATAATATTATCTCCGATGCCCCCACTATTAGATGTATGAAACCTTTTAGATATATGGTCGCACATATACGTATGTATCGTATTTTTCATATTGGATAATATGTATGTACATTAGGGTGGCCCCGTTTGTATGGAGAAAAAATAAGGTATAGATGTTCCCGACTAAAATGAAAGTTTGATTCATTCTAAGACCACGTTTCTCAAAATTTTTGTCCTGGGCTCAATATTTGGTGAGCTGGATCAAAGGATAAAAAGGTCTTTTTTAGAGGTTTTTTGGATTATTTTCATATTTCTTCCAAGGGAACTATATATAAATTTGGTATCATATGAAAGGTCTTTAAGAGGCGCTTTCAATAGGTTATCAGGAATTGTACATACATACCATGTACATATGTAAATACTATTGCTATTTCTATTATTAAAACATACATACATATTTACAATGACACTTAAATTTAAGTGCAAATAAGTATGTATGTAAGTACCTCCAGTACCACAAACAATTTTTTTTTGTAATTTTAAATTTAAAATAACAACATACATACATACAAGTGTACATAACTAAACATTAATGGCAACAACCTCAAATAGTGTTTTCTCCATAATTAAAAAGAAAAAAAACAGAAAAACAAAAACTAACCCAAGAAATAGTAAACAAATAATAGTATAATGGAGTAATATGCGCTAAACGAAAACATGAAAAGAAACCCTTAAAAACATTCACTTCATTACTATTGTTGTTGTTGTTGTTGTTGATACCGTGTTTTCGAAAATACAAGAGCAAAATAAAAGTTCAATACAAGCCGGGTATAACGAACAGACCTTTTTGTTACAGGTAAATACATGAAATAAATACGTACAGACCAGAGATCAGGAATGAATCCTTTTATCGCTTCTCATAAGCACCCATGAAATTTTGAATATAAATGTGTCAACAATATTGAAATTTATCTATGTATTCTCATCCATTCATACTCACTACAACGTTGATTTATAAGTACAGGTTGCAATGAGTATGCGTGCAACATTGACATCAAACTCATACCATGCGAAATATGTTTGATTCATAAGCCTACTCATTTAGATTCATAATTTTAGAAAACTACGTATAAATGATGCGAGTAATCATACATACACAATTGGCCATTACAACCCTTCAGTCAGGATTACGTCCTAGCCTCTCACACCACTCATGTTGTGTGCCTTAATTTTATACTTGAGTGGCGGGACCTACAGTTTAACGTCGACTCCGAACGACAAATTTTGAGAAACTTTTTCAGGGCAGGTTTTTTACTGTCAGAGTTTTTGCAAGAAATCTGCTGAGAGGAAATCGCCGAAGAAATATTCTTTTTTTCATATTTCGTTTTGATGTCTGGCCTGGGGCTCGAACCCGGGCTTACCGTCTAATAAGCGAACACACTACCTCCAAGACTACGGCGACTACTCGAGTAATCATTCATCGAAATTTACAGTTTTAGTTGTTGTTGCATTTACGAAAAAAGGCACATAAGCAAAGAAGACAGAGCAGCATGCAGAGCAAACACACAACCTTCTTGTGAGTATTTTAATGTTCGTACGTGAATCATACTTATTTTGTGATTCTTGTATATGTTGAGTTATGGAGAGTCGAAATCAACAAAATCATAAGTGCTGTTAAGTATGAATGGGATGAGTACTTCAAACTTTGAATATGAGTAGTGTGAGTATGGTATTAAAATAAATATAAATGCATATATATAAGTATCAGAAATTATGAGTGTGATTCGAATCTACGCATCTTTTTGAATACTCATTGGTGATCTCTGGTACGTATAGATTTGTATGATACTGATACTGAAAGATATTTTTACTAAAATATTGTATTTTCTTTGTTACTCATTGTGCCGTGATTCGTCTGTAATAATAAATAATATCGAATGAATAAAAATACAAACAATACCAGTTGTACGTATTACAGTAGCAGCTAAGAAGCTAAATTGCGGCCTAGATGAGAGCCTTAAAGAAAGACCAAGAAAAACCAGTTATTCTGTCCGACTCATAATACATAGTAGAAAAGAGAAAAGCAAACCAAATCTTATTTTACTTGATACTGATTGTGTTGGCATTATTTTCTTCTTCTAAACTTTTATGTAAATGCATATGTATGTATACTTGTTTTATTTTATTTGTTTACTTTATGGCTGACCTACACTGTGTTTTAGTGCATGCTGCTGCATGCTGGAACGTGATCATACTGTGCTGTTTGAAAAAAATATGCAAATGTCAGAAGAGACCATCTTATTAAAAGAAACTACAGATAAAAATATCACAGCAAACCAAAAAAAAAAAAAAAAAAAAAAAAAAAACAATCAAATTAAAATAAAATAAAGGAAAAGAAATGAATAATAAATCAAAAGCAAAAAAAAAATACAAAATTCAACACACAAAGTAAGCAATAAACAACCTCAACCAGTATGCTTTATCACGTTCACGTTTCATCGACAAGCGATCAGTGGTGGTGTGTCCACACTGAGAACCACAAAATTCACTCAAGAGCAGGGGAGAGCATTTACTCGGAGAGTAACACTGAGAACGATTGCGGTCAAAAGAGTAATTTTCTCAGTAAAATTTGTTTGTGAGCGATCATTATTGAAAACGTTAATTACACTCTCTTGTGCTCAATTTGAATTTGAATTTGTTTTACTCATATTTTTTTATTCGTAAAAGAAACAAAAAAAAAAAACGAATGGTGAGCGTTATTTTTTTTTATCTATTTTGTTTTGTTTCGCTATTAAAGAGAAGCAAATTTTAAAATAAATTATTTATGAAACTCGCTTAGTTGTTGCCATTAATCACGTTTGATTATGGTTTTGACAGTTGTTGGACCAATTTTAGTTCAAATTAAAAATATTTACAAATTTTTATTATTTAAATAAAAGACAATTTTAATTGAACCAAAACGCTACAAAAATTTGATTGTAATATGTAGACACAGGCGTGCGTGGTATATATGTGTACATGTAAACATCTTTTTCAATTTGAAAAAAACCAAACTAGTATATGTATGGAGATCAGCTTTTATTATACAAGAAAGAGCAAAGAGAAGAGCTATGATGAGCCTGCTCCAGTTCATTTCTCCTGGTAACCATGATGATTCTTGACATACACTTAATGAAGAAAATATGATTTACATTATTGATGAATTCATCAAAAACAACTGCTCAACATTACTTTTTATTGAAAACTTTTAAATAAAAATTTGTATTGATTAACATTTTTTTTTATAAAATCGCCAAATCAATTCAGTCTACAAGTCCCATAAAAATTGTATTTGTTTTATAAATATTTTTATGAAAACGAAAAATTTAGATACTGGTGTTTTGCTTTTACATCGCTTGACATTAAAATCATAAATAAAAGCTACAAAAACAAAACAATTCAGTAAACAAACCTGTTTACAAATTATCGTACTGCTTAATATAAAAACAAACACCAACATAAAGAAATGGTAAACAAGTAAACAAAAATGCAACAACAAACACCAGCATAAAAAATGGTAAACAAGTAAACAAAAATACAACAACAAACGCTACAAGAATAAATGTCAGCATTTAAATGTGAGATATTTACATTTATAGAGATCTCGAGAAGGCGAAGCCACGAACATTCGCCTTCAAGAACATTCATTAGACTTTTAACTCTGGCTTATAAAAGGCAAGGCAAAGCAGACTAGTGAATTATTGAAGTTCGGTCAGTCCTGTGTGAAGAACGCGGTGTGTTTGAAGAGAGTAATCGTGATTTAAAGATCTCCGTTACAAAGATCTGCCGAATAATTGTCTAGTAATTGTTATTGTTTATGCAAAGTTTATAAACACAGGAATTACAAGCAAAGCAATTGTTGTTGTTTACATCATGTTGTGAACAGTGTCACACAGAATTGTGCGAATAATATAGAATTTTAATTAAAACTAAAGACAAATTTATTTTTATTTTATCAAGCAATCTACGAGCTCATATTTTAAATGTTTTTAATAGATAAAAATGTAACGTTTACCTCAGGTTCATATTAAAAAATAATAACAATTGTATGTCCGTATATGTATGTATGCATGTGGTATGCGTTTTTGATTACATATAAAACGTAACAATATGAACCCCTGACTGATAGGTTGAAATTTATTTTAAAATTTGAATTTATATGACAATAATAATTTGTTTATTGAATTGGTTATCCATGATAGTTTTTATAGTAAAATGAGTCTTTCAATTGGGGGTTTCCATGTATTAATAATGGCGATCAAACACGCATTAAAATTTCTAGCTAAAAAGTGAATCTATATGGGATTTCTGGATTCTATATGGAGGCACATACTAATTAAACTCTACTGATTATATATGTTCCTTGGGTACAAGTGTACTTGATTATTATTTAAATTGTCATTCTATTATTATTTGTTTGTGTTTAATTTGTAATACATTTACATACATATTGTGGACGAATTGACGTATTATTTGTTTATTTTGGCAACATAATGCATCTTGCATCAGCTATATTTATAGTTCATCCAATGAAAAGAAAAACTAATCACGTTCGCCAAAAAGGTAAAAACGGAAGAAATATGAAAAAATACAAAAAGAATACCGTGTGTAATATTTTTAATGAAAAACACTTTCTACGAAAAATTCTTCATTAAAAATTATATAATTTTCTTATAATTCATTTAAGGTGACATTCATTAACAAAATAATACAAAGAAAATAAAATTTTCTTTTCATTTTTCATTTGAAAGATAGATGTACTTACGTACATATATATGTATGTATATATCGTATTTAAATCTTGTATTTAAATATGTTTTTAATTATAATCATTACAGAATTATAAGATTGCAATACAACAATTTTTGTTTAAGAAATGAAAAAGTGAAAATAATAAATCGATTTATAATTCATTTTGTGTTTGAAAGTATGTATATTACATCGTATACATATATATAATAATGAATGTTTACTTGTCAATAATTGAAATATTATTTATTTTATAGTTTATGATTTTAAAAATTTGGGATACGAACACTTTACAGGTGCCAGCTTTTTGAACTATTTGTTGAAACGTAGAAATAATTCTGAATTTTTTTCGTATTGTGCAAATATTAGGCAGCAACCGTTTTGGTTGCTATAGCATACTTATGAACCAGAGATCAGCAATGAGTATTCAAAAAGATAAGTAGAATCGAATCATACTCATAATTTCTAATACTTATAGGCACTCATACTTATTTTAATATCGTGGGACCTCTAATCATATTCAAAGTTTGAAGTTCTTCATACTTAACAACACGTATGATATTGTTGATTTCGACTCTTCATAACTCAACATATACACGAATCACAAAATAAATATGAATCGCATACGAACACTAAAATACTCACTAGAAGGTTGTGTGTTTGCTCTGTTTGCTGCTCTGTCTTTTTGCTTATGTGTCTTTTATTGCATGAAGAAAAATCACACACGACTGACTGATTTCTTACTACTCGTTGCCTGCTTTGTCTTGCCTTTTTATATGCCAACGTAAACAGTCTGATGAAGGTTCTTGAAGTCGAACGTTCGTGGTTTCGCCTTCTCGACTTCATTGTTGTTTGTGTATTTAGTTCACATTGCTTGTTGTTGCGTTCTCGCTTACTTGTCTGTCTCCTTTTCTTTCATACTGATGATGTTGGTTTACTTGTAACAAGTTCGTTGTATTTGTTTGTGTAGCTCTTGTTTACCGTTTTAATGTTAAACGATGTTAAGCCGTTTCCATTTTCGTAACAGTATTTTTCTAAAGTTATATATCTGAATGTTGAATATTGTAGTCGCCGTAGTCTAGTAGGTAGTGTGTTCGCTTATTGGACGTAAAGCTTGGGTTCCTGCCTCAGGCCAGTCATCAAAACGAAATAGGAAAAAAATATTTCTTCGGCGATTTCCTCTCAGCAGATTCCTGGCAAAAACTCTGAGAGTAAATAACCTGACGTGGAAAAGTTTCTCAAGAATCTGTCGTTCGGAGTCGGAGTTAAACTGTAGGTGCCGCCACTCAAGTTTAAAATTAAGGCATACAATTTGAGCGGTGTGAGAAGCTAGGCCGTAAGTCTGAATGTAATGGCCAATTAATTATGTATCGACACAACTTTATTTTATCTGTAGGTTGTAATAACGAAAAGAAGTTAAATCTGACTTTAAAGTTCACTTTGGCTAAAGTTACCTTTAACTAAACTAAACTTTAACGGGAAGTTGTAATAATGGCCCTTAATCTTATGCTATGTTCGCACGGCAGCAATTTTTCGTAGTTCGCTTCTTATTCGTGATTCAACAACCAATTATATGCTGAATTACGTAATTCGCCATACAAAATTTTGTGAGCGAATTACCCAAACTGTTCAATTTCTATTACCCTGTGAATTACTTAAGAACCAATGAAATCTCTAAATTTTATCATATTTTTGCCATCACCAGCTGTCAAAGCACAAAAATATAAACAAAAAATATTGTAAACAATAAACAATAATGGAATCCAAAAATAACCTTTTAAAAAAGTATGTATTATTTAGAACAAAGTTCTTCGCGAAATTAGCGGAGGAAGCCACTATGTGTGTACAAAACCTGTTGAATCTACACGAAAAGTATTTGCAGATTTTTTTTATATTCATAATAATTTATATTAATAATAATTTAACAATAAAATGAAGAACTGTCAAAAAGAATTACAAAACTGCCGTGTGAACATGATAATTCAAATAAGTAATTCAAAACAGAGAGCGAAGTAATTCGAAGTCTCGTCCGAACATAGCATTAGTTTGACATAACAACATCAGGGTTGGAAGACTATGTCGAGAAAGACGAAACCCATTAGTTGAATTTCAAGAGCCTAGAGAAACATAAATGTTCCACTCATTTATATTTTGTCCGTCTTCGGTGGATATGCCTTTTGCTGCATTATAGTGCATCTACTGCTTAAAATTGTGTTTTTAGACGAATAAGAAAACCTCATGCCATCACGCAGACAATATTTTAATCGAATTTTGACTTTTTTATGTTTACTCTAAGTATCCGATTTAAAAACCTACAACCGATCAATGCTTAGGAAAATCAATGTAGACCTCTGCCCAATAAAATTAATTTCATATATTATGAATTTGTGGAAAGTGCTTCTTTATATTGTATTGAATATTTACCGGTCTGTCCAGTATCAATAGTAGTCAATAGTGACAAGCAATTGTTGATAGCTCCTTTGAAAGCATTTTCAAGAAAATTAAAAATAAAAATTATTATTGCAAAAGAAAAAGAAGTATATCGCTTACTTATTTTCATTATTATTACAATTAATTTATTTTATTCTTACATTTTAATTCAGGGTTTTAATGCAATAGCTCTTTCATTTATTTTGTGTGTGTTTCGTTAGTTTGTTTTAAAGTTGAATCAGCATTTTAAATTTAATATTTATAATTTTTTTCAGTGAACTTTTATCACAATTGTTGTTAATGGTGGCATGATTTTATTTCTTTGGTGTTTTTCTCTTTTTCTTTTGTTTTGTTTTTTTTTTTTTTGTGGTTGCCAAAAAAGTGATACTTTGAATTGAGCAAAGCAACTTCAACAATCAAGAAACTGCTGTCTTACTCATCATTATGACGAACGGCTTGGTTGGTAGCGTCTGCCTAGTAACAAGGTTGAGGAGTTTCGTTTTTGTTAGTGCGCTTATTTTCGTTTCATTTAGTTTTTCATTATATTTTAATACGTTTGAGTAATCAACGAAATTCATGAAATTAGCGAAACCTTTTTCTAGGTCAAGATAACTTTGAGTCATACAATTGCTAAACTACTACTGAACGAACGAAATTTCTAACAACAGAACAAACAAACAATATAAACAATACTTAATATAGAGGTTAATGGATGAAGATGAACTAGAAAAGAAACATAGAAGAGAAGCTAACAAAAAAAGGTTCTTATTTAGTTAAATGATACCATCATTTCCTTCCACTAAAGGAGTCAATTACTGCTTCTCAGCGTAAAAAAAATAAAGGAGTCAAAAGACACATACCATTTAAGATTTTTGCATGAAATTGCTCTTTCTCTCTCTCTCTCTCTCTCGAATATCTAGAATTTTGAACAAATTTACATTGAAAAAATTTTGAATAATACTATATTCAGATATGCACATGAATCAATATTCAGTTTATTGAGTACAATATTTTAAGTGCTCAGACATAGCAATATATGCAGTTCAGCTGATTATTCAATATTCATTTGACAGCCAGTAAACTAAACAACTGGTTGTTTCAACAACATTGTTTTTATAAAGTTTGTCGTAGTTGAAATTTGAGTTGTAAAATATCAACAGAAATTGTTCGGATAATTGTAATATGCGCACCGAACATACTTATGATACCGCTGTATTTTAAGTTTTACTCAATATTATAACAATTTGCATATTTATTGCGCAATAATTAATTGAAACTTTATATGAAGTATTGAGCTCAATAATGGCATTAATAGCGATTTACGCAATAAAGTTGCATATATGAACACCGTATAAGTCTTCATGCTTTAAATATACCAGCGATATATTTTAATATTCTTTTTTATTCTTATTCTTAATTATTTGTATAATTTGCCTTGGGATCTTTGGATTCTCTCTCTGTTTTAAAAGCTAATACAGTGTAAATAAGTGATGAAATTTTATCACTATTGATATTCTTAACTCTCTATTTACCAGTCGAATAACAAATAAATATGCATATAAAATTTGAAGAGAATATAAACTGTACTGATGATTCAATATTAGGACATTGGTAATGGCCTGAAAAATTTTACAATTCTATTTCCTAGAAGCTAGTCATTGAAAAAATACATTCGTAGCCACATGAATAATACTGTGTATACAAATATGGTGCCTGTACTAAAACAAAAAAAGTCTTTACACTGCCGATAATGACTGCTGATGAAATTTCTGATTGAAATTTCAAGTGAAAATAGTTGTGGCAAACTTTAAACTATACAAATGTAATTTAATGTTTGCGAGGATTTTCCAATCATCTACTATGAACTACTGCTTCACTCCAATTTAAAGGCAATACTCTCAGGAAGCGGCCAGCATTGCGGAGAAATTTCGATCGATCATTTCGATACATATCAATCAGCCTTACGGAATATTGAGAATTCTAAAAAACATGCATACATATGTACATGCAGAATTTGTCATTACAATCCTCCAGTTAGGATTACAATCTAGCTTTTCACACTAGTTATGTTGTGTGAGTTAGTTTTATATATAAGTTGTGGAACCTACAGTTTAAAGTCCACTCCGAATGGCAATTTTATTTGTTTTTAAAGTTTTTGCCAGAAATTTGTAGAGAACTTTGAATCGAGACCTCACGTCTAATAAGCCAACACAATACTTACTAGACTACGTCAACTATAAAACCTAAAACATTGATTGTAAAATCCAACTAGTACACCCTTGTCTACGGCTACAATTTTATTAATAAACATCGATTCTTCATTTCCTGTTAAGGGTTAAGAATTGTTGAACAAATCATTTCAGTTTGTTGATCCAAATATAAACAACCTAAACTATACCTAGTTTATCCAACACCTTATAACACTTAGAGCCATTATTATTACTTGTAGTTAAAGTTGAGTTTATTAAAAGGTAATTTTAGCTAAAGTGAACTTTAAAGTCACCTTTAACTTTGTTCGTTATTACAATTTTTCAAAAATATGGCAGTGCCGGAGCAATGTCGATAACTTTTGCCAAATTAAAAAAGTTTTTTTAAAGCGCAGAGGCAACGATGAGTTTCCGTTTTTGTTGTGATTGCTCATTTTCTTTATACTTGAAGTAGTCATATTGAAAATAATATATAATATAACAAGTTAAAATATAAATAAAATATAAAAAAAGCTCGTCGTTTCCACTGTTGTTAATCAGCAATAAGTATTCAAAAAGATGAGTAGGTTCGAATCATAGTCATAATTTCTGATACGCATTGACGCATTTATACTTATTTTAATGTAATGAAACCTCTGCTAGTATTCAAAGTTTGAAGTACTCATCGTATTCATACTTAACAACATGTATGATATTATTGATTTCGACTCTTCATAACTCAACATTTTAAAGATTCGCGTACGAACACTAAGATACTCACTAGAAGGTTGTGTGCTTGCTCTGCTTGCTGCTCTATCTATTTTGCTTATGTGCCTTTTTGCTTCTTTTTTTTGTAAATGAAACAACAACAACTAAGACTGTAAATTGTGAAGAATAATTAGGGCCACTCGAATTTGATGACACAAACTCTGGAAGTAAATAAAATTAACATGAAAAAGTTTATCAAAAATCTGTAGTTCACTATCGACTTTAAACTGTAGGTCTCGCCACTCATGTATAACATTAACACACACAACATAAGTGGTGTGAGAAACTATGTCCATAATCCTGGCTGAAGGGTTGTAATGACCAGTTACGTATGTATGTATTTATGAATCTAAATGAGTAGGTTTAGGAATCAAACATGAATGAGTTTGATATCAACGTTGTACGCATACTTATTGCAACCTGTATTTATAAATCAACGTTGTGGTGAGTACGAATGAATCAGAATACATAGCTAAATTTCAATATTGTTGACTCATTTATATTTAAAACTCCATGAGTGCTTATTTGTACAGGAAAAACGATTCATTGCTGATCTCTGTTATCGACATTGCTCCGACACTGTCATATTTTTAAAAAAGTTAACTTTATTTTATCTGTAGGTTGTAATAACGAAAATAAGTTAAAGGTGACTTTATAGTTTAAAGTTACCGTTAAGTAAACCGAACTTTAACGGCAAGTTGTAGTAATGGCCCTTAAGCAATTATTTAATTTTCTCTCTCTCTCTCTCTCCATACAGATATTGTAATTTCCACAATTATTAGTTTCCCCAGAATAAAGTGAAAACCCATTTGCCTTATTGTAATTCATAACTAATTTCAGAATTCTAGAACTATGGTATATAGCGTACAGCATGTATCATTATTTAGTATACACATACTATATAGGATGACACAATTCTAAATTACGATTCCATTGAAATTATTAACAATTCAGAGTTGGTAGTCATTCGACCTATTTTTTAAAAATATGAGTGTATATGTATGTATGTGTAACTACTATATAAATGACCCTTTAAATTATAAATAAATATGACCCTGAATTGTGCAATACATATCATACTTACGTAAATAGTACATGTATTGAAGTTATAAGAAACAAGGAGATGTGTATGCAGAAGGGTTCTGAAAAATTAACATATTTTTTGGTTTCTTATTTATTGTATAAATATGATAAATTATTATTTATTTCTGTTATTATAAAAATTGCTATTCTTAGAATATAAAGAGTAAGTGAATGAAATTTGAAATTAGTTTTCTCGGAAATTTATTTCACTTTGCTTTCTACAATATTTTTCATTTCTTGTTGTTGGTCTTCTTGGCAAAAGCATTAATATTTTCATTTTTATAATGTGGCACACGCTTAACTTGTGAAAATTCGGCGTTTTTTTCTTTACATAAAACATTGTCTAGAAGATAATCGTGCACAATATTTATGTATTTCGACTGTTTTGCTACGTTTCGAAATGGGAATAGGAATAGAAATTTAAAACATTTCCTTTTTAACAATTGAAATTATTTGTTAGGCTCCTTAAAACAAAAATATGAAAGAGTATACAGAAAAAAGAAAAAAAAAGAGAGAAATATTTATAAAATTATATCAAAAACAACAATATTTTCTGTAGTTCATAAAGCGTAGGGAAAAACCCAAAAAATGCCGTGCAATAGAATACCGTGGCATGGCATGCCATTAGTAAAATTAAGGCAGCTGTGCAAATATAAATGAATAGCGTGACAAGGCCACCATAACCACCACCACCAGCACCACCATCAACACCACTGCCTTGGCCTCTGTTGTCACAACCACCACCACCGCAGCCATCGTTAGTGGACTCCCTATATAAGCATACTTTGTAGGGGATTAGCTAACTGGTCTGTTTGTAGACATTTTCAAGTCATAGAGAGCTGTAGCATCGGCATAGGGTTAATATTTTAGCTAGCCTAGAGTTTGTACTCTAGTTTTCTGTTGGTGTTGTTGCTTTCGTTTTCATTTTTCTAGAAATTATTTGCTCAGTGAGTAACGTAAATATTTTAGTACTTACTAAACTTTTCTTTGTTATTTTATCGTTTGTTTTTTGTTTGTTTGTTTTTTGTTTGTTATTGTTGTTGTTAATTTGTTTTTGTTTTTTTATATTTTCTTTTAGTAGTTTCCCCCTTTTAGCACAGCTGTGTTTATTTTACCCGTTAAGTTATAAGTATGTATATGAGTACTGGTGACTACGTGTCTAAAAGCATTCATATCTTGGCGGTACTTGTTTTTGTTTTTGTTTCTTAAATAAAATCTACAAAAAATATACAAAAACAAAATAAAAAAATAAGATTAAAATTATAGTATTTTCTTTCTTTTCTATGTATGTATTTTATTCTATCTGTCTATAGAATATATTTCGTTTGTTGTTTGCTAATGTGCTGAAAGAAATGATTGTGATCGCTTTGTGCAACAGATTTGTCCAACCCTTTAACAAAAACACTTATCATATGCAATTTGAATAGCAATTTTCAGAATGCTGCAGCACATAAATAACAGGTGAATTTAAATTAAAAAAAAAATAAAATAAAATAAAATAAAATAAAAATTAAATTAATTTTTCATTCAATTTTCATTTAAAAAATGTTTAAATCTAGTTTCACATGTTTTAAGAATTTTTTTAATTGTCACCTAAACTTAGTATGTATACAAATTGTTTAAACAACTACTATCACAATATTGTTATACTACAGATGAAACCGCAAAGATGAAGGCAGTTTTAAGTACATATAAGTATTTACGAATGCAATATTATTAATTAGTTTGAAAGTTAAGTCGCCGTAGTCCAGTAGGAAGTGTGTTGGCTTATTAGACAAGAGGTCACGGTAGAGCTACAGGTAGGGTAGTTGCTGATGTCTTAGCCTTCCATTTTGGGACTAGTGATATATATACATTTACTCAAACAAGTATATTAATGTTTAGCAAGCGTTTGCAATTATAGGAACAACAACAAAACTTTAGTCTCAACCATTTTGAAATATATTCCATTTTGACTCAACGAACTATTGCCTACAGCTTCAATTCAACTTTGTTGTAATATGTAGCGTTATTGCAATATATGAGCTAACATAAGTAATTAGCTATTGTGATGGTTTTTGGAGTTTCATTTTTTTTAATTAATTTTTATGACTTTTTCTGGACCCAGCATTTTGTATAGCCTTCATTGCGGCATACTGTCTATATCGGTAGAAGGTCTATATCGTTGCATATTGTTCGCACTAGTGACCACTATGCTTTAAGGTTTCCAGGAGTAACGTCAGTTTGAGGTACAGATCCGTTAGTAGTGGATGCCCCTAGCCTCGAATGAAATCGGCCGGATCCTTTAGTGGCACATTTGCCATCGTTCCCAGATCTTCAAACCTTCTATCACCCGGAAACCGATAACGTCTATTCTAAAATGCAGAACACTCGCATAAGAAGTGTTGTACTAATTTCTTTTTCTCCACATCACGGCAATTTCTACAGTAATCCTGGTGGGGTGGAGCGAGCTTATCAACAAATTTACTAAGCGAGTCAAGAGAATCTTAAAGGCCAGCCTAAATGCGAGAAGTATGATCAAAGCTATTAAGACTTATGCAACTACGGCCTTAAATTATTCGTTCGGTGCAATAAATTGGAGCAACACTGACATAGAGGCCCTGTAGCGTAAATGCAGAGTGTTAATGAAGAAGATACGTAAACACCATCCAAAATTGAGCAATTGAGAGAACACTGCTAACAATCAGGGGAAAGATGGTCTACGGAAATTCTTTGTAGAAAAAGGCCGCAACATCTCCCCTACATAGTGCGGTGTGTAGGGCAGATAACACTACACTTCTTCTCCTCAGTCAGAACCACACTGATAAATTACTTTGTACGAACCAATGGAAACTGCAGGCATGGTTGAGTAAATCTCTCCATTGTAGGCACCCTTACGAAGCTAGTCAGGATCATATCGACACAAAATCCTCGAACTGTTGATTAGTTGCAGGACGAATGTTCCCTGAGACCGAGGGATTTATGATAGCAATACAGGATCAAGCAATAGCAACGAGAAACGATCTTAAAACTATAGTGAGGGCTGCAACTGTAGTTGATGATTCCTGTCGATATGGTTGCAGTTCAAGTGTAACGATACACCATATAACATCAGGGTGTACGTGTTTAGCCGGGACGGAATATATTGACCGCCACAATGCTGTTGTTAAAATTATACACCAATAGCTTGCACTGAAGCACTCCTTGAGTACCGCAGAAGAAGTATCGTATTACAAATACAATCCTGATGCTGTACTGGAAAACGCTGGATACCGACTTATCGGGATCGTACGATCTTGACCGATGAGAGTATACCAGCAAATAGGCCAGACATTATGCTGATGGAAAAAAGGCGGCGGATGGTATGCCTCATTGATATTGCTATACCAAACAACAACAACTTGCAAACAAAATACCAAGAAAGAAAAAATAAGTAAATACAGTGCATTGATTGAGCCTATTAACTGACAATGGAATATCAACTCAGTGAGGATATTATACCAGTCATAATTCCAAAATCCTTACACGACAGCTTGAAGGAGCTCCGGATGCCGGAACAACTATGGCAGATAATACAGAAGTCGCTGATAATGGCGACAACACTAATTGTCCGAAAATTTAGGGGAACTGAATTCAATAAATTAAATCCAATCAAAATTAGATATAAGTATTATATGTATTATTAAGATTTGTGCTGTGATTTTTATTAATCTGTGCAGGTTTTAAAAAATGTACACTAATTTGTAATTTAAGTTGAATTGTATGCAATCAGTTTGAATTGAGAATAAAGAGATAATAATAATAATAATAGAGAACAATGATACAATACCAATTTATTGCTCAAACTTTCCGATATTTCAATATAATGTTGGTCTTAAAAAAATAAAAATTAAAAAACATTGATTTACATGCCAGAATACAACTTAAAAAGTTAACCAAACTTAATATCGTAATTTGCAGAAATTGGTCTTGAAATTACTGAAGTCGTTGAAAAGACAAGTTCATGGCTAGTCAGCTGGATTGATTTGATTTACGACAAAATTATCATCAAAATTCTTTAAAATTATTCAAAAGTATGCATTATTGTAATCCAGTTTATCACAATTTCTTGTCGTACATTCATTAATAAATTTATTCACTTCATATTTGCCTAGTATTCCTATCCACCTAATTAACATAAAAATGGATTGATTTCGAAATCTAATGAATCATATTTGTCTACAAAGACGGATCAAATTTAATTTTACGGGATTCAGTTTATTATTATTATTGTTAACGATCAAATAAAATTTATTGAATACAACTAGTTTAACAAGTCATAAAATATTTAATGCCTGGATCTGAAATTAGTCATAAATATTGACTCGACTTCATGAAAACTGACTTAAGAAAATAAAAAAAAATAAATACTTGATGCAGATTAAAGCAAAAGTAATTAAGAAAAATTGTTTATTTTTAAACTAAATGGTAATTAAACGCCGTGGTCTAGTAGGTAGTGTGTTGGCTTATGAGACGAAAGGCCATGGTTCAAACCCTAGGTCAGACATCAAAGCGAAAATATGAAAAAAATATTTCTCCGGCGACTTTCTCTCAGCAGATTTCTGGCAAAAATTCTGAGAGTAAATAAAATTGCCATGAAAAGTTTCTCAAAAATCTGTAGTTCGGAGTCGACGTTAAACTGCAGGTCTTGTCACTAATGGTTAAAATTAACACACGCAACATATGTAGTGTGAGAAGCTAGGTCGTAATCCTGACTGAAGGGTTGTAATAACTAATTATGTGCGGTATGTATGTGCAACTAAACAATTTTCTTCATTTTCATGATTTTTCATAAATTTTATTGCGAAATCTACAAAGATTGTATTTGAAGCCTAATATAGGGTGTTTTTTATAGAGGTATAGAACTTTAAGTTGGCATTACTTTTCAAGATGGCGACCGATTTAACAGCTGTCAAGTGATTTATTCTCAGTTTGGTTTGGCAATTCATCATGAATAGACTCACGCCTGAACAACGCTTGCAAATAATGCAATTTTATTTCGATTTATTGAAAGACACGTTTGGTGACCGCCTAATTTCACGTTTTGGACCTGTGAATTGGCCTCCAAGATCTTGTGATTTAACACCGCTAGACTACTTTCTGTGGGGCCATGTAAAGTCATTGGTATCTGCGGTAAAGCCACAAACGCTTGACCATTTGGAGGACAACATTCGCCATGTTATTGCCGATAAACGGCCACAAATGTTGGAAAAAGTCATCGAAAATTGGACGTCCAGATTGGACTACATCCGCGCCAGCCATGGCGGTCATATCCAGAAATCATATTTAAAATGTAATGCCACAAGATTATCTTTCGGATAAATAAAATTCATGTGAATCGAATAATCCATCGTTGTTTTATTGCAACTTAAAGTTCTATACCTCTATAAAAAACACCCTATAGCTAGCTGATGCAATGTAAATGGTAACGGTAAAATAAGAGACAAGCATAACACACGCATAACATTACACGTCAGTGTGTTATTTTCATTTTCTGATTCACTGACTAAGGGAAATGACGAATGTCAATTGGCATCCGTGAAAGATTCGATAAGACTGCGAGTTCAATCAGACTCTGATAATGTTGAAATGAAACAAAAAGAGGAAAAATTTGTTTATGCGTACCACAATGACGGATTTTATTGGCCAAGGGCCAGAGGTTCGATTAAGCGATTTCTAGGCATTTCAAACGGAAAAACTGAAGTCGTTTTGTAGCTACAAAATCGATTACTTGAGTGTTAAGGCCTACAACATTTCAATCAGTAAGATGCGGCTGTCTTTGCTTGTTTTTCACTAAAATAAAATAACAAAACAACAACAACAACAGCATATAGTTGCTACCACTTGGTAGTTTGGATAGGTTGTGGTTGTAATAATGATGACGACTTCGATAACAACAGTAACGAACGATAATGGGTGATGACTAATCATCCATCATTACTGTATGCAATATATTCAATTTTGTTTGTCGTGCATGTAGTTGTAGTTGTTACTGATTTTTTGTTTACTTCTGTTACCAGTTGTTAGAAACTTATAGATTTTTATAGTAGATTTTTTTATTGTTGTTGTTGTTGTTTTTTATACAATTATTATTAGTTATTTTAAAATCTATTCGTTCAAGTAAAAACTCTTTCATGCATTATCAATTCGTTTCATTATTAATTTCATATTATAAACACAGTAAAACAATAACAATAACAAGAAAACATAAAAAAATTAAATAAAAAAATATTGTTATAAGAGGTACTTTTACAATTGTATGTATGTATGTATGTATGTACATATTATAGACAGAAATAATTTTTTTTGTTCCACCACACTTTAATTTTTGCCGTCAAAATGTCTGCCAGTGCTATAAATTAATCGTTGTTGGTGTTCTATTCTAATCGTGTTTTTGTCATGTTTTTGTTTTTATTGTTTTTATTGCACAATCAGATACTCTATACTATGGAAGGTAATATGAGATCTGTATAGAAGCTTTGTCTCAGCAGATTTAATGAATAAATACAGATTTTATTTAATTTTTTTTTCCTTTTATAAATGTAAACTTCAAAACACTGGATTTTCAATTAATTTATTCAGCAGAAGAATTGCTATGTAAAGCATTGACATTGAAAATAACTAAATATTGGTTCATTTAAAAATATGTAAAGATTAAATATAAAATCAATAATTATCCTCTCAAATGCTTTTGAAATGTTTTCTTATTTAAAAATAAAATTTTCTACATTCTCAATCAAAAATAGTTTCTAAAATAGTTAATGACTGGGTCCAATTTGAGTTAAATCAAAATAATAATTTTATTTTTAAGGGTCATTATTACAACTTGCCGTTAAAGTTAGGTTTAGTTAAAGGTAACTTTAGCTAAATTGAACTTTAAAGTCACCTTTAACTTTTTTCATTATTACAACCTACAGATAAAATAAAGGTAACTTTTTCAAAAATATGGCAGTGCCGGAGCAATGTCAATAACACTGCTCAATTAAATAAGTTTTTTTTTAATGCAGTGGCAATGACGGTCTCCTTTTTTTGTTCTTTATATTTCAAGTTGCCGTATTGAAAATAATATATAATATGGCAAGTTAAAACTTAACTTTAAAAGTTACCGGTAGGATGATCCTTCCTTTAGCTTAACGCTCACTTCAACCTTATTGTCCACTTATAATAATGAAAAATAATTTATCTGCCCTTTAAAATTCTCCCTTTAGTTAACGGCAAGTTCAATTTTCTTACCAATGTATTTAATGTTTTCATTCCAATTTTTTGTCTAATAGTTCTACAAGATAAATACTTCGCTTCTCCTGAAACTAATTTCATAAAGTCTTAATCCATAATATTATTACGATAATGAAAAAAAATCTAGACTCTGTGGTTTGCTTTTACATGGTTTAACATTAAAATTATTAACAAAAGCTACAAAAATAAAACAATGCAGTAAACAAACCTATTTACAAATTATCGTACTGCTTGATATAACAACAAACACCAGCGTAAAAAAATGGTACACAAGTAAACAAAAATACAACAAGAACACTACAATAATAAACGTAAACAACGATGTTTACATTTATAGAGATTTCGAGAAGGCTAAATCATGAACGTTTGCCTTTAAGAACATTCATCCGATTGTTTCTGGCAAAAACTGTTAGAGAGAAAAATAAAATTAGAACCATGAAAAAGCTTCTCAAAGATCTATTGTTCCGAGTCGACCTTAAGCTGTACGCTCCCCTTCCCTCATGTATAAAATTAATACACACGACCTAAGTGGTGTGCAGAGCTAAGTCGTAATCCTGACGAAAGGATAGTAGTGACCAATTATGAATGATACATACCTGCATATAGCGTCAGAATGTTTTGGATATTAATTTATTGAAAGAGTCTAATTATTTACTTAAAAAAAAAGAAAAAAGAAGGCCAATGCCTGAAAAATACCACCTAGAATGTACTACCATTTCTTCAATGATATTGATGATTTGTGATATATATTGTTACTTTTATTGCAAATAAAATGAAAATAAATATAGGTTTAGTTTTAATTATATTTCTTTATTATTCGCACAAATTCTGTGTGCCCCCGTTCACAACTTGATGCAAACAACAATTGCTTTTCTTTGTTATTCCTCAGTTTATACCCCTTGCATAAATAAGAACAATTACTGGACAATTATTCGACAGATCTTTGTAATCGAGATCTTCAAACCACGATTACTTTCCTTAAACACACCGCGTCTCCACACAAGACTAACTGAACTTTTACTTACCAAACGCCGAGTAAGAGCAGTGAAGTATGGACGTCGCGACGTCCCAATTTAGCAGAAATCAATAATTTGAAGAGACTGCAGCTTATTAGGCATGAAGGGGATTACAGATGAACTCTCTAAGCTGAGAATTCTGGTTGCGAGGCAACGCTTTTTATTGTTGTTGTATTCTGGCACTCTTTGGAATCTTGAGTTTAAATTAGACAATCTCAATAAAAACCATTTAATTTTAGTGTTGGAAACAATTTTGAAAAATAAGAAAATAATGGATATTCCAAGGAAACAAAATATTCGACGTCAGTTTGAAATTAAATAAATTGTAGTTTACAGATTCGAATTTATTAGTTAAAGGCAGAGATCAGCAATGATCTTTTTACCACTCATAAGCACTCACGAAATTTTGAATATAAGTGAGTCAACAATATTGAAATTTAACTCCTCTGATTCATTCGTACTCACTACAACATTGATTTGTAAGTACAGGTTGCAATGAGTATGCGTACAACGTTGATATCAAACTCATACCATTCGAAATATGTTTGATTCATAAGCCTACTCATTTAGATTCATAACTTTAAAAAATGCTTATAGTACTCATAAATGATTCGAGTAATGAGAATAATTCATCAAAATTTACAGTCTTAGTTGCTGTTCATTTACAAAGAAAAGACAGAGCAGCAAGCAGAGCAAACACAGAACCATTTATTGAGTATTTTTGTGTTCGTACGCGAATCATACTTATTTTGTGATTCTTGTATATATTGAGTTATGGAGAATCGAAATCAACAACATCATAGATGCTGTTAAGTATGAATATGATGAGTACTTCAAACTTGTAATAAGTATGAATGCGAATAAGTGACATAAATTATGAGTATGATTCGATTCTACTCATCTTTTTGAATACTCATTGCCGATGTCTGGCTACGATGCGCTTTATATAATCGTTATTGCCTTTTGTAACTTAATTATACCATACCCCGTGGGGCATGTAACACAATGAAATCATATTTATCTGCTACTAAAAAAAATTTTAAATTTGAAAATTATATGTATATCAAATAGGGTGACGAATCTAATATACCCGACCCGATAGCAAAACCATGTTACGCTTGTTTTGCTTTCTACTTTACAAAATCCAAACAAAAAAATTAAAAAAATAAAAAATAATTATAAACCAAATTTGTTATTATTTTGTTGCTTTTATTTTTTATTTGCTTGTATTTCTTTTTTTATATATTTTTTATTTTTTTGTAATTAAACTATTATACTTATTGCATGATCTCATCGTCCGTTAAGAACACACTTTAAAACAATTATAGCACTTAACGTTTATCACAAAAACAAAATATATGTATTTATAACAATAAAAAAAAAATAAAAATAATAACAATAAAAATCAACAGCAGAAAATTCAATTTTTTTTTGTTCAGGATGAGGTTGTTTAGGTTCTTTTTAATTAAGATTGAGTGGCATTCGTAAAATGTCAAAGTAGATTTCAAGATAATTGTTTCGTTTTGCTTTAAAAGCATTCTTTTTTTTTTAAACAAAACACACAAATAAAAAAAAACAGAAACTAAAAGCCAAAACAAAAATGTAAATGAATGTAAAATAAAAACATAATCTCGAAATTATGTTGATGATTCGATTGACATGACAACTAAATTTAAAACTGTTGGCATTTCAATTTCCGTAGCTCACTGGTAATGTATGAAAATCCAGTAAAATTAAAATAAGGCCCTACTAAGCAAATTCATTATTAAAATATCCATTGGCTATTAGCATAGCTGCCAGATAAATGAAGCATCAAATCGTCAAATGTTAAGAAAAAATCGTAAAATCATCAAAGATGTTCATTCAAATCATAAACAAATCGTCAGAAAAAGAATGTGGTAATAATAATATTTCTTAATTAATATTAATATTTCTTGGTCAAGGCTGAAAACTAAAAGCTAACATTTCTTATTTTAATTTTTTTGATATATGTACACACACATACATAATTGGCCGTTACAACCCTTCTCGCACGATTCATGTTGTGTGCCTTAATTTTATATTTGAGTGGCGGGACCTACAGTTTAAAGTCGACTCCGAACGATAGATTTTTTGAGAAATTTTTTCATAGCAGGTTTATTTACTCTCAGATTTTTTGCCAGAAATCTGCTGAGAGGAAGTCGGCGAAGAAATATTTTTTTTTTTATATTTCGTTTTTATTTATGGCCTGATGCTCGAATCCGGGCTTTATGTCTAATAAGCAAACACACTACCTACTAGACTACGGCGATTATAATTTTTGATATTTTCTTTCAAAAATCGAGAAGTTTTATATCATTTTCAGAAAAAAAAATTGTTGAAGGTTTAAACAATCTATCCCAGTGTTGTTTATTGGCACATAAGCGTAGCAATAATATTGCATTATCTATATCTGTGGGTAGAGTAAATATTAGGAAGTCAGAAGCTGTTGACGTTCTGGGCATGAAAATTCAGTTTGAGTCTTAAGACGGTAAAAGAAATATTTCTCTGATTTTCTTCCTATACGACTCTTATATCCGATCGATAATGGAATACAAATCTAATGTATATGCCTCAACGTCGATTTTGAGACATCTCGAACGTATAAAGGAGAGGGCGCAAGTTCTCGTTAATGACGGTAGGGTTTCCAAGAATCATATATCATATCATATATGTTCCCGAGAATCATATATTCCTACATAATACTCATCTTTCTCGGCGAGCACCTCCATTTGTGGTCTATTTTCCAGCAAATCGCACACTGCATTTCATAAAGGGCTATCCATTTCGTGGTTTCAAAATTATGGACTGGAATTCGACATCTGTCAAACTAAGTTGTGAAACCAATTTTTTTCTTTTCAGTTGAAAGTCTGACATTGACGAAAATGGATCGCTTAACTATCACACAACGCATAAAAATGATCAAAACCTACTACAAAAATGGCGATTCTGCCACAGCCACGTAGCGTGCTTTAAGAGGAGATTATGGTTTACATAATCGTCCAACTACGCAAGCAATTAGCAAAATTGTGAAGAAATTTGAAGAGACTGGAGTGGTTACAAATATTGAAAGGCCTGTGCATCATCGTTTCGCTCGTTCCGCTGAAAATATCGCTATTGTAAGTGAAAGTGTTGCCGAAGACCCGAATGTGTCGATTTCTCGTCGTTCTCAGGAATTAGGACTGTCTTACCGCACATTATGGCGTATTTTGCATTTAAATCTATACCTATATAAAGTCCAGCTCATGCAACAACTGAAGCCAGCTGACCATTCACAACGTCGTAGATACGTGGAATGGGTGCTTGAACAACAGGCGGTGGACGGCAATTTTTCGAACAAAATTTTCTTCAGCGATGAACCACACATTTCACATTCGGTGGGTATGTTAATAAACAAAATTGTCGTATTTGGGGTTCTGAGGATCCTCAAGTAATTGAAGAGAGGCCATTACAGTCACTGTTTGGTGCGCTCTTTGGTCCAAAGGTGTGATTGGATCTTACTTCTTCGAAAACAACGATGGAACGACTGTCACCGTGAATTCGGAGCGTTATGGTCATATGACAACCGACTTTTTTTGCCTGCTATTGAAGAATACGACTTGGACAATATGTGGTTTCAACAAGACGGTGCCACATGCCACACAACTCGGGCGAATATGGCTTTATTGCAAGGACATTTCCTGGCCTCGTAATTTCTTGTCGTGGCGATATCAACTGGCCACCAAGATCATGTGATTTGACACCATTAGACTTTTTTAGTGGGGCTACGCGAAAGACCGTGTTTATGCAGATAAACCTTCAACTCTTGAGCACTTAAAAACCAACATTCGTCAAGTTATGGCTGAGATACCGCCCAATATGTGTCAAAAAGTGGTCGAAAATTACCTCAAAAGAATCAATGCTTGCAACACTTCACGTGTAGGTCATTTAAATGATGTAGTATTTCACGCATAATGTCAACGTTCAAATTTTACAATAAAAAAGAAATATCATGAAAAAAATATTTTATATGTGTTTTATTAACGTTTACTTTTGAAACCACGAAATCGATACAAAATTCCTTCTTTAGTCGGACTATTCGTATGTGGAACTCGCTTCCTGAAGAGGTATTTTCTATCACTTGTGGTATAAAAGGTTTCAAAACAAGTGTCCACAAACACTATTCCCTATTTTCTCTATCCCATAACATATTTTTCTACTTCTAACACAATGCACTTCAGGAGTAGGGGCGAATAAAAAAAAAATAATGGCACTTGTCTTTGGTCTTCTTAGGGTAATATTGGAAGCTATATTCGAATCTTTACAAAATGGTCTATGGTAAATTGAGCTCATCTACGAAGAGTGCAAATCTTATTTCAAAATTCTTGGTATTGCTATTATTTGCAGATATTTGCAGAACTTACCATTTTTCTTTAAATCTCAGATCATTTCTTTTTATTTAGTTTATTTAGCATATTAGCATAGTATCATCACAGAAGTTCGTTAATACTTTTCCTTATTATTACTGACTTGAAATTCAAAAGTAAAGAGGCTTTTAATATATTTACTAAAGTAGAGAATATGATGTAAATTTTTAATTTTTAAAAATCGTCAAAATAAGGGCATAAATCCTCAAATCTGGCAGCTATGGCTATGAGATAAAAATCAAATATTTTTCAGTAAAATTTTTTGATTTAGTTTCTAGTTGAAGTTAAAAATTTTTATTTCATTTCCATTAAGTAGCAATACTTCTTGCCTTTCGAAAAAATCTTTCTTTTTTAAGTTCAATTGTGTTATTATCTAACAAATATATTTACTTAATGATTGTGCAAATTTAAAAACATGTCAGTTTTTTTTTTTTTTGTTTGAGTAACAACACATTACTAATCATCTCTCCTTTTGCAATTAACAAGTAAAAAAAATTTAATTGCATTGAACAGTACACACGTGTAGCTTTTTTTTTTATTATTTTAAAAACATTCTCATCATAATGACTGATTTTTGGACACTCTTAAATTTGCTTGCCATTCATTTGAATTACGAATTTCGTTAAACAAAACATATAGCAGACTTCAGGACATTTTTATTTTATGGAAATTGTTAAGAGGGAATTTAAATAAATTTACCAAACTGTTCGAACTACGCCATTCAATCTAAAATTATCAGGTCCTATTAATGTAATGTAGCCATTTATAATGTAATGTAGTTGTACAACAAGTTGAATCGCCTTCTTCTCATTTACTAGTACCACTGGCCACAAGTGACGGCAACCCAAAAGGATTTATAATTTTGACATTTCATAGCAAAATATAATTAATTTTTTGTTGCATTTTCAACACTTATTAAAACTTAAATTTGCGTTGTTTTTTTAATTACTATTTCATGCTTCTTATTGTATTGACAAAAGACTACTGCACAAAAATTCTAATTAAAGTTCAAAGTTTAATTTTGATGAATATGTATTGATCTGTTGATGATCAATGTCATTGTTTTCGAATGCCAAATTGTTCATTTAAAAGACAAAACGCCTGAAAATAATATCAACCTCAATATCGACGTAGGAAGGCCGGACAACGCTGCTTCTTGAGAAAGAGTTTTCATCGTTTCTATAAGATTTGAACGTAGATGCTAAAATCCTTGATTTTGTTCAACTCTTTCTCCAAGACAAAAAAGGTTATCGATAAAATTTAGGTAAAGTTTTGAACTAAAAGTTTTGAAAGTTTAGAAACCGCAACGCGATTAAAAAAAAGTATTAATTCACGACTTCATATTTACTGAATAGGGTTAAAAATCTTAATTTTTGTACTTTTAGGATAGGAAAACCTAGGCTGCTACAGCAATTCTGAGGCCAGACTCGAATTCAGTGCATCAAAACCCTTTAGAAAAGTACAGTCTGGTTTCTGGATAAAAAAACAAGACTACAAGAATGCACGACTCTACTTATGCGGCCGCTACATGTTGGGATTAGTTGTACAACATGTTAAATCAACGGTTTGCCGTCTACTTCGCGCGTTTTGATTTTACAACCAAATTTACTTACCTGGTAGTGTAGCATCGTTTAGGATGTCGGTTAAACGAAAATCAAAATTTTTAAAAAGTCTGCATACACCGTTGTATGTAGACTTTTTTCATTGACTGTATATTTAAGAGTATGGTCAAAATGAGCAATTTGGAGTAGTCCTTCATTATGATACAACATATTCTACAATAGAATAAGATTTTAAAAATGATTGAGAATTAAATGATTCGCCTTCAAGAACATTCATCAGACTGTTTGCTTTGCAAAACTTTTGAAAAATTTTGAACTGAAAGTTCATTTTATGAGATGATATATATAAAAAATATAACACTACTGTTATATTATTTATATTAGAACTACGGTGACTTTTGTGTGATTTGATCAAACGAGAAGCCAATCTCTTCACAAGATAATGTGCTTTCAGAATGTCACCACTTGTTTCATATTTTTAATTAAATTTTGCAATTAAGGATAGCTAAACTTGAAGAAATGAGAAAAAAATCATATTTTAAAGGCCCATCTGTTCCCTTTTCAAAAAAATTTTGGATATTAAAAATAAGTTAAAAAGTAATTAGGTAATAAATTATTTTGTGCGAAAAGTTTAAATATATGGTTTTTGTCAAATAAAACAAGTTTGGAGGCTTCGAGAAAAAATTTTTTTTTTTTAGTTCTACTCAACAAAACTCATAATCTATGCTATGTTATTAGTTAGGTATATTTTGACTGTCACACCATGTAATTTATTTTTACAGTTAGTCTATGATTTATTTCTAATAACTACTAATAGTAATTTTTATTTTTGATTCAAACATACCATATACATTCATACAATATATGTTTGTTGTTGAATTTAAAATAATTACAAGTGAATAATTTAATTTAATTTTTTTGTACACGTTTACCCTTTGATTACGTTATGATTCTTAAACAAAGAAACGAAAAAAAAGAATTTTCACAATCATTGCAATTTATCATTAATTTTTTTCTAAACCTGAAACACCCATTAAAATTCAATTAAATGTTGCCAAATAACAGGTACTTGGTATTAAACAAAAAACATTTAAGAGATCTACAGTGTACACATATGTTTGTATTTATATTCGTTTAGTACTCTACCCTTACTAAACTAGAACTAGTATTCATGCAATTATAGCATAGCTGTTGCACAATACCGTACTATGTACTTATGTATGTGCTTTGTACCACAAAACAAGCTGAATGAATGATTTCGAACACAGAGAAAAAGGTACGAATAAGTCTCTTTAAACACTGTCTTTAGACGTTTAACGAAGATCATTGACAGATTAACATGATCGATTTAATTTAAAAAAAACGGTAGAATAAGCAAAACATGTTTCCCGAGTTTTTTTTTCTTTGATTCCCATTTACAACACGACGTGTTGATTTAACAAGACATGGAGATATGCGATTTGAACTCTTTTTTTTCGCCGCTTAGGTTTCATCAGACGAACCAAAATAGGAAAATTATTGGTAAAACGACAAAATATTCGTATTGTTGTGCCAGAGGAAAAAACATCAATGAATGGATTAATTGAATGATCGATCTGCCAATGCTGAAAATAATTGTTGTTGATGCAATGAATGAAATGTGTTTGCTATTCTATTTCATTGTTGTCTTGTTACGATTTACTTGCAATAATTGTTGTAATTTGATTAATTAAAAGTTTTTCACGAAAAATTGTAAATACATACATACATACATGCATTTAATGTTGTTTCCCCATTTATATGATTTGTAATGTTGTTTTGTGTTTTGTTGCCATTGTTACCAACAACTATACAAAAATCAATGACGCGAAACGTGACCATCGTAAGTAGTAAAGATCATTTACTACGTATGTACATGTATGTACATATATATATAAGTATTTACTATACCAGCTGACATACTCGTTACTTGTATGCATGTTTTTGTTCTGATTTTTTTTTGTTCTTCTATTGTTTAGTTGTTTTTGTTTTGTAACAATTGCAAATATACATACATACATACATACATATACTACATATGGGAATAAAAAAATACAAAAACAATATATGTATGTATACGTAAAGAAACAGGTAAATGGTTAGAGAAGATGTGGCTTGAAAGAGAAACAAACAGTAAATTATTCCAATAAATTGACGGATTTTCTTTTCATTGTTACTATTATTATTATTATTACTATTGTTGTTGTTATTAGTATTGTTATTATAGATGTTGTTTTTCCTTTTCGAATTGTATGTACATATACAGTGAACAGCAAAAGTTTTAATACGGCAATATATTTTGACAAGGCTTAATACTCTTGCTCAAAGTCCCGATATGACTTCAAGAGAGTATTTAAGAGATCATTTGAAAGAACGGTTACGTAATCGCTAAACCTCAAACAAAAGTCAAACGAAAAACTTGTTCATGGTGCCACCAGAAAACACTAAGCAAAACTTATACATTCAATTCCAAATGGGTTAAATGGAGGGATATTCTACTAAATACAAGGGATAACTTTCTCAAATATTAGGCCTTTGAATTTTAAATTTACTCAGGGTTCTCCTTGGGGTACCTCCGGATTCATCTGAAACTTTTCCTTATTTTTCTCTTGTTTATAAAAAACAGTAAAAAAATTCTTTGTTTTATAATAAAACAGAAATAAATTAATAAAATAAATATATATGGCGTTTTTTATAGAGGTATAGAACTTTAAGTTGCAATAAAACAACGATGGATTATTCGATTGACTTGAATTTTATTTATCCGAAAGATAATCTTGTGGCATTACATTTTAAATATGATTTCTGGATATGACCGCCATGGCTGGCGCGGATGTAGTCCAATCTGGACGTCCAATTTTCGATGACTTTTTCCAACATTTGTGGCCGTATATCGGCAATAACACGGCGAATATTGTCCTCCAAATGGTCAAGCGTTTGTGGCTTTACAGCATAGACCAATGACTTTACATAGCCCCACAGATAGTAGGCTAGCGGTGTTAAATCACAAGATCTGGGAGGCCAATTCACAGGTCCAAAACGAGAAATTAGGCTTTCACCAAACGTGTCTTTCAATAAATCTATTGTGGCACGAGCTGCGTGACATGTTGCGCCGTCTTGTTGAAACCACATCTCCTGGACATCATGGTTATTCAATTCAGGTATGAAAAAGTTAGTAATCATGGCTCTATACCGATCACCATTGACTCTAACGTTCTTCCTCAATGCTACGCTCTACAGCAGCAATAGCTTCTTCTGTACGCACCGTACAGCGTCTCTGGGGATGCGAGTTATCAATAAGAGTAAATGTGGTGCGAAAACGTTCCATGGTTAATCGAATTAACTGCTCTGATGGACGATTTTGTCGACGATAAAATGGACGTATTTCTTCGCGCGACTTCACCTCAGCAGATTTCTGTCAAAAACTCTGAGAGTAAAAATTGCCATGAAAAGTTTCTCAAAAAAAATCTGTCGTTCGGAGTCGACTTTAAACTATAGGTCCCGCCACTCATGTATAAAATTAACGCACACAACATGAGTGGTGTTGAGAAGCTAGGCCGTAATCCTGACTGAAAAGTTGTAATGAGCCAATTATGTATGTAAATAGACGTAGTGCGCGATACGTTTTCCGCACAGAACCATTATTTTCGAAATAAAATTGCACTATTTGCAAGCGTTGTTCAGGCGTGAGTCTATTCATGATGAATTGCCAAACCAAACTGAGAATAAACCACTTGACAGCTGTTAAATCGGTCGCCATCATGAAAAGTAATGCCAACTTAAAGTTCTATACCTCTATAAAAAACACCCTTTATAAACTATACATTTTTTAAAAACTTTTGTTTAAAATTCATGAAATTGCTACAATATATTGTCGTACTAGACTTTTGCTGCCCACTGTATGCGTGCATAGTAGAGTGTGTGTGTGTACTTAGATGTGTCCATTAATATCGCATTTGCGAGTACATGTACAACAAAGAAAGCGACATACACGTCATATAATATACCATGACGCTCAGCTCTAAATGCGCTTAGCAACAAGACCAGCACGCATCTGTAACGTTTATTTATAATAAAAAAAAAACACACACACACAATCAAAAAAGAAATAAATAAAAAGAAAAAGTAATGAAAAAAATGAATATAAATACAATAGCAACAGCAAACAAAGCAATTCACATTATTTATAAAAGACTTGAAGCATTCATACAGTTATTGCTGGAAAGAAAAAACAACAACATCAACCATTACAATAAACATTAGCAACTAATGTGTGCAACACCGTAATTATTGGTTGCAAACAAACATAGATTGGCACACATACGACCATAGCTGCCAGATAGATAAAGCAACAAATCATCAAACATTAGAAAGAAAAGCGTCAAAATCGTCAAAGACGTTCAGGAAAAATAAGCAAGTAAATCGAAAGGTTTTAATTCACTTTACTTCAAAAATAATCATTAAAAACATTTAACAAAGAATTAAACAAGACATTTTAAGCTTTAATTATAAAGGGTGTTTTTTATAGAGGCATAGAAC
The DNA here is from genome assembly GCA_930367235.1 of Sarcophaga rosellei. Taxonomy (NCBI): domain Eukaryota; kingdom Metazoa; phylum Arthropoda; class Insecta; order Diptera; family Sarcophagidae; genus Sarcophaga; species Sarcophaga rosellei. The sequence goes on along the minus strand of OV884020.1, from coordinate 24,981,672 downwards.
TTTAACTTGGCATTAAGATGGCGACCGATTTAACAGCTGTCAAGTGATTTATTCTCAGTTTGGTTTGGCAATTCATCATGAATAGACTCCCGCCTGAACAACGCTTGCAAATAGTGCAATTTTATTTCGAAAATAATGGTTCTGTGTGAAAAACGTATCGCGCACTACGTCCATTTTATCGTCGACAAAATCGTCCATCAGAGCAGTTAATTCGATTAACCATGGAACGTTTTCGCACCACGTTTACTCTTATTGATAACTCGCATCCCCAGAGACGCTCTTCGGTGCGTACAGAAGAAGCTATTGCTGCTGTAGAGCGTAGCATTGAGGAAGAACGTTAGAGTCAATGGTGATCGGTATAGAGCCATGATTACTAACTTTTTCATACCTGAATTGAATAACCATGGTGTCCAGGAGATGTGGTTTCAACAAGACGGCGCAACATGTCACGCAGCTCGTGCCACAATAGATTTATTGAAAGACACGTTTGGTGAAAGCCTAATTTCTCGTTTTGGACCTGTGAATTGGCCTCCCAGATCTTGTGATTTAACACCGCTAGACTACTATCTGTGGGGCTATGTAAAGTCATTGGTCTGTGCTGTAAAGCCACAAACGCTTGACCATTTGGAGGACAATATTCGCCGTGTTATTGCCGATATACGGCCACAAATGTTGGAAAAAGTCATCGAAAATTGGACGTCCAGATTGGACTACATCCGCGCCAGCCGTGGCGGTCATATGCCAGAAATTATATTTAAAATGTAATGCCACAAGATTATCTTTCGGATAAATAAAATTCATGTCAATCGAATAATCCATCGTTGTTTTATTGCAACTTAAAGTTCTATAGCTCTATAAAAAACACCCTATATATAAAAAAATAAGAAGTCACCGTAGTCTAATACGCAGTGTGTTGGCTTATTAGACGAAAAGCCCGGGTTCGAGCCCCAGGCCAGACATCAAAACGAAATAATGAAAAATATTTCTTGTAGTCGCCGTAGTCTAGTAGGTAGTGTGTTCACTTATTAGATATATAGATAAATATTTCTTCGGCGATTTCCTCTCAGCAGATATCTGGCAAAAACTCTGGGACTAAATACAACTGCGATGAAAAATTTCTCAAAAATCTGTTGTTAGGAGTCGACTTTAAATTGTAGGTCCCACCACTCATGTATAAAATTAACACGCACAACATGAGTGGTGTGAGAAGCTAGGCCGTAATCCTGACTGAAGGGTTGTAATGGCCAATTATATATATATATGTATATATATATTCTTATAAAAAGTTTGAAATAAACTGCCATTGCAGCTACACTGACGTTTACATTAAAAGTGTAGAGTCAAATGCGTAGCTGATTTTGAAAAATTGAAAACGATCAAAATAATTATGTTTGAATTGAATTGGTGAATTAGTAAAATTTTATTTCAAGAGTTTTTTTATGCTTACTAATGGTAAACATGACACACCATTCAACCACCTGGATCTCAGCGGCAGTTGACGACAACTAAATGATGACGATTATTTTGTCATAAATTAAAAAAAAAGAACAAAAAAAAAAAAAACTCAAATGAAAAATAAAACATATCGTCTGCGTGTATATGGCTATTAGTTTTGTATGAAAAAAAAGAGAAGCAAATCTGGCCTTTTATTTCCTGTATTTGTGGTGAAATTAAATAAAAATATACATACAAACATACAAACACATACATATATGTATATATAAATGAAAAATGAATACAAATTAATGTGAAAAGTCGATCAAATCCGATCACACTACTACCCTAATGGTAAACACTTACGGAGCATTGGCCTATGGAATTTAGGCCACACAAAAAAAGAATTCGAACTTATTGTTTTAATACAGCAACAAACAATAATACGTGCAGAACATAATGTTTGCCAAAAAATTCGTATCACTTAGGGGAAGAACGTGATCTTATGATATATGGTAGCGCCTCTACGATCTGAAGGTCAAACATATTTCATAGAAATTATGAAATTGAAATTCTATGTTATTCCCCGCGATGTCTAAGAAATAAATTTTTATTTTACCAAGAACGACAAAACACAAACAAAAACAGAATCAATGAAAAATTCTTAAATTTTATTAGATACACTTTGAAATATATATTTTTTTGCATTATTTTAACAATTTTTTTCTTGGAACTGTAGCTCGAATCAATTGACTGATTCAGTGCAAGACAAAAAACACCGGCAAGTGTTTATCGGTATAGTCGCTATAAAGGAAATCATTGGGAAACACTAAAATTTTTCAACTGTAACCAACACATTGTGGAAAATTTGATAAAAACTTATTTTCAATCATTACAAGTTTGAATACATACATATATACATAATTGGTCAATGCAATCCTTCAGTCGGGATTACGAGCTAGCTTCTCACACCACTTATGTTGAGTGTGTTAATTTTATACATGAGTGACGGGACCTACAGTTTAAAGTCGATACCGAACGACAGATTTTTTGAGAAACATCTCATACTAATTTTACTTACTCTCAGAGTTTTTGCCAGAAATCTTTCATATTTTTCCTTCAATGTCTGACCTGAAGTTTGAACCGAGGCTTTACGTCTAATAAACCAACACACTTCCTACTAGACTACGGCGACTACAGGTTTGGATACGTACAAGTTTGGATACGTTTTCTTTTGTCATTATTGAGATGTTATGTTAATTAGTTCAACACGTTGACATTTTCTTTTTGGCACACGTGATCTAACATACACCGCCACATAACCCTAAAATAAATGATGTTAGTCAAGGACGGCATTTTATAAAAAATTTATTATTAAGTTGATCGTTTAAATTTTAAGTATTTGATATCGAATGTCAGTTTTTTAATCTCTTTATCATTAATAAAAGGATATGGAGAATAGCGACCGAAAATAATATATTTAATACAAATTGTGAACAATGAACGTTTATTCATACCATATATTATGGTTAAGGTATAAATATATATTTAAATGTATTTTAATAAAAATATCTTGAGCGCGCTAAAAACATCATAGACTTCTTTTTTGTATCGGGTGGGGCATTTATCGGTTTAAATTTGAACCATCGGTTATTTCGAATGTGGCAATACTTATGTCATTCTATTCTGTCACAAAATTCAGTTATGATTTGATTTACATTTCAGCAACGTTGTGATTTATTGTAAATTTATTTCCAAAACAAGGACAATTGATCGGAAATTGCACGAAAATGTCGTACAAAATATGGTCGCAGAGAAGGACAACGAGTGCCTGGTATACGCAAGTTTGCACGTACAGTGCGTGAGTTTGCTCCTACAGTGCGTCCACCCGAAAATATCGAAGCTCTGACTGAGAGCGTGGGTGAGAATACATCAACATCAACTCGTCATCGTTTCAAGAAATGAACATTTCATGCACGTGTTTATGTCAAATTTTGCGAAAAGATCTCGGTATGATGGCTTACAAAATTCAATTGGATGCTGAGTTGAAGCCACATCATCATCTATGTCGATACGGCCATCGACGTCAATTTTGACAAACCAGAGACAATTGAGCATTTGAAGGCCAACATTCGTGATGCCATTGCCGAGATACGATCCCATACACTCGAAAGAGTGCACGAAAAGTGGTCCGATCGAATGAGGTACTGTGAGGCCAGCCGGGCAGCCATATGAATGAAATAATCTTCCATTTCTTCTCGCAGCAATTGTATTCCACAACAAAAAAATAAATTTGACAAAATTTCAAACCGTTTTCGCTTTATTGTATTTTTAAACGGCCCACTTCAATTGCCAAAAAATACAATAATTTTTACAAGAAAAATTTGTAATTTTGGGCTTCAGTTGATATCTCTTTTTGACATCAGACAGCTCAACTAAAGTTCGGTTGTCATCGATAATCGATCCCATCTTTATATATGGGTCTGTATCAGAGATCAGCAATGAATCGCTTTTTCGCTGCTCATAGGCACTCATGAAAGTTTGAGTGTATATGAGTATAAGGGAGCCAAGAATATTGAAATTTAACTACCCTGATTCATTCATACTAACTACAACGTTGATTGATAATTGCAGGTTGCAATGACTATGCGTGCAACGTTGATATCAAACTCATACCATTCGAAATATGTTTGATTCATAAGCCTACTCATTGAGATTTATGACTTTAGAAAAATACTTTTAAATGATTCGAATCATTCATTAAAATTTACAGTCTTAGTTGTTGCTGTATTTGCAAAAAAAAATAAAAAAAGACACATAAGCAAAGAAGACAGAACGGCAAGCAGAGCAATCATACAACCTTCTAGTGAATTTTGTGATTCGTGTATATGTTGAGTTATAGAGAGTCAAAATCAACAACATCATACGTGTTGTCAAGTATGAATATGATGATTATTTTAAACTTTAAATATGAGTAGAGGTCCCATGATATTAAAATAAGTATGAATGCATATAAGTATCAGAAATTATGAGTATGATTCGATTCTACTCATCTCTTTGAATACTCATTGCTGATTTCTTGTCTCTATCTTCATAAACTGTATTACAAGAAAATTAATCTATTTTGGAAAATCTATCTTTTTGTCTAATAGTCAAACGTGCTATCGAATCGAATATGTAACTACTTTTACCATTTATTGGTAGTGTAACAACATCAGTGCAGTTTAATCTGTAAAATAAATTACTTTTAAAACGTTGTTAACTCGTTAGAGTAAAAATTGCAACAAAAAAAAAATAAAAAAAATTGAAACAAATTGCAAAAATAATATGAAATATATTAAAAAAACAACAAAAAAAATTAAATTTAATTTAAATTTTTATTAATCATGCATGAATTTTGTGGTCAACATTAAAATCGAACGAATCCATTCATACGCTCATCCACTCATACTGGGGTTTTCAGCGCAACAAATTTTATTTAATTTTTTTTTGTGTTTCTTTTTTTTTTCAAACAACAAGTACGGGTACCTGTAAGTATCTGTTGCCAACTCAGATCGAAAGATATAAACAGTTTTACAGGTGATGTTGTATGTTAAAGTGTGTTTGTTGTTGGCAGTTGGTTGTTTGCTACTTTTTTTCATGTAAATATGTATGTACATTCATACATATGGCATATATATCTTCATCTACTACATCTGCATCTGTAAATATGAAATATTGTTCATTACATGTATACATACACATATACATATTGTATATGATGTTTTTTTTATGTTGTTCATAGTGTCTGTATAATTAACTATAGGATGTGGTGAAATTTTGAAAGTTTTAGGAGCGGCTACAAATTATTGCAAAAACTCATTTAAAATATACTTTTTTTTCTTTTATTTTTTTATTTTATTTTATTTTATTGCATTTTTATTATTACTTGTCAAATAGCATTTCAATATCGAACGAAATTATTGATTGGACGACTTGAATTAAACGTTTATTCACTTTAAGTACATGAGATGGTGACTTTTAATTAAAATCATCGCAGTGAAGATTCAAATGAGTAAAAATAAAAAAATTGAATCAAAATTAGAGAATTAATTTAAGGCGATTAAGTATGTATGCCGAGTATTATCTTAATTTACATTTCAATGTAGTTGATGTACCATATATACCAGAGATCAGCAATGAGTATTCAAAAAGGTGAGTAGAATCGAATCATAAACATAATTTCTGATACTTATACGCATTCATACTTATTTTAATATCATATTCATACTATTCATATTCAAAGTTTGAAGTACTCATCGCACTCATACTTAACAATACTCGTGATGTTGTTGATTTCGAATCTTCATAACTCAACATTTGCAAGAATGACAAAATAAGTATGATTCGGATACGAACACTAAAATACTTACTAGAAGGTTGTGTGTTTGCTTTGCTTGCTGCTCTGTCTTTTTTGCTTATGTGTCTGTTTTCTTTTTTTTGTAAATACAACAACAACTAAGACTGTAAATTTTGATAAATAATTCGAGTCAATCGAATCGTTTGTAAGTATTATAAGTATTTTTCTAAAGTTATGAATCTAAATGAATTGCAGCCTGTACTTATAAATCAATGTTATAGTGAGTAGGAGTGAAATAGAGTAGTTAACTTTCAATATTCAAAATTTCATGAGTTCTTATGAGTAGCGAAAAAGCGATTCATTGCTAATCTCTGACACATATAAACAAAATTGAATATCTTAAAGTTCAGAAAATTTATTCCGACAAGTTAGTCATATGCTATTGACTAGAAACAACTTAACGCGTGGAAAATAAATTTCGCACTGAAATTATAAGAAAGTTATCTAGTCTATCTATCACGAAGTTGTAAAGAAAATCGCTTGATTTTACAAAATTTATTTGCCTGTTTAGTAAGTTTTATAAAATTTTTCCATATTAATCACTGCTTTCAAAAAATATAAATTGCGGTAATTATTAAAAAAGGTGTATGTATGTGTGTAACATTTTTAAAGCTTAGCTAATTAGAAGCTAATCGTTTGAGGCTAATTCCAGAAAATAGAAAGAATGAGGGGAGCTATACGTAGCCTAATTCGTGAATTATTTTCATTTCCCTTTTCTCATTAAATCACACATAGTTTGCTTTCAACCTCTGAAAATACTAAAGTCAACTGATGCATGGCTGTTGGCAGCAGTAGTTCTGTCATTTCAGACTTTCTGACCCACTTTCGTATAATTTCCTGATAAACGTATTAATTTTATTGTAATTTCTTGACCATATTGTTACGAAAATGGAAAAATCTATATACTGGTGTATTGCTTTTACATCGTTTAACATTAAAATTATAAGCAAAAGCTACAAAAACAAAACAATGAACTTGTTTACAAATTATCGCACTGCGTAATATAACAACAAACACCAGCACAAAAAAAAAATGATAAACAAGTAAACAAAAATGCAACAACAAACACTACAAGAATAAATGTCAACAGAAATACACAACCAACAATAATGAAACAACGATTTTGATATTTATAGACATCTCGAAAAGACGAACAAAAACAATGAACTTGTTTCCATGATCGGGCGGTCTGATTCCTCTCAGTTGAAAAGGTAGTTTCTATTGCATCCCTTAAAATTTATACAGAATTAACAAAAAAATGCCGACTGCTCGAAAGAAAAAAAAATATAAAAAAACCAAAAAAATTGAAAACAAAAATAAAAAAGTTAACAAAAATATACCAGCAAAACACGAGTATAAAAAAGTGATAAACAAGTAAACAAAAATGCAACAACAAACACTGTAAGAATAAATGTAAACAAATTACACAGTCTTGTGTGAAGACGAGGTTGTTTGGAGAGAATAATCGTGGTTTGAAGATTTCCGTTACTAAGATCTGTCGAATAATTGTTTAAAAATTGTTATTGTTTACGTAAAATAGTGCAAAGGGGAATAACCAACAAATCAATTGTTGTTATTTACATCAAGTTGTAAACAGTGGGACACAGAATTGTCCGACCAATAAAGAATTTTAATTAAAACTAAAAACAAATTTATTTTATTTGTAATCTACGAGTACATATTTTATATGATTTTAAAAAGTAAAAACGAGCAATATTTTCAGGATCCTGTATTATTTTTATTCTTTATAGAAGAAAATTATTATTCCTGACAATACTCAAATAGGAGTAGAGACCCTTTGACAAGAATTAATTCAAATTGTATTCCAATGGGTATAACATTTTTAGAATAATTAATAAAGAATTGAGTTTACAGTTTAGAAGAAAGGTCTGCTTTTTTATTAGATTTTCATAATTATTTAAAATATTCTTCAATAAACTCAAATAAATTCTATGCAATTGTCGCCCGATTCTTCAGTATTTAAACTTTTCTTTAATATCTAGCTGAGGTAATTAAAAAAGAAAATAAATTAAAATATAAGTTTCAATATATGTACGTATAAGTGTAATAAAGTTTTCGTTACAATTTTAAAGTGCAATTCGTTTTCATAAATGAATACTAATCGAGAAACTAATCGAAAACCGTAATAACTGCAATCTAATCGCATTGAACGTTTTTTATCTTCATTTAATTCATTTTTTTTAATTTCTTAATTTGTTATTTTTTTTGTTTCTATTCTTTATTAAAACAAATCAATATAAATGTACAATGAACTGAATTGACCTTGAACTGAAACTAAATAAATTCTGTTCGTTTAAATGTTTGTGTTGAAAATCAATCAATAATTCATTGTTCACCACCAAGAACATTGCATACATATGTACGAGTTTGTGTTTGTGTGACTGACTCTAAGTAGATAAAATAAATTAAAAGGAAAAAAAACAAAAAAGAATACACAATAACTACAACAATAATAACAAAAAAATTAATTATCTCACAATTGGTTCTTAAAGTCTAATAAAATGAAAAATTCATTAAAGGAAAGAAAGCTAAAGACAATGCAAAACAAAACAACACAAAACAAAACCGAAACAAAAAATAGCAAAATCAAGTGGAAATAGAAAAAATTGAATCTTAACAGTAAACGACTGCTCTGAGCCCTATAACGATGTGAATTTATAATTTATTTTATTTTTTGGTTTTTAGAGAAGAATTGTGCTCATTGGCTCATAGAAAAATCTGGGGACCTTAATGTTAGGTAGGTAGAAGTGGCTGTCTGCTCGATGGAGTCATGAGCATTTAGGCCGCACACAGGGCCCTTTGTGATACCACAGTTTCACATTCTCTCCTAGTCCAGGAACCACTCGGAGCTTTCGATCATCTAGATCCTCCATGTAGTAGGCACCCAGGTGCCGACCAAGTGCCGGTCATGTACACAGTTGGTCAAGAAAAGTCTCAACCTCCTCCTCATCTCTACAGCTTCTGCAGGAATCATTTGCAAGGGGTCCAAAACCAATAAGCGTAGCATGCGTTCCCATAATACAATGCCCCGTAATAACCCCGATAACGTTGCTGAGGCTACTTCTTTGGAGTTTAAACAGAACCGCCGCGAGCCCGTGAACTTAATGATAAACTTTTGAAAAAATTTATTGAAAGCACTCTGAATATGCAAAAAAAAACTTCATTAAAATTGCTTTATGATACAATATACAATGGCTCCAACGTATAATCGGACACTTGGTATGAGCTTTTAAAATACCGATTTTTCCACTTCAATGGAAATATTTCCTGAAAGATTTTGATGCGGACTTATAGATAATTAAAAATCTTTGAAACAATGCACAATGCTTAATATTTTCCATTTAAAAATATTTTTAAAACAAAAAAGGAAAGCAATATTGTTAAGCTTTTACCTTTTAAAAAAACGTTCGAAGTATGAGTTCGAAGATTGCAAATAAAATAAAAATAAATATGTGTTTAGTTTTAATTAAAATTCATCATTATTCATCATTCCCACAATTCTGTGTGCCACTATTCAAAGCTTTATGCAAACAACAACAATTGCCTTTTTTGTTACTCTTCTGTTTATACCCTTTGCATAAACAATAAGAATTACTAGACAATTATTCGACAGATCTTTATAGCAGAGATTTTAAAACCACGATTACTCTCTTCAAACGCATTGCGTCCTCACACGAGACTGACTGAACTTCACTAACTCACTTGCCTGCTTTTCCTTGCCTTTTATTTGGCAAAGTAAACAGTCTGATGAATGTTCTTGAAGGCGAACGTTCATGACCTCGTCTTGTCATGATTGTCATGTTGTTTGTGTATTTTGTTTACATTTATTCTTGTAGTATTGTTGGTATATTTTTGTTTACTTGTTTACCATTTTTTTATTCTGGTTTTTGTTGTTATATTAAACAGTGCAATAATTTTTAAACAAGTTCATTGCTTTGTTTTTTTAGCTTTTGTTTATAATTTTAATGTTAAACGACGTAAAAATAAAATGCCAGTATTTATATTTTTTCATTTTCGTAAGGAATTTCAAGTCAAACACATAATTTGACACTCAAATAAAAGGCACTGTTTTAACACTTGGAACTAAACCTTTTGCGAGGTCAAGGTATCGACTGCACGATATTGGCGTAAAATTTTGGGGTTGTGTTTGGAGTAGTTTTGAACAATTATGGATATGCCACAGCATCGCAAACTGCTTTCGATCGTTGTCTTGGTAGAAACCAGAGACCGGCAATGAATCGTTTTTTCGCTACTTATAAGCACTCATGAAATTTTGAATATAAGTGAGTCAACAATATTGAAATTAACCTACTCTGATTTATTCGTACTTAATACAACTTTAATTTATAAGTACAGGTGGCAATGAGTATGCGTGCAACATTGACATCAAACTCATACCATGCGAAATATGTTTGATTCATAAGCCTACTAATAACTTTAGAAAAATACTAATAATACTCATAAATGATTCGAGTCACTCGAAATCAAAATTTACAGTCTAAGTTGTTGTTGTTGCATTTACAAAAAAGAAGAAAGACAAATACAACAAGAAAAGCAAACACTTAACCTTCTAGTGAGTATTGTAGTGTTCGTACTCGAATCATACTTATTTTGTGATTCTTATAAATGATGAGCAAAGGAGATTCGAAATCAATTACATTATGCGTATTGTTAAGTATGAGTACGATGAGTACTTCAAACTTTGAATATGAGTAGCATGAGTATGATATTGAAATAAGTATGAATGCGTATAAGTGTCACAAATTATGAGTATGATTCGAATCTTCTCATCTTTTTGAATACTCATTGCTTATCTCTGATAGAAACAAATGTATCCAATATATTTAAATTATAGGCGATTTGCCTCACATTTTGGACGTTAAAATGCCCAAATATTGGAATGAATCCATTTTAGTGACTATATAAGGAGCATACCCTACTCCTGCACTGGAAACACACACTCCACACCAGTGCGGACACTCGTCTATTCCTGAGAATTTTTCGGCAAAAGCTCAGTATTTAACTTAGGCCAAATGAACTTTAAATACAAATTTTTTTTGATATACAGAGCACTTTTAAAATGTTATCACAGCATAGAGTTAATGGTAAGTCTGGTTAATCTCTATATTTAATCACATTGCCTGGCTAGTGATTGTATGGCAAAGTGGTAAGTTTTCATTAAGTCTTGTATGATGTAAGTAGCATATCCTATAATGGATGTAGTGAGTATTGTGAGTGAAAAACAAAAGCAAAAGCAAAAATATTAACATTAAACAGCTTTACAATAAACAATTTAATGCTGAAAAATCTACAGCTGCAATATCCATTAAATACAATTGACGTATAAATATTGTTTCTTTTTTTCTCTTCATTTTCTTTAATTTTTTGCTATTGTTGTTGTTGTAATTTTGTTTTTCCTCAATTCGATTCAATACAATACAATATAGCAAACAGCAAAATAGTAGTACCAACCAACAATAACATCAACAGCATGAGTAGCAGCAAAAACATCAACAGCAATTATAGTCGAATTAAGAAGAATATCGTAGAGAAAGACATGTTCCTTCTTTAGTTTGTTTTTTGCTGTTGTTATTTTGTGTTATGTTTTGATATTTTTTCGCTGATGTGCATGAATCGACACACTGATGTTCTTTATTTTTCGTGGCATTCAACAACATCAACAAAATCACACAGCAAACATTTATTTTATCATACAAAGTGGCATCAAATAATTTTAGCGAATAAAATCATCGAAGGATTGCCATATTTTTTGTGAAACAAAGAAAACCAACTGTTTTCTAGTCTATACATATCAGAGATCATCAATGAGTATTCAAAAAGATGAGTTGAATCGAATCATACTCATAATTTCTAATACTTATACGCATTCATACTTGTTTTAATATCATACTCATACTACTCATATTCAAAGTTTGAAGTACTCATCACACTCATACTTAACAACAACATACTACTCATATTCAAAGTTTGAAGTACTCATCATACTCATACTTAACAACAAGCATGATGTTGTTGATTTCGATTTTCCATAACTCAACATTTACAAGAATGACAAAATAAGTTTGATTCACGTACGAACACTAAAGTACTCACTAGAATGTGGTATGTTTGCTCTGCTTGCTGCTATGTCATTTTTGCTTATGTGTCATTTTTCTTTGCAACAACAACTGAGACTGTAAATTTTGATGAATGATACGAGTCACTCGAATCATTTATGAGTATTATAAGTATTTTTCTAAAGTTATGAATCTAAATGAGTAGGCTTATCCATCAAAACATATTTCGAAAGGTATGAGTTTGATGGCAACGTTGTGCGCATACTCATTGCAACTTGTACTTACAAATCAAAGTGAGTATTAATGAATCAGAATACATAGTTAAATTTCAATATTGTTGCCTCACTTATATTCAAAATTTCATGAGTGCTTATGAGTTGCGAAAAAACGATTCATTGCTGTCTCTGATACATATCATAAATGATTAACATATGCAAATACATTTGAGGTTTTTTTTTTTAAATCCAATGTAAGGTTGACTGGGATAGTGTACATTCAAATCCGTTCTATTTAAGTACTTTCATACATTGAACAATATTATTGGACCCCCACTGACACATGATGTTGATTGGATGATTATTTAGTATTTTTACACTCGTAAACAACAATAGTTTATTTTATTTTCTATTTACACTCAACGCTACATTAGGTCGTATTGATATTATACAATATACCATACATACACGCGAACTTTTGGTGAGCAACAAAGTATTTAATTCGCTACAGATAGTTTTGATCAATAATTTTAAAAATTTATCCAAACTCCATCAAATTCAGTTTTTCATCGCCCTTCCAATGATTGAACCATTAGATCCACTTTCTCGATTGAAATATCTTCGATCTTTTCGAGCGGCCTTAGCATAATTTTGCATATTTTTTCAATAAGTTTTCACAATTATAATGCACTGATCTTGCGTAAAGGATCCTATTTCGAATATTTGACAGTAGCAAAATCTCATAGTTGCCACCAGAGATTAGCAATGAAACGTTTTTTTTCGCTAGCACTTAAGCACTCATGAAATTTTGAATATAAGTTAGTCAACAGTATTGAAATTTAACTATGTATTCTGATTTATTTGTACTCACTACAACATTGATTTATAAGTACAGGTTGCAATGAGTATGCAACGACGTTGACATCAAACGCATACCATTCGAAATATGTTTGATTCAGAAGCATGCTCATTTAGATTCATAACTTTAGAAAAATACTTATAATACTTATAAGTCGACTTCTAGTGACTCGAATCATTCATCAAAATTTACATTCTTAATTATTCCTGCGTTTACAAAAAAGGAAAAAGACACATAAGCGAAAGGATAGAGCAGCAAGCAGAGCAAACAGACAACCTTTTAGTGAGTATTTTAGTATTAGTAAGCGAATCATATTTATTTTGTGATTCGTGTATATGTTGAGTTATGGAGAGTCAAAATCAACAACATCATATGTGTTGTTAAGTAAGAATATGATGAGTACTTCAAACTTTGAATATGAGTAGAGGTTTCATGGTATTAAAATAAGTATGAATACGTATATGTATTAGAAATTATAAGTATGATTCGATTCTACTTATCTCTTTGAATACTTATAGCTGATCTCTGGTTCAATCCCAACTAAACGAAATATGAAAAAATATTTCTTCGGCGACTGCCTCTCAGCAGATTTCTGGCAAATACTTTCAGAGTAAATAAAATTGCCACTAGTAGTTACTCAAAAATCTATCGTCCGGAGTCGACTTTAAACAGCAGGGCCAGCCACTCATGTATAAAATTAGCACACACGACATAAGAGGTGGGGAAACTATGTTGTAATCCTGACTAAAGGGTTGTAATGACCAATAATGTATGTATGTATGTCAAAGTCATAAAGTTAACACTTTTCCTAAAAGGAATTTTTTTTTGAATTATTGCCACCATCTACTGGTCAGGTTAGATAATTTTGAGGGCTTCACTTATTTAATTCGAAATAGAAAAGGTTGCTGAACGATACAAACATTATTTTTCTTCTTGTACAGGACACATTACTTTATAGGGTTATTAAATGATCGGTGTTGTTAATATTTTTTCTAATTGTGAATTGTTTTTTTTCTATGTGTTTTTTGTGTATTTGCTGTGTTCGTTAAGAGTGTAATAGCAATAGAGCGCAATGACCTAACGATTGCAATTGCAATTTCAATTGCAATTTTTTATTTTCAAAAAAAGTCAAATAAAATTACGACGACCGTAACAACAGTTGCAAACAAAACAACATACAAAAACTGAAAAAAATAAACAAATTTGAGAAAAAAAAAACGAAATGAAAAATGACAACAACAGCAAACAACAACAAATTGAAAATTGCTCTGACAATTTTTCTGAATGTAAAATACATACATATAAATAAATTAGATTAATGCATTTAATGTTTTTCTGTGTTTTTTTTTTTGTTTATTTTGTTTATTTCAATTTATTTATTTTCTTCATTTAAGTCTTTTTTTTCTTGTATTTTTCACTTTTGTTTCATTAAATTTTTAAATAATTTTTTTCACTTGTGAACGAACCCTGTCAATTTTTGTGTTTTACGTAAGTTGCTTCATGTTTTTTTTTTTTGCCTGAAAATTTGTTGCTTTCGTTTATATTTTCCGCTGACGTTCCATATTGTGCTCCGTGTACCCTCCTTTATGCAATGAATAAAATGAAAGTAGAAAATCAAATATAAAAATTTAAGAAAAATAAATTTTTTGCCATTTATTTTAATTAAAATAAAATTTATTTTAAGCTTTAAAGAAAATTGCATTAACTGTCAGAAAAAATGACAGAAACGAAGAAGAAGAGAACAAAATATTTTTAAAAACACATTTACAATGAAATTGTGCATTATGTTTTCTTTTTCTTGTTATTCTTCCATATATCTTCAACGTTTATTAATTTTAATTCACTCTACGGCCAGTGTTATATGTATTCATATATAAAATTTTGAAAGAAGAAAAAAAAAACAAGAAAGGGGAGACATTATCTTCCTTAAATTTTATTTATAACGATAACTTGAATGCAAAAAAAAAGTAGGGTACCTAAGATGGAGGAGCCTAATTGAATAAAAAGTTCGCATTAAGGGCCATTGAGTTACCGCAACTAATATTCAACGAGTCAATCAAACATTGACCTCTTGGTACGTAGGTAGGTATAAGTGGCTGTCCCCCAAATGAATTGAATGGACGCACTTAGGCCCCACAATTCCCTAGTCCTTGGACCACCTATAGCTTACAATGAAGCGACTCAAACTGCCGACGTCGATATTCCACAAATCATCAAGATCGTCGATGTAGTAGGCATCAAGATGTCTCTTCCTCCTTTGACATAGTGCCGGACATGTTCCCAGTAGATGAAGAATTATCTTTTCTTCCTCCTCGTCCCTGGCGTGGATACCCATAATGCAATAACCCGTCACGACTCCAATAACCAGCCTTCTATCTAGCCTCGGCCTGATCATACGCCCCACTCTGCCCTAATCAGAGGCTGAAGCCACCTGCGGTTAACAGAGTACGTGATCTCGTCGTCAATAATGAGCATGCAGATTCTCAAAGGGATCCCAATACTTAAGAATTTTTCGGAGAGTTCGGTGGTTGTGCCGCGTCTGGCCAGTTCATCCGCTCTGCAGTTGCCCGGTATATCATTGTGTCCCGGAACCCAAATGATATGTAGATTATACCTCTTTGCTGCCCTGTTCAGGTGTTTCCAACAGCTGTAGACCGACCTGGAGTTCATCACATTGGAGCTCAGACCCTTGATAGCCACATGGCTATCGGAGAGGTTGCTGATGTTTTCATTGGGGATATTCGAATCCCAAATAATTTTAACCGCAGCCTGTATTGCCAGCTCTAGGCTAACCTGAGTACAAAATAAATGCTGCTAGTGCAGCAATCTTCCTATTATAGAGCTCGCTTAAGTATGTCAGAAAGTAGGAGTCCAAAAAACTCTGTCTTTTGTGGCAAGATCAAAGCATTGCCATATGAAATTAAAATTAGGCTCTTCCTTCTCCCTTAAACCTACAGCCCTGCTGATTTTAGTTGAAGGAATGAAGTTTTTCATCATATTGTTACGAAACTTAGAAACATCTAGATACTGGTGTTTTGCATTTACATTAAGATTATAAACAAAAGCTACAAAAACAATTAACTTGTTTACAAATTATCGCACTGCATAATACAAAAACAAACACCAGCATAAAAAATGAGAAACATATAAACAAAAATGCAACAACAAACACTACAAGAATATATGTGAAAAACTACACAAACAACATTAATGAAACAACGATGTTTACATTTATAGAGATCTCAAGAAGGCGAAGACTGTTTACTCTGCCATATAAAAGGCAAGGCAAAGCAGGCGAGTGGATAAGTGAAGTTTTTGTGTGAGGACGCGATGTGTTTGAAGGTCTCCGTTACAAAGATCTGTGGAACAATTTTCTAGTAATTGTTATTGTTTATGTAAAGGCCGTAAGCAGAGGAATAACAAACAAATCAATAGTTGTTGTTTACATCAAGTTGTGAACTGTGGCACATAGAATTGTGCGTATAATAAAGAATTTTAATTAAAACTAAACATCAAATTTACTTTTATTTTATTTGCAATCTACGGACCTCATATTTTAAACGTTTTTAAGAGGTAACAACGTAACAGTAAGGCCAGAAATGGCACACGCTTGGAGTAAAATGTTTTCTATTAAAAATTAGTGTTATTTTAACAATTTTCTAATTTAGTAGCGCAAACTATTGTCTTATTAAATGCAATATAATTTTTGCCTTTTGAATTATATTTTTCTTCAACAACATTTTTCTGTAAATAAACTTCCGCTGCTATTTAAATAAAAGAGAAGATTTTAAAAATATATTGTATGTTTCTTTCTTTTTTAAATGGAGGATTATTATATATAAATTAAAAATAATGGCTCATTGTGCTGACAAATATGGAAAAAAGAAAAATAAATTTTAAAATAAATTCAAGGTACTTATCACATTATAATATAATACAGGATGGGCTACAATCATAAATTGCCGACTGATTGGCAATTTTTAGTTTGATTTTTTGGGAACAATATCTCGCCCGAGTGCAGTTAGTTAAAGGAGTGCATTGTTATCAATTAAAAATAAATGAAATAAGCATTTATTTTTAGAATTATTGATATTTTTGAAAATGATAAGGTCAAACGTTTTATGTGTTCAACCTTTTTAATGACTAGTTGTTCCAATCACTGATAAAAATAGATTTTAAAAAGGTGTGCTCCTTATACCATACACGTGTATTTTGCAAATATATTTATAGTTTCTTTTAATCACTCTTATAATTATTATTGATCATTAATGAACAAAAGAAAAGGCGGTAAAAGGAGTGTTAAGGATGGTGAAATTGAACACACGTTGATGAAACACTTTAATTTCGCTAACTTGTTTAATTCAGTTTTTGTTATAATTTTTTATTATTATTATTTAGCATTGACTCACTCATAGGAGCTACGTGTCCAAATAAATCTATTTTTAATTGTGTACACATATTAAATCAATAAGCCGAGTCATTGACTTCCAAATTCGTTTTCAAAAATATCTATTATTCTATGAAATAAACATTACAAAACAGAATTGTTATCGTGCAAATAATAAAGCAAATTCGTTAAAAATATATATTTTTATTGACATAAATTATTAGCAAATTACGATCGAAGACGTTTGAGAGTTTTGGGCACGCTACACTAATCATGAAGATTAAAAAAAGCAAAAAAAAATACAAGTATTAGCTCTTAACACATGCAGTGACATAACATAATTGGCCATTAAAATCCTTTAGACATGATTATGACCTTTTTTCTCACACCACTTATGTTGTGTGTGTCAATTTTATCCATAAGTGGCGGGACCCACAGGTAAAAGTCGACTCCCAACGACAGATTTTTGAGAAACTTTTCATGGCAATTTTATTTACTCTCAGAGTTTTTGCCAGTAACCTGCTGAAAGGAACTCGCCGAAAAATATCTGTTCGTATTTCGTTTTGTTGAAGATGTTTGGCCTGGGGTTTGAACCTTAGCCTCACGTCTAACAAGTCAACACACTTCCTACTAGACTACGGTGACTATAACTGAAAATTTTCAGTTATTTATTGTAGATGCCAAACGTTCTGGACTCTAGGTTAAGTATTTCAACAAGCCAGAGACTTGAAATGAAAGCCTTATTTGCTCATAATCAATCATAATTACCAGTGTTTGATAACTTTGGACAATTTCACTCAATATCAATTCAATGTCTACGAATTTTTATTCCGTTTGTTTGTGTGTGAAACTTGGAATCACCACAACCTGTTTGTTAATAGAGATCTGCAATGAGTATTCAAAAAATTACGTAGAATCGAATCATACCCATAATTTTGGATTCTTATACGCATTCGTACTTTTTTTTAATATAATGGAACCTCTACTCATATTCAAAGTTTAAAGTACTCATCATATGCACACTTAACAACACGTATGATGTTGTTGATTTAAACTCTTCATAACTCAACATATAACGAATCACAAAATAAGTATGAATGAAATGAAACGAACACTAAAACACTTTCCAGAAGGTTATGTGTAGGCTCTGCTTACTGGTCTGTCTTTTATTCTTATGTGTCTTTTTTCTTTTGTTGTAAATGCCTAACAATTCAGACTATAAATTTTGATGAATAATTCGAGTCACTCGAATCATTTGTGAGTATAGTAAGTATTTTTCTAAAGTTATGAATCTGAATGAGTAAGCTTATGAATCAAACATATTTCGAATGGTATGATTTCGATATCATCGTTGTACGCATACTCATTGCAACCTGTACTTATAAATCAACGTTGTAATGAGTACGAATGAATGAGAATACATATCTAAATTTCAATATTGTTGACTCACTTACATACATATATTCAAAATTTTATGAGCGTTTATTAGTAGTGAAAAAACGATTCATTGCTAATCTCTGATTAAAACGACATCTCCATAAACACAAAATATGAAAAAATATTGCTTGGGCGAATTTCTCTCAATAGATTTCTGGCAATAACTCTGAGAGTAAATAAAATCAGCATGAAAAGTTTCTCAAAAATCTTTCATTTGGAATCGACTTTAAACTGTGGATTCCATCACTCATGTATGATTTAACACACGCAAGATATGTTGTGCGCGAAGCTAGGTCGTAATCCCGACTGAAGGGTTGTAATAACCAATTATTTATGTATGTACAGTCAACCCTCCTATAACGGGGTACTCTCAGAACGCGGTTTCCATATAACTCGGCGCTGAAATTGCGATAGCCCTGCTATAACGCGGTACTCGTACAGAGCTGTTTACGTGCCAAAAGTTCTTTCCGCACATCATCTGAATGACTCTAATAGCTAGATTGCAAGAGGGTTTAATATCAGTTTCATTTTCGACGCAAAAGCACAACCGAGATGTACAAACAACATTTTTATATAAAAAGGCCAGCTTATCTCATAGCCGTCGACGACATTATAAAAATTTTTCTGCAACTCATATCCGACAGTGAGGATGAATGTTGAAAAATTACATAATTTTACAAGTCTTTCTTATTTTTGTTGGAAAACAGTCCTTCAGTTTAATTTTTGTTTAATTTTTTTTATCAGTTCTTATATGAACTCTTTAATTCAACAAAAATAATTTAGAATTTATCTTGTCTTGGTCTCCAATTAACACGGTACGCATGATGCTATTTGTACTAATTCCGAGTTTCTTATATCGCGGTTTCCATACAACGCGTTAGACGGTTTCCATAGAACGCGCTACGAATTTGCCTGGTTTGTACGGTTAAATCCGAGTTTTTATAGCGCTGTTTCCATACAACGTGGTGCGCACTCATCGCGTTATAGGAGGGTTGACTGTATTCAATATCTGTATTGTAATGCCTAACTGTCATTTATTCGCAATGGAGTTTCTAATGCATTCTGCATAACGAGTGTGACCACGCTATACGACAAAGCTGTCATTAAATTGAAATTTTTCTTTCTTCCGAAGTTTAATCGGAACTAAATAAGAGAGACATAATCTTCATAGGAATTGATAAATTTCTGCTAGCTATGCTAGGTATAGCCGAACGTAAATCTTAAAAGATAAATTGAATTTAACAATTTATTTAACATTTAGAATCCACAAAGCAAAATATGCAAATTCCGAAAATTGAAAAATAGAAAATAACACATCCATACATACACACTTATCCATTCAATAAAAATGATTAGTTTGAAATTCATTTGGACAGTATGGACTACATACGTTTGTTTGTTTGTTGGTGTTTTGTTTTCGTATATTTTCTTTAAACAATTATCGTGGATAGACAATCTGAAACAGTGTGAAAAGAAATTAGTAACAATAACAATAATAATAAAAAGAAAATTGTTATGAAAATAAATTTAAATTTAAAAAAAAAGTCTCGTGCGTCAGCAATGCAAATTTGTTATTCCGACTTGGTCTCATTTATAAGCCACGAGTGAATGGGATGTTCATGCGGTTTCAAGCACGGGTATGGCGGTTCCTTTACACTCCCATTTACATACGTTCGTAATAATATTTTTATTAGATTTTTCTATTATTATTGGTGGTGTAGAAATCTATTTGCTTTTCAAGTGTTGCTAACGAGACTTTTAACCTTTTTTTCATTGTATATCAAAATGAAAAGAAAAACTTAATAAAAGTTATAAAAAATATAAAAAATATTGTGATTTTTTCTTTCGTAACGAAAAGAAAACAAATAAATTGATGACTAAAAACCATCAAATAGAAAATCCAATAAACATTCGTACTTAAACAAATAAACCAGAGCACAACATACGTACTTAAACAAATAAACCAGAGCAATTGAAGTAAAAAAACAACAACATACCCATAGAGTAACGAACGTTTACCGCCAGTGTTAATGGAAATACAATACCAAATAATAGACTAGACCGACTGGAACCAAATTTATTGGTTCCACAATCTATAGAAACAATATTTTTAATTCGACACTAATTTAATGTGAAATTAAATTTGTCTACCAGACGTGCATGATTGTAGACTTTTTATAATAAATTTCTAATATTGGTGAGCCAAAGTCAATAATAAATTAAAATGGCCCACTTTGCTGTCACGATAAATAGAAATCCAGTCATACATATATCTTCATATGTGTTTATAGAAATAAAAATTTCTTCATACATTTTAAAAGAAAATTATACGAAACAAGATTTCAAATACATATTAGCAACACATCAACTTTATGCACATACATATTGTTGCGTATACACTAAGCGTTTATTCTAGAAAAAAAAGAACTTAAACAAAATCAAATAACAGTAACAAAACAACAGTAAAGGTCTCGAAGTTGCGACACCAAAAACAAATAAAGAATAAATAAACTGAAAGGGTAATGTTGACACTCGTTGATTGTAAAAACCGCGACATATCTACCAAACTTTCTGAAGTTTTACCTCTGTAGTAAAAGTATTGCGTGTAAATAAATTGTTAGCGGAGTGTTCTAAAGTATGAGAATTGGAAAAAATATATAAGGAAAGAACTCAATGTAGTCTAGTAGTTAGGGTGTTGGCTTATCAGACGTAAAGTCACGTTTCTAACCCCAGTTCAAACGTTCCCAAAACTCTTTCAGTAAACTTTTGCCAAAAATTCTGAACGTAAATAAAATTATCATGCAAACATTATTATAACTCTGTCGTTCGGAGTCGACTTTAACCTATAGGTCTTCAGCGATTTCCTCCCAGCACTCATGTGTAAAATTAATACACACAACATACATAAGTAGTGTGAGAAGCTTTTTCGAAATTCGGAGTGATGGGTTGCAATGACCAATTATGTATATAAATAGGAAAGATAAACAGATGAAATCAAACGATTCATTTGCTTTAAAATTGTAATCCGCATATTCACAGGAAACATTAGTTTTCATAAAAAGTAACAACAACATATTATTTATGGATAACTGTGGACGTTAGTAAAACGAAAAACGTTGTAAAAAGAAAATATGTTGTTTTCATAAGAAGAAGATTTGAACTTAGTAAAGCCGTTAATTTAAACAGGTGCATGTTAAATGATCAACATTTATGACTTAGGTGTTGGAAAGGGAAAAAAGAAAATAAGAAAACAACGAAAGCTTACAAAAGTAAAGCAAAAATTTATTTGCTACACTGCTTACCATTTATTTCTGAAAGATTATTTCATGTAAAAAATGCCTGCGATTAAGCTGTCAGTGGTTCATTCGTTAGTTTCAATTTTAGTATAATTTTTGTCAACATTTCGGCTGGTATCACACTAATAGCAGCTGTAATAGCGTTTTCAGGGTTAGAACAAAGTTTACATGATGGACCAAAACAAAATCAGTATTCATCGCATCGTAACTTGTTCCAATGAGTGTAACGAGTTTTATCACATTTGAAGAAATACGGCCTAATAATCCCGGCGGCCAACAAATCGCATCAAACAATGCACCTTTCGAGAAGTTCCGGAAAATCTGAACTCCTTCACAAGAAATTCGATTCTCTTGTCTGTTGAATTGTCCTTAATTCAAAAAAAGTATTCCATAGCTGAAGATAATTGTTCGATAGAAACATATTTCTCCCACAGTATGTAAATAAAGTATTTATATGCATTCGATTATTCGTCTATTTATGGCGAAATGGGTATATTTGCCTCATCTATTTTTTTGTGCAGAAACGCTGAAAAATTTAAAGCTAGTTTTTCTCTGACATAATTCGCTGAATATCAAATAGTCATGAAACGACAGAGGATAAATAAAATGACCAATTCACTACATCATTAAACTTTACTTAATTATTATTTAATAAAGTGTGAAATACATCACTTTCGCTAATGTGACAATGTGTTTAATCCTATCAGTAGCACTAACAAAGACACGATTACAGCAAACATTAAACGCTGTACTACAATGGACTTCACAAACAGAAGCATCTAGTGCACTAATAATAAAATTTGTAAAGTTACAGTGAAAGGGAAAAAGACCCATTTAAAGTACAACCAAATGTTGTTTTGCCATTACAACCCTTCAGTCAGGATTGCGGCCTAGATTCTCACACCAGTCATTTGTGTGCCTTAATGCCGAATGACAGATTTTGAGAAATTTTCCATGGCGGGTTTATTTACTCTCAAAGTTTTTGCCAGAAATCTGCTGAGAGGAAGTCGCCGAAGAAATCTTTTTTTCATATTTCATTTTGATGTCTGTCCTGGGGCTCGAACCCGGGCTTTACGTTTAATAAGTTAACACACTACCTACTAAACTACGGTGACTAAAAAATTCAATTTTTTCAATTGAATGCAAAAATTTAACAGCTTAAACTTAATGCAGCCAAGTTTAACTGACTTATTGATATACAATCAATCTTTTATTCACGGTAGACCTTAAGCTTGATTTTGTACAAGACAGTATTAAACATTTTTGTTTCTAAAGGGTGATTTTTTAAGAGCTATAGGAAAATTAAAAAAAACTCATAAACTTCAGAAATATGCATGAAATCTTTATTTGAATTTATAGTACGGTCCATATAATTTAATGTTTTAAGATTATCTCATGCAAATGTTGACCGCGACTGCGCCTCAAATGGTCCATCCGCTTAGTCCAATTTTGCCATACTCTTTCCAACATTTCGGCCGGGATTGAAGCGGGCTTGTTTGTATAGGCATGAGCTTTAACATAGCCACACAAAAAATAAATAAAAAATAAATAAATAAAAAATAATAAATAAAAAATGAAATAAAATGTTCACCGAACTCGCCTCTCAATAAGTCCATTGTTACGCGTGCTGTTTGGAATGTGGCACCGTCTTGTTGAAACCACACGTTATGCAAGTCAAGCTCTTGCATTTTGTTCAAAAAAAGTTTGGATATCATCTCACGGTAGCGCTCACCATTCACAGTTACGTTATGATTCGCAGCATCTTTGAAGAAGTAAGGTCCAATGATGCCACCAGCCCATAAACCGCACCAAACTGTGACTTTTTCTGAATGCATTGGTAGCTTTTGCAATGCTTCTGGCTGAGCTTCGTCTCTGAACCCAATTTTTCGATAAAGAAGTGGATCTTCGGTAAACTTTCCAAGAGCCCATTCATCAAAAATTTTGCTTTGCGTTAGGTCGTTCGGCTTCAATTCTCGTACCAGCTGTATTCTTCACACCTAAATCCTTCCGCAAAATTTTCCACGTTGTTGAGTAACAGAGGCCCAATTGCTGCGAACGGCGACGAGTCGATAATTGATGGTCATCATTAACACTGGCCGATATAGCTGCGATATTTTCTTCAGTTCGCACTCTACGTAAGCGTGTTGGTGGTTTAATGTCCAACAATGTAAATTTGGTGCGAAATTTAGTCACAATAGCCCGAATAGCCGCTTCAGTGGGTCGATTAAACTGACCATAAAATGAAAAAAGCGCGCGATGAACTTTCTTAACAGAACACGCATTTTGATAATAAAATTCAATGATTTGCAAGCGTTGTTCGTTTGTAAGGCGATTCATGGTTCAATTATAGACCAAACTGAAGATGTTTGACAGTGAAACAAAACGCGAAACGTGCGTGAGCTGTTTAAACCAGTGTTGCCAAAAAGATAATAGCTAAAAAATCACCCGTTATAACATCCAGTATGGCGAACACACATATCTGAATTTGAGAAACTTTGGGAACAACGCTTAGAACAACGCGTGTTATATTTTACAGAAAGAAAGTGGCAGATATTACTACAATTATTAAAGATATTATATTACGAAAGCAAATCAAAGGTTATCAAGAATCATCCATGTTACAAGACACCTCGTCGCCAGATTCCTTATAATCCTTGTTCTGAATAGATTTCGTTACTACGGGCAACTTTAGTTTATTATTGCTTTTTTAATGTTAAGATTTGTGTATTTAGTGTAAATAAAATAAAAATCTAATAAATAATAAAAGTATTTTGTACGAAAAAAGTGATTATTTAGAATTAACTAGTAAAATAATCGAAAGTAATAAATGTGTGTGGGATAATTTTAAAAGATCTCTCTTAAGACTTAAAATCCACAGAATTCTATGCACCTGTCTTTCAAAAGATTTACTGAAAATATTAGCAAATAACTGCGAACATCTTGAAAATGTCATTATGACGTAAATATTTCATACATTTGGGTGTTAATTTAAAATGTATTTGAAATAGAAAAATTATCATATAAAATAAATAGGAAAATCAGCAAATAAATGTTCTTTATAGCCATAACAACTGATAAAAGTATTTGTCGGTATCTAGGCAAGACTTGTATGTATATATGCATTGTTGTGTATACAATATTTGGTAAATATTTAGAATGTGTTTTTATTTTCTTTTATTTGTTTTTTTTCCAATTTTCATTTCATATTTTCCCAGTTTAAATAGACTGTAAGAACATTCACCTCTTGGACGTCCGTTAACGCCCACTTCCTGTGAACGAGTGGTATTTAAGCGGACAGTAAAATATTATTTATACTTAAAATACATATTTTACTTCTGTTTTTGTAGCGTTCCTTTGTTGTTATTTAATTCAGAAAAAAGATACATGCAATAACAACAACAACAATCATATCGAAATCTATAAATAAGAAAATATTTTAAATATTATCGGTCATATGAAATGTAAATAAATTGTTTTCTTTTTGTTTGTGTGTCTTTATCAAATACATTGAATATAAAAAAACATTCGCAAATATATACAGCCTGCACTACTCAGATCAGGTGTTTTCGGTTCTATTATCGATTACTAAACCTTGGTAATATTAGCCATTAAGTCTTATAAAATGTTTATTAAATCCAATGAACAGATATCGTGTCTTATTTATCAACAATATATGCTTGACCACGAATAATGCATTCAAATTCATCCAAATGCACTTCATCGAAATGCGTTCATTCTTTCACCCAATTGTGGGGTATGCTACGTAAAAATTATCATCAGCAAATAACATAACATGATATGAAATATTAGACTTTAGGATCTATCATGCCTCTATATAGGATAAAATTACAACAAGTTTTACAATATAAGGTTAAATCGAATAAACTCTTCATAGGCAAAGTTAGTCTACATTCTTGAGTAAAAGACAAATCTCGAAGAAAATATTGTTACCTTTTTAAAATGGTTTAGAACATGAGTTCGTTGATTGCAAACAAAAATAAAAATAAATATGTGTTTGGTTTCAATTAAACTCTTTATTGTTCGCACTACTTTTGTGTGCCACTATTTACAATTTGATATACCCAACAATAATTTGCTTGTTCGTTATTCTTCTTTGCTCACACCCTTTGCGTAAGCAGCAACACTTGTACGTTAGATCTGTATAGCGGAGATCTTCAAACCACGACTGTTCTCTTCACACGCAACGCGTCTTCACACAAGACTGTCTGAATTATTACTATGTACTCGTTGTCTGCTTCGTCTTGCCTTTTTATATGCCCGCATACACAGTCTGGTGAAGGCTCGTTCCATTGTTCGCATTTTCGCTTTCTCGAGGGTTCTATCGCGAGTTCATTGTTGTTTGTGTATTTTGTTCTCATTGCTTGTTGTTGCGTTCTACCTTACTTGTCTATCCCCTTTTCTTTCCTACTGATGTTGTTGGTTTACTTGTAACAAGTTCGTTGTAATTGTTAGTGTGGCTTTTGTTTATCATGTTAGTGGTAAACGACGTTTCCATTTTCGTAACAATATGTTGATAGAATAATTACAGGACAGTTTTAAATTTAAATATGGGCCTCAGCAAATAATAAACTTCAGCGATGAGTCGGGTTTTTACATTGGGTACTTGAGCAGATAAAATTCACACTTTTTCATCCCAAAAAACTCACTGTTTTGGCTGGCGGCATCTTCAGGTACTTTGAGAATGACGTTGTCAACCACGAACACTAAGGGTAGATGATTACCAAAACTTTCTGGTCACGTGTGATATTCTGCACGATTGATGTGAAACATAGTCATCTCACGGGGAGCAAATTGAACTGAACGCCGAAATCGAGCTATGTGGCCCTGTTTTCTTTTGGTTTTTTCTAAATTTGTTTGTATATCTGAATAAGTCACAAACTGCAGCGTTCCTCAAAACCAACATAAAAAACCAAAACCATCATTCAAATAAGCCTAATAAATGCTCTGGAGTAATGGGAAATTGGATATTTCAGATGCGCTCCACTCTTAGCGGATATTTGAAGGATTATACATTTAAACGCAAATGTGTAGATGATATCTCATACATACTTTAGCACGTCTCATACAAGCCTATTATACGGCATATCTTTTAAGAATAGTTTATATAACACAGAAAGACCCCGCTAAACGTTGCGGCGTTTAACGCTGTTTCAGTATTCAAAAGCGGTGCGCTATATAGCGACGGTGCTTCATATGTATCTTTTTCAACGCGCTTTAGTTTGTCCAGAATAAAGATTCCAACTGTTTTTTCTGAAAACTCAATCACAGTACATACATATGTACGTGTTACGTTGCCTCATTTAACGCTGTTTCGTTGAGCGCTGGAACGCGTTAAGGGGGCCTTACTGTAAGTAATTTGCTTGCGTAAAGCCAGCGAGAAAATGTTACAGAATTCCATCCGTGTTTTAAAAATAAAAATAAAAATACGGATTTGTTTACATAAAAACATCCCTGATGGATGGAGTGCGATCGTTTTTGAAAAATCTCGAAAAACGAAGATTGCGTTACGATTGCTAAAATTTAATCCGTATTTTGTCTCAATGTCGTACGCTCTTATTATATATTGAGTTTACACGATACTATCCGTTCTTATACACATGAAAATTTGACAAGTCGTACGTAAACAGTTACCTTATGCGGATAAACAATAAAACTATATTTTTGTTTCCTTTATCATTTTTGAGAGCATACGGCTTACACCAAAAGGCTCATTCTTGACTTGATCATGAGTTTAGTCTTCATTCTGATTATATCACTAATCCCTGTCTATTTTCTACAATTAATTTGGTGGCTTCCTCAAACTACATATGTACATATATATCAAGTCTTGCAATTCGAATAATAATACCTGTATTGTATCCAAATATATTTTACTGTGGCTTCATTTTGGAAATCATATTTGAGGAAACTTAGCGAAAAGTCCGTTTTGGTTTTATACAGTTTTATACAGTTAGCATACAGGTTTTATATAGTTAGTTCAGCAGTGTATACTTATAGTCAATAAAAAATTCTACATACATACACCACTGTATGTAAACTTTTCCGGTGGTTTTTCCACATAGAAAAAGATGTTATACCCGTGTTAATGGCATTTACAATTCAGAATGTTTGAAGAAAAAGCGAATTTTATAAAATATAATGCAGAAATTATTAGGAAAAAATATAAATATATACCGTGGTATATGTAGACTTTTTTCTTTGAGTGTAGGTCCTTAAAATAAATGAATTTTAAACAGACCGCGAAAACAAATAATTTTTAATATTGGTGATTGAGTTATTGTTTCTTCTTTCTTATATCAATAATTTTCTTATTTATACATAATCTAACAACGCACTAAAATTGATATCACCGCATTATCAGTTTTAAAACACGATCCTTTTACAGCACAGATCTAAATTCATAGTGAATAATACCACAGTATATTGCGTGTCAATATTATTTTCTGGTATATGTTTGCCATATGTTAACTATTTTCGGACTGATCACAGCCAGAGATCAGCAATGAATCGTTTTGTCGCTACTCATAAGCACTCATGAAATTTTGAATATAAGTGAGTCAACAATATTGAAATTTAACTATGTATTCTGATTTATTCGTACTCACTACAGCGTTGATTTGTTAGTACAGGTTGCAATGTGCGTGCCTATAACGTTGACATCAAACTCATACATACCATTCGAAATATGTTTGATTCATAAGCCTACTCATTTAGATTCATAAATTTAGATAAATACTTAAAATACTCATAAATCATTCGAGTGATTCGAATCAATTATCAAAATTGACAGTCTTAGTTGTTGTTGCATTTACAAAAAAAGAAAAAGACACATAAGCTAAAAAAACAGAGCAGCAAGAAGAGCAACCATACAACCATTTAGTGAGTATTTTAGTGTTCGTACGCGATTCAACTTACTTTGTGATTCGGGTACATATTGAGTATGTGTTGTTAAGTATGAATGTGTAGAGTACATCGAACTTTGAATATGAGTACAGGTTCCATGATATTAAAAGAAGTATGAACGTGTATAAGTATCAGAAATTATGAGTATGATTCGATTCTACTTATCTTTTTCAATACTCATTGTTAATCTCTGATGACAACTAAAACCTTACTTTTGTTTTTTTTTGTTTTCTGCTTTCTTGGCCTTTTTGTTTAGTTTTGCTATTGTAACTGAATCTTTGTTTATCGTTGCTTTCGTATTTTTTTTTGTTGTTTTGTTATTATTTGAATTTTTTGTTCTTTCTAAATGCTACCAGTTTAAACATTTGTTATGTATGTATGTGTGTAAATTTAAGTTTTTATTATGCGATCGTTCAGATTTGCTTTAATGTTGATGCTTCAAATTTATAGTGATTATATGCACATGCATATGTATACATAGTACTTAGTTTGAATAACCTGACGGATATCTTCTTACATACTACGTAGATGCTTATGGTGCTATGTTTGTATTAAAGAACAAGGTGCCAGTATGTCTGTAAAAACACAATTTGCAACACTGAACATGAAATTAAAGTGCTGTTTGTATGTATGTAAGCTTTTTTCTCTCTTTATATATGACAATAATGAGAATTCTCCCTTTATTTTTTTTTGTTATTTTAGTATTTTGCATTATTTATTTTTTTTTCTTGTAACATGACACAAAAAAAGCTATAATACACGAGCATATATTTTCGTACATATATGTAAATATAATCGATATACACACAGTTTGTATACAAAGTTTAAAGAAATGAAAAAAATTCCATTTAATCATATTCGTATATGTGTAGATATATTATACATGTATGCAACACTCGTAATACATACATATATTTAGTATATACGTAAATAGTTAATATGGTGTAACGAATGGTTTTAGAAACCTATAAAACTAATTTGCTTGGCAATATAATGATTATGACTGATTATGACTGTCTGTAAGTAATTAGGAGAACTTCTGGAATCAATTGTAGGTCTCGCCAATCATGTATAAAATTAATTCACACAATATAAGTGATGTAAGAAGCTAAATAGTAATGTATGTCTGGAATCATAATAATTATGTAGTCTTTGTAAAAATTAAGTGTTTTTCTTTGGTGACTGTAGCCTATAAATAGTTCTACACCAGAGATCAGCAATGAGTATTCAAAAAGATGAGTAGATTCCAATCATACTCATAATTTATGATAGTTATACTTATTCATGCTTACTTTAATATCATACTCATACTACTCATATTCAATGTTTGGAGTACTCATCGTACTCATTCTTAAAAATATGCTTGATGTTGTTGATTTCGACTCTTCTTTACTCAACATTTACACGAATCACAAAATAAGTATGATTCGCGTACGAATACTACAATACTCACTAGAAAGTTGTGTGTTTGCTTTGCTTTCTGTCTTTGTCTTTCTCTTTCTTCTATATTTGTAAATGCAACAACAAGTAAGACTGCAAATTTTGATGAATGATTCGAGTCACTCGAATCAAGTATGTATAAGTATTATAAGTATCTTTCTAAATTTATGAATCTAAATAACTAGGCGTATGAATCAAACATATTTCGAATGGTATGAGTTTGATGTCAACGTTGTACTCATACTCATCGCAACCATTACAAATCAATGTTGTAGCGAGTACGAATGAATCAGAGCAGCTGAATGTCAATACTGTTGACTCACTCATACTCAAAATTTCATGAAAAAACGATCATTTGCTGATCTCTGATATATACATAGTTAAAATGGTGTAACGAATGGTTTTAGCAATATACAAAACTAATTTCTTCGGCTATATAATGGTTATGACTGATTATGATTGTTCATAAGTAATTAGGAGAACTTCTGAAATTAACTGTAGATACCGCCACTCATGTATGTATACAATTAACACATATGAGTGTAATATGAGTATAAGAAGCTAAGCCGTAACCCAGACTGAAGTATTGTAATGACGAATTATGTTATGTATGTCTGGAATCATAATAATTATGTAGTCTTTGAAAAAATAAGTGTTTTTGTTTCCTTTGGTGACTGGAGCCTATAAATGGTTCTACACTACATATTTCAATTGTTGTTCAAGTCGTACTTTATAGCCTTTCTATAGAAGGTGTTTGTTTTGCAGAAGATAGGTATGTAGAAATTAGTAGGATTTACTTCACTTCCACTCAATAGTTGTCAAACAAAATAAATGCCAAGATTATGGGATTTGACGCATGTGAACTACATTTTGTTACGTTTTAACCTTTCGAAAAACGTTTAAAATATGAGTTCGTTGATTGCAAACAAAAATAAAAACAAACATGAGTTTAGTAGTTATATGTACGTAACATATGAATACCCTAATTATTTCAATTATAATAATAAGTGCGTATTTATTGCAAATAATTAAATGTTACGAAGTGTAAATACTATCATTATAATGTATATATATAAGATAAGTACACAGTTACATTTATTTATGATTCATACAAATTATATGTTATAGGTTGGATCATACATTTTGTAGTAGGTTTGATAATACATATTTGTAATCATACTTTTTGTCGTCTATTTGTGCATTTCCAATTCTATATTTATTTATTTATATATGCATTTATATATGCCAAAACTTGTACCGTTATATATGATATTGCTGTCGAAACCAAAATAAAGCATGCACAATCATGATCGATCATGTTTTTCTTAATGCGTATAGGTTAGATCATACATGTTTGACAACACATATTTGTAATCATTCTTTTTATTATCTATTTATGCATTTTCTATTCTACATTTTTATTAAATTTACTTTCTTGTTACTATGATTATTCTGTATGCCAAAACTTGTACTGTTATATATGATATTGTTGTAAAAATCAAAACAAAGCATGCACAATCATGATCGATCATGTTTTTCTTAATGCGTAATTTGTAAACAGTATTTAAAGAACTTCAATTGCAGATGTACAGACATTATTATTTTGGAAGCCAAGTATAGAACGCTTACTTTTTGAGAATTTATATTAAAGTTATATTAAAAGTATAAAACTAGAAAACATTTTATAATTAAAATTTACAATTAAAATAACAGTTAAATAAAAGTGAATTTAAAACATGTTAAAATTGTTTTTTTTTGATTAATTAAAAAATCCTACGATAAAACTTTTAGTTTCAATTAAACTCTTTATTGTTCGCATGTGGGCCATAGTTTACAACTTGACGAATACAACAATAATTCTTGCTTGTTCGCTATTCTTCTTTGCACTTCTGCTTGCGTAAGCACTGAAACTGTTCGGTAGAACTTCACAGCGGTGATCTTCGAACCAAGACTTTTCTTTTCACACGCAACGCGTCTTCACACAAGGCTAACTAAATTCTTTCTATTCGTTGCTTGCTTTGTCTTGCCTTTTATATGCTCGTGTAAACAGTCTGATGAAGGTTCATGAAGTCGAATGTTTTTGTCTTCGCCTTCTCGAGAACTCTATTGCCACTTCATTGTTGCGTGTGTATTTTGTGCACAATGCATGGTGTTACGTTCTCGCTTACTTGTCTATCCACTTTTCTTTCGTACTGGTGTTGTTGGTTTACTTGCAACAAGTTAGCTGTATTTGTTAGTGTAGCTTTTGTTTATCATGTTAATGTTAAACGATGTTTTCATTTTCCTAACAATATTTTCTATAAAAGTATTTAACAAAGAAAAAAACTGAAAGATTTTTATTGGAAGTTAAGTTGACGAATTATCGTTCTAATAAGTGAATGTTTATGAAAATGGACTTGTGTAAGCAGTAGTCTAGTAGGTAGTGTGTTGGCTTGTTAGACGTTAGGCCTCGTTTCAAACCCGAGGCCAGACATTTCGAACAAAGCGAAATAAAAAAAAATCTACGACGACGTCCTCTCAGCAGATTTCTGGCAAAAAATGTCAGAAAAATAAAATTGCCATAACGTTCGGAGACGACTTTAAACTGACTGACAATATAAAGCCTCCATCGCCCTCCCCAACGTGTTGGGGAAGAATGGGACTCACTGGATCTATACGGATGCCTGGTGAGGTGGGAATCCCTGAATAGGACAACTAACTTAACCCGAAACGCAAGTTCCAACGATCTGCTTGCTTAATTATTAGTGGTGCCATGCGCATTACTCCTACGATCGCTCTGGACATAATCTTATACGTTCTACCGCTTGACCTCTATTGCAAGTGCGCGGCGGCTAAGGATAGTAGGCGTCTCTGGGCTACTGGACAATGGCATGGATCGGGCATTGGCCATACAAGGATACTTGAGAAATTGATATTGTCGGAAGCAGTGACTACGCGACACCGCGATATGACCATTCCGGAAAGGGAGGACAGGAGTAATGCTGCGGCGCACATCGCAAGGGACTCCGCATAAATTTACACCGATGGCTCCAAACTGGAAGGAGCCGTTGGAATTGGTTTTTATTCGGAATCAATCGGAATATCCAAGTCTATAAGGCTAGCAGATCACTGCATCGTCTTTCAGGCGGAAGCACCAGTAATTCAGGCTGCGGTGAAAATTATTGTGGACAAAAATGTTTACAGGCGGAAAATCGCTATACTTTCTGATAGCCAGGCAGCTATCAACTCATTGGATTCTGGTAATAAACTCTAAGACGGTGTACGACTGTCGCAGATGTTTCAATGAGGTGGGTAACCGATATGATGTTTGTATCAAATGGGTAGCGGGACATTAGGATATTCCCGGCAACTGCAGAGCGGATGAACTGGCCAGAAGGGGCATGACCATCGAACTCAATGATGAACTCTCTACATTGGGGATCTCTTTGCGCACCTGTAAGCTTATAACTAACAATGCAATCGTAGACCTTGTCAACAGTAGGTGGGCAGCTTCAGACAAGGGTAGAATGGCGTCAAAAAATCTGGCCAAGGCTGGATAGGAGGCGCACGACGAGTCTGCTTAAAGAAGTAGGCTCAGCACTGTTATCGGGATTATTACGGGGCACTGTATTATGGGAAAACATTGAGGCGTTTTGGTCTCGGACAGCTTGCGAATGATTTCTGCAGAAGCTGTGGAGATGAGGAGGAGGATGAGACTGCTCTTCACCTACTGTGCACATGCCCGGCAATTGGTGCCTACTACATGGAGAATCTAGATGAACTGTTATGCATGGATATTCTGCAATCTGAGTCGATTCATCGGAAGCTTCGAGTGGTTCCTGGAATAGGGGACAATAAAACTGTGGCATCACAATGGGCCCTGTGTGCACCCTAAGTGTATCGTCCGCTCATGACTGCATTGAGGGGACAGCCACTTCTACGTACCTACCTATGAAACACAAAAGTGTTCTTACGTTAAGTTAATATTTATTACAATACAATTATCTTAATAAACACATATTCTTCTAACATATTTACATATTTAATGTCATTCACTGCAACGACTTATATGAGAATTGTCTTTAATTTTGATAAATGATGTTTTGGTGTGTATCTCTGTATGGGGTATGTAATTGAAAAAAGAAAGAAAAATTGTTATATCAAGTTTTGTTATTTCTCCTCAACTGTCTTCAAGTGGTTGTTGTTAGTTCCTTTTTTAGAATCAGACCGCAAAAACACATTTTTAGAAATAAAAATAAAAAAAGTAGAAATGTTGCTTAATCGGCAAAAATTTTAGTAAGTAGGCCCCCATTTATGGGGGTATTTAGTAAAAATCAACACAATAACAGCAACAACAATGTACTAATGCTATAAAAGTCTTGTGCCACAAGCAAAAAAAAAAATGCCAAAAGTAGACAAAAAAACAATAGATGAAATACAGCAACAACAACAACAATAACAACGTTAGAAAAATTTCTTACAATGTAGTATTTTTTCTTTCTTTTTCGATTTTGTTAAAAGTAAACAAAATTTAATATATTTTGCCAAAAACAAAACAAAAAATAAGGGAAAAAATGTTGTCAAATAATAGAAAAATAGAAAAAAACAAAAAAAAAAAGATTTAAACACGAGCCACAAGATGCCATAACAAGGAATGAGTCTGCAAAAATTATGTTTGTTATTGTTAGAAATTACAAACACACACAGACACAAATACAACAAATAATAATAATAATAAACAAGATATTAGCAAATTTACCAAAATAAATAAAAAAAAGTACTTTTAACAACAAATTTAGTTAAAAATAAATATGAAGGAAAAAAACGACAACAACGATAATCGAAGGAAAGCAGAAAAAAATATATTTTTTTAGTGTACTCGACTTGAAGAGTGCATCTGGGAAGAGAGGTTTTTTTAATACTCAAGTACTTATATTACAAGTTATTCAATCTAGGAAGTCATTCAATCTAGAAGGTTCCTGGTCTCATCATAGGCGTGTATACTTTCCTTCTCGCAAGTTCGTCTTTTTGATCGTTGTCGAAAATTCTCTTCTCTGACTGCGGATCTAGCAGAGGGTAACCTTAGCTCTACATAACAGATTCGGTGACTTCCTCCCAGCAGATTTCTGGCAAAAACTCTGAGAGTAAATAAAATTGGCATGAAAAATTTAACAAAAATCAGTCTTTCGGAGTGGACCTTAAACTGTAGGTCCCGACACTCATGTATAAAATTAACACACACAACATAAGTGGTGCGAGAAGCTAGCTTGTAATACACTCTTAAGGATTTTAATGACCAATTATGTTATGTATGCATGTAATGCCTTCGATTTAATCTCATAAACAACATAAACAACAACCCCATGAAACAACATCATACCATTTGACCCCACTAGATAATCTTTTGTGTGGATACTTAAAGTTTCTCGTTTGCAGGGACATGTCAGTCTTATTTCCCCTGAATACGACATTAGCTGCAGCCGTTGTTGAGGTTTCGGTCGAAAACTCGAAAAAGTACGCCGAAAATTGAGGTCATAAGTGCACCATCTGTTGCATAGACGTTCGAAATATCCACACAAAACAATGTTAAAATATTAAATTTCACATATTCGTTTAGCAGAAGAAATAAATCAAACGCAGTTCAACCATAAAGAATGAGGTTAAGTGTATGTCACACCTTAACATCAATCCAACTTAGCTTTAAATGTCTTTGTTTCATTGTTTAATAAATTCTACCATGAAGAGGTACACAATAGACCAGTGCGTTAAGGCTGTTGAGGCCAATGATGTGAATTTTGAATAAAGATTTGAACGTATATAGTATGCTTACAAAATTATATTGGCTAAGGACCTAAAGCTTACTATCCATTTCAAGAGTAGTTAATTCGCCGAATGTTTGATTAAACAAGACTACAAAGAAAATCATCTTCAGCGATGAGACACTTTCACCACAGTGCAGAATTGCCCTTATTAAACAAATAAGAGTTTATGATCGCTTAATGAGCTGACGCGCATCTTCGGCGAAAATAAGTTCGAACAAGCAGTTACCGTGAAAGGTGCGAGATGATAATGGACTTTTTGTGGTTATAAATTGAAGAACGATTTGAACCTGATTTCTGGCAAAAACTCTGTAAGTAAAATAAAATTGCTATGAAAAATTCCTCAAAAATCAGCCATTCGGAGAAGATTTCAGACTGTAAGTTCCACCTGTCAAATTAACGCACACAACAGAGATGGTGTGAGACACTAGATCGTATAGTAGCGTGACACTCGATGAAGAGAGTTCCAGCTTAAATGAATCTTCTGACGATAAGGATGTCAATCTTAGAGGAATGGAATATACACTCTACTAGAAGAGGGTGCCTTGACTGCAATTATAGTCAATCGATCCAATATGGAGTTGTTTTAATAATAATTTTGTGTCGTATACCACATGCCACATTATAAAATAATTTTTTTTTAGAAATGTTGATACCGATACCGAAATTACAAATAGTTTCATACCGATACAGTTACAAACATAATTGGCCATTACCAACCCTTCAGTCAGGATTACGGCCTAGCTCCACAAACCACTCATGTTGTGTGCCTTAATTGTATACTTGAGTGGCGGGACCTACAGTTGAACGTCGACTCTGAACGACAGATTTTTGAGAAACTTGTTCATTGGTTTATATACTCTCAGAGTTTTTGCCAGAAATCTGCTAAGATACCGTTATCAAGACCGGAATTCGTTTCGGTGGCCAACCTTCTAAATATATTTTGTATTCCTTTACAAACTTTTGTCTAGCACTGTATCACATATGAATTCAATAAAATGTACAGATACATGTATTGTTATTATTTATTGACTTTATTACTTATTAATTATTCACATATTACTTCTTTTAAAGATTCTGGAATAGAAAAAACGTATAGACATCTATGCTTGTATCAGAGTTCATCACAAATAGAACATTAATAATATCTGTTAATATGTATCAATATTTAAAAATAATTAAACATGTTTTTAAATATTTACTTTGTGAGTTGCTCATGAAGGCTGTGTAACAAATAAATAAATATTTTTAACAATTAAGTCATATGTAAAATATTTTTAACGGAACATTCATTCATTGTTATGAAAAATTAATGTCTTCTGGCTTATGATCAGCTGAATTCACGAATTTTTCGCACAATATTGCGGTATATCGAATATTCCTTGTCCATTCAACTTTCGCCAAATAGTTGATAGTTGTTTAGCGACAAAGGCTTAGTTTCAAGCAACAATCGGATTTTCACTCTATCTGCAGTCATCTCTTTTCAGGATTCCTCTTCTCGACTCCAAGAGTTCAATTTTTAAACAGCTATTAAAAGTTCTACATCCATACATAATTGGTCATTACAATCCTTCAGTTACGATTACGACCTAGCTTCTCACACCACTTACTATGTTGCGTGTTTCAATTTCATACATGAGTGGCATTTTTAAGTCGACTCCGAACGATGAAACTTGTAATCTCAATTTTATGTACTCTCAGAGTTTTTGCCAATAATCTGCTGAGAGGATATGTTGTTGATATTTTGTTTCGCTGGATATGTCTGACCTGTGGTTTGAGCCGAGACCTCACGTTAAATAAGCCAGCACTCTACCTACTAGATTACGGTGACAGCTTTTCGTTGTTTTTAAATTCAACCTGTCTTTACATTAGCAAATCCTAAATTTATTAGTTAGAGAGCGCCGAAAAACTATTCTTCATAACCAGTGCCTAGGCTGGGTGGCATAGCCTAGGGAATATTTTGATGATAATGTTACGTTTTTACCTTTTTAAAAACGTTTAAAATATGAGTTCGTAGATTGCAAAATAAATTGAAATAAATTTGTGCTTAGTTTTAATTAAATCCTTTATTACTCGCACATTTCTGTGTGCCACTATTCACAACTTGATGTAAACAACAACAATTGCTTTGTTTATTACTCTTCTTTACACTCTTTTGCGTAAACAATAACAATTGTTCGACAGATCTTTATAACGGAGATCTGCAAACCAAGATTATTCTCCTCAAACACCGCGCGTCGTTACACACGACTGACTGAATTTTACTGACTCCTTTACCTACTTTGTCTTGCCTTTTTATGCCAACGTAAACAGCCTGATGAAAGATCTTGAAGTCGAATGTTCGTGACTTCGCTTTCTCGAGAACTCTATAAATGTAAACATCGTTGTTTCATTATTGTTGTTTGTGTATTTTTGTTTACATTTATTCTTGCAGTGTTTGTTGTTGTATTTGTGTTTACTTGCTTATCTCTTTTCTTTATACTGATATTTTGTTGATATATTTTTGTTTATTATGTAAACAAGTTCATTGTTTTTGATTTTGTGGCTTTTTTTACAGCAGAGATGATGTGAAAGCAAAACACCTTTTCCATTTTTGTAACAAAGATTTCTGCAGTTATAGCTGTGGTGTTTCAAGAGCTAAATAATGTTATTTTTATTTAATTGAAGTTCGTTTCGTTATTATTATTTTCTCTACCTAAAGGAATACTTATTTATCATTTTATACTGTATGTATGGTATACACATACGATATTACGATATACATACGTTCATATTAGTGTTGCAAAACTGAAATTTTGAAATGGTACTGAACTATAACTGAAAGAGTACTTTTTGAATCAAATGGCACTTTTGAAAAAAAAAAAAAACATATTCAATCAGGATTATGACCTAACTTCTTACACCACTTATTTTGTTGGTGGGGGGGAGTGATCTACTGTTCGCGGTCGACTCAGAACGAGAGATTTTTGAGAAAGAGAAGAGAAGAAGAAATTGCTTGGGGTTTGAACCGTGGGCTCACGTCTAGTAAGCCCGCACACTACATACTGGAATATTTATTTATTTATATTTTTTACACATACGGCACGAAAGAGAAAAACTTACGACTTATTCGTGTTCCTCACTTACAAGACAAAAACAGCTGATTCTGAACGTAACAAAAGGTAGGAACCCCTTTTAGTCAAACTTCAATGAAAGGTAATGTAACATATTTTTGTTTTTAGTATATGAAGAGCAAAGCAAATGTTTACCGGAATTACATTACGGTTCGGCAAGCGTTTTCATTGCTTTTCGTGGACGTTTGTCTAAGCGGAACTAAAGCCTAATTCTACATGTTGCATTAATAGTTGAAAAGCACATGAAATAAAATATGTAAAGCGTCCTTGGGGTAGTACGATATTTTTGAAATGAAAAAGTACTGAAAAAAGTACAAAAGTACTGAATTTTTCAACACTGGGACATATGTACGTATACCTACAATATTACAAATGATAGCTTTTTAGTAAACAATGATTTGAATTGTAATTGACGGTTTGTAAAATAAAAAAAATAAAAACAACCACAATAATAGCAAAAAAACGAAAAAAAGGAGGGCATTGATTTGTTATAAAACAAATAATAAATAACCCCCCATATTAGTAATAACAATGATAACGACAATGAGTTTAATAGAGGCAGTCAATTAAGCCAAGCAATAAGTAAAAACAGGCATTCAACTTAATTCTAATGGAAGAAATTGCTTTCAGTTACAACAACGACAACAATAAATGGTTCATAGCTTATTAATACCAATACAAATGAAATTAACAATAACGTTCGACGATAAAAAGCTTTATTTAATTAAAAAAACTACATACAAATGTTTTTTTTTTGTTTGTTAGTTTTTTGCATTATTTTTCGTATTTATAATGATAATAAGAAATCTTATTAGAGAATGGATATGTGAGTGAACTACCAAGTGTGGTAACGACACAGAGTACCATCCAGTCCTTACCGAAAATAAAGGTTTTTCAAGAATATCTTTTAATTGATAATAAACTAACTTAGTACTTAGGCCTCTTCTCCCTGTTTATCTCACTCATGCATTAGCATGTCAAAGTAATGCCACACGTACAAGTGAGACCATAACACATGTGGTGTGTGGTGGCACAGTGGGTGTTCAAGTGAGTGGGTTAAAAAAACTGGCAAAAGCAAGCAAATAAGGGAACGCAAAACAACAAACCGACAATAACAATATTTTCTTGAATATGAGGATGGATTGCAAATGTTGGGGTTTTGTAATAGAGGGGATTTCATTAGTTAATGTCAGTTCAAAAAAATAAAAACAACACTCACACTCACATTTTAATGAAATGATCTAATCAACAATAATAACATGGGGTGTTAAAGAAGCAAGCAATGGCAAGAATATGGAAAGACAGAACAAAACACGATGGTCAAAACATCGAACGCATATTAACATATTAAATAAGTATTCATATTTTTATGTACATACGTACATACATATATTAGATTCGTTATAAGAAAAGTACTTTGAACTACTTCTATTTGTTCGATCTTTTCTCGTAGAGAGGAAAAAGAAAAAAAATTATATTCTTATAAAGATATTTTACAAATATTACAACAAACTTAAGTTCAGGATTTTAAAAATAGAATGGATGTCCAGCTATTATTTACGTCATATTAAATTACTGTTGCAAAGTACCTACTTGTTCAGTATTCTATGACATGTAAATTCACTCTCAAACATAATCACCAACAAAACGTCAAGGGTACTGCCATTATTTATTGATTTTGTTTCTGTACTGTTAGAGCTCTAAAAAAATTTAGCTGTTTAAACGAATCGTTTTTGATTCTTTAGTTCTATCTGCTATACAGTATAGTTGCACTGTTTAAATAATTTTTGTAATTTTGTAATTTTTTTAACCACTTGATACAGATACATAAATCCACACATGATTTCAGGTAGTTAGATTATCCACACAAATATTACAATCCTGATTTTATCGAATTGTCGAAGTTTCTTGAGATAATATGTTCTCGAAATCGAAATAAATCAATTGCAATCATCTCCAGGTGGTTGCGCTTGGTGGCGCCAACATGTGAATATCAACATTTCAAG
Source organism: Sarcophaga rosellei (assembly GCA_930367235.1). Lineage (NCBI taxonomy): Eukaryota > Metazoa > Arthropoda > Insecta > Diptera > Sarcophagidae > Sarcophaga > Sarcophaga rosellei. Next base: position 24,940,266 of record OV884020.1, on the reverse strand, counting down.
TGGTTTTGAGCACTTAAATCCATTTTTCACACAAAATTTGATGCAACTTTTTTGATCAATTTTTTTCAATTGCAGAATATCGCCAAACACGCAATATACTCGTCTTATTTATATCTCTCACATACAAACTAAATCGGCTATGTATCATAAAATAATAAAAGAAAAATAAGTTTGTGTTTAGTTTTAATTCAAATTCTTTATTATTTGCACAATTCTGTATGCCACTGTTAACAACTAAGTGTGAACAACAACAATTGCTTTTCTTTATTATTCCTCTATTTACAGCCTTTGCATAAACAATAACAATTACTTCACAATTATTCGACAGATCTTTGTTATGGAGATCTTTAACACATCGATTACTCTCTTCAAACGCACAGCGTCTTCACATAAGACTGATTGAATTTCATTAACTCCATCGCCTGCCTTGCCTTGCCTTTTATATGGCAAAGTAAACAGTCTGATTAATGTTCTTGAAGGCTAACGTTCATGTCTTCACCTTCTCGAAATCTCTATAAATGTGAACAACTTTGTTTACACGATGAGCTTCAGTTTCAGGATAGCGATTCGCAGAAACAAGCATTAACTGAGATTTTTGCAATTACACCATTTGATATTAAAATTTGAAATAAATAATTATCATTAAAAAATTATTACTTTTTAATAACAAGAAAATTATTGTTGAAAGGAAGGTAAAATTATGTTAAAATTAAAATTAATTCAAATTATGTATATTTTCAACGATTGTTACTTCAAAAGAGTATAAAATAGTACCTAGCTATTTAGCTCGGAGTGGTAGCTCTGATATCAAAAAGCTCACTTGAGCACGCATAGCGGCCCGTTATGGCGCCACAGGTGGACGCAGTCTCTGTACTGACCAAGTTCTACCAAAACCAGAGAAGAGGAAGAAGTTGGTCAGCGCAAATTCTGCACATCAAAAGCACGATTACCCTACACAGGAACCACCCAGAAAGTTTGATAAACCATGCTTTATTCTTGACATCAATACATGATAGCTCCGTCAAGCTGACAAGAAATGGAGAGCCAAATAACCTATATCTGCACCTCTCAAGAGATGGGCCCTGACAAAGAAAGTGGAAAGAAAGTGGATCCGCTTCCTCAGCGGATCTGCAGCGGATGCAGAAGTCGTTAAATGGTAGCCGCATTCTTTCCGCGTGTCTACCCATAGCACAATGGCCTGTAATCATGGCCGCTGTGATTGAGATGATGCCACGACCAAGTCCATGTAACTGATTGGTACGCCTTCTATCCATCAAGGGCAAGGTGAGTCTAGCGGTGGGGCATGACTCCTCATTGACCCAGGATAGGTTGACGTCTCGAAAGAATTTCCGCGCAATGGCCAACTTGATCGAGGCAAGTGGCATGCCCAAGTCGATTGAAGACGATTCCGGTAGAAGTGCACCAACTCTCGCGAGCTCCGGGATCCAGACCAGTGAGACACTGAAGCGCCCAGAAAGAATGTCGAGACAGCGGCGACATTCCCTAACGATCCTGGAGTTATTCACAACACCTTATAGAGATCTTATGGTGGTATGATTGTCAGAGAAGACCGAGACGTGGGCGAAAGGAACACCGTTGATGATCAATTGAGCGGCCCGGTAAATGGGTATGTAAACCCAAGTTAAATACAAGAAATTCAGAAAGCAACAATTATAAAGTCAAAAAACGCATTAGTTCTATCTTAGACATTGGATTAAAAAAACTGTAAACTATATAAAGTTGCTTTAGATTAAAACATCGATTTGAATTTTTTGGATTTTTTTTCGTTTTTCTTTTCAAACTAATGAAGTCGCCGTGGTCTAGTAGGTAGAGTGTTGGCTTATTAGACGAAAGGCCCGAGTTCGAATCCCAGGCCAGACATCAAAAACAAAATACAAAAAGTATTTCTTCGGCGACTTCCTCTCAGCAGATTTCTGGCAAAAACTCTGAGAGTAAAAATTGTCATGAAAAGCTTTTCAAAAATTTTGTCGTTCGGAGTCGACTTTAAACTGTAGGTCCCGCCACTCATGTATAAAATTAACGCACACAACATGAGTGGTGTTGAGAAGCTAGGCCGTAATCCTGACTGAAGGGTTGTAATGGCCAATTATGTATGTATGTTTCAAACAAAACTCTGTAAGATGTTTTCTTTATTTAATGAATTCAAAAAAGATCAAACAGAATATAATGCTACCGTATTTTTTGCTTATTATACCACATTTACTTGGGTTCTCTTTGCACAAAAATTCTGAAAATATGAAAAAAATGTATTCTTAAAAAATAAAAAGAAGAAATGCATGAAATTGGCCGCAATTAAATGCTGTAGGCGAAACAATAACAATAAATTCAAATTAAATGTGAATACAAATTAACAACAGAGAACAAAAAGAACACATCTTTATTGAAATATTTTACAGAGCGAAAGTATTTTGCACTGTACGCACTACTGTACGTACATATGTAAATTTAACGTCTGGGTTTTGCTTTTATTTTACGTAAAAACGCTCATAAATCACCAGCGTCCTTTTTTTTTTGCATTTTTATAATTATTTTTATAAAAAAGAAAAAAAACAGAAAATATTATAGTTGTACTTACTGTACATACATACATACGTATGTACATATGTAAACGCATAATATTCAATAAAATTGTTTGTATACAATTTGTTCGCATGATTTTGTCATTTTTTCCCACCGTCGTCCATATCGTCGTCCAACAGGGACATTTGTCCGTTGATACAGTAAAAACTGTGAAGCATCAATTGCCTCAGCAAAGACATGAAATGACTGATTTACAATACAATTGATGAATTTATTCATTTACCGTCCAAAGGCCATAACTTTCACTGTTTGTTTGTTTGTTTGTTTGTACGAGTGTTTTATTCTATTCATTTGAAATCATTTATTTATTTATCAGTCTTCTATATTTTATTTATTTATGTTGTATTTCTGTGTTAGGATGCTTGTAGTTTTGGTTTCGATTTCAGTTTTTTTTTTGCTCTATTTTTGGTTTTTACTTTCTTGAGTGCGTTGACTTGTTAAAAATGTTTGTGCAAATTTTGTACGTACGAGTCTTTGTAGTTGATTATGTGTATCGAGTTTTTTAACATACTCCCAAGTACTTTAAACAGTTTAGATACCCTATACCAGAGATCAGCAATGACACTTTTTTTTGCTACTCATAAGTACTCATGAAATTTTTAATATAAGTGAGTCAACAATATGGAAGTTTAACTATGTATTCTGATTCATTTGTACTCACTACAACGTTGAATTATATGTAGAGGTTGCAATGAGTATGAGTACAACGTTGACATCAATGTCACTCATACCATTCGCTATATGTTTGATTCATAAGCCTACTCATTCAGATTCATAGATTTATAAAAATACAAATACTCATTAAAATGATTCTAGTGACGAATCATTCATCAAAACTTACAGTCTCAGTTGTTGTTGCATTTACAAAAAAAGAAGCAAAACAAACACAAAACCTTCTAGTGATCATTGTAGTGTTCGTAGGCGAACCATACTTATTTTGTGGTTCGTTTATATGTTGAGTAAAGGAGAGTCGAAATCAACAACATCATACGTATTGTTAAGTATGAGCACGATGAGTACTTCATACTTTGAATATGAGTAGTATGAATACAATATTAAAACAAGTATGAATGCGTATAAGTATCAGAAATTATGAGTATGATTCGAATCTACTCATCTTTTTGAGTACTCGTTGCTGATCTCTTTTTTGAAAAACTTTTCTTTCAATTTTTATTTCATGTCAACTATTATCTGTTCCAATATAAGTAACTTTGTAGGGTGACCAAGTCAACTCACCTCACCAAGTCGTGTTAACACATTTTTGAAATGAATAAAAAATTTAATAAAATTAAATGAAAAAATACTTTTTTAATATACCATATACATGCATAACATACATACATACGTATGTACTCAATCAAGTTGCGTATATTTTTTAAGATTTTTTGTTTTGTTTTTTGGTTTTTTGTGTTCAGTTTGCGTTCGTTGTTGCACCACACATTTCAATATAATTTTAAGCCAAAAAGTTTATTGAACTTTATGTAAACTAGTTGGCAAAAGCATTTGATGCGACACATATACTACGTACACACGTACTACCTCAATATTGTTTTTAACGCATTTTTTCATTTGCATCCATTGTTACGTAAGAGAATGAAAACGAAAAACAACAAAAAACACTCATTTTATTTCGATAATTAAAAATTTTTATTACGAAAAACTCAGTAAACCTAAATAGCAAATTTCATACAGTTCACGGATGTAAAATACAAGGTTCGCAATAATTTACAACCAACTGCAACAAATACAATTTATTTTTGTTAATAACGTAAGTGGTACTGCGTTCGATAAGGTGAAATTGTGCAGTTAAACTTGCGTACCTAATAATATCATGGGGCTATTGGCAGGGCACACACACCAGAGATCAGCAATGAATCGTTTTTCTCTACTCATAAGTACTCATGAAATTGTGAATATAAGCGAGTCAACAATATTGAAATATAACTATTTTGATTCATTCCTACGCACTTCAACGTACATGTTACAATGAGTATGCGTGCAACATTGACATCAAACTCATACTATTCGAAAAATGTTTGATTCATAAGTCTACTCATTTAGATTCATAACTTTAGAAAATTATTTATAATACTCATAAATGATTAAAGTGATTGGAATCATTCATCAAAATTTACAGTCTTAGTTGTTGTTACATATACAAAAAAAAGACACATAAGCAAAAGAGACAAAGACAGCAAGATGAGCCAACACTCAACCTTCTAGTGAGTATTTTAGTGTTCGTAGGCGAATTATACTTATTTTGTGATTCTTGTTGAGTTATGGAAAGTCGAAATCAACAATAACATAAGTGCTGTTAAGTGTGAATATGATGAGTACTTCAAACTTTGATTATGAGTAGTATGAGTACGATATTAAAATAAGTATAAATGCGTATAAGTATCAGAAATAATGGGTATGATTCAATATTACTCATCTTTTTGAATACTAATTGCTGATTTGTGGTGTGTAACTTGTACTGAAAAACACACAGAACGAGAGAAACGCATGTAACGCAAGGTCGCATTAAACGCATGTTCATTTTCATTTAAGAACTCACAAATATCACAATCAACATTTTGAATACATACATAATTACATACATAATTGGCCATTACAACCCTTCGTCAGGATTACGGCCTAGCTTCTCAACACCACTCATGTTGTGTGCGTTAATTTTATACATTGTGGCGGGACCTACAGTTTAAAGTCGACTCCGAACGACAGATTTTTTGAGAAGCTTTTCATGGCAATTTTTACTCTCAGAGTTTTTGCCAGAAATCTGCTGAGAGGAAGTCGCCGAAGAAATACTTTTTGTATTTTGTTTTTGATGTCTGGCCTGAGATTCGAACTCGGGCCTTTCGTCTAATAAGCCAACACACTACCTACTAGACCACGGCGACATTTTGAATAAGATTTTCTAAATTTTAATAATTTTATGTCATGATTAAAAATTATGAAATAATTTTCTTGTGATTGTGATTTCTTTCTGTTGTTAAAAAATTGTGATTTTGTTTTTGTTTTTGTGTTTTAAGTGCTCAATTAGCATTTTTTGTGAAAATTAATCTGTAGCATTTTGTGTTTTAAGACGTTAATGCGTAGACCTACAACACAAATTAATGAGTAATTTTCATTTTATATTTATTTTCGTTTTTTGTTTATTTCCTAAAGATTGTTCCCTAATTTGCATAAATAATGGTTGATGAAAACATAAAAATTGTTAAAAACACTCCTCATAATTTCAGCTTCAACTGCTCAACGCTGTGTAAGAATTCTGAAACGAAATAACAAAAACATTAGAAAACGAAATCAGTAGAGAAAAAAAAACAAAACAAGAGTTTAAAAGGGTTTTAAAGGGTTTGTCGGTCAGTTGTTCCTCTTTTAATTTAATTTAATTTTTCATTTTCTGTATAATTTTATTTTTATGACCCTTCTCATTAGGCAGCTGGGATCTTGATTTTTTTTCCAGTTGGAAACATACCCATACAGCCTCATTTTATTACAAAATTATGTTTAAAGTCGTAAATTTCTTCATAAATTATTAACAACGTTTGTGGCTGGTTTTTCGTACACATTTTGTATTTCTATGTGTGGCTGTTTGTTGTTGGAAGTGTTTTGAATATTTGATCTTTCGGTTTTTAATTTTTTTTTTTCTATTTTTTATTTAATTCTGTTAAAAAATTAGGGAACAGCTAACTAAAGAAACAAGATTTGTTTCAATTTTATTATAATTGCTCAGCATAATTTTTAGGTTTGTTGCTTTTGTTGAGAAGCTAGGCCGTAATCCTGACGAAGGGTTGTAATGGCCAATTATGTATGTATGCTTTTGTAAATTATGTTTGAAATCATAAAAGTTAAACGGATTATCCGAAACTTCGTTTTTTTTTTAACTACAATTTTTGTTTTGGACTAAAATGATACGCGAAATATAGTCCATAAAACAAATCTTTCAATCGATTTCAATGTAAAAAAATCGAAAAACTTCAGCAGTTGTTTAAAAGAAAATTTTTATAATTATATCTTATATATAAAAATGAATGTGTGTTTGATTGTATGTTTGTATGTTTGAAGTTTATAGACGATTAAACGGCTGAACCGATTTTCTTGAAATTTTCACAGTATCTTCCTGTATGTCTGGAAGGAGTTATAGGCTACTTTTTATGTTGATATTCCAAATGAGCGAGGGGCCATGCCCATGTATACTACATACTTAATATTTAATTGCATTTGAAATATATTACTCATACGCATAGTTACCCCTAAAGTATGCTATCTGTGATTCTTAATGTATAAAACCAAAGAAAATAAAGTGTAAAGAATGACGCGGGGTAAAGATAGAAGGGAAAGAAAAAAATTTTGTAACCAACATTTGTGAAAAAAATCACCAAATAAGAAAAAATATAACCAAAATTAAATTCATAGACTTTTGTTTTATTTTTTTTTTTCAAGTATAAATTATAATTAATAAAAAATGAAACAAAAAATAGCTTTTTTTTAAAGAAAAAGAAAAAACCAAAAAAATCTACACATCTGCACATTGATTAAAAAATAACCAATATTGGTTAGAAATAACCAAAAAAGGCAACACTGTTCTCAAATCACTTATTCTCAGACGTCGGCACAAAGAGAACATGAGAAAAATTATGAGAGGCATATTTAACCCAGAGGAAAATTGTTAGAAATATTTTCAAGTCTACTTATTAATCCAATAATATGTACATATATGTGTGCGAAAAGTATAGAAAAAATGTACTGCGCTAAAAACCTAAAAACACCGTATTTTACTTGGCAAGTATTCTTCCAAAAATCGAAATCATTTCTCATTGATATTAGTGAATCATACTGTAATATTTCTATGGGTGTAAATTTGAAGTCTGAAAAAAGCGACATGAACATTCTCCTTTAGAAGCTGACAAGCAACAGAATGCATTTTTACGCTCTCATGATGAGAGCAACACATTGTTACGCTCTTTGTTTGTGTTTATTTTCCTTCTGTCTTCCGCCCTTCTTATCCAGAAATGATTTTTTAAAAAGATTTTGGTGAGAGCGGGTCGTAATGCTACTTCTACATAATGCGTATTCTTTATATCCATATTCTTTGATAAAACTTAATGGAATTGGACATCACTCATACGTCACATATGTAGTTTTTTTTTAATGAATTTTACATCTATATAAACAAAAATGAATGTGTGTTTATTTGTTTGTGGGTTTGTTTGTTCTATAGACGGCTAAACGGCTGGACCGATTTTCTTGAAGTTTTGACAGTACCTTCCTGTATATCTGGAAGGAATATAGGCTACTTTTTATTTTAAAATCTCAAGAAGGCGGGGTGCTACGCCCACATATTCAATAAGTATTTAATGTCGCATATCTCATAAACTGCGAATTTTGTATGGACGACTTTGACGTATATATAAACAAAATGGGCGGATTGGCTATAGTGGGTGTGTCACCTCCAATATAAAAAATATCAAATTATTATATCTATGAAAATATCACAGTTAGAGCCCTAAAATTTTTTCGAATCCACTTTAGTATCAATATGAATATTTTAGAAAAAATGGGCTGACTAGGAAAAGGGTGTGGTACTTCCCATATGAATTAAATTTGAAACTTCTTCTATCTCGGACATCACCTATATATAAAAATTAATGTGCATTTGTTTGTATGTTTGAAGTTTATAGACGACTAAACGGCTGAACCGATTTTCCTACTTTTTATGTTGATATTTCAAATGAGAGAGGTGCCACTCCCACATATACTACATTACCTACTATTGTAAGATAATAACAAAATGTATATATTGGAAAAACTTTATCAGCAAGATACCTCAAATTTTGTACAAGTAACTACAGTTTTAATATAAATATTTTGGACAAAAATGGCGAACTAACAATAGTGGGCTTGGCACCTCCCATATAAAGTAAATACGAAAATCTGTATATCTGAAAAACTCTAACAGCTAGAGTCCCCAATTTTTGTACGAGTAACTTTAGTTTAAATATAAATATTCTGGACAAAAATAGGGAGTTCAGCAAAAGCGGTCGTGTCACCTCCCATATGAAGAAAAATAACAGTTAGACTCTCCAATTTTGTACGAATATCTAAAGGTTCAATATCAATATTTTTGTTAAAAATGGGCGATCAAGCATTAGGGGCGTGGCAAACTCTATATGAACTAATTATTAAAATCTGTATATCTAGAAAACTATAAAAGCTAGAGTCTCCAATTTTGTATTCCAGCTTTAGGAAGGAGTGGAAATTATTATATTTTGAAATATGCAATAGTAAGGTATATGACCCTTAAATGATTGAGTTTGAAATTTTCAACTCATGTACACAGTAAGTACTAAAATGCATACTATTTATATATTGATCTGATATACATACACATATACATATGTATAGTTGAACCAATTTTTTACCTATTCATATTAGGTAAAATATAAAGGAATACATATGTATAACACGCATTCGGTTTTGGAATTCAGTTGAATCTTTGATTTTAATCAAGTTAAACGTTATTTGAGTGATATTTATTTTGCAACAATTTATAAAAATGCCCCCAAAAAAGCATCGCTTTCCAGAAGCACTAAAAATGCATTGCATTTGCAATCCCAGAGAGCAAATGAAAGTCCGGAAGAGCGTGAAAGTTGCCTCAGGACTGAAAAGAGTCGAGCTTCAACCTTTAGAGCTGGAACGCCATCACAACGAGAAGAACGCCTTGAAGGCCTACGACAACGCGCCACAACAGCAAGAGCTACTGAAACATCTTCAGAAAGCCAAGAGTGCCTTAAAAGTCAACGAAATCTTACCTCTTTAGCACGAGCTTCTGAAACGCCGTCAGAACGCGAAAGATGTCTTGAAGGTCTTCGACAACATGCCACTACCGCATGAGCTACCGAGACATCGTTGGAACTTGAAGGTCGGATACAAAGCCAACGAAATCGTACCGAAACATCACGAGCCACAGAAACGCCTTCAGAACGTGAAGGACGTCTTGAAGGTCTTCGACAACATGCGACAACCGCACGATCTACCGAGACACCGTTGGAACATGAAGGTCGGCTACAAAGCCAGCAAAATCGTACCACAGCATCACGAGCTAATGAAAAAGAAGTCCAACATGAATCACGAGTAGAAAGTCACAGGATTCGAACATCAACAAGAAGAGCAGCAGTAAGTATAGAGCAATATGATTTGCGTCGAGAACAAAATCGTAAACGAATGGTGGTGAATCGACGAGTTTGCCAATATTGCAATGCACTCATGTACAAAAATGAAACACCTTTGGCGACATGTTCACACTCTAAAATTAACTACTAATATGCGTGTTTAGTTGGAACGTGATGCTTCAGCTTGAACTTTTTCCAAAAAATTGCTTGATTTAGGTAACAAAATTTAAAAAATATGCAATGGTTATATGAACGTGCGTTACTGGCATCCAAAAATATTGACGTTAATTCCATCAACAGCAATATTCTCAACAAGATCGCTGGGAATCTAAGAACTTATAAAAAAACGGTGTTCACATTATTTTACTTAGAAATATTGACCCTCCACGACTTTGTAATGGCACTCAACTAACAATAAAAAATGATGAACGACCATTATAACTGGAAAGTTTAAGGAAACTGATGTATTGCCGCCACGTCGTATGACCACATCGGAGATGCCATTCGATTTCAAACGCCTTCAATTTCCTATTCGCCTAGCTTTTGCAATGACAATTAATAAAGCTCAAGGTCAGTCCTTGCAAGTTTGTGGACTTAACACGTTCACGCCGGCGCTTAAATTCATGGTTCGCTCTATCGGACGGCAGCTGTTTAGTAACAATACAATGGTATCGTTTAAAGTTTTGTATATTTTACGGGAATTCGTCCCATCCTCATTAAATCTTTTGAATTTTTACGGTGAAATAGAACAGCGTGACTCTCAGGTATTTTTTTTTCGACAGTCGAACTGTTAAAGATCTAAATATTTAGTATTACGTGTGTTCTAATAGCATGCTTAAGTGCGGGCCACCGGTGGTACACGCCGCCCGATGAGGCAGTCTAGTGCGGGCCACCAGTGGTACGCGCCGGCGTGAACGTGTTAATCTAAAAAATCCATGTTTCTCACATGGACAGCTTTACGTCGCATGTTCGCGAGTAGGAAACCCCGCAGAGGGGAAAACAAAAAATATTGTGTATCCCAAGGCATTGGAATAAGAATTATTTATTTAAGAAAAAAAGTACATATTAAATTTTAGCAAGTAAGAAATAAATAGCTCATTAATGTATTATTTTAGAATTTAAATGAAATATATTGTCATCAAATGAAATTAGAATAAACCTTTAAGCAAAATTGCATAATTTAATTACTAAATAAAAAATTTTTTAATTATTATGTACATATTTAATTTCGATGGGGGTAGCGAAGCACACCGGGTATTAGCTAGTACTTATATATTATATTATTTTACGAAAATTGAAACATCGTTTAACATTATCACGATTAACAAAAGCTACACAAACAAATACAAGGAACTTGTTGCAAATAAACCAACAACATCGGGGATAGACAAGTAAGCGAGAAAGCAACAACAAGCAATGTGTAGTAAAATACACAAACAACAATGAAGTCGCAATAGAGTTCCCGGGAAGGCGAAAACATGAACATTTACCTTAAAAAACCTTCATCAGACTGTTTACGTGAGCATATTAAAAGGCAAGACAAGGCAGACAACAAGTAGTAAGAATTCAGTCAATCTTGTGTGAAGACGCGTTGCGTGTGATGAGAACAGTCGTGGTTTGAAGATCGCTGTTTAAAAGATCTGCATTGTAAGCAAAGAAGAATAGTGAACAAGCAATTATTGTTGTATTCATCAAGTTGTATACCGTGGCACACAGGAGTAGTGCGAACAATAAAGATTTTAATTGAAACTCAACATGTATTTGTTTTTATTTCGTTTGTAATCAACGAAGTCATATTTTAAACGCTTTTAAAAAGATGAAAGTGTAAGAATATCACATAATAACTAATATTATCGAGTACACCACACAATCATACTAAACATAATAATAAACGACGCCGATACCGATCTATGTACAATACCTATAAGTTTACATACCTAAACTTAGATAACACAACAATAATACCCAAACGGAAATCGTATTGTTGGACAGCTGGTACATATCACATGCATAATTGGCCATTACAACCCTTCAGTCAGGATTACGGCCTAGCTTCTCAACACCACTCATGTTGTGTGCGTTAATTTTATACATGAGTGGCGGGACCTACAGTTTAACGTCGCCTCCGAACGACAGATTTTTTGAGAAACTTCTCATGGCAATTTTTACTCTCAGAGTTTTTGCCAGAAATCTGCTGAGAGGTAGTCGCCGAAGAAATACTTTTTGTATTTTGTTTTTGATGTCTGGCCTGGGATTCGAACTCGGGCCTTTCGTCTAATAAGCCAACACACTACCTACTAGACCACGGCGACTTCCTGGTACATATCAGAAATGAGAAAAAGATGAGTAGATTCGAATTATATTTATAATTATGTAAAGAGGTCAGAATTCGTTGTGACAGTTCATAAATACTTACTAGAATGTAAGAATCAGAGATCAGCAATGAGTATTCAAAAAGATGAGTAGATTCGTATCATACTCATAATTTCTGATACTTTTACGTATTCGTACTTATTTTAATTTCATACTCATACTACTCATATTCAAAGTTTGAAATACTCAACGTACTCATACTTAACAATACGCATGATGTTGTTGAATTCGATTGTCCATAAATTAACATTTACACGAAACACAAAATAAATATGAACACTAAAATATTTACTAAAAGGGTGTGTGTTTCCTAGCTTGCTGTTCTGTCTTTTCTCTTTTTTGTAGACTGTTAGACTCTTTAAAAAATAACTACGGTAATTTTTGTCCGATTTGATCAAACAAAATGTCAATCTCTTCACAAGATAATGTACTTTAAGAATGTTATCACTTGTTTCATATTTTTTAATTAAAGTTTCCTACTATGAACGGACAAACTTGGAAAAATATGAAAAAAATTCGCATTCGTCAAGTTTAATTCAACAAACCCCATATATATTTAGTCGAATAATATATATATGTATACCATTTTAAATGCCGATCCCTCCCTCTTTAAGAAAGTTTAAATTTGTGACATTGGTTCAGAAATGTTTGTGTAATCAATAAACTTTTGTGAAAAAATCAAAAAAAAAAATAGTTTTTGTCAAATAAAACAAGTCTGGAGGGTTCAAGAAATAAAAAAAAATATTTTTGAGTCCTACTCAACAAAACTCACAACTTACACTATGTCATTAGCTGGGTGCATTTAATTTATTTTATTTTGTCGCATAATGTTATTATTCTCAATAAAAGAATACTATCATTTGACATGGACACTTTGTCTTGAATTTTTCAGATCTTTTGAAACAGTTTGACAATGTGTTGTGGAACAGAAATGCCAATTAATTATGAATGTTTATATTTTCTCTTTGACAGAGTACTCTCCTACATTCAAAGCGTTGTTGTGTTAAAAAAAAAAAAAGAAAATACAACATAATGCAAATTTATTACGAACTATCCATTTATTGTTAATAATCCGTAGTAATTGTGCAATTTGGACTATCATGACTGTAGTTATAGCTGCAAACTTTTATTAGATACAACAACTACATATGATTTTTGGGCTTACAATTTTATTTTGCAAACATGTACGAGTTAAATATTGTAGAAATAATAGAAAAGAAAAGAAAAAACTATATTAGACATACATATACACACTCACATGCATACATAATTGACTTCAGCTACTAACGTTGTTGCTGCCGCTTGCATTCGTTGCATTTTGGGTGCAACAACCGCATTTGTAGTTCATGAACGGCCACCGAACCTAAAGGCATAAACAAGTAAAACAAAAACGCCAACACCAACAACAACAACGAATAAATAAATATAAAAACAAGAGAAAAAATAAGAAAACCGTATAAAATAAAAGCAAACAAAGTTTCAAAATTGACAAACTATGAGTACCTCTTAGTACACAAGATACACGCTCTAACGTACATACAGAGTGATTGATAAATACACATTCGCACACATGTATAGACAAATGTTTGTTCATATTGTATCTATGAATATTGTTTTTGTTGTTGTTGTTATAGTTGTTGTATGCATGTTGTAAGTGGGTTTTTATTTTTTTAGTTTTTTTATAGTTTTTTTGCTTCTTTTTTCTTTGTTTTCGTTCAGAGAGGTACACTCTCTTGTTTCTTGTTTTGTGCACCCCCCGTACAAGTGTAATGCACTCGTACAAGTACATTTTGCTGTGGCACGTTGAAAGTAAACACAACAACTACAAAAAAAAACAAGAAAAGATACGTAAAGATTCAATTCATTCTATAGAATACAAAATAGAACTCGTACGCAATACAATAGACAAAAATTATGTGCATATGCAATATTATATATGTATGTATGTACATACATATGTATGTATGTATGTAGTTGGAGAAGTAAAAAAAGAAAAATGGAAAACGTAGAAGTAGAGGCACAAAACTTAAGGCACAATAAAAGAAATAACGACACATCACAAAATCCTCTTCAATGCACAATGCATTTGCAACAAATGCAATACCCAGTCAACAAGATTCTTTTTTTTATGACAGGTTTGTCAAATTCTTTGTGATGAATACAAACTTGAAGTTAAACTAACTAATTTTTATGGGCGCTCTCCATATTACAAGTTACGATGATACTATATCACAGGCTTATCACTAGTTGTGGTCATTTTATTATTGTACTTATATAGGGTTACCCATTTCGTAGTTTCAAAAGTAAACGTAAATAAAACACATATAAAATATTTGTTTTCATGATATTTCTTTTTATTGTAAAGTTTGAACGTTGACATTATGTGTGAAACACTACATCATTTAAATGACCTCCACGCGAAGTGTTGCAAGCATTGAATCTTTTGAGGTAATTTTCGACCACTTTTTGGCACATATTAGGCGGTATCTCAGCCAGTAAGGTCCAATCACACCTTCGGCCAAAGAGCGCACCAAACAGTGACTTTTTCTGGATGTAATGGCCTCTCTTCAATTACTTGAGGATTCTCAGAACCCCGAATACGACAATTTTGTTTATTAACATACCCACCGAGTGTGAAATGTGCTTCATAGCTGAAGAAAATTTTGTTCGAAAAATTGCCGTCCACCGCCAATCATCATTTTGTAGTAGGTTTTGATAATCTTTATGCGTTGTGTGATAGTTAAGCGATCCATTTTCGTCAAATTTCAAAACTTAGTTTGACAGATGTCGAATTCCAGTCCCATACTTTTGAAACCACGAAATGGATAGCCCTATACTTAAAAGGCATTTGTATTTAAATAAGCTGACATACATACATAAATGCATTATAGTTAGCCTCACATTATTACCAGAGATCAGCAATGAATCTTTTTTTCGCTACTTATAACCACTTATGAAGTTTTGAATACAAGTGGGTCATCTACTAGTCGCCGTAGTCTAGTAGGTAGTGTGTTGGCTTATTAGACGTAAGGCAGCGCACATTGGGGTTTTGATGCCTAAAATGGATATTAATTGGAAAATGAAATTCTTGAGTACCAAATATTTTCTTACATGAGCTGGAAGTGCACAAAATTCTGCATCCCTTTCTTAAAAAAACGTGTCTCTAGCAAGTACCGTTACATTACTATGCCTTTCTGAAGTGCGAGTTTTTTGATATTTTTTTATCTTTCGTGAAAAAACTAAATTTTCAGTGTTTTCAAAATTAGTTCTCGGCAAGTTTTTAAGTAAAAGTATTAAAAAAAATATGGAGGCTTCAACAACAGACGATTGAGATTATATTTGCTTCGTTGTTTTTTAAGATTATGTAGTTTTGTTATTTAAAAAAAAATGTTTGTGAAGGTCTATAAATTTGCTAATTTTGTAGCATATATGGAAAAATAGTTGTGAGTTAAGCAAAGTCAAGCAAAAAAAATTTTCTTTTCTTAAACCTAAGATACCCTGTAAAATAATAGAAAAAAATTTTTTGCACTTTCTTGCACCTGATTAAAAAAAAGGAAGATATATTTTTGCACCTATATAATTTTTATCCATTAAATTTTTTGTATAAAATTATAAGATCATATTTATTCAATCATAGTTACAAACGTGAATACAATTTTTATTTCTCGAAGAGAACTTTATGAACTAGTTGCAAGTTTTGGATTTGAAACCTTGACTGAAAATCGCATTTCTTAAAGAAAAAAACGCTTACACTTTTATTCCCAAGCAATAAAAAAATATTAAAGTTTTTAACGATATATTGAAAAATTTAATTTTCCAATTGAAGAATCGCTGGAATGCATCTTATAGAGTTTCTGAGCGTTTTCTTCAGGGCAACAAGTACTGGTTAGATTCGTCAATAGGTTTCCCGCGCCAATCTGGTGTTAAGCGTGGTAGATCGAAATTGATTTCGAGGATTACAGTGAAAGAAGCAAAAACCTAAAGAGTAAAGGAAAGAAAATTCTTCATCTATGCTGGCGCAGACCAGAAGTAATAAACTACTCTTTAATACCAATTAACAGTTAACTCAGGAAGCGCAAGAAGCCCGAAACAAAAACTTCAAAATGAAATGAAAACTTGTTTGATACTCAAAATGATTTATTCTAATGTGTATTAACGTTTCTATGTTCAATTCTAATTTTATCTGGTTGTTAGATAATCTTTAACAGTAGGATTATAAAACTTTGTCAGAACAAATATTTTGATGCAATACGTCAGAATCAATCAAAAAATCAATTTTGAATTTTTTGGTTGTTAGGCCCTTATGCATTTCAGGTCACGATTTTTTTTTATTATGGATTTATCTTCTTTAAGCGAAATAAACCAAAAAAAGTTAAAAAAAGCAACCAGGAAAGCTCCCACGATTTAATATCCATTTTAGGCATCAAAAACCCCATTGTGCAGCGGTTCAAACCCCAGGTACGACATCAAAACGAAATATGAAAAAATATTCCTTCGGCGACAACCTCTCAGCACATTTCTGGCAAAAATTCTCAGAGTAAATACAACTGCAATGAAAAGTTTCTCAAAACGCTGTCGTTCGGAATCGACTTTAAACTGTAGGTCCCACCACTCATGTATGAAGTTAACATACACAAACTGAGTGATGTGAGAAGCTATGGCTATAATCCTCACTGAAGGGTTGTAATGGCCAATTATATTATGTTATGTATGAGTCAACAATATTATGATTCATTCGTACTCACTACAACGTTGAATTATATAAACTGGTTGCAATGAGTATGCGTGCAATCTTGACATCAAACGCATACCATTCGAAATATGTTTGATTTATAAGTGTACTCATTTAGATTCATTCATAACTTTAGAAAAATGCTTAAAAATGATTCGAATGACTCGAAGCAGAGCAAACACAAAACCTTCTAGTAAGTATTTTAGTTTTCGTACGCGAATCATACTTATTTTGTGCTTCGTGTAAATGTTGAGTTATGGAGAGTCGAAATCAACAACATAATACGTGTTGTTAGGTATGAGTATGATGAGTACTTCAACGATTGTTATGATGATTCTAATCATTTTTGTGCATACTCATTGCTGATCTCTGATTCTTACATTCTAGTAAGTATTCGTGAACTGTCACAACAAATTCTGACCGCTTTTGAAAGAAAATGTTCATTGGGTAAATAAATTGGAGAGTAGGTGTATGTATATGTAAATATAAATGTTTTTTTTTTGCATTCGTGTGTGTGTATGTGAAGTAATTGTATTGAAAGCATTTAAGGTGAAGGGGGTGGCGAAATGTAAAAAAAAGAAAAGAAAAATAACATCTCAGTGAATAATTTAAACAAACAAGCAAAGCGATATGCATGCATAGCCAATTATTTTTGTATTCAATTTTTTTTCTACTTTTTCAGAAAAACTCACACACACACACATACACACACAATTGACAAAGATGAAATACAACAAAAAAAGAGAGAAAAGAAGAATAGATACACAAAAGAAGAAAACAAAAAAAGTTGCACAAGTAGATACTTTGAAATTTTGAGCACAATGCAACATGAATTCAAAAGTATTTCCTAGATTCGAATCTCAGCAAAATTTAAGGTTTTTTTACAATAAACAATACTCCAGAGAAATGGGTTCATTTAAAATCGACTCTGCAAACATTTTTAGTTTCATGTGGTAAATCATCATTAACATCACCGAAGTTAGTTTTTCTATAAGAAAAATCGAAAGAAAATAAAAATCAAGGGAATTGAATTATACTTTGGACGTATGTATATGGTAGATAGCAATTTTCAATTCCCGGACTTATATATATCCCGGAAAATCGGGCTAGAATTGCGAAAGCTTGGATTTTCTGCCAAATTGAATATCAGCAATCAGCAATCATAGTGTAATTATGCCACCGGCCCACTAACTTCACCAAGTGCGGTTTCTCTAGGGTGAATCTATGGTTTCTGAACTTCCTTTATCTGCTCTGCCCACCATTGAGGTATAAACAAATTTACAAGCAAAAGTAAAATTTTTGTAGGCGTGAACATTTCGTGCCAAAATACTTTATAATATGTATTGCCAATTTCTGTTATATTAAATAATTTATTACTACTGTTATCACCAAGTAATACTCCAAAAGAAACCATATTTACATTACAACTATTTGCGCATTCTTCGGTTATCAAATTTGGGTTCGTAACATTTCAATGTTGCAGTACGATGCAGTTCCCCATTGATAAATTGTTTGCACAATTCTGTGTGCCACTGTTCACAACTTGATGTACACAACAATAATTGTTTTATTTGTTATTTTTCTTTGCTTACACCCATTAAGCAATTATACGACAGACCTTTTTAACGGAGATCTGCGAAAAAGGATTACTCTCTTAACACGCAGCGCATCTTCACACAAGACTTACTGAACTTTGTATGGCCTTTAATTCGTTTTCTGGAAATCTCTAAAATGTAAATATGTTGCTTACATTTATTCTTGTTTGATTACTTTTTTATACTAGTGTTTAGTTGGTATATTTTTGTTTACTTGTTTATCATGTAAACAAATTTATTGTTTTTGTTTTTGTAGCTTTTGTTTACAATCCAAAGGATGTGAAAGCAAATCCCCATTTCTATTTTCGTAACAATATATTTCGGATTTTTGCAAAAAAAGTTTGAGGAAATTAGAATGACACGTTAGAGATAGACTACTTTGATGGTACTAATGTGAACTCCCTGATATAGTGAGAAACTCTGTTGCTATACAAATTACGCTTATTATGCTTATCCTACATTGCTGTACAGATAACATTTCGCACTTGCTGCAACGCAACTAAATGTTACGTCACGTTAGAACAGTATGCTCCTCTATCCTATATGAGGATCCCAAAACTCTAAATGAAATTGACTTTATGGTACTTCGTCTAAATCTGAGGCATTCTAATCAGATCTCTTCAAAGTGCAACCTCCTGATATGTAGCGATTTTCGAGTATTTGTGCAGCTGCACTCTCTGCCCTGGTCTAAGTTGAACAAGAAGCGAAAATTTAACTCCTTTCATTTGATAATAGAAATAACCCTACCAATGAATAGATTTGCATTGGATGTTGTGTGCTGGGTAGATATGTATGTACATGGCTTCGGTAGAGGTTGTAAATTGTTCGGATAAGCAATGTGGCTCGAAGCACACTCCTCTTTACCGATAATATCAGGGAGTTTTCATTACTTGATATATCAATCATTAAATTCATTAAACTTTTAAGA
This sequence comes from Sarcophaga rosellei, assembly GCA_930367235.1. Taxonomy (NCBI): domain Eukaryota; kingdom Metazoa; phylum Arthropoda; class Insecta; order Diptera; family Sarcophagidae; genus Sarcophaga; species Sarcophaga rosellei. The sequence goes on along the minus strand of OV884020.1, from coordinate 24,920,862 downwards.
TGGTTCTCAACTTTATTTTAGAGGAAGTGTGACGAAAGAGGTTGGTAGTACTAAAGTACGTAGGCGCTCAGCAAGTTGTGAGTAAGTCTTGCGTCGACATTGGGGGCCGTGCTACCAATATCCTTTAAAGATTCCCAGCCTTTAGATCGTAAAGCCAAAAAAAAAGAAAATGGTTGGTCATTACAACCTTACGAAATAGCTTCACACACCACTTATATTGTATGTGTTAATTAAATCATGAGTGGGGGGCATACAGTTTGAAATCGAATCTTAACGACACATTTTTGAGACTATTCATGGCAATTTTATTTCCTCTCAGAGGTTTTGTTAGAAATCTGCTGAGAGGTAGTAGCTGGAGGAATATTTTATCATATTTTGTTTTGATCGAGATGTTTGACCTGAGGTTTGAACCGTGGCCCCACATCTAATAAGCCAACACACTACCTATTACAATACGGCGACTAGTCTAGGACTTGTCAATTCCCTTCGTATGAGGTATACTATGTCTTCTTAAGTGAATTTGTATTTAAATGCCTCTTATTCAAGTTTTACTGTTTAACAGTGAACTGAAACGTTGATCGAATCAAAGATCAGCAATGAGTATTCAAAAAGATGAGTAGAATCGTATCATACTCATAAATTCTGATACTTATACGCATCACTCGAATCATTTATGAGTACATATTATAAGTATTTTTCCTAAGTTATGAATCTAAATGAGTAGACGTATGAATCAAACATATTTCGACTGGTATGAGTTTGATGTCAGCGTTGTACTCATACTCATTGCAACTTGTACTTATAAATCAACGTTGTACGGAGTACGAATGAATGAGAATACATAGTTAAATTTCAATTTTGTTGACTCACTTATATTCAAAATTTCATGAGTGCTTATGAGTAGTGAAAAAACATTTCATTGCCGATCTGGCTAACCATTTGCACCAAAAGACTTGTTTATACATTATGATCCGCAAGAAATGTTTCTTGTGCATTTAACTCTCTTTTTATTTTAGATATTATGTACATATAAAATGTGTTTGAATTAAAGCTCCAGAAATTAAAAGAAAATTCTAAATATAGTATGTTTGCCTATGTATAACACAGAGAGAAACTTCAGTGACAAATCATAATAAAATAGCATAATTAATTTAAAAACAACAACAACGACAACAAACATAATTCATTAACTAATACATTTAAAATAATTAAACAACGAATATTCAAAGCGTTAAATAAGTTACATTTGAACTCAATTACCATGGTTAATATCATAAATTACATCTTTTCTTACATTTACTTCCTCTTTAGAATTTCTATGAACCTCTTTGACGCATACTACGAATGATAATTAGTGAAAAATGTGAAAATATTATTTCATTAGAGCTCATTTCATTGAAATTGTATCTGAAAGGAATAAACAACTCATAAATCCATTTAAAAATATTATAAAAATAAAATGAAAACAAAAATTCTTTGAATTTTGTTTAATTCCCTTTGATTAGCAAGCAAGGCATCTTCCTGTACACAACAGTTCAGCTTAATTAACAAGTGCTATGGCATACGTACAAAAACAACAACATAATCAAAATGATACTCGACGAGTTATTTGTGCAGAATTATTTGTGAATTTATGAATTTATGTATTCATTAATTCATTATTTACTTTAATATTGTCTGAAAACGTATAAGAGTCATTCATTTTTGTTACTCCAAAGAACTTTGAAGTGGGATTTACTTACAGTCACGGCAAATGTTACAAGAATAACGAAAGGTTTTAAAAAATTTTTATTTTACTTTAATTATGTTACTGATAATTTTATTACAAAGGTTTTTTTTGTATGGAAAATCTTAGAAGAATTAATCAAAAACTATTTGAGTATTAAGATGACTTTCTGTTAACATTTTTAAGCCGTCGTCACACTACTCGGTAAGCTACAGTGATCTAGATCGAATTAATATAGGCTACAAAAACAAAACCAATGGACTTGTTTACATGATCAACAAATAAACAAAACTATAGCAACAACATACATACATATAAAGGGTGATTTTTTAGCTATTATCTTTTTGGCAACACTGGTTTAAACAGCTCACGCACGTTTCATGTTTTGTTTCACTGTCAAATATCTTCAGTTTGGTCTATAATTTAACCATGAATCATCTTACAAACGAACAACGCTTGCAAATCATTGAATTTTATTATCAAAATGCGTGCTCTGTTAAGAAAGTTCATCGCGCGCTTCTTCCATTTTATGGTCAGCTCATTTTTGGCTCAATAGATACGTAAATAAGCAGATTTTCGATTTTGGAGTGAAGATCAGCCAGAAGCATTGCAAAAGCTACCAATGCATCCAGGAAAAGTCACAGTTTGCTGCGGTTTATGGGCTGGTGGCATCATTGGACCGTACTTCTTCAAAGATGCTGCGAATCGTAACCTTACTGTGAATGGTGAGCTCTACCGTGAGATGATATCTAACTTTTTTTTGCCCAAAATGCAAGAGCTTGACTTGCATGACATGTGGTTTCAACAAGACGGTGCCACATGCCACACAGCACGCGCAACAATGGACTTATTGAGAGGCGAGTTCGGTGATCATTTTATTTCACGTTCGGGACCGGTCGATTTAACGCCTTTAGTCTATTTTTTGTGGGGCTATGTTAAAGCTCATGTCTATACAAACAAGCCCGCTTCAATTGACGCATTGGAAGACAACATTGAAGCATTTATTCGTGAGGTACCGGCCGAAATGTTGGAAAGAGTATGGCAAAATTGGACTAAGCGGATAGACCATATGAGCCGCAGTCGCGGTCAACATTTGCATGAAATAATCTTCAAACATTAAATTATATGGACCGTACTATCCGTTCAAATAAAGATTTCATACATTTTTCTGAATTTTATGTGTTTTTTTTTAATTTTCCTATAGCTCTTAAAAAATCACCCCTTATAATTGGCCATTACAACCCTTCAGTCAGGATTACGGCCTAGCTTCTCACACCACACAGGTTTATTTACTCTCAGAGTTTTTGTCAGAAAATATAGCAACAACATCAGTATAAAAAATGGTGATAACCAAGAAGCAACAACAACCATTACCAGAATAAATATAAACAAAATACACAAACAACAATTAAACAACTATGTTTACATTTACAGAGATTTCCAGAACGCTAAGTCATTCTTCTTCCAGTGCATCCATCAGACTGTTTATAATGCGATATAAAAAGCAAGACAAAGCAGGCAACGTGGTCAGAAAAAATTTTGTCAGTAGGCAACATTAGATGTTCTGTGCGAGCAAGCTCTGAGGTTTGACCCCTTAGATTACCGGTTGCTAGTTTTCGCAGGATTTCGAATAAGCCACAAACAATAGCTAATAAGCCTCAAAGTCAACAAAGCCCATGCTATTGGTCAAATTCACCGCGATTTTTGCCCCAGAGTTATAAAAAATTGGACATTTTGGATTGTCTCCATCAGTGTTGCCAATTTAGCACTTTTGGTGCTAGATTTAGCACTTTTTAAACTCGTTTAGCAACAAAAAAAGTAATCTAGCACCTAGCACTTTTTTTGGCATTTTTAAATTTTTTTCTAGCATTCTTTTAGCATTTTTTAAAATGTTTGGTATTTTAATTCATCTATATTTACTTTTTTTGAAACCAATTCTACATGAAATACAAACTGTTAACAAAGTCTTTCAAAGCAATGAAAGTGACCCAACGCGTCTTTTAAAAGAAATAACTCTATTAATTAACTTTCTTGGAATAAAGATTTTGGATGACGAAAATATAGATGTATTATACGACGATTTCGAAGATAAAGTTTTGTACACTTGTAGTCTTGGCCATGAATTTGAACTTCAGGTGGAAAAATTGAAAAACACAAATAAAATTCGTAAAAATAAAGTACAAGAAATAAGAAATAATAAACCAATTAAGGGAAAGGTAATATAAATATAAATATAAAAAATACATAAACTAATCTTTTCTTTATTTAAGACTACCAATAATATAAAAGTTTTACAAAACATAGATTTTTTCGGTATAAAACGTTTTAAGTTCCCAAAAAGGTGATATTTTACCAATTTTAAAATTATTTTGTATAAGCGAGGAAGAAATTGGAAAAATAATTGATCAATATTCCAACATTCAATATATAAAATGGATTAATAAAAACAACACAGTACCATTCTGGTCAGAGAGATGCCGGAGGAAACAAGAGATTCGAGGAGATTGCTAATTTTGTTTTAAAACTTCTCAGTCTTCCATGGTCTAATGCAGACGTAGAACGTATGTTCAGTCAAATGAACATCGTAAAGACAAATATAAGAAACCGATTACATCTAAAGGCAGTAAATTCTGTTTTAGCAATTAGGTATAACCAAAGAATACGCATTATGTAGAAGTTAAATTTCTTATGGCGGGTTCTAACATCACGATCCGCTCTCACCAAACATTACGACCCGCTCTCACTAAAATCATTTCTGGATGACGAGAGTGAAAGACAGAAGGAAAATAAACACAAACAAAGAGCATAACAATGTGTTGCTCTCATCATGAGAGCGTAAAAATGCATTCAGTTGCTTTGCTTGTCAGCTTGTAAAGAAGAATGTTCATGTCGCTTTTTTCAGACTTCAATTTTACACCCAAAGAAACATTATAGTATGATTCACTAATATCAATGAGAAATGATTTCGATTTTTGGAAGAATACTTGCCAAGTTAAATACGGTGTTTTTAGGTTTTTAGCGCAGTACAATTTTTCTATATTTTTCGCTCACATATACATATTATTGGGTTAATAAGTAGACTTGACAATATTACTAACAATTTTCCTCTGGGTTAACACATGCCTCTCATAATTTTTATCATGTTCTCTTTGTGCCGAGAACAGTGTTGCCATTTTTGGGTATTCCTAACCAAAATTGAATATTTTTTTAATCAATATGTAGGTGTGTAGATTTTTTTGGTTTTGGTTATTTTTTTTCTTATAAAAAAAGCTATTTTTTGTTTCTTTTTTTATTAATTATAATTTAAACTAAAAAATAAAACAAAAGTCTTCGAATTTAACTTTGGTTATATTTTTTCTCATTTGGTGATTTTTTTCACAAATGTTGGTTACAAAATTTTTTTTCGTGGCAACACCGTTTCAGAAATATAAATATTAATAAAATAAATAAATAATAATAAATAAATAAAATTAGTCAAACAACAAAAACGCACGATGAGAACAACGCATTGTTACGCTCTTGGTTTCTTTATTCTTCCCTTCTTCCTTTCCCCCCGCGTCATGAAATATTTTTGAGAAATATTCCAAAATATGCCCAAATGCACATTCTTTATACTTTATTTTCTTTGGTATAACTTTAATGTTAAATTTTTATTTCTTAATTTTATTATATAATAACATTTTAGATACGGATTAAAACGAGGCGGAAAGTGCTGTTAGCAATATGAAGTCCCAACGAGTCATCTGAAATTAATTGGATCTGGTGAAAGTTATGATAATAATGATGAAAATGACGATGATGATGACTGGACTTTTTAAATTCATCAAATTATTTTAGTCATCTTAAAACTTATGTGAAAAACTATGAATTTAAAAGTTCATGTTTAAACAGTAATTTGAAGACTTTTTGTTTTTAAAGAATTTACTTTCGATTTATTGTTTTTAAAAATGAATTGAACATGTGATTGATTTTTTTTTTAATGTAATTTCAATTTCTTTATTCATATTTAAGTATAAAAAAGAATTTCTAAGAAAGACAGATCTCATAATTAACTATAAATCAATTTTTTTCTATTAGTTTTTGTTAGCACTTTTTTTTTGGCACTTTTTTAAAATATTTAGCACTTTTTAGCATTTGTTTTAGAAAAATCTAGCATTTTTTCTCAATAATGTTTTGGCAACACTGGTCTCCATACAGAGAAGATTTGAACGATTTAATGTTCTGTACACAATGGCATCAATAGGAATAAAAAATGTCGATTGTATCTCACATAAAGTTTGTTTAATTTAAATTTAAAGACGAGAAGAGCTAAAAAGTCTCTTCTGAAGTGACCAAAATCCATGACAAATTCGTGTCGAACAATATGTATTTGTGTATCGTTTGAAAGATCTGTCCCTTAACCTTACATAAATATTTGAAAATTAAAAATTCCAAAAAGATCTAAGTAATCAATAAGTTTGTGTGTAAAGTTGAATAAAAAAATCTTTTCAAATAAAATTTTAAGCGATCAAAAAATGTCAAAAAAAAAATGTATGTACTATTCAACTAAATCCATGATGACGGTTCAACATGACGGTTAGCCAAGTGAATTTTCAATTTCGCACCATGGAGAGAAAATTTAATTACCCCATGCGGTATTTTACAGTTTCATTGCAGTGACTAGTAGTTATCAGTTGGCTGTTCATTCTTTTTTATGAGACCATAGCTCCAACTCACCGTGCATTTTATTGCAATAAGTAAAGTTAATTGAAGGAGGAGAGAAAGAGGAAGCGGAACGTGTTGATTATTTTAAGTATAACAGAATAGGGTATTCGATTTGGACACAAGATCTACACTACAGAGATCAACAATGAATTGTTTTTCGCTACTCATAATCACTCATGAAATTTTGAATATAAGTGAGTCAACAATAATGAAATTTAACTATGTACTCTGATTCATTCGTAATCACTACAATATTGATTTATAAGTACAGGTTGCAATAAGTATGAGTACAACGTTAGCATCAAACTCATAACATTCGAAATATGTATGTTTAATACTTATAAATGACTCGAGTGACTCGTATCATGCATCAAAATTTACAGTCTTAGTTGTTGTTGCATTTACAAAAAAGAAAAAAGACACATAAGCAAAAACCACAGAGCAGCAAGCAGAGCAAACGCTCAACCTTCTAGTGAGTATTGTGGTGGTCGTATGCGAATCATATTTATTTTGTTATTCTTGTAAATGTTAAGTTGTTGTTAGATGTGAAAATGATGAGTACTTCAAACTTTGAATATAAATAATGGTTCGATGATATTAAAATAAGTATGAATGCGTACAAGTATCAGAAATTATGAGTATGACACGATTTTACTCATCTTTTTAAATACTCATTGCTGATTTCTGAATTGTTTACATCGCATCGCCGTGGTCTAGTAGGTAGTGTGTTGGCTTATTAGACGAAAGGCCCGAGTTCGAATCCCAGGTCAGACATCAAAACGAAAATATGAAAATATTTCTTCGGCGACTTCCTCTCAGCAGATTTCTGTCGAAAACACTGAGAGTAAAAATTGCCATAAAAAGCTTCTCAAAAAATCTGTCGTTCGGAGTCGACTTTAAACTGTAGGTCCAGCCACTCATGTGTGAAATTAACGCACACAACACGAGTGGTGTGAGAAGCTAGGACGATGTACAATGGGTCAAGTCGACCTCCGAGTACTGTACTTGTCACAGTTGACAAGTACACGTCCTCTAACCTAACCTAACCTAACCTACATCGCATCAAAAAAACAGAACAATTGTGAGGAAAAATTGAGGGTTAAAAATTTTGTCTGCAACTGTAATCTGTGTATAGTTTACGAGTATGTATGTATAACTACTGTTGAATTAAAATGGAAATAGAAGTTGTTAAAATATAATGTTGCAATACTGTACCATAAATATTGTAATTGTGAAGTGCGTGGTGTATGGAAAATCCTATTAATAGATTTTACTGGTATGTTAGTTTCTTTACCATACCATTGTATACATATAGATGTAGGCATGTATAACATAGCATATAGTGTACATATAATGTATATGAACATATTTAATTGTGTACATGTGTACTTATGTATGTGTGAAAATGTATGTTTTTGTATGTATATTTTACATTTGGGCATAAGTAATTGCGATTAAGGATGTCAGAATAAACAACAGCATTAATTTTACAAATTCACACACACACACATACATGCACTATCATTGTGTTCGTTTATGCAAACATTTGTACGCCTTCCTTTAAAATTCTAATTCCAAAAATGTCTCCACTCTCTGGCATTACCACCCAATCTACTTCTTGAACTTGTGTTTCATTGTGTACATCCACCATGTTTTCATCCTGTAATGAAACAACAAAACCCAAAATGCTACGAATACTGCTGGGGCTTATGTAGTTATAGTAGATGTCTTCTGTAACTATTTCTATAATACATACTCATACACAGTACAGTTATTAGTGTAAAACGATTATTGTGTATTTTACGAGTACAACTGGTATACATACAGTAGTGGAGTAAAGTGGATACATTAATAGAATATTTTTAAGAGTATGTTAATACGGAGCTGGGTTTGGTTGAAACCAGATATCAGCAATGAATCGCTTTTTCGATACTCATCAGTATTCATGAGTGAGTCAACAGCACATAAATTCAACTACTCTGATTGTTGTACTCACTACAACGTTAATAAGTACAGGTTGCAATGAGTATGTGTACAACGTTGACATCAAACTCATAATATTCGAAATATATTTGATTCATACGCCTACTCATTCAGATTCATAAATTTAGAAAAATCCTTATAATACTCATAAATGATTCGAGTGATTCGATTCATTCATCAAAATTTACAGTCTTAATTGTTGTTGCATTTACAAAAAAGAACAAAGAAAAAGCCAAAGACAGCAAGCAAACCACACACAACCTTCTAGTGAGCATTGTAATGTTCGAACGCGTATCATACTTATTTTGTGATTTTTATAAATGTTGAGTAAAGGAGAGTTAAAATCAACAACATTATGCATTTTGTTAAGTATGATTATGATGAGTACTTCAAACTTTGAATATGATTAGAGGTTCCATGATATTAAAATAAGTATGAATGCGTATAAGTATCAGAAATTATGAGTATGATTTGAATCTACTCATCTTTTTGAATACTCATTGCTGATCTCTGTTTTGGATCTATTTGACGTGATGGGGCATTGGAGCTCCGGTTAAAGCAGATGGCAGAATGATTATGGAGCAGAATTAGGATATTTTGCAGAACAATTCGGATAAAAGTTGCTGAAAATCCAAAAAATTGGCAAAACTGTTTAAAAGCTGTTATAAATTGTAGTTCTTTTTATTTAATTTTTTAGGATATTGTTACGAAAATGGAAATGGTGTTACATCGTTTAACATTTAAATTATAAACAAAAGCAACAAAAACAAAAACAATGGACTTGCTTACATGATCAACGAATAAACAAAAATATAACAAAAACATCAATATAGAAAAGAGGGATAAGCAAGTAAAAAAAAGCAACAGCAAACATTACCAGAATAAATGTAAACAAAATACACAAACAACAATGAAACAACTATGTTTACATTTACAGGGATTTCGAGAATGCGAAATCATTCTCCTTCTCCATCCATCAGACTGTTTATTCTGCGATATATTTAAAAAGCAAGACAAAGCAGGCGTCAGTAAAAATTCAGTCACGTTACGTGTGAAGAGAATAATTGTGGTCTGAAGATCTCCGCTATAAAAATCGATCGAACAATTGTTATTGTTTACGCAAACGAGTGTAAAGCAGAATAAATCCAAAGCAATTGTTGTTGTTTACATCAGGTTGTGGACAGTGCGACACAGAATTTTGTGAACAATAAAGAAATTATTTTATTAATAATTTTTATTGCAATCTACGAGCTCATATTTAAAATGTTGTAGTGCATTGGAACATTTTTACTGAAGAAATATACTCTAATTTAATATCATGTAACTTTTTTATGTTTTTTTCTTTTAATAAAATAAATATACATACATTAAATTTAACAATATATTAATTTAAATTTATTAAATAAAAACTGAATAAAACTTTAATTTAACTTTTGTCCTGTAGTGTATATTACTATTCTAGTGTGGTAATGGCACGATTCTGAGGTAGGGATGCTTATTTACATAGATTTTAAGGTTTGCGGATAAATTGCCAGTGGTAGCAGAGTGTGTTGGTCTCGGAGATGGAGCCGTTATGTTAATAATTTGCCTGGCTTATTAAAGCACAGGTGCACAGTAATGCTGATTTGAATATTGTAATGAAATTCTTTGGTTAGATGATATGCTTATAATATGAAGTTATGATTAAAAAAATACACCGTTAAACGTTTAAAACTATGTTTAAACATTTTTACATACTAATTACGTGAAAGTGTAAAACATTTTAACAAAAATCTTGTGATTTCATATTTAGTTACTACATGTTCATGCTACAAAATGCTATGATAATAAAGGCATATTAGATACAAAAGGTCAGATGTCGAATTAGACAAAATGTTCCCAACCTTTTAGATTTAGTATAATTTTTTCAATGGATTTAGAAATTTTTAACAAAAAATGTTAGCTGATATATTTGTACAAAATGTTGATACTTAACGGAAACAAAACTTTTTTCAAAATAACAAAAACCAATAACGTCAAACATTTTTTTACTTAAGTTTATGGAAAAAATAGGCTGTATTCAAAAATATGGTGCAATAACTGATGTGCAATAATCATAATTATATTATTATTGAAGTCGCCGTAGTCTTGTAGGTAGTGTTTTGGCTTATTAGACGTAAGGCCCGACTTCAAACCCCAGCTCAGACATCAACACATGTTCTGTCTTCGTAGTTTTGTATGAGGAAGTCTAAAGTTAATTGCAAAAATATAATAAATGCAATTTAAAATTTAATCCGAATCGACTTTCTATTAAAATAAAAACTTGAAAAATTAATAATTAAATTATTAATTAAAGACTACGGAATATTATTATAATAACTCAATTATAACTAACTTTAACCACACAAACAACACATTGCATATAATCTGTGAACTTAATTAAACACTTTTGAAATTCAGAAGAAACAATGTTGCCGGTTAATGTGTCTTATTCATAGTTATTCAATAAATTTCAATTCTTTAAAGTCCCCTTAACTGTAACTTACAATAGGATATAATCAATTCGGCATAAAAATCAGACTTAGGGCCATTATTACAACATGCCGTTAACTAAAGGGAGGATTTTAACGGGCAGATAAATTGTTTTTCATTATTGTAAGTGGACAATAAGGTAGAAGTAAGCGTTAAAGTTAAGTTTATGTTTGTATGTGTATTTTTTTCAATATGGCAACTTCAAATATAAACAAAATGAACAAACACAACAAAAAAGAGGCCATTCGTTGCCACTGCGTTTAAAAAAAACGTATGTAAGTTTCATCGACATTGCTCCGACACTGCCACATTTTTAAAAAGGTAACTTTATTTTATCTGTAGGTTGTAATAACGAAAAGAAGTTAAAGGTGTCTTTAAAGTTCACTTTAGCTGAAGTTACCTTTAACTAAACCCAACTTTAACGGCAAGTTGTAATAATTTGTATCCCATATTATTTGAAAGTCAGGTTGGTGTATGCACGTTATTTGGCGAAGTTTTTAAATTTTGTTGCACATGATATAATACTGACGAATGAAAGTAGTCATATAACTCAATTGAGAATAAAGACCGTTAAATTAAGAACTTTTTGCAGAAGATATAAGTTGACTTTTTTCACAAAGCTTTCAAAAGTCCTAGCATACATACATACATAATTGGTCATTACAACACTTCAGTCAGGATTACGACCTAGCTTCTCACACCACTTATGTTGTGTGCGTTAATTTTATACGTGAGTGGCGGGACCTACTGTTTAACGTCGACTCGGAACGACAGATTTTTGAGAAATTTTTATGGCAATTTTATTTTGGCATAAAAGTTTGGTTATTATTTGAAAGGGTAGGACAGTTTTATATAATTCGACCATGTTGAAGAAATAGCGATTTTTGTTGTAGCTAGCTTATTCAAAGAATGTTTTGTAAACGATAAGTTGTAGATAAGTTCTACACCTAGGCATTTCAAGATTTTCATTTCCATATCTCCAACTTAGATTCTTTGGGATTCTTGTACCATTACGAAATACTACTATTTTTGATATATCCAAGCCAATATTTAAGACCCAAATTTGGTGAATCAGGTAAGATAACAATACCATCCGCATAGTGCATCAACTAGATCCTTGAGATATAAATCAACAAAATTGTACCCAATATACACCATTGTCGTACGCTAAGATCTACACTAAAGGATTCATTTCCATAAACATATGACTTTGAGAGTTTCTAGGAAGCTTATTAAAATCACAAGAAAAATCAACGAAATAGGTGTAGATGTTCTTGTTATTTACATTGCTTATGTTTACTATATTCACAACAGAGATCAGAAATGAGTATTCAAAAAGATGAGTAGAATCGAATCATATTCATAATTTCTGATGCGTTTATACATTCATACTTATTTTAATATCATACTGCTCATACTGGTCATATTCAAAGTTTGAAGTACTCATCATATTCATACTTAACAATACGTATGATGTTGTTGATTTCGACTCTCCATGACTCAACATTTACAAGAATCACAAAATATGTATGATTCGCGTACGAACGCTACAATAGTCACTAGATGGTTGTGTGATTGCTTTGCTTGCTGCCTTGTCTATTTTGCTTATGCGTCTTTCTTCCTTTTTTGTAAATACAACAAAAACTAAGACTGTCACTCGAATCATTGATGAGTACTATAAGTATTTTCTAAACTTATGAATTTAAATGAGTAGGCTTATAAATCAAACATAGTTCGAATGGTATGAGTTTGATGTCCACGTTGTATGCATACTCATTGCAACATGCACTTATAAATCCACGTTCTAGTGAGTATGATTGAATCAGAGTAGTTAAATTTCAATATTGTTGACTCACTTTTATTCAAAATTTCAGGAGTGCTTATGAGTAGCGAAAAAACGATTCATTGCGGATCTCCGATTCACAAATACAACTTGCCGTGTACTAACGGGAGGATTTTAACGGGCAGATAAATTGTTTTTAATTATTATAAGCGGACAATAAGGTAGATGTGAACGTTAAGGTAAAGGGAAGATCATTTTACAAGTTAACTTTTAAAGTTAAGTTTATGTTTGAACTTGGCATATCATATATGCAAGGCAACTTCAAATATAAACAAAATGAGCAAACGCAACAAATATGGATACATGTCGTTGCCACTGCGCTTTAAAAAAACTTGTTTAATTTGGCAAATGTTATTTTATCTGTTGGTTGTAATAACGAAAAGAAGTTAAAGTTGGATTTAAAGTTCACTTTAGCTAAAGTTTCCTTTTACTAAGCCCAACTTTAACGGCACTTAAAACATATCTAAAAAAATAATTGTCGCCTATTTTTTATATTAAATTTGAATACAAATATTTGTTTATTTTGGGTTTATTTAAATTAATCAGCAATATTTCTTGTTGTTGTGTTTTTATTTTATAATTTTTTTTGTGTTCCATTTTAGAAGCACGTGTGCCTCCCACACAGTAAATATTCCCTAAACACACAAGTCTATACCACACGCTTCTTTTCAAAAAAAAAAAAAATAAAATTGAAGAATAAGAACGAATACTCATCAAGTGTTTTAATTACTAAAATTCTTTATAAAAACAGTGCATTAAATGGAAATCAAATAAAGTGTGTTGTTCTCTGAACATAACGTACAACAGCAGCAACATTTTTAACAATTCAAACAAATTCAAACTAAAAAAAATGACAAACTCTGTATCAAAAGTATGAAAAATAATTCAAATTCTATTTGCCCATGTTGGCTAGCATTCAGTTCATTCAGTTGAATTCATTCATCACATTCATGACATGTCTTCCACTAACAATTATCATGTTTAACTAACCAACTGTATTTTTTATGCGACAGTATCTGTTTATACTGTTTGTAGACTAAAAACTAAAATTGTTTGAAATTTTTAGAGGAATACAGCGCATAGACTACTTTGCAATTTCGAAAAGTATTTCAATGGAAATTGTGCGTGTTGTCATTCTTGTAGCTAGAATTAACCCTAAAAGATACATGCAATATTATATTTTACATACATACATAACATACATACATAATTGGCCATTACAACTCTTCGGTCATAATTACGGCCAAGCTTCTCACGCCACTCATGGTGTGTGTGTTAATTTTATACAGGAGCGGCGGGATTAAATTTAATTTTATGAGTTTCGGGACCTGCAGTTTTAAGTCGATTTTTTGCGAAACTTTCAATAGCAATTTTATATTTACTCTTCGTTTTGATGTCTGACTTGGGGTTTGAACTTTAGATTTACGTTTAATAAGCCAACACACTACCTACTAGACTACGCCGAAGAGCATCTTATATACATATTGTTACAGAAATGGAAAAATCTAGATGCTGGTGTTTTGCTTTTACATCGCTTAACATTAAAGTTATAAAAGAAGCTACAAAAACAAAATAATAAACTTGTTTACAAATTATCGTTATGTTTGATATAACAACAAACACCAGCATTAAAAGAATGGTAAACAAATAAACAAAAATCTACAAACAACATTACAAGAATAAATGTAAACAATATGCACAAACAACAATAATGAATGTAAACAACGATGTATCCATTTATAGAGATTTCCAGAAGGCAAAGTCACGATCATTCGCCTTCAAGAACATTCATCAGACTGTTTACGTTGGCATATAAAAGGCAAGACAAAGCAGGCAACCGACTCACTAAAAATTTAGGCAGTCTTGTGTGAAGACACGGTGCGGAGAGTAATCCTGGTTTGCAGATCTCCGTTACAAAGATCAGTCGAACAATTGTCTAGTAATTGTTATGGTTTATGCAAAGGAATAACAAAGAATCAATTGTTGTTGTTTACTTCAAGTCGTGAACAGTAGTACACAGAATTGTGCGAATAATAAAGAAGTTTAATTAAAACTAAACATCAAATCTATTTTTATTTTATTTGCAATCTACGAGCTCATATTTTAAACGTTTTTAAAAGCTAAAAACGTAACAATATATTCAATATTTGAACAAGTTTCAAGACCAAGTAATTCATCAGTTGAGTAAAGGTTTGTAAATTTAGTACATAAATAAGTATGACAGAGAGCGCCATTCCATGGTTTGCAAAATGTTTCAGTGAGTAGTGCAGAACAGAGATCAGAAATTAATCGTTTTTTCACTACTCATAAGTACTCATGAAATTTCGAGTATGAGTGAGTCAACAGTATTGAAATTAAACTACTCTTCGTATTCACTACAACATTGATTTATAAATACAGGTTGCAATGAGTATGCGTACAACGTTGACATCGAACTCATACCATTCGAAATATGTTTGATTCATAAGCCTACTCATTTAGATTCATAACTTTAGAAAAATACTTACAATACTCATAAATGATTCGGGTGATTCGCAAAGGACGTTGAGCAAAGAAGAGTCGAAATCAACAACATCATATGTGTTGTTAAGTTTGAGTATGATGAGTACTTCAAACTTTGAATATGAGTAGAGGTTCCATGATATTAAAATAAGTTTGAATGCGTACAGGTATCAGAAATTATGAGTATGATTCGATTCTACTCATCTTTTTGAATACTCATTGTTGATCTCTGGTGCAGGAGCAGAATGGTCTAAAGCAGGCTTATTCAAAATAGTAGTTTTTTGTAGGTTACGGTTACTAACATTATTATTGATCATTATAATTATTGGTAGAAGTATGTATTGTTGGTGATATATCATCAATTTCTGTTCTGGCTATGAGACGCAGAAGATTAACCCATTATTGGATTATAATTGAGAAGTCGTACTGAAATATCTTTTGAATAATATATAGTTTTCTTATGACATTCTTTAGTCACCTATATGTCTACTTGCGCTTGTTAGGGTTAAATGAAAAATATTTTTGTGTGCGTGCAGCACTTTGGAAAACCCCTATTAAAAACAAATATTTTCTTATCGCTCAATAAACACATGTGGGTGGTAGGTAGTCTGAAATTAGATTATTTATACTTATGTGTTGTTCTAGGTAATTTACCTAATATATGTAGATACATACGTATGTACATATTGAATATTATTAAGAACAATTTAATAAAAGTGTTGATTCATAATTTATTAAATTTCATTGAAGTATGGAAACAAAAGAAAAAATATTTTTCTTCTCCTATGCTATGCCAGCGATGGTAACATTAATTTCTTTCGTCTGATTATGTCGTGATAATGGTTACGTATACAAATTATAAGTTTCCAGTGGTCTTCTCTATTCGAAGAAATAATTGTTTTAACGAAAAACTAGAAACATTTTTGATGAGGAACTCAATACATTATTTAGATAATCTCTATATATGCATTGAATTTCTCAAAATTAAAAATAAAAAAATAAATTAAATTAAATGAACAGACCAACATGGAATCGTTCAAAGAATTTTGTTTGTAGATTTTATTGAAATAAATTCTACTTAATATTCTGAAATAATGTTTCAATCAAAACGAATTAATTTGTAATTAGCCGAACGTTTAAGCATGTGAAAGACAATGAGAATGATTACCCAACCGTTCTGTAATTTTGGTAAGCAATTGCATCTATAAACGAACGTTCGACTAATTCTAGCATAAAAGTTCTTAAAAACCCTTTTAAAGAACATATGAATAAAGTAGAAACCGATAATAAAGCTTTGCTTTGGTTGGTCTATAATAGCAGGTCCTAACTTGATACTGTCTGTGCCCAGAAACAACTACCTTTATAAAAATTTATTGAGATGTTGTATTGTTTGCGTTGGCCCGTAGTCTAGTAGGTAGTATGTTGGCTTATTAGCAGTGAGGCCACGGTTTAAACCCCAGGCCCGACATCTTCAACAAAACGAAATATGAAAAAATATTTCTTATTCCCTCAACAGTCTTCTGCCAAAACTCTGAAAGTTAATAAAACTGCCATGAAAAGTTTCTAAAAAATCCGTCGTTTGGAGTCAACTTTAAAAACGGTAGGACCCGCTACTCATGCATAAAATTAACACACAAAATATAAGTTGTTTGGTATTTTTTTCCAAACTAGCAATTATTTAAAAGGCCTAAACAGCAAACCGTACAAATCATCAGCAAACAGATCAAATTATCTTTTTTTTTTTGTTTTTTTTTTCTTAATCTTTTCTATGTGCTCATTTGTTTAAACTGCACCTAACAGTTAATTTTATTTACTTATTGCAAATGTAAGTAAATAAAATAAATATATATTAGTAATTGAACGTCCAAACAAACATATAGAACGGTACCAACTACATGAGAAAAACCAGTATTAAAAAAGACATAAGAAGAATTACTTGGTCACTCGCAAGAAGGGAAATATCTTTTTTTTAGTAACAAAGAAAAATAAAGTTAAAATTATATTGAATACATTTTAAATAAAAGAAAGTAAATTATCAAATAAAATGAACAATTAAAAAAAACACAAAAACCAAAAAAAACCATCTCCTACATAAGTGGTGTAAAAAACTATAATGTAATCCTGACTGAAGGGTTGTAATCCCCAATAAAAAATGTTTGAATAATCTAATGCCTTTCAATGCATTAAAGACAGGGCATTCAAACGATGGAGCACTTTTTGTATTATTTCCAAGCTTTCGTAAGCTCCAGATATCAGTATTTTGGGGATGACACGATACCCAAAGTAACTAGCATCAGAAGAATGGACTGGAAGAAACTAAGGAATGGTGTACAAGTTAAAGACTCCGAATAGAAAGTAAAGTAGTGTTGCTAACGATGAGCTCACAACAAGTCTACATGATGGCTTAGGTGTATAACGATAGGCATTGGCTCCGTGATTCCTCTCAACCTAGTACATACAACAATTTTGAAATGAATATGTGATGTCTCTTTTTTTACAGCGTGAATTTCTATTTTAATTTGATAAAAAATTTTAAAAATTTAATAAAAATTGAGGAAAACGTTTTATAAAACCGCCATGAAATTTTAAATATTTTTGTGATAATACAAGCTGAGAGTAAGCTCAGTTACTTATCAACAATTTTCTTATTTTACTTTCTTCATCATCCAATTTCTAAGTGTCCTTATTATACTGTTAGGAAAATGGCAACGGTGTATATCGTTTAATATTAAAATGAGCAAAAGCTACACAAACAAATACAACGAACTTGTTACAAGTAAACCAACAACATCAGTATGAAAGAAAAGGGAATAGATAAGTAATCGAGTACGCAACAACAAGCAATGTGAACAACATACACAAACAACAATGAAGTCGCGATAGAGATCGGAGAAGGCAAAACCCCGAACTTTCGAGGGCATCAGAGGACATATAAAAAGTCAAGACAAAGCAGGCAACGAGCGGTAAGAATTCAGTCAGTCTTGTGAAGACGCATTGCGTGTGAAGAGAACAGTAGTGGTTTGAAGATCGCCGTTGAAAACATCTGGAGCCGAATTACCGCATTCGTGATCGAGTAGAATTATTCGTAATTTTTCTTCTTTAGATTACCGCATTCGATATCGAATACGTTGTATCGAAATTTCAGATGATAGCATACGATAACGAGTGTGCAATCGAATGCATATTTTTTAAATGTCATTCGTTAACACTACAGATATCGAAAAGAAATATTTTTACTTAAGCGTGCATAAAAAAACCAACAAATTTATGTTTTTATAATTTGTTTTCTTTTTTTAAAGTTAAATAAGAAAAAACAATATTTAATGGACCAATATGAACAAAATAAATAGAACAAAAGGATGAAATGGCTCAGTTCATGGTGGAGCATTCTAATTTGGCCAAAAACATACTACCAAAAGTAGGACATAATTTATTTTCCATTTCCTTTAGTACCCTGTTTATCGTTTTGCAAACAGCGCTTTGACCCATTCCTATCAGGTAATCATACCCTATTGTATGTTGATATCCCCCACTGATTAGAAGCGAAAGAGTTACGGCCAACTGCAATTTTAGTGGTATATACCCTTCAAAATATAATTTGCTAAGGATAAAATTTAAGGCTTCTTTTGAAAGCCGAAAACGCTTAATAAATCTGTAAAAAATGAAAGTTTAATTAAAATAAAATTAAAAACTGAAATTCACTTACGCAGGAGCCGGCAATGATAGTGGGTCACTTTTGTCTCGGATTTGTTTTCTAATACGTATAGTATTAGGATCATCCTCTGAGTCGGACGACAAATAAAATATCAAATGACATTTTTTTTTTAACAAATATGCATAAATATTTAATATACCGTCTAAAATTTTGTATACATACTTTTCTTCTTATTCTTCTTCGATGATTGCTTTTTAATATACATATTAACATACGTTTTTAATAAAGCATATGTGTCAATTCTATGACATACTAGAAAAAATCTTGTACATTTTATTGTAATTTCGATACGTGAGCTATCGAATGCGGTAATCTGTCCATTCGATTCGTCACTAAATTGTACTCGATACGAAAGTCTGTTCGATCACGAATGCGGTAATTCGGCCCCTGCATTGTAAGCAAAGAAGAATATCAAACAAGCAATTATTGTTTTATTTGTCAAGTTGTAAACGGTGGCACACAAAAGTAATGCGAACAATAAAGAGTATAAATGAAGCTAAACACAGAAATATTTTTATTTTGTTTGCAATCATTCTTTAAATGTTTTTAAAAAGGTAAAAACGTAATAATATAATACAGCACTGCATATACAATATACATATATATGTACATATATATATATATATATATATATATGAGTATATTAGCAATTTGTAACATTCCCGAAAAAAGAGAGGAAATGAACTATAAATTTTAACAATCGGACTCTATGTGTTGAATAAAAAAAAACTTAAGTGAAATGAAATCGTTTAACTGAAAGGCATTATAATAAAAATAGGATTAAATTTATTTCATTATTTTTTTAACAATTCGAATAGAATGATCATTTTCATTCATTTTATTTCTTTTCAGTTAATTTTTTGTTATATTTTTACCACCTTTCAGTCTGTAATGCAATCTTTTAAAATGCAAGTGATAGTAAAATTTCAGAATTGAAGAAGGATTTATGTCCCATTGATTTACAATTCTTCTTACCATACTATGCATACATCCATATGTACGTACGTACGTATGTATACCGATAATAATAGTTTGAAATTTTATGGAATAAATGCGTTTGAGTGTGAAACTGCCATATGAATTACAATTTACAAATGCAACAACACTGCATTCAAATGTTAACAAAAGCGTTGCAATGCTCAGCAGTACGTTTAATACAAAATCAAAAAAAGTGTAAAAAACTTCACAGAGATTTTCTTAAAAGAAGCAATAAATGTAACGATTTTTATTTCTGTATGCCAAAGTAATAAATCGTTTATGAAAAGCAATAATAAAAGACAGAAAAAGCATTAAAATGTTATCAAAAGAAAGAAAGAAAGAAAAAAAGAAATATAAATCAAGCATCCTTCAGTCAGTCATTCATTCAGTTCAGTCAATCATTTCTTGTGATTGTACTTTGAGAATGAAAAACTGAAAGAAAGAAGAAAAGAAATAAATTTTACAATTTTCTCCACGGTTAGTTTATTCAGTCTTCAGGATTTCATAACGTTTTGCTTGCTAAATAGATAGATGCATGCATAGTGTGACTGTAAAATAAGTACGTAAAATTTATGGGTGCTTATGCCAATGGAATGATCTTTTAAGCTTCACTTAAATAGAGCAGATACAAATGCTTATTTATATTATATTTCGCATACACAAACCTATCTAAGCAAATAAGAGCATTACTTTGATTTATAATTTTATTGTCGCGTTTTACAGCCCAGACTTTATAAGAAATACACAGAAGTTATGTTAAAGAGCAATTCAATCGTCAAATCGGATTTAGTGATTTTATGCGTCTGTCTTTAAGGGAAGTTGTAGTTGACTATCAATACATATACGTACATAATTGGCCATTAAAAACCTTCAGTCAACATTATGGACCTAGATTGTCATATCACTTATGTTGTGTGTGTTAATTTTTTACATAAGTGGCGGGTCCTACAGTTTAAAGTCGACTCCGAACGACAGATTTTTAAGAAACTTTTCCCAGAAATCTGCTAAGAGGAACTCGCCGAAGAAATATTATTAACATATTTTCGTTTTGATGTCTGAACCGGGGTTTGAACTATGGCCTTACGTCTAATAAGCCAACACACTACCCACTAGACTACAGCGTCTTAAATAGCAGTTTAATCGTCAAATCGTATTTTATGCGTGTGTCTTTAAGGGAAGTTGTACTTTAACTATCAATATTCCATTAATTAATCAAAGAGATCGCATTACAAATCTGATTAAATATAACAAATCTAATAAGCAATCGACAGTTCCGGTTTTATTAGATGTGGAAAAGGCATTTGATACAATTTGCCACAATGGCCTTAAATATATATATTAATGAGTTATAATATGCCAAGGTATTAATGTAAAATTATCGCAGATTTTCTCAACGACAGATCATTTGTAGTAGAAGTAGAATAATATATTATCTTCTCCTAAACATAGCACAGCAGACCTACCGCAAGGATCAGTGTTATCGCCCTTGCTATACTCAATTTTTACTTCGGACTTTAGTCCACCTAAGTATATGAAAGTGGCGTACTTTGCAGATGACACCGCTCTAATAACATCCAGCAAGCTTAGAAAGGTTTTGTTAAGGAAAATGGTTTTGCAGCTTGTGCTAAATATTTTTACACATGGAAAATAAAAATTAACACGAACAAAACTTAAGCCATTATCTTCCCCTATAACAACTAGCCCAAACGTTCACCAAACCGCCAGTCGCGTCAAATAACGATACGCAATGATACGCAGTGAAATACTTAGGCCTATGTTTAGATAAAAACTAAACTTTACGAAACATATGGACGAAGTTCATAAGAAATCACTCAAAGTAAGGACTTTGTGGCCCATGATATGTCATCGTTCAAGACTAACTTAAAAAAAATTTAACTTTTAAAAGTGTTATAATATCCACCTTAACATACGAGTATTCATACCCGATATGGCATACAACAGCCAAAACTCATCTTAAGAAAATCCAGGTTATTCAAAATAAATAGTTAAAAATTACACGGTGCTTTAGAAAAAATACAACCGATATACATACATACATACCGAATACAAAGGATAATCTCTTCTCATTCTAAAAAACTTTTTGAATTTTTAAAATAGGTTCAAACATATTTGGGTAATCAATAATTTTGTTTGAAAAGATTAAAAAAAAAAAAGAAAAAGAAGTATTTTTGCAGAAAAAAATATTTTTTCATATTTCGTTTTAAAGTCTGACCTTGAGTTTGAATCGTGGCCCCACGTCTAATAAGCCAAAACACTACATATTCGACTAAGGCGACTACTGCGTTCTGCTGTATTTAAATCTGGGATGCTTAGTCTTGTTTACAAAAACTTTGTTCGTGCCATGACCTTGGGTGTAGTTGGCCAGAATGTACTTATCGATTACATCTGAATGCACTCAGGGTTACGTCATGGTTTTGCGACGCAAGTGGAGACTGTTATACACCTCCCAGGAAAATTCAGGTTAAGGTTTTCATTGATTGATTCAGATTCCGCAACAAAGTTGGATGTGGGATCTGTGGTACCTTGCAGTACTAGTACTAAAATTAATAAAACTACACAAACAAATACAACCAAATTGTTACAAGTAAACCAACAACGTCGGTATGAAAGAAAAAAGGATAGACAAGTAAGCGAGAACGCAACAACAAGCAATGGGAACAAAATACACAAACAACAATGAAGTCGCAATAGAATTCTCGAGAAGGTGAAGACACGAACATTCTTTTCAAGATCCTTCATCAGACTGATTACGTGAGCATATAAAAAGACAAGACAAAGCAGGCAACGAGTAGTAAGGATTCAGTCAGTCCTGTGAAAAGACGCGTTGCGTGTGAAGAAAACAGTCGTGGTTTGAGGATCGCCGTTGAAAAGATCTGCATTGTAAGCAAAGAAGAATAGCGAACAAGCAATTATTGTTGTATTCGTCAAATTGTATAAGGTGGCACACCAAAGTAGTGCGAACAATAAAGAGTTTAATTGAAGCTAAACACAAATTTATTTTTTTATTTTGTTTTCAATCAACGAACTCATATTCTAAACGTTTTTAAAAAGTTAAAAACGTAGCAATATTAAAATACGTATGAATGCGTATAAGTATCAGAAATTGTGAGTATGATTCATTTCTACTCATCTTTTTCAATATTCATTGCTGATCTCTGGTGTGTACCATAACTACTACTCCAAATAGTAAAGCGTACAGTCGTTCTGATATATTTATTATCTTTAATGAAAACATACATACATACATACATAATTGGCTATTAGAACACTTCAGCCAGGATTACGGCCTAACTTCTCACACCACTCATGTTGTGTGCCTTAATTTTATACTTGAGTGACGGGACCTGCAGTTTAACGTCGACTTCGAACGACAGATTTTGAGAAACATTTTCATGGCAGGTTTATTTCCTCTCAGAGTTTTTGCAAGAAATCTGCTGAGAGGAAATAGAAGAAGAAATTTTTTTTTTCATATTTCTGTTTGATATCTGGCATGGGGCTCGAACCCGGGCTTTACGTCTAATAAGCCAACACAGTATCTTCTGGACTACGACGACTACATTTAATGAAATATTTCTTTAAAATCATGATTGTGTGTCAAATTTGTTTGTATTTATTATGAAAATAAAACGAAAGTCTATATGTGATCATTGCATACATACATACATATGTACATACATTAGAACTTGGAAAACAACTCAAAATTACTTCAAATAATTGTGCGATTGTGTGCGTCACTGTATTGTGCGTTAGTGCATGTGTATAATTTAATGATTCCATTTGTTATGTCTGATGTAAGAAGAGAATCAACTAACGAGCATAAAAATATGTTTTGTTATCCCCCCATAATAAAGTTTGTTAAACCTTTTCTTGTTCAGAATTTATATGCTGATCGTTTTTACGACATTTTTACACACACACAGTCATCCAAATAAAATATCGTTAAAGGACAATAAACAAAAGCTCAAGAGATTACTAAACAAATCAACCGCACACTCGAACTGTCGTAAATATTTCAGATAAGTTTCATAGTATTTTATAACTTATTGTTGTTGTTGTTGTAGTATTTTGTTTTAGTTTTTGCAATAAAACCCAACAGGAAATCTCAGCAAATAACAATAAATAAAATAAAATGAAACAAAAAAAACTATTCCAAATGAACGAACGAACGTTTGCACACACATGAATCATTTATAAATTAGAAAGGTTTCTATTGTTAAAAAAAAAAACAGAAACAAAATCATTTTCATGTCACAACTGACCACTGGCATAAAAAAGGGAACCAAAAAACTACTACTCACTTATTCTAGTGAATTATGTGGGGATTATGTACATACATAGACCAGCAACCGCAACTTAAATTTCCATAAATTTGTCACTGCTCTTGTAATCGGAAGAATAGTGTGTTATGAAGGACTAGGTTTATGTAGTAATTGGTATTCTTGGTAATAAATTATTTCTCATTAAGATATAAACAAAATGATGTTGTTGGTTTTTCTATTTTTTAATTAATTAATTGTATGTAATTAAAATTCGTAACCATAATGCATATACTATGTACACTTTGTGTATATTTTAACATAATATAACGAAATGTTAATCCCAGACTTGAACCATTAAAGGATTTTAATTACTGTCGGATTTTTATGATTTATTAACTGTTTGTTATGGTATTTAATATTCCTTTTAAGCTCTTATTTATTTTAAATTAAATTTTTTTGGGTAAATCGTCTGGTATTTCTGCAGATGTATGTTTATTTAAGTATCCTTTTTTTTAACTGTCCTCTACTCATTTAAATATAGTGACGAGTTTGTATTTCAGTCTCATGTGATAGATTTAATTTGTACCTTATATTATCGCGCAATTAGTCATGAGGCTTCAACTCTTAAACCAATTGAACTTTGTAAGGCGTCATACCAAGATCTTTTCGCAAAATTCAACGTAAACTGGTGCATTAATTTTTGAGGACGATGACGAGTTGATGGATTCCCACTCACACTCTCAGCCACACTATACGAGCACGCTCACGTCTTTTCGCATTGACAATGAAACCAGTTTAACGAACTTTACCGATAAACTGACGTATGCTCTGCGACTAAATTGTGTACGACATTTTCATTCAATTTAGGACCAATTGTCTTTGTTTTGGAAATAAATTTTCAATAAATCCCAACGTTGTTCAAGCGTAAATCTATTCATTTCGTTCAGTGGAGATAACATACTGAATTTTGTGACAGAATAGAAAGACATAAGTATTATAAGATTCGAAATAACTAATGGTTCAAATTTAAACCGATAGAGGACCCACCGGTAGGTTTGTACTTATCAGTGGTCAGCAATGAGTATTCAAAACGATGAGTAGAATCGAGCATACTCATAATTTCTGATACTTATACGCATTCATACTTATCTTAATATCATGAAACCTCTACTCATATTCAAAGTTTAAAGTACTCATCATATTCATACTTAACAACACGTTAACAGAACGCAACATATACAAGAATAACAAAATAAGTATGATTGGCTTAAGAACACTAAAATACTCACTTTGTCTTCTTTGCTTATGTGTCTTTTTTCTTTTGTTGTAAATGCCTAATAAACTAAATTTTTATGAATGATTCGATTAGCTAGAATCAGTTATAAATAATTTTCTAAGTTATGCATCTAAATGAGTATGCTTATGAATCAAACATATTTCGAATGGTATGATTTTGATGTCAGCTTTATACTCATTCTCATTGCAACCTGTACTCTTAAATCAACGTTGTAGTGAGTACGTATGAATCAGGGTACATTGTTAAATTGCAATATTGTTGACTCACTTATGTGTATTCAAAATTTCATGAGTGCTTGTGAGTTGCGAAAAAACGATTCATTGCTGATCTCTGGTACTTATTAACAATTTTCTCATTTTACTTACTTTCTCATCAAATCTCTAAGTGTCACATTGGTGTCCTTATTAGTTTATCTGTATAACTGTATATATATACAATCTTTTAAACTAAACGAAAATTTGTTTTATGACTAAATAGCACAGTACTTATGCCATAAATAGGTTTGATTTTTTTTTAGAAGCAATATACAATACAATACATATATATGTAAGCATGTATAGAAGTACTAACAATACAATACGAATTTTACAATATTTAAGGCAATTGCCTTATTCTCTTCATGAATATATTACTGGTTTAGATGGAGAAGGAAAATTAAATCTAAATCGATAAAATACAAAATAAAAATAAATGTTTTTGTATTCCTGCTTTGGTAAGATTTTTCATTTTCTTTATACGTTATGGATAGAAAAGAATGGGACCAACAGAAAGCAACAACAGCAATAGTAAATAGATTACATCTGCAACAAAAAAAAAATATCATGTACAGACGTAACCACAAAGTACGAACTGATATATACAGTGACTCACAATTTAGTTTAGGCAACTGTTTCTGATAGAACTAAGTCCATGGAATCTAAAAATTAAACGAGATATTGACAAAATTTTAATGTGGGTTTAGAGAGTACGTACATTCAAAACTTGATAGTTGTAGAAAATAAAGAACATACATACATAATTGGTCATTACAACCAGAAACTTATCGTGGCAATTTTATTTACTCTCAGATTTTTACCCAGAAATCTCTCAAACCACCGAACAATTAATGAAATTCATGCAAAGCAGTTATAATTGAAAGATGTTGTTACGAAAATGGAAATGGTGTTTTACTTAACATGAAAATTATAAACAAAAGCTACAAAAACAATGAACTTGTTTACATGATAAACAAGTAAACAAAAATATACCAACAAACACCAGTATAAAAAAGGATAAATAAGTAAACAAAAATGCAACAACAAACACTGCAAGAATAAATGTAAACAAAAATACACAAACAGCAATAATGAAACAACGTTTACATTTATAGAGATCTCGAGAAGACGAACATTCGCCTTCAAAAACATTCATCAGAGTGTTTATGCTGCCATATAAGAGGCAAAGCAAAGCAGGAGAGCGGGTTAGTGAACTTCAGTCACTCACTCTTGTGTAAAGAAGCGATGTGTTTGAAGAGAATAATCGTGGTTTGAAGATCTCTGTTACAAAGATCTGTTGAACAATTGTTATTGTTTACGCAAAAGAGTGTAAAGAGGACTAACAATCAAAGCAATTGTTGTTGTTTACATAAAGTTGTGAACAGTGGCACACAGAAATGTGCTAACAATAAAGATTTTTCATTAAAATTTAACACATTTGCCATCAAGGTGCTGTATATTTTAAACGTTTTTAAAATATAAAAACGTAACAGTATAGTATGCCACATATTTTGACACTGTCTTAAACCCGTTTCTTTACATTTGAAAACAATTTTTAAACAGTAGCTTAAATTTTGTCAAAACCTTCATGCATTTCGAAATCAAATGGACTAAATTATCCTAAAAGTGACTGGTCGAAAAAAATTGTTAGCCACTGTATATATGGTATATACCCAATGACCATTTATTGTTGTTATTTATTGTAATATTTGTGAACTCTGTATATGGACACGTATTAATTTTAAGATTTTCCTTTACTTTTTTGCCATTTTAAATGAGGTTTTATTATTATTTTCTGTTTTTTGGAACTCACACATCAAGAAACATATCATACATGTACCGTCAAATACTTGTAAATACCGCATACATTAATATCATGTAGAAGAAGATACATTCATGGAACTTTATGGGTACATACATAAAGGCTTATAGAGGATACATAGAGTTGGTATGGTAGAGAGAGAGTATGAATGGGTTTCGAGATAATGTCAAGGGATTAAGCATTAACAAACATTTTGGTAAACGTATTTATGTATAGTGTGTGTGCCTTTTTAAACAAATTAAAAGTAATTTTTAGAGTTTACGGTTGTATGTTGACCTTATGGACTAAGTAGTTAAAATGTAAACAAAAAACTGACTTTAATAAGTTATTCAAGCCATACTAATAACATATTAGCAAACATTGTTAATACTCACAGCATAAGGTTTGAATACAAAAAAAGGATTCCTTATATTGCATGAACTTAACATCCATTGCTGAAATGATGTAGAAATTTATAAAATTCTCCATGCAGGCTTCAATAATAAGTTTTGTAAGATAGATGAGTTCGCACGTCAGAAGTAGAAGGCTACGAAGGGCTACTTACGACATTAGCTAAAAGGGGAGACAGGAAAACACCAGGATCGGAAGGTAGCCGACACAGGATACTTAAGATGATATAGGCCGGGTTATTTGTAAATATTGTTACGTCTTTACCTTTTAAAAACGTTTAAAACATGAGCTCGTAGATTGCAAATAAAATAAAAATAAATTTGTCGTTAGTTTTAATTAAAATTATTTATTATTCACACAATTCTGTGTGCCACTGTTCACAATTTAATGTAAACAACAGCAATTCTTAGTTTGTTGTTCCTCTCTTTATACCCTTTGCATAAACAATAACAATTACTAGACAATTATTGGACAGATCTTTGTAACGGAGATCTTTAAATCACGATTACTTTCTTCAAACGCACCGCGTCTTCACACAAGACTGACTGAACTTTTACTAACTCAGTTGCCTGCTTTACCTTGCCTTTTGTATGGCAGAGTAAATAGTCTGATGAATATTCTTGAAGGCGACGCCTGCTCGAGATCCCTGTAAATGTAAACATCGTTGTTTCATTATTGTTGTTTGTGTATTCTGTTTACAGTTATTCTTGTAGTGTTTGTTGTAGTATTTTTGTTTACTTGTTTACCATGTTTTTATACCCCCGATGACGTTGCGGCCATAATTGTGGCTTGGAATGTCGAAGAGGCTAAAAGGAAGGTCAACCAGGTCATAATAAGAACGAAGTCATGGCTCGAGGACAGAGGACTCAAACTCGCAACGGAGAAAACGGAGTTGATACTTCTTACGAGGAAGTGTATACCGCTGGAAATCGAAATCACGACATGCGACACCATTCTGACGACGCGGAAAGTGGTCAACTACCTTGGCATTCGACTGGACCAAAGACTGACGTTCTGGGCTCAGATACAACACGCTGCAACCAAGGCAGCTAAGGTTACCTCCTTACTTAGCGGACTTATGGCCAATATTGGTGGTCCTATACAGAGCAGGCGAAGATTGATGATGGCAATAACGGACTCTATTCTGCTTTACGGCAGTGAGGTGTGGGCGGAGGCATTGAAGGTCGATGGTAAAAGGAAAATCTTATCATCGGTACAACGAACAGCTGCACTTAGAGTGGCATCGGCGTATAGGACTGTTTCAAAGTCAGCAATATTGGTAATCAGTGGTGTAATACCTATAAGTCTACTGGCAAGTGAGCAGAAGAGAGTGTGGGAGGCTATGAACGTGCACGGAGAGACAGTGAATATCAACGACGCCAGAAAGCGAACCATACAACAATGGCAAGAGCAATGGAACACTGAGTCGAGTGGTAGATGGACGGCAAAGCTTCTCCCAGATATTACCCGCTGGATGGAGAGAAAATTTGGTGAGGTTAACTACTATCTGACACAACGGTTATCTGGACACGGTTATTTTTGTAAGTACCTATTTAAAATGGGGAAGACGACACGACCAAATTGCATCTATGATGATGCGCCGATAGATGATGCGGAACACACTTTCTTCCATTGCGAGAGATGGAGACTACAAAGAAGGAGTCTTGAGGCCAAAGTCGGCGTCTTTACTGTCGAGAACTTCTGCGATGTAATCCTGAGCAGTGAGGAGAATTGGAACACTATAGTAAGATACGCTGAAGTCTTACTAAAATCAGAAAAGATGGACTTAGATGAGAGAAGTAGAATGAACGTTTGAACACCTTGTCAGAATTCGTTACGCAATCCGGACGCGGATATAGATGAGAAAGGGCCAAATGACCAAACGGACTCCACTTCGACGTAATACCACAGTAGTTCCGGAGTGGGCAAAAGGAGTCCAAAAGAGGAGGGAGAGATTTAGTGGGTGAGGGCCCCACACACGGGGGATAGTGACGACTACCCCTATGGTGCGGTTAGGTACATTTACTCCTCCTCAGCGTAAAAAAAAAAAAAAAAAAAAAAAAATACCCCCTATATTGCCACAACTCCAGTCGTTAAGACGGCTAGAAACATAGACGAGATGACGAATACAGCAACTAAAAGAGTTGACGTATAGTTTAAAGGATCATAATGTTATATGCTTAAGCAATATGGTCTGAAGTAATCTCCGTGAGAACGAAATTGTATTCAATGTATCACCTAAGCACTTGCATTGGCCATCTTCTTCGTTTGATGGAATTGGACCAGTACTAGAACTGTGCTTAGCTGGGGCCTAACAACTAGCCGCATGCTCAAGTGAGTCTTCGACCTAACCTATCACCTAAGCGCGTATAGGCTGCTAAGAGCCACTGTTACCGGCAAGGACAGTGGCAATAGATATAATGGGGTATGAAATGTAGCGGATTTAATTTCGCCATCTTAAGGAGCTAGGAAAAGTTGTGGTTATGAAACGAGTAGTAAGTCGCACTTCCACGCGTAAATTTCAGTTACATTCGACAATCCCAAATATAACAAATTGGGAGGATATTGAGTGCTACGAACTGAATTTATACACAAAAAAACAATTTTTGACCTGCACAGATTTGAACATGATGAACATTCTACGTGCCCAAACTGTAAGGTTGAAGATTAAGATGCGGAACATATTGTTTTCAGCATAGTACGTAACAACTCGGTTCGTGAGCACAATTTTCTTCGGTTTGGTCATTTTAAGGTTCAGCACGAAGCATATTTTTTTGCTTAAAATTTAAAAATTTTAATTTTTTATGCGCATTAGTTTTGTTCTTCAACACATGTGGAAGATTAAATGCGTAATAGCAGTGCAACAACTTTCTAACTTAAATAATTCTTCAATTTCAAATACGTTTTATATACACACATACAAACATAATTGGTCATTACAACACTTTAGACAGGATTACGATCTAGCTTCTCACACCACCAGTAATGGTGTGTGTGTGTTAATTTTATACTTGAGTGGCGGGACCTACAGTTTAAAGTCGAATCCGAACGTCAGATTTTTGAGAAACTTTTCGCGGCAATTTTCTTGGCAATTTAATTTACTCTGACAGTACTTGCTATAAATCTACTGAGAGGAAGTCGTCGAAAGAATATTTTTTCATATTTCGTTTTGATGTCTGACCTGGTTTTTGAACCGTGGCCTTACGTCTAATAAGCCAACACACTACTTACGAGACTACGGCGACTTCAAATATGTTTTATTAAACATCAAAAGTACAAGAAACATAGTTCCTCATATGAAATAAATTTTTGAATGTATCGTCTGAAAATTACATTTGTACGGTGATGCTTATCCATTGAAATAAATATCAGAGGGAATCCAAGGCTTTAAATAAACTTAAAATCATGAAAACCAATATTATGAATTTTTTTTTTCTTTTTTAATTACTTTTAATTAATAACGAAATTTATATGTCATAAAACCTTAAATAAAGTCGTTCACAAACAAATTCACAAAAAATAAATGTCCCTTTAAAGTTTTTTTTTTTTTAATTTTTAATTTTAATTTAACAAAAAAATCAATAAAAGAGACTTTTCATGGTGTTGGTTGAAAACATTTTAGTTTACAATATTATTAGTGTTTGTGTTACTTAATTTAGCAAATATTTGCATTATGTTGAAAGACTTTTATAAGATATTAAACAAAAAACAAAAAAAGAAATCATTGTCATAAAAGTATAGCCATGTTGTAGGTAAAAATATTCCTTAGTTACCTTACCCTCCTTCATATCGGGTTATCCATTTCGTGGTTTCAAAAGTAAACGTAAATAAAACACATATAAAATATTTTTTTCATGATATGTATTTCTTTTTTATTGTAAAGTTTGAACGTTGACATTATGTGTGAAGCACTACATCATATAAATGACCTCCACGCGAAGTGTTGCAAGCATTGATTCTTTTGAGG
The DNA here is from genome assembly GCA_930367235.1 of Sarcophaga rosellei. Classification (NCBI taxonomy): domain Eukaryota; kingdom Metazoa; phylum Arthropoda; class Insecta; order Diptera; family Sarcophagidae; genus Sarcophaga; species Sarcophaga rosellei. The sequence continues at coordinate 24,888,890 of OV884020.1, read as the reverse complement.
TAATTTTCGACCACGTTTTGACACATATTGGGCGGTATCTCAGCCATAACTTGACGAATGTTGGTTTTTAGGTGCTCAAGAGTTGAAGGTTTATCTGCATAAACACGGTCTTTCGCGTAGTCCCACAAATAAAGTCCAATGGTGTCAAATCGCATGATCTTGGTGTCAAGAGGATATCGCCACGACGAGAAATTACGCGGCCAGGAAATGTATCTTGCAATAAAGCCATATTCGATCGAGTTGTGTGGCATGTGGCACCGTCTTGTTGAAACCACATATTCTCAAAGTCGTATTCTTCAATAGCAGGCTAAAAAAAGTCGGTTATCATATGACCATAACGCTCCGAATTGACGGTGACAGTCGTTCCATCGTCGTTTTCGAAGAAGTACGGTCCAATCACACCTTCCGACCAAAGAACGCACCAAACAGTGACTTTTTCTGGATGTAATGGCCTCTCTTCAATTACTTGAGGATTCTCAGAACCCCAAATGCGGCAATTTTGTTTATTTACATACCCACCAAGTGTGAAATGTGCTTCATCGCTGAAGAAAATTTTGTTCGAGAAGTTGCCGTCCACCGCCAATCACCACTTTTGTAGTAGGTTTTGATAATTTTCATGCGTTGTGTGATATTTAAGAGATCCATTTTCGGCAATATCAGACTTCCAACTGAGAAGAAAAACATTGGTTTCACAACTTAGTTTGACAGATGTCGAATTCCAGTCCCATACTTTTGAAACCACGAAATGGATAGCCCTTTATAACAAAATGTATGTATAAGGGATTAGCAATGAGTATTCAAAACAATGAGTAGAATCGAAGCCTACTCATAGTTTCTGCTATTTATACGCATTCATACTTATTTAATATTACACTCATTTATTATTGTACTTATCGTACTCATACTTAACAATACGCATGCTGTCAACTCTCGTTTACTCAACATTTACAAGAATCACAAAATAAGTATGATTCACATACGAAAACTACAATACTCACTAGAAGGTTGTGCGTTTTCTATGCTTGCTGCCTTTATCTTTTTTATAAATGCAACAACAATTGAGATTGTAAATTTTGATGAATGATTCAAATCACTCGAATCATTTATGAGTATTATAAGTATTTTTCTAAAGTTATGAATCTGAATGAGTAGGCGTATGAATCAAACATATTTCGAATGTTACGAATGTTTGATGTCAACGCTGTACTCATACTCATTGCAACCTGGACTTATAAATCAACGTTGTAAGGAGTGCATGAGTAGTGAATCAGGGTAGTTAAATTTCAATACTGTTGACTCACTCATACTCAAAATTTCATGAGTACTTATGAGTAGCGATAAAGCGATTCATTGCTGATCTCTGGAATGTATACACTGTAATGTAATTTTTATTATGATGTTTATAATCGTAAAATTTTTAATTTACTACTCAGCCAAGGAAAAGTGTTAATCAACTTGACAGTGCCGTTTTCGTAAATAAACAAAATAGCCGACTATAATTATTTTACAGGCAAATAAAATGATGATGACAATAAATGTCACACACACAGTTTAAGTTTTAAAAACAGTGGCTGCCGTTGTAAAATTAAGTCTGGTAACTTTACAACCTTGTAGAGAATTTTATGACGTTCAGTTCCGGATGTTTTTTTAAATTTTGGAAAAAAAATTTTTGCTTTGAACTGAAAACTAAAATGTTAACACTTTTAACGATGCATCGATGCATTAAAAGCTAATTAGTAAAGGTAAGAGAAATTGATGTTTAACATGAACTTGACTGTATTAAAAGCATTTCTTAGTGATTGCATTTCTATAAAAGTTGAAATAAAAACTTTGACTGAAATATCGACAGAATTGATACTTACCATGCCATAGTAGATAAAAAAGATTAAATTGCAGAAGCCTCCACATAATTCGGTTGAATGTTTAAATCTTATTTTGTATTAAATATATGATAAAAATTACCTGTAAATATACTTACATAGTTTGAATTATCCACCATAATCGAGTTTTTTCTTTAGACCAGCTTGCTTTAATTTTTCAATTTGCCTCTATAGTGAAGAATCTAGAAGATCAGGAATTCTGGAATAGTTGTAATAGGTTCTGCAATTAAAATATTGTTACGAAAATGGAAAAACCGAGATACTGGTGTTATGCTTTTACATCCTTTAACATTAAAACTGTAAACAAAAGTTACAAAAACAAAACAATGCAGTAAACAAACATATTTACAAATTATCGTGCTCCTTATTATAACAACAAACAGCAGCATAAAAAATTGTAAATAAGTAAACAAAAATACAACAACATACACTACAAAAATAAATTTAAACAAAATACACAAACAAGTATAATGAATGTAAACAACGAGAAGGCGAAGTCACAGACATTCGCCAACAGGAACATCCAGCAGACTGTTCACATATAAAAGGCAAGTCAAAGCAGGCGAGTGTATTAGTGAAGTTTAGTCAGTCTTGTGTGAAGACGCGGGTCGTTTGAAGAGAGTAGTAGTGATTTGAAGATCTAGGTTACAAAGATCTGTCGAATAATTGTCTAGTAATTGTTATTGTTTAGTCAAAGGGTGTAAACAGGGGAATAACAATCAAAGCAATTGTTGTTGTTTACATAAAGTTGTGAACAGTGGCACACAGAATTGTGCGAATAATAAAGAATTTTAATTAAAACTAAACACATATTTATTTTTTATTTTATTTAGATTCTACTACTTTGAATGTACAGCCCTTGCGCTCACCAACGTCACCCTCTTTAGTTCGGAGGAACTTCGTTAGTACAGGGACTGCATTCACCAGTGGCGTAACAAGGGGCCCGCTATGCGTGCTCAAGTGAGCTTTTGGTATGAGGCTATTACACTAACCTAACCTAACATCAAAACGCTAGTTTAACAGATTTTTCCAAATAAATATCCACATGGGCATGTATTCATAACCCGATATGGCGATTTAGAAGTTCTGAAACTCCAAGGGATACTTAGCATATGCTGATCGATATATATGATTCCAAAAATCATCATCATCATCTAACATAGAAGCAAAGCGTATTTTATAAGTTATTTTATCACAAACTATAGTAATTGAAATATAGTAATTTCAAGCCATTATTGCAATGAGAACCCAAAAATTCTGGTATTAATGGTGTGTGTATTCAAAATGTAAATTTTCCCATAAAAATATGGTTAAGAAACCTTGAACGCCATTGAAAATCGTACATCAAAAAAAGTTGAAATGACATAAAAACCATTTAAACCAAGAAAAAAAAATATTGTTATTCTAATAATATTTAACCAAAAAATTAAATAATTTGTAAAAAAGCAAGAAGATACTCACTCACGTCTGAAATTCAACAATAATATTGGGTGTAGCATGCGGCATTAGAATTGAAATTAATTTGTGTGTGCGGGTATTTAAAATGCAAAGAATACGAATAATAACTTACACCACAATCATGTAAAAACAGATTTACGCCATAAAAACGTTAACATTGTTTTAAAATACACCAAAAAATAAATGTAAAAATAAATAAATTATAAACACCTGTGTGTTATATTGTTTGTCTAGATACATATGTATATGAAAATATGTTGTATCTATCGGTCTTGCAGCAATTTGTGTTTTTCTATTATTCTTTAGAACAAGTGAGATTTTATCACACGTACAGAATAAAAGGTCATGGCATTTAAATGTAATTCAAACAAACAAAACAAAACCAACCATATGAACACAATTAAGAACCAGGTCTACCAATAAGTCTGTCTAGGTAGTGGAGACACACAATGAAACAAACAAACACCTAATGAAATAAATTTTGACAAGCCAGACACAAAATAAAATTAACATTAAAAGTATATACATATACATACATGCATACTTTTATATATATGTACATACCAAAGATCAGCAATGAGTATTCAAAAAGATAAGTAGATTCGAATTATACTCATAATTTCTGATACTTATATGCATTTATACTTACTTTAATATCATGGAACCTCTACTCATATTTAAAGTTTGAAGTACTCATCGTACTCATACTTAACAATGCGTATGATGTTATTGATTTGGACTCTCCTTTACTCAACATATACAAGAATCACAAAATAAGTATGATTCGTGTACGAACACTACAATACTCACTAGAAGGTAGTGGGTTTGCTTTGCTTGCTGTCTTTGGCTTTTTTTTTTCTTTTTTTTGTAAATGCAACGACAACTTAGACTGTAAATTTTGATGAATGATTTGAATCACTCGAATCATTTATAAATATATATTTAAAGTTACATACATACATAATTGGCCATTACAACCCTTTAGTCAGGATTACGGCCCAGCTTCTCACACCACTCATGTTGTGTGCCTTAATTTTATACTTTGAGTGGCAAGACCTACAGTTTAACGTCGACTCCTAACGACAGATTTTTGAGAAACTTTTTCATGGCGGGTCCATTTACTCGCAGATTTTTCGCCTGAATTCTGCTGAGAAGAAGTCGCCGAAGAAATATTTTTCCACATATTTCGTTTCGATCTGTGGCCCGGGGCTGGAACTTAGGCTTTACGTCTAATAAGCGAACACACTACCTACTAGACTACGACGGGTACAAAGTTAGTTATGAATCTGAATGAGTACGCGTATGAATCAGACATATTTCGAATGTTATAAGTTTGATGTCAATGTTGTACTCATACTCATTGCAACCTGTACTTATAAATCAATGGTGTAGTGAGTACGAATGAATTAGAGTAGTTGGATTTCAATACCGTTGACTCACTCATACTCAAAATTTTATGAGTGCTTATGAATAACGAAAAAGGATTCATTGCTGAAAAGTCTCTGGTACATACCATATATCGAGTCTGTCATTAAGCGTTTCCTATTTTCCAATTTGAGTAAAACAAAATGTGTTCCTTTCTGGGTGGAAATGTACAATTTTCTATGACTCTAGCGTTTAAAACATGCTGAATTTGACTGGTGCAATAGATTAGGTATGGTTTCAGAATCACTATGGCTTATTCGAAAACACCTGCGACTTAAGAAAACCCCACAAAAAAGTCTAACTTGTTCAAATTGCATGATCTCGGTGGCCGATTTATATCATCTCGGCGTTAAATGACCATTCCATCGAATAACTCATGTAGAATATCCAATGTGTCAAGACGCGGTGTGTTTGAAGAGAGTAATCGTGGGAAGGAAGGAAGCGTTGAAGGTCTCCGTTATAAAGATCTGTCGAACAGTTGTCTAGCAGTGGTTATTGTTTACGCAGAGGATGTAAACAAAGAAATAACAAACAAAGCAATTATTGTTGTTTACATCAAGTTGTAAACAGTTGGACACAGAATTGTACGAACAATAAAGAATTTTAATTAAAATTAAACACAAATTTACTTTTATTTTATTTTCAATCTACGAGCTCATACTTTAAACGTTTTTAAATGGTAAAAATGTAACAATGTTATATATTTTCAATATGGTATATACTAGTATAAAGCTTTATGTGGTGAACAGAATAGTCGCTGTAGAATAACGTAACCAGTAACGCTGCAAGCTGTCAAAAGTTAAAAACAGCAATTAAAATTGGTAGTAGTCGCTGTAGTAAAAGCTGAACTGCAAAAAATCGAACTTTTGATGTTTGTCGCGCGAAAAACATAAATTGTAAATACCGTTTGCATAGTTTTCGATATACATATTCAAAATCAAATATGTTGCACATATGAAATTTAATGTTGCTGGAGAAAAATATGTTGTTGGCTATGATTTTATTATAAAATTCTGCATTTATTTCCGTAGGATTGGAATTTTTCTTGATATGCTACTACCACTATTCCATGTCTTAGTTTAACAAAAATTTACCAAAACCCGCAGGAACATTTTATTTTCCCATATATTAATACTTGACGTACAATGTATTATTATACCTTATGAGTACATGGTATGCATGTACATACATATATGTCTCTAAAAACCATTTGACTAGTATGTAAAAAATGCACGTGTGCTGTGAGCGTGTCCATATTTTTGTAAAGAAGATATTCTAAATTATCTTTTTTTTTGTAATTTTCTATTCACTGACCTGCTAACGATAATCAAACTATGAAATATATACGAGGTGGGTTCAAAAAATATGGTGAATTTTCAAATCACTTTCAGCGTATACCACTGGCAACATTTCAAGTGTTTCTGAGCACTTAATTCAATTTTTATTTATTTATTTATTAATTAATTACAATACAATTACAAATTATATTCTAATTACATACGAGCGGAGTAACATGACCATATGCTCGGTGTAGTGTCACAGACCAGAGTCTCTGGTGGGAATCGAACCCACGACCCTCACGCTAATAGTCTAGCACACTACCCACTAGACTACCAGGGCACCCTAATTCCATTTTTAAACACAAACTTTGATTCAAATTCTTTGATTCTTTTTTATTTATTAACTATTCAGTTAAAACAGTGAACCTGTGTTCGAGACGAGTGTAACAACTTAAAAAATAAATATTTAGAATTCGAATGTCCATGACCCAGTTTTGAAAACTCATTTAATCCTTGAACATACCTCGTTTACCTATAGGAACGTGATGATTTCGGAATATTATTTCTGTGCCTATGTATTACATTTAAAAAACCCTCTTCGTTCATTTTCTAACCCCTAAAATTTCCACACTTGATGCAGTCGCCTGAAAAAAATTTAAAAAAAAAATTGAATTCATCTGTTTGTGTATGGCTCTAATCACACGAGAACAATTATGAGTCCTACAATTTTTGTTCTTTTTCAAATCACACGGGATGAATATTAGTTTGTCATGAAATGTATACGTGTACACAGCTTCGTGTCCTTCCGGAATCCTCTTCTGTTGAATTGGGTATGCCACTTGCCTCGGTCAAGTTGACCATTGCCCGGAGGTTCTTTCGGGACGCCAACCTATTCTGGGTCATTGAGGAGTCCTGCTCCACTGCTAGACTCACCTGGCACAGGATGGATAGAATTCGTACCAACCAATTACTTGGTCTTGGTCGTGATGTCATCTCGACTACAGTGGCCGTGCTTACAGGTCATTGCGTCATGGGTAGACACGCGAAAAGAATGAGGCTCCCTTTCAACGACTTTTGCCGTGGATGCAGGTCCACTGAGGAAGAGGAGACTGTTGTTCACTTTCTTTGCCAGTGCCCGTCTCTTGCTAGGTGTAGATATAGGTTATTTGGCTCCCCATTCCTTGTTAGCTTAACGGAGTTATCCTCTATTGACATCAAGGATATAGCTTCGTTCATCAAACTTTCTGGCTGGTTTTTCCAGTGCGGGGTAGTCGTGCTTTTGTTGTGCAGCCATTGCGCTGACCAACTTCTTCCTTTTCCCCGATTTTGGTGGAACTTGGTTAGTACAGGGACTGCGTTCACCCGTGGCTTCACAGCGGGCCGCTATGCGTGCTCAAGTGAGCTTTGTGATAACAGAGCTACCACTCCGACCTAACCTAACACAGCTTCGTTTGTATTCATTTGATGTTTGGCTGATTTTTAAAAATGTGCATGTATTAGTTTTGTACTGGTAATGCGGGGTTGTAGCTGGTTGAAACCTCTCTTGCCTATCATTTTGCGCCAGCACAATTGTTCTCGTGTGATTAGAGCATATAAGTAGGTATTTAAATACATATGTATTCATGTTCTGAAAATGAAAGGGAAAATTAAAAAAAAGAGGGGAAATAATAATTGTTAGGATGGGTAAAGCAACAATGCATTGCTCAAGTATTGGTTGCCTTTCAAATTAGATTGTTTGTACATGAATTGAATTGAGTGTAAATGAGAGTTTCATGTGTATTTTACTTTCGATTATTATTGCCATTCTATTCAAAAAATTTCTAATCTTAATTGCTATTAAAGGTACATTTATGCATCAGCTGTTTTCTTTCCTATAAAAGAAAGAGAATTGTTGTGGAGGACAAAAGAACATTTGGATTATCTTCAATTCATGTGAAAACCGTTCCCACGCTTATAGGCATGAATGGTAGGTAGGGTAGGTTTTCATTTTTCTTGGTCACGGTAAACATTTTTTTTTTCTGTACGTTCTGATGCCCTAGCAATGCGCTAAATCGTACGGTGCACAATTTCACCTGTACCATAAGATAACATGTGACATATTCACTCGCTTACTTTGGCAAATACTTGCAATGTGAGTTGCCTTTTGCATGTGGAAGATAAGAACAAAATATAGATTTCGTTGTTGTTGTTTGAATTGCCCCTTAAATAAAATGCACCCCTGCTGTGTGATGTGTACAATGTGTTTTTGGTACTTTGTATATTTTCTTACACATCTTTGGAAGTTTTTTCTTTTTCCCTGAAGGCTTTTCCTTTATTTTCTGTTCAATGCTGTTGCTAAGGCGCTTAGTCTTTAATCAGCCTTTGTAAATTTGTAAAATGTATGACTTGCAGTAATTTAAATAGTGTACTATACGCTACGCACCATGACGTTTCATTTTTGTCAAAAATACTAAGATTTTTACGTAACAAATCACACGTGAACTATTGAATGACATGCATAAATAATGGAAAACTACTGCACATGGTATATATGAAAAGTTATAAAATTACAGGGAATACAAGCTACAAGAGTTCTGTAACAATTTTCGTTTTATTCTTCGTATATTCGTTATATTTTTAATGTTAATTGGTTGTGCTGCTTAGTTCATAAACTGACACATGACATTGTATTTTTACAGATTTTTAAGGATCAAATTTCTTATTACATATATATGCCTTTAGGCTGAAGCCTGATAGGCATTCCTTAGTTCCCTAAGGAACTGCTCTGTGCTATCCTCAAGGGGTCCGCCATCTAACGTTTTTTTTCAACTAGTGCTGATTTCGTAAATGGTAACACTTAGCTCATGTCTGATTTGACAGATAATTAGTTTTATCCTTCCGCTGAACGAATATGGTTGTGCATACACTTGAACAACGCTGGAAAATATTGCGACATTACTTTGAAAATAAGATGCCGATTTTGGCAAAAAAAAACATCTTTTCAGATGAAACTAATTTTCATCTTGGCGGGTATGTAAACAAGCAAAATTGTCGCATTTGGGGCGCAGAAAAATCGCACGCAGACATTGAAAAGCCGACGCACCCAAAACGTGTCACTGTTTGGTGCGGATTTTGGTCCAGAGGCATAATTGGGCCATTTTTCTTCGAAAATGAGCAAGGAGTGGCCGTTACAGTCAATGGCGAACGTTATCGGGCCATGTTGAACGAATTTTTGTTCACAAAAATTCAAGAGGAGGATATTGGCAACATTTGATTTCAACAGGACGGCGCTACGTGCCACACAGCCGAAGCTACACTCGATGTTTTGCGCCCTGTTTTTGAAGATTGCATTATCAGCCGCAAAGCTGATGTCGTTTGGCCACCTCGGAGCTGCGATTTGACACCGTTGGACTATTATTTGTGGGGTGCCGTTAAAGATAAGTGTTACGCCGACAAGCCAGAGACAATTGACGCTTTAAAGGATAATATTCGTGTAGCCATTGGTGAAATACAGCTGCACACAATCGATAATATGCTTAAAAATTGGACCGATCGTGTAGGCTACTGCATGGCCAGCCGAGGCAGCCATTTGAATGAAATTATTTTCCACTATTAACCGGAAGGATTGTACTTTCAAATAAAAAAAGAAATTTGAGAAAATATTCAGTAGCTTTTTTTAAAGCATTTAAAAAAAAAAAGTTATTTGGCGGACCCTTTATATCATACGGTGTTCAGATATGCACCTTTATTGCGTACATAGCAGCAATAAACGCCATTATTGAGCTTAATATTTCATATAAAGTTTCAAATAATAATTGCGCAATAAATACGCAAATTGTTATAATATTGAGTAAAATTTAAAATGCAGCACTGCCATGAGTATGTTCAGTGAGAACGACACAACTTATGCGAACAAATTTGAATATAAATAAAAATAGCTAGTGAGGTGGAAGTTAAGTTTATTTATATTAACACTAAAACTACCGATACTTCTTGTATTTCTATTCCTTTTATATTCTCCCTCTACTATATATTATTTAAAATTTCTAATGATTTAAAATATTTTGAATGTTTAGAAATTTTTTGGATAAGTACTATAACAAAACAATAATAAAATATTAAGAATTTTTTTAACAAAATAGCACTAGAAAATTTTTACTGTAATACTCGCTTGGTGTAGAGTGAATATCCATCTGCCAGATAACAAATAATATACCTCAATATACCGAATCATACCAGGCAATGCCAAAAATGTCAAAAACAATGGTTTTATATCACAAAATAAATGCAAATCAAGATACTGAACCTGTGCTCAGGGAAAATAATTTCCCGCAGTAGTTAGGCAGATTACATGCGTTTCTCAGTAAAAAAAGTACAAGATAGGAGTAAATCTTCAAAAATATATTCAATGTATTTCTTTTAACAGAAGTCGTAAAGGCAAATAGCGGTTTTATAATGTTATATTCAAGAAATTCTGATAAAAAATCTTAAATGAGTAATTTTTCCAGTCACGGTAGGTTGAATTGTTATAAGAAAAATAAAAAAAATGTTGTTTTCCAGCAAATGATTATTGAATAAGCTGATTTGCGTATGCCTGAACACATAAAATATTATTCTCAATTAACCGAATATTGACTCAATAAAATTGCACAACTGAACATAGTATATGACAAAGCGTTTTTTACATCTGCGGAAAATCAAATAACTGTAATCAATAAGTCCGTATCTTTTTACGTTTTCCGCCTTCTAACTAGTAGTGCAACACTGGTCCCATTAACAACCATCGACTCATAAACTTGTCAAAATAAAATTAAAAAAAAGAATAATCTTTAACCGATTGCAAACTAAACCTTTGATTATTTGAGATGATGTCTCTCAACAATCCCATAAGCAATCGTGTTTTTGCTGTAATGCCTGGGCTCGGTATACCTGTGAAGCTGATAAGGCTATGCAGAAGACGTCTCCGAAACTTTTTCAGACAATGTAATCCCTTATCATTCGACCTATTCAATTTCGTCATGGAGAGTCTTCTGTGGAAGGCGGGACTGCATCGCAATAGCATTGTTTTTCAAAAAAGTGTCCAGTTGCAAGCATACGTTGACGACATTGGCATTATAGGGCGTACCAAGCGATTCTGCCTGTGCTATTGAAAGGGAGTCTATTAAGACCCATCTTATCATGGCATCTTATCATGGAAGTAAATGAGGGCAAAGCGAAGTATACATATGTTGTTGACAAGTAGGGACCACCAAGAATGATGTTAGCTTGGAGATCAAGCGCAGGATCACTCTTGCCAACAGATGCTAGATGAGTAGCAGAGACCTCTCCCGAACAACAAAACTTAAACTCTACTCTAATCCTACCCGTGCTTCTTAATGGCGCAGACGAATGGACACTATTAAGCACTGACGACTTTGATTGCGTTGTGTGACCAACTGGCGAATGCGCTAAAGAAGCAGTGGCGCCTGGAAGTGAACTGATGTGTTACAGCAGGCCAAAATTCGACAATCGGATTGTTAATTGCCAACTGATTAAGTAAGTAAGTCTCTCGACAGTTCTTAACTCTCATGGTAGATTCGAACGCCCATGTAAACTAAACAATCAGATGATTTTATTAATAGTTCTAGGAAATTGTATTCATTTTCATTCGTTTTATATGTTATTTGAATTAAAAGAAGAAGAATGACAATTAAAATGTATTTAAACCAGAGATCAGCAATGAGTATTTAAAAAGATGAGTAGAATCGTATCATACTCATAATTTCTGATACTTATACGCATTCATACTGATTTTAATATCATGGAACCTCTACTCATATTCAGAGTTTGAAGTACTCATCGTATTCATACTTAACAACACGTATGATGTTGTTGAATTAGACTCTTCATAACGCAACATTTACAAGAATAGCAAAATAAGTTTGATTCGCATACGAACACTAAAAAAGTTATGAATCTAAATGAGTAGGCTTATGAATCAAACATATTTCGAATGGTATGAGTTTGATGTCAACATTATACTCATACACATTGCAGCCTGTACTCATAAATAAACGTTGTGGTGAGTACTAATGAGTCAGAGCAGTTAAATTTCAATATTGTTTTGACTCAGTAATATTAAAAATTTCATGAGTGCTTATGAGTAGCGAAAAAACGATTCATTGCTGATTTCTGGTTCAAACATTACATAATTGATTAAAAGATCATTAAAGGGAAGACACATTTATTAGTTAATGAAGCCGGAAACGTATGTGTGATGTAAGTACCATACTTAAGTTTAATAATTAAAAAAATAATAATTAAATTAAATTAATAAAAAAAAATCGTACAGAGCTAGTGCAATAATGAATTTGGGATTATTTTATTAACAAATTTTTTATCGAATTTATTACCGCCAACTAAAACCCTAAAAATATTGTACATTTTGATAAATAAACTGCATTTATTGTTTAATTGTGCAATAAAATAAAATTTAATTGCATTTTTGTTTAATAATTATTTATAATGAATGCTATAACGGCATATGTAAAAAGAAAAAATGAAAGAGCCCGTACAATTGTTATTGCGAAAGAAGCGACGGTTATTGTATACCGTTGTTGTTTCATACCCAACAACAGAAACAAAAACAAACAATTGCATCCAAAGATAAAATCCTACAAACAAAACTGTAAATTTAAAGACCGCTCCCTACAAAAAGTTAATTTGATTGCTTTTTATAACTACACGCGCCTTAAAAACCATAAAAACAAAGCAACATACTTAAGAAGTAATCCCAAGAGATCAGACATGGATTTAAACACACAAAAAAAGAAAAGTTACTCATACAGATAGGCTATCCAATATGATGATTGATTTCAATCTTTCAGTCTCTTGAGTGTCATAAACTATGATATATTTTGTTATAAATTTTATTCGAAGCAAAGACTGCTACTTACTTGGCATACTATCACCTCTGTCCTATAGACATTCATACATATGTACATACATACGTACATATAGAGAAGGGAATACAATTTGGAAAAAATCAGAGAGACACAGACACTTGAAGCCATCATAAACAATTACTTACTTTTACTGACTTACATCATCACAAACATTCAGTGAGGATTACGACCCAGCTTCTCACATTACTAACGTTGTGTGTGTTAATTTTATTCATCAGTGGCGGTACCTACGGTTTAAAGTCGACACGGAACGACAGATTTTTGGGAAATTTTTCATGGCAATTTTATTTACTCTCAGAGATTTTGCCAGAAATCTGCTGAGAGGCAGTCGCCTAAGAAATAATTGTACATATTTCGTTTTGTTTGAGATGTTTGACCTGAGGTTTGAAGTTCAAGTTTGAGGTTCAAACACGCCGTGTCTTCACACAAGAGTGACTGAACTTTTACTAACTCCGTTGCCTGCTTTGCCTTGCCTTTTATATGGCAACGTAAACAGTCTGATGAATGTTCTTGAAGACTAATGTTCGAGGCTTCGCCTTCTCCTGGTCTCTATAAATGTAAAGATCTTTGTTTCATTTTTGTTGTTTGTGTATTTTTGTTTACATTTATTCTTGTAGTGTTTGTTGTCACATTTTTCTTTACTTGTTTCTTCTTTTTTATACTGGTGTTTGTTGGTATATATTTGTTTACTTGTTTATAATGTAAACAAGTACATTGTTTTTGCAGCTTTTGTAATTTTGATGTTGAACGATGTAAAAACAAAACACCATTTCCATTTTCGTAACAATATATATCCTTATTTATCAGAAGCATCGTATTGTAGGATTCGTGACATTGTAAATTTTTTAAAACCTAATAGTTTTGGCTTCTTTTCTATTAAACATTTTTTTTTGTCAACGATATTAGAAAAACATGTTTCAGAGAAATAATTTTAATTTTACAAAAAACCCATATCAAATTAAAAAGAAACAATTTTTTTAAAGAAAATTGTTGTTCTGAAACAAAACATGAATTTATTACTTTCCTCAACGGATACAACATATTCTGTATAAGAAAGAAGCTTAATAAACCATTGACATCATCAGTTCATCCCTCAACTGCTGCAAGGTCTTACAGGTTTTACAGTTTTAGTTGTTTGCATTTTCATTACTTCCGGTATAATGACGGAAACTCAATCATTCACTTGTTATCATTATTCTTTTAATTTTTATAACTGGGCTTAAAAGAGTTGAGTAGGTTTCAGGCTGTTGCATTGTGATAACAAAGAAATTCTTTGTATCTCTTTCTTTGTGTAATATTTAAATAAAACATTTGTTTAGTGCCTACATACATATATTTAATGTTTACTAAAGGTGTCTGATTAATAACAAAGCCATATCTGCCGTTGTTTAGTTAATTTTGTTTTTGTTCTTTTTTTTTTTTGTAATACCGCCTTATCTGCCTGCCGTTGTTCGTTCGCAGTGGTACTACTTTCTTTGTTTATTAAGCCTATAATTTTATAACAGAGAAAATGTAATTTACTTAAGTAATTAACGCATTTTATCACAACAAAACCAACAACAAGAACAATAGTAATTTTAGAATAATTAATATTTATTTATTTTCATTTTTTTTATTGGAAATAACTCGTAAAATTTTTTTTTATTTCTTTCACCAACTTTTGATAAAAAAAATTACAAGTCTGATAGGCTCTTACATATCTGTGGCATTAAATAATAATAGCTTAAGTCGAAATTTCGTGTTTTTTAAGAGATATTAAGGTTTTTGTCTAAAGTAAACTGTGTTAATATATGTAATATATCTTATATATAAAAATGAATGTGTGTTTGATTGTATGTTTGTATGTTTGTATGTTTGAAGTTTATAGACGATTAAACGGCTGAACCGATTTTCTTGAAATTTTCACAGTATCTTCCTGTATGTCTGGAAGGAGTTATAGGCTACTTTTTATGTTGATATTCCGAATGAGCGAGGGGCCATGCCCATGTATACTACATACTACATACTTAATATTCAATTGCATTTGATGCCGATGGGGGTAGCGAAGCACACAGGGTATTAGCTAGTATGTAATAAAATGAAAAAACATTTATGTCAACTTAAGATATTATTATTGTACAGTAACTTAGTATTGTAACATCGTATCCAAAATAAACGGTTTTTATTAGGTTTCACAGTTTCGATAACATATTTTTCTGTGTAATGGAAACGGAATTTAATCTTGTATTGAAATATCGTTTCAGGCTTTTCTTTTTGTCTGTATTTTACTTTACTGAGATAATACTAAAAGCCTCTTATCCTGTGCTTGCAACAGGATTTTTATTTCCATATTTATTTTCAAATAGAAATCATACAATTTGTATAAAGTTCACCCGAAGTCATAAGCAAAGTAAATTGTTAATTAATTTTGAATGCTATGCTGTAATCTTATGGCCCAAAAATGGGAGTGATTTCAGTTATATTTTGGGGATATTCCTTACTGTACAATATCTAACTTTGGATCCATTTAAATTCAATAATGGTAGTCTAGTGCCTAGTGGGTAATGTGCTAGACTGTTAGCGTGAGGGTTGTGGATTCGAGTCTAACAGTCGAACGACTTCTGCTGGTCGTTTAACCCATTAACGCCCAAATGAGAACCACGAACAGTTTTTAAAATTCAATCTTTATTTCTAGATTTAAATAACATTTTTTATAGCACTATAAAAGAAAAAAAAACAAAAAAATATTCTAAGTTGTGTTTTTTGAGGTGTACTAAGTTTAGTACAATGGGCGGTTACATGTGGTATTTTGCAAAACATCCTCGTTCCAAACAAAGTTTTTTCAGGCACTTACAACATGATGTTTTAATTCGATTTGAGCATATGACACATCGAAGTTGATTTGGAATTTTTTGAGGGTTGTGGCCATTATTTTTTTTTCTTCTCTTTCAATTCTGGAAGATGTTTGCCTACATTTATTGTCCTTTTTGTCACTGAGATATGTTCGTGCTATATGTCTGCGAAACCATAATTGATACACACGATTATTACGGTTTGCAATGCAATATAGTCTCAATGCATTTGAAACAGTCAAGTCCACTAAATAAGTAAACAAGACCCACCACCACTTTTTACCTTTTACAGCAATTCGGTACATTCCTATAGACTGGTCCATCTGATCTAACCCCCATAGCTTTGTTGTAGCTTTGGAATACGTGAGGCATGCTGACGTCAACTTTTTGCTTGTTTATAGGACACCATCTTTTAACTTTTCCGATAGGCTCCAAGGTATCGAAATTTGTTCCAATCGTGCAAACATTATTATCTTTCCATTTAATCATAAGAATTTTATTTGCTTTATCAAACCTATGGTCATATTCAGCTCAAGGCTTTTTACGCATATCTTTTGATGAAATCAATGGACACCGCTTAGTCCCGTTTTCGCGCAAGGTTCCAGTAGCTCTGTATCCAAGGCTCTTCAGGTCTACAAGAAGATCCGTAATAAATCGGAGTTGGTCAACGCCCAATTACGATAACCGTATTGCACATGTTTTCCCATTATAAATTGTTTGGCTGAATGGTGACCAAAATATTTACCCATTGATTCGTCAATTGATAAATTTTCATGTAACATTCCAAAAAAAACCAGGAAAAACTTTTATTCTAAAGCACAATGCGGGAATGAAAACGTCTTCACTGTACTATTTTATCTTACCTTGAACGCCCAGTGTACTAAACTTAGTACAGCAACACTTAATATGCTATAGTTCTAAAAATTCTATACGAACTAAACCGTTTTATATTGCTTTTATTAGAATGTGATGTTATCCAGTAAATAAACTGCTTTTCAACGTTCTTCAAAGTTAACTGATGAAAAATAAACTAAATAACCATTCACAATCCCACAAGAAATAAATCGCTAGCCAAAATGAGGATTTTCCTCACTGATATTTTTGAACTATGATTTACAACAGCTAAGTGGATGTTGCATGTACTCCTTTTGACTGGTAGCAAGCGTTTCCAGAATAAAAAACTACATTTTGTAATTTTTACTTCGACTTTAAGTTGTGTACTATATATAGTACAGCGGGCGGAAATGGGTTAAACGTGAAATTGACATATTTTCCGATAAGCAATCAAGATCTAACAAAAATTCTGAAAATTTTTGAACTGGCAGTTCATTAAACTATTTAACCCAAATATGCCCAATGACCTATATATAGTACACCAGTACTTTCTTGTTTTATGATACGTCACTTTTATCAAAGTACAGTTTTTGTTGTTGACATACTCAGTACTCATAAATACCTCGTGGGAGATTATGTGATCGCATTATTTTTTGCTACTATTTTTCAGTTATTGAATTATTAATTAGTGATATTTTCATAATGGCTGAATATGGGGCCACGTTTGTACGGTAAGTAAAATTTTGTACATTTGCAAGTGACTAAATACTATATCATGTTTGAATTTATATTTATGAAGAGTACCTTGATTGTTATATGTATAAAAGTTTAATTATTGAGTTTAAGTTTTGTTGTTGTGACACCTTAAAGTTTGGTGACCTATATGTAGGACATTGGGAATATAATATGCTATGTATTTTCCATAGAGGATTTTCTCTTCTTGAAGCCTTGGCGTTGATAGAGGATGAGGACCTCGATGTGGGTATTATAACCATATTCCCACCCAATAATGCTTGTGGAGACGTCACAGACGAAGATTCTGATGAAGATATCGCACTGCTATAAGAGTAAAAAAATGGTATTTTTCCATCATAGCACACTGCGTGGATATGGCGGTACATAATGCTTGGCAGATTCACAAGCATAACGGAGGAACTATGGATCAAATGTCTTTTAGAAGAGTATCGCCAATACTCCACTTATTCAAAATAAAAAAGTTCCGGTTCACCAAAGGGGTCATCCATCGCTTAGCCTAAATAATGAATTGCGTTATGATCTATTGGACCATTGGGTAATTTCACAGGAAAAACAAACAAGATGTGGATCCAGCCATCAAAAAACCTTAACTAGATGCCGAAAATCTGACATAGGATTACATGTAATATGTTTTGTGTCGTTTCACACCCAATATGTCATGTGCCCAATGTCCTATATATAGGACGGCTTCAAAAACCACTTTTTTCAATAAATCTTTAACAACCTATAAATGAATTATTTTTATTTCTCATTTGCTTCCAAAATAATATAAAAATACTTTTAAAATGATCATGATCAAGCAATGGGCATATCTGGGTTAAATAAGAAATACGGTAATTTTTGTCTGATTTCATCAAACGAAGTGTAGTTAAATTTCAATATTGTTGACTAACTTATATTCAAAATTTCATGAGTGCTTGTGAGTAAACGAAAAAACGATTCATTGCTGATCTCTGCTATATATGTTTATGCATTACAGTTTCACTGTGTTACAAATCAGGTAAAAAATTAATTATTAAATTGAAACCTTACTTACTTAATTGAACATTACAACACTTTAGACAGGCTGTTGTGTATGTTAATTTTTATCTACAAGTGATGTAGCCTACAACTTAAAATAGATTCTGAACGATAGATTTCTGTGAAACTTTTCATGACAATTTTATTTACTCTCAGAGTTTTGGCCAGAAGGAGAAGGAAGCGGAAAGACTATTTTCGTATTATTTCGTTTTGGCCTGAGGTCAAATAGCCAAGACACTACCTGCTAGACTACGGCGATTCATTACTCAAAGCCCGGAATTAAAAAAGAAACTAACGATATACGTCGAAATTTTAACAGTTCTCTTTACAATAAGAGATATTAATTATAAATAATTAATATTTATAACAATATTTATAATAATTAATTATAAATAATTAATTATAAATAAAATTAATGTAATGTCTTAACAACAACGTAAAAATATTTTTTTAGTTACGATCAATACAATTTACTAAGCCCACCAAATTGATAGTGAAAAAACTTAGCAACTCTAGCCAATTAATTCGATTAAAAAAAAATTAGTTCTGCTTAGAATAATTTAAAATTATGCATGAATTGTTAATTCTATATGCTCGAGAGAATTTGTTCTTCTGCATAAGAGGGAAGTATCAGAATTAGATCATAGAGATCGTAGCTACTGGCCTAATCTTTGGCTCAAATACTGGTAGTATATCAGCCGATTTGATTGGTAGTTTTTTAAATAACAAGACGTTTATTTATGGTCAATGCTTCATTACATTTTTAATTATGGATAAAATTGATCACTTTGTAGTGATCAAGTGTTTTTGGTGTGTTTCAGAGCGAAATTTATGAATTTTATGAACGATTCTAAAACTGTGCAAGTCATATGTGTAAAAACGAAAAGGGAGCTGTGAGCTATTAAATATAAATATACATACATACATATAATATTGGCCATTGCAATCCTTCAGTCAGTATTATAACCTAGCTGCCACCATCATTTATGTTGTGTTTGTTTAAAGTGCCAGGACCTACAGTTTAAAGTCAACTCTAAACAACAGATTTTTGAGAAACTTTTTCATGGCAATTTTATTTACTCTCACAGTTTTTGCCACAATTACATATATTTCTTTCATTTTTCATTTTATTCGACATGTCTGACCTGATAATTGAACTGTGGCATCACGTCTAATAAACCAATATACTACCTACTAGACTACGGCGACCATGCAATGGGATTTTGGGATTACAAAGCATTTTTATTTGTCGATTATCTTCAGAAAGATTAAACAATAAACACTGAATATAATTGTAATCTTTTGAAAGACTGTGTAAACAAATTCACGGAAAAAAGGTGTGTCTTGTAAACGAAAGAAACCATACCATATATAATCTGGACAATACACAGACAAAATTTCACGAATTACAATACAATTTGCTTCCGCTTCCAAATCTAATGAAAATAACGTCCGGACAAATGTTCTCATCAAATGAAAAATAGATAAGAAGATAAAGCTGAAAAATCTTTGTATGTAACAAAATAAGTGGAATCGCATACGAACACTAAAATACTCACTAAAAGGTTGTGTGTTTACTCTGCTTGCTGCTCTGTCTTTTTTGCTTTTGTGTCTTTTATCTTCACTTCATTTATAAGTATTTTTCTAAAGTTATGAGTCTAAATGAGTACGCTTATGAACCAAACATATTTCGAATGGTATGAGTTTGATGTCAAGGTTGCACGCATACTCATTGCAACCTTTACTTATAAATCAACGTTGTAGTGAGCATGAATGAACGTAGTTAAATTTCAATACTGTTGACTCACTTATATTCAAAATTTTATGAGTGCTTATGAGTAGCGAAAAAACGATTCATTGCTGATCTCTGCTACATATAAGCAAAACAGTTCCAATGTGTTACAAATTAGGTAAAAAATTAATTATTAAATTAAAACCAATTACTCTCACTCACCTACTTACTTAAGACAGGATTACGATCTAGCCTCTCACACCAACCAAGTTGTGTGTATTAATTTTATCCGTAAGTGGTTGTTACCTACAACTTAAAATTGACTCCGGACGACAGATTTCTAAGAAACTTTTTATGGCAATTTTATTTACTCTCAGAGTAATTGCCAGTATTACAAGACAGTATGATATGAATGCTCTGAAGTATTAAATATTGAATATTTATTGATTTAATCTCTACCTATTGGGTCTTCTGAGGATTTGAAATTTGTGCCATTTTGCGAGTAATAATACAGCGACTTCATGATTTAGTCGAGTAGTTAATGTGTTGGCTTATTAGACATGAGGCCTCGATTCAAACCCCAGTTCAGACATCTTTAATATGAATATGAAAACAATATTCCTTCGGCAACTTCCACTCAGCAGTTTTCTGACAAAATCTCTGAGAGTAAAATAAAATTGACATGAAAATGTTTCTCAAAAATCTGTCCTTCGAAGTCGACTTTAAACTGTAGGTCCATTATTGATTATTTATTTATTTATATTTTTGAATTATTATTTTTGAACTTTTTATTTTATTTGGCAATGGCTAAATAAATATGTAGATACATTTTTCTTTTTAGGTTTAAGATTTTCTTTTTAGTTTTAAGATTTGAATAATTATTGTTAGTCCATTTTTAATGGAGATTCAATAAATAATAATAATAAATGAAAAAAAAAAAACTGTAGGTTCCGCCTGTCTTGTATGAAATTAATACACACAACATAAGTGAGCGAACCTAGGTCATAATCCTGACTGAAGCGTTGTAATGGCCAATTATGTTTGTATGTATGATATATATGTAATAAGTCTAGCGATAATTTCTCAACATACAGCTGTTCAAATCATATAAGCGCTGCAAACTAGCCATTGTTACACTTAATTTCGTATTTTAAGAAAGATAAGTTACACCTCTGTTGAAGTTTTTACTCTCTACTAAATTTAGTATTTAGCCGTGTACGAAACATAAATAAAATTTAAATCAAGAGGTCACTTGTCTTTCGTTTGAGAAACATAAAAGCGCATCAAGGCTAATCGATAATGATTTGAGGAAGGTGAGCGTTATTACAGATCCCTTGAAATAAACACACGAACTTATAATATTTTTCTTTTTGTTTTTTTTATTATTGAGTACACATTAAATCACCATTTCGATTTCATTTTTCTGTGTTTTTTATGGATCTCCTCTACCACATGTACTTCAAACTGCGCAGTTGATTAAATAACCACAAACAAACTATAAAAGATAAAAGTTGTGGTTTCAGTGGTTTTTATTTAATTATACTCGTTGGTTGAAGGGATTAAATATGGAATCTTAATTAATTGATATTTTAAATTCTTTCTCAAGCAGTTGTATATCAAAAATATAATAAATGAAATGAAATAAATAAAATCAAGAACAATAAAAATTATATATAATATGTATGTACGTAAGTATACTTTCACATGCAACCCCGTTCTATAAATTATATGTGAGTTACATACCATCCTATTGTACAGGCAGGCATACATGATTGGGCGTCTATGGTACATCGACATGAAGGAAATTAAATGCAATGATTATGTGGCATTCAAAAACCACAAAATCTAATCGTATAAAATAAATGTTCAGCATATTTGAAATGTAATTTCATCTGTGATAATAATAAAATTAAATCTTATTTGTATTATCTTTAGAATTCAATTCATAAATGTTTTCCAAAAATTACACTATGCGGCAAAAAATACACCCGAGTAATATACAGCCTAAGTTGTATATTTATTCGAATAGAACTCCAAAAAAACTTCTTTTTCTTTTTGATGAAGAACTAAAATGAATTTAAAAAGCCGAAAATTTTTATAATTAAAATTCATTTGATACAAAATTAATAAATATACTGTTTAATCTTCCGACATTAATCAAACTTCCGACACTTAAAAGCCACAGAACTATGTTAAATAGGGTCCAGCTTTTTAATCCATAATATCACATTTAATGTTCCTCAACGTCCGTCACGTCATTTTTCCCCATTATCAATACAATTTTTTAGATCCAACTACGCTGGTGCTGATCCAATTAGGAGAATGTGTAAAGAATTTAATAAATTCTACATGCTAATTCATTTTTCTTTATCGAATAATGTTATAAAAAATAATGTAATTATGTATTTAAATTCATAGTTTTAGAATCAAAATATTGTAATATTAATTTTAGTGCCTGCAAGGAATATTTCCATAGGCAAATAAAAATAAATAAACAAATAAAAAAATAAATAAATAAATAATGCATAACATAATTTGTCAATTACAACCGTTGAGTCAGGATTACGATATAGCTTCTCGCACCACCCATGTGGTGTGTGTTAATTTTATACACAGTTTCAAGTCGACTCCGAACGACAGATTTTTGAGAAACTTTTTCATGGCAGGTTTATTTACTCCCTGAGTTTTTGCTAGAAATCTGCTGAGAGGAAGTCGCCGAAGAAATATTTTTTTTTTCATATTTCGTTTTGTTGGTAATATTTGACCTGGGGTGTGAGCTCTTGCCCTCACGTCTAATAAGCCAACATACTGCCTACTAGATTACTACTGTAATTTTCTTCCAAACGAAGTGTCAATCTGTTCACAAGAGAATACAGTTTACAAATGTCACTTACTATATATTCTTTAATAAAATTTTGCAAAAGAAGAAATAAATCAACATGTTTTCCAACTTTACCCGATCAAAACTCATAACATAAAAATATCAACAATATGTTTATATATATTATTTTAAAGGTTTATCTCTCCCCTTCTCGAAAATACATTGCTCTTTTAAAATAGTTTCAAAAAAATTTGAATAATAAATAATTTTGCGCGAAGAAAAAAACAGTTTTTATCAAATAAAACTAGATTGAAGGGTTCAAAAAATATAAAAACAATAGTTTTGAGTTCTACTAAAGTAAAAAAATAAATATACTAATGTTGCCGGAAGAGTAATCATCCATGCCATTGAATATTTTAACGTTTTAAGATAACTGGCATCAACGAATAGGATTAAATTATCTAACAATTACAAATTATATTATAATTATTACGCGCTGAGTAACTTCAACTTTATATACGCGCTTAATGCGTTAGATAAAATAATTCTCCAAAGGCTGCTAAAACGAACAACGTCTTAAATAAAGAACAATTTGGTTTCAGGAAAGACCATCAACAGTTGACCAGCTAAAAAGGGTTGTAAATACTATATAATTACGGGGAACAAAAATAATAGCAAAAGTACTGGAATTGTCTTCTAAGATATCGATTCCTTCAATACCTTGTGTCATGATGGATACTATCAATTACCCGATATACATACCTTCAAAAAATAGTAAAAAGATTTTGATCGTCCAGATTATTTGAGGTAAGGGCGGAAGATGAGATGATAATAAAAATAATCTTACGCCGGGTGTAGTGTAACAGACCAGAATATCTGGTGGGAATCGAACACGCGACCCTCACCCTAATAGTCTAGCACACTATTCATTAGTTTACAAGGGCGCCCTATTGGAATTTTATTATGTTAGATTATGATTTTATTAATGTGTAATGTAGAGCATATTTGAACCAAAAATATCAGAAGATTTGGTATAATATACTGCACGCTATTTAGATGTATAGTTTCTACATTTATATGAGTAGTTAATTCTACGCTAGTCGCAACGGGCCGCTATGCATGCTCAAGTGGGCTTTGATATTCAAAGCTACCACTTCAACCTAATAACACTATAAATCTAAAGATCGCGAATAAGAACCAGTGATCAGCAATGAATCGTTTTTTTTTGCTACTCATAAGCACGCATGAAATTTTTAATAGAAGTGAGTCAACAATATTGAAACTTAACTACTCTGATTCATTCGTACTCACTTGAAAGTTGATTTATAAGTATAGGTTGCAATTAATGTGCGTACAACCTTGGCATTAAACTCTTACCATTCGAAATATGTTTGATTCATAAGCCTACTCATTTAGTTTCATAACTTAAGAAAGATACTTATAAATGATTCTAATGACTCGAAACATTCATGAAAATTTACAGCCTTAGTTGTTGTTGCATTTGCAAAAAAGAAAAAAGACACATAAGCAAAAAAGACAGAGTAGCTAGCAGAGCAAACACACAACATTCTAGTGAGCATTTTAGTGCTTCGTGTATATGTTGAGTTATGGATCAACTCATCATACGTGTTGTTAAGAATGATTATGATGAGTACTTCAAACTTTGAATATGTGTAGAGATTCAATGATACTAAAATAAGTATGAATGCGTATAAGTCTCAGAAACTATCAGTATGATTCGATACTACTCATCTTTTTGAATACTCATTGCTGATCTCTGATAAGAACAAAAATATTAATTTCAAATCCAAAATGTTATGAATGGGAAAGTAAAAAACTTAATTAAAAATAGTAAAAACTACTTCCCTAATCAATACATAAGTTGTTTGCAACAGATCAAAAATGTTGCGAACATCCATTACACGCATACATAATTGGTCATTATAACCCTTCAGTCAGGATTACGACCTAGCGTCTCACACCACTTACGTTGTGTGTGTTAATTGTATACATGAGCGTCGGGACCGACAGTTTAAAGCTAATTCCGAAAGACAAATTTTTGAGAAACTTTTTCTTGGCAATTTTATTTACTCTCCGAGTTTATGCCATAAATTTGGTGAGAGGTTGTCGCCGAGGAAATATTTTTTCATATTTTGTTTTGCTTTATACATATGACCTGGGGTTAAA
Source organism: Sarcophaga rosellei (assembly GCA_930367235.1). Lineage (NCBI taxonomy): Eukaryota > Metazoa > Arthropoda > Insecta > Diptera > Sarcophagidae > Sarcophaga > Sarcophaga rosellei. The sequence goes on along the minus strand of OV884020.1, from coordinate 24,863,743 downwards.
ACCGTGGCCTCACGCGTAATAAGCATAGATGGGCACTTTGCAGTACCAGTAAAATTTCAGTAAAAATTGATTTTTACTGACTACTGAAAAAAATTTCAGTATTCAGTAAAATTTTACTGTTAATGCAATCTAAATTTAAATGAAATTTAAATGAAAAAAAGTAAAATTTTGCTGTTAATGCAATCTAAATTTAAATGAAATTTAAATGAAATTTAGATTATTGCAATCTAAATTTAAATGAAATTTAAATGAAATTTAGATTGCATTACCAGTAAAATTTTACTGAATACTGAAATTTTTTTCAGTAATCAGTAAAAATCAATTTTTACTGAAATTTTACTGGTACTGCAAAGTGCCCATCTATGGTAATAAGCCAACACATAGACAAGACAACGGCGACTACACCGTTTGAGTCGAATGAGACATAAAACAATCGAAGATCAATTCTGTAATAATATTGAATACAGTTTGAACAATACGATCCTTTTAATAAATTCATGATACTCCTCTTCCTCTTCACTCTCCTGTCAACGATGTTTTTGCTCAAATTTATCACATTTTTTTTACGAAACAAACTTTAAATGGGTTTGTTGCTGAAATTTAAAGCCATATAATCATCATTAAATAAATAATATGGTGGTAGTAATTTTTACTTTGGTAAACGGTTCCACTTGAGAAATTTACATACGAATCATATGTATTTATGGACTTGTATTATAACTTATTAAAGAGTGAAAGGATTTTGGTTGGAAAAAACGAAGCAAATAATTTAACTCGTATGTGGTATGCAAAGATACAAAGATACGTAAGAGAATGCGGCATAAAGTCTAGTTGAGTTTTTGAATTAGTTTTGTTGGTTTAGTTGGTTGGTTTTTAAATAAATGTGTGCGTCATGTGAAATTTTATTATGTTGCATTCATTGTCTTCATATTGTACTTTGGAAACATACCAACTTAGGTAAGACTAAATCATATGATTACAGACATCATACACATGAATTACACATGAATTGAAAAGTTTCGAGCTCAAAAACAAGTGACTTAATATGGAATAGAAATGCTACTAAATAAGTCTTATCTGTTGAAAAACATTGAAAAGAATCCAAAAGATCATGTTATCAACTATTTTATTACATTTCATATGATGAAAACATTTAAAAAATTAAATACACGCCAAAATTAATATTTACGAATGCTTGTTACAGATTTCGCTTCTGCAGAGATCGATTTAAAAATAACATTTTCAAGTAATTAACGTTTAGTTTGGTCAGCAGCTAAACACTACTAGGTAAAACCAATTGAAATATCTTCGGTTAGGCGGCTTACAACGTCTGAGAACGCTTATGTTGCCATCTGTCGTCGCCTAGAAATAACACTCTCTGTGGGCATGTGTTTGGCAATTGAATCCTAATCTTACTCGAAAATTAGTGAATTGGCTAATTAGACGTGAGACCACGGTTTAAACCTCAGGTCAGCCACATGCAACAAAACGCAATTTCAAAAATAATATCTTCTGCAACTTCCTCTCAGCAAATTTTTGGCAAAAAGCCTGTGAGTAAATAAAACTACCATGAGAAGTTTCTCAAAAATCTGACGTTTGGAGTTGACTTCAAACCGTAGGTCCCGCCACTCATGTGTAAAATTAACACACGCAACATAAGTAGTCATAGTCCTAACTGAAATAATGACCAATTATGTATGTATTCTTACTACGGGCCAGGGGTCAATGGGCTACCAAAAAGTATTGTTACGAAAATGAAAAATCTAGATACTGGTGTTTTGCTTTTACATTGCTTAACATTAAAATAATGAACAAAAGTTGCAAAAACAAAACAATGCAGTAAACAAACCCGTTTACAAATTATCGTACTGCTTAATACAACAACAAACATCAGCATAAAAAAATTTTAAACAAGTAAACAAAAATCCGAAAACAACACTACAAGAATAAACGTAAACAAAATACACAAACAATAATAATGAATGTAAACAACGATGTTTACTTATATAGAGATCTCGAGAAAGCGAATGTTCGTGACTTCAAAAACAATCATCAGACTGTTTACCCTGCCATATAAAAGGCAAGGCAAAGCAGGCGAGTGAGTAAGTGAAGTTCAATCAATCTTGTGTGAAGACGTGGTGAGTTTGAAGAGAGTAATCCTGGTTTGAAGATCTCCGTTACAAAGATCAGTCGAACAATTTTCTAGTAATTGTTATTGTTTATATAAAGGGTGTAAACAGGGAAATAACAAATAAAAGCAATTGTTGTTGTTTACATCAAGATGTGAATAGTGGCACATAGAATTGTGGAAATAATAACAAATTTTCATTAAAACTAATCACAAATTTATTTTTATTTTATTTGCAATCTACGAGCTCATATTTTAAACGTTTTTATATTATATCTCTACACTCGTAGTTTTGATCTTGTCTACAGTTTAAAGTCCACTCTGAATGACATTTTTTTGAGGGATAATTGTAGTCCCTTAAATTTAAAAAAATTTAAATTACAAAATTTCATGCCCGTGCACATGGGCTTGCAGTGCAGCACTAACCCGTAAATTTTGTCACTTCAATGGAGTTGATATTGTTTTATTTTTGTGCACTTCGAAGTAGTTATTAAAGAACACCAAAAAATGAGAAAGTTAATGCAAGTAAACGAAGCCAATCTGAAACATATAAAATGATAAAAATTTATGGACCAACAGTCTTTCTTATAAATGCCAGCTTTGATTTCTAGATTAATTTTTACAAACTTTCATAAATTTTTCGAAACTATGCATCATGTTGTTCAAAAAAATCATACGACATGTCAAATGACTTGAGACTTTTCACACCAAGTAGCTACTTGCGAACATGGATGTATGTATCTGGTATGTATTTATACAATGGCTGTACTATTATTATTTATATTTATATATGGTACATATGTATGTACATATGTATACCTCATTTCATTTAATTTCTTTTTTTTCCTTCTTTAATATTCCAAAGTCTAAAGCGGTTGGGTGTACTAAAATGTTTCACATTTTTTTCTCTCTCGCTTCGCTCTCTGTTCGATGTGGTTCACAGAGCATGGAATTGATGTGAATATGTTACACACGAAAAGTGTACACAAATCATGTTGGCATAGAGGTGGTGTACGCTGGCAATTATATTACCTTGATATTGACAATATTAAAACCAAAAAAGAAATTTGAAATAAAATGAGAAAAATAAAATGTTTCAAAGCTGTATGTAATATATACCATATTAATATCAAATATATGTACATACTATATATAACAATACTACATGTATGTATATATACAAACAGAACATTATGATATATCATGTGGAAAAGTATTTATTTGCTATATAATAATGCCACCACCACAATTACACCCTAATTACTAAGAGAGAGCAAATATCTATTACCGAATCACACAACTTCCTATACATAGTTTTGCAAAATATTTTCGTGTGTACGAGTATGTGTATTTTATTGTTTACAAAAATCCTGTGACAAATTGTGTGCCTTAGATTTGAACTGGGAATTTTCATTTATCTTTCGGTTATCGTCGTCCAAAGCAAACCTTCTCCATCGTCATCATTGTCAATGTCAGCGGTGATAATATTAATTTCATTTTTCTTAATATCAACACTGACTGTCATTATCATTATCATCAATAATAACTGTGTTTTGTGGTAACTCCATTAAGATAATTTTACAAACTCCATTTAATTTAAAATTTTCTTTTTTTCTTAAATAAATGGCAGTTGATTTTGGCATTTGAATTTACCACCCTCTTACCATTTTAATGTTTATTTTCGTAATTTTTACTTTAGAAACACCAAGAGAAATGATGATAATGACAGCAGTGGTGTGACATGAGCACAGCATTCTACAATAACGATTCGTATGAATACACACATATATTTTTAACAATTTCATACCCAGTCAAACAAAACAAAAACAGCTGATTTTGACATAAAAATTCTATCACTGCAGGTATGTTAGCACCTTCTGAATAATATTTAAAATTTTTATGTTTTCCGAATTTCTTTGCAATTATAGTCTCTCGTTAATAATGACCCATATTAAATTGTTACAACTGTGTAAAAATTTTCGTCTATAACACACACACATACATGTATTTCTTACTAATCGACTTGGTGAGTTTTTGTTTAGCCAGGTACAAATGATAAAAATATCACTGCTGGAAATAGTCTTTTTCGATAAAGTATTTGTAAGGATCAGCATGATTGTGGTAAACAAATGATGTATGTTTCCAATTGTTGTGTTTATCAGAAAATACTGAGAATTTCTTTTATATTTTGAGTGAATTTCGTGACATTTCAATAATTGTCAGCTGTTTGAAATTCAACTAACATCTGTTTGAATGCTTACCCTACAATTTTAATGATTTGCAACAATATTTGTTTATCTTCTTTATGAATTTATTGAATCTTCAAATTTAGAATTGAAATGTCAATAAACCACATGACGCATACATACATAGATAATTGGCCATTACAACCCTTCAGTCAGGATTACAACCTAGCTTCTCACACACTTATGTTGTGTGCATTAATTTCATACATGAGTGGCGGGACCTACAGTTTAAAGTTAATTCCGAACGACAGATTTTTGTGAGAAACTTTTCATGGCAGACTTATTTACTCTCAGAGTTTTTACCAGAAATATTTTTCAAACATCGTTTTGATGTCTGACCTGAGGTTTGAACCGTGGCCTTACGTCTAATAAGCCAACACACTACCTACTTGACTACGGCGACTTTAATGATGCTTCAGGGAATATACACCCGTCTAACGCCATGATGTAGGTTGTAAATTAAGTTGAATTTAATTCAAAATTGTTTAGATTTCTTAAACCCTAAAAACTTGTTCTATTTGAAAGAAAAACTCTTTTTTAAATTTTAATTTATTGCTTATTAATGCATTTTAAGACCGATTTTTCAGCCCGATGTTCACGTTATTCGATAAATTTGAGGAATTTTTAATTTTATGTTGAGGAGATATTTTCTGTTGCCATTCTATTCCCATTTCCTATCTCAGGAGACGAAAAAGTGGCATGATGAGCAACCTGTCTGAAGGGTTCATTACAATTTTAAATAGAAATACCAAATCTCAGCAAATGTAAAGCAGTAATAGGCGTTCGCATGTTGGAGCCAACCTTTCACTTAAATTAAATTTCTACATTATATTTCAAATTGTAAAAAGGGTTGCTTTAAGAAATTAATCAATATGCAAAATTCGATTGCTTGTTGTTGAAAATAAATTTGTGTATAGTCTTAATTAAATTCTTTATTATTCGCACAATGCCGTGTGCCACTGTTCACAACTTGATGTAAACAACAACAATTGCTTTGTTTTGTTATTTCTCTGCTTACACCCTTTTCATACACAATAACAACTACTATACATTTGTTCGACAGATCTCTATAACGGCGTCTTCACACAAGACTGACTAAACTTCACTAACTCAGTCGCCTGCTTTGTTTTGCCTTTTATATGGCAAAGTAAACAGTATGATGAATGTTCTTGAAGGCGAACGTTCATGACTTCGCCTTCTCGAAATCTCTATAAATGTAAACATCGTTTATTAGTGTAGTATTGTTGGTGTATTTTTGTTTACTTGTTTGCCATTTATTATGCTGGTGTTTATTGTTATATTAAGCAGTACGATAATTTGTAAAAAGGTTTGTTTACTGAATTGTCTTGTATTTGTAGCTTTTGTTTATAATTCTTATATGAAGCGATGTAAAAGCAAAACACCAGTATCCCAATTTTCGTAACAATATAATAAAACTGAAAGCGCGGCTTTATTAATTAATTAGTGTTTTGTTTAATATAAACAAAAAAGAGGGTTTATGTAAGTAAAAATGTAACAATAGATGAAAGTAAACAATTTATTTTATTAAAAAATTTGGTAACCGAATCCACGAGTAAAAACGTAAACCAAGAGAGGAGTTAATAAAAGGTCCGCCATCTAACGTTTTATTTTTTTCAACTATTGCTTATTTCGTGAATGGTAACACTTAGCTCATGTCTGATTTGACAGATAATTAGTTTTATCCTTCCGCTGAACGAATATGGTTGAGTTGAGTTGAAGCCAATTGACCATTCAATGCGTTTTCGCTTCGGTATGTGGGCCTGCGATCGACTTACATAAGATGCCGATTTTGACAAAAAAAATCATCTTCTCAGATGAAACTCATTTGGATCTTGGCGGGTATGTAAACAAGCAAAATTGTCGCATTTGGGGCACAGAAAACCCGCACGCATACATTGAAAAGCCGATGCACCCAAATCAAGTCACTGTTTGGTGCGGATTTTGATCCAGGGGCATAATTGGGCCATTTTTCTTCGAAAATGAGCAAGGAGTGGCCGTTACAGTCAATGGCGATCGTTATCGGGCCATGTTGAACGAATTTTTGTTCACAAAAATTGAAGAGGAGGATATTGGCAGCATTTGGTTTCAACAGGACAGCGCTACGTGCCACACAGCCGAGCTACACACGATGTTTAGCGCCCAGTTTTTGAAGATCGCATTATCAGCCGCAGAGCTGGGATCGTTTGGCCACCTCGGAGCTGCGATTTGACACCGTTGGACTATTACTTGTGGGGTGCCGTCAAAGATAAGTGTTACGCCGACACGTCAGAGACAATTGACGCTTTAAAGGACAATGTTCGTGAAGCCATTGGTGAATACAGCTGCACACAACCGATAATGTGCTTAAAAATTGGACCGATCGTGTAGGCTACTGCATGGCCAGCCGAGGCAGCCATTTGAATGAAATTATTTTACATTATTAACCGGAAGGATTGTACTTTTAAATAAAAAAAGAAATTTGGGAAAACATTCAGTAGTTTTTTTTTGAAGCATTTTCAAAAAAAAAAGTTAGTTGCCGGACCCTTTTGTTTATTTACGATATGTATATGTAGTGCAGGAGATACTTTGTATTCCATGAAACCTTTCAATCCGCATCGCATTGTCAGAATTTTTGTATTAATCACTTACAGTATCGCCTTGTTTACCTATTTGTTGTTAACTTGGATTTTCAGTAGCCGCAAACGCTATATTATGTTTGAGTTCAAGTTGATTAAGGTCACCAGAACCTGTGAGCTTAGAGCATTGAGAAAAGTGTTCCTTTAATCATGTAGTATTTTATTTCTCTTTTTATTTGTCTAATGATTGCTATTTTAATGTAAAGTTTAGCCCTGAAAAGCTTCTGAGACGTGTGGCTACGGTACAAACTCCAGGTCAGATATGCCCACCAAACAAAATATGAAAAAAGTCGGTCCTCTCAGCAGAGTTCTGGCAAAAACTCTGTGAGTTAATAAAATTACAATGAAAAGTTTCTCAAAAAAAATTGGCGTTCGAAGTCAATTATAATCTGTAGTTCCCGTCACACAATATAAGTGGTATGAGAAGCTAGGTCATATGTATGCATGTAGTCATCTGAAAAATGTTGTTTATAGAGACATTTCCCTTAGGATATATAAAAATTTATTTAATGCCAAAGGCGTTTATTTATAAATTTAACCAATTTGTTAATTTAAAATATTTTTGAAATCTTTTGGAGATTTTTTGTGCGTAGTCAAAATGATGCCGCTTTTCTACACACGTTCTCCTATCTAACATTGGCATTAAAATGTCCTTATTTTTTGGTTCTTTATAAGCTTCTTCAATCATTCTCTCTCTTAACAGAATTGTTCTATTTAATATTTGAGAGAATGTACTTGAATAACGTCTGGCTTCAATTTTTAACATCATCGCATCATTGCACTAATTTTTATTTGAAAAAAAATATTCCAAATTCATTTCAATGCCTCCAGTTTATTTTCTACAGAATAACTTGAGTATTCTTAGTATCCTCATGTAATCAGAGATTAAGGGTTATGACTTTGTTTATATGTTTATGTAAATTATGCAAGTGCATAATAGCACAGGTAAAGTTCCATTATTTCCTGGATTCTGTGCAAATCCCTTTTGGGCGAATACGTTTCCTGGATTGTTGACACAGGATACTTCTTTAAAAACGCTAGCCCCTGAACGTATTCATTCATTACAAGAACTGAAATACAAAAAAGAATACAAGTGGCTATGTAAAGATACATACATTGGAATGAACTTAATTTAAGAGACCTTAATATCAATATTTTCCAATTATCCTGGAGGAATATTGCCATGCCCAATCAAATCAAAAACTTTCCTAAACTAAACGAGTTCTCGATGAAGAAACAATATTAAGTACTCTTTGTGTGCGGTTCCTACATATGCATATCGATTTAATTACCAAACGGTTGATACTAATCGATATGTATGTACTCGTACAACGGGAAAAGTAAATCTTTTAAAATTATTAGTGGTAACAATGAATAATTTATCGTTTTTATATTTTATATCGAATGAAATAAAATTAATTGCTTTTGGCGAAACATTCGCCTTACAATGCCCTTCTTCCCATCACCCAGATACAGTTATTTTCTGCAATTTTTTCAAGTGAACTCCTCTGACAATTTTTTAATTTTTTTTGTCTTCTTTAGAAGAGTCCTTATTTATGGTGTACCCTACAATATAAAATGAAGCACATTGGATATGTGCTTGGATTTGTAAAATGATATGTTGTATAGCAATAGTAAATCTATAATTACTATTTAAATGGAGTCGCTTTTTTTTAACTGTTCCCTACTCCTGAGAAAAATCAAACTTATATGTGGGCACAAAAAATGCATTTTGTTGTAGGGTATCTTATAGTTTCCAAAAGAAATTTTTTTTTAGTTTTGGATGTTCGTCTGTTTGTAGCAGAGATCAGCAATTAGTATTCAGAAAGATGAGTAGATTCGAATCATACTCATACTTATTTTAATATCATACTCATACTACTCATATACAAAGTTTCAAGTACGTATCGTACTCATACTTAACAGTACGCATGATGTCGATTTTGGCTCTCCATAACTCAGCATTTACAAGAATCACAAAATAAGTATGAATCAATCGAATAATTTATGAGTATTATAAGTATTTTTCTTAATGAGTATGAATTTGAATGAGTAGGGTTATGAATCAAACATATTTCGAATGGTATGAGTTTGATGTTAACGTTGTACTCATACTCATTGCAACCTGTACTTATAAGTTCACGTTGTAGTGAGTATGAATGAATCAGAGTAGTTAAATTTCAATATTGTAGACTAAAAATTTCATGAGTACTTATGAGTAGAGAAAAAACGATTCATTGCTGATCTCTGGTTTGTAGCTCTCTAAGTTGGTCGTTAAGTTTGTTTATCTATCTGTGGGTCGTTTGATAGTTTGTTGTTGTTGTTTTTGCATTTGCTGTTGCATATTTAAGTAACAAGCAACATACGAGTCCAACCAACATTAGCGAAAAGACAACAACGTACAAGACAAACAAACAACAACAGCAAGAACAACAATAGCAAGAATAACAAAATGTACAACAGAGCAATTATGTAATTTGATAATATTTCATTCTTTGCAATAAATATTCATTATTTGCGTTTTGTTAACTACGGATTTTAAGTACAACAACAACAACAAAACCAACCAACCAAACCGAACCGAACGACAATCCAACCACTGGCACCACCACTGACTGGATGCAAACCAACACACACAGTTAACATATAGTCATATACGATACCATACGATACCATACTATACCATACAGATATACTTGCACATGTACAAGTCGGATAGTTGGATGGCACTATACATGGATTACGTTCCCTTATACAGAGAGTTCGGAGTGGATGTGGAATATGAGAAGTATTTCTTGTTTTTTGGTTTTTTTTTTTTAATTTTTTGTTTTTTTTGTATTTTTTGTTTTTTTATATTTTTTCCAAATACATAATTTTTTTTGTTTTGTTTTCTTTAGATGGTACTTTATACGTATGTATGTTGTTTGGTGTTTTTTTTTTGTATAAATTTGTTGTTTATATTCGCTCATATAAATTTTGTACTTTGTCGTCCGTTTTTCTTTTCATTTTTTGTTTTCTTCTTTTTTTTGTGAATTCGTAAGATTTTAATCATTTCGATGTTGTTGTATGAAAGTTTCATAGCGTTTTTGTTTTCTTTCTTTTTTTTTCGTTTCTCTTTATTTGTGATAGCACTTGAGCAATATTTATGTCAGTGAATGAGAAAATATAAATGAAAAGAATATTGCCTGGAATAGATTTTTCTTTTCTTAATTTAAACAACTCTGCTATTGTTACTCTAATATGGGCAGTCAGTCTGTCAGACTTGTAAATTTATTGCAAAACAACAAATTTAATTCTTTTTATTATTTCGAGTTCTAATTTAAATACTGGATGCTTAGATGACACCAAGATCTTTTGTAATATGTTAAGAAATCATGATGTTTAGCACATGTGGGTCCAACATTATACGCATTCATGAACAACTCCATACTTATGAAGCATTAATTGCTCTAAACTATGTGTTTTGTAGAAGCAACTTAAATTTCGAGTTATTGGAATATGAAGTTAAAAAACAACATAAAAGTTTTGCTTTATTTCGCAGTTATGGCATCACGTACGGGGCAATTAATCCTCGCACGGTCATAAGGTTATGAGAGGTAAAATTATCAATTTGTGTATTGGGGATAATGAGTCATGTTTTAGAACCAAATTATCCAAATCAATAGTAGTGGCGTGTCCGTTTTTTTTCTGGGACATCCACATGTGTCCCTAAGGTCGTTGAAGGATACAATTTATATAAATTTTTTTTATTACTTCTAGTATTTTACGTACTATTATCTATTTCTTAGGTTAGGTTAGGTTAGAGTACGTGTACTTGTCAACTGTGACAAGTACAGTACCCGGCGGTCGAATTGACCCATTGTACAAAGTTCTAGCTTCTCACACCATTCGTATTGTGTGCGTTAATTTTATACATGAGTAGCGGGACCTACAGTTTAAAGTCGACTCCGAACAACAGATTTCTGAGAAACTTTGCATGGCAATTTTTACTCTCAGAGTCCCTGACAGAAATCTGCTGAGAGGAAGTCGCCGAAGAAATATTTTCATATTTTCGTTTTGATGTCTGACCTGGGATTCGAATTCGGGCCTTTTGTCTAATAAGCCAACACACTACCTACTAGACCACAGCGACTTCTTAATAGAATGAAATATTTGCAACAATAAAGTAATGAAATTCTAAAATTTAATATCGTCCGATGATTTGTTCACCAGTGTGAGTCCCATTTAACAGGCTTCTGTCTGCGTACTGCTTTATTATATTTGGTCAATTCACACAAGGCTTTGTATCGTTGTATTCATTGTATTGTTGGAAGAACATACAACAGTGTATGATTGTTGTTGATAATTTTCATATAAAAATCCGATACACTTATACACATTTTTTCCATTGGGCAATTCACACAACTTTGTATCGTGTATGTTGTATTGAATACATTTGTTTGTTTGTGGACGCTCAATGCTATGCCGTATTGTGTATTTCGTGGCATTCAAACAATTTGATAGCCCGAAACCAACACAACATATGAAAACATATAAAAATTTTTTTCATTCACACAATTTGATAGCACGAAACCAATACAACTTTTAAAAACATATGTGGGCAATTCACACAACTTTGTATGCTGTATGTTGTATTGACTACATTTGTTTGTTTGTGAACGCTCAATGCTATGCCGTATTGTGTATTTCGTGGCATTCAAACAATTTGATAGCCCGAAACCAACACAACGTATGAAAACATATACACATTTTTTTCATTCACACAATTTGATAGCACGAAACCAATACAACCTCCAAAAACATAGGAAAAAAATGTGTATGAGTGTATCGGATTTTTATATGAAAATTATCAACAACAATCATACACTGTTGTATGTTCTTCCAACAATACAATGAATACAACGATACAAAGGCTTGTGTGAATTGACCAATGGAAAAAATGTGTATAAGTGTATCGGATTTGTATATGAAAATTATCAACAACAATCATACACTGTTGTATGTTCTTCCAACAATACAATGAATACAACGATACAAAGCCTTGTGTGAATTGACCACATATGTTTTTAAAAGTTGTATTAGTTTCGTGCTATCAAATTGTGTGAATGAAAAAAATGTGTATATGTTTTCATATGTTGTGTTGGTTTCGGGCTATCAAATTGTTTGAATGCAACGAAATACACAATACAGTATAGCATTGAGCGTTCGCAAACAAACAAATGTATTCACATACAAATACAACAAATACAAATACAACATACACGATAAAAAGTTGAGTGAATTGCCCAATTGTTACGTTTTTACCTTTTGAAAACGTTTAAAATATGAGCTCGTAGATAGCAAATAAAATAAAAATCAATTTGTGTTTAGTTTCAATAAAATTTCTTTATTATACGCACAATTCTGTGTGCCACTGTTCACAACTTGATGTAAACAATAACAATTGCTTTGTTTGTTATTTCTCTGATTACACCCTTTGCATAAACAATAACAATTATTAGAAAATTGTTCGACAGATATTTGTAACGGAGATCTTCAAACCACGATTACTCTCTTTAAACACACCGCGTCTTCGCAAAGCCTGACAGAACTTTACTAACTCAGTTACCTGCTTTGCCTTGCCTTGCAGGTTAAACATTCTGATGAATGTTCTTGAAGGCGAATGTTCATGACTTCTCCATCTCGAAATCTCTATAAATGTTAACAAATATGTTTACAAATATGATAAATATGTAAACAAATATGTTCACATTTATTACTCTAGTGTTGTTTGTATATCTTTTGCTTACTTGTTTACCATTTTTTAAACAGGTTTGTTTACTGCACTGTTTTGTTTTTGTAGCCTTTGTTTATAATTTTAATGTTAAACGATGTAAAAGCAAAACACCAGTATCTAGATTTTTCTATTTTCGTCACAATATATTGTTATTTGCTGTTTTTGAGAGCGAATTAAGTTTATAAATAAGTGTCGAGACCTACAGTTTAAAGTCGAACTTTTCATGGCAATTTTATTTTGCTATCAGAATTTTTGCCAGAATTCAGCTGAGAGGGAGTCACCGAAGAAGTCGTTTTGTTGAAGATGTCTTACCTGGCGTATGAGCCAACAACAATTAATCGTTTTTTGGCTACAAATAAGCACTCATAAAATTTTTAGTATAAGTGAGTCAACAGTATTGAAATTTAATTACTCCAATTCATTCGTACTCACTACAACATTGATTTGTAAGTACAGGTTGTAATGAGTATGCTTACAACGTTGACATCAAACTCATAACTGTCGAATACTCATTCTGATTCATAAATTTGGAAAAATACTTATAATACTCCTAAATGATTCAAGTGTTTCGAATCATTCTTAGATGTTGCTGCATTTACAAAAAAAAAAAGACAGAGCAGCCTTCTAGTGAGTATTGTAATACTCATCATACGTGTTGTTAAGTATGAATATGAAGAGTACTTCAATCTTTGTATATGAGTAGAGCTTCCATGATATTAAAATAAGTATGAATACGTATAATTATCACAAATTATGAGTATGATTTCATTCTTCTCATGTTTTTGAATACTCATTGTTGATCTCTGATACATAAGTAAATGATCACTACAAACTTTCAGTCAGGATTACTACCTAGTTTCTCATATTTCGTTTTGTTGAAGATGTCTGACCAGGGGTATGAACCGTGCTCTCGTCTACTAGACTACGGCGACTACAACGTAATTTATTTTTGAAAAAAAAACACTTCATTAAACATTCATTAGAATAGTCATAGAACAGTCAAACCGTAAGGAATTCAATATGTTTTTGCTGAAAGGAAATAATTGCTTTGAAATTCTTCTTTAAATGTGCTAATGAAGTATAATAATGAAAGTAATATTGGTTTATTTGAATCATCAGTACTTTTCATTTTTTTCACTTCAATTATATTTAATGGTTTAAAAACTTCATTTGATCCATCTAATCAAAAGTAGAAGAGTCTTTTTCTTATCAATTAATTCTTAGCTGAACTCGAAAAAGAGGAGAAGAACCCTTTCAAAACTAAACATTTTTGAATATTTATTAGATTTTGAAAGCAAATACAGTACAACGAAATAAATGGGTTGACTTTAAGTCAAATAAAATATTTACAACGTAAAAATAAATCAATTTTTATATGTCATAACTATTCTAATCTTTACGTTACGTTACGATAACTAAAGGTTTGCTTCTGTCTTTTCCACTCAACAATTTGGTCATTTGCTGTTGACAAACCCCTTTTAACAAACATTTTAATTATAAAATTATGTATGTATGTTAGTATACTCGTGTGTATCACACAAATCATCTTTCATAGAAGTTTGTTGAATATCATAATGGATAGAAGGATTATTCAGAGTCCTTTATTTCGACTGTCAGCATTATAGTGGAGCATATTTGTCGGCACCAAACCTTGATAAAAGCAAGGCTTTGCCGTATCAAAGTTAATCTATGATTTCATTTTTACACTATGTATGGTGGTATACTCTTTACTTTTTTTATTTTTGTTTTTGGGCTTACTCGTATTTGTCTATTATTATGAAATTTTATATACATTTTATTTTTGTTTTTGTTGTTTTATTACAACAATGATAAGTTGGACAATTTTCAGCCACGTGTGCAAATAAAGTTAAATTCTAAATCAAATATACAAACATTCATACAAACCATGATGATTTTCTATGAAGTAAACCGCACCATGCCACCCTAAAAAGGGTGATAATAATAAAAGGCTAAAGGCGACAGTACAGCCCAGACTTTTGCACCCCCACATAGGGGGCTGTCTCCCTAAGTATGCCACCCTAACACAGACAATATCTCTTTATTTTATTTACTCAAGGAGACCCAGTAAAAAAAAAAAACAAAAAGCAAAAAATAACTCGTGCATTATCGCCTCCTTTTTGGTGAAATGAAGGGAATGAATGAATGTCACAGGGAAAGTGGGTGAAATTATACAACAAAATTACATTACGAAAGAGTATCAACAAATATTATTTATAATACAAGTATGATTTATATCCAGCTGCTGTGAATAATGAAATAATCAAAGTATTATCGAAACTCAAATTCAAATAAAATAAATAAAAATAAATGAAACCAAAATCGATCAAGGCTGACAATGTGTTACATTACGTTAATAAACTCGTTGTATAACTAGAACAGAGAATGAGTATTCAGAAAGATGTGTAGAATTGATTCATACTCATAATTTCTAATACTTATACGCATTCATACTTACTTTAATCCCATACTCATACTACTCATATTCAAAGTTTGAAGTACTCATCGTACTCATACTTAACAATATGCATGATGTTGTTGATTTCGACTCTCCATAACTCAACATTTACTCGAATCACAAAATAAGTATGAATCGTGTATGAACACTAAAATACTTACTAGAAGGTTGTGTGTTTGCTCTGCTTGCTGCTCTGTCTTTTTTGCTTGCCCGTCGTGTTTCTTTTTTTGTAAATGCAACAACAATAAGAATCTGGAACTTCTGCTCATATCCAAAGTTTAAAATACTCATCATATTCATGCTTAACAACACGTCAGAGATTGTTGATTTCGACTCTCCATAACTCAACATATACACGAAGCACAAAATTAGTATGAATCGTGTACGAACACTGAAATACTCACTAGAAGGTTGAATGTTTGCTCTGCTTGCTGCTCTGTCTTTTTTGCTTATGTGTCTATTTTTTTTTTTTTTTGTAAATGCAACAGCACTAAGATTGTAAATTTTGAGGAATTATTCGAGTCACTCGAAGTATTATAAGTATATTTAGGTTTATGAATCAAACATATTTCGAATGGTATGAGTTTGATGTCAACGTTGTACGCATACTCATTCCTACCTGTACTTATAAATCAACGTTGTAGTGAGTATGAATGAATCAGAGTACATCGTTAAATTTCAATATTGTTGAGTCACTTATATTCAAAATTTAATGAGTGCTTATGGGTAGCAAAAAAACGATTCATTGCTGATCTCTGATGTAGACGTGTCGCTTGGCTCATGCCATAAAATTTTTTCGATAATTTTGGGAATGAAAGGTTTGACAACATAGTTCCTTTCAAAGTTGCTGAATTTTGACCAAACAAAACGTCGCATGAGTATGATTGACGTCAACGAAGATCCCGATTTGCTTAAAAGGATCACAACTGGTATCGAATCATGGGTACTCGTAATTCCACTTTGTAGGCAAAATTTGATGCAAATTCTTTGCCCAACGCAAAACACTTATCTCTTTTATGTCTCTCACAAGCAAACTAAGCCCGTTTCAGGCTTAAACTGTGAACATATTGTTACGTTTTTACCTTTTCAAAAACGTTTAGAATATGAGTTCGTTGATTGCAAACAAGAAAAACAAATTTGTGTTTAGTTACAATTAAACTCTTTATTGTTGGCACTGCCTTTGTGTGCCACCCTTTACAACTTGACGTTACAGCAACAATTTGCTTAGTTCGCTATTCTTCTTTACTTACAACGCAGATCTTTTCAACGACGATCTTCAAACCGCGATTGTTCTCTTCACACGCAACGCGTCTTCATACAAGACTGACTGAATTTTTACTACTTGTTGCCTGCTTTGTCTTGCTATTTGATATGCCCACTTAATCAGTCTGATAAAGGTTCTTGAAGTCGAACGTACGGGGTTTCGCCTTCTCGAGAACTCTATCGCAACTTCATTGTTGTTTGTGTATTTTGTTCACATTGCTTGTTGTTGCGTTTTCGCTTACTTATCTATCCTCTTTTCTTTCATACTGATGTTGTTGGTTTCTTGTAACAAGTTCATTGTATTCGTTTGTGTAGCTTTTGCCCATTTTAATGTTAAACGATGTACACAATATGTTCCATTTTCCTAACAATATTTTCGTAACAATATGTGTATGTAGCCCTCGAAATTTGTAAATTCACTTTATTTTTTAAACACACCTCGTATATATGTTCGTAAATAAGTTCTATTTACCTCATGCAGCTGTACAGACTGACACTCAGTCGATGTTACCGCTAAATGATTTCCAATGGCTGGCTTAAATGGATTTTCTATGCAAATTATTGTAAATAAAATTGTCTGGGAACAAACAAAGACATCTTCTGTCTAATGACTGCAACAAAGGCTAAACGACATATTATTGACTACCGGCTGGCTGGCTGGCTGCCTAAATTTACAACTTCTAATCAATTGACAATTAAAAGGGAAATTTATGGGATTTTTCTAATCGATAGCCAGTGACGTCGGCAATAATCGTAATCGTCGGGTTGTCGTCTTTTCATAATGATGATGATTTAATATACATAATATTTTTATTGTTTTTCAATGCCTACTTTTGTTAATTGTTAATGAGTTTTAATATTTCACTAATTGGTAGTTTAGTTTGGTTTCTTACAAAGATATCTAATCAGAATCAATAATTAACGCAGACTATTTCTTCTACGTATTTTTTTTTGTTCAACTTAAAAAGAAATATTTTTTTTATTGTATTTATTTATTTCTTAATTTATATATATATATGTAGAAAAATATATTTCCTTTTTTTCATTTTGATTTAAGAGGCCACGTTAACGGTTGCAAGTGATAATCACGAAAACTTTCATCTAAACAGTCTACCACTAAATTTGTCTACTAAGGACTACTATGGCCACAACTATGATCATATATGTAGTAAAAGCCTGTTCACGAAATAATTTGTTGACTTAATACAATTGTTTGATATTAAAATCTGAACAAAGATAATAACAAACTGCAGTTTGTCTGAGAAATATCGTCTTAAAACGATCCTTCTGCGATTACATGTTCTCTCTCAAATTTAAATTATAATAATATTCCAGCGATTATGGAAATTGCATTTCTTTTCTAACTTGTGCGTTGTTATTTTTATTCATACATGCTACATTATAGGAGTTAATTACTTACCTATGTACTTAATTGGTCGATTAACGGACTTCAGCCAGCCTTTACATATTGTTACGAAAATGGAAATAACTAGATACTGGTGTTTTGCTTTTACATCGTTTAATATTAAAATTATAAAAAAAACTACAAAAACAATGAACTTGTTTACAAATTATCGCACTGCGTAATAAAACAACAAACTCCGGCATAGAAAAATTATAAACAAGTAAACAAAAATACATCAACAAACACCAAAAGAACAAATGTATACCAAATATACAAACAACAATAATGAAACAATGATGTTTATATTTATAGTGATCTCGATAGGGCGAAGCTACGAACATTCGTCTTTAAGAAAATTCATCAGACTGTTTGCGTTGCCAATACTCTTAAATATATAATGGATTCTTCATAGCAGATTTTTGTCAGAAATTCTTAGAGAATGAGAAGGGTCCCCAAAAGTCTGTAGTTCGAAATCGACTTTAAACTGTAGGTTCCACCACTCATGTATAAAATTAATACACAGAAGACAAGAGGTGTGAGAAGCTAGGTTGTAATCCTGACTTAAGATTTGTAATGAACAATGTAAGGTATGTATCAGAGGTTAGCAATGAGTAGTAATTCGATTCTACTCAAAATTTCTGATACTTATACGCATTCATACTTATTTTAATATCATGGAACCTCTACTCATATTCAAAGTTTGAAGTACTCATCATATTCATACTTAACAACAAGTATGATGTTGTTGATTTCGACTCTCCATAACTCAACATTTACAGGAATCACAAAATAAGTATGATTCGCATACGAACACTAAAATGCTCACTAAATGGTCGTGTGTTTGCTCTGTTTGCTGCTCTGTCTTTTTTGCTTATCTGTCTTTTTTCATTTTTTGTAAAGGCAACAACAACTAAGAATGTAAATTTTGATGAATGATTCGAATCACTCTAATCATTTATAAGTATTTTTCTAAAGTTATGAATCTAAATGTGTAGGCTTATGAATCAAACCTATTTCGAATGGCATGAGTATGATGTCGACGTTGTACGCATACTTATAAATCAACGTTGTAGTGAGTATGAATGGATCTGAGTGCATAGTTAAATTTTAATATTGTTGACTCACTCATACTCAAAATTTCATGAGTGCTTAAACGTAGCGAAAAAACAATTCATAGCTGATCCCTATTATGTATGTATTATAATATTTTTATTATTTCTTAATTAGTTTGGGAAAAAATATGGTGCCCTTATTTATTTCACACACTGAAATTCAATTTAAATTTTAATTTAATAGAATAAATTTTTAATAAAATAAATGTAACATTTAACTTTTAAAGTTAAGTTTATATTAGAAGTTGCCATATTATATATCATTTTCAATATGGCGACTTGAAATATAAATAAAATGAGGAAAGATAACAAAAAAAGAGACTCCGTTGCCACTGCGTTAGAAAAACTTGTTTAATTGAGCAGTTTTATCGACATTGACATATATCGACCGGCACTGTCATATTTTTGAAAAAGTTAACTTTATTTTATCAGTAGGTTGTAATAACGAAAAGAAGTTCAAGGTAACTTTAAAGTTCCCTTTAGCTAAAGGTACCTTTAACTAAGCCCAACATTAACGGGAAGTTGTAATAATGACTCTTAGTATGTTATTTACATCGCTGTATGTATTTCAGACCAACGAATACAATAGCGAAGAACCAAAAAGTTCCAAAAAAAAAGGAAAATCTCATACACTACAAAAACAATAATTATGACAATAAATCATCATCAATATGATGATATTTAAAAAGATACAAAAGCAAAAAAAAAAGAAAATCATCGAAATCAGTAGAAGGGGAGGAAGACGCAAAAAAATATTTGAAATGAGTAAAAGGCAACAAATTGTTATTAAATAAGAAAAAAAAATAAATCAAATTAATCTTCGCCTATAAAAAAAGAATAAAAAGAAAGAAAGAATAAAAACACAAATAAATACAGGCCTGATCTTTACAATTAAAACAAAACCAATAGCAACAACAACAATAACAACAACAGTATTAAACTGGCCTGAGTAAGCGTCAATGGTGAACATTATGGAAGGATACTGCAAACGATGTGTCTAGCAACAAAGAGTTGAGCTGAGCTCAACTGAACTGAACTGAACAGAACAGAACGTGGTGTAGCCGTGTTTAAAAACAAAGTGAAGTTGTTTTGTTGCTTGATTGTTGATCGGATGGTTGGTGGTGGTGTTCGTATTTCAAACCATATTTGCTAAAAGAACAAAGCAAACAATTGTCCAAAAATTGACATCCATATAAACGAACGAACAAAACAAAATACATTCGAAACATCGAAAACAAAAACTAAGCAAAACAAATGGATAGAGGGATGGACAGACGAATCGATGGCCAAGCAACAGACATTAAAATACGTTCAAATGTATGTACGTACATATCCATAGAAACCCACAAGGCGTAATAACAACAATGACACAGGGCCAGATCAGACATCGTTCTTCTTGTCGCTGTAGCTCAGAGGTCGACACAAAGAGAACATGATTAAAATGTGCCTGTGGTTGTGCGAAGCATGTGTTAGCCCAGAGGAAAATTGTTAGTAATATTTTCAAGTGTAACCAAACAATATGTATGTATATTGGAGATCAGCAATGAATCGTTTTTTCGCTACTCATTAACACTCATGAAATTTTGAATATAAGTGAGTCAAAAGTATTGAAATGTAACTATGTACTCTAATTCATTCGAACTCACTCCAACGTTGATTTATAAGTACAGGTTACAAGGAGTATGCTTACAACGTTGACATCAAACTCATACCATTCGAAACATGCTTGATTCATAAGCCTACACATTTAGATTCATAACTTTAGAAAAATACTTCTAATACTTATAACTGACTCATTCATCAAAAGATACAGTCTTAGTTGTTGTTGCATTTACAAAAAAAAAAGAAAAAAACAGACACATAAGCAAAAAAAAAAAAGCGGAAAGCAGAGCAAACACATAACCTTTTAGTGAGTATTTTTGTATTCGTAAGCGAATCGTATTTATTTTGTGATTCTTGTAAATGTTGAGTTGTAAAGAGCCGAAATCGAGAACATCATACGTGTTGTTAAGTATGAATAGGATGAGTACTTCAAAGTTTGAATATGAGTGGCGGTTCCATGATATTAAAATAAGTATAAATGCGTATAAGTATTAGAAATTATGAGTCTGATTCGATTCTACTCATCTTTTGGAATACTCATTCTGGATCTTTGATGTATATGTAGTGGAAAATATAGAAAAAAAAGGTACAGCGTCAAATCCCTAAAGACGAAGTATTTATTTTGGCAAATATTCTTCCAAAAATGGAGATATTTTCTCATTGAATATTAGTGAATCTCATTGTTTATTAGTGAATCCTACCGTAATATTTCTTTGGGTGTATAAGTGAAACCTGAATAAAAGCAACATTAGCCTTCCTTAGAAGCTGCCAAGCAACGGAATGCATCTTTACTCCCCTTTTTAAGAACTTGGTTGATGTTTGTGTCCTATGTGTTTTAAAAACCTAAGATGTACGGCCACCGGGGGCTATTGGTATCGACCAGAGATCACCAATGAGTATTCACAAAGATGAGTAGAATCGAATCATACTCGTAATTTCTGATACTTATAGGCATTCTTACTTATTTTAATATCATGGAACCTTTACTCATATTCAAAGTTAGAAGTACTCATCGTATTCATACTTAACAATACTCACGATGTTGTTGATTTCGACTCTCATAACTCAACATATGCACGAATCACAAAATAAGAATGACTCGCTTCCGAACACTACAATACTCACTAAAAGGCAAGTTGCGCTTGCTGCTCTGTCTGTTTTCTTTCTTGTAAATGCAACAACAACTAAGACTGTAAAATTTGATGAATGACTCGAATCACTCGGAATCATTTATGAATATTATAAGTATTTTTCTAAGGTTATGAATCTAAATGAGTAGGAGTATGAACTAAACATATTTTGAATGGTATGAGTTTGAAGTCAACGTTGTGACCATACTCATTGCGACTTGTACTTATAAATCAACGTTGTAGTGAGTACGAATCAATCAGAATACATAGTTTAATTCCAATATTGTTAAGTCACTTATATTCAAAATTTCATGAGTACATATGAGTAGCGAAAAAACGATTCATTGATGATCTCTGTTGCCGACTTCTGCTGTAGACATTGATTCATTAATTTTTTTTAAATTTTTTTATTTAGTTTTCTGTTGTTAATTTTATTTATAGAATATTCAATACTCGATTCAGTTAATCAGGCATGTAAGAGGTATAATGTAACTCATCTTATAGTCTATTGGTGGATCGTATTGCTAATCAGGCATGTAAGAGATATAATGTAACTCATCTTATAGTCTATTGGTGGATCGTATTGCTAATCAGGCATGTAAGAGATATAATGTAACTCATCTTATAGCCTATTGGTGGATCGTATTGCTATGAAATGAAAAGCTCTATTAACGTTCTTACCACTATTTGTAAAGTCTTGGATTATAAATTTATTTCTGAAAATTGTTTTATAATTACGGGGCTGCCATTACCTTTAAAAAAAAATTTTTTTTGAGAAGTACTTCCTAAATAGAGTTTGGTTCTTAACTTTTTTTTATTAAACTTTCGAATTTTATAAAAATCGAGGGCAAATGAAATAGGAATAGTTTTGCAAAACTGGGTAAATGGGTATGACTTAACATCTTGCTACTATTCTAAATTCCATGAACAATATCGTTACAGATAATCAGTTGGTTAAAGTCTAAAATCAGTTTGTGTAATACATATGGTAGATAGGGTGTTTAATAGTAGTTACTGCCGATTGTAACTACTTTTATTTGATATTATTCAGTTGTGTTATGTTGTTTTTATTTTATTTTTTTATGGGCCATTCAAACAACAAGCCAGCATTAAATCGATTATCAACAGATGGCCAGTCGCGATTGAAGGCAGGCCAGCAGAAAACGAAGAAGAAGAACTATAATATAATACAACAACTAAAACAAAGTATCATCGTCTTTAAACCTCTTGTCTCGTCTCGTTCATTTTAAAGATTATTACCATTCACTGGTATAAAAATAATAATAATTGTCAATATTTTAGATTGACAGTCGCATTGTCATTTAGTTTTATGTTTCTCGCTGCTAAACCTTTACGATCGCTATGTACCATTAGGGAATACCATATTTTTTTGTGATTTTATTTCATTTACATTTACTAATAAAAAAATAAATTCGCTCTTATTGAAGTTCTACAAAATATTTACTTAAAACAGGAGTAGAGCATGAAACAATATTTTAAATACTAAAGACCTTGTAATGTCAGGAAATGTATTTCATTTAAACAGAAGATCATCTGATGCAAATCGATGAATATTGTTACGTTTTTATCTTTTTAAAAATGTTTAAAATGTGGGTTCGTTGATTGAAAACAAAATAAAAATAAATTTAAAATTTAATAATTAAATCGCACTATTTCTGTGTGACTCTGTTCACAACTTGATGTTACAACAACAATTTGCTTAGTTCGTTATTCTTCTTTACACTTTTGTTCGTGTAAACACCAACAATTGTTCGGCAGGTCTCTACAACGGCGATCTTCAAACCACGACTGTTCTCTTCACACGCCAGGCATCTTCATACCAGATTGACTGAATTCTTACTGCTCGTCGTCTGCTTTGTCTTGCCTTTTTAAATGCCCACGTAAACAGTCTGATGAATGTTCTTGAAGTCGAATGTTTGTGGTTTCGCCTCCTACAGAGCTCTATCGTGTTTTCATTGTTGTTTGTGTATTTTGAACACACTGCTTGTTGTTGCGTTCTCGCTTACTTGTCTATCCCCTTTTCTTTCATACAGATGTTGTTGGTTTACTTGTAAATAAGTTTATTGTATTTGTATTGTCATTTTTGTGTTAAAAGATGTTACACCGTTTCAATATTATAAAGTCGAGAAAATAAAAACATATATACACTCGAATATAATGGAATATATGTGCCAGAGATCAGCAATGAGCATTCAAAAAGATGAGTAGATTCGAATCATACTCATAATTTCTGATACTTATACACATTCATACTTGTTTTAATATCACACTCATACTACTCATATTCAAAGTATGAAGTACTCATCGTACTCATACTTAACAATATGCATGATGTTGTTGATTTCGACTCTCCATAACTCAGCATATACAGGAATCACAAAATAAGTATGATTCGCGTACGAACACTACAATACTCACTAGAAGGTTGTGCGTTTGCTTTGCTTGCTGTCTTTGAATTTTTCTTTCTTCTTTTTTTTTGCAAATACAACAACAACTAAGACTGTAAATTTATATGAATAATCACTCGTAGCATTTATGAGTATTATATGTATTTTTCTAAAGTTCTGAATCTAAATGAGTAGGCCTATGAATCAAACATATTTCGAATGGTACGAGTTTGATGTCAACGTTGTAGTCATACTCATTGCAACTTGTACTTATAAATCAACGTTGTTGTGAGTATAAATGAATCAGAGTACTTAAATTTCAACATTGTAGACTCACTAATATTCAAAATTTCATGAGTACTTAAGAGTAAAGAAAAAACGATTCATTGCTGATCTCTAATATGTACTTTGCCTCGGCAAGAGGGGTTGTAGTCAAATGTTCCCACTACAATTGTCATTCCTAATGCCTGACTATTGTGGTACTGACCGCATTCAATACTTTTGTATCAGTATGTAGTCGAAAAATATTTATTATTGTTAACATTTTAATTAACATTTTTATTATTATTAACCCAAGTTCCCCAAGGGGTTAAAGTTGTTTTCCTATAGTTAGCCGAATTGCGAAAGATCTTTACGGCTATGGTTGTTGTTTTTCTCCAATACCCAAACACTAACGAAATCGTAAAAAAGAAAAAACAGAATAAATCGGAACGAACAGCAATAACATTTAAGTTTATCATCCTTCTTCATCTTTCTTTCTGACATCGTCTTCTTACAGAATCTTTAAGTTTGAAAACCATTTATTATGTTTAAATGAACAGACACTCCACTTTTACTCCACTCTACACCACCACCACTCCACTCCACTCCACTCTACACCACACCACTTGGTACAGCGCTAAACAATGTAAATTTCATTAAAAACCCACTTTTAGAAGACAAGACAAGACAAAGCAAGACAAGCCAAGGCACAAACAAGTTTAAGTCATAATGGTACGTTTAACAGTGCACCAGGCAACCAAATAGCCAAACGAACGTTCCAGTTCTTAACATTGTCTACAGCCAGTACTACTTTTTTTCTTTTTTTTTCTTTTACAATAAGATTCTTAATGATGGTCAAGAAGTAGAAGACAAAACAAAAAGACAAAAACAAAAAACAAAAAAAAAAAAATCAAATAAAATAACAGAAATAAATTAAGAAAAAATCGTTAAAATGAGGGAAAAAGGCAACAGTAGCACAATGTAACGAAAACAACTTGAGGCAGTAAAAGTTGTAGAAACAAACGAAGAGAAAAATCATTAAATATCATTAAGTTTTGAATGAATCATTTATTAATTTATCCACTTAAAATACACACACAAGCAAACAGACAAACATTCAAAATACACAGATACATACATACACAGCTTTATGGACAATGTTTATACAAACGTGCTGATGGGTCCGGTCGGTCGGCAATTGTTATGGTGTTAATTTATTTATACCAAATTTAAATTAAGGCTTAAACAACATACACATACATATGTATGTATGTACATAAATATAAATTGGACATAAAAGTGAACAATAAAAATTATATGTTTTCCTTGCGGACAAACACAATTTACGAGATACATACATACATTGAAATAAATTAAAAGACTTGTTTTTCAGTTCTCCAGAGAATAAAAGCGAATGATGATTATACATATGTGATCATCTGGTAACAGTGATGATGCATCACTTTAAGCTCAAGTTCAAAACCAGAACATATTACTCTGAAATGAAATTGGAAGAGTAACAAAGGCAAAAAAGATTTAATTGTATTCCTTACTTTTCTGTATTTATTCCTGACACTTCATTTCAATAAGATTTATCAGTCTACCATATAAGCAGGGCTAAACAATAATCGAAGTAAAGTTTGAAGAAAAGAAATTTTGCGAAGTCGCAGTGGTCTAGTAGGTTGTCTGTTGGCTTATTAGACGTAAAGCCCGGGTTTCTTCGTCGACTTCCCCTCAGCAGATTTCTGGCAAAAACTCTGAGAGTAAATAAACTTGCCATGAAATAGTTTCTCAAAACTCCGTCGTTGAGAGTGGTGTGAGAAGCTATGCCGTAATCCTGACTGAAGGGTTGTAATGGCCAATTATGTGTGTAGAGTGTGAAGAAAATTTGCTAGAACGGTGTAACAGCTCACGCTGGGTTTGCTTATGTGCCGTACATTTAATTGTAGATTTCAGAAAACTCTCCACGTTGACGATTAAAACTTGAAATCTATCACAATGGTTTGGATATTTACCTTTATTATTGTTCCGTTTTTACCTTTTAAAAACGTTTAAAATATAAGCTCGTAGAATGCAAATAAAATAAAAATAAATTTGTGTTTAGTTTTAATTAAAAATTCTTTATTATTCGCACAATTCTGTGTGACACTGTTCACAACTTGATGTAAGCAACAACAACTGTTTTTCTTTGTTATTCCTCTGTTTATGCCCTTTGCATAAACAATAACAGCTACTATAACAGCTACTTTGTAAAGAAGATCTTCAAACCACGATTACTCTCTTCAAACGCACCGCGTCTTCACACTGACTGACTGAACTTCACTAATTTCGACGCCTCCTTGCCTTTTATATGGTAAAGTAAACAGTCTGATGAAAGCTATTGAATTCAAATGTTCATGGGTCCGCCTTCTCGAAATCTATTTAAATGTAAACATCGTTGTTTACATTTATTATTGTAGTGTTTTTTGTTTACTTGTTTACCTTTTTTATGCTGGTGTTTGTTGTTGCATTTTTGTTTACTTGTTTACAATTCTTGTTATGCTGGTGTTTGTTGTTATATTAAGCAGTACTATAATTTGTAAGCAGGTTTGTTTACGGCATTGTTTTGTTTTTGTAGGTTTTGTTTGTAATTTTAGTGTTAAGCGATGTAAAAGCAAACACCAGTATCCGAATTCTTCATTTTCGTAACATTATGAATACTAAGCTGCGTACTTTGTAAGCGGTGCCCAAAACTGATGAAATTGGATTTATTCCATAACTGAGCCTTTGAACAAAATTTTACACTCGACCATATGCCACAATCTTCACTCTTGAATCCAATTAAACACCAGTATGAAGGCTGGCAATAAGGCAAAGAAATCATAAAAAGAATAATTGCGTCTAAGTGTGCCTCGGGGATGATAGTCGTCGTACTCTAGTAGGTAGTGGGTCAACACACAGAATCTATGGAATAAACTAACCACAGGATTCATCCTAAAATTTATTTTATATTAATTTAGCAGCCATAACAATACCAAAAGGACATCAAGCAAAATATTTA
This sequence comes from Sarcophaga rosellei, assembly GCA_930367235.1. Lineage (NCBI taxonomy): Eukaryota > Metazoa > Arthropoda > Insecta > Diptera > Sarcophagidae > Sarcophaga > Sarcophaga rosellei. The sequence continues at coordinate 24,836,260 of OV884020.1, read as the reverse complement.
TTTGTAATTAAGTATTGCATTCAGATTTCTGTTTGCTTTGATATGACGTTAAAAAATATTAACATTTTTACAAAAAGTGAATTATTTTCTAAATTGGTTAACTTAGGTTTTTTTTTTAATTAAATACAAATTATCCTCCCTTTAAAATCCTGCCTTGAGTTAAAGGAAAATTGGCCCAAAATACCACAAAATAACATTATGGTATTACAGTATAAAATTGTGAAAATCGACGTGATGTGCACTTTGGTTGGAGTTAAGAAAAAGGACTATCTTTATGTTTACAACGTTTGTCGTAGTAAGAACTACTCTTTTGTTGAGGGTTATTGTAAACACTTAAATGTAGTGTTGAAAATATATACATACAGATCAGAGATCAGCAATGAGTATTAAAAAATTAGTAGAATCGAATCATACTCTTAATTTCAGATACTTATACGCATTCATACTTATTTTAATATCTTACTCATACCACTCATATTCAAAGTTTGAAGTACTCATCATATTCATAATTAACAACACGTATGATGTTGTTGATTTCGACTCTCCATACCTCAACATATACAAGAATCACGAAATAATTTTGATTCGCGTACGAACACTAAAATACTCACTATGTGGTTGTGTGTCTGCTCTGCTTGCTGCTCTGTCTGTTTTGCTTATGTGTCTGTTTTCTTTTTTTTTTTTTGTAAATACAACAACAACTAAGACTGTAAAAATTGATGACTGATTAGAATCACTCGAATCATTTAAAAGTATTATAAGTATTTTTCTAAATTTATGAATCTGAATGAATAGGCTTATGAATCAAACGTATTTCGAATGGTATCAGTTTGATGTCAAAATTGTACGCATATTCATGCCAACCTGTGCTTATAAATCAATGTTGTAGTGAGTACGAATGAATCAGAATAGGTAAATTTCAATGAGTAGAGAAAAAAATTACTGAACTCTGATAGGTGCATAATTTGTCATTGCAACCCGTCAGACAAGATTATGACTTGGCTTCTCTCCCCACTTACGTTGCATGTGTTAATTTTATACATGAGTGGCAGGACCTACAGTTTGTAGTCGATTCCGAGCAACAAATTTTTGAAAAACTTTTCATGGCTATTTTTATTTACTATCAGAAGTTATGTCAGAAATCTGCTGAGAGGAAGAAATATTTTTTTATATTTCATTTTGTTAGAGATGTCTTCCCTGGGTTTTGAACCATGATCCACAAGAGTACGGCGACTTGTAAATCTATAAAATGTTTAATCGATGTGTAGTCGATTATTATATTCAATTCATCTCGTGGTCTAAATTTTCTTTTCTAAAAAAAACAGTTTTTTGTTTGTGTGTTTATAAATTTTTAAAATAAATTATACTATTTTCCGTTATAATGCTGTAATTAATCTTTTATCATTTCTATATGATATACACACATATGAACGTATGTATGTATATATCTATATTCTAAAACAATCAATATGATCCAAATTTCTTCATGGTAGATGGATGGATATGTGTGTGAAAATATGTTACAGAAAATTCTAAGCAAATGAACGAGGTTGTGGCTCCATGGAACATATGGCCTACAGATGTGATCTATTTTACAGCAAAAAAGCTTGAAATACAACCGGCTATCAGAAATATTATGAAAAAATTTGTTTGTAAAGTGCCAACAAATGGATTTATTTGAAAACATTTGAAATTTTTTCCAAATAATTGTGGTTTTGCAATTGGGTGGCAAAGTTCTTTCGATAGTTTACAAAATAATTTTCAGTTTTCATTAAACTTTAAATATAAAATTGTAAACAAAAAGAAGATAAATAAACATATGCTCTGAATAAATTTTTTTTAATTTTGTTAAATTAATTTTACAGCAGTTTAATTCCGATTAAAAATCATTATTTTTTAAGGATTTTAAAAAGATGTTGTTATAGCGTTGTTAAAGGCATTTACGATAAAGAATCTTTGAAGAAAATTCGCTTTTTCTGTAAAATATAATGTAGAAATTATTGGAAAAAGATATAAAAATTAGCGTGAAAAAGTCTACATACAGTGGTGTTTGTAGATTTTTTTCTTTGACTGTATGTGCATTAGCGTGTTCCTTATATGGGCAAACAATATTTTTTTCTTTTAGTTTGAAACACATGCCCCCTAATTTTTTATAAGTGCTAAAATGTATTCAATTTTTTAAATATCACTCTTCTAGTTCGATTGCAACCCGTGCCGACCGAGCTTCAAAGTTTACAGTAAATCCCGTTTTGTCTTGATATTTGGGTCCGCTTTAAAACTGATATGAATGAATAAAAGTAAGAATAAAATAAGTTTACATATAAATATTATTACGGAAATCGAAACATCGTTTAACATTAACATGATTAACAAAAGCTACACTAACAAATACAACGAACTTGTTATAAGTAAACCAACAACAGAAGTATGAAAGAACAGGGGATAGACAAGTAAGCGAGAACGCAACAACAAGCAATGTGAACAAAATACACAAACAACAATGAAGTCGCTATAGAGTTCTCGAGAAAGCGAAACCCCAAACGTTTGACTTCAAGAGCCTTCATCAGACTGGCAAGACAAGGCAGACAAGGAGTAGTAAGAATTCAGTCAGTCTTGTGCGAAGACGCGTTGCATGTGAAGAAAACAGTTTGAACATCGTGGTTGTAAAGATCTACCGAACAGTTGTTAGTGCTTACGTGAACAGAAGCAAAGAAGAATAACGAATTTAACCAATTGTTGTTGTATCATCAAGTTGTGAACGGTGGCATACAAAAGTAGTGCAAACAATAAAGAATTTAATTGAAACTAAACACATATTTATTTTTATTTTGTTTGCAACCAACGAATTCATATTCTAAACGTTTTTAAAAAGGTAAAAACGTAGCAATATTAATCTCAATTAAAAAAAAACACATTACTGATAGCATAACTTGGTTAGCATAACTTCTTTTAAGTGTAGTTCTTTTGCAATCCGGAAATAATTTTCGATGTTGCACACGTAACATGAATTGTATTTGTTCTTCTTCAGCCTTAATAAGTTCGTTAAAGGCCTGAATTAATTCCACAGAATACCCAGTAGTATTGTTTACAGAATTCAGATGACTAATTTTTTTGCCAGCGTCCAGAAAAGCCGCATTATCACCCCAAGAATATACTTCTTTTCGAATAAAACTGTTGCTAATATGAAGTCTTAAAAGCAATTGTTTCCGTTTATCCGATACGAAAACATTCAGTATTTTAACTGAAAAAACAAACAAATTAATTCACAACGCAACAAAAAAAAAAAAAATGTAAAAAAACACAAAAACCGAACAGCTTTTGAATCAGTTCCTCCTTCTGTGATTACCAATTTAAATTTCTGTTTGCAATCATTTTTGTTTTAGTTTCCTTATGATATGACAATAAATAAACAAACATATGGCAGAGCCTTTTTGTCTTTCTCAATCATTTTACGTTGAACAACATTTCAGGAAATCACCATCTATCATGCCTGAAGGTGACTTGAGTCTTGAGCCTCCCAAAAACAATACGTGTCTCACAAAACTTTTGTTCAATTGTGCCTTAAAAAACACTAGGAAAGATGTAAGTTTTTCTTCAATGAAGTCAAGAGATAGATCTGTGGCAAAAGAATCAATATTTTTCGAATTGTCCCTGAAGTTTTTGATAATCAGTACATCACGTATGTACGCAACAGTTATGCTGCTGATGATGAAAAATTAAAAGTATTTTTCGACTTGTGACAAAGAATATCATGATCAATACTATCGAATACTTTCGAGTAATTTAGAGGTACCCTAGAAAAGACACTATGTTTTGATCTATTTTTGACTGCAACTCCTCTACAATATCCAGTAAAGCAATGTTTAGTTCTGAAACAAATGTTTACTGATTTGCTCGTGGGCTGTATGTTCAAAAGCTTTAGCCAAGTATGGAAGTATCGCAATTGGTCTGTAACAATTATCTGATTTGGGTATGTGATTAACTTTGCATGCTTCCTCATTAATCGAAATACTGATGTCGTTAGAATAGTGCTAAATAGTAGCACAAAACATTGTTTTATATGTATAGTTTTATAGCTCACCTCTTAAGAGAAAGAGAGAAAATATTTGTTACGAATAACTCTCAGCTCGATTTGGTTTAATTTTATATTTTTTTTGCTGCCAACAGGCTATTTTCCATGCAAAGTTAAATTGATTTGCCTGCATAAATAATATTTAATTTGAATTTACTTTCAGAATGTCGTTTGGCAACTTTGATATTCTGGATACATTTTTCGAAATGCGTGTATCGTGTTGCAGAAAAGTCTCAGCAGCACATATTTTTGTCCTGCCATGTGTGAATTTAGCTTTATTGTACGTGATGTGTTTTTCATTACATTTCAGTTAAAAATAACAAATGAAAATTCAAAAAAAAAACTATGTCCACGCTGCTTATATGTCTCCATTTTTATACATATATCGCGGGATTTATGGTGACACTTAATGCGACAAGACCAAGTAAGGCCAATAGCGCCCAACTCTTATAGCACATTTCACAAAAATAAATCAACATATTCAATCAAGCGCTAAAAAAATATCGTATCATATATTTAAAGTGTTTAAAACTTAACGTTAAATATTAATTATTATTATTATTATAAAAATTAAAAAAATCATATTGAAATTGTGAATTGTGAAATAAAAATTACATTGAAATCATTTTGAAAAATAAAATATATGTATAAAAAATAAATCAAAACTTTTAATTAAATTAATCTCCTTTACATTTGGGGGCTCAACCGTGCCTAATAAAATATTTGGTCAAATTAAAATAAATATAAGATTTAGTAGTACAGTGCGCCATACGTATATCAGTTTTTTATTATTATTTGAAATATTGCATCAGTAAATTTGAAAAGGAAACAACAAAAACAAGCGGCAAAATCATTCCTAATAAAGTATACAGAAAACAGTGTTAAAAAGAAAAAATCTCTACAAAAGCAAACAACAATTCAAAATTTTTGAAGAATTAATATATAGAGAATATGTGATGGACAAAAATAACGGAATAAAAAATAGCAAAGAACCATATAACACAAGGTCAAGGACAAAAAGTACAAGAGAAAACACAATAGAAAATATACAAGAAAGCACTCTCAATAGGCAAGTTAACTCTCCACAAAACTTTAAGACGAACAATACAACAAACGAATGTGAGAAAAGTAAAATAAAAGAAACAGTTGCAATAGAACATTTACAGTGCGCAGTTGTAAAGTCATTGGTAACAGCTGAGAGTGATAGAGTTGAAGAACCATTGATAGAACGAATGGAAGTTGACAGAAAAGTTTATAAAGAAATTGAAATTAAAAACAAACAAGAAAATAAAGAAGTAAACAAACAAGAAAATAAAGAAGTAAACAAACAAGAAAATAATATTAACAATACAATGGCTAATGAACAACTGAGTGAATTAATAAGGTTATTAAGTTTAAAAATTACAAAAGAAGATGAAGCTAATAACAAAACAAACATTTCGGTGGAAAATTTTTCTAAAATTATACCTGAGTTTAATGGTAAAAACATGCCGGTAGAAGATTGGTTCGAAACGTTCGAAAGTAATGCAAACGCGTATGAATTAAATGAAAAACAAAAATATGTGCAGGCGCGTAACAAAGTGTCAGGAACGGCAAAACTATTCTTAGAAACTGTGAACGTTACCAATTATAATGAACTGAAGCAACAACTAACAAGTGAATTTACTAAGAAATATAATTGTAATGAAGTTCATAAGATGTTAAGTAGCAAACATAAATTAGAAAGTGAATCGTTTCATGAGTATATGCTTCAAATGCGCAAGATTGCAGCCTTAGGCAATTTTGATGAACTGTCGGTAATTCACTATATAGTAGACGGGTTGAAAATGAAGTCGGAATTTAAATATCAATTATACAGTGCAACTTCATATAAAGAGCTTCGGGAAAAATACGAAATTTATGAGCATATGAAAAGTGACTATGAGGAAAATAAAAGCAAATATTTCAAAAGTACACCGGTGAAAAAAGAAAGATGTTTTAATTGTGGTTCGACAGAGCATAAAAAAGCAGAGTGTAAAACTGCTTCAAAGTGCTTTAAATGTAACAAATTCGGACACATCGCGAAAAATTGTAGCTCGAGTGCACTTGATAAAAAAGACATTACAAAAACTGTTAACATAATTATGGACAAAAATCGATACAAAACGGTAGTGTTAAATAATAAAGAAATTGAGTGTTTGGTTGATACAGGGTCTGATGTTTCTATTGTGAAAGAATGTGTATTTAATAGAAACTATAAAGACTGTGAATTACAAAATAATAGAGCTGTGCTTTTCGGTTTCGGTAACAAAAGGACAGTACCAATAGGACATTTCAAAGCAATAGTGAAAGTCGATGAAATAGAAGCAGACCATGAATTTGTTGTTGTGCCAAATAATACAATAAAATGTGATGCCATTTTGGGCTACGATTTTACAAGACAATTTAAATTTTATAATGATGAAAACGGTTTTACTTTTGAAAAAAAAGACTCTAGTGAAATATCGGATGAACTTGGCGTGTATAACATCAACGTAATAGAATTAGATGTTGATAAAAATTATAAAGAAAAAGTGGAATATCTTGTTAACTCATACAAACCAGTCGTGCCGCGTGTAGAGTGTCCAATATCAATGAAAATAATACCAAATAATGACATTAAACCTTTTCGACACTCACCGAGTCGTCTGCCTCTTCAACTCGAGCAAATAGTGAACAATCAAATCGCGGAATGGCTTGATGAAAAGATTATTCGAGAATCAGTGTCGGATATGGCCAGTAGAATTGTTTTAACAAAAAAGAAGTGCGGTAATTATCGCGTATGTATAGATTATCGTCAACTAAATAAAATGGTGTTAAAAGACTGCTTCCCGGTACCAGTTATAGACGACGTTCTATTAAAATTACAGAAAGCTAAAATCTTTATCGCAATGGATCTTGAAAACGGATTTTTTCATGTGCCTATTCAAGAGGACAGTAAAAAATACACAGCTTTTATCACCAAACAAGGTTTATATGAATTCAATAGAGCACCATTTGGCTTCTGTAATTCACCAGCTAATTTCATCAGATATGTGAGTTCTATTTTTCAAACACTTATTAATTCCGATATTATGGAACTTTATATTGACGATATCATAATATACGGCGAAAATGCTGAAGAATGCTTGAATAAGCTAAAACTTGTTTTAAATACAGCTGCAAAATTTGATCTGAAATTTAAATGGTCAAAATGTTCCTTTTTAAAAAGCAGAATTGAGTTTCTGGGCCATAATGTTGAGGATGGTAGTATTTCACCTGGCAAGGTTAAGACCAATGCGGTGCAAAAGTTCCCAACGCCGAAAAATATAAAGGACGTGCAAGCTTTTCTTGGGCTGACGGGTTACTTTAGAAAGTTTGTGCAGGGATACGCCCATATCGCGGCACCCTTGACTACTCTGTTGAAAAAGAACGTACCGTTTCAAATAACTTCTAAAGAACTATCGGCAATAGAAGAGTTAAAGTCAGCTATAACCAGTGAACCAGTTTTAAAGATTTATAGTAGAAATGCTAGAACAGAATTGCACACAGATGCATCCAAAGAAGGCTTTGGAGCAACTCTTCTTCAGGTTTTTAATGAGCAACTCCACCCTGTTTTTTATTGGAGTAAGAAAGCTTCGCCACAAGAATCTAAATTGCACAGTTACATTATGGAAGTAAAAGCTGCTTACCTTGCATTTAAAAAGTTTCGGCACTATCTTTTGGGGGTTGAATTCAAGTTGGTCACTGATTGTTCAGCGTTTAAGCAAACGATAGCAAAAAAAGATGTTCCAAGAGATGTAGCACAGTGGGTCATGTACCTACAAGATTTTTCTTACACCGTTGAGCATCGCGCAGGTAGCAGGATGAAGCATGTAGATTGCTTAAGCAGATACCCAATGAATGTAATGATAATATCTACAGAAATAACAGCTCGTATTAAACGTATGCAGCAAACAGATGAGTATATTAAAGCAATAGCACTAATACTTAAGGAACAACCTTATGAAGATTTTAAAGTCAAAGGTGATCTAATTTACAGAACAGTGAATGGTAACGATTTGCTATTGGTTCCAAAGGCTATGGAGGTGGAAATAATTAAAAGCTGCCACGAAAACGGACACTTCTCCGTCGCAAAAACAATGCACGCAGTACAGCAGCAATTTTATATACCACACGCGGAAAAAAAGGTCACGCAGATTGTACAAAATTGTATAAGGTGCATTATTCACAACAAGAAACTGGGTAAAAAAGAGGGCATGCTGCATTCAATCGACAAAGGTAGTTTGCCATTGCATACTCTGCATATTGACCATCTAGGACCAATGGATACGACGTGTAAGCAATACAAATACATTTTGGCGGTAGTTGACGGTTTTTCAAAGTTCGTATGGCTCTTCACCACAAAGACAACAAATACTGATGAGGTGGTTAAAAATTTGTCGATATGGTCAAATACCTTTGGCAATCCAAATCGTATTATAAGTGACAAAGGATCAGCGTTTACTTCACAACGTTTCAAAGAATATTGTGAGCAGAACGCAATTGAGCATATCTTGACTACAACGGGTGTTCCAAGAGGCAATGGACAAGTCGAACGTCTCAATCGCTGTATTTTATCTGTCATTGCCAAATTATCGTACGAAGATTCGTCAAAGTGGTACAAGTACGTGGGACAAGTACAACGATCGTTAAACTCCTGTCTTCACAACTCCATTCAGTCTACACCATTCGAGATCATGTTCGGCACTAAAATGAAAGTAGCACCTGAGAACAAAATCCTAGAAATACTACAGAATGAACTAATTGAGCAGTTTGATAAAGATCGTGAAGAATTACGGAACGAGGCGAAACAGCAGATACTTAAAGCACAAGAGACCTATAAGAAGCAGTTTGACAAAAACCGAAAGAATCATAGTAATTACTCAATTGGTGATCTGGTTGCTATTAAAAGAACACAATTTATAGCGGGAAGAAAGTTGGCTAACGAATATCTAGGTCCGTATAAAATAGATAAGGTAAAGAGAAATGAACGCTACGATGTTTCGAAAGCTGCGGAATTTGAGGGTCCAAATAAGACATCCACAAGCTGTGACTTCATGAAACCTTGGAAGAATTTTGACGAAGAAGAAGAGCTTTCATCGGAGTCCGATGAATATCAGGAAGGCCGAGTGTAAAGGGGTTTAGGGTTAATGCTGTGCGATCTGGCAGCCCTTTAGTGTGGCGTTGTTGGGGAAAGGTCGATTGATGGGTTACAGTTGATAAGTGGCAGTCGATAGGTTACAGTTGATAAGTTGCAGTTGAGATCAGTGTGTTTAAAGTGTTTAAAACTTAACGTTAAATATTAATTATTATTATTATTATAAAAATTAAAAAAATCATATTGAAATTGTGAATTGTGAAATAAAAATTACATTGAAATCATTTTGAAAAATAAAATATATGTATAAAAAATAAATCAAAACTTTTAATTAAATTAATCTCCTTTACATATATCATTCACAAATTAGTGGACTCCTACTACATATTATATGCATCTGGAGACGTACTCGTATATGTATGCACTAAAAAGCTAGGACTTAAGGACTCTATTTTTAAAAACTCTCCTTTTCATATATGAATTGCCAGTCTGAATCATAACCTAACCAGAGATCAGCAATGAATCGTGTTTTCTCTACTCATAAGCACTCTTCAAATTTTTAATATAAGTGAGTCAACAATATTGAAATTTAACTACTCTGATTCATTCATACTCACTACAACGTTAATTTATAAGCACAAGTTGCAATGAGTATGCGTACAACGTTGACATCATACTCATGTTTGATTCATAAGCCTACTCATTCAGATTCACAAATGTAGAAAAATACTTATAATACTCATATAATACTCTTAGTTGTTGCATTTACAACAAAAAAAAAAGACACATAAGCAACATAGACAGAACAGCAAGCAGAGCAAACACACAACCTTTTAGCGAGTATTTTAGTGTTCGTATGCGAATCATATTTATTTTGTGATTCTTGTATATGTTGAGTTATGGAGAGTCGAAATCAACATCATACGTGTTGTTAAGTATGAATATGATGAGTACTTCAAACTTTGAATATGAGTAGAGGTTCCATGATAATAAAATAAGTATGAATGCGTATAAGTATCAGAAATAATGATTCGATTCTACTTATCCTTTTGAATACTCATTGCTGACCTCTGAACCTAACTCAGATCTAAAGATCTTAAACGTTAGAGAAATATTAAATTAATACGTTGAAGTAAATGTTTTCGATGAATATTTTTTTAATGATTGCAAGATATTTTGATATTATAAGCGAGTGTGTTATGTTACATTTGTATTACAATAAAATGTCATGATGTTTTCTATTAAAATATATATTTTTTATTTTGTTTTATAATTTCCTCTGTTCACCGCTGAATAATTTAAATCAATAAAATACAATGCAATTTCATTGTATATGATATATTTTTTTTATTTATTTATTTGTGTTTTTTCTCGAAATAAATAGGCAAATAGACGAAAAAAAATAAACAAACATAACAGATTGTTTTTTTTTATTAACAACAATTCTATTCATTCTATTAAATGAATTTATTTTTATTGAATTTGCATAATTTTTTTTTATAAATTTGTATTTGTTAAGAATATTTTATGCAAATTTCATCAAAAAAAAATTAAAATTTTTTTTTTTTTAAATAAATAAAAAATTTCATGTTTTTGACACAAACGGTTCAAATTTACAAGCTGCATTTGTATTATTATTTTGTTTTTGTATTATTTTTCTTTTTGTTTGTTTTTGTTATTGAAGTAAAAATTTAACACTTTATTTCATTAAAAACCAACCAACTCTTTACGAAGAAAACAAATTTACAAATAAACAATACCCACATTTATGCAGACATACATAGGTACATACGTATAGTAAACAATTTTATTTGAATTCAATTATTAATATTAAAAATGAAATAAAATAAATAAAATGAAACTGAAAACAAAACAAGTAAAAATGAAAAGAAATGTAAAAGGGGAAAATCATTGAAATTAAATATTAAAAACAAATTGACTTACATACCCTGCAAATAATTTCGTATATTAATGTATACCAGAGGTCAGTAATGAATATTCAATCGAATCATACTCACAATTTCTAATACTTATACGTGTTCATACTTATTCTAATATCTACTCATATCCAAAGTTTGAAGTACTTATCATATTCATACTTAACAACACGTATGATGTTGTTGGTTTCGACTCTCCATGACTCAACATTTGCTTTGCTTTGCATCTGCTTTGCTTTTTTGCTTATGTGTCTTTTTTATTTATTTTTTTTTTTCTTTGAAACGACAACTAAGACTGTAAATTTTGAGTGACTCGAATCATTTATATGTATTTTTCTAAAGTTCTAAATCTAAATGAGTAGACTTATGAATCAAACATATTTCGAATGGTATAAGTTTGATGTCAACGTTGCACAGATACTCATTGCAACCTGCACTTATAAATCAACGTTGTAGCGAATATGAGGAATCGGGGTAGTTAAATTTCAATATTGTTGACACACTTATGTTCAAAATTTGATGGGTACTTGTGGGTGGCGAAAAAAAAGTTTCATTGCTGATCTCTGGTATTTACCATACTTACAGTCGGTCGTATCTATATTACTATAAAATTGTATATATGTATAGATGTGCCCATAACACAGTATTCAGTTTGCTCAATTCTATGTGGTATGATGAACAAAAATCAAAATTAATGGACTGTCTGCATTCTGGATATAAAACATGATAATCCTATATACGTACAAACATAATTGGCCATTACAACCCTTCAGTCAGGATTACGGCCTAGCTTCTGACACCACTCATGTTGTGTGTGTTAATTTTATACATGAGTGGCGGGACCTACAGTTTAACGCCGACTCCGAACGACATAGTTTTGAGAAACTTTTCATGGCAATTTTATTTACTCTCAGAAATATTTTTTAATTTTTTTATTTTGATGTCTGATCTAGGTTTTGAACCCTGGCCTTATGTCTTATAAGCCAACACACTACCTACTAGACTATGGCGACTTCAAAATATTATAATCGGTTTTCGATAATGAGATACCAAAAATTAAATCCATGTATTTTGTTAAATTATAAACATTTAAATGTTTATATCGAGTGTACTCGTCAGGGCGAAACATTTTTTCATAATGCCGAGTATACTCGTCTTGTAGAAAAAAGTCTTATTCGTATTATTATTCAACGAATCTACTGGAATTTATTTTTCTGTGAGAAAAGACAAATAAATGTGTTCCAAAAAATCTACATATGCGCCGAAGAAATATTTTTTCCCATTTCCTTTAGCTGGAGATGTCTGACTTGGAATTTGAACCGTGGCCTCACATCTAATTAGACTACGGCGACTACAAGCACCATTTCAAAACATATATTTCATAGAAATTTATGTTTATAAAAATATACATATGTTTTCTAAAAAACCAGCATGCCTACTTTTACAGTTAGAAAATTTTTACTCTGTCTATGTCGTGTATATTCATCTTCGCTTGAAAATAATTAAGCAGACAGAAAAAGATTTTGAAATAAAATCAAACAACCAAAGGATTAACAAAATAAATCTCAACAAGATTTTACTCATAAATTTTTGTTTTGTGTTACAGATTACAGTAGATATCGTAGTGAAACTGTATCTCCTGTTAAAACTTGTACTTCTTTCCAATGAAAAAGAAAAAATTTAATCTGATGCAGTCCATACTGTCGAAATTGTTTACTGGGTAATTATCTAACTAACAAATGTATTGCAGTGTGTCTAAACGAATGGGGAGAAAAAAGCAGGCCATTCGTTTACAAGTTTCTATGACATGCCGTGTAAATTTTAAAAACTGTTTAAACAACCCATAAAAAAAAGTTATCACAACAAACAGTCAGACGAACGAAAAAATTAAATAAATCGAATAGTAAAAGAAAATTTAAAAATAAAGAAGGAATAAAAATTAAAAATTTTATTTTTGTACAAAAATTTTGTAAACATTGAAGTCAAGACGCGCCTTGAACATTTTACTTAAACAAATTGGAATTTTAACACGAAATAATAATAATAAACAGTACACTAAGTCCTCTTGTTACATATGTTGAAAAAAAAGAAATAAAAATAAAATTAAGAAGGAATTCTAAATGATACATCCACTGTACGCTTACGCCTATCAAGTGACATTGATTTTTTTGATATAATTCTCTCAGGATTTCTTGAAATTACCATATACCTTGAAATTTTAAAGATGATAAACACCGGTTGTGTGCCTTGTTAAGTTATATTTTGGAAACAACGTATCGACCACATTGTACTTATAATCAAAATTAAACCTACAAAAGTTATGAACAACATAATCCGTTCATTCCCAAACTAACTGTTGAATAATGCTACCAAATGAAACTCTCTTTGTCTTTGCCTAGATTTTCAATTCTGTATACACAGCAATCGTCATTTAAGTACCAATTTTTCAATTTGATAAGAACCTCGGCCAAATCAATGATTTTTGTAGCATAACTGCATGACAGTTCCTCAATGAAATTAATGAGAAAATTTATCGTTTGTCATGCACTCTTGCACCAAGTAAATATAAAATTTATTTATTTACATATTTAGCTTATAATTAAAATTATAAGATAAAGAATATTAAGAGCAATAGCATCTAAGGCCTTCAGCTCCACAAAGTTAAATATACCTTATAACTACAATTAAGATAGTACATAATAAAATAGCAAGTATAAATTTAGTAAGGTACATAATTAATATTTATATATCGTAAAACAATTTTGTAATTTTGAGGAATTTTATTAATTTAGCTCTGTTTTCTGTTGTAGGATTAGATAGGGAGGTTAAGGGATTAGTATTATGATAGATGGAAAGTCTTATGTTCGTCAATAGGGGGCAATCGCATAAAATATGATTAAGTGTCGGTGGGGTTGTGTCAGAACAATCGCAAAATGGGGTAAAATTAGCATTGAACAGAAATCCATGAGAAATCTTAGTATGACCCACTCTGAGCCGTAGTAGTTTAATGCTTTCAAGCCTGTAGAATTTACTAGTATATTCATCCAAATAGTCGTAAATAGAAATCCTCTTAGTGTTCACCGCTTTATACCAAAGGGAAGTGGAATTGAACGTTTCATCCCTATCAATTCTCATGTAGTGCCTATCAATTTGCCTTGCCAAGTCTATCCAGTTTAAATTATCCGTATAAAATAAGGCCTGTCTTATTGCATTCTTTGCAGAATGATCTGCAAATTCATTTCCTGCAATTCCACAATGACCAGGAACCCAAATTAATTTAAGATTAGGAAATTTCTCAATCAAGATCGTTCTGATTGAAGACGGATAAAACCCAGTATTAGACACATTAAGAACCGACCTTAGTGTCGAAAGAGAGTCAGTACAAATAGCAAATCTACTACTCAGACCTCGCACCAACAGACATGCCTCATATATTGCAATAATCTCCGCTGAGAAGTTTGACCCATACTCATCAAGTTTTCCTATTTTCAAGACACTATTATCAGTCGTGATACTGAATGCAACAGAGTTATTCAATTTCGATCCATCGGTGAATATGAACATATGGTCAGAAAGCCTTTCCCTTAGATCTGCAAACATCTTCCTGTATTGAGTTGGGGAAGTGTCAGTTTTCGAGTATTTCTGGAGAGTAGTATCAATGGATGAGAGATCCAGTGACCATGGTGGAAGTTCAGAAACTTGTGTTGGAATGTTCTTAGGTAAATTAAGATCGTCGCTATTCCGTATCACTCGATAGAGAATAGATGGTACTCTCGGAATTTTCCTGGAACGTCTTATCTTTTTAGCCATATGTTTTAATGGGCAATTACCACCGAAAATCAAGATACGACTTAATTTCGTAGTAAGCATGTCCCTTTGATTGACCAAGGATCTAACCTTAGCCTCATATCGAATGTTCGCTATTGGGGAGGACCGTAGAGTGCCCAATGATATTCTTATACATGCATTAATAATCCTGTCAATTCTAGCTAATTGTGATTTAGAGGTATAACCGAAAAATTGTAAACCATAATTGATCTTTGCAAGAATTAGTGCTCTCATTACGGAGAGGAGTACGGTTGAATTAGAATTCCACTTAGGGTTAGACAGACATTTCAAAATGTTCATCCGTTGTGATAAGGAGGTTTGCAAATAAAGTATGTGGTCTTTCCAATTGTATCGTTTATTCATAAATATACCCAGAATACGGAGACATTCAACCCTCGAGATGGATATACCTGTGGACCTAATTTCACAGCGACAGTCTCTTAGTCGACATATATGCAAGTATTTGCACTTTGAAGTGGATAGCGAAGCACCAGAAGTATCACACCAGTCGGTGATATCAGCGAATACGTTGTCAAGGTCTAGTATTAGGTTTTTATTCCTAGGAGATTTAATGATAACGTTGAAATCATCAGCGTAGGCGCAAAAGTCTATTTCTTTATGTAGAGATAAAATCGAGCATAGTCGATTATATGCTATAAGAAAAATGATAACAGATAAAGGAGAACCCTGAGGGACTCCATTATATAGTGGGAAAGGATTGGAGTATATGTGGTTAACTCGTACTATAATTTTCCTATTGGACATAAAATTACTCACATATTTTATAATATTTGGGCCAACTCCCCATTGGTATAATTGTTCCAGCACTGAATGGACGCCTACCTTCTCAAATGCACGCTCAAAATCCAAGGAAATAATGGTAATATGCTTACGTAGTGAGAGAGAGTTTGCAATTTGATAGTCTACAAAAAGTAGAGCATCAATTGTCGAGCTACCCTTCTTGAAGCCAAATTGGCGGTTGCTAAGTAGTTTATTGCTCGTGACAAACCACCACAACCTTTTCGCCACTATCTTGTCCAATACCTTAGCCAGACACGAGTTCAAAGAGATCGGTCGGTATGATGTTATAATAGTCTTGTCCTTTCCAGGCTTCAAAATTGGAACTACCACGCTGTTCTTAAATTGCTGTGGGATATAGTTATCAAAAATTGCATTATATAAGTTGATAATTCGCAATTTCAAGTCGTAGGGTAACATTCTCAGCATCACGTATGATATTCTGTCCATTCCTGGAGTCTTTCCACGTAATTTCCTTAGAGTTGAGTCAAATTCAAAAAAATTTATTCTAGATTCCATTTTTCTTGCTTTCGGACACGTTATATTAATGGGGGGATTATCCATAAGACTTTGTTTCTTAAGCCTAAAGTTAACGGAAAATTTCATATCCTCGGAGTTCGCAGACCAATGTTTGCCAAATTCATTGCCTATATCTTTATAATCTGTGTACAATTTCCCTCTATCCACTAATGACGATATGCAATGGATTCCATGTGTTGCTCTGTATCCTGTAAAATTTCTTATGTTTGTCCATACTTTTCCAATGGGAGTGCTAGGTGTGATTGCAGAAGTCAAGTTAAAGATAGATTCCCGTTTTGCAAGTTTAATGCTTCTTTTGTATCTTGCATTAGCTCTTTTATACAAAAGTAGGTTTTCCTGTATCATATTTTTCCTAAACAATCGCCATAATTTATTCTTTTCTACCTTTAGTCTCCCTAACTCTTGATTCCACCAAGGTACCTTTTTCTCTCTTCCATGTGACTGTGGAATGGAATAATTGGCTGATTGCAATATAATCCTACAAATATTCGCCGTTTCCCTATTAATATTCTCAACCACTGGTCTAGATCTATTAAAGGCCTCGCAGAGTTCCTGAAACTTCTCCCAATTTGCTAGATCTGTTCTGAATGTAGGTCTTCTAATTTCTTTCTGTACTGTAGTTCCAGGAAACAGTGAGATGATGATCGGAAAATGGTCACTACCAAAGAGATTCTCCTCGGTCCCCCATGAAGTATGAGGAACCAGAATAGGTGAACAGAAGCTTAAGTCAATATGAGAAAAATTTCCATGGGTATTTAAATGAGTAGGCGAACCATCATTGAGCAAAATCAGGTCGGATTCATTCAAAAATTTAAACAGTAGACGGCCCCTATGATTATCAGAAGAGGAACCCCAGCTCCTATGTGTACTGTTAAAATCCCCAACAATTACTGAAGGAGAAAAATCACCGAATGAACTTTCAAGGACACATCTATCGAAATTCGTAGTCGGAGAAAAATACACATTATATAAATTTAATTTCATCCTCGATTTAATCTCCATGCCGATAATATCAAAATCATCCGAGGTAAAAATCAGTTTATGTTCCAAAGACTTATGCACCAAAATGGCCACACCACCGTATCTCGTAGAAGAGGTGTTAAGATCGTACATAATATAGTTTATAGGAATAGGAATATTGAGGCGGGAGTGGATGTGGGTTTCTTGGAGGCAGATTATTTTAGGGGAATGAGCCTTGATCAGTTCCTGCAATTCTATGTAATTATTAGTATAACCATTAATGTTCCATTGCAAAATTTTTAGCATCATTGTTTAAAGTGATAAGAAAATAAGATATACATATTTAAAAAAGTAGATTCTAAATATTGCATATACATTTTCTGATATATATTGGTTATAATATGTTCTTTAACATAATATGTAAGTATTAGAGAGTTATCTTTAAAGAGAATAATGTTATTATATATTACAACATTGGTAAAAGCTTCGAAATTTATACTCATTTTAAGAGATGTTAAACAAAGGGGTATACAAGTAAGAGTAAATGGATCTAATTTGTCTATATTCAAATTATCAGTAATTAGTGTAGATTTAATTAAGAAGAGCACTCTCAGATTTTTCCTCAAAAAGGTTTTTGGAAGAGAGAGAAACCACATAGAAAGAGAAATCATTGTATCATCATTATCATTATCATTGGTACTACTGTCAGTGTCTCTTTTATAAAGTTGATCAAAAGCCAAAATATATAACGGGATACGTAACACATTTCTCTTTAGAATTAAAAGAGATGTTTGAGATGGAGTAAATTTCAATGGGTAATACAAAATTGTAAAATAAAAGCAAACAGTGATAATGACATTATTATTTGAAGAGATAAAAAATCTGAGAGGGTCAATTATTAGCATACAAATTCGAATGTTAAAGATATATAAGGAAGAGTTAGATTGAGCATAATATACAGCAAAGTACATTTTAAGATAATAATAATATAAATAGATATCTATGAACAGCGAAATATACTTCTAGGGTTTTACTAAGTTATCATACTCATAGTTCCATTACGTCGTCATATTTTTCATTGTTGATTTTCTGTTGTTTCGCTTTAGGATTTGCTTTTAGCTTTGCTTGGAGTCTCTTCGAGGTATTTCTTGGTAAGATTTTTACTATTTTACCTTTGGCTGCTGCAGATGTGCTGGGTTGAGAAAGTATGTCAGAATCCGAATCAGTTATTGCGTCGAGAGTGGCTGTGTTGGCGGCTATATGTTTTATTGTTGTTGTTTGTGTCCGAGGAATTGAAAAACTGTGTTTTGTTTGTGAATTCAAGATGTTAGGTTGTTTATTTGGAGCAGTTGTATTATTGGAATTGACGGCGGCGCTGTATAAAGGACGGTCATTTTGATGACGTTCACTATAGATTTTGTGGGCAGTTTTGTTATCTACCTTTTCAATTGTTTTAATAGCTTGCAACTCTTTATGTTTAATGAAGATTGGGCATTTTTTGTCTTTTGAAGTGTGTTTAGTATCAAGTAGGTTACTACGTATACAGTTAATGCAGTTTGTTTCATTAAAACATTCGTCATCATCTATTTCGGGATCCAAATGATATTCCTTTGCACAGCGAAAGCAAGTTTTTTTATTTTTACAAAATTTTGCAATATGACCAAACTGTTGACAATTATTGCATTTTACAGGTAGTGGTATATATGGGCGAACATTTACTTTCTGGTATCCAATTTTAATGTCCGTAGGTAGGGTAGATGACGAGAAAGTCAGAATTAAGAGACCTGTTTCAGTACTTTCGCTGTTTACAAATTTCATTATCTTTTTAACTTCGCAGACGTTTTGGTCAGCTAATTCGTTTGAAATTTCATTTTCGGGTATTCCTCTTAAGTCATTACTATAGATCACACCTTTAGTTTGGTTTAATGTTTTGTATTCTGCTACTTCCACTGTTATTGACTCAGAGAGTGCTATAAGTGTTGTTAGTTTGTTTGCTTGCACATAATTTTTAGTTTTAATGAGAATGTTTCCACTCATTAGTTTTTTGCATTCTTCGACTTCTCCGTTACAAGTGTAATCAATAGCTTTTTTTAACAAGAAGGGTGAAACGTTAGCGAGAGTATCATTGCTATTTGTTCTCTTCATTATTAAATATATTGGTCCAGGTTGAGAGAAATTGAGTGATTTTGTTTTATCCCAGTTGAGAGTTGGAGAGGTTTTATGTATTGTTTGGTCTGGAGGTTTATTCATTATTGTTATTTATTTTTAACTTAGTTCCGTTATTGAGATTAATAAATATTCACAACTTTTGTACTTTTTTTTTTTAATAAGGTTTCAATAATTTACAGTCTAAATTAAGTAATATATTTTATTTATATATATTTATGTTATTATATTGTATTTGATAATAAAGAATTTCACTTGAAAAATAAATCTCTGAATATAATTTTGGAGTTTATTGTTTATAGAACTAATCGCAAAGAAAATCGGCTTGTCAGACGTCTGCTTCGATATAAGCTTAAAGTCGAACTGAAATATAAAATTCTTAAGTCAAATTTATCACGTTCTGGTTCCAAAAGGCTTTTTTCGGCGATCCTCTCTCTTTCTTTCTTTTTCAGAAATAGTTCCTTGAGTAAAGGATCCGACTTAGGTGCCATTAACACACATGAGTGGATTCATAAGCTATCAGAGATAAGCAATGACGATACTTTTTGAAAAAGTAGGACTTTTCCCAACAATGTTTTTTTCTGAGGACAGATACCCCCAAAAATATCAGCGGTATTCGGTAAAATTAGGCCGGATGACAACTCTATGTTACGTGCTAATTTATACAAATTATATATAAGTTAAGCTTTTATATGTGATTTTAAGAGAAAAAATATCGCAAATATCCGAAGTTTTTTTTATGCACTATGTATTTATAATATACATAATTTGTAATTGTATTCTAATTATTTATTTATTAATTACAATACAATTACAAATTATATTCTAATTATATACGAGCGGAGTAAGTTGACCATATCTGTTAAAGAAGTTAATACACACAACATAAGTGGTGTGAGAAGCTAGAGCGTAATCCTTACTGAAGTGTTGTAATGACCGATGTACATATAAAAGCATTTCAGTTTAAGAATATTCAAATTGCCTGTTGGAGTCTAGTAAGGTCGAGTAGAAATATTACGGATATTTTATAATTTTCAAAAGAAAATAAATTTTCAAAATGCTAATATTAAGAATTTATTGGTTCAGTGCTTATTTGAAGCCATTCCCATCAGCGGTTCACTGAATTTACCAGATTAGATTCATCTTTCATGAAAATATTATTTATAAACTGAACAGAAACTAATAGGTTCCTAATTACAATACATTTTCTGTTGAATTTAAATTTATAAAACATTAGACGTGTCAAACGAGGACTAGATGTGTTGGACAACATTTGCCAATGCAAAGGGAACAATAAAGACCAATGCTATGGAGTATATATAAAAAAATGAAAAAAACACTAAAATTAATAGAAAAATATATCCACCAAATACAAAAACAAATCAAAAAAATATTATTCATCATCATTACCAACACCATCCCTACATCTACACTTTTACACTAAAATAATATTTTTAAATTTTGTTGTTGTAATTTTTAAATTGTTTACTGTTTGTACAATATAACAGCTTCATTAAATATTCTGAAAATGTATGTAAACAAAACCACATACAACAAAAAAATACAAAACAAACAAAAAAAAAACATGGTATTGACATGCACAAATACACGCACTCATACAAGTTCATAATAAAAACAACAAAAAAAAATTATTTTAATTTTTGGTTTTTGTTTTCTTTTTTTTTTTTTTTTGTTTTGTAATCCATAAACGATAGCAGCAATAAAAGAATAAAAACTTAAATACATTTTTATTACAAATAAATAAACAAAAAAATAACAATAACAACGAAATATATACATATGTACATACATATATAATGTAAACTAAAACAACAACTTATAAAATAAATCAATTTAAAAATAATAATTGGTTAGAGAGCAAAAAATAACAACAACAACAACAATTATAATAATAATAATGCAACACAGAGTAATAATTAGCGAAGCATGTACATTTTTTTTATTGTTTATTTTTTTATTGCATTTTAATGCAAATAAAAGTTATGTATGCAAATTAAAATAAAACAAAAATAAAATAAAAAATGCAAATTCAAATTATATTTAAAAATATTATTTTTTTTGTTTTGATTTTGCTTTGTTTTTTTTTTTTTTTTGTTTTTTATATTCAATTTATTCATCAATTGAAGATCGATATGAAATGCTCATCAACAACGCTAACATTATTAACGCAGTTTTTGTTGTTGTATTTTTTACGGCATTCAAAATCGATTAAGACAAAGGTTATTGACTGGCCCACAACTCGGTTAAAATGCAAATAAAATTTCTGAAACTACACCATTTCCAGTATAAGAGAAAGTTTATAGAAAAGCAAAATTCAATTCAATTTGATTAGAATGCAAAGATGTATTGTTTTATATTCATTTGCAGGCAATAGAGGTACATACCAGAGATCAGGAATGATTATTCAAAAAGATGAATAGAATCGAATCATACTAATAATTTCTGATACTTATACGCATTCATACTTATATTTATATCATACTCATACTACTCATATTTAACGTTTGAAGCACAAAATAAGTATGATTCGCGTAAAAACACTAAAATACTCACTAAATGGTTGTGCGTTTGTTCTCCTTGCTGGTTTTTTTGTTTTTTGTAAATGCAACAACAACTAAGACTGTATATTTAGATGAATGATTCGAGTCACTCGAATCATTTATAAGTATTTTTCTAAAGTTATGAATCTAAATGAGTAGGCTTATGAATCAAACATATTTCGAATGGTATGAGTTTGATGTCAATGTTGTACGCATACTTATTGCAACCTTTACTTATAAATCAACGTTGTAGTGAGTACGTATGAATTAGAATACATAGTTAAATTGCAATATTTTTTGACTCAATTATATTAAAAATTTCATGAGTGCTTACGAGTAGCGAAAAAATGATTCATTGTTGATCTCTGCTCGTATAATAGAACAAAATTAGTGTTTGCAAACCCGACATGATGAATATCAAAATTACTTGATATTTTGATCTTTTCATAAAGCCTTTGATTGTAATTCTGTCAAAAACACAGAAAACACGCATAAACATGGTTTGAGTTTCATGATGTTTAACAAACCCGACTGAATAGGGCAATAGCAAAACCAGTGTTGCCAAAAGATTCTGGTGAAAAATCATCATTTTAAGAAAAAAAAATCATATTTTGGGGGAAAAAATCATCACTTTTTAACTTTTATTTGTAAAACATTAAAAAATAAATAACAATTCAAAATAAAAGTGTATTACATTGATTGGTTATCGGGTTTTGTTATCATATACATACTAACTTTATTCTTGAGGATATGATATAACCCGATAATCAAACAATTTTAAATTAATTCAATTGACTGAAATTTAAAAGAAAATAATATTTCCAAATTTAGTTTAATACCAAACAAAAATGAAAAATATAGGACATTTAGTATCGTTTTCATCAAGACCAAATAAAGGGTCCGCCAAATAACTTTTTTTTTGAAAATGCTGTAAAAAATTACTGAATATTTTCTCAAATTTCTTTTTTTATTTGAAAGTAGAATATCCTTCCGGTTAATAATCGAAAATAACTTCATTTAAATGGCTGCCTCGGCTCGCCATGCAGTAGCCTACACGATCGGTCCAATTTTTAAGCACATTATCGATTGTGTGCACCAATGGATTCACGAATATCTTTTAAAGAGTAAATTGTCTCTAGCTTGTCGGCGTAACACTTATCTTTGACGGCACCCCACAAATAATAGTCCAACGGTGTCAAATCGCAGCTCCGAGGTGGCCAAACGACATCAGCTCTGCGGCTGATATTTCTTATTTGGTCTTGATGAAAACGATACCAAATGTCCTATATATTTCATTTTTGTTTGGTATTAAACAAAATTTGGAAATATTATTTTCTTTTAAATTTCAGTCAGCTATTTTTGTTATTAAAATGAAATCTTGCTACTGTCAAATAAATCCAGTGTAAACGATCTAGATTTTGAGCAAGATTTGAAATCTAATCTACTAGATAGATTTCGCTGTAGTGTAAATGGGCTATAAAACCTAAATAAAGCTACGTAAAAATGCAACTATTTGAAGTTACGTTATATTTGTGTGTGTGTGTATATAATTTGGTAGTTTTACTAATAGAGCTTTTACACACTGCATGTTAGTTGCTACTGATTTGCGTTGTGTAAAAGCCGTTTAACATTTGAAAATAATCAGTGCTGCATTTTTGTACATTTGTACCCTAATTGAATCAATCCACACAATGCATAAAACGTAACCGCAACTGTAATTAATTACTTAACTGAAACATATAAGGCTTGGTTGAAAAATCATATTTTTAGAAAAAAAAAATCATATTTTTTGGAGAAAAATCATCAAATCATATTTTAGTTAAAAAATCATCAAAAATATGATAAAATCATCATTCTGGCAACGCTGAGCAAAACACTCTCTCTCATTAGGTCGTGCCTGTAGGCGAAGTTTGCTAATGCAATAGCAGCTTTATATGTATATCATACTTACGTAGTTTATGATAAATAAGTTCTTTTGAGGCACTGACCTTCATATACCACACTTCTTCTTACAAATTTTACAAGACCATTAATTGTGAGGCTTTCAGAACAATTTCTATTTATATATAATCGAAATCAAATTATGCTTTGAACTACAATTAGGAGTGATTTATTTACGATATTATTATATAATTTGCTATATAGGGCTATGCATTTCGAGGTTTCGAAAGTATGTGACTGGAATTCGACATCTGTCAAACTAAGTTGTGAAACCAATTTTTTTCTTACTGTCACCGTCAATTCGGATCGTTATGGTCATATGATAACCGACTTTTTTTGCCTGCTATTGAAGAATACGACTTGGAGAATATGTGGTTTCAACAAGACGGTGGCACATGCCACACAACTCGGGCGAATATGGCTTTATTGCAAGAGACATTTCTTGGCCACGTAATTTCTCGTCGTGGCGATATCAACTGGCCACCAAGATCATGCGATTTGACACCATTAGACTTTTTTTGTGTGGCTATGCGAAAGACCGTGTTTTATGCAGATAAACCTTCAACTCTTGAACACTTAAAAACCAACATTCGTTAAGTTATGGCTGAGATACCGCCCAATATGTGTCAAAAAGTGGTCGAAAATTACCTCAAAAGAATCAATGCTTGCAACACTTCGCGTGGAGGTCATTTAAATGATGTAGTGTTTTACACATAATGTCAACGTTCAAACTTTACAATAAAAAAAAAAATATCATGAAAAAAATATTTTATATGTGTTTTATTTACGTTTACTTTTGAAACCACGAAATGAATAACCCGATATAATTTGTTATGTAACACTTTAACTGTTTAAGTATTAGTAATCAATAAATCCCCCGTACATACATTCAAACACAATCCGTCATTAAAACCTTTCAGTTAAGCTGGAGGTCCACACCACGCGTTCTACGCGTTTTCGCATTCTATGCGGCTGTCAAAAAAGTAGAATTAATGTATTTATTTGGTGCAAGTTACACGCACAAAAGCGTAGGATGCCTTGACGCATAGAACGCGAAAAGTAGATCTACTTTCTACTTTTGTAAGCATCACAAGCGGCGCGCGTACAAAACAGCTGACTTTGACAAGTTGTTTTGTTTTAATTTGTTTAAATTTTTTGATGATCTCGTTACAAGTACAAAGGACGTACCCAAAATCGTCGTTTGTGCTTTTGGAGCTTATTGTACACACTTGTGGCACAAAATATTACATTCACAAACTCAATTAATTCTATAAATTCTTTAAAATTTTCAATTTAATTTGCCATTTTTGTGCGAAATGTTTGTTGAAGTATTTTCAATCAAATGTTTTTATTTTGCTAACAGCTAATCAAAACAAACATTGGCGCGTAAAAAACGTTGCATGTAACTTGAAGCGTAGAATGCGAAGAATGTGCGAAATGCACGCAAAGCTTTGACGCGAAAACGCGTGGTGTGGTCCTCTAGCTTTAGGGTTAAGACTTAGCCTCTCACACCACTTATGTTGTTAATTTTATAAATGAGTGGCGGGGCCTATAGTTTAATGTCGACTCCGAACAGGTTTTTTTTGTGAAACTTATCATGACAATTTTTATTAATTACTCTCAGAGTTTTTGCCAGAAATCTGCTGAGAAGAAGTTGACGAAGACGTCTAATGAGCCAACACACAACCTACTAGACTGCAGCGACTTCTAAGTCCTCTGTTATTGAAATCTTTTTTTTTTTTTTTTGAAATGATTAAAAATTCGGATTATAAAAGATTTGAACTCTTTTCCGTTTTAACCTGGTTCTTGAGATATTTTATAGAGACTTAGTTATTGTTTAAAATTAATAGATTTTAGCATATTGAGCATATACCATATACCATGCACGCTGAACTAACCCCCAATGTTAACTAAATTTGTGGGACACTTTCGTCTGATTGTATTATATTTCGCAAGTTGTCCAATTTCAATTCGACTTTGTTCGACATTGCTGTTGAATTTTATGGCGAAACGGCTTCTTGAGTGCACCCATCTGTCTAGTTATCACTTTTCAAGGCAATATTTGCAGAATTATTTTGATTTTTATTGTTTCAAATTGTGTGACGAATTTTTTTTATTTTAAAAAACGTACATATGTAAGTAAGAAACTTTGCAAACGTTTGACGCTAAAATAACTACTATTTAATAATATAACATACATATGTAGTAATAAACTAAAATAGAAGCCATAATTTTCAAAAAAAAAACTTAAATTAATAAAAACGTTTCCAATTAGTTATAAATAGATATACAAATATTATATGTACATATGTATGTATTTATAATATTTATTTGACAAGTGAAAATGTATGCATTTCCTATGTTTGGTCCAGTTAATATTAGAAAGCTTCTCTAAATTTCTAAGACCAAATGCAATATATACATGTAAGTACTTGTATATAGGTACACAAACGAATATGCTAATTTCATACAAACATACAATACATATACAGACATAAATACATACATACATACATATTTATAGAGTGTTTTAGAATATAAAAATCTGATATGTATATATGTATGTATGTACATATGTATGTTTGTATCTTAAGCCAGTAGCAATTTAAAACGAAGACATTTAAAACCCAGCACAGATATAAAATTGCATTTAAATTCCCTTAGGAAGGCTTAATTGGCAAGAAATAAGACTAAAAGACACAAAAAAGACGAAAAGAAAAAACTAATAAAAAAAATAACACCAGAGTAGTAGAAAGACAACAAAATAATAACAAACAATAAATTCAAACGATACAAACACCAAAAACAGAACAGAACAGAACCGAACCGAACCGAACAAAACAAGACAAGACACGTACAAACATGATTTCTCAAGCAAGATAAATTTACCAGTGAACCTCCTTTCTGCACCAACAGAACAAAAATAAAAACGAAACAAACAAGAATACATAAAAAGAGACCTCAATTTAAGCATGAAACCAGAAAAGCGGTCTGACAAGGGGTAGGCATCGCATGAGGGGAAAGGTACTCATACAAATAAAAGGAAGTCGAGAAAATAAAAGAAGGAAAAACAAATGGTTGTTATTACTGCCGCTATTATTGTTGGTGCTTTTGTTATCGTTTCGTAGGAGAAATGCACAAAACAATAATAAAGGCAACAAAAAAAGAAATAAATACAAAACAAAACAGCTGATAAGTATATACCTCTGTACAAAAAAAATCTATATAGAAAACATATGTTTTTTGTTATTTACTTTTTCACCATCGAATACCACTACATGTGCACTCGTGTCTCTTACATGCTCGTTAATGGAGAGGAGCTCAAAAGAGAACATCAAAAGAATAACACTCAATATGTGTACCGTACGTACATACATAGGAGCAAAAGTAAAAACAACACGTACTAAATACTTACATACATCTGCATGGTATACCTACAAAAATATACATGCAAATGTATAAACTTTATTTATACGTACATATGCATGTATGCATGAGAATATGCAATAAGGTGACTGCAAAGTGTCGGAAAACACACAAGAAATAAAGAAAAAAATCAAACTGAGTACTATATTCATACAAAAACGCTCATTGTTCTCTACATACATACACACATTCATACAAACATATGTACTTATGTTTCTATAGCTTACATTTTCTCAGCAAAAACAAAATATAGACACCAACACCAACACAGAAAATAATTAACCAAAATGTTACACACGGTTACTCTCTGTGAAAAGAAACTGTATGTGAAAGAAAATAGGGAAAATATACAATAATAATAAACACAACAACACATATTACAATACAACAAAACCATTCGATATACCATAAAAGGGATACAAATAAAAGAATGAAATCTTCTTTCGAGCAGCAAAAAATCATTTCATTTCATATACATTTGTTTGCTTTGAGTAGCAAAGTAGTTATATTCTAATCTAGCACAAGAAAACAATTTCTAAAATTAATACCGAATTACTTGACTTGACACAAGAGATTTCTGAGAAACAACATGCTGTAGAAGCATAATTGTGGTCAAGGAAATCTTGGACGACATATGATAATTGGCCTTTACAACCCTTCAGTCAGGATTACGGAATAGCTTCTCACACCACTCATGTTGTGTGCCTTAATTTTATACTTGAGTAGCGGGACCTACAATTTAACGTCGACTCCGAACGACAGATTTGGAGAAACTTTTTCATAGCAGGTTTATTTACTCGCCTAGTTTTTACTAGAAATCTGCTGAGAGGAAGTCGCCGAAGAAATATTTTTTCTTTCATATTTCGCTCTGATGATACATCGATATTTTAAAAACACTCGATGTAATTTTCCGACACATCGAAACAATTCGATGCCTTCTTTACTGATCAACATCAAGAAACATCGATCAAAGCAATATTATTTCACATCCAGGCCGCCATCCGAGCACTAAGTTTCTAAGATGTCGAATGTAAGGAACAAGAAGTTGAATTAGCTAGGCACACCAGGATCCTAGGTCATATGGGAATTCTGCTGATTAGGCCGAGAAGTAGAAAGACATTGAATGGGCATACTTAAACTGGTTTTTTGAGTTACGCATCATGGCATTTTAACGAGGCATAGTCTATTAGATAGTGTATTGGCTTATCAGACGTGAGTCTACGGTTCAAACCCCAGGTCAGTCATCTCCATCAACACGAAATGTAAAAAAATATTTCTTCGGCTACTGCCTCTCAGAAGATTTCGGAGAGTAAATAAAATTGCCATGAAAAGATTCTCAAAAATCTGTGGTTCGGAACTGTAGGTCCGCAGATTTCTGGCATGAACTCTGTTTCTATCTGCTTCTGAACCCTCATCTTTCGCTATCATGTTGTCTAATTTAATGTTTAATTGCATACATATTATTACGTTCTTACGTTTTTAAAACGTTTAAAATATGAGTTCGTTGATTGCAAACAAAATAAAAAGAAATATGTCTTTAGATTCAATTAAACTCTTTATTGTTCGGACTACTTTTGTATGCCGCCCTTCACAACTTGACGAATACAACAATAATTGCTTGTTCGCTATTATTCTTTGCTTACAACGCAGATCTTCTCAACGGAGATCTTCAAACCACGACTGTTTTCTTCACACGCAACGCGTCTTCACACAAGACTGACTGAATTCTTACTACTCGTTGCCTGCTTTGTCTTGCCTTTTTATATGCCCACGTAATCAGTCTGATGAAAGTTCTTGAAGTGGAATGTTCGGGGTTTCGCCTTCTCGAGAACTCTATCGCGACTTCATTGCTGTTTGTGTATTTTGTTCACATTGCTTATTGTTGCGTTCTCGCTTACTTGTCTATCCCTTTTTCTTTCATACAGACGTTGTTGGTTTACTTGTAACAAGTTCGTTGTATTTGTTTGTGTAGCTTTTGTTCATTACGTTACTGTTAGACGATGTTTCCATTTTCGTAATAATATGTATAGTGAGCGACAAAAGTGAGTAAACACCACTGAAATAATTCATTTTGTTAGGATAGAGTGAAAAGTAAATGAGAATAGTCGAATAAATTTCCAAAAATAAAAACGTTTATTTATTACTTATAAAATGTTAAAACAAAAACAACAATTCATGATAAAGGAACTTTTTTTATACTTAAGAACATAATAGAAAATTTAAAATTATAGTGAGTATTGACTCACTTATGGCTCTCACTGTATATTACTAGTAGATGCCTAGTCTTAAAGGTTGGGTTTTCATATTATTAATTTTAAGATCGATTTCATTTAACGCTCGAGTGTAAAAATTAGGAGCAATGAAACATATGTAATCTATCATTAATTGAAGCTCGTCCTTGCTTCTAATATTCTAACATACCAACTACTAGACCACGGCGACTTCTTGTTCACGGTATTATGTTTGCCATCGTCTAATAACAAATTTCCTTACCTTTGAAAACCTAAATACAAGTTTCTCTCCAACTTTAGCTTCTCGTTTTTTTTTGAACTCTAATCACACGAGAACAATTATAAGTCCTACAATTTTTGTTCTTTTCAAATCACACGGGATGAATATTAGTTTAACATGAAATGTATACGTATAGACAGCTTTGTATGTATTAGTGTTTCTGCATTCATTTGACGTTTGGCTGATTATTAAAAATGTGCATGTATTAGTTTTGTGCTGGTAATGCGGTGTTGTAACTGTTTGAAACTTTACGCCACCAAAAAACCATTCTCTTCACCTCCCTTGCCTATAAACTATCATTTTGCGCCAGCACAATTGTTCTCGTGTGATTAGAGCCCTACATATGATAATATGAATCATAAAAAAGAGCTTTCTGTTTCCTTTCATTTAAAATGATTGAATTCTTTTAAATGCCATTGTAAAATAAATTTTGTATCCAAACGGTGCAAGCAAGCAAGTGTGTTGTGTTGTGAGTGTTTGATTGTTTATTTTTTTTTCTGATGGGATGATTAAGATTGTGGTGCATATATTACCAGGCCTCTAAAATACACTGTAAAGAAAGAGGAAAAAAAAGATTTATACATATACACATACATACAGATGTGTGTTGTGTAAAGGGTAGTAGAAAAAAAAATCATTACTTCAATTACTGTGGCTCTCTTTTTTTTTTCTTTTCACTCTCACTGTTTTGCTTTTAATTTTTTTTTTGTTTTTCTCTCTTTCCACTCTTTTTATCGTGTATTGTAGTACTTTTTTGAGCATGTATTGTTTGTTACAAATTGACAATTGAGCTGAATAAGCAGCTTGACTAAAGTAAAATTTGAGTAACTATAAAGCTGTGCATGGGGTGATGTATGTACAAATGTATGGGATAATGCTGCTGAAGGTGCTGGTGGTGGTGGTGGTGGTAGTGATGATGATGATGATGAAAATAAAGTGTGAGGTACACGAAAGAGTGTAAATGTAACTGTGAGAGTAAATTCAGTATGCCACAGAACAATAACCATGCGACCTGTATAGCAATGAGTGAGTCAGATTGTTTGCTTCGGCACAGGACAGGAGAAGAGCTATAAAAGGCTGCAGCAACTAACCGGCCGGAATAGTAGCTTCGTAGCACTGCTGTTGGCAATACAACTTCTTTAAATAGCAAAAACAACAACAAACAAAATTCAATTTTTTTAGCCTTAACAAATTCACTCACCAAAGGCAAATTCATATAAGAAAGAAAAACACAAAAAATAATTTAAAAAATATCATGAAAATTGTTGTTTTTAAAATAATAATTTAGAATACACAAAGAAAGATACATATTTTCCAAAAACAACAGCAACAGCAGAACATTTGTTAAACAAATTTGTTTCTCTCAATAATTTTTATTTGTTTGTTTGTTTTTAATCATTATAAAATTATTAAATTGTTGAAATCTCCTGACCTCACATACGTATAATAAATATAAAATAAAAGCCGCTAATGAAGCAAGAAATATTCAAAGGAAAAGTGCTAAAACCGCCGAGATAACTAAGAAAATAAGAAAAGTGTTAAAAATCAATGAGGGAGTCTAAGGAGCATTAATAGAAGAAGAATGAATGAATGAATGAATGAATGAAAGAATACATAATAAAATTTAATTAATTTAATAAGAAGTGCCGTACAACGACGAAAAGCAAAGAAAAAAAAGCGATATTGATAAAGAGAGAGAGAGAAAGAGAAAAGAAAGGAAAGGAAATTGTTTTCCCCAAAATCTATTGTGATATTTTATTATTTAAATACTACTTCTTGCTTTACGTTTTTTTCTATTATTCGTCATTATCAATCAATCATTATAATAATCATAATTAATTAATTAATTAATCGTTTTAATTTGAATAAATGAACATGGAGGTGTTATCCGTACAAAATCAATATCCATCTCGTTTCGCTCTAGCTACAGGTAAATATTCAATATCCTTAAAAACACACACACACACATACACACTTAAATAATATATAAATATCCTATAAGAAACGAAGAAACATACATATGTACATAAAAATACAAGAAAAATCAATATTTCTAGAGACTCTGTTTCTGTTACTGGGGGTTTGCTACTTGTGTTGTATGTATATACTTCCTTTAACATTGTGGGTTTCCTTAAGGGAAACCAACTAAAAAGGAAGAAGAAAAAAAAAATCAATATAAAGTTAACCAGTTAAAGTATCATTTTTGTGTGTGTGTATGTGTATGTGCTTTATTATTATTTTTTCTTATTATTTTGCACATCTGATATACATACATACATATGCTTAAAGCCATATGTATGGATGGATGTATGCATGTATACTCAAAATATTGATGGTGGTGGCGTGTGGTGCGGATGGTGTTTCCCTAGTAATGGCTTTTATGTATGTATCTCTGAAGCTTGTTAACGACAATATTGTTGTTACCATTGTTGTTGTCGTTGTCGTCGTCGTATTTATGGTGTGTATCTATTTTAGCCAATTTGTATACAAAAAACAACTGATTTCCAGCTGTGCTATCAGCTGGAAACAAGTTTTTCCACTTGGCTTTATTTTTTCCCCAATTTCTTTTTTACTTTAATTTTCTTCTTCCATACAAATACATAAAATTTGCTAATATCATGTATACATGAACAGTTGGCTGTATCTGTGTGCAAGTTTTTGTAACCCAGCCAAACCGGCCCCTATTTATTCTGTAGATACACACAGAGAGAGTCCAAGAGTTTTTTGTTTTGTTTTTATATCTTTTATTTCTCAATGCTCAATTCTCAATTGAGTGAGTTTTTTCTACTCACTTTCACTGTTATTCTCTTATAAAAATAAGTAAAAATAAAAAATATTTTTACTCTTCAGATTATACTGTGAGTACTTTGTTAAGAGAAGCATATTTCGACGGTAAAAATTTTTAAGTTTTTTGAAACAAAATTTTATTTTGTAAAAAATTTTATGATTTTTTGTTTAATTTACAGAATAATTATATACGAATTATTAGGCAATCCTTAAAAGTATGAAATAATTTGTATTCAGAAACCAAAAAAATATTTCTGTAATAGAATTCATAAGAAATGTAAGGAATAGTTAAAAATCCTTTTTTTACTTTTATGTACAGACATACGTGCCTTGATAGGTGTTGTATATAAGAAAGTAGCATCATTTTAAAATCTTTAATTTAATAAAAAAAAATTTTTTTATTATTACATTTTTTATTTCATTAACTCTTCCTTTTGCTGGTTAATGAAGAAATAAATTTTCTTTTAAAATCTGTAAAATTCCCAAAATAAAAAATTTAAATTGAAACCATAGGACCTGTTTTTTAAGGCGAACAAAAAACAAAAAAAAAAACTATGAATATTGTTTTAATAATTTTTTTTATTCATTTAATTTACTTTATTACTACTGGAAAATTAATACCAAAAAATAAAAGAATTAAATTGAAGCCAAAGGACCTGTTTTTTTAAGACGAACGATGAATATTGTTTTAATTTTTTTTAAATTCATGTAATTCACTTAATTACTACTGGAAAATACATTATATTGTATGTATATTATAAAATAAAATTGTTTACATCAATCAGTGCTACTTGATAATGTATCTGCTAAGCCATTGGCTTGGCATCTGAAATCATTTGTCTTACAAAAACAATTCCAGAAATAATTTAAAACGCATGTATAAGTCCTTAACCGGACAGATTTTCTGATTTTCAATTCAATTTATTTTTTGGCTTGAAAAAGTACGAAATAGTTTGAAACTTATAACTTCTGTTGGTGGTAAAAAATTTTATTAAAAAATATTAATATTATTAAAATTAATATTATTAAATATTATGCCATATTCAAAAAAATATTTTTATTCGTTCATACGAATAATGTTTTATAAACCTTTTATAAATCGAAAAAATTTTTCATCAATTTTTATTCGGATTCGTTATTTTCTTTTTTCATAATTTAACAGATATTTTTTGTGTTTTTTTCTGCTTGTAAAAGTATAAAAATAAACATCTACATTTTGTATCGTATCTTAAATATTTTTTTGTTTTATGCACATGCAGATGTACTTACATACAAATACAAACGTATTTTAAGACAAGTCTTCCCTCACAAAAAAAAATTAAAAGCATATGTAAAGTATATGCACATGAGTATATGTATAGAATTGCTCGCTCATCTCCCTATACTCATTATCACGTCTATCTTATGCCATCAGTTGTATCCTTTTTAAATTACAATATAATTTTCGAAAATAGAAACATAAAGAAACTCAATGTAATTACGTTTCTTCTTTACAATATTACATACATACATACATAATTGAGCAATTTTACTTCACAATTTTTACTTTACAATATTATCTTTATAAATTGTTTGAATTGCTTTTTAATTTCCTTTAAATTTTTTTATTTTTGCAATTTCAGATTGGAAGAGTCAAGTCACATTATCCACACCCTCAAATGGCGGCTTGTTGAAATCGCAACCGTCATATAAATTTACAAATACTCCGTTCAAACCGCATCATCACATCAATCATCCACACAATCATTTGCATCATCATCATCATCAACGGAAGCAACAAAATCTTAAAACATCAAATCATACAAAACACACCTCCAACTCCTCAAACAAATTAAACTGTGATACAACAACAACAACAACAACAAAATCAACTAAAAATACAACAATAATAACAACAACAACAACAACTGCAGAAGCAGCATCTAAAACAATAAACGCTAAATCCTTACAAACGCTAGCTGTCCAAGAATTATCGCTGCGTTTATTAGATAAATTACGTGCAGCCAAATCAAGGCATTTGGCATGCACCGAAGTTTCGCTACCCTGTGATCTCACGCCACGCATAGCGTTGGAAATTTTACGTTTAGCCCGTGACGAAGCCAATGGCTTACGCGACTGTACCATTTATATTGAATTCGAAGACGAACCGAACAATTCCAGACGCATAGCAACTTTGGACTTGAACAATCAACGGTCTGGCAATACTGGCTATGAAATCTATGTTACACTTAGTCAGGATCATCGCGGCTGGACTGCGTTATTGCCACAATTCATGAAGAATTTATCGCGTACCATAACCATAAGTCCAGAGTTTAATATCACCAAACATAGGCCATATTCGAAAAGTATGTGTTAAACGAATTTTTTTTTTAAATTTTTTTAGAGTAAACCAAAAGAAATTTGAAAATATAAAAAAAAGAAAAAAAATGGTTGGCATATATCATCATTATAGATACACACACTTTCTTAACAAAAAAAAACAAACAAATAACAAAAACAAAATCTCTAACTTTAAGACCAAATCAAATATAAAAAAATATTACAAAAGATAAACAAAACAAAAAAAGAATATAAAGAACCACCCACCTTTTTAGATTTTTACTTTTAAAATGTCTATTCAAAGACAAAGAAAAAAGTTTAAAACTTACGAAAAATGAAAAAAAAATAAAGTCAACACAACCCACTTTGAAAACCAACCTGTTTTAAAAAAGAGAAAAATTTCCAATTTCTTTTTCGTTAAAACAACAAGAAAATTAATGAAAATCATTTTTATCACTTTTTTTTAGTATTTTAGGCTTTTAAAAATAAATCTCATTGATACATTTGTTCAAATTAGGTTTTAATAAATTATTTATTATTTTTTTTTTAATATATATCGTTTATACATATAAACAAACAACAAACACATATTATTATTAATTAAAAATTTTTTCGGAAAATTATAAAAAGTTTAAAAAATTGTTTTTAATTTAAAATCTAAATTTTAATAATTTTTTTTTATATTTTTTTTTTAATTTTCTTGGTATAAGTATTATGTTTACAAAAAAAACAATGGCAACACTTATACTATTTGAAAATAAAATTAAAAAAAAACAAAATTTTTTAATAAAAAAAAAAATTAAAATGAAACAAAATTTCTTAAAACGAAATATAAAGTATTTGCCAAGATCTCCAACTCATAAAAATGTGATACTGATTAAGTTGCTTAGGTTAAGAAAATAAATACAAAATAGTAATTAAAAAAAAATTACAAAAAAAAAATACACAAAAAGAAAAAAAGTAATTAAAATTAATAACAAATTCAAAACACATCCATTTTAAATTTTAAGTGAAAAAAAAACAAAATTCAAAATTACAAAACTACAAAATTAACAAATTAAAATTAAAAAACAAAATAAAATAAAATAAAATTTTATAAAATATATTTAAAATGAACAAAAGAAAAATGAATTCAAAACTCAACTCAAGGCTGCATTACTGGCTTAATGTTTAGGACCTTAATACAAATACAAAAACAAAAAAATTAAAATTTAATCAATTAACAATTGTGAACATTTTTTAAATAAAAAAACAAACACAACAAATAAAGAAAACTGCGATATATGAAAACGTCTTGATATCAAATTTCAAATTTAATACAAATACAAAAGAAGAAAAAAAAATTATAAATTTTTTTTTTATCATTTGACAAACAAATTATATACATACATACATGATAATATGTATAAAAAAAAAGATAACATACATACAAACATATATTAGAAATACAAAAAACAAACAAACAAAAAAAAAAGAAAATCGAAAAAAATCATATGAAATGAATATCTCTTAGATTGTAAGTTTCTCAAGAATACATATATTTGTCTAGCCTCCTCCCATTAATAAATAACAAAAAAATTTAAATTATTTAAAATATATAAACCCACAATAACAATTACAACAACAACAAGTTTTTATTATAAATGTGTTATCGCATACAAGCAACCAACCAACCAAACAATAATAGAAGAAAAACAACAACAATTACAAAAAAAAGAAAACTCAAATTTTATTACAACAATATTATTAAAGAACAGCAAACACATACTTAGGCACATACATACATAAAACATTAGACACCCACACACGTACACACACAGACCAAATGAAAACATACAATTTAATTAAACATTTTCCATATAATTTTTTTCGTGTATTTTTTTTATTAAAGTAAAGTATTTCGAAACAAAAAATATTTCGAACAATCTTTGTTTGATAGACAGTTTCTTTGCATACAATATTACATACTTTTTTTAATCGATTAATTTTTTAACAAACAATTCTCTTATAATTATTATTATTTACTGTATGTATTATCAATATTATTATTAATTATTATTAAATTTATTATTATTGTACTTATATGTTTAAGTTGTTTTCTGTTTTCTTTTTATCTCTCCTACCAACAAACTACATATTTTATTAACAATTAATTAATTTCGTTCTTTTTTTGTTAATAAAACTCTGTGACATCTTAAAAACTATTTGTTAATGAAGTAATCAATTTAAGGAAAAAAATAAAAAAACTACGACAACAACAACAAAAACAATACAAATATAAATTGTAGTACATACATAATATTGTAATAATTATTAATAAATTGTCTAGGATAACAAATTTCAAATTAATCATCATTTTTTTGTATGAATTATATTATTATTAATAAATATTAGACCAACCAACAAATTACATGAAAAAAAAACTAAAAACAAAAAATTAAAAAAAAAACAAAAAATTTAATAAATAAAACAGAAAGAAAAATTGAAAAAAATAAAAAATTCAATTTTTTTTATTTCTCTGGGGGTTAAAAAAAAGCATTGGATGTCTTAAGTTGCCGGCCACGAATCAAATAATGGATCAAACTCGCCTTTTTTGTTAATGTGTTGGTAAAACTGTATTAACACGTATAGACTGGGAAGAGTTTGAAGAATATCAATATACTTTCGATTTTCACTAACTTAGATACTGCCAAAATTTGGTTAAGATACACCGATCCGTTGCGAAGTTATAGAGAAAAATCTACTTAGAATACACATATAGTCGTATGTCGCGTGAAAACTTTGAGAGCTCATAACTCGACTTAGAATGTTAGAACGGAGGCGTCTATGTGTTCTATTCTTCAATCAATTCAATTTTGATGTGTTGCTATGCTCAGTAAAACAAATATTACCAACACATATGTAAATTTGAACTGTTAAAATTGATAAGTCGCCATGCGCCATTAAAGTTAGTTATCCCTTTCTCTATCTCCTTCCCACTCACTCTTGTACATGTTTCACTGTCTAAGGGGTTACATTTTACTTACGTAACTGCTTACTTCATTGGTCATTACAACCCTTTAGCCATGATTACGTCCTAACTTTTCACATCACTCATGTGTGGTGAAAATAATTATTATTTATTCCTCGGATTTTTCAAAAAAAAAAAAAATTTTGCACTAATTTCGAAAATAAACTCTTCCACGATAAGAGAGGAAAATTATAACTGGGGACCTGTATAGAGTAGAGAGTTTTTGGTATTAGACTCTTGTATTGTACAGTTTGGATTGCCAAATGCCAGTATTTGAGCAGCTACTATAATTACCACCCAGATCTTGTCTTGTCCTGATTAGCTGGCTGAGACTGCGATACGCATTACATGTCCACTGAGTATGTTATGATCTAGCTTTGTCAACCGTGTTCTTTGTGGTGTGACAAGATCTAAAAAAACAATAAGATGTTTCCCTCAGGGAATGAGAAGCGGGTTGTTATCACCTTTTCAGTATAATTTTGTAATAGAAAAGATTATTCCCAAGAACATGCTCATAATCTTCTGGTAGGCATAAGACTTGGCATCGAATCAAAATGGTGTTTTGTTTTTACATCGTTTAACTTTAAAATTATAAACAAAAGCTACAAAAATAATTAACTTGTTTACATGATAAACAAGTAAACAAAAATATACCAACAAAACATCAGTATAAAAAAGGTGATAAACAAGTAAACAAAAATGCAACAGCAAACACTGTAAGAATAAATGTAAACATCATGTTTAAATTTAAACAACATGTTTACATTTATAGAGATTTCGAGAAGTCGAAGTCGTTCGCCTTCAAGAACATTCATCCGATTGTTTATTCTGCCATATAAAAGGCAAGGCAAAGCAGACGACTGAGTTAGTGAAGTTCGGCCAGTCTTGTGTGAAGGCGCAGTGTGTTTGAAGAGATTAAAGATCTGCTTTACAATAATTTGTCTAGTAATAGAATAATTGTCTAGTAATTGTTATTGTTTATGCAAAGGGTGTAAACAGAGGAATAACAAATGAAACAATTGTTGTTGTTTACAGAAAGTTATGAACAGTGGCATACATAATTCTGCGAATAATAAAGAATTTTAAATAAAACTAAACACCAACTTATTTTTATTTTATTTTCAATCTACGAGCTCATATTTTAAACGTTTTTAAAAGGTAAACATGTAACAATATTTGCTGAAACCCCAACAAGCTACGTTTAATTTTTAGTCATAATAGTCTGCTCTTATAGACAGAAACATTTTACTCTGCTGAGTATACTCGTCTATGCTGACAAATAATTAAGTAGGCAGAAAAAGTCTTTTGAAACAAAGTTGATCAGCTGTAGCGTTAGTTGCAGTGTTAATATTATTTGTGTTTGTGTGTATATATGTACCAAAGATCAGCAATGAATCATTTTCTCGCTACTCATAAGCACTCATAAAATTTTGAACGTAACTGAGTCAACAATATTGAAATTTCACTGCTCTGATTTATTCGTACTCATTACAACGTTGATTTATAAGTACAGGTTGCAATGAGTATGAGTACAACGTTGACATCAAACTCATACCATTCGAAATATATTTGATCCATAAGCCTACTCATTTAGATTCACAACTTTAGAAAAATACTTATACTTGTAAATGATACGAGTGACTCGAATCATTCATCAAAATTTACAGTTTACTTACAGGCGTATAAGTATCTGAAATTATGAGTATAATTCGATTCTACCTATCTTTTTGAATACACATTGCTGATCTCTAATATGTATGTACACAAATATGTCACAAGTTTATGTTTTAAGGGTTTCAATAATTTTAATTTTTCAATTGTTACTCAAATTTTGGTTTTCATTGAAAGTTTTTAATTTATTCAATTATTTGTAATCGCCGTAGTCTAATAAGTAGTGTGTTCGCTTATTAGACGTAAAGCCCGAGTTCGAGCAGAGGTCAGACATAAAAGCGAAATATAAAAAAAAATATTTCTTCGGCGACTTCCCTCAGCCGATTTCTGGCAAAAACTCTGAGAGTAAATAAACCTGCCATGAAAAATTTTCTCAAAATCTATCGTTCGGAGTCTATGTTAAACTGTGTAGGTCCCGCCACTCACGTATAAAATTATCTCACACAACATGAGTGGTGTGAGATGCTAGGCCGTAATCCTGACTGAAGGTTTGTAATGGTCAATTATGTATGTATGTATGTATGTTTATTCAACAAAATAATTCAAAATAGTGTCAAATTAAGAATTATTTTTTTAATTAGCTTTGCTTGTATTCAGAAACATTATATCTATCATGAAGCGATCCAAGGCTCCTGAAGCTCCCAAATGCATATCATATTAGGTAATTATAACTCAAATTATTAAATAGTTTACATCGCTATTGTACTTGTATAATTTGTTAAATAAAAATGTAATTTTCTGCTTATGACTAATTAGTTCATTATAAATTCATTAACGTGTTCATTTATTTTTTTTTTTTGTTTCGTCTTAATTTAGGTGAAAATGAATTTGATTTTTTTGATTTAAAAACTTTTTATTTCAATTGTAGTTTTTGTTGGTTGTTGCTATTGTTGTTTGCGCAATTATACGATATTAACTGAACTCTTAAAGTGTTACAGATTTCATTAATTATTCAATCCGTCAAACACCATGAATCTACATTCATTAAAGCGTTCATTTGTTCATCCAATGGATACGATTCAAAAGTTTTTTTTTCACTTTTTGTTTCCTTTTTCGCTTTCATGGTTTGTATGATTGCTTAAGTTTTTAAGAACAAAAATATACTGAAAGAGTGAAACAGTTTGTTTGTGCTTTTGTTGTTTGGTTTTCTGAAAAGTCATTGTTCGGTAGGGGGGAGGGGAGTAAATCTATGAATAAATAATGTTGAAAGTGTAATGAAATTGTATTCGTATTCGTATGTAAACGAAAACCAAAATAAAATAAATTAATTTTGAAAATATTATCGAAAGGATGTAGGTGCGAGCATTTTTAACACGCATGAGTAAATTTCCGACTATTAGGTCGTCAATTGTTGGTTATAAAATATATTTTGAATGTAAAAGAAACAAATAACAAAAAACATATTACAATAACAATACAACAAAATAAAATTACTTTGCATTTTACAGATAGCGACAATCTAAGGCCCTGTCGTATATGTTGGGAATAAACTGCACCGACATCATCACTACAACGTTGATTTATAAGTACAGGTTGCAATGAGTATGCGTACAACGTTGACATCAAAATCACACCATTCACGATATGTATTATTCATAAGCCTACTCATTTAGATTTATAACTTTACCACTTATGTTGTGTGTGTTTATTTTATACTTGAGTGGTGGGACCTACAGTTTAACGTCGACTCCGAACGATAGATTTTGAGAAACTTTCTCATGGCAGGTTTATTTACTGTCAGAGTTTTTGCCAGAAATCTGTCGAGAGGAAGTCGCCGAAGAAATATTTTTTTTTTATTTCATATTTCGTTTTGATGTCTTGCCTGGGCCCCAAACTCGGGCATTTACGTCTAATAAGCGAACACACTACCTACTACACAACGGCGTTTAGACACTAGAACGGGTTTTAGCACAAACAAATAAAATTAAGCTGAATTTTATAACACAAGCCAAAATTAAAATTAGAATTATGACAGAAAATCTGCATAGCGGAATATTAGCTGCATGGAGTGTTAAGCGTAAAATCGATCATCATGTTCATACATGCATACAATTTCTACCAGAGGTCAGCAATGAATGGTTTTTTCGCTACTCATAAGCACTCATGAAATTTTGAACAACAATTTTGACAACAATATTGAAGCCTCACTACTCTGATTCATTCGTACTCACTACAACTTTGATTTATAGGTACAGGTTGCAATGAGTATGCGTACAACGTTGACATCGAACTCATACCATTCTAAATATGTATGATTCATAAGCCTATTCATTTAGATTCATAACTTTAGAAAAATTCTTATAATACTTATAAATGATTCGGGTGACTCGATTAAAAAACAATGCCACACATCGGATATTAACCAAAAATTTGGATACAAGAAAGCTAAGAGAGAGATACGTGTCGTATTTACTTACGATTGAACGAAACGTTTGGAGATGTTTCGTAGTTTGTTTTTAACGATTCTAAGCCATTTAATATCCTAAATAGCAGGGGATTCGTTGAAGCAATGGACTGACTTTATTGTTACGAAAATGGAAACGGTGTAACATCAGCAAAAGCTACACAAACAAATACAACGAACTTGTTACAAGTAAACCAACAACATCAGCATGAAAGAAAAGGGGATAGGCAAGTAAGCGAGAACGCAACAACATTGAAGTCGCATTTGGGTTCTCAAGAAAGCGAAACCTTTAAGAATCTTCATCAGACTGTTTACGATTGCATATAAAAATGCAAGACAAAGCTGGCAGACAGTGGTAAGAATTCTGCCAGTCTTGTGTGAAGACGCGTTGCATGTGAAGAAAACAATTGTGGTTTGAAGATTGCCGTTGTAAAGATCAACTGAACAGAAGTGTAAAGAAGAATAATGAACAAGCAAAATATTATTGGATATATCAAGTTGTAAATAGTGGCATACAAAATTGTGCGAACAATAAAGAGTTTAATTGAAACCAAAAAATATTATTTTTATTTTGTTTGCAATCAACGAACTCATATTTTCAACGTTTTTAAAATGGTATAAAACCTAACAATATTGAGAGAAAACGAAAAAGGCCATCTGCAGGCAAAGTTATGACGACATCCGTGAGGCTACATCAAACACTGCCAATCAGAAGTGCTTGTAGTAAGATTCTCTTTGAGTCTGTTAGAAGAATACGTACCAAAAGCCGTTTAATATTTCAAACAAGTAATCTATTTTTCATTGAATTTCAAGAGTTTTGAAGAGGGAAACATAACTTGTCAGCCTCTGAACGAAGGTTGGCTACAACAGGTACGTACATACACATGCTGAGGAAGAAAAAAAAGGGAATTTACTAATGTAGAGGGTCTTTTTCCGATTTAAAATGCACAAGTGGAAAAAACGATTCACATACAATAAATAAAAAACAGAAAATAAAACTTCACCAATCATTTTAGAAAGAAAGCAACACAAAAACCACAACAACAACAGTTAGTAACTATGACTAGACGTCAGACGTAAAATGAATTCATGTAGTTCCTTCATTTCCGTTCGAATTTGTAATTTACGAAAAGGTCAAATAAATACACACAGCCATACCATACTATGTGTAAAGGTTTTTTTCTTTCGTCCGTCGTCGGTCGGTCGATTCGACCATGCACGGACTTTTTTAAATTTTACAAATTTTTTGTTAAAAAAAAAAGAAAAATTCAGACCATATGATGAGGAAACGAT
The DNA here is from genome assembly GCA_930367235.1 of Sarcophaga rosellei. Lineage (NCBI taxonomy): Eukaryota > Metazoa > Arthropoda > Insecta > Diptera > Sarcophagidae > Sarcophaga > Sarcophaga rosellei. The sequence continues at coordinate 24,792,899 of OV884020.1, read as the reverse complement.
TTAAAGGCAACACACAACGCATAGCACACAACATACAAAAAAAAATATTTATGTTGGCATTGTAATAATAATGGAAACAACAACTTGCAACGGCATACGGCCAACAACTCTAGCAGGTATTAAACAATTTTGGAGGAAAAAAAGAAAAACATCAACAGCCAAGAAGAAATTACATTTTGGGGTAAAATAAACGAAGAGCTAAACCCAAAAAATCATAAATTGTTGCTCAGGCAGAAAAAAACTTCAAACTCATATGCGTGAATCAAAGAAAAAAGGAAAAAGAGTCGGAGAAAAAAAGAAGCATATGAAATACAGAATGTTCTTTATGTATATTTATTTGTATGATTGTGTATGAAAATTCGTTGATTATTTAAATTTTTGAATGGTGGTGGGGGAGGGTTAGTAATTAGAGCAAACCGGTAAAGAAGTGTTTATTAAAATATGTATTTACATACAGTGGACAGCAAAAGTCTTTAACAAAAAAGTCACCACAGGCTTAATACTGTTGCACAAAGTCCCGATAAGACTTCATTAGAATATTTTGGAGATCATTTGAAAGAACAGTTACGTAATCGTTAAACCTCAAACAAAAGTCAACCGAAAAACTTGCTCATGGTGCTACCAGAAAACACTAAACAAAACTTGTACATTCAATTCCAAATTGGTTAAATGGAGTGCATGACCCTAAGTGATATTCTACTAAATGCAAGTGATAACATTATCATATATTAAGCCTTTGGACTTTTAAATTTTCTCAGGATTGTCCTTGGGGGTACCTATGAAGTCATCTGAAACGTTTCCTTATTTTTCTATTCTTTTATGAAAAATATTAAATACTTGTTTGTTTTATAATAAAACAGAAATAAATTAATAAAATAAATCTATAAACAATAAATTTTTATACAAACTTTTGGCTAAAATTCATGAAATTGCTGAAATCTATTGACGTACTAAGACTTTAGCTGTCCACTGTATGTAAAGGGTGTTTTTTATAGACGTATAGAACTTTAAGTTGGCATTACTTTTCAAGATGGCGACCGATTTAACAGCTGTCAAGTGATTTATTCTCAGTTTGGTTTGGCAATTCATCATGAATAGACTCACGCCTGAACAACGCTTGCAAATAGTGCCATTTTATTTCGATTTATTGAAAGCCACGTTTGGTGACCGCCTAATTTCACGTTTTGGACCTGTGAATTGGCCTCCAAGATCTTGTGATTTAACACCGCTAGACTACTTTCTGTGGGGCTATGAAAAGTTATTGGTCTATGCGGTAAAGCCACAAATGCTTGACCATTTGGAAGACAACATTCGACGTGTTATTACCGTCGTGTTATTATTTCCACAAATGTTGGAAAAAGTCATCGAAAATTGGACGTCCAGATTGGACTACATCCGCGCCAACCGTGGCGGTCAAATATATTTTTAATATAAATACAGACATAGGCCGTATAGCAATGCACTATATTTCAATTTCAAATTTGTTTTAAAATTGTTTTAAAAACAATAATCGGTGGATTAAAAATTTAAGCAATAACCATGTATACGCATACCTCGCTTTGCGTTTTTTCAAAGTTGATTCGCTCCCATATTCGTAATAATTTCCACTTTGTGTCGTCAGCATAGCTGCCAGATTTGACGATTTATTGTCACTTTGATGATTTTGAGCGCCAAAAATACCATATTGACGATATGACGAGTTATACCCTTATTTTGACGAGTTTTAGAAATTAAAAATTTACATCATATTCTCTACTTTAGTATATTTAAAGCCTCTTTAAGATTTGTGTTTGCTTTGGAATTACAGTCAACCTTCCTATAACGCGATGAGTGCGTACCGCGTTGTATGGAAACCGCGCCATAGGTAACTCAGATTTAACCGTACAAACCAGGCAAATTCGTAGCGCTTTCTATAGAAACCGTCTACAGCGTTATATGGAAACTGCGCTATAAGAAACTCGGAATTAGTACAAATAGCATCATTCGTACCGCGTTATATGGAGACCAAGACAAGATAAATTATAAATTATTTTTATTGACTTGAAGAGTTCATATACATACATACATAATTGGCTGTTACAACACTTCAGGCATGATTACGGCCTAGCTTCTCCCAGATTTTTGAGAAACTATTCACAGCAATTTTATTTACTCTCAGAGTTTTTGCCAGAAATCTGCTGAGAGGAAGTCGCCGAAGAAGTATTTTTTTTTTATATTTCGTTTTGTTGTCTGGCCTGGGGCTCGAACCCGGGTTTTACGTCTAATAAGCGAACACACTTCCTACTAGACTACGGCGACTCTAAAAGAGTTCATATAAGGATTGATAAAAGAATGAAACAAAAACAAATCTAAATACTGTTTTCCAACAAAAATAAGAAAGACTTGTAAAATTATGTAATTTTTCAACATTCATCCTCACTGTCAGATATGAGTTGCAGAAAAATTTTTCGGATGTGCTTTCGAAAATAAAATTGACATTAAACCCTCTTACAGTATAAGAGTCATTCACGAGTATAAGTTATTCAGATGATGTGCACTAAGAAATTATGGCATGTTGTTGAACGTAAACCGCTCTGTACGAGCACCGTGTATATGGGAGTACCGCGTTATAGGAGGGTTGACTGTATTACTTTTGTAAATTGAAATCAGTAATAACAAGAAGTAAAATTATTTACGAACACCTGTGATCATACTACGAAATATTCTAAATAATCCAAATAAAAGCGCCAATTTGTAAAGAAACTTAAAAAGAAATGATTTAAGATGTAAAGAAAAATGGTTAGTTCTGAAATTATTTGCAAATATGCTAAAGATTGAAGATGGAAGACCAAAGGCCATTATTTCTTTTTTTTGACGACCACAGCTCAGGGAATAGCTCCTACTAATGCAGTGCATTGTGTTTGTGAATACTAAATTTAAAACCATAAGAGACACAGGAAGGGTAGGGAGTTCCACATACGAATAGTCCAACTAAAGAATGAATTTTGTATGAAATGTACACCAATTGAAAATCCACCACAAATGGAGGTGCACGCCGAGAAATACGAATATTACATAGGAATTCATAAATGATTCTCGGCAACAAGTCCTCTTTTTCTGCTCGAGCAAAATCCATTGTGGTAGCGATCGAACTATGAAATAGTTCTAAGCCACATTGCAACGATGCTCTAATGAATCAATGGAGTTGGAAACCCTACCGTCGTTAACTAGAACCGTTGTCTATAGGTGGTGGAGAAGTCTCAAAACAGAAGTTGAGGCACCGGCAAATACATGAGCCGGGTAACGATCTTGTCGCGATGTGGGGGCTTAAGTGTACTTCGATTCACTCTGTGACCCAGGGTGAGTTGGGGTGCATGACTAAAGGTTACCCTAATATCGTGGGAAGACTCTGGTTTCGGATCGATGTCGTTCTTGATCTGTTCGAATCGTCGGAACACGTATATTTTTTTCTTTCATACCCCTAATCCGGAGTGTTATGCGACCCGTGCTCATCGGGTGGTTTGCAGTCAGGGGTCTAATCCGACTGTATTTTAACGGAGCCTCACTGATACCTGGGCGCCTCAGTGAGTATTAGGTTTCCTACCAAGTCCCTGTCATGCTATCGGGGGCTATGGCATGATCGACCTCCTTTCCCCCTCACTCGTGGGACTTACATGGACGAGAAAAACAATACTGACGAAATGGTATTTTTGAATGGACTGGACGCGTCCCAGCTCATTGCGCGAATCCAGGCGAGCATTGTTGACAACAACAACGAGATCGTCAGGAATTTCGCCCCAGCTGGCCTGAGGATTATGACTGTGGAGGAGGCCTTTGGTGAGGAGTCTGCTTTGGCGATCCTCACTTCTACGGAAGATATGTGCGTGGAGTCAGACTCTGTCTCCCCACTATCGGATGAAGACGGTGACAATACGGTCATCGAAAGGTTCCCTCTCACTCGTATCCAAATTGCCACTGGGAGCAATGAGGTGGTGACATCCCCTTTAAGGAACCCACTTGTCAGACGGGATGCTTCTGACCCACTAGTACGATCATCTACTGATCCGGACTGCATGGGTGGGGGTGGCTCGTCTGACAAGGGGGGTAGAACTGGGCGGAAACGTTCCGCTATGTATAAGGAGAGGAATTCATATCGAAGGGCTTGCACTGTCTTCAGAAGATTTGCAAGCTGTGATGTGGATTCCCTCTCTGTTAAGGAGCAGAGGATGCTGGCTCGACACAGAGGCACTGTTCTGCGGTATGAGAAAAAATACCCAGACAGTGCCCTCTCACGGGTCGCTGACTCTGATGGACCCTTGAGTGTGGACGAGAGCGTAGAGCCAACTGCTTCTACCTCTCAAGCCGCATGCAAGGGGCACAAAGGTTATACACCCTTACTCCCAGCTGGAGCAAAGAAGACCACCCGGGTTTTCAATCCTTCGGTGAAGAGAAAGGGTGGTGGTGTTACTCCTTCAAGGGATGGTGGAAAGGAGGTAGAAGCTACCGCCAATCCTTTATCCCAAAAGGAGGATGTAAGGTTAGAGGCCAAGGAGTTGGGGGGGGTCACTTCGGCGGATAGGTCTTCTGTGCAGGTTTCTCGCAAGGGAGATCGCATGAAGAGGAACAGGTCTGACGAGGTGCCTTCCTCTAGCTCCAAGCGTCCCAGGAAACAAGGGAGCCTAGGAACTAACCCTTCCCTTCAGCTGGCTTTCATCGACAGGTCGGATTTGGATGGTAAAATCTCTCCTGAAAGATGGAATCTAGTTGAAGAACGGCTCATTGAGTTCATAGCTGAGGAGAGTTGTGATGGCAGGAATGCTCGCATATCTTCTATTGGTTGGTCCAGGGGTATCAAGGTAGTCGACTGTGAAAACGAGGGAACTGTAAAGTTCCTTGTGGAATCAGTGAAGCGCCTTGGCGAACTCTGGCCCGGTGCGCGCTTGGAGGTGGTCCCTCAATCCGACCTCCCTCTACGTCCAATAGTGACGGTATGGATCCCGCCTACTTTTAGGCGTGTGAGTATCATACCAAAACTTATTGGGAAGCAAAACGATGGATTGAACACCAGTACATGGGCAGTTGTTAACTCCCTGGCTGGTGAAGGTAAGAAGGGCTGCGATCTTCGGATCGCTATTGATCAGACCTCACTTCAGAGGCTAAGGGCAAGGGGTGGCGTGGTGTTGTGTGGGATGGCAAACCTAAAGTTCCGTCATCGGGAAATAAGGGGTGCCTAGGAACCCAGAGGAGGCTGAAAGTGGTGCAGATTAATCTGCATCACTGCGAAGCTGCCTCACACAACCTACTAACCACCCTACGCCGCCTTGAAGTTGACATCGCTCTTATCCAGGAACCTTGGATCCTTAGGGATAGGATCCTGGGTTTGAGCGATCCTGATTATAGGTTACTTGTTCCTAGAACAAGCGAGAAGGTAAGAACCTGTATATTAGCTAGGGGTAGCTTAGACTTGTTAATCACTCCTTCCTTTTGTACAGGTGACGTAACGACTGTGGCGTACAAAGATGACCTTGGGATCGAGTTGATGCTGTCATCTGTGTACATGCCGTACGAGGCTGCATCCCCACCTGATGACTTAATTGGACGACTGGTGGAGCATGCGGAGAGGACAAGATGTCGCCTTGTCCTGGGTTGCGATGCCAATGCTCATCACACCCAATGGGGCAGTGCTGACATAAATACTAGGGGTGAGTCGATTTTGAATTTTATTATTCTTAATAGGCTCAACATTTGCAACGTTGGCAACACGCCAACGTTTAGAAACCGTGTTAGGGAGACTGTAATTGACATTACGCTCTCTAACATGGACAGGTCTATGATTGAGGACTGGAGGGTTTCAGATGAGTGTTCTTTCTCTGATCACCAATTGATATCCTTCAGTATTAATCTATCAGGTGGCTTTAACAAGCCTTTTAGAAATCCAAGAAGAACCGACTGGATCAGATATGAGATGGCTGTGGAGGAGGAACTTAAGACCCTCAGGGGTCGTTCCACTCCTAGCGTCAATGATCGAGTTGGGTCTTTGACGGATATTTTGTTGTCTTGTTATAGAGATGCTTGTCCTCTCACTTACCCGGGTAAGAGGAACCAGCCAGTCTGGTGGAATGCGGAACTCCGTAGACTCCGCTGTTGTACCAGGAAACTCTTTAATAAGGCTAGGAAGTCGGGCAGGGAAGTTGACTGGTCTGCATATAAGGCCAGTTTTAATGAGTATAAAAGGGAAATAAAGCGCTCAAAGAGAACCACCTGGATGAGTTTCTGCACGAGTATCGAGAATGTTTCCGATGTGGCTCGTTTCCGTAGGATGCTGTCTAAGGACCCCAAAATCCTAGGCTTCATCCAAAAGAACGATGGCGCGTGGACAGCCTCGAGAAAAGAAACCCTAGAGGTTCTGCTGAGTACTCATTTTCCCAATTGTGTGGATCCAGAAAGCTATCCGTCGGGGGTAGCAGATCCCTTCTGTGATGCTGGCTTGATGCCCGATTTGGAGGATATCATTAACAGAGACAAGGTGAAATGGGCGATAAATAGTTTTGAGCCCTTTAAGTCGCCTGGTCCGGATGGTATCTTTCCGGCTCTGCTTCAGCGTGCTGGTGATATATTACACGAATGTCTGGTGGACGTGTATAGAGACTGTCTCCGACGGTGTGATATACCTGATGGTTGGAAAGATGTGCTCGTAGTGTTTATACCAAAGGCTGGTAAACCCAGTCACATCGGCCCGAAGGATTATAGACCGATATCCCTCTCATCCTTTCTTTTGAAAGCCTTGGAGAGACTTATCGATCTACATTTGAGGTCAAACATGGACCGGTCTCTGTTGAGTGGGTCGCAACATGCTTACATTAAGGGTAAGTCGGTTGAGACCGCTCTTCATGATGTGACAGGTTTTGTTGAGACGAATCTGGCTAGGGGTGAGTACACACTGTCGGCTTTCCTTGATATAGAGGGGGCCTTCAATAATGTCACCACTTCTTCTATTGAGAATTCACTGAGGGATATACATGCCCCAGATTTTCTGGTGCGGTTTATCATCCACATGTTGGGTAATAGACTAATCCGATCGAATCTGGGTGGATGTTCTATCGTAAAGCGTGCGACCAGGGGTACACCGCAGGGGGGTGTCCTATCCCCTCTCTTGTGGCTCCTGGTTGCTAATGTTGGTCTGAGGCTTCTAGAGAGTAGGGGCTTTAGGGTTGTGGCATATGCCGATGATGTGGCTATTCTGGTGGGTGGAAAGTTTCTACCGACGCTGGGGGAACTGATGGAGTCTGCTCTTGGAATTTTATCCTCTTGGGCTACGAACTGTGGCCTGGGTATAAATCCGGATAAGACGGACCTCGTCCTGTTCTCGCGTAGGTACAAAGTTGAACCCTTCAGGTTGCCGAGGTTAGCTGGTAGGGAGCTTCCGTTGTCTTCTGAGGTCAAGTACTTGGGTGTTGTCCTGGACAGCAAGCTGAACTGGAAACGAAACACCGAGGAAAGAATGAAGAAGGGACTGAATGCCTTCTACCAGTGTAGGAACTCCATAGGTAAGAGCTGGGGTCTTCCGCCTAGGGCCATTCGCTGGATATATCTGGCGATTGTTAGACCGGTTATTACCTATGGCTGCGTTGTTTGGTGGTGTGCCTTAGATAAGAGTTTTCAGCGGAAAATCTTGGATAAGGTTCAGCGGATTGTTTCCTTGAGTATCACTGGAGTGAGGAAGAGTTGCCCTCAGGCTGCTCTTGACACTATGCTCTGCCTGACTCCGCTTGATTTATATGTCAAGCGGTGTGCAGCGCGCTGTGCCATTCGTCTGAGGGAATCGGGCTGCTGGAAACAGCGCTCGACAGGTCACTCCAGAGTTCTGAATGTCATCTTTCCTGACGGGAGATATCGACTTTCGGAAAAAGCCACCGATTATGTTGTGCCTGAGGCTATGTTCCTGCCCGGTTTAAGGATACTTATACCGGAAAGGGCACAATGGAATGGTGGGGTACTCCAGGGACAGAGAGGTATACCCATCTTCACAGATGGGTCTAAGTTAGGTGGATGTACAGGTGCTGGGGTTTTCTGTAGGGAACTCGGTCTTGAACTCCACTTTAGGTTGAACGATGACTGCAGCGTTTTCCAGGCGGAGATTTTCGCAATCTTGAAAGCTATTGAGGCCATAGCTGGTGGCCCAGCTTCAGATTCGGAATCTTACGTGATCTTCGTTGACAGTCAGGCTGCCCTTAGGGCCATTGAGTCGGTCTGGTGCAAATCACGGCTCGTTCGCAAGTGCAAGGAGTCGTTGAGGTCCTTTGGACTAGACCGTATCCGTCTCTGCTGGGTTCCGGGTCATAGCGGAATACTGGGCAATGAGACGGCGGATGCCCTCGCTAGGTTAGGTTCGCTCTCTGGGAGCGATTTAATAGTTGGTCCTGACCCCCCGGTCTGCCACCTCTACGGTCTCATCAATAGATGGGTCGGGGAGGAAGAGCAAAGACGTTGGGGGAACGGATCGGGTTGTTTTGTCTCTAGATGTCTATGGCCTGCTGTGGACAGTAAGAGAACAGGTAGGCTGCTGGGCTTGGATAAGGCCAGCTTAAGGTTAGTTGTCGGGTTTATCACAGGGCACTGCGAGATTAGGTCGCTGACGGGGATCTGGAACAGATCCCAGCCGGACTATTGCAGGGCATGTTGCGATGAGGAGGAGTTGGAGACTATCGAACATCTCCTCTGTAACTGCCCAGCCCTTGGTAGGTTGAGGCTGAGGACCTTTGGCAGGGCCTTCTTTGAGAGTTTGAACTCTGCGTCGAGAGCCGACATCAAGGCTCTCCACAGATTCATTAGTGGCTTAGGCTGGTTGAGGGGCGCTAGGGCTTCATCAGGATAGTCGCGCTCTCCCTTCTTTGTTGGGTCTATGTTACCCCTCCGCTTCCCATTCTCCCTTTCCTATCTCCTCTCCTTTATATCCTATTCCCTCTCGTATCCTTCCTCTTTAAGGACGTTGTACAATGGGTCAATTCGACCTCCGGGTACTGTACTTGTCTTAATTGACAAGTGCACGTCCTCTAACCTAACCTAACCTAACCTAACTAGAACCGTTGTCTATAGGTGGTGGAGAAGTCTCAAAACAGAAGTTGAGGCACCGGCAAATACATGAGAGTTGTATTCTATTTTCGATCGGATAGGTAGAAAATCAGATAAATATTTCTTTTACCGTCTTAAGAAGCTACGGCACTGAAGAATGTGTCGGTTTCAGCGGACATCAAACTGGATTTTCATGTCCAGAACGTCAAGAGTTTCTGACTTCTTAATGTTTACACTTCCCATAGATATAGATAAAGGTATATTATTGCTGTGCTTTTGTGTCAAGAAACACCACCTGGTTGGATTGTTTAAATTTTAAATAAATTTTCCCTGAAAATGATATAAAACTTCGCATTTTTTGGAGAAAATATCAAAATATTAAAATAAGAGATTATACCTTTGGATTTCCAGCCTTGACTAAATTCTACAAGAAGTATTATTATTATTACATTACTCAGCTAATGTAGAGGGAGTACTAAGCCCAGTTAATTTGAATTAGACTTAGTTCTTTAAAACTGAGTTCCTTAGGAGCAATATTGTATTAAATGGTTATTTTAAATATTTTGTTAGTTCATCTTCGAGACTTTTATGCGATGAATGAGTGCCATTAAATCCTTTTCGCTCATCCAACAACATATTTGACCTACTTTATCTTGATTTTATTAAGTTTTCAACATTTCGGTGACGAAGATTTCCATTTTTGCTATTTCTCCATAATAGTTTAAACATATCTCTATGTAAAAAGGATTTATTTAGGGACGCAGATCAATATCAATTAGTGTCCCCCAGCAGAAGGTACCAAGAACAGCAAGATGCTATTGATTTTGCATGGGGCAGCCATTAATCCGAAAAAACAGTCAATAGTTTACCGCAGTAACAAGAATAGCAAGCTGCCATTGGTTTTCCATCGAGCAGCCATTGATCCACAAAAACCAATAATTGATAGTAGTAACAAGAACAGCACGCCGACATTGTTTCTCGAGCAGCCATTAATCTGAAAACCAACCAATAGTATATGCTAGTGTCAGGAACAGCAGGCCGCTATTTTTTCTCAATTAAGCAGCTATTAATTCCAAAAAAACTAACAGTACTTGGTAGTAACAAGAGTAGCAACCTGGCATTGATTTTCAATCGAGCAGCCATTAATCTCAAATATACACCAATAGCTGATACGATAGCTGCCATTGATTCTTCATAGAGCAGCCACTAATCTCATCAATAAAGCAATCACTGATAGGATAGAAAGCTGCCGTTGTCTTCATCGAGCAGCCATTAATCTCAAAAGCAATCCAATAGTTGATAGGATAGAAAGCTTCCATTGATTCTTTATCGAGCAGCCACTAATATCAAAAATAAACCGATAACTGATAGGATAACAACCTGCCATTGATTCTTCATCGAGCAGCCATTAATATCAAAAATAAACCAATCACCGACAGGATAGGAAGCTGCCATTGATTCTTCGTCAAGCTGCCACTAATCACAAAAATAAACCAATAGGTGAAAGGATTGCAACCTACCATTGATTCTTCATCTTGCAGCTTCTACTGATTCTTCATCGAACACACATTAATATCAAAAATAAACCAAAAACTGATAGGATAGCAAGCTTCCATTGATTCTTCATCGAGCAGCCACTAATCACAAAAATAAACCAATAGGTGAAAGGATTGCAACCTTCCATTGATTCTTCATCTTGCAGCTTCTACTGATTCTTCATCGAACACACATTAATATCAAAAACAAACCGATAACTGATAGGATAGCAAGCTTCCATTGATTCTTCATCGAGCAGCCATTAATCTCAAAAATAAATCAATAGCAGATAGAAGAGCAACCTTCCATTGATTCTTCATCGAACAGCCATTAGTCCCAAATATAAACCAATAACTGATAGAATAGCAACCTGCCATTAATTCTTCATCGAGCAGCCATTACCCCAAAAAATAAACCAGTAAATGATAGAATAGAAAGTTGTCATTGATTCTTCATTGAGCAGCCATTAATCCGAAAATAAACCAATACCTGAAAGAATAGCAAGCTTCCACTGATTCTTCATCGTGCAGCTTCCACTGATTCTTCATCGAGCAGCCATTAATCTCAAAAATAAACCAATAGGTGATAGAATAGCAAGGTACCATTGATTCGTCGAGCAGATTTTAACTCCAAAAATAAACCTGCCACTGATTCTTCATAGAGCAGCGATTAATTCCAAAATTAAACCAATATCTGATAGAAAAGCAAGCTGGCTTTGTTTCTTCATAGAGCAGCCATTAATCTCAAAAATAAACCAATTGGTGATAGAATAGCAAGCTACCATTGATTCTTCATCGAGCAGCCATTAATCCCAAAATTAAATCAATAGCTGACAGAATAGCAACCTGCCATTGACTCTTCATTGAACAGCCATTAGTCTCAAAAATAACCCAATAGCTGAAAGAATAGCAACCTGCTATTGTTTCTTCATAGAGCAACTATTAATTCCAACAATAAACCAATAGCTGATAGAATAACAACCTGCCATTGATTCTTCGTCGAGCAGCCATTAATATCAAGAATAAACCAATCACCGATAGGATAGCAAGCTGCCATTGTTTCTTCATCGAGCACCAATTAATCCCAAAAATAAACCAATAGCTGATAGGATAGGAAGCTTCCACTGATTCTTCAGCGAGCAGCCGTTAATCTCTAAAATAAATCAATAGCTTCCATTGATTCTTCATTGAGCAGCCATTAATCTCGAAAATAAACCAATAGCTGATGGGATATCAAGCTTCCACTGATTCTTCTTCACCAGCCCTTAATATCAAAAATAAACCAATAGCTGGTAGGATAGCAAGCTTCCATTGATTCTTCATCTAGCAGCTTCTACTGATTCTTCATCGAACACACATTATTATCAAAACTAAACCAAAAACTGATGGGATAGAAAGTTTCCATTGATTCTTCATCGAGCAGCCATTAATATCAAAAATAAACTAATCACTGATAGGATAGCAAGCTGCCATTGTTTCTTCATCGAGCAGCCATTAATCTCAAAAATAAACCAATAGGTGATAGGATAGCAAGCTTCCATTGAGTCTTCATAGAGCAGCCATTAATCTCAAAAATAAATCAATATCCGATATAATAACAACTTGCCATTGATTCTTCATCGAGCAGCCATTAATATCAAAAATAAACCAATCACCGATAGGATAGCACGCTGCCATTGATTCTTCGTCGAGCAGCCATTAATATCAAAAATAAACCAATCACCGATATGATAGCAAGCTGCCATTGATTCTTCGTCAAGCTGCCACTAATCACAAAAATAAACCAATAGGTGATAGGATTGCAACCTTCCATTGATTCTTCATCTAGCAGCTTCTACTGATTCTTCATCGAACACACATTATTATCAAAACTAAACCAAAAACTGATGGGATAGAAAGTTTCCATTGATTCTTCGTCGAGCAGCCATTAATATCAAAAATAAACTAATCACTGATAGGATAGCAAGCTGCCATTGTTTCTTCATCGAGCAGCCATTAATCTCAAAAATAAACCAATAGGTGATAGGATAGCAAGCTTCCATTGAGTCTTCATAGAGCAGCCATTAATCTCAAAAATAAATCAATATCCGATATAATAACAACTTGCCATTGATTCTTCATCGAGCAGCCATTAATATCAAAAATAAACCAATCACCGATAGGATAGCACGCTGCCATTGATTCTTCGTCGAGCAGCCATTAATATCAAAAATAAACCAATCACCGATATGATAGCAAGCTGCCATTGATTCTTCGTCAAGCTGCCACTAATCACAAAAATAAACCAATAGGTGATAGGATTGCAACCTTCCATTGATTCTTCATCTAGCAGCTTCTACTGATTCTTCATCGAACACACATTATTATCAAAACTAAACCAAAAACTGATGGGATAGAAAGTTTCCATTGATTCTTCATCGAGCAGCCATTAATCTCAAAAATAAATCAATAGCAGATAGAAGAGCAACCTGCCATTAATTCTTCATCGAGCAGCCATTAATCCGAAAAATAAACCAATAAATGATAGAATAGAAAGTTGTCATCGGTTCTTCATTGAGCAGCCATTAATCTGAAAATAAACCAATTCCTGAAAGAATAGCAAGCTGCCATTGATTCTTCGTCAAGCTGCCACTAATCACAAAAATAAACCAATAGGTGAGAGGACAGCAACCTTCCATTGATTCTTCATCTTGCAGCTTCTACTGATTCTTCATCGAACAGACATTAATATCAAAAATAAAACAAAAACTGATGGGATAGAAAGTTTCCATTGATTCTTCATCGAGCAGCCACTAATCTCAAAATTAAACCAATAGCTGATAGGATAGCAAGCTTCCATTGGTTCTTCGTCGAGCAGCCATTAATATCAAAAATAAACCAATCACCGATAGGATGGCAACCTTCCATTGATTCTTCGTCGAGCATTCACTAATCTCAAAATTAAACCAATAGCTGATAGGATAGCAAGCTTCCATTGATTCTTCGTCAAGCAGCCACTAATCTCAAAAACAAACCAATAGCTTATAGGACAGCAAGCTGCCTTTGTAGTAGAGCAGCTATTTATATTAAAAATAGACCAATCACTGATAGGATAGCAAGCTTCTAATGATTTTTCATCGAGCAGGCATTAATATCCAAAATAGACCAATCACCCATAGGATAGCAAGCTGCCATTGATTCTTCGTCTAGCAGCCATTAGTATCAAAAATAAACCAATAGCTGATGGGATAGAAAGTTTCCATTGATTCTTCATCGAGCAGCCATTAATCCCAAAAATAAATAAATCAATAGATGTTAGAAGTACAAGCTGCCATTGTTTCTTCATCGAGCAGGCATCAATCTCAAAAATAAACCAAAAGCTTCCATTGATTCTTCATCGAGCAGCCACTAATTTCAAAAATAAACCAATAGCTGATGGGATAGCAAGCTTCCATTGATTCATCATCAAGCAGCCATTAATCTCAAAAATAAACCAATAGCTGATAGGATAGCAAGCTTCCACTGATTCTTCATCGAACAGCCATTAATCTCAAAAATAAACCAATAGCTGATGGGATAGCAAGCTTCCGCTGATTGTTAATCGAGCAGCCACTAATCTCAAAAATAAATCAATAGCCGATAGAATAACAACTTGCCATTTATTCTTCATCGAGCAGCCATTAATCCAATAAACCAATAGCTGACATAAGAGAAAGGAGTGCCGAAATGCACCGAAATGTTGCATATGCTCTGAGAAGCCGGGAAAACGTCTGGATCACCTCCCGGGATCGCGGGGCTGTGAGATGAGCTTACGAAAGGCAGCATGAGGATTTTGCAGCTGAATATGAACCGAGGGAAGGTGGCTTTTTCTTTGCTATCGCAAATAGTCAGGGAGCAGGACGTTGACGTAGCAATTATAAGCGAACAGTATGCATCAAAAAATAACGGATTCTGGCTGGGCGATGAAACATCCACAGCAGCCATATGGATACCGGATAACCAGGGTCCCCGACCGAGAAGATCTGGTAGGGGAGATTGTTTCACCTGGGTACAGTTTGATGAGATTACTCTAATGAGTTGTTATTTGTCTCCCAATGACGACGTAGGAACCTTTGAGGAAAAACTGGCCAAAATCGAGGACGCAGTGGCGCGGATCGGCGGCAACCTCATAGTGGCAGGCGACTTTAACTCCAGAGCTGTAGAGTGGGGAATGCAGAATACCAACCCAAGAGGCAGGCGAATTGTGGATATGGCAGCTCGAACCGGACTGGTCTTCGCGAATGAGGGGAGCGTAGCTACCTTCAGACGACCAGGCTGCGAGGGGACCATCCCTGATATAACTATGGTCTCAGAGAGCATGTATCACAGAGTGAGGGACTGGAAGGTCTTGGAAATATATACGGGCAGTGATCACCAGTACATATCGTACACTTTTACTTCAAGAAATAGAGTAGAGGAGGACAATTACATCACGAATAGTCGAAGATGGGATGCACGGAAATTGAATACGAATCGGCTAATTTTAGAAGTCGACAGATTGTGTAGCAGAGTTGAATTCTCGGGCGATGCGAGGACGAGAGTAGAACAAACCATGGAGGTAATAAGACGCGGATGTAAAAAGGCAATGCCCTTATTCAGACCCCCGAATATCAGGAAGAAGGCAGTGTATTGGTGGGACGACAACATCGCAGCACTCAGGCGGGAGTGCCTACGACTACGGCGGAGGTACACTAGAGCTAGACCCGACGGACCAGCTGAAGAGGAAATGCGGGCATACAAAGAGGCAAAAAAGTCACTGAAGAAGGCCATAACGCTCAAGAAAAATCAGGCATTCCAAGAACTACGAGATGACGTGAACGTAAACCCTTACGGACTTGGATACAAAATTGTAATGGACAAACTTAACAGGAGGAAACCAATGGAAATTATGGACGAGCGAATAATGAGAAATATAGTGGATACACTATTCCCTACTCATGAACCAGTGACCGAAGGACGACAGAATATGCTCAATACGGAATTTTTACCATTCACCGTAGAGGAGCTAAAAGTAGCCGCAGCAGGACTAAAACCCGGTAAGGCACCAGGGCCCGACGGCATCCCGCCTGAGGTAATGCGGGAAATTGCCAATCAAAGACCGGAACTCCTACTAGGAATGTACAACGCGTGCCTAAAAGAGTGTATTTTCCCCGAAATATGGAAGAAACAACGGCTAGTCTTAATAAGCAAGGGAAAGGGCGACCCAGAGGACCCATCCGCCTACAGGCCACTGTGCATGCTGGATACTTCAGGGAAGCTGCTCGAGAGGCTTTTGAAGCCAAGGCTTACAGCTGCTATAGAGAATAGTGGCGGACTGTCGGATAGACAATATGGTTTTCGACCTGGTCGGTCTACAATTGGCGCCCTGAGAGAGGTGACTGAAGCGGCCATGGTCACACAGCGAGGAAATAACTTTTCGAGGCCTGTGCTACTGCTTGCGACTTTGGACGTTAAAAACGCGTTCAATAGTCTTAGATGGAGCGATGTATTAAATACTCTGGAGTACAAATTTTCGGTGCCACACTACATCTTGGCCATGATAAGTAGTTATCTGAGTAACAGACAGCTGGTGTATAACACAAGCTCGGGACCAAAGGTGAAGCTCATAACATCAGGTGCGGCACAAGGATCTATCCTAGGCCCCGACCTATGGAACGTTAACTACGATGGAATTCTGAGAGAGGATATGCCAGAGGGAACTTTTTTGGTTGGATACGCGGATGATATTGCAGCTGTTATTACGGCCAGGAATACGGAAGAGGCACAGCGAAAACTTAGACGTGTCATCTTAAGAACAAAAACATGGTTGGATTCCCACGGCCTAGACCTGGCCATGCATAAAACGGAATTACTTCTGATCACTGGTCGTCGTATCCCTTTGCACGTGGACATGAGTATTGGAAACGAGGTAATCAGGACCAAGAGCTCGGTAAAATACCTGGGAATAAGGCTGGATCCCAGACTGACATTTTCGTACCAGATTCAGTACTCTGCTAACAAAGCCCAGAAGATCGTTGGACAGCTCAGCAGATTAATGGCGAATATTGGAGGACCGCTACCGACGAGAAGGAGACTCCTGATGGAGGTCGGAAACAATATTATGCTCTATGGGAGCGAGATTTGGGCCGAAACGCTAGATGTCAAAAAGCGGGCAAGCTCACTTGTATCGGTACAGAGAACGGCTGCATTGCGTATCACGTCGGCATATCGCACAGTGTCCGCCCCAGCCGTACTTGTGATAGCAGGTACAATCCCTGTGGATCTGCTGGCGGCAGAGCGAATGGAGATATATAGAGCGAAATCGGCTGGAGATCATATAACCGGCCACTTCAGGGAAAACACCGTCTCAAGATGGCAACGACGATGGAACGATGAAGATAGAAGAAGGTGGACGGCGAGACTTATCCCGGACATAAGGCCATGGATTGGTCGGAAATTTGGAGAGGTAAACTATTACGTTACGCAGATGCTATCGGGTCACGGATATTTTAGGAAATATCTGCACAGGATAGGCAAGACCGCTTCCCCTTACTGTCTTTACGAAGAAGGGGAAGTTATTGATGATGCAGAGCACACGGTTTTCGAATGCGCACGGTGGCAGAGCTATCGCTCTGTACTGACGTCGGAAATCGGAATGATCACGGCCGCTAACATTGTCGGCGTTATGACTTCGAGCAGAGAAAATTGGGCCTCAGTGGCGAATTACGTAGAGCGCATTCTAAGGCTGGAGAAGAGAGACCTTGAGGCTGCAGAACAGGCAGGCACGCCGGCATAATTTATACGGACACATGTGTCAAAGGAAAACGACACGGGATCCTGATCTAAATGAATAGTGGAGACACGTGAATGTCTCCTCAACTTACGACACGCAATCCGGACGCGGATATGAACACGCAGGGGCCAAATGGCCAAAAGGACTCCACTCCGAAGTAATACCACCGTAGTTCCGGAGTGGGCACAAGTCCACGAGACGAGGGGGGGAGTTTAGTGGGTGAGGGCCCCACACACGGAGGATGTGACGACTTCCTCTATGGTGCGGTTAGGAACATTCACCCCTCCTCGGCGTTAAAAAAAAAAAAAAAAAAAAAAAAAAAAAATAGCTGACAGAATAGCAAGCTTCCATCGATTCTTCATAGAGCAGCTATTAATTCCAAAATTAGACCAATATCTGATAGAAAAGCAAGCTGGCTTTGCTTCTTCATCGAGCAGCCATTAATCTCAAAAATAAACCAATAGGTGATAGAATAGCAAGGTATCATTGATTCTTCGTCGAGCAGCCTTTAATTCCAAAAATAAACCTGCACTGATTCTTCATAGAGCAGCTATTAATTCCAAAATTAAACCAATATCTGCTAGAAAAGCAAGCTGGATTCGCTTCTTCATTAATCTCAAAAATAAACCAATTGGTGATAGGATAACAAGCTACCATTGATTCTTCATCGAGCAGCCATTAATCCAAAAAATAAATCAATAGCTGACAGAATAGCAACCTGCCATTGATTCTTCATTGAACAGCCATTAGTCTCAAAAATAACCCAATAGCTGATAGAATAACAACCTGCCATTGATTCTTCGTCGAGCAGCCATTAATATCAAGAATAAACCAATCACCGATAGGATAGCAAGCTGCCAGTGTTTCTTCATCGAGCAGCAATTAATCTCAAAAATAAACCAATAGCTGATAGGATAGGATGCTTCCACTGATTCTTCAGCGAGCAGCCGTTAATATCAAAAATAAATCAATAGCTTCCATTGATTCTTCATCGAGCAGCCATTAATCTCGAAAATAAACCAATAGCTGATGGGATATCAAGCTTCCACTGATTCTTCTTCACCAGCCCTTAATATCAAAAATAAACCAATAGCTGGTAGGATAGCAAGCTTCCACTGATTCTTCATCGAGCAGCCATTAATCTCGAAATTAAACCAATAGCTGATGGGATAGCAAGCTTCCACTGATTCTTTGTCGAGCAGCCATTAATATCAAAAATAAACCAATCATTGATAGGATAGCAAGCTGCCATTGTTTCTTGATCGAGCAGCCATTAATCTCAAAAATAAATCAATATCCGATATAATAACAACTTGCCATTGATTCTGCATCGAGCAGCCATTAATCCCAAAAATAAATCAAAAGCTGTTAGAAAAGCGAACTTCAACTGATTCTTCATCGAGCAGCCATTAATCTCAAAAATAAATCAATAGCCGATAGAATAACAACTTGCCATTGATTCTTCATCGAGCAGCCATTAATCTCAAAAATAAACCAATCACTTATAGAATAGCAAGCTTCCATTGATTCTTCTTAGAGCAGCTATTAATTCCAAAATTAAACCAATAGCTGATAGAAAAGCAAGATCGCTTTAGTATCAAAAATAAACCAATAGGTGATAGAATAACAAGCTGCCATTGATTCTTTGTCGAGCAGCCATTAATAGCAAAAATAAGCCAATAGGTGATAGAATAATAAGCTGCCATTGATTCTTCGTCGAGCAGCCATTAATATAAAAAATAAACCAATAGGTGATGGGATAGAAAGCCGCCTTTGGTTCTTCAGCGAGCAGCCATTAATCCCAAAAATAAATAAATCAATAGATGTTAGAAGTGCAAGCAGCCATTGTTTCTTCATCGAGCAGCCATTATTCCCAAAATAAACCAATACCTGAAAGTATAGCAAGCTGCAATTTCTTCTTCATCGAGCAGGTATTAATCTCAATTATAAACCAATAGCTGATAGAATAGCAAGCTTCCACTGATTCTGCATCGAGCAGCCATTAATTTCAGAAATAAATCAGTAGATTCCACTGATTCTTCATCGAGCAGCCATTAATATCAAAAATAAACCAATCACTTAAAGGATAGCAAGCTGCCACTGTTTCTTAATCGAGCAGCCATTAATCCCAAAATAAAGCAATACCTGATAGAATAGCAAGCTGCCATTGAATCTTCATCGAGCAGCTTCCATTGACTCTTCATCGAACAGCTTCCGCTGATTCTTCATCGGGCAGCCATTAATATCAAAAATAGACCAATCACTGATAGGATAGCAAGCTTCCATTGATTCTTCGTCGAGCAACCATTAATATCAAAAATAAGCCAATTGCTGATGGGATATTAAGCTGTCATTGATTCTTCATCGAGCAGCCATTAATATCAAAAATAGACCAATCATCGATAGGATAGCAAGGTTCGATTGATTCTTCGTTGAGGAGCCATTAATATCAAAAATAAGCCAGTAGGTAATGGGATAGCAAGCTGCCATTGCTTCTTTGTCGAGCAGCCATTAATATCAAAAATAGACCAATCACTGATAGGATAGCAAGCTTCCATTGATTCTTCGTAGAGCAGCCATTAATATCAAAAATAAGCCAATAGGTGATGGGATAGCAAGCTTCCATTGCTTCTTTGTCGAGCAGCCATTAATATCAAAAATAGACCAATCACTGATAGGATAGCAAGCTTCCATTGATTCTTCGTAGAGCAGCCATTAATATCAAAAATAAGCCAATAGGTGATGGGATAGCAAGCTGCCATTGCTTCTTTGTCGAGCAGCCATTAATATCAAAAATAGACCAATCACTGATAGGATAGCAAGCTTCCATTGATTCTTCGTCGAGCAGCCATTAATATCAAAAATAAGCCAATAGCTGAAGGGACAGCAAGCTGCCATAGATTCTTCGTCTAGCAGCCATTAATGTCAGGAATAGAACAATCACTGATAGGATAGCAAGCTTCCATTGATTCTTCGTCGAGCAGCCATTAATATCAAAAATAAACCAATAGGTGATAGGGTAGCAAGCTTCCATTGATTCTTCGTTGAGCAGCCATTAATATCAAAAATAAGCCAATAGCTGAAGGGATAGCAAGCTTCCATTGATTCTTCGTCGAGGAGGCATTAATATCAAAAATAAGCCAATAGGTGATGGGATAGCAAGCTGCCATTGATTCTTCGTCGAGCAGCCATTAATATCAAAAGTAGACCAATCACTCATGGGATAGCAAGCTTGCATTGATTCTTCGTCGAGCAGCCATTAATATCAAAAGTAAGCCTATAGCTGATGGGGTAGCAAGCTACCATTGCTTCTTCGTCGAACAGCCATTAATATCAAAAGTAGACCAATCACTCATGGGATAGCAAGCTTCCATTGATTTTTCGTCGAGCAACCATTAATATCAAAAATAAGCCAATTGCTGATGGGATATTAAGCTGTCATTGATTCTTCATCGAGCAGCCATTAATATCAAAAATAAGCCAATAGGTGATAGGATAGCAAGCTGCCATTGCTTCTTTTTCGAGCAGCCATTAATGTCAAAAATAGACCAATCACTGATATGATAGCAAGCTTCCATTGATTCTTCGTCGAGCAGCCATTAATATCAAAAATAGACCAATCACTCATAGGATAGCAAGCTTCCATTGATTCTTCGTCGAGCAGCCATTAATATCAAAAATAAGCCAATAGGTGATAGGATAGCAAGCTGACATTGCTTCTTTTTCGAGCAGCCATTAATATCAAAAATAGACCAATCACTGATAGGATAGCAAGCTTCCATTGATTCTTCGTCGAGCAGCCATTAATATCAAAAATAATCCAATAGCTGAAGGGATAGCAAGCTGCCATAGATTCTTCGTCTAGCAGCCATTAATATCAGGAATAGACCAATCACTGATAGGATAGCAAGCTTCCATTGATTCTTCGTAGAGCAGCCATTAGTATAAAAAATAAACCAATCAGTGATAGGATAGCAAGCTTAAATTGATTTTTCATCGAGCAGCCATTAATATCAAAAATAGACCAATCACTGATAAGATAGCAAGCTGCCATTGATTCTTCGTCGAGCAGCCATTAATATTAAAATAAACCAATACCTGAAAGAATAGCAAGCTGCCATTTTTTCTTCATCCAACAGGCATTAATCTCAATCATAAACCAATCACTGATAGGATAGCAAGCTTCTACTGATTCTTCATCGAGCAGCCATTAATATCAAAATAAAGCAATAGTTGTAAGGATAGCAAGCTGCCATTGATTCTTCGTCGAGCAGGCATTAATATCAAAAATAGACCAATCACTGATAGTATAGCAAGCTTCCACTGATTCGTCATCGACCAGCCACTAATATCAAAAATAAACCAATAGGTGATAGGATAGCAAGCTGCCATTGATTCTTCGTCGCTCAGCCATTAATATCAAAAATAGACTAATCACTGATAGGATAGCAAGCTTCCATTGATTCTTCGTCGAGCAGCCATTAATATCAAAAATAAGCCAATAGGTAATGGGATAGCAAGCTGCCATTGATTCTTCGTCGAGCAGCCATTAATATCAAAAATAGACCAATCACTGATAGGATAGCTAGCTTCCATTGATTCTTCGTCGAGTAGCCATTAATCCCAAAAATAAATCAAAAGCTGTTAGAAAAGCAAACTTCAACTGATTCTTCATCGAGCAGCCATTAATCTCAAAAATAAATCAATAGCCGATAGAATAACAACTTGCCATTGATTCTTCCTCGAGCAGCCATTAATCTCAAAAATAAACCAATCACTTATAGAATAGCAAGCTGCCATTGATTCTTCATAGAGCAGCTATTAATTCCAAAATTAAACCAATAGCTGATAGAAAAGCAAGCTGGCTTTAGTATCAAAAATAAACCAATAGGTGATAGAATAACAAGCTGCCATTGATTATTTGTCGAGCAGCCATTAATATAAAAAATAAGCCAATAGGTGATAGAATAATAAGCTGCCATTGATTCTTCGTCGAGCAGCCATTAATATAAAAAATAAACCAATAGGTGATGGGATAGAAAGCCGCCTTTGGTTCTTCAGCGAGCAGCCATTAATCCCAAAAATAAATAAATCAATAGATGTTAGAAGTGCAAGCAGCCATTGTTTCTTCATCGAGCAGCCTTTATTCCCAAAATAAACCAATACCTGAAAGTATAGCAAGCTGCAACTTCTTCTTCATCGAGCAGGCATTAATTTCAAATATAAACCAATAGCTGATAGAATAGCAAGCTTCCACTGATTCTGCATCGAGCAGCCATTAATCTCAGAAATAAATCAGTAGCTTCCACTGATTCTTCGTCGAACAGCCATTAATATCAAAAGTAGACCAATCCCTCATGGGATAGCAAGCTTCCATTGATTTTTCGTCGAGCAACCATTAATATCAAAAATAAGCCAATTGCTGATGGGATATTAAGCTGTCATTGATTCTTCATCGAGCAGCCATTAATATCAAAAATAAGCCAATAGGTGATAGGATAGCAAGCTGCCATTGCTTCTTTTTCGAGCAGCCATTAATGTCAAAAATAGACCAATCACTGATATGATAGCAAGCTGCCATTGATTCTTCGTCGAGCAGCCATTAATATCAAAAATAAGCCAATAGGTGATGGGGTAGCAAGCTGCCATTGATTCTTCATCGAGCAGGCATTAATATCAAAAATAGACCAATCACTGATAGGATAGCAAGGTTCCATTGATTCTTCGTCGAGGAGCCATTAATATCAAAAATAAGCCAATAGGTGATGGGATAGCAAGCTGCCATTTATTCTTCATCGAGCAGGCATTAATATCAAAAATAGACCAATCACTGATAGGATAGCAAGGTTCCATTGATTCTTCGTCGAGGAGCCATTAATATCAAAAATAAAGCCAATAGGTGATGGGATAGCAAGCTGCCATTGATTCTTCATCGAGCAGGCATTAATATCAAAAATGAGCCAATAGGTGATGGGATAGCAAGCTGCCATTGATTCTTCGTCGAGCAGCCATTAATATCAAAAATAAGCCAATAGGTGATGGGATAGCAAGCTGCCATTGATTCTTCATCGAGCAGGCATTAATATCAAAAATAGACCAAACACTGATAGGATAGCAAGGTTCCATTGATTCTTCGTCGAGCAGCCATTAATGTCAAAAATAAGCCAATAGGTGATGGGATAGCAAGCTGCCATTGATTCTTCATCGAGCAGGCATTAATATCAAAAATAGACCAAACACTGATAGGATAGCAAGGTTCCATTGATTCCTCGTCGAGCAGCCATTAATGTCAAAAATAAGCCAATAGGTGATGGGATAGCAAGCTGCCATTGATTCCTCGTCGAGCAGCCATTAATATCAAAAATAAAGCCAATAGGTGATGGGATAGCAAGCTGCCATTGATTCTTCATCGAGCAGGCATTAATATCAAAAATGAGCCAATAGGTGATGGGATAGCAAGCTGCCATTGATTCTTCGTCGAGCAGCCATTAATATCAAAAATAAGCCAATAGGTGATGGGATAGCAAGCTGCCATTGATTCTTCATCGAGCAGGCATTAATATCAAAAATAGACCAAACACTGATAGGATAGCAAGGTTCCATTGATTCCTCGTCGAGCAGCCATTAATGTCAAAAATAAGCCAATAGGTGATGGGATAGCAAGCTGCCATTGATTCCTCGTCGAGCAGCCATTAATATCAAAAATAAGCCAATAGGTGATGGGAGAGCAAGCTGCCATTGATTCCTCGTCGAGCAGGCATTAATATCAAAAATAGACCAATCACTGATAGGATAGCATGCTTCCATTGCTTCTTTGTGGAGCAGCCATTAGTATCAAAAATAAGCCAATAGGTGATGGGAGCTCAAGCTGCCATTGATTCTTCGTCGAGCAGCCATTAATATCAAAAATAGACCAATCACTGATAGGATAGCATGCTTCCATTGCTTCTTTGTGGAGCAGCCATTAATATAAAAAATATACCAATCACTGATAGGATAGCA
Organism: Sarcophaga rosellei; assembly: GCA_930367235.1. NCBI lineage: Eukaryota > Metazoa > Arthropoda > Insecta > Diptera > Sarcophagidae > Sarcophaga > Sarcophaga rosellei. Next base: position 24,768,521 of record OV884020.1, on the reverse strand, counting down.
AGCTTCCATTGATTCTTCGTCGAGGAGCCATTAATATCAAAAATAAGCCAGTAGCTGATGCGATAGCAAGCTGCCATTGATTCTTCGTCGAGCAGTCATTAATATCAAAAATAGACCAATCACTGATAGGATAGCAAGGTTCCATTGATTCTTCGTCGAGGAGCCATTAATATCAAAAATAAGCCAATAGGTGATGGGATAGCAAGCTGCCATTGATTCTTCGTCGAGCAGCCATTAATATCAAAATTAAGCCAATAGGTGATGGGGTAGCAAGCTGCCATTGATTCTTCATCGAGCAGGCATTAATATCAAAAATAGACCAATCACTGATAGGATAGCAAGCTTCCATTGATTCTTCGTCGAGCAGCCATTAATATCAAAAATAAGCCAAAGGTGATGGGATAGCAAGCTTCCATTGCTTCTTTATCGAGCAGCCATTAATATCAAAAATAAACCAATCACTGATAGGATAGCAAGCTTCCATTGATTCTTCGTAGAGCTGCCATTAATATCAAAAATAAGCCAATAGGTGATGGGATAGCAAGCTTCCCTTGCTTCTTTGTCGAGCAGCCATTAATATCAAAAATAGACCAATCACTGATAGGATAGCAAGCTTCCATTGATTCTTAATCGAGCAGCCATTAATATCAAAAATAAGCCAATAGCTGAAGGGATAGCAAGCTGCCATAGATTCTTCGTCTAGCAGCCATTAATATCAGGAATAGACCAATCACTGATAGGATAGCAAGCTTCCATTGATTCTTCGTCGAGCAGCCTTTAATATCAAAAATAAATCAAAAGCTGTTAGAAAAGCAAACTTCAACTGATTCTTCATCGAGCAGCCATTAATCTCAAAAATAAATCAATAGCCGATAGAATAACAACTTGCCATTGATTCTTCCTCGAGCAGCCATTAATCTCAAAAATAAACCAATCACATTGATTCTTCATAGAGCAGCTATTAATTCCAAAATTAAACCAATAGCTGATAGAAAAGCAAGCTGGCTTTAGTATCAAAAATAAACCAATAGGTGATAGAATAACAAGCTGCCATTGATTATTTGTCGAGCAGCCATTAATATAAAAAATAAGCCAATAGGTGATAGAATAATAAGCTGCCATTGATTCTTCGTCGAGCAGCCATTAATATAAAAAATAAACCAATAGGTGATGGGATAGAAAGCCGCCTTTGGTTCTTCAGCGAGCAGCCATTAATCCCAAAAATAAATAAATCAATAGATGTTAGAAGTGCAAGCAGCCATTGTTTCTTCATCGAGCAGCCTTTATTCCCAAAATAAACCAATACCTGAAAGTATAGCAAGCTGCAACTTCTTCTTCATAGAGCAGGCATTAATCTCAAATATAAACCTATAGCTGATAGAATAGCAAGCTTCCACTGATTCTGCATCGAGCAGCCATTAATCTCAGAAATAAATCAGTAGCTTCCACTGATTCTTCGTCGAACAGCCATTAATATCAAAAGTAGACCAATCCCTCATGGGATAGCAAGCTTCCATTGATTTTTCGTCGAGCAACCATTAATATCAAAAATAAGCCAATTGCTGATGGGATATTAAGCTGTCATTGATTCTTCATCGATCAGCCATTAATATCAAAAATAAGCCAATAGGTGATAGGATAGCAAGCTGCCATTGCTTCTTTTTCGAGCAGCCATTAATGTCAAAAATAGACCAATCACTGATATGATAGCAAGCTGCCATTGATTCTTCGTCGAGCAGCCATTAATATCAAAAATAAGCCAATAGGTGATGGGGTAGCAAGCTGCCATTGATTCTTCATCGAGCAGGCATTAATATCAAAAATAGACCAATCACTGATAGGATAGCAAGGTTCCATTGATTCTTCGTCGAGGAGCCATTAATATCAAAAATAAGCCAATAGGTGATGGGATAGCAAGCTGCCATTTATTCTTCATCGAGCAGGCATTAATATCAAAAATAGACCAATCACTGATAGGATAGCAAGGTTCCATTGATTCTTCGTCGAGGAGCCATTAATATCAAAAATAAAGCCAATAGGTGATGGGATAGCAAGCTGCCATTGATTCTTCATCGAGCAGGCATTAATATCAAAAATAAGCCAATAGGTGATAGGATAGCAAGCTGCCATTGATTCTTCATCGAGCAGGCATTAATATCAAAAATAGACCAAACACTGATAGGATAGCAAGGTTCCATTGATTCTTCGTCGAGGAGCCATTAATATCAAAAATAAGCCAATAGGTGATGGGAGAGCAAGCTGCCATTGATTCCTCGTCGAGCAGCCATTAATATCAAAAATAGACCAATCACTGATAGGATAGCAAGGTTCCATTGATTCTTCGTCGAGGAGCCATTAATATCAAAAATAAGCCAATAGGTGATGGGAGAGCAAGCTGCCATTTATTCCTCGTCGAGCAGCCATTAATGTCAAAAATAAGCCAATAGGTGATGGGATAGCAAGCTGCCATTGATTCCTCGTCGAGCAGCCATTAATATCAAAAATAAGCCAATAGGTGATGGGAGAGCAAGCTGCCATTGATTCCTCGTCGAGCAGGCATTAATATCAAAAATAGACCAATCACTGATAGGATAGCATGCTTCCATTGCTTCTTTGTGGAGCAGCCATTAGTATCAAAAATAAGCCAATAGGTGATGGGAGCTCAAGCTGCCATTGATTCTTCGTCGAGCAGCCATTAATATCAAAAATAGACCAATCACTGATAGGATAGCATGCTTCCATTGCTTCTTTGTGGAGCAGCCATTAATATCAAAAATATACCAATCACTGATAGGATAGCAAGCTTCCATTGATTCTTCGTAGAGGAGCCATTAATATCAAAAATAAGCCAGTAGCTGATGCGATAGCAAGCTGCCATTGATTCTTCGTCGAGCAGTCATTAATATCAAAAATAGACCAATCACTGATAGAATAGCAAGGTTCCATTGATTCTTCGTCGAGGAGCCATTAATATCAAAAATAAGCCAATAGGTGATGGGATAGCAAGCTGCCATTGATTCTTCGTCGAGCAGCCATTAATAACAAAATTAAGCCAATAGGTGATGGGGTAGCAAGCTGCCATTGATTCTTCATTGAGCAGGCATTAATATCAAAAATAGACCAATCACTGATAGGATAGCAAGCTTCCATTGATTCTTCGTCGAGCAGCCATTAATATCAAAAATAAGCCAAAGGTGATGGGATAGCAAGCTTCCATTGCTTCTTTATCAAGCAGCCATTAATATCAAAAATAAACCAATCACTGATAGGATAGCAAGCTTCCATTGATTCTTCGTAGAGCTGCCATTAATATCAAAAATAAGCCAATAGGTGATGGGATAGCAAGCTTCCCTTGCTTCTTTGTCGAGCAGCCATTAATATCAAAAATAGACCAATCACTGATAGGATAGCAAGCTTCCATTGATTCTTCGTCGAGCAGCCATTAATATCAAAAATAAGCCAATAGCTGAAGGGATAGCAAGCTGCCATAGATTCTTCGTCTAGCAGCCATTAATATCAGGAATAGACCAATCACTGATAGGATAGCAAGCTTCCATTGATTCTTCGTCGAGCAGCCATTAATATCAAAAATAAACCAATAGGTGATAGGGTAGCAAGCTGCCATTGATTCTTCGTCGAGCAGCCATTAATATCAAAAATAAACCAATCACTGATAGAATAGCAAGCTTCCATTAATTCTTCCTAGAGCAATAGCTGATAGAATAGCAAGCTGCCATTGAATCTTCATCCAGCATCCATTAATTCCAAAATTAAATCAATAGCTGATAGAAAAGCAAGCTGACATTGATTCGTCATAGAGCAGCCATTAATCTCAACAATAAACCAATCACTGATAGGATAGCAAACTTCCATTGATTCTTCATCGAGCAGGTTCCATTGACTCTTCATCGAGCAGTTTCCATTGATTCTTCATCGACCAGCCATTAATATCACAAATAAACCAATCACTGATAGGATAGCAAGCTTCCATTGATTCTTCCTAGAGCAATAGCTAATAGAATAGCAAGCTGCCATTGAATCTTCATCCATCATCCATTAATTCCAAAATTAAACCAATAGCTGATAGAAAAGCAAGCTGCCATTGATTCTTCATAGAGCAGCCATTAATCTCAACAATAAACCAATCACTGATAGGATAGCAAACTTCCATTGATTCTTCATCGAGCAGTTTCCATTGATTTTTCATCGAGCAGGCATTAATATCAAAAATAGACCAATCGCTGATAGGATAGCAAGCTTCCACTGATTCTTCATCGACCAGCCATTAATATCAAAAATAAACCAACACTTGGAAGGATAGCAAGCTTCCACTCATTCTTCGTCGAGCTGCCATTAATATCAAAAATAAACCCATAGCTGATGGGATAGAAAGTTTCCATTGTTTCTTCATCGAGTAGCCATTAATCCAAAAAATAAACCAATAGCTGATTGGATAGCAAGCTTCCACTGATTCTTCATCGAGCAGCCATTATTCTCAGAAATAAAGCAGTAGCTTCCACTGATTCTTCATCGAGCAGCCATTAATATCAAAAATAAGCCAATAGGTGATGGGATAGCAAGCTGCCATTGATTCTTCATCGAGCAGGCATTAATATCAAAAATAGACCAAACACTGATAGGATAGCAAGGTTCCATTGATTCTTCGTCGAGGAGCCATTAATATCAAAAATAAGCCAATAGGTGATGGGAGAGCAAGCTGCCATTGATTCCTCGTCGAGCAGCCATTAATGTCAAAAATAAGCCAATAGGTGATGGGATAGCAAGCTGCCATTGATTCCTCGTCGAGCAGCCATTAATATCAAAAATAAGCCAATAGGTGATGGGAGAGCAAGCTGCCATTGATTCCTCGTCGAGCAGGCATTAATATCAAAAATAGACCAATCACTGATAGGATAGCATGCTTCCATTGCTTCTTTGTGGAGCAGCCATTAGTACCAAAAAAAAGCCAATAGGTGATGGGAGCTCAAGCTGCCATTGATTCTTCGTCGAGCAGCCATTAATATCAAAAATAGACCAATCACTGATAGGATAGCATGCTTCCATTGCTTCTTTGTGGAGCAGCCATTAATATCAAAAATATACCAATCACTGATAGGATAGCAAGCTTCCATTGATTCTTCGTCGAGGAGCAATTAATATCAAAAATAAGCCAGTAGCTGATGCGATAGCAAGCTGCCATTGATTCTTCGTCGAGCAGTCATTAATATCAAAAATAGACCAATCACTGATAGGATAGCAAGGTTCCATTGATTCTTCGTCGAGGAGCCATTAATATCAAAAATAAGCCAATAGGTGATGGGATAGCAAGCTGCCATTGATTCTTCGTCGAGCAGCCATTAATATCAAAATTAAGCCAATAGGTGATGGGGTAGCAAGCTGCCATTGATTCTTCATCGAGCAGGCATTAATATCAAAAATAGACCAATCACTGATAGGATAGCAAGCTTCCATTGATTCTTCGTCGAGCAGCCATTAATATCAAAAATAAGCCAAAGGTGATGGGATAGCAAGCTTCCATTGCTTCTTTATCGAGCAGCCATTAATATCAAAAATAAACCAATCACTGATAGGATAGCAAGCTTCCATTGATTCTTCGTAGAGCTGCCATTAATATCAAAAATAAGCCAATAGGTGATGGGATAGCAAGCTTCCCTTGCTTCTTTGTCGAGCAGCCATTAATATCAAAAATAGACCAATCACTGATAGGATAGCAAGCTTCCATTGATTCTTCGTCGAGCAGCCATTAATATCAAAAATAAGCCAATAGCTGAAGGGATAGCAAGCTGCCATAGATTCTTCGTCTAGCAGCCATTAATATCAGGAATAGACCAATCACTGATAGGATAGCAAGCTTCCATTGATTCTTCGTCGAGCAGCCATTAATATCAAAAATAAACCAATAGGTGATAGGGTAGCAAGCTGCCATTGATTCTTTGTCGAGCAGCCATTAATATCAAAAAGAAACCAATCACTGATAGGATAGCAAGCTTCCATTAATTCTTCCTAGAGCAATAGCTGATAGAATAGCAAGCTGCCATTGAATCTTCATCCAGCATCCATTAATTCCAAAATTAAATCAATAGCTGATAGAAAAGCAAGCTGCCATTGATTCGTCATAGAGCAGCCATTAATCTCAACAATAAACCAATCACTGATAGGATAGCAAACTTCCATTGATTCTTCATCGAGCAGGTTCCATTGACTCTTCATCGAGCAGTTTCCATTGATTCTTCATCGACCAGCCATTAATATCACAAATAAACCAATCACTGATAGGATAGCAAGCTTCCATTGATTCTTCCTAGAGCAATAGCTAATAGAATAGCAAGCTGCCATTGAATCTTCATCCATCATCCATTAATTCCAAAATTAAACCAATAGCTGATAGAAAAGCAAGCTGCCATTGATTCTTCATAGAGCAGCCATTAATCTCAACAATAAACCAATCACTGATAGGATAGCAAACTTCCATTGATTCTTCATCGAGCAGTTTCCATTGATTTTTCATCGAGCAGGCATTAATATCAAAAATAAACCCATAGCTGATGGGATAGAAAGTTTCCATTGTTTCTTCATCGAGTAGCCATTAATCCAAAAAATAAACCAATAGCTGATTGGATAGCAAGCTTCCACTGATTCTTCATCGAGCAGCCATTAATCCCCAAAATAAACCAATAGCTGATGGGATACAAAGTTTCCATTGTTTCTTCATCGAGTAGCCATTAATACCAAAAATAAACCAAGAGCTGATGGGATAGCAAGCTTCCACTGATTCTTCATCGAGCAGCCATTATTCTCAGAAATAAAGCAGTAGCTTCCACTGATTCTTCATCGAGCAGCCATTAATATCAAAAATAAACCTATCACCGATGGGATTGCAAGCTGCCACTCTTTCTTAATCGAGCAGCCATTAATCCCAAAATAAACCAATACCTGATAGAATAGCAAGCTGCCATTGAATCTTCATCGAGCAGCTTCCATTCACTCTTCATCGAACAGCTTCCACTGATTCTTCATCGGGAAGCCATTAATATCACAAAATAGACCAATCACTGATAGGATAGCAAGCTTCCAATGATTCTTCGTCGAGCAGCCATTAATATCAAAAATAAGCCAATAGCTGATGGGATAGCAAGCTGCCATTGATTCTTCGTCGATCAGCCATTAATATCAAAAATAGAACAATCACTGATGGGATAGCAAGCTGCCATTGATTTTTCATCGAGCAGCCATTAATATCAAAAATAAGCCAATAGCTGATGGGATAGCAAGCTGCCATTGATTCTTCATCGAGCAGCCATTAATATCAAAAATAGACCAATCACTGATAGGATAGCAAGCTGCCATTGATTCTTCGTCGAGCAGCCATTAATATCAAAAATAGATCAATCACTGATAGGATAGCAAGCTGCCATTGGTTCTTCATCGAGCAGCCATTAATATCAAAATAGACCAATCACTGATGGGATAGCAAGCTGCCATTGATTATTCATCGAGCAGGCATTAATATCAAAAATAGACCAATCACTGGTAGGATAGCAAGCTGCCATTGATTCTTCGTCGATCAGCCATTAATATCAAAAATAGAACAATCACTGATGGGATAGCAAGCTGCCATTGATTTTTCATCGAGCAGCCATTAATGTCAAAAATAAGCCAATAGCTGATGGGATAGCAAGCTGCCATTGATTCTTCATCGAGCAGCCATTAATATCAAAAATAGACCAATCACTGATAGGATAGCAAGCTGCCATTGATTCTTCGTCGAGCAGCCATTAATATCAAAAATAGATCAATCACTGATAGGATAGCAAGCTGCCATTGATTATTCATCGAGCAGCCATTAATATCAAAATAGACCAATCACTGATGGGATAGCAAGCTGCCATTGATTATTCATCGAGCAGCCATTAATATCAAAAATAGACCAATCACTGATAGGATAGCTAGCTTCCATTGATTCTTCGTCGAGCAGCCATTAATATCAAAAATAAACCAATCACTGATAGGATAGCAAGCTTCCATTGATTCTTCGTCGAGCAGCCATTAATATCAAAAATAAACCAATCACTGATAGGGTAGCAAGCTGCCATTGCTTCTTTGTCGAGCAGCCATTAATATCAAAAATAGAACAATCACTGATAGGATAGCAAGCTTCCGTTGATTCTTCGTCGAGCAGCCATTAATACCAAAAATAAGCCAATAGCTTATAGGATAGCAAGCTTCCACTGATTCGTCATCGAGCAGCCATTTATACGACTTCGTTCGAGCTAAACGTAAATCATCTTTGTTTCCCTCTGAGATGTTTTACGGTGGCGTATCATCCTCTAGTTACCTTGATATTTCGAATATGTTTGCTGACTTTTTTCAGTCTACTTATAGGCAGTTGGACTTGGGCCATGATCAGGGCAGCAGCTTTTCGTATCCTTATTCAGTGGGAAGTGTCTCTATTTCTAATATATACTCATTTGATGATGAGTCTGTTCTTGAGTCTTTGTCTGGACTTAAACTTACATACTTGCCTGGCCCTGACGGGGTACCGGCCTGTATTTTGAGAAAGTGCGCTATTGTCTTGAGTGGTCCTTTGACCTTTATATTCAATGGGCTTCTTAGGGCTGGTCATTTTCCATCTGTTTGGAAGAGTTCGTTTATAATTCCTTTGTATAAGTCGGGTAATAAGTCCAATATTTCCAATTACAGGGGTATTGCCAAACTCAGTGCTATTCCCAAGTTGATGGAGAAACTCGTGACGGATTATCTCTTTTTTAATACGAAATCTTTAATATCCCCTTTCCAGCATGGTTTTTTAAAAGGTAGGTCGACTGTCACTAATCTTCTTGAATTTACTACACGTGTTTTCAGGGGTTTTCTTGCAGGCGCTCGGACTGATGTGATTTATACTGATTTCAGTAAGGCTTTTGATAGGGTTGACCATAGTATTTTGCTTCTTAAACTGTCATTAATCGGTATTCCCGATATTATTCATCGTTGGCTAGGCTCCTACCTCTCCCTTAGGACTCAGAGGGTATTGTTTAGGAATGTATTGTCTAAGACTGTATATGTTACTTCTGGTGTTCCGCAGGGTAGCCATTTGGGTCCTTTACTGTTTTTATTGTTTCTTAATGATCTTCCTTGTGCTATTTCTGACTGTAATATTCTAATGTATGCTGATGACGTTAAATTATTTTATACTTTTGATGATGATCATGGTCAGGTTGTTCTTCAGCGGAATATTAATTCGTTTGTAACTTGGTGCAGAGTTAATTTAATGGATCTTAACTTAAAAAAATGCAAATGCATGGTTTTCTCTCGCGGTGGTGTGATTTCGCCCACTTATGTGATAAATTCTTGTCCTTTGGAGACTGTGGCTACATTTCTTGATTTGGGAGTATTATTGGATATGAAACTCTCTTTTGTTGATCATATTAGTATGATGATTGGCAAGGCTCGGACTGTTCTTGGTTTTGTGAAAAGATGGGCTAGGGAATTCATTGATCCTTATATAACTAAACTGCTATACATTTCACTTGTTAGACCTATTTTGGAGTATGCGTCTATTGTTTGGAATCCATACTATCGTTGTCATAGTGATTCAATAGAGTCTGTGCAGAGGCAGTTTTTATTATTCTGTTTACGTGGCTTAGGATGGGATTATGCCAATGGATTTCCGCCATATGAGGATAGATTAGGTTTGATAAAACTTCCAACTTTGGAACGTAGAAGAACTGTTTTAGGTGTTTGTTTTGTTTTTAATCTGGTTAGAGGTGATATCGATTCTGAGTTTTTGCTTCGTAACCTGAATTTCAGTATTCCTGCAAGATTTTCACGGCACTATCGTCCTCTTTCCTTAGATTTCTATAGAACTAACTACGGATGTAATTTTCCTTTTCGTAGATTATGCAATGATTTTAACGTATATTACGATTTGATTGATTTTAATCGTAGTGTTTGTAATTTAAAACGTAGCTTATATGCTAGCATTAATTTGTAAATTATTATATAAAAATGTATTTTCATTATAGTTATAGGTAGTTCATGTTTATTAATAGTTTATTCAGCTTGTGATTAAGTTCTGTAGCTGTTTTATGTTCTTGTTGCCATTACTTTTCCCATACCCGCTACAGTCCGGACTGTAGTGTGTACGTGTCCCTACGTAATGGGGACGAGCCCTCCGCGGTCGGGTGAGGGTGGGTTAGTGTGTGGCCGGGGACGTTCGAATATCAAAAATAGACCGATCACTGATAGTATAGCAAGCTTCTATTGATTTTTCATCGAGCAGCCATTAATATCAAAAATAGACCAATCACTGATAGTATAGCAAGCTTCCATTGATTTTTCATCGAGCAGGCATTAATATAAAAAATAGGCCAATAGCTGATAGAAAAGCAAGCTGCCATTGATTCTTCGTCGACCAGCCACTGGTATCAAAAATAAACCAATAGGTGATAGGATAGCAAGCTGCCATTTATTCTTCGTCGAGCAGCTTCTACTGATTCTTCGTCGAGCAGCCATTAATATTAAAATAAACCAACACCTGAAAGAATAGCAAGCTTCCATTGATTCTTCATCGAGCAGCCATTGTTCCCAAAATAAACCAATACCTGAAAGAATAGCAAGCTGCCATTTTTCTTCATCGAGCAGGCATTAATCTCAATCATAAACCAATAGCTGATAGGATATCAAGCTGCCACTGTTTCTTAATCGAGCAGCCATTAATCCCAAAATAAAGCAATACCTGATAGAATAGCAAGCTGCCATTGAATCTCCATTGAGCAGCTTCTATTGACTCTTCATAGAGCAGCTTCCACTGATTCTTCATCGGGCAGCCATTAATATCAAAAATAGACCAATCACTGATAGGATAGCAAGCTTCCGTTGATTCTTCGTCGAGCAGCCATTAATATCAAAAATAAGCCAATTGCTGATGGGACAGCAAGCGGCCATTGATTCTTCGTCGAGCAGCCATTAATATCAAAAATAGACCAATCACCGATAGGATAGCAAGCTTACATTGATTCTTCGTCGAGGAGCCATTAATATCAAAAATAAGCCAATAGGTGATGGGATAGCAAGCTGCCATTGATTCTTCGTCGAGCAGCCATTAATATCATAAATAGACCAATCACTGATAGGATAGCAAGCTTCCATTGATTCTTCCTAGAGAAATAGCTGATAGAATAGCAAGCTTCCATTGATTCTTCCTAGAGAAATAGCTGAAAGAATATCAAGCTGCCATTTTTCTTCATCGAGCAGGCATTAATCTCAATCATAAACCAATAGCTGATAGGATATCAAGCTGCCACTGTTTCTTAATCGAGCAGCCATTAATCCCAAAATAAAACAATACCTGATAGAATAGCAAGCTGCCATTGAATCTCCCTTGAGCAGCTTCTATTGACTCTTCATCGAGCAGCTTCCACTGATTCTTCATCGGGCAGCCATTAATATCAAAAATAGACCAATCACTGATAGGATAGCAAGCTTCCGTTGATTCTTCGTCGAGCAGCCATTAATATCAAAAATAAGCCTATTGCTGATGGAACAGCAAGCGGCCATTGATTCTTCGTCGAGCAGCCATTAATATCAAAAATAGACCAATCACCGATAGGATAGCAAGCTTACATTGATTCTTCGTCAAGGAGCCATTAATATCAAAAATAAGCCAATAGGTGATGGGATAGCAAGCTGCCATCGATTCTTCGTCGAGCAGCCATTAATATCAAAAATAGACCAATCACTGATAGGATAGCAAGCTTCCATTGATTCTTCGTCGAGGAGCCCTTAATATCAAAAATAGACCAATCACTGATAGGATAGCAAGCTTCCATTGATTCTTCGTCGAGGAGCCATTAATATCAAAAATAAGCCAATCACTGATAGGATAGCAAGCTTCCATTGATTCTTCGTCGAGCAGCCATTAATATCAAAAATAAGCCAATAGGTGATGGGATAGCAAGCTGCCATTGATTCTTCGTCGAGCAGCCATTAATATCAAAAATAGACCAATCACTGATAGGATAGCTAGCTTCCATTGATTCTTCGTCGAGTAGCCATTAACATCAAAAATAAGCCAATAGCTGATGGGATAGCAAGCTGCCATTGATTCTTCGTCGAGCAGCCATTAGTATCAAAAATAGACCAATCACTGATAGGATAGCAAGCTTCCATTGATTCTTCGTCGAGCAGCCATTAGTATCAAAAATAGACCAATCACTGATAGGATAGCAAGCTTCCATTGATTCTTCGTCGAGCAGCCATTAATATCAAAAATAGACCAATCACTGATAGGATAGCAAGCTTCCATTGATTCTTCGTCGAGGAGCCCTTAATATCAAAAATAGACCAATCACTGATAGGATAGCAAGCTTCCATTGATTCTTCGTCGAGGAGCCATTAATATCAAAAATAAGCCAATCACTGATAGGATAGCAAGCTGCCATTGATTCTTCGTCGAGCAGCCATTAATATCAAAAATAAGCCAATAGGTGATGGGATAGCAAGCTGCCATTGATTCTTCGTCGAGCAGCCATTAATATCAAAAATAGACCAATCACTGATAGGATAGCTAGCTTCCATTGATTCTTCGTCGAGTAGCCATTAACATCAAAAATAAGCCAATAGCTGATGGGATAGCAAGCTGCCATTGATTCTTCGTCGAGCAGCCATTAGTATCAAAAATAGACCAATCACTGATAGGATAGCAAGCTTCCATTGATTCTTCGTCGAGCAGCCATTAGTATCAAAAATAGACCAATCACTGATAGGATAGCAAGCTTCCATTGATTCTTCGTCGAGCAGCCATTAATATCAAAAATAGACCAATCACTGATAGGATAGCAAGCTTCCATTGATTCTTCGTCGAGCAGCCATTAGTATCAAAAATAGACCAATCACTGATAGGATAGCAAGCTGCCATTGATTCTTCGTCGAGCAGCCATTAGTATCAAAAATAGACCAATCACTGATAGGATAGCAAGCTTCCATTGATTCTTCGTCGAGCAGCCATTAATAACAAAAATAAGTCAATAGGTGATGGGATAGCAACCTGCCATTGATTTTTCGTCGAGCAGCCATTAATATCAAAAGTAGACCAATTACTGATAGGATAGCAAGCTTCCATTGATTCTTTGTCGAGCAGCCATTAATAACAAAAATAAGTCAATAGGTGATGGGATAGCAACCTGCCATTGATTTTTCGTCGAGCAGCCATTAATATCAAAAATAGACCAATCACTGATAGGATAGCAAGCTTCCATTGATTCTTCGTCGAGCAGCCATTAATATCAAAAATAAGCCAATAGGTGATGGGATAGCAAGCTGCCATTGATTCTTCGTCGAGCAGCCATTAATATCAAAAATAGACCAATCACTGATAGGATAGCTAGCTTCCATTGATTCTTCGTCGAGTAGCCATTAACATCAAAAATAAGCCAATAGCTGATGGGATAGCAAGCTGCCATTGATTCTTCGTCGAGCAGCCATTAGTATCAAAAATAGACCAATCACTGATAGGATAGCAAGCTTCCATTGATTCTTCGTCGAGCAGCCATTAGTATCAAAAATAGACCAATCACTGATAGGATAGCAAGCTTCCATTGATTCTTCGTCGAGCAGCCATTAATATCAAAAATAGACCAATCACTGATAGGATAGCAAGCTTCCATTGATTCTTCGTCGAGCAGCCATTAGTATCAAAAATAGACCAATCACTGATAGGATAGCAAGCTGCCATTGATTCTTCGTCGAGCAGCCATTAGTATCAAAAATAGACCAATCACTGATAGGATAGCAAGCTTCCATTGATTCTTCGTCGAGCAGCCATTAATAACAAAAATAAGTCAATAGGTGATGGGATAGCAACCTGCCATTGATTTTTCGTCGAGCAGCCATTAATATCAAAAGTAGACCAATTACTGATAGGATAGCAAGCTTCCATTGATTCTTTGTCGAGGAGCCATTAATATCAAAAATAAGCCAATAGGTGATGGGATAGCAAGCTTCCATTGATTCTTCGTCGAGCAGCCATTAATATCAAAAATAGACCAATCACTGATAGGATAGCAAGCTTCCATTTATTCTTCGTCGAGTAGCCATTAACATCAAAAATATGCCAATAGCTGATGGGATAGCAAGCTGCCATTGATTCTTCGTCGAGCAGCCATTAATATCAAAAATAGACCAATCACTGATAGGATAGGTAGCTTCCATTGATTCTTTGTCGAGTAGCCATTAATATCAAAAATAAGCCAATAGGTGATGGGATAGCAAGCTGCCATTGATTCTTCGTCGAGCAGCCATTAATATCAAAAATAGACCAATCACTGATAGGATAGCAAGCTTCCATTGATTCTTCGTCGAGCAGCCAATTATCTGAAAATAAACCAATAGGTGATAGGATAGCAAGCTTCCATAGATTCTTCATCGAGCAGCTTCCACTGGTTCTTCATCGAGCAGTCATTAACCTCAAAAATAAATCAATAGCCGATAGAATAACAACCTGCCATTTATTCTTCATCGAGCAGCCATTAATTTTAAAAACTAACCAATAGCTGATAGTAGCATCAAGAACAGCAAGCCGCCATTGATTCTCAACCGAGCAGCCATTAACCTGAAAATAGTTGATAGTAGAAACAAAAATTTTTACCAATTTTTTTGTTTGTAAAATTTAAAGGCTTTGCTTCGGTCTACCTTCCTTTTTACTTCCACTTATCAAGAATTTTTCGATTCAGCGTTTGCTTACAGTCTTATAATAAATTAATTGATTTCGGCATTATGTATTATCAAAGAGTATGACTACATCCCGTTCCTTGTACTCTCTGTCCAAACTAAATTAAGTTCGTCTTTCGCTGACGAAGACTTGTGTTTTAAAGAATATTTCAAAACCTTTTGCCGTTTATTCGAAATCTACTCTTGATTCGGCTGTGTATCATAGAATGGCCGTTTTTTTAGAAGAGGGTGTAGCCCATAATATTATATCAGAAGACGCTGTAGTCCATCAGGTAGTGCGTTGGTTAATTAGATTGCGTCGGTGCGTTGGTGGCGACATGCCGGTTATTTATAATTTAAGACGAATGCTTGCTAATCAAGTTAATGTTTAAGACTCCCCCTTTATTGGAAGTGAGAAGGATTAGTGTTTTATCACGATTTGCAATGCTAAGATTAATCATAATACCATACACAGGCAATAACGACTAGTGTACTCTTTTCGTACGCTTCTACATTTGGAGCAATGGCATGGAGGCGATCTAAGATTAATGGAGCTTTATTTGAGTTGACAATAGCATCGGCGTGTCGCCTTATAACGGAAAAGCTGAATCAAAAGCGACTTCCAATCGACATTACTAAATATCGAGCTGGATGCGTATGTGCTGTTAATATAACCAAACTATTCATACGATGTCAACATTCACACTAGGAATAACAGTTCCGAAGCAGTAATTGATTACTTCAACGCAGACGTAAGAGCGTAATCCTGTTTATTGATCATAATAATTGTTACCATTCAGTCAGGGCTTTACCCATCGATGTTCACGATGTTGAAGTTTAACTTCACTAATAGAGAATACACTAAGCTTAGCGTCTGACCAGATTTTTCAGGTTTTTTGATCACCTCTTTGTAACATGATTCAGATCATGATTGGAACTAGCCTCCATCGCGCCAATTAGACGAAGACCTCTGATTGGAAATATATTCAATGTGTCCTATGAATTTGCAGGAATGGTCGTTTTGTGGGTAGTGTGCTAGACTATTAGCGTGAGGGTCATGCTTTCGATTCAGACCAGAGACTCTGGTCTTTTACACTGCACCGAGCATAAGGTGTATTATTGACATTTGAAACAAGGAATTAGGCGAGAATGGAACAACATTACCCCGGAATCTTATGCCAATCTCGTGCAGTCTATGCCTTGATGTAATAAAAGCAAAAGGTTTTGGTTCCAAGTGTTAAAACAGTGCCTTTTATTTGACTGTCCAATTATGCGTTTGACATTAAATTCGTTAATATTTTTCTGCCTTTTTTATTTTAAAAATAATTTTAAGTAAAAAAGGCTAAGTATTATACATTGCTTTTTAATTCTTTTATTTTATCAATAAATTCGCATCAAAATTTTTATTGAAATATTTCCATTGACGTGGAAAAATCGGCATTTGAATATTCTCATACCAACTGTCCAATTATATGTTTGACCGACTGTATGCTTTTAATTAAAAAAATATATATATGTTGGTGCTAATAAATTAATACTGTTACGAAAATGGAAATGGTGTTTTGCTTTTACGTCGTTTAAATTGTAAACAAAAGCTACAAAAACAAAAATAATGAACTTGTTTACATGATAAACAAGTAAACAAAAATATACCAACAAAGCATACATACATACATAACATACATAATTGGCCATTACAACACTTCAGTCAGGATTACGGCATAGCTTCTTACACCACACATGTTGTGTGCCTTAATTTTTATATTTGAGTGGCGGGACCTACAGTTTAACGTCGACTCCGATCGACAGATTTTTGAGAAACTTTTTCATGTCGGGTTTATTTCTCAGAGTTTTTGCAAAAAATCTGCTGAGAGGAAGTCGCCGAAGAAATATTTTTCTTTTTAATTCCATTTTGATGTCTGACCCGGGATACGAACCCGAGGTCTAATAAGCGAACACACTACCTACTAGACTACGGCGACTTCAAGCAAATAAAAAAAAATAAATGTAAATAACTTGTTTAAATAACGTGTTTACATTTATAGAGATTTCGAGAACGCGAAGTCATTTGCCTTCAAGAGCTTTCATCAGACTATTTACGCTGCCATATAAAAAGCGAGACAAAGCAGGCAATGAAGTCGGTAAAAATTCAGTCAGTCTTGTGTGAAGACGCGTTGTATTTGAAGAGAGTAATCGTAAAGACGAGTGTGGGAAGGGGTAATCGTGGTTTGAAGATCTCCATTATAAAGATCTGTCGAACAATTGTATAATAATTGTTATTGTTTACACAAAAGAGTGCAAAGCGGAATAACAAACAAAGCAATTGTTGTTGTTTACATCAAGTTGTTAACAGTGGCACACAGAATTGTGCAAACAATAAAGAATTTTAATTAAAACTAAACACCAAATGTATTTTTATTTTGTTTGCAATCTACGAGCTCATATTTTAAATATTTTTAAAAGATAAAAACATAACAATATAAAGAATGTACATGTAAGCATGCAAAAAAAGAATCCAAACAAGGTTTTCCCTTCTCAGAATTTAAAATTGATTTTTAAACACGGAAATGTTTTTTTTAATATTTTAAATTTTTACTTTAATTTTTTAAGTTTTTAAGAAGAAAAAGCTGGTCATCGATTTTATATGGTACATAATACATTTTGCTAATTTTAAATGAAAATAAACACTTTTTATAGAGGAAATCAAAAAGTTTTTCCTTTGAACCCATAATATTGAATTTCTCATGTTAAGCTCGTACCCGTGTTTATGTTAGTTTCGCAGTAAATGTGTTTCTCCAATATTTCGTATATTTTATTATTATTTATTTTTATTAAAACATTAAGCCACATTAGAAACTTTTAAACTTTTAAACTGTTATTTCATGTGTTTGCTTTTTACCCTTCGTTTCCGTACGAAAGCATGCCTACTTTTGATGATGAACTTTTTGGAAATAAAGTTTGTTGTTGTTGCCCAAAAAACAACTGTTAAACTGTTTAGGGTTCATGAAAAGTAACAACTAATCCTGCGAACTCTCATCCTAAGAGTGATGGGTCCTAATCAAAATATACGTAAAAAGGAAGGGTCTTAATGCCAATTTAAAAAATTTTTTACTTCTAATCTTCAAAAATATTGGAAAACAAGGCAAAAATACTCTTAACATACATACAATATGTATGTATATATGCATGTGTGTATATGTGTATGCGTGTAACTATATTTCATATAATGTATATGCAACCTAATACATATACATTAAGGCAACACAATTTTTCAAATTCTGCCTTTTTTTGTAAATTTAACTTTCATAGAGGAGCTAAGTAGATGAAAGTCTATTTATTCCCACCTTCTTCAAAGTTTGTTTAATAATAAACTGTTCACATAAATGTTAATAATATTTCGTCATATTCAAATTAATATATTGTTACGAACAGGAAAATGGTGTTTTGCTTTTACATCGTTTAACATTAAAATTAGCAACAAAAGCTACAAAAACAAAACAATGCAGTAAGCAAACCTACTTACAAATTATCGTACTGCTTAATTTACCAACAAACACCAGCATAAAAAAGTGGTAAGCAAGTAAACAAAAATCAACAAACAACACTACAATAATAAACATAAAGAACGATGTTTACATTTATAGAAATTTCGTGAAGGCGAAGTCATGAACATTCGCCTTCAAGAACATTCATCAGACCCACGGATGAATTAATGCGTCACTGGTTTCAAACTGTGTTCAGATGATTCTAAAAAAGTATATTTTGAACCTAATTTTCAGCCCTCCCCTTCAATCTGTTTACTTTGTGTTACATAGCAATACAGAAATCTCGGTTTGGCTCATAGCTCTATCAAACTTTTTTATTTGAACGATCTTTTGGCACTTTTTAATTAAAGCTTCTAATCACTACAGTTGTTGCTAAACATAAGGAACTAACAATAAATAATCTTAGCACTAAATCTGTACTAAATCTGTGCCATATAAAAGGCAAGGCAAAGCAGGCAACGGAGTCAGAAAAAGTTCAGTCAGTCTTGTGTGAAGACGCGTTGTGTTTGAAGAGAGTAATCGTAGTTTGAAAATCTCCGTTACATAGATCTGTCGAACAATAGTCTAGTAATTGTTATTATTTATGCAAAGGGTGTAAATGCAAAGGTTGTTTACATCAAGTTGTGAACAGTGGCACACAGAATTGTGCGAATAAAAATGAATTTTAATTAAAACTGAACACAAATTTATTTTTATTTTTTATTTGCAATCTACGAGCTCATAATTTAAACGTTTTTAAAAGATAAACACGTAACAATATTGTATTAAATAAATACCAATTAGACAACTTAAAATACTAGTTAACTCATGAAATTGGAAATACATAGGCTCAGAAAAATATTATTTCAAATAGTCTGTATGTAAAATGGAAACAAAATATTTGCATTTCTATATACGTACATACATTCGTATATAATTGGTCATTACAACGCTTCAGTCAGGATTACGGACAAGCTTCTTACACCACTTATGTTGAGTGTGTTAATTTTATACATGAGTGACGGGACCTACAGATTAAAGTCAACTTCAAACGACACATTTTTGAGAAACTTTTCATGGCAATTTTATTTACTTTCAGAGTTTTTGCCAGATAACTGCTGAGGTCAGAAGAAATATTTTTTCATTTTTCGTTTTGTTGAAGATGTCTGACCTGGGGTTCGAACCGTGGCATCACGTCTAATAGGACAATTCACTACATACTAGTCTACAGCGACTACAAGTTATATCCTTTTGTAATAAACTTTAATGGCTAACGTCAATTGATATCAGTATGCTTTATAGGTTCATTAGAATTTCTATCTGGTACGGGTGAATAAAGAAGGGGAATCTGTCGTCTGTTGCTTACTTACGATTAGTTCTCGTTTCGTGCTGTTACTTTAAGCTAGAGACAAGTACAATATCCAGAGGTCAGCTGCTCCATTAGTCCTTTAGCTAAATTTTCCGCGCTTTCAAAATTCTGGGACGTCAAAATAAAACAAAAAATGCAGCATATTGCCGGGTACCTAGCAGAGATCAGCAATGAGTATTCAAAAATATACGTAGAATCTAATCATACTCATAATTTCAGATGCTTATACGCATTAATACTTATTTTAATATAATGGAACCTCTACTTATATTAAAAAGTTTGAAGTACTCATCATATTCATGCTTAACAATACGCATGATGTTGTTGATTTCGACTCTCCATAACTCAACATGTATACGAATCACAAAATAAATATGATTCGCTTACGAACACTACAGTATGTACTGTGTGTTTGCTTTGCTTGATGTCCTTGTCTTTTTCTGTCTTATTTTTTTGTTAATGCAATAACAACTAAAACTTTAAATTTTGATGAATGATTCCAGTCACTTGAATCATTTATGAGTTTAATAAGTATTTTTCTAAATTTATGAATCTGAATGAGTAGGCTTATGAATCGAACAAATTTCGAATGATATGAGTCTGATGTCAACGTTGTACACATACTCATTGCAACCTGTACTTATAAATCAACGTTGTAGTGAGTACGAATGAATCAGAGTAGTTAAATTTCAATACTGTTGACTCACTCATACTCGAAATTTCATGACTACTTATGATTCGTCGTCGTAGTCTAGTAGGTAGTGTGTTCGCTTATTATACGTTAAGCCCGGGTTCGAGACCCAGGCCAGACATCAAAACGAAATAAGAAAAAAAAAATATTTCTTCGGCGACTTCCTCACAGCATATTTCTGGCAAAAACTCTGAGATTAAAAAAACCTGTCTTTCGGAGTCGACGTTAAACTGTAGGTCCCGCCACTCAACCAAGGCACACAACATGAGTGGCGTGAGAAGCTTGGCCGTAATCCTGACTGAAGGGTTGTAATGGCCAATTATGTATGTATGTGTATACTTAAGAGTAGCGAAAAAACGATTCATTGCTGATCTCTGGTACCTATCAACATACAGTCAAAGCCAAAAATGTCTACATAGAACGGTGCAAGTAGACTGTTTTTCCAGCTAATTTTAACTTTTTCCTCAATAATTTATTTGCTAAATTTTTTTCCATATTCCTTTTGTTCTTCAAAAATTCTTAATTTTAAATAACTTAAACAACTCTCTAACATTTTCCATTCTTTGACTGTACATACATACATCAAATTGTTTGCATTGAGTTCTGGATAGTCGTAATCTCGTATTTTGTACTTAAATCTTTATTTCGAACGATGCTAAATAGAAGAATATGTAGCCTCCTAATATTCCGGCTCAATTATTGTAACGTCTCTCCCACGTAGAAGACCCACATCTACTCTCTAGTACTACAAACAAATGTCTTTCTATTCGATTCGTACAAAGCAACAACAACAGCACGAGCAGCACTAAATGGAAAAACACAAAGAGGAAAATGTTCAGGATATAACACGTGTATTAAACATTTTGTAAGAAAAAAAGACCTAACATGCAAGAATATACGAATGTGAATATACACGTGTCGTATGTATATGTATATGTGTATTTGCTAAAGTAGCATTTAAAATTTAAGAATAACTCAGTTCAGTTTCCTTTTTTATATTGAAACGATGTACGATTTTTGAATTTAAGACCAACGTATAAGGAGTAAAATCAATAGAATTAATCATTTCATTTTGGTTGTTGGAAAAATTGCAAAAAAAAAACACAAAATAAACACAAAATAGACTGAACGTAAGAACACTAAAGTAAAAGGAAATTTTAATAAAATGTTAAGATAAGAGCATGAGTAAAGATTAATATAGCAGCACACGCTCTATGTAACCCAGAGAACAGTTTTCTTGTAACGAAATCAAAATTTCAAAAACGAATATTTCTTAATGGCTGAAGGCCATTAATTAATTAATTATCTGAATAATGTTAGCACTATCAAGTGACTCTGTTGATAATTAACAAACAGTTTCAATTTAAAATTGTGCGCGATGGAACTTTGCTGTAAAGCTTATAATATTGTTACACTTTTACCTTTCAAAAAAGTTTAAAATATAAGCTCGTAAATTGCAAATAAAATAAAAATAAATTTAACACTGAAAATAAATTTGTTAATTCCCTAAGCAGTTCTCAAAAGTCTGCCAAACGAACACGATACATTGCGAATGCCATCCATTCATATTAAGTCATTAAAGCTCAAGTAAATTGTAATTTGAAATTATTACGAAATTATCAAACAAAAAGAGTTTAGAGCCTACAATTTTTTCAATTAAAAATTAATACATGGTTTGACAATCCCTGAAGACAGACTAAGCCAAAAAATTAAATTGGACCTTATTAGTATAGTCAATATTGAAATATTTGACTAGATATTGTTGCCTCTTTACCTTTTAAAAACGTTTAAAATATAAGCTCGTAGATTGCAAATAAAATAAAAATAAATTTGTGTATAATTGTAATTAAAATTCTTTATTATTCGCACAATTCTATATGCCACTGTTCGCAACTTGATGTAAACAACAACAAGTGCTTTGTTTGTTATTCCTCTGTTAATATTCTTTGTATAAACAATAACAATTACTAGACTATTATTCGACAGATCTTTGTAACGGAGATCTTCAAACCACGAATACTCTCTTCAAACACACCGCGTCTTCACACAAAAGTGACTGAAGTTCACTGACTCCGTTGCCTGCTTTCCCTTGCCTTTTACATGGCAGATTAAACAGTTTGATGAATGTCCTTGAAGACGAATGTTCATGACTTCGCCTTCTCCAAATCTCTATAAATGTAAATATCGTTGTTTCATTATTGTTGTTTGTGTGTTTAGTTTACATCTATTCTTGTAGCGTTTGTTATTGTATTTTTGTTTACTTGTTTACAATTTTTTATGCTGGTGTCTATTGGTATATTTTTGTTTACTTGTTTAACATTTTTTTATGCTGATGTTTGTTTTTATTTTAGCAGCGCGAAAATTTGTAAACAAGTTCATTGTTTTTGTTTTTGTAGATTTTGTTTATAATTTTAATGCTAAAAGATGTAAAAGCAAAATACCAGTATCTAGATTTTTCTATTTTCGTAACAATATATTGATTGAATAGAAAATGCTAAATTAAAGTGGTTTTGTGAAGTTCATAGAAATTGTTTCGAAGCATTCATAAAATTTTGCTGGGAATTGTGTGTGTGTGTGTAAATGTAACAAAAAAACCTTTTGTACTTAAATATAAAAGTTTATGATATTAGGGATTATTAAGGATTTTATTACTAATAAACTCAAACCAATGAACAGATTATACTCACACATAAGTATATGCATACATATATTATATGTATATGCAATGTACGGTAAGGTACGACTATTACTAACACGTGTAGAGGCAAAAAAGAAAAGAAAAACAATAATTACTTGTACATATTCATTGATATCGGTTATATGTATGTGTTAGATATATATAATTACATGTGTGCATATCGATACGTGTTTCTATGACTTTTCTTTTTAACAAATGTTACGGCTAATTGCGTATGTATGGATTTTTTCCACCACATCAAAGCGTGGGTACATGTATGCAAGTATAATCTTGTTAACGTCAAAACCTTTAACCATAACTTAATTTCTTTTATTCTTTTCTAATTTCGCTTTAACAGTTGTCTTTAATTAATTACAAACGTAATTGGAGATTCAGAAAAAATAATATTCCCCCTCCAATTCAATCGATCTAAAACCTCTGTATAAGTTTAAATTAAACAAATTTTCGAAATATTTTTTTTTAATATTAATATACATAAAATTTGGTCCCAGCGCCTCTTAGACATTATTGGGATAAGTTGGCAACATTTTACAATGTATTTAATAAATACACATACATCATAACAAATCATTAAATGGGTTTTGGTTTTTTCGAAATATATTTTGTAAAGATAAGAAAACAATATATGTACACTAGAGCGACTCAAGTTGTATGGAAGCAAAATTCGTGCTCGATGTACCCCCCTCAAAATGAACCTTGGACTTTTTTAAGATGACATCTAAAATATTTCGGCTCTAGCTTTGACCTCTCGTGAGCTGGACCGTTTTGAAAAAGGGTCTATTTTTGTATATTTTGTTAATTTGAGAATTTGTTTCCTAACCAACATATAGAGTATGAGTGTCATAAGAAAGGTTTTTTCAAGGCGCGTCCAGCGGTATATACAATTTGTCTACGGAAAACCATCCATGTCCGTTTTTTAAGGATATTCTGTAAAAAAAACGGTTCTTGAATTTTTTCTTTTCTTCTTTTCTAACCAAATTAACTCCAATATGATGGCGGATTTAGTTTCTAGATGATGTTTGGATGAAAATAGGACTAAAGAAAGAAAAAAAGAAATGATCCACGACTTTTTGTGGGCATATTTTTTTCCCAAATTAAAAAAAGTTATTAAATTTATTTGTTTATATTTACAAATATAACAAAAACGCAAACTAGGGCGAATTTCAAAAAAAGCTAAGACCCGTATTTAATTAAATCAACTAAAGATTAAAATATGTTAATTTGGTTATTTTAATACAAACAACCGCGAAGAAAAAATTCAAAAACCGTTCTTTTTAACAGAATATCATTAAAAAAAGGACATGGATGATCGTCCTTGGACAAATTGTATATACAGTTGGACGCGCATTGAAAAAACCTTTCTTATGATACCCATATTGTATATGTTGGTAAGGAAACAGATTCTCAAATTGACAAAACATGGGAAAATATACCCTTTTTCGAAATGGTCCAGCTCACGAGAGATCAAAGCTGGAGCCGAAATATTTTAAATGTCATCTTAAAAAAGTCCAAGGTTCATTTTTAGGAGGGTACATCGAGCACTTTTTTTGGTGAGTCGCTCTAATGTACACATATGGTCATTAAAATAGGAACGATCTTTAACTGACTTCAACACTGTTTTCTTTTGATATAACAAATTCCTTTAACTTTCAAAGTGTTTGCTATTTTTTATGAAAAGGTTTTTAAAATAATAAAAAAAAATTTCTGGTCATTGAAATAGAAACGCGTGGAGATTTTTGGAAATTTTGTCATAAAATTAACATTTTAAGGTATGCTATCAAAAATCAATTTAATATTAAAGTAACTAGACTTTCGTTTTATACTAATATTATCAATAGATGGGTAGAGCGCAACATTGTACATTGGAGGAGGAAAGACTCATTCAAAAGTTTCGAGAACAGAAAAAATCGTATAAATTTATAGCTGATGCCCTATAAGCCCCAAAAAGTCGCAAAATAACGTGGGGCAATTAGGAAAACTTGAGCTATTGCGGACGGCCATCCCGATGATAGCTAGACGTATTCTAAAGCGATCGCCGCTGAAATAGATAATCAAATATCGGCAAGAGCTGTGCAGTCTATGTCGTCTATGTGACATTAAACTTCCAGGAAAAATAGCTCGCAAAGTTCCATTGCTTAGAAAACAAATTTTCAGAAGAGGAAACAGTTTGCACAAAATTACAAGTCGTGGTGTGCACCAGAAGGTATCAAAAAATGGCATAATATTCTCTGGAGCGATGAAACCAAGATAAATTTAGTTGGAAATGATGGAGGGCGTAATGTCAGAAGGCATAAGGGGAAAGAATTTGACCCACGTTACACAAAAAAACGGAGGCGGAAACATAATGGTTTGGTGTTATTTTTCATGGAATGGAGTAGGTCCTATTCACCTTATTTCGGAAACAAAGACCAAAGAAATTTACTAAAAGTACATTTGAAGAAGTCTTGTGGCCATTTGCTAGCGCAGAGATGCCACTGCGCTGGGTCTTTCAACAAGATAGTGACCCTAAACACTCCTCCAGGTTAGTAAGTTCTTGGTTTCGCTAAAATAACATTAGCCTCTTGGAGTGGCCAAGCCAATCGCCAGTGGCCAAGCCTAATCGAAAATTTTTGGGGAGATCTAAAGAATCGATTGAGAATAGAAAATATACAAAATAAGACTGAATTATGGCAAAAGGTTCAAGAGCTATGGTACAACACGCCAGTTGAAACTTTACCTAAAGTTATCGATTCTATGCCCAACAGAATCAATAATGTACTCAAAAATAATGGTGGACATAGTGGATATTAACTTAATACTTCTGTTTTTTCCTTTCTTAGTATGAATTTCTATTTCGTATTTTGTTTTTTTTTTCTTCTGTATTTCTTTAACCGTACCCATTTTTATAACCAAATGAATTTCGTTTTTTTGTTGTTAACTTTTATATATAAGTTTAGTTCTAACTTTATTTTGTTGTTTTTACATACTTTTATGCTGGATTTAATAGTTTTGTAATATATTTGAAAACAATAATGGTCCTAAACCCTGGGTAACACCGTAGTCAACAGATCCAATAAAACTCTCTTCATCATTGACGCTGACATATTGCTTCCTATTTTGGAAATAGCTCTTTAATAACAAAAGATCTTGACCCCGAACACCATAACACACTAATTTCTGAAACAATATTTCGTGGTCAACTAGGTCAAAAGCCTTTGTAAAGCCAAAAAATATTCCTGCAACACCAGAATAACCCTCATCAAGCCCATTACAAATATGTATACTTAACTACATTTAAGACGACATCTTATGTACTACACCTCTTCCTAAATCCGAATTGGTAGCTATATAAGAAGCTATTTGATTCTAAATTTGTTGAAAGCTTGTCGTATATAATTTTTTTTTTTAAATTTTATCAATTGTAGAAGGTACAGCAATGGGCCTATATACATATTTATCTACAGATATCGCGTTTGCCTCCTTTGGTATTGGAATTATTTTATGTATTTTCAAAACATCCGGATAAACTGATTGATTTATCATTTTATTAAAAAATCCGTTAAAACAGGAGATATCTCATTTGTCTGACAAATTTTACATTCATAGATTGTATTGTGTTAGAGTGTATAATTTTATTTATTTTTTTTTTGTTTATCAATATTATGATTATTGGTTTCACTCTGAGAGGAATCATTTCTTTTGTATTTCATTTTTTTAATGTTTTTTTAAAAAGGGCCTATATGAGTCATTAAGTTATTAAATTATAAGAAAAAAATAAAAACAAAAAATAAATATTAACAACACAACTAACAAAAATAGCAATAATAAGCGCAACTAAATAATGCTCGCATAAATCATTGAACATAGTTTATGGATCTTCAAATTTCATTTTTATTGCCGACTTTTGTTTTATTGCCAGTTTCAGTAAAAACAACAAAGTGTAGCAAGTATAGCCCACGAAAGATTTGAATCGTTTTCGTATTTTTTCAATGTTTTTTTTTCGAGACTGGCAATTTAATATTTTTTTTATTATTATTTGAGTTAATAGTGGTATATGGGATAATGAATTATGAAATAAACGAGATTTCATGCTACAATAACAATATCATTATAATACAACAAATAACGAATGTAGTAAACAGATTTCAACCTCAAGAACGCAACAAATATGAAATGTAGTGCACGTTAAGAAAACAAAATAAATATTTTATTTCGATGTCTTGAGAGACGTTCAAAACAACAATTGTTTAACTTTTATTAAAACACATCGAAATATTAAGATATGAAATTATGCATCATAACAATACGTTCAGAATTCATGAGCACTCAAATTGTATGTAAGTGGGTAGAACTATTGGATTCTTGCTACAGGACTACTAATACTGTTACGTTTTTACCTTTTTAAAACGTTTAAAATATGAGTTCGTCGATTGCAAATAAAATAAAAATAAATCGTGTTTATTTTTAATTAAAATCCTTTATAGTTCGCACTATTTTATGTGCCACTGTTCTTGCAACTTGATGTCACAACAACAATTTCTTGTTCGCTATTCTCCTTTGCTTATAACGCAAATCTTTACAACGGCAACCTTCAAACCACGACTGTTTGCTTCACACGCAACCCCGTCTTGACACAAGATTGACTGAATTTTTATTACTAGTTGCCTGTTTTGTCTTGCCTTTTTATATGCCCTCGTAAACAGTGTGATGAAGGTTCTGGAAGTCGAACGTTCGTGGTTTCGCTTTCTCGAGAACTCTATTACGACTTCATTGTTGTTTGTGTATTTTGTTCACATTGCTTGTTGTTGCGTTCTCGCTTACTAGTCTATCCCCTTCCCCTTCTCTCATACTGATGTTGTTGGTTTACTTGTAACAAGTTCGTTGTATTTGTTTGTGCTGCTTTTGCTCATTTTAATGTTAAACGTTGTTACCGTTTAAACTTATGGTTGCATGTGGTGAGTGAAGTATTTTGTATCATCGCGAATTAAAGAATTAAAATTTTGTATTATGATATGGTAATGGCTACATATCATTTGTACCGGTATGTAGTGAGCGTCAAAATACAAATGTTTCCATAAGGAGCATTTGTTGTGAACGAGCGTTTTTTTATGTTTTCGACGACATCTGAAGTCACCGTAGCCTAGTAACTAGTGTTATGGATTATTAGAAATGAGGCCACAGTTCAAACTCCAGGTCAGACATCTCCAACAAAACGAAATATGAAAAACATTTCTTCGACGACTTTCCCTTAGCGGATTTCTGAAAACTCTCAAAAATCTGTCATTCGCAGTCGACTTTGAACTGTATGTATTGCCACTCATGTATAAAATTACCACACACAGAATAAGTGGTGTGCGAAGCTAGACCGTAATCCTGACTTATAAAAGTATATATGATGACATCTGTCAAACATATTCAATGAAAAAACAGCAAAATATTGTTACGAAAATGATGATATGAAAATGAAAGATACTGGTGTTTAGCTTAAACACAAAAGCTACAAAAACAAAACAATGCAGTAAACAAATCTGTTTACAAATTATCTTACTGCTTAATATAACAACAAACACCAGCATAAAACATTTTTAACATGGAAACAAAAATACAACAACAAACACCATCATAAAAAATGTTAAACATGCAAACAAAAATACAACAACAACACCACAAAAATAAACGTTAACAATGATGTTTACATTTATACAGATTTAGCGAAGGCAAGTCATAAACATTCGCCTTCAAGAACATTCATGAGACAGTTTACCCTGCCATATAAAAAGCAAGGCGATATGGAAAAGATGATTTTGAAAGCCCTGAGGTAACGATTTTGATGCGAGAAATAATAAACTTGAAAGACCACCAAAAAAGACTTAAACTATATTGGATGAAGACGACACTTTGAGTCAGAAACAAATGGTAGAAATGTCAAACAGTTTTAGACCGTTTAAAAGCTTTGGGTAAATCCCTAAAAGCTGGGAAATGAAATGACAGACAAATGAAAAACTGGACAAATCATCTCTTCAAAAATACGATATTATTGTAACGAATTGTTACTGGCGATGAAAAATGGATTTATTTTCAAAATCCTAAACTTTGGCAAGGAGGCAACGTTCTGTGTCTGATGAGACCTGAAATGTGTGGTGTTTTACGAGGTTCTAAGGCCTTGTGAAATTATTAATGCAGATGTCTATCGGTTGCGCTGTCCCGGCCATGTCGTTCAAATGGAGGAGGATGCTCCGTCGGAGATTTGCGGAACTCGGCGAAGAGGATGACCTTGTTTACGTTGGAAGGATCAAATCGAGGGAGCCCTGTCATCGAATGGTGTGACCAATTGGTGCAGGCACGCAAGAAGCAGAGGCGCCTGTGTTGAGGATGTGTTATTGCAGGCCGAAATCCGTTAATCATTTTGTTAATGGCCAATTAAGTAAGCAAGTAAGTAGATCTCTATCGACAAAAAATTCTCGATTTGAACAATGCATTGATCTCATAACGACCACTATGGGCCACCAGACGCGGCAAGGTAATTTCGCAACATGACAATGCATCAGCACACGAAGTATATATTTAAAGCTTAAGTCTGGGAGCTGCCACCTTACCCTCCATACTTACCAGACTTGATTTCTTTCTGAAATCAATTGAAACGAAATTAATTGACTAATTGGCAGAAGATTACAACCAAAGTTCATTATTTTACTTAACAATTGACTACTAAAACTGAGTGCTATCCAATAATCAGTTTCTAATAATATTGCCTTATGCAATACATTACAAGTGAGAATAAGGCGCCAGTTGCTAAATATTCACCAAAGTACTTCAAAAACTTCCATTTCAACCGAATGCATTGAATCGTTACAGCTTGCTCTACTCTGGCAACAGCCGTCTGAAGCAAAGATACAATATATTTTATATCTACAAAAAATGCACAATATCCTTGGAGTGTTGATCAGGCCTAAATTTCATTCTTTAGCTCTTAAGGTTTATAAGCTTATTGTAGTGATTCAATTCTTAATTTAAAGTTTCAATAAATAATTTCGTTGTAAAAGAAAATCTTATGTTATAAGCCATTTGCTATACATGTCCACTGTTTAACTTAATTAATATTCAAAGCAATTCGTTTCAAATGGAAAATTAAGAAGATTTATTACTCGTACGATTACACTCTACCTGTGAATACGGAAAGTTTTCAAATACTCGTATCACGACTGTGGTTTTTATACAAATTAATTAACAATTTTAAACAGTAAATAAATGTACTTAACGGCACATACTAATCGTTTATTGTCTTTAATTACACACGCATATGTAAGTATATTTCACAGCCTTTTTTTATTTGATACTAACACGGGTTATAGGTCATTACATTTTTTACGTCTTTGACAATGGTTGAGATTGATTTCCCCCCGCCACATTAAAAGCAGTATTTTCTCCAAGAGGATGAAGATAGAATTTAAAATAACCGAATCGAATAAAATAAAATAATCACGTTGCAAGTCAAGTGCTAGACATTAAGTTGAAAACTTAAATGAAGGTTAACGCCTGTCGTATTGCATGTAAAAGCCAGGTTCCCACAAAAGAAAATCACTGTAAAAGTTATTAGTTTTTATAGACGACAAAATATACATACATATGACAATATAAGGTAAACTGATATTCATTTACACAATATTTGGAGCCTTTAAAGTTTACAAAGAGGTCTGCTCGTCATTTCGGCGCCAAAAAATTGTGCATTTATGATACGCTTCATGCTAAGCCCTGGCAGACTTTTGAATGGTGCTATATATGTACATACATAGGTATATTATTACGTTTTTACCTTTTAAAAACGTTTAAATCGTCGATTGCAAATAAAAATAAATTTGTGTTTAGTTTTAATTAAATTCTTTATTGTTCGCACAATTCTGAGTGCCACTGTTCACAACTTGATGTAAAGCACAACAATTGCTTTGTTTGTTATTCCTCTTTGCCACTGTTTTGCATAAACAATAACAAATTACTAGATAATTGTTCGACAGATCATTGTAACAAAGATCTTTAAACCACGATTATTCTCTTAAATACACCGCGTCTTCACACAAGACCGACTGAAGTTTTTCTGTCCCACTCACCTGGTTTGCCTTGCCGTTTACATGGCAGGGTAAACAGTCTGATGAATGCTCTTGAAAGCGAATAACTTCGCCTTCTCGAAATCCCTTTAAATGTAAGCATGTTGTTTCATTATTGTGGTTTGTGTATTTTGTTTACATTTATTCTTGTAGTGTTTGTTGTGGTATTTTTGTTTACTTGTTTAAAATTTTTTATGCTGGTGTTTGTTGGTATATTTTTGATTATTTGTTTATAATTTGTTTATGCTGGTGTTTGTATTTATATTACGTAGTGCGATAATTTGTAAACAAGTTATTTTTTTTTTGTAGCTTTTGTTTATAATTTTAATGTTAAACGATGTAAAAGCAAAACATCATTATCTAGATTTTTCCAATTTCGTAACAATATCTTTAATGTATCCGAATAGTGGATGTCCAAATTAATACTCATGTTTAGTGAAATTTAAAGCGTTTCATTCAATTCAAATTGTGTACGTTTTGCTTATTTATGGCGGAAAGTTTTAATTTTGTAGTTGAGACATTAAAATAAAAATTATTAAGTATCCCGTAGTGTTTGCAGTCATAATAAAATTTTCTGTTACAGAAGGGCGAAGTAGCAATTTAACATTTAATGTGTGACATTGTATTCGTGTTATTTTTAATGTAGTTTTCAAAAAAAGATAAAAACGACGACGTTTTTCTCTTTTAACATTCACCACATACTGTGCTTTTATAGGCACTGATGGTTAATGAAACTTAAAGAGCCATTAAAAAGGGATTAATTAATTGCAATTATATTATAATTAAAAAAAATATTATAATTATTAATTGTATCTCGACATAGTTTGGGTATGTCACATACATAAGAAAAAGGATTAGAAAGATTATGGGAAATAGAACATAAGCTGGCCCGCTAGAAGGCATGACCAAAATGTTCAAAGTTTAATTAATTTAAAAGCCATTCAAAATATAAAATTTAAACAAAATATTCTCGTATATATTTTGTATGTGTGAGTTAATAAATTTCGGTTAAAGTATTTGCAAGCAATTGATAAAATAACTGAAATGAATTATTTGTTGCAGCACATTGCTGTAGCATATGCTGTTGCCAGCATGCAACTATCATTAATCATTTGTAGTAAGTAGGCCGTACTCTTTTTTTCCTTTCCATTCAAGACGAAGTATTTTTAAGAATTTTTATAAATGATTTGTTGCCCTTTTGTGTCATAAAATTTATCGAAGATTTTTTTCTATCTTTTAATTATTATAGAACACATGTCAAATGTAGTCATTAATTTAACCTTTCTGTATGTTTTTCTTGTACAATTCAATATATAGAATAGAAAGGATAAAAAGGAGGTATGCATGTGTGTGTTCAATATAAATATTTTTATTGGGTTGTTCGGAAAGTAATATCTTTTTTCCCGACAGTGGATTAATTTTTATTTTTTAGCACCCAACAGCACACTTAGGCCGTAGAATTTTTATATCCTCTGAGAGCTCATACAGCAAAGCTTTTGTGTGAAAAAATTCAAATTAATTCTACGCGGTAGTTTTTGGTTCGTGCCCTTTTAAATATGGAGAGCGATAAGCAGGATTTTCGATATATCTTACTGTTTTACTACGGAAAGGTTAAAAATGCTGTTTAAGCCAGAAAGACCGATGAGTATGGACAAGGTGTGTTGATAATATACCAGTGCCAGAACTGGTCTGCTAAACTTCAATCAGGCAATTTTAATGTCAAAAATGCACAACGTTCGGGAAGGCCGTTTGAGGCTGATAAAGACTCAATAAAGGCATTAGTTGATGCGAACCGGCGAACAACACATCTGAAATCGGATGGAGGTTAAATTTATAAAATTCAACAGTTAATGACCACTTGAAAATCCTGGGATTATCTTCGAAGCTCGATGTATGGGTTCCCCATGTACTCACAGAGAGAAATATCTGTCGCCGCATTGACGTCTGCGATTCGCTTCTCAAACGTGCCGAAAATGATCCGTTTTTGAAGCGCATCATCATTGGGGGTGATATGGGTTATATACAACAACATCAAACGCAAGAGGTCACGGAGCAAAAAAGATGAACCTCAACATACATACATACATAATTGGCCATTACAACCCTTCAGTCAGGATTACGGCCTAGCTTCTCACACCACTCAAGTTGTGTGCCTAAATTTTTTTTTACTTGAGTGGCGGGACCTACAGTTTAACGTCGACTCCAAACGACAGATTTTTGAGAAACTTTTTCATGGCAGGTTTATTTACTCTCAGAATTTTTGCCAGAAGTCTGCTGAGAGGTAGTCGCCGAAGAAATATTCTTTTTTTCATATTTCTTTTTGATGTCTGACCTGGGATACGAACCCTGGCTTTTACGTCTAGTAAGCGAACACACTACCTACTAGACGACGGCGACTATATGAACCGGCTCAAACCATTTTCAAACCCGATATTCACCAAAAAAAGTGACGCTGGTTGTTTGGTGGAGTTTTAAAGGAATCGTTTTTTTTTAGCTTTTACCGGACAATACAACGATTACTTCTGAAGTCTAAACAACGATGTTTACGTTTACAGAGATCTCGAAAAGGCGAAGCCACGAACATTCGACTTCAAGAACATTCATCAGTTGCCATATAAAAAGCAAGGCAAAGTAGGCAGCGAGTTAGTAAAAATTCAGTCAATCTTGTATGAAGACGTGGTGTGTTTGAAGATAATAATCGTGATTTGAAGATCTCCGTTACAAAGATCTGTCGAACAATTGTTATGACGCCAAAGAGTGTAAAGAGGAATAACAAACAAAGCAATCAGCTGGACAAACTGAATGATGCACTTCAATAGAAAATGCCAGAATTAATCCACAGGAAAGGTGTAGTGTTTCACCAACACAACGCGAGACCTCAGAGTGGTCGAGCGCCAAAACCTTTTACAGCTTGAATGGGATACAATGCTACACCCAGCATATTCTCCTGATCTGGAACAATCGGATTATTATTTGTTCCGGTCAC
This sequence comes from Sarcophaga rosellei, assembly GCA_930367235.1. NCBI lineage: Eukaryota > Metazoa > Arthropoda > Insecta > Diptera > Sarcophagidae > Sarcophaga > Sarcophaga rosellei. The sequence goes on along the minus strand of OV884020.1, from coordinate 24,734,445 downwards.
TCCAAAATTTTTTTTACAGTAAATTTCGGACAAAAATTATTGTAGTTATTATATAAAGAGTCTAATAGTCGAGGTATATTTTTCAAATATATATTTTTACACCAGAAGTTCGACAATGTTTGCGCAAAGAGAAATAATAATATTTCCAGAAAACACAAATATTTGCCGACTTCTGGTAATTGCAGAGACGTTAGATTGACACATTTTACGGTAAACAATCAGGATAATAACTACGGTAATTTTTGTTCGATTTGATCAGAATGTCAACACTCATTGCATAGTTTTTAACTAAATTTTGCAATTAAGAATAGCTAAACTTGAAAAAATCATAAAAAAATCATATTTTGCAAGTTTACTCCATCAAACCTCATATCAAGTTAGTTTGAACAAAATGTTTATGTATACCGTTTTAAAGGAAAATAGGTTAAAAATATTTGGGTAAGCAATAATTTTTTGTGAAAACATCAAAAATGCGGTTTTTTTTATCAAATAAAACAAGTTTGGAGGGTTCGAGAAATATAAAAAAATAAAGGGCTATCAATTTCGTGGTTTCAAAAGTATGGGACTGAAATTCGACATCTGTCAAACTAAGTTGTGAAACCAATTTTTTTCTTTTCAGTTGAAAGTCTGACATTGACGAAAATGGATCGCTTAACTATCACACAACGCATAAAAATTATCAATACCTACTACAAAAATGGTGATTCTGCCACAGCCACGTATCGTGCTTTAAGAGGAGATTATGGTTTATATAATTGTCCAACTACGCAAGCAATTGGCAAAATTGTGAAGAAATTTGAAGAGACTGGAGTGGAGAGAGGCCATTACATCTAGAAAAAGTCACTGTTTGGTGCGCTCTTTGGTCCGAAGGTGTGATTGCACCTCACTTCTTAGAAAACGACGATGGAACGACTGTCACCGTCAATTCGGAGCGTTATGGTCATATGATAACCGACTTTTTTTTGCCTGCTATTGAAGAATACGACTTGGAGAATATGTGGTTTCAACAAGACGGTGCCACATGCCACACAACTCGAGCGAATATGAATTTATTGCAGGAGACATTTCCTGGCCGCATAATTTCTCGTCCTGGCGATATCCACTGCCCACCAAGATCATGCGATTTGACACCATTAGACCATTTTTTTTGTGGGGCTACGCGAAAGACCGTGTTTATGCTGATAAACCTTCAACTCTTGAGCACTTAAAAACCAACATTCGTCAAGTTATGGCTGAGATACCGCCCAATATGTGTCAAAAAGTGTTTCACACATAATGTCAACGTTCAAGCTTTACAATAAAAGAGAAAAATCATGAAAAAAGAAGTCGCCGTGGTCTAATAGGCAGTGTGTTGGCTTATTAGACGAAAGGCCCGGGTTCAAATACCAGGCCAGACATCAAAAAAAAAATACAAAAAGTATTTCTTCGGCGAATTCCTCTCAGCAGATTTCTGTCAAAAACTCTGAGAGTAAAAATTGCCATGAAAAGCTTCTCAAAAAATCTGTCGTTCGGAGTCGACTTTAAACTGTAGGTCCCGTCACTCATGTATAAAATTAATGCACACAACATGAGTGGTGGTGAGGACCTAGGCCGTAATTCTGACTGAATTATGGCTAATTATGTATGTATGTGTATCATGAAAAAAATATTTTATATGTGTTTTATTTACGTTTACGTTTGAAACTACGAAATGGATAACCCGATATATTTTTCAGTTCTACTCCACAAAACATACAACCTACACTATGTCCATCAGCTGGGTGTAGTTTGACTGTCGCATCAGGTTATCGATAATTTTTTTCTTTTATCTTATAGAAATAAATTTTATTTTCAATCATTTAATTTCTCAATTATTGTGCATGTGTATTAAAGTTAATTTTTTAGAAAATCTCAAGATTTCATGAATTGCTCATGAATGTATATGTATGTATGTAAATCACTTTTCTCATAGTGTATAATTTAATAATTAAATAATTTTGGATTTGATTTGATCATTCTAATAATCATAATCTATTTTAATTTCATTACAATTGTACCGCCCCCCAGACAATTTATTTATTTTTCTAACAAAAAACTTCAGTACCATGTTCACACCCTTTTACCTGTTTCGCATAAATTATCAGAATGAGAAACAACACAAACGTGTTGTAGGTTTTCCTTATCAATGAAAAATACTTAGAAAAATATTATAAATTCATTGGGCATACATACGTATATAATTTAATAACAAATCCACAAAATTATCAATACATCTTGGACAGGATTTGAAAGCATTCAACGCATTAAAAATGTAAAAAATAATATAAATATTGTAGGTTACTTTCAAAATAAATCGTAGAATTTTAGTAAGTACCTTCAGTTTAATATTGTATACCTTAACATTACAGATTTTTAACCTGGCAAGAACCAGAGTTCTTGCCAGAAATCTCCTGAGAAGAAGTCGCCGAAGAAATATTTTTTTTTTTCATATTTCGTTTTGATGTCTGACCTGGGGTTTGAACCGTGGCCTTGCGTTCTAATAAGCCAACACACTACCAACTAAACTACGGCGACTCCCTGTCGTATTCAACTTAAGATAATGTTATGTTATGTTATGATAAGAAAATTTTTTTGAGATTATTATTGTATTTTTGATTACATAAAAATACCCTTAAAAGATTGTGAACAGAAACAATGAAAATTTTTCGCATTAAAATTTTACACGTAAGTATCTCAAGAAGTTTCTTAAGAGAAAAAATCTGGCAACAGGGAAATGCTGCTTATGAAAATTTTGTTGCTAAACACAATGAGTGACTGATTTAAATCTCGCTTTTATACCATAAAAACTATGAAATAAAATCAAACAAACGGAATAAAACAATACAAAACGAAATCAAAGCCTTCAAGGATTAGAAAATTTAAATTTACTTGTTCAACCCCTGTGTTAAACAAAAAAAAAGAGGAAAATAAAGGAGAAGAACAATACGGATGGAAAACATTAAGAAAAAAAGAAAACTATGAATGGAAGGACGAATGTAAAAGAGCCACTTGAATGCCTTGGATTACAAGACGTCGGTCCGTAGAACAGGGCAAATATTGAGAACAAAAGAATTTTTATGTCTTACGTAAGAAGTAATAGCACACAAACACACAAAAACAAATTGTAATAAAAGTTAGTGATCCTATAGAATAAAAGACTTAAAAAAGGAGGCTAAAAGAAAAACGTAAAACGTAAAAAGGGGGAATAGACAAATAGATAGACAATACAATACAATACAATGGAAGAATTATTATTATTGTTCATTTTGTATTACACTATGGCCATTAAGAGTACAATATAAGAAACTTCCAAGTAATTTACACCAAAAATTTACATACAACAGTAACGACGTAATAGTCCTCACATATACATACTGACTTACACATCCTTTAGCAGTGTCATTCCCTCTTTACATTCACTTGGTACATTCAGAGTGTACGAGTACATGGACGAATATGTCGTATTTATTTATGATAAAAATTTTGTGAATGTATTTGAATTTTATGAGTTTCACCAAAGCCATTTCATTCTATTGCTCTCGTTCTTGTTCACTGTTACACTATACAGGTATTGTTTGTATGGTATAGCTAGCAGAAAACGATGACGATTCCGGATTCTACAACTACAAATACAAAAAATATGTATTTTCAGCTTATAACTTTAACTTGATACCCCCTGTTACTACTAATACCTCAAGATTTATGGTGAATGCTGAACCATTGTATAGTTTTGCAAATACGAAAAGCATCATCATCATCATCATCATCATTGTAACCAACCATGTACGCTTTCCTGCAGCAGTTCTGCCAGTATTTACTTTGAATGCAAGAGTTCAGGCATGAAGAATACAAAGTAAATATCAAAGAAGTTTGAAGTTTTTCTGGCTTACAACACTTGTAACTTATTTTTGTTTTTACTCAATAAGTTTTACTAAAAAAACTTAATTTCATGAAAATTTTATTGATAAACACTTGCAAACTATGAATCTTTTTTGGAATGGAAGATTTTGAACTAAGTTCCAACAATACTAAGATTGTTTTGATATACAATATACCATTGACGGTAACTCAGCTTGAACCAAAATTAAATAAATTCAGCAAAAAACAACAATCGGTCGGTTTGTAAATTGAAAAATGTTTAGTCCTATTGGATGACTTTTCTGAATATGTTAATGTTATGTTTAAGGTAGTTGACTTTGGAGGACAGAAACTCTCAAATTTGGTTTCAGAGTGTAATGAAAATGGTTTCGATCTCAATAACATGTGCTCTTTGATGTACATTATGGAATTCTATCTTATTTGCGAAGGAAATAGATGCGCGTAAATACCCTTCTAAAAACGTTTCAAATATAAGCTCGTAGATTGCAAATAAAATAAAAATAAATTTGTGTTTACTTTTAGATAAATTCTTTATTGTTCGCACAATTCCGTGTGCCACTGTTCACAACTTGATGTAAACAACAACAATTTGCTTTGTATTGCTAAACACCAAATTTATTTTATTTGCAATCTACGAGCTCATATTTTAAACGTTTTTAAAAGGTAAAAACGTAACAATACAAACTAATTACAAAATTATAAATATTTCACTAATAATTTCGCAATAGCATGCACTAATCATGGTAATGGGAATTAATCTGAATTGAATATTCCATTCTATTTACAAAAATTTCTATATCCGTGCTAATGTGGGATACATTTTCTAATCAGCGATATTCTACATTACAGTAGTTTTGCTTAAGCTGCCTTTTATTTCCGTGCGCATTGCCTTTACCTGCACAAAAATTTTGTTTCGTGTCTTTATTCCTCAAAATTCTATACAAAATTCTTTTTTAAGCGCACTTTTTATACCTGCACATTTAATATATGTGACTTATATTTTTTGAGCTTTAATCTTTTTTTCATAGCAAAAACTACAGTCAGCTGCATCAAACAAAAAAGAAATCTTTATAAAATTTTTTATTTAAAAAAACGAAAATCTCAATTAATTTTGTCATTGAAATTTATTTAAATTTTTTGTTAAAAGCAAATATCAATAAATAAATGAAATATAAGAAGTATTTTATGGTTGATCTTAAATAAAATTTGAATTTAGTTATCTGCTTTAGCTGGGCTTTGAGAGAGAGTAATCTATAATTATTCCATATATGCTCAATTAGGCAGGTAAAAGCATTTAATTTAGGTGAATTTTTGGGTTATCTGCATAAAAATTCTTGCAAAAGTTAGTTGTGCAGGTAAGTCAAAACTACTGTACATATACAAATGTGTTATATAGTACATAGTCCGAAATGAAATAACATTGAGAAGTTGGCATTTCTTATGATCTTCCTTCTTGATAAGTTAGCTTAGAAATAATATAACATATCAGTGTATGTATTGTGTAATAATTGCTTTTGTTAGGTACTTACCAGAGATCAGAAATGAGTATCAAAAAATATGAGTAGAATCGAATCATACTCGGAATTTCTTATACATATACGCATTCATACTTATTTTAATATCATTGAACCTCTACTCATATTCAAAGTTTGAAGTACTCATCATATTCATTCTTAACAACACGCATGATGTTGCTGATTTCGGTTCTCCATAACTCAACATATACACCAAGCACTAAATGAGTATGATTCGCGTATGAACAATAAAGTGCTCAATAGAAGGTTGTGCGTTTGCTGTGCTTGCTGGTCTATCTTTTTTGCTTATGTGTCTTTTTTCTTTTTTGTAAATGCAACAACAACTAAGACTGTAAATATTGATGAAAGATTTGAGTCACTCGAGTCATTTATAAGTGTTGTGAGTGTTTTTCTAAAATTATGAATCTAAATGCGTAGAGGCGTATGAATCAAACATATTTCGAATGGTATGACTTTGATGTCAATGTTGTACTCATACTCATTGCAACCTGTGCTTATAATTTCATTATAATATTATAATATCGAAAAAACGATTCGTCTCTGGTACTCGCTCGTAAATCTTAAATACATATAATATTTCAAAATGTATAGTCGCCGTGGTCTAGCATGTAGTGTGTTCGCTTATTAGACGTAAAAGCCCGGGTTCGAGCCCCAGGCCAAACATCAAAGCTAAATATGAAAAAAAAATAAGTCTTCTGCAACTTCCTCTCAGCAAATTTCTGGCAAAACCTCTGAGAGTAAATAAACTTGCCATAAAAAACTTTCTCAAAAATCTGTCGTTCGGAGTCGACGTTAAACTGTATGTCCCGCCGCTCAAGCATAAAATTAAGGCACACAATATGAGTGGCGTGAGAAGCTAGACCGTAATCCTGACTGAAGGGTTGTAATGGCCAATTATGTACGTATGGTAGTTCCTATTAACTTTCACACCAAGCATTCTAGCATTTCATTGCAGTTGTATTTGCTTATGGCAAATGGCTTTATAAAGGAGCAAAATTTGCATTTTAAGTAATTGGAACTTTTTACTTCAAGTAAATTAAAAGCAATACTCACTCAGTTAAGCAAAAATATCATTGGAAATAATATTTCAGGGTTGACTAAATTCTAAATGGCATTAAAAAGGGTTTTAAATATTCCATTTCCAATAACAATGACATAAGAAAGAAAATGCAAAAGAACAACGAAAGGAAATTGCAATTGAAGTAATAAAATTGCTATAACAACAACAAAATTGAAAAGTTTTTTATTGTAATTTTCCAAAATTTTTGTTACTTAAGTGGGGAAAGAAATTGAAATTGAAAAATTTAGAGAAACTTTGTTTGTTTGTGTTTTTAACCAAATAAGTTCACTGTTTTCAATTGCGTTTTCCCCCTTCTTTGGGTGATTGTAAATAAAGGGATAAAAGTAGCTTAAGAAAATCCCTTCTCAAAACAAATTTCAATAATTGATTACAAAAAAACAAAATAAAAAAAAATATCGAGGGAAAGAAAGGCAACGAATGGGTGTATTATTTTGAATTTAAAGTTAATTGAATACGATTTGTATAACATCACATACACATAGTACGTGTTCAGCTTTATTTGAAATTAAATGGATACTCTCAACGTAATTTTTACTCCATTCTCTCTTGCTCCCTCTCTCTCTCTTTCATGGTTATAGAAACACATTTTGAAGCAGCGTATGTAGATGTTTGTAGGGAAGGAATTTAAATTCTATTCCCATACATGTAAATACATATAATCAGATGAGAATTTCCCACAGTAAAATCATACTTTCATTTACCAAATTTAAATAATTTATTTATTCTGGGAGTGCTAACAACCACGGTCTCCTTGAATGTTGTTCATAGATTCCCATTAGGAATGATTACAACACCAATGCCATTGGGTTTTATGGCATGTAAAGTGTTTTCAATGTGCATATCTATGATATTCAGGAAATAGACAACAATTTACCATAACAATAACAATAATACCACCACCACAACAGCAACAATAGCAATACATACTTAGCTGCAAAAGTAATCAAAATTTAACGTTAACGGTCCCCGGATAATAATTTCCTTAATATCCCTACGCAACGACATGCAAACATATTCGTAGACAGATAACAAGTATTCTTAGATACCAGAGATAAGAACGTGCAACGAATCATCTGCATTTTACAAGTGCCATGAAGTGAAAGAACACCAACAACCAATAGCCGCAGTAATTTATAGAAATCCACTCCTTTTTAATTTTATAAGACATCGATATAGTCCCTTAAGATATTCATCATGTATATGAGGACTCTTTAATAAATATCTCAGTTAAAAGTCAATATATAATGTGCAGATCATAAATAACATAAAAATATTGTTACGTTTTTACCTGTTTAAAAACGTTTAAAATATGAGTCCGTTGATCGCAAACCAAATAAAAATAAATATGTGTTTAGTTTCAATTAAATTCTTTATTGTTCGCACTACTTTTGTTTGCCACTGTTCACAACTTGATGATACAACAGCAATTTGTTTAGTTCGTTATTCTTTCTACCCTTCTTCAACGGCGATCTTCAAACCACAACCGTTCTCTTCACACGCAACGAGTCTTCACACCAGACTGACTGAATTCTTACTACTCGTTGCCTGCTTTGTCTTGCCTTTTTATATGCCCACAATCTGATGAAGGTTCTTGAAGTCGAACGTTCGTGGTTTCGTTTTCTCGAGAACTCTATTGAGACTTCATTGTTCTTTGTGTACTTTGTACACATTGCTTGTTCGTTGTATTTGTTTGTGTAGCTTTTGCTCATTTTAATGTTAAACGATGTTACACCGTTTCCATTTTGGTAACAATATTATATTTCAGTATCTAGCCAATCGCCCAATTTAGATTTAAATCTGTTTCTCATACGCAAGTGTTTTTTCCAATTATTATAGTCCACTGAATATTATATTACGATTTGCAAACGAATTCTTACATAAAGGGTGTTTTTATAGAGGTATAGAACTTTAAGTTTGCATTACTTTTCAAGATGGCGACCGATTTAACAGCTGTGAATTGGCGTCCAAGATCTTATGATTTAACACCGCTAGACTACTTTCTGTGGGGCTATGTAAAGTCATTGGTCTATGCAGTAAAGCCACAAACGCTTGACCATTTGGAAGACAACATTCGACCTGTTATTGCCGATATACGGCCACAAATGTTGGAAAAAGTCATCGAAAATTGGACGTCCAGATTGGACTACATCCGCGCCAGCTGTGGCGGTCATATGCCAGAAATCATATTTAAAATGTAATGCCACGAGATTATCTTTCGGATAAATAAAATTCATGTCAATCGGGTAATCCATCGTTGTTTTATTGCAACTTAAAGTTCTATACCTCTATAAAAAACACCCTATACATATAGTGTAGTTTTTTCATCACAGTTTTATTTTTTTTTGTCAAAAACAAATTTCAAAGTTCTAAAGGCAATTAATATTTCATTCATATGGCTGCCACGGCTACCCTCACAATACCTCATTCTATCGAATCAATTATAGTACACTTTTTTGAAATATAGTAAATAGTCCAACGGTGTCAAATCGCAGCTTCTTGGCGGTCAATTGACATCACCATTTCTGCTTATTAACCCATTAACGCCGAATTGGTAGAAAAATACCCAAAAAAAGAAGGTCTTTTAAAAAATTCTATCTTGACCAACTAAACGAGAGCCGAAACGCTTCTTTAAGAACGAATAAAGAAGACATAGAACGGTTTAAAAAAATTAGTAAGGCATGATATTCACATATTTTGGATGACAGCGAAAAGGTCAAAGATAACGAATTTTTCAAAATCAAAATTCTGTAGAAAGAACTTCTGCGAAATATGTGTGGATGATATTTTCAGAAAAACCTTGAGATACCATGTAATATTATATATCATCTACCCGAAGAAAATACTTTCTCTTGACTTGGTTTACTTACCTAAGCTACAGGTGCGATTAAATGACATGGGTATAAAAATAGCCACTTAGGAATTGGTATGAAATCTTAAAAAAACAATTCATTTTAGTATAAAACTTTTAAAAGTTAATTTCAAATAGCAATTTCAAATCATTTATTTTGTTTTTATTTTTCTATATATTTGGGAATTCCGACATGAAATTGTGCAAAACAATCCCTTGAATGCACATTCCAACCACATTTTGTACAACCGTACTCTGTATTTCCACCACATTGCGCCCAGCGACCGCGTTTTTATCAATCATGAGTGTGTTTTGCTATTTGCTGAGCATTTGTGACAACTTTTCCATAATGGCGTCGAATTTCACGAATTTTTCCAATGCTTCAACTTCAGCTTATCATAGCTGTGTCAATAGCTTTAGTGAGTAAACGGCCAATACCACTTTTTCCGCGGACTCGAATACGATAATTGTTGACACCATTATCGAATAAGTCAACTCCAACCATTCGCTGATTATATATATGATTGTTCAACGACAGCCATCTTGCGATGTTTACGGTCATATCTTTTGGTTTTGCACATCGGCTCTACACCTAAAAAATTGGACATAACAGTCAGCACCTTCAGAGAAATTTAACATGATAACAAATATGTGTGCAGGTAATTACCGAGTAATTGTTCCAGCGAATAGCGATTTATTTTTGTCACAGAAAAAATCTGATGAACCCTGAGGTTTCTTTTTCATCCATTTAATATCATCCAACAATGCGTGATTGCTGCGATTATCTCCAACAAACCTGTTGCAAAATAACCTTTTCGTTATAACAATATCCTGTCATAGAAGCTAACACCCAGTATTTATGAACATCTTTACGGAATGTCTACCATAATAGGCGTTCATCTGCTCATCCACAGGAAGACTATGAGAAAATATGCCATTTCATTTCTAAGGCACATTTTCAATAAATCTCTCAAAAATAGTTTAACTATGTTGTTTAGCGTCATATATACAGAGGCCCCCAGGACACTTACAAAAAATAAAAATATTCATATCAATACAAATACCCCAAATACTATTTGTGCCAAATTTCACCGAAATCGAACCACGGATTCTGGGGTCAGGCGTAAATGGGTTAAACGGTCATCAATCATTTGAAGCAATAAATCTTGTTGAAACCAAACATCGTTCGCATCAAAACTATGAAGAGCGGGGACAAAAAACCGGTTATCAGTGTGCGATAGGTGTCTCCATTGACCGTAATGGTTTCGCTGTCCTCATTTTCAAAGAAGTGTGGGCCAGTGATATCTCCGCTCCATACACCGCACCAAACAGCCACTCGTAATCTGTGCATTGGCTTCTGTAAAAGCACGTGTGGGGGTTCGGAACCCCAAATTTTGCTAATTAACGTACCCACCAAAATGAAAGTGATTTTCGCCAGAAAAGATTATTATTTTTCTTTTTTTTTTGAAAAACCGACATCAACGTTCAGTATCTGGTTGGCATAATAAATCCCAACATTACTTCCAGTGGAGATAATATAGTATACTGAATTTTGTAACAGAATCAAATGACACAAGTATTGCCAGATAGACTGTGGACTTTTTGTTTATTGGATATCGTAAAATTTGCTAGTTATGTGAGGCTTAAAAAAGTGGTTGTTAAACAATCTGTTTTCCTAAGTCCTAAGTATTTCGTTATAATCGCTGTTCCTTAAACTTAATGACACGATGAACTTGTCACTTGTAAATACTCAATCATCTTATATCTGTTATAATCTTCTGCCATTGCTTGAAAAACTCTAAGCAGTAGCATAAATTAAATCACAAGAAAATTATTTAAATGGAAACAGATTTGTGATCTCCAGGCATATTCATTCGTTTCATTTTGTAAAATCCCTCTGTGTGATGTAATACAATAAATAATTTCCTTTTTGGTCGCAATTATATTGTACAACAGAATCGCATTGATGCTCTCATATTGCTCGTTACCGATTTCTAAAAAATTTTCTCGTGCTATAAGTAAATGTATGTGTGTGTGTGTGGATAATTGTTCGATAACCAAAAATGAGCCACACAGTCATCATTGTATTCCAAGAGGTGGTAACGGTGGCGTGATACTGTTATTTAAAGTAAAAAATAAACACACACATACAGACAGAGACAAGGACAACAAACAAAATACGAAGTAAATTTATTCTTGCCTTCGTCACTACACTCTATTCAAATGATTTATTTATCTTTTCCGTGAATATCTGCTTTGGGTATTATAATTACAAAAAAAAAAACAACAACAACAACTTTTTCATTGTGACGATATAATAGGCTCTTTTGATTGTTCGTATATTTTTTTAGATTTTTTTTAGAATTTTCTGTATAAATTCAATAATTTCCTTGGTTGTCATTTCTAATTTCCCCACAGAGATGACCTTGTGGCGTTGAAACAAGTTTTAATTGGATTTCTATTAAGGCACGTTTTTCAGCAAAAGATAAAATTTTCTATTCATCCAAAGCAGAAGAACAAGTTTAAAAGTTTATTTGAAATTTTTTTAAAGTAATTAAATAAAATTTAGTAAAAAAACAAGAAGTAATATAAAAAACAGATTTGGTCGTTGAACCAACAGAAAGGAATATTACGGTGGTAGGAGGATAGAATTTTTATAATCATTGGAGAAAATTTAGAACGCATATCGAAAACAGCAATGAAGTTGCGATAGAGATCTCGAGAAAGCGGAACCACAAACATTCGACTTCAAGACTGTTTAAGTGGGCAAGACAAAGTAGGCAACCAGTGGTAAGAATTCAGTCAGTCTTGTGTGAAGACGAGTTGCGTGTGAGGAAAACAATCGTGGTTTGAAGATCGCCGTTGAAAAGATCTACCGAACAGTTGTTAGTGTTTACGTGAACAGAAGTGTAAAGAAAAATAGCGAACTAAACAAATTGTTTTTGTATGCGTCAATTTGTGAACAGTGGAACGCAAAAGTATTGAGAACAATAAAGAATTTTAATTAAAACTAAACACAAATTAATTTTTATTTTGTTTGCAATCAACGAACTCATATTTTAAAGGTTTTTAATAAGGTAAAAACGTAACAATATTACTGTTCCGACCCCTAATAGTAACATATATAATTACCTTTAATTTGTTCCATTAGAAAACCCGTTTTGTCGACTATCAGGCACCCTTCGATAGCCCCATAAGGGATAGTGTTTTTGCAACAATGTCTGATATCGGTATACCTGCGAAGCTGATAAGGCTTTACCATAATAACGTTCTGCAATTCCTGCAGCTCCGTCAAGGTAGGAATGGACGTCTCCGAACCTTTTGATACCGTGCTAGGTTTCAGACAAGGCGAACCCTTATCATGCGACCTCTTCAACTTCGTCATGGAGAGTGCTCTGCGAAAGGCGGGAGTGCATCGCAATGGCACTATTTTTCAAAAAAGTGTACAGGTGCTTGTGTATGCTGACGACATTGACATCATAGGGCGTACCAAACGAGATGTTGCTGCTGCCTTTAGTGCTGTGAAAGTAGGAAGTATATGTTATCGACAAGTAGAGACATGCGGCGTATTGGATCTCAGATTACGGCCGATAACTATACTTTTGATATAGTCAAAGAATTTATTTATCTTGGCTCCGACGTTACCATCAAAAATGACATCAGTCTGGAGATCAACGAGTTGGCGATGATTTCCGCATCCGATCCAACAGTGAACTGTATGAGCTCCTCAACGACATAGACGTTGTCCAGCGTATTAGGAGGAGGATGCTCCGGCGAGAAAGGTATTTGGTGCTGGGATCTGTGGAAAACGGCGATGAGGACGAGCTGTCATCGATTGGTGTGACCAACTAGCGTAGGCGCTCAGGAAGCAGAGGCGCCTGAAAGGATGTGTTGCAGCAGGCCGAAATCCGTTAATCGGGTTTTTAATGGCCAATTAAGTTAGTAGTAGAAAACCCGTTTAGTTTTTGTTGTGTCAATCAGCTCGAAGTTTTGTAACACTTATTTTCGGTTAAATCGAATGCAATTGGTTCTAATGACTTAGATCACCTGCTTTCAAAAGCCTTGAAACCTAGATTTTTGCTTTATTTTACTCATTTATTAAATACTATTCTAACAAAGTTCACCGTAACAGTTAAATGGAAACAGTTGAAAATCATTCTCATTCTTAAATCCATCAACGATTTCAGGCCTGCATTCCTGTTTAAAGTAATGGAAAACCTCATAGCTAGACAAATAAATAATTTTTTCGATAGTAATAATTTCTTATCTGATTAGCAGTCCGGATTTATGAAAGCTAGAAACTACGCTATTATTTTAGTCAATGTAGTTGAGGACCTTAGGTTGAAAATAAATGAAAATTACACCGCGTTTTTAGTTCTATTGGATTATACCAAAGCTTATAATTCAATTGGCTGATCACGCAATACTGCTGAGGAAGCTACAGATCTTCTTACATATTTCTAATTCAGTTTATAGTCTTATACATTCTTAACTTATGAACAGATCAAAACGAGTTTACCTAAACGACAACATCTCGAATTCGCTAAGTGTTAGAAGAGTTATTACTCTGGGATCAATATTAGGGCCTCTTTCGTTCTGTGTATACATCAGAGATCATAAGTGCTCATGAAATTTTGAATATAAACGAGTCAACAATATTGAAATTTAACTACGTATTCTGATTCATTCGTACTCACTACAACATTGATTTATAAGTACAGGTTGCAATGAGTATGCCTACAATGTTGACATCAACTCATTCGAAATATGTTTGATTCATAAGATTACTTATTTAGATTCATAAATTTAGAGAAATACTTATAATACTTATAAATGATTTGAGTGAATCGAATCATTCATCAAAATTTAGAGTCTTAGTTGTTGTTGCATTTACAAAAAAAGACACGTAAGCAAAACTGAGTGAGTATTTTAGTGCGAATCATATTTATTTTGTGGTTCTTGTATATGTTGAGTCATGGAGAGTCGAAATCAACAACATCATACGTATTGTTAAGTATGAGTGCAATGAGTACTTCAAACTTTGAATATGAGTAGAGGTTCAATGATATTAAAATAAGTATGAATACATATAAGTATCAGAAATTATGAGTATGATTCAATTCTAGTCATCTTTTTGAATACTCATTGCTGATCTCTGTTATGGACCTCATCGATGAAGATGATTTTTCGATGAAAATCAGGGTCAATTGCCAACTGCTCAAAGTTCGAAAGTCTCTGCTGGAATATCTGTAAAATAAATAAAATATTTAAGGTATCCTATAAAGAGTCGAACCTTTTTCCTGTTGTCAAGGGTCAAAAAACTTTGCCTATAAATGCAAAATGATTTATAAATGAAGCGTTGCGAAACTCTACATATGTATGTAGTAAGCCCTCCATACAAAGAATCAGAAGTAATGTAATTACTTTTGCGTTGCCTGTTGTCAGTGTGTAATGAAATAATTATTAACAATTATTAGCAACGAGCCTATCAACACAGAAATAAAACATTTCGCATATGGTCTCTTTCTCATTATTATGTAATTTAAATTGAAAACTGACATGCATACATACGTACAAAATGTATTATTTAAAATTATTACCTTTACCCAGTTAAGTTAACAAACAGCCAAGATAAAAACAATTAACGTAACTTATTCAACACTCAACTTCTTTTCAATTGACATTTTAATATTCTTAAATAGAAAGTATGATTATGATTTTAAATTTCTGTTGTAGATTATAAACGTATTATTGTTCTAAATTGTTTCCTTATTGTCTTAAATAACAGAAGTAAAAAGCTATTAACCCATTCACTACCATTTTTTTATTACAATTTAGCAATATTTGGCGGTTTGTCAGTTTATAAAAAAGAACTTTTTTGTTAATTCTATAAATTAAGTGACAAGGGTTCAATTAGAATCCCAAATTTCGTAACTTGATCTTCAGGATGAAGAAGTCGGCGTAGTCCAAAGCCCTGGTCAGACATTAAAACGAAAATATGAAAAAACATTTCCTCTCAGGATATTTCTGGCCAAAACTCTGAGAGTAAGTAAAATTTAAATAAAAGTGCCATGAGAAGTTTCTCAGAAATCTTTCGTTCGGATTCAACTTTAAACTATAGGTCCATGTATAAAATTAATACACACAACATATATAAGTGGTGTGAGAAGGTGAGGTCATAATCCTGACTGAACTGTTGTAATAACCAATTATGTTATGTTTATGATCTTCAGGAAGCACCTGACCAGTCCTGAAGTGTACCCATAAGTTTTTATAAACAGAATCCAACGAGAGACTGTGAACACAAAATTCTTAAAAGCAAGTAGTAGTAGTAAGAAGTCCTGCCAACAATACCACAAGTAGCCGAGGAAAGGGTAGGTGAGAACAAAAACTGGAACGCGGGTAGGTCATTAGCATTTAACAGACGTGAATGGAAAGTCAAGGATATTATAAAAATTTAATTATATTATATTGTTACGAAAATGGAAAAGGTGTAACATCGTTTAACATTAAAATTATAAGCAAAAGCTACACAAACAAATGCAAGGAACTTGTTTACAAGTAAACCAACAACATCAGTAAGAAAGAAAAAGGGATAGACAAGTAAGCGAGACCGCAACAAAAAGCAATATGAGCAAAATACACAAACAGCAATGAAGTCGCGATAAAGTTCTCGAGAAGGCGAAACCGTGAACGTTCGACTTCAAGAACCTTCATCGGACTGATTACGTTGCCTATAAAAGGCAGGGAAAAGCAAGCAACTTAGTGAGTCAAGCATTGCGTGTGATGAAAACAGTCGTGGGTAGAAGATCTACGTTGTAAAGATCTGAGTTGATGGGGTCTATGCAAGAGTGGAAAGACGAATAGGGAACAAGCAAATTATTGTTGGATTCATCAAGTTGTATACAATGGCATACAAAAATAGTGCGAACAATAAAGAATTTAATTGAAACTAAGCACCGATTCATTTTAATTTTGTTTGCAATCAGATTTTAAACATTTTAAAAAATGTGAAAACGTAACAATACATCGTTTCCATTTTCGTAACAATATTGTTACGTTTTTACCTTTTTAAAACGTCTTAAATATGCGTTATTAATCAATCCGTTTAGTTAAACAATAACAAACTCCAAGTTTACAAATAAGCAGATGAATATTTCTAGAAACTTTTAATTGCTGAAACTATGCATGTTCAATGGAGGCATCAGTTGCTGCCTAAAATAGAAAACTGAGAATTCTACAGACACTAGAGTCTTAAATACTGGGAACTTTTTAGATGACGCGAATCGCCGAAGTCTAGTGGGTAGTGTGTTCGCTTATTAGACGTAAAGCCCGGGTTCGAGCCCCAGGCCAGACATCAAAACGAAATATGAAAATAAAAATATTTCTTCGGCGACTTCCTCTCAGCAGATTTCTGGCAAAAACTCTGAGAGTAAATAAACCTGTCATGAAAAAGTTTCTCAAAATCTGTCGTTCGGAGTCGACTTTAAACTGTAGGTCCCGCCACTCAAAGTATAAAATTAACGCACACAACATGAGTGGTGTGAGAACCTAGGTAGTAAACCTGACTGAAGGGTTGTAATGGCCAATTATGTATGTATGTATGTATCGACCAGAGATCAGCAATGAGTATTAAAAAAGATAAGTAGATTCGAATCATACTCATAATTTCTGATATTTATACGCATTCATACGTATTTTAATATCATACTCATATTTAAAGTATGACGTACTCATCGTACTCATACTTAACAATACGCATGATGTTGTTGATTTCGACTCTCCTTTACTCAACATTTACAAAAACCGCAAAATAAGTACGATTCGCGTACGAACACTACCATACTCACTAGAAGGTTGCGTGCTTGATGTGTTTGTCTTTTTCTTTCTTTCTTTTTTTGTAAATGCAACAACAACTCGGACTGTGAATTGTGATGAATGATTCGAATCACTGGAATCATTTAAGAGTATTATAAGTTGTTTTCTATATTTATGAATCTGAATGAGTAGGCGTATGAATCAAACATATTTTGAATGTTATGAGTTTGATGTCAACGTGTTACGCATACTCATTGCAACATATACTTATAAATTAATGTTGTAGTGAGTACGAATGAATCAGAGTAGTTGAATTTCAATATATGTTGACTCACTCATATACAAAATTTCATGAGTACTTATGAGTAGCGAAAAAACGATTCATTTCGGAACTCTGTTAATGACATTGCTATTGCACTGCCGTATTTTTAAAAAAAGGTTAACTTTATTTTGTTTGCAGGTTGTAATAACGAAAAGAAGTTAAAGGTGACTTTAAAGTTCACTTTAGCTAAAGTTACCTTTAACCAAGCCCAATTTTAAAGGGAAGTTGTAATAATGGCCCAAAGTTTAACTTTTATTGTCGATACCAGTATGATAAAGTGAATTGTGTGTATTGCTATGCATTAAATATTTTACAATTAAAAGTTTTAAATGTGGTCACAATCTGTTAAAATACTCATTTATATATATAGTACCTACCATGTCTTTAGTCTACTTTTTCTTACATTAACAAATGCTGTTTGCTGTAGTTTTGCTACCTCATTTCAAAACCAAAGTGTATTTAACCTACCATACAACATTGACGCGGATGTAAAAATTGTAAAATTAAGTTCATTTCATTATAATTTATTTGAATATTTTTTGTTGTTTGTTTTTCTTTCTCCAAAAGCAGCGAACAGTTATAGTGAAAATATATTTCCGCTCTTCAAAAAGTGTAACAACCTTTCATGCAAATTTATGTTTTTGATTTCTTTTTTCTTTTTTCTTTTTTTGTTACGTTTTATTTTTTCTTTCCCCTCGTTGAACACAAGAGTGTGTGCATTTTGTTTAATCGATTTAGATACAATCTCCGCACGAGTAGTTTTGTGAAAGCTATGATATGCCATACGAGATCGGAAACATTTGTGTTTTCTTTATGCATTACGTATCCATACCATGCTGTAGCAACCAAAGTTTGGCCCTAAACATTAATGATATACATATGTGGCTCTTCCTGGACTCTGTTGTGAAATGTGCTGCAAAATATAAATTCTGTTGTCTTCCGCACGGTTGGACAGTGTCGGTGAATGACGCTACATTGGCTGTTGCCACGTATATGTTAATTTTTCTGACAGATCTGGAATATTGAGAGTGTCATGATTACCATTATGTATGTATGTATGTTAATATTGATATTCATATGTACATATCGATGGATGTATGTACATATATACATACATATGTGTGGATACTGTTTTCATGATGTCCCAGCGAATGTTTAATTCTCTGCAAAAGCACAAAACACCACTAAAACAAACAAAAGTATTGAAAAATGGTTTTGACTGTACTCGACAGAAAGTACATAAAATTGGATTATTATGTGTACACTTCAAACTACTTTTTTAAAGAAGTGGACGAATTCCACTATCTCGATACAGTCTTAAGTAAAATGGCATCAGTTTGCAAATACTAAGGAGAGTAACACCAGATTGTTAACAGATTTTATTTTCATTTTAATAAGTGCACATGAATGTGAAAAATACATACATACATACATAAATACTTAGTTGGCCATTACAACCCTTCAGCCAGGATTACGGCCTAGCCTCTCACACCACTCATGTTGTGTGTGTTAATTTTATACGTGAGTGGCGGGACCTAGAGTTTAACGTCGAATTTGAACGACCGATTTTTGAGAAACTTCTTCATGGCAGGTTTTTTACTTACTCTCAGAGTTTTTGCCGGAATTCTGTTGAGAGGAAGTCGCAAAAAAATATTTTTTTTTCGTATTTCGTTTTGATGTCTGACCTGGGATACGAACCTGGGCTTTACGTCTAATATGCCAACACACTACCAACTAGACTACGGCGACTTCAATATGGTTATTATATATAAGTGTTGTTAAATGCCCTCAGACGCATGACTTGAGCTGGCAAATGAAGCTGTACTTGGAGTATTTAGAAAAAAGTCAAGTGTAGACGTCAACGTTTAAAATATCCGATCGCAGGTTAGGTTAGGTTAGAGGTCGTGTACTTGTCAACTGTGACAAGTACAGTACCCGGAGGTCGAATTAACATATTGTACAACATCCTAGCTTCTCGTGTTGTGTGCGTTAATTTTATACTTGAGTAGCGGGACCTACAGTTTAAAGTCGATTCCGAACGACAAATTTTTTGAGAATCGTTTCATGGCAATTTTTCTCTCAGAATTTTTGCCAGAAATCTGCTGAGAGGAAGTCGCCGAAGAAATAATTTCATATTTTCGTTTTGATGTCTGACCTGGGATTTGAACTCGGGCATTTTGTCTAATAAGCCAACACACTACCTACTAGATCACGGCGCTCGTAGAATGCAAATAAAATAAAAATATATTTGTGTTTAGTTTTAAATAAAATTCTTTATTATTCGCACAATTCTGTGTGCCACTGTTCACAATTTTATGTAAACATGCCTTCTTTAGTTATTCTTTTGTTTATACCCTTTGCATAAACCATAACGGAGATCTTCAACCCACGATTACTCTCTTCAAACGCACCGTGTCTTCACACAAGACTGACTGAACTTCACTAACTCATTCGCCTGCTTTGTCTTGCCTTTTATATGGCAACGTTCTTGAAGAAGAACGTTTATGACTTCGCCTTCTCGAAATCTTTATAAATGTAAACAATATTTCAGATTCATTCGTACTTACTACAACATTGATTTATAAGTACAGGTTGCAATGAGTATGAGTACAACTTTAATATCAAACTCATACCATTCGAAATATGTTTGATTCATACTCATTAAGATTCAAAACTTTAGCAAAATACTTATAAATGACTCGAGTGATTCGAATCATTCATCACAATTTACAGTCTTAGTTGTTGTTGCATTTACAAAAAAGGAAGAGAGAAAAAGGCTAAGACAGCAAGCAAAGCAAACACTCAACATTCTAGTGAGTATTGTAGTGCTCGTACGCGAATCATACTTATTTGTGACTCTTGTAAATGTTGAGTCATGGAGAGCCGAAATCAACAACATCATACGTATTGTTAAGTATGAGTACGATGAGTACTTCAAACTTTGATTATGAGTAGAGGTTCCATGATGTTTAAATAATTATGAATGCGTAAAAGTATCAGAAATTATGAGTATGATTCGCTTCTATTCATCTTTTTGAATACTCATTGCTGATCTCTGGTTCCAATTCTTATTTATGGGTTACGTTCCACAAATTTTTTTTTTTATAAAGCGTGTCTTCTCTTTAATTTATTGAATTTCAAATTTGTATTCTTTCATGTGTAAAATTCAAGAAAATACGTTCATATGTGTCAATATTGATTCGTTTTTTTATTCTTTTGTTCTATTTACTTTAAAGAAAGTCTATTGATTCACTAGCCAAACATTCATATTTCACTGGGTTAGAAAATTTTTAAAGAAAGATGTGTGCTTATTTGTGATTTGTGTGTGCCAATGAATTAATGTGACGACAACCTACAATAGGTAAACGTGACAAATGATGATGAGTTCTGTGCAAGACACACCAAGCGACGACAACCGATGAAAATGAAGAAGACCAGAGTTTATAACATAACGTTGATTCATTAGGAGATCTTTTTGGTTTTATTTTCTTTTTAAGATTTTGTTTATCGTCGTGCACTTTGTTTATTTGTTTGTTTATCTTTCAGTATTTGCATATGACAACCACAGAGCAAATATACATAAATAAACGGAAACCAGAGGAATTATCCACACTAACGAATAAAAAATATCGCCATTATGCAGCATGCAGCCTTAGAGATAAATGAGGCAATCACTTGAGCTGATTTTGCATCATCGTAAGCATAAAACATAAAACATGATAATAAGTTGATAAAGATGCATGACTCAGTGATGCTTATCAGAGATCAGCAATGAGTATTCAAAAAGATGAGTAGAATCGAATCATACTCATAATTTCTGATACTTATACGCAATCATACTTATTTTAATATCATGGAACCTCTAATCATATTCAAAGTTTAAAGTACTCATCAAATTCATACTCAAAAGTACGTATGATGTTGTTGATTTCGACACAACATTTATAAATAGCGTATGAACACTAAAATACTCACTAAATGGTTGTGTGTTTGCTGCTCTGCTCAATTCACTCGAATAATTTATGAGTATTATAAGTATTTTTCTAAAGTTATGAATCTAAATGAGTAGGCTTATGTACCAAACATATTTCGAATGTATGAGTTTGATGTTAACGTTGAACGTATACTCATTGGGACCTGTACTTTCAAATCAATATGTAGTGAGTACGAATGAATCAGAGTATATAGCTAAATTTCAATATTGTTGTGCTCACTTATATTCAAAATTTCATCAGTGCTTATGAGTAGCAAAAAAAACGATTCATTGCTGATCTCTGATGCTAATAGCAAGTTTGCGAAATCCCATGAGAAATAGATCACTGAAAAGGCATAAAATTATTGGCAAATATTTCATGACAATTCCGTTGGTAGTGTAAACACATTGCTAAAAAATCAGATACAATATGAAAGTAACTAAAGGGAAAAAGATGTTATTGTAGCTGTTTGTTGTCGTTGATGATGATGATGATGATTATGGCGACGAAGATGGCAATGATGTTGTTGATTGCTTAGCAACAACACAACACAACAGAAAGAAAGAAAATAAAAAATAAAACAAACTGAAAAACGTAAAGCAACCAGCGAACGGATAAATCGCTTAGCAACACCTTTTAGCAATTGTTTGATGTTGATGGTGATGTGTATTATTTGTAGTTGCATGAGCTCAACACTTTGGTTGGCTGCGGTTGTTGGTGGCATAGAAAATATAAATTTGTTTTTGTATTTGAAAACAAAAAAAAAAATGAGAAAAAATGAACATGAAAAATAAAAATTGGGCTTATGAACTCGGAAAATGGCAACGCTTGAGTTCATTGACGAACAATGTTATTGACATTAACGCTATTTGTTAAACGTGTATTGTTTCACAATAATTCTTCTTCTTCTGCTTCTTTTTCCGTTTTTTTGGTTTCTGTTTTTTATTGTTATTGCTTTTGCAAATTATTATTTTTCTTTTATTTTTTTATTTAAAAACAGAAAATGCGAAAAAATATAGGAAATCGACATACATACATACGAATTTGTCAAAGAATCATCTGGAAAGAGAAAAAACATCAAATATTATTTACTTCTCTATGTATATATGTATGTAGGTCTGAAGAAATAAAAAAATTAAGAATAACTTTTCAAATTACCATGTTATTGTATTGATAGAAGAGGCATATCATGTTAGAAATAAAAATGTTAGTTTTGCATAAAGAGAGGATTTAAAAGCAGAGTTTTAATCTCAGTATAATTTAGTTGGTGGAATATAATTTAAGTTAATGAGTTAGTGACTGACAATACAGTTTCTATTGGCATTGTGATAAATAAATAATGTCCCATGCTTAACCTAAAAGCTCCACTAAGTTGCGATAAAATTCTACATAGGCTCGATCTGTCAATACAAATGAATTGTACAATGGATTATAAGTAGGTTGACAGAACTTGACAATCTAGCTTAACGGGTTAAATAAAGCATTGAATGTATTGTTACAAAAATGAAAAATCAAGATCTTGGTGTTTTGCATTTACATCGCTTAACATTAAAATTATAAACAAAAGTTACAAAAACAAAACAATGCAGTAAACAAACCTGTTTACAAATTATCGTACTGAATAATATAACAACAAACACAAGCATAAAAAATGGTAAACAAGTAAACAAAAATACAATAACAGACACTGCAAGAATAAATGTAAACAAAATGCAAAATACATTTATAGAGATTTCGGGAAGGCGAAATTCGCCTTCAAGAACTTTAATCAGACTATTTACGTTGCCATATAAAAGGCAAGGCAAAGCAGGCGACGGAGTCAGTAAAAATTCAGTCAGTCTTGTGTGAAGACGCAGTGTGTTTGAAGAGAGTAGTCATGGCTTAAAGATCTCCGTTACAAAGATCTGCCGAATAATTGTCTAGTAATTGTTACAGCTTATGCAAAGGGTATAAACAGAGGAATAACAAAATTATTTTTGTTTACATCAAGTTGTGAACAGTGGCACACAGAATTGTGCAAATAATAAAGAAATTTAATTTAATTAAACACAAATTTATTTTATTTGCAATCTAGGAGCTAGTATTTTAAACGTTTTTAAAAGGTAAAAACGCAACAGTATGATGTATATGGTGTTGGCACCGATTGTGTGAATTCTGAGAAACATTCTACCCAAGTATAGGTTTTCCCAACTGAAATGGTTGCAAGTTGGATGTGTTTGTAGATGTAATAATTGCAACAAGTTTTTGCATTTCTGGCAAAAACTCTGAGAGTAAATAAACCTGCCATGAAAAAGTTTCTTAAAAAAGATCTGTTGTTTTTACATACATAATTGGCCTCTCAACACCACTCATGTTGTGTGCGTTAATTTTATACATGAGTGGCGGGACCTACAGTTTAAAGTCGACTCCGAACGACAGATTTTTTGAGAAGATTTTCATGGCAATTTTTACTCTCAGAGTTTTTGCCAGAAATCTGCTGAGAGGAAGTCGCCGAAGAAATATTTTCAGATTTTCGTTTTGATGTCTGACCTGGGATTCGAACTCGGGCCTTTCGTCTAATAAGCCAACACACTACCTACTAGACCACGGCGACTTCTGGTGTTTTTAGTCTACTTTAAACTGTGGGTCCCGCCACTTATGGATGAAATTAACACACGGACAATATAAGTGGTGTGAGAAGCTAGGCCGTAATCCTGACTGAAAAGTTGTAATGAACAATTATGAATGCATGTATTTATACACCATATCCTATAACGTTCCAAAAAATTAATATTTCATCACGTCTAAACAGGGGAAGTATAACTTACTGTAGTTTAAAAGCAAGCAGTTCATTTGTTGAGGTGTTTAGGAAGCACTAGATTTGAACATATTCCGGTTTTGTGCCTACGACTTCTCTTCGTTCCAGAATTACTATTTCCCAGCCAATCAGTCTGCTCCATCTTTCTCTCTTTCTCCTCTTAAATATCTACTCTTGTTATTGTTTTATGCGTACTACTGCATTGTTGAGAGCTTGTTGAGTTGTTTATTTGATTGATATTGAATTTCTTTTATTTGAAAAATATTTTTTATTTGACAAAAATGCCTGCACTAAGCTATATGGTCCTGTAAAAATAAAATGTATTGGAATTGAAATTCATGGCCCAGAGTATGTTTCCTAATAAAAAGAATTTGACACAAAGAATTTTGAAGAGGAAAAAAATTCCGTACAAAATAAATCTAATATTGTCCACTAGAATTGACAATGTAGGGTCGATGGACTTCACTTAGCAAAAATAAATGAAGTAAATATTGTTCGGAAAGTAATTTATTTTTTTTTTTTTTTGTGGAAATGAAAGACAGTTTTCGTATAATATCAATCAAGTGGTCATAAACTGATGAACTGATTTGATAAATTTTATCTCAATCCGATCTCACGTGTTGTTATTCGCCGGTTCGCATCAACTAATGCTTTTATCGAGTATTTATCAGCTTCAACCGGCCTTCCCGAATGTGGCGCATCTTCGACATTAAAATTGCCGGATCGAGTCTTTATTAGCTTCAACCGGTCTGCCCGAATGTGGTGCATCTTCGACAGTTCTGGCACTGGCGTACTGTCAACACACCTTCTCCATAAACATCGGCCAATTTCTCTTTGGCTAGAACAGCATTTTTACCCTTTCTGTAGTAAAACAGTAAGATATGTCGAAAATGCTGCTTATCACTCTCCACATTTAAAAGAGCACTAACCAAAAACTACTGCGCAGAATAAATTCGAATTTTTCAAAGCATATAAAAATTATGCCGCTTAAGTGTGAAGTTGGCTGCAAAAAAATACAATTCGCGGAAAAAAGGAATTACTTTCCGAACAAGCCAATAGATTATTAGCTGTTTGAGGTGGCTTTCTACCAACATTTTTGTCATTCTTGCTGTATGAGCCGATCTCTGTCCTTTATCTAGCATCACAGATGCCAAGAGATCTTAATATATATGGGCTCAGCTTCCAATAACCTGTGTAACATTTGTTCTGTTTAGTATGGCCAAATAACATCTCTATTATGATGTCTTTAATTGCGAGAGTATGTCATAAGTTAGCAGTAAAAGTTTTTATCGTTAAATACCCAAATTTGATTGCAAGTTCACTTAAAGAAATTTTTAAGATTGAGTGCCTTTATTACAACTTCCCTTTAAAGCTGAGTTTAGTTAAAGGTAACTTAAGCTAAAGTGAACTTTAAAGTCACTTTTAACTTCTTTTCATTATTACAATCTAATGACATTAAATTTAAGTTTTTCAAAAATATGGCAGTGGCGGAGCAATGTCGATACAACTGCTCAATTAAACAAGTTTTTTTTAACACAGTGGCAACGACGGGCTTCTTTTTGTTTTTTATACATATATGATCATTTTGTTTATGTTTGAAGTTGCCATATTGAAGATAATATAAAATGTGGCAAGTTCAACATAAAGTTAACTTTAAAAGTTACAGGCAGGATGATCTGCCCTTTAGCTTAACGCTCACAACTATCTTATTGGGTACTCATAATAATGAGAAACAAATTATCTGCCCGTTAAAATCCTCCCTTTAGTTAACGGCAAGTTGTAATAATGGCTCTTAAAATAATAGGAATCCAATAAAGAGCCCAATGTTCGAAAATCGAAATATTAAATATAAAAAAGCAATATTTAACAATTAAATAAGCCTAAGTAAAGTTATTCTATTTATTTTTTTCTTACTCCTTAGAAAGTCGTTAGGCAACATTACAACAAAAAAAAAAATAAATAAATGAAATTATTTATAATACAGACAATATAATCATATATTTAAAGATATTTTTAAACATTTAAAAAACTTTTTTTTGTTTTTTGGAACAATCCAACACCTCGCAGTAACGTTTATAAATAAATATCGTCATCACAATAATAATCGCCTCATCACCACGTAATTTGTTCTCAAACAAAAAAACAACTGAAAATTGAAATAAAACTGAACATCGCGTGTTTTAAAGTGTCATGTACTTTATTCATCATGTGCACGGTGCACCTCTTATATACCGTTTTGCCATCGTTTCATTTATACAATATATGTACGCGTCCTCAGATCAGAAATGTTTTAAGTTGGTCAAGTCAATGGTTGCATGTGAACGAAAAAAAAACGAAACTGAAAACCCATACACACAAAAAGAATTCATAAGCATGGCTAAAAAACTTTTAAGGGTTATTAAGTGAAATTTTGTAAATTATTAAAAACAACAACATATAAAAATATATTAACAACTCTACTCTGTATGGTATATCGTATACGTGTGTATAATTTTAAGAAATTTGTTCATATGCACGTATTTTCTTGTGTGCCTCTCCATATATATGGACATACATACATATGTATGTATGTATGTATGTATGTATTCAAAAGTACGTAATTTACTTGCTCACAATAGCCCCGTGTTTAGTAAAATGTTTTTACTTCGTCATGTACTCACTCGTATGATGTATATTTTGTATCCCATAGTTGTGTACGGTGTGTGTAATAAATGTATTGTAAAAAATCACGTATCCATGAAATGAGGCTAATATACCAATTTTTTCCACCTTTATTTTGTGTTTTTCTTTATTTTTTATTTTTATTACCCGCATTATTTTTAATTTCTTTGTTTTGTTTAAAACATTATATTATCGGTTACAATTTAATAAATTGAAACACAACATAAAGTGTACATACAGTACATGTGATAATGCGTACAAGAAATTCAATTTCATTAACTGTTATTACAATTTGCACGATTTGTATAAAATATTTTAAATTAAAATCCTAATTATCCAGGATTATGATTGGAGGTCCACTCCTTTGCTTTGAACTCTTTAATTTTCGTAACAACCTACATTCGAGTCAGCGTTGACTGCAACAGAAATGTGTTTTTATAGTTAAATAAAGCATTTAACCGAAGATCGAGCCTTAAAAAAACTTCATAATTCTAGCCTATGTATCAATTTTGATACATACATGTATTTCATAGAATTGTCTCAATTATTGACAGATTTTGTTTAAAAAAAAATTAAATATTTTATTTATTTTAATTCATTTTAATAAAACTATTTTATATTATTTCGTTTCATTATCAATTTTATGAAATTTACCACTTAATTTTTGACATGATGTACATTGAAGCATAGTTTGTGCATAAGCTTGGTTTTCTTTTTTCCTAATTTGTATTAATTTGACATCTTGCACCCTTGCTTTATGACGACTTATAAGCCTCCAATTGTTTAGATGGGGCAGCTTATTGTCAGTCGCATCAGTAATGATCCCAATTGAGGGTTGACTGAAACCTCATGATACAAATCATTGGTAAATGAGGTAAAAAAGTTTCCCGTAGCAATAGAATATCGATTATGTCAATAACAATGCTCTCTCTCTTTGATTCCTGTCTGGTTTTCCGGATACAGTAAGTACTTGCTACGCACGTAACGCATGTACTTGAATCTAAAACTACCAATACGATCTCGGTGGATCCCAAAATTTATAACAACCATAAAACTCAATTAGTTACAAATCTACAGCGACAAAATAAAGGGTCCGCCAAATAACTTTTTTTGTTTTGAAAATGCTTTAAAAAAAACTACTGAATATTTTCTAAAATTTCTTTTTTTATTTGAAAGTACAATCCTTCCGGTTAATAATGGAAAATAATTTCATTCAAATGGCTGCCTCGGCTGGCCATGCAGTAGCCTACACCATCGGTCCAATTTTTAAGCACATTATCGATTGTGTGCAGCTGTGTTTCACGAATGGCTTCACGAATAATGTCCTTTAAAGCGTCAATTGTCTCTGGCTTGTCGGCGTAACACTTATCTTTGACGGCACCCCACAAATAATAGTCCAACGGTGTCATATCGCAACTCAGAGGTGGCCAAACAACATCAGCTCTGCGGCTGATAATGCGATCTTCAAAAACAGGGCGCAAAACATCGAGTGTTGTTTCGGCTGTGTGGCACGTAGCGCCGTCCTGTTGAAACCAAATGTTGCCAATATACTCCTCTTCAATTTTTGTGAACAAAAATTCGTTCAACATGGCCATTGACTGTAACGGCCACTCCTTGCTCATTTTCGAAGAGAAATGGCCCAATTATGCCTCTGGACCAAAATCCGCACCAAACAGTGACTCGTTTTGGGTGCGTCGGTTTTTCAATGGATACGTGCGTACGTAGTTGACCGAAATATTATCCTTCTGTAATATCTATGAAATAAAACATAGGACGAAACACTTTCTTATAATATTAATCAAGTGAGATAAATACTGCTCTTCTCAGTAAGAAAGTCTCTGCAATCTGCTCATAAATTGATAATATTTTCTCTTTCCAAACTACTAATTGCATACGATTCTCTGTTCCAAGTAGTACCATCTTTGGCGATAAACATCCTTTTGTCATGTTTGTTGCTACGAATACATTCGCTAGTTCTGTTTTCCTTTTCTTCAGAGTCTTCAGCATCAGAAATATTACGTACATACATACAGTGGGGTGCACAAATGAGTACATGTTTGTATTCTGAGCAATTTTAATGGTATACAAATAAACGTGATAAGGCAATTCATAAAATTTTTTTTCGTTTTTAATTTAGTATTTAGTACTTAATAAAATAATATAAATTTCAAAACTAAAATGATCAAATTCTGAGAAAAAAACACTCAAGAGGAAAATACCTCGGATGTACTCAATTTTTCACCATTCCAAAATTTTAGTGAATACGAGTACTTTTAATATTTAGTCCAAAGACCCCAGTTATATAAAACCTCATTTAAGCGACTTGGCATGCTCTCCACCAAATTTTCTATAATTTCTTTCGAAATATTTGTCCATTCCTGATGAATCCGTTTCCAAAGCTCATTTCAATTGGTTGGGACTGATCGATACTGTCCCAACCGTCTCTTCGCGATTGACCACAAATTCTCAATCGGATTGAGGTCGGGACTTTGTGCTGGCCACTGCAATAATTAAAAATTTTGCTCACTAAGCCATTCTTTAACGATTTAAGAGGTGTGTTTGGGGTCACCATCCAGCTGGAAAAGTACTTCTTGCGCAGAATAGGAGCTCTTGTCGACAAAATCGGGAAGATGAATTGTAAAATAATCTTCTTTTTTCATAATATTATTGATTCTTTGCAGTGGTCCGAGGTGCCACCATGTAAAGCAAACCCATACCATGACATTTCCTCCACCGTGTTTCACCGTTTCCTTAACATGGTGTCTTTGAATTCTTTCCCCACGGCGGCGCCAACATTATTGCTTACCATTGGACTGAAAGCGATTGAATTTTGATTCGTCTGACCAGATCACATGTTTCCAGTCATCCACTGTCCAATTTCCATGCTTTCTGACAAACTTTAATCGCGCCTTTACATTTTTAGCCGAAAGTGCAAGTTTTTTCTTTTTGACTGCTGAGGTATAGCCAATATCTTTAAAAGCTCTACTTGCCGTTCCCGATTGTCAAAAAAAAAAATCCTTTTGATGTTAAAAATTTGTCCATTTTCATTTTTGTTAGCATTAGACGAGCATCTGCATTAGTTAGTAGTTTTTTATGACCTCTGACTTGAGGCTTGGGGACAACAGAACGACGTTTTTGAATTCTGATGACTACTGACTGACTAACTCCAAGTTGTTTAGAAATTTCCCTGGTAGAATAGCCACTTCCAGTCACTATCTTCAGTTGATTTCGAGAGTTTTTTCATTTTTTAATAGAAATTGATTTTTGTGTGATAAGTTGCAAAAATATTCGCTCAACGAGATTAAACTAATATTTTCTTAAAAACATCAAAGTAGTGCAAAAGCATAAAAAAATAACGATAATTTTCTATTTCGTTTTTGCAAACATATCATAAAATGCAGATTGCAAAATTGAGTACATGTGAGTTGTTTTTGTTTTTGTTTTGTTTGTTTTTTCTTAGGGATTGACGCTTTCTGTTTTAAATTTGATATTATTTTGTTAATCACTAAATGCTAAATACATGACAAACGAGTTTTGAAGTTTTCTTTATTGCTTTTAGTTTTATTCAATAAAAAGCGTCCAACGTACAAACATGTACTCATTTGTGCACCTCACTGTACATAATCGGTCATTACAAACTAAATTGGAAATGTCTTTCCTGAGGTTTGAACCTTGGTGTGACTTCTACCACGCTAACACTCTTCATAATAGACTACGAATACTTCAATCAATATCATGAATATATCAAGAACAGAAAATTCAAACTTTTTATTTTCATCCAAATTGGAATTCCTTCTCAAATACTGTAAATCTGTGGCATTAAATAATAACAGCTTAAGTCGAAATTTCGTATTTAGAGATATTAAAGAGTTTGCCTATAATAAATTGCGTTAATAAAGGGTCTGCCATCTAAAGTTTTTTTTTTCAACTAGTGCTTATTTCGTGAATGGTAACACTTTGCTCATGTCTGATTTGACAGATAATTAGTTTTATCCTTCCGCTGAACGGATACACACTTCAACAACGCTGGGAAATATTGCGACATTACTTTGAAAATCATGGCAATGTTGCAGAATGTGGGCGAAAATTGCGTACGGATTTTGGAAGAAGAGAAGCACCGTCAGTTCCGTATGTTCATTATCTTGTGAAAAAAGTGAAAGAAACTGGCATCCTCATCGATAAACCAAAGCGTGAAAAGCCAAAAGCAGTGCGCACTCTCGAGAATATTGCTGCTGTAGCAGAAAGTGTGCGTAAAGCGCCATCAACATCAATTCACCGTCGTTCTCAACAATTGACCATTTCGGAGACATCATTGAGACGAATTTTGCATAAAGACCTTGGTATGACGCCATACAAAGTCCAATTGGTTCAGGCCAATTGACCATCCAATGCGTTTTCGCTTCGCTAAGCCGGGTCTGCGATCGACTTACAGAAGATGCCGATTTTGGCACAAAAAAAATCTTTTCAGATGAAGCTCATTTTGATCTTGGCGGGTATGTAAACAAGCAAAATTGTCGCATTTGGGGCACAGAAAACCCGCACGCATACATTGAAAAGCCGACGCACCCAAAACAAGTCACTGTTTGGTGCAGATTATGGTCCAGAGACATAATTGGGCCATTTTTCTTCGAAAATGAGCAAGGAGTGGCCGTTACAGTCAATGGCGATCGTTATCGGGCCATGTTGAACGAATTTTTGCTCACAAAAATTTAAGATTGGCAACATTTGGTTTCACCAGGACGGCGCTACGTGCCACACAACCGAAGCTACAGTCGATGTTTTGCGCCCTGTTTTTGAAGATCGCATTATCAGCCGCAGAGCTGATGTCGTTTGGCCAACTCGGAGCTGCGATTTGAAACCGTTGGACTCTTATTTGTGGGGTGCCGTCAAATATAAGTGTTACGCCGACTAGCCAGAGACAATTGACGCTTTAAAGGACATTATTCGTGAAGCCATTGGTGAAATACAGCTGCACACAATCGATAATATGCTTAAAAATTGGACCGATCGTGTAGGCTACTGCAAGCCCAGCCGAGGCAGCCATTTGAATGAAATTATTTTCCATTATTAACCGGAAGGATTGTACTTTCAAATAAAAAAGAAATTTGAGAAAATATTCAGTAGTTTTTTTTAAAGCATTTTCAAAAAAAAAAAAGTTATTTGGCGGACCCTTTATATATAATATTGTTACGTTTTTACCATTTTAAAAACGTTTAAAATATGAGTTCCTTGATTGCAAACAAAATAAAACTAAATTTGTGTATAATTTTAAATCAATACTTTATTGTTCGCACAATTCCGTGTGCCACCTTTAGTAAAATTGATTTACACAACAATAATTTACTTAAATTGTTATTCTTTCTGTATACTCGTTCGTTAGAACTTCAAGCCGCGATTCTCTATACACGCAACGCAATGTGTCTTCACACAAGACTGACTGAATTCTTTCTCTGCTAACAACTTTTTTTTGCAAGCAACAACACTTATACTGTGTACAGATCTATAGCGGAGATCTTCAAACCACAACTCGCGTCTTCACACAAGACTAACTGAATTATTACTCCTCGTTGCTCGCTTTGTCTTGCCTTTTATATCGCTGGATCCACAGTCTGATCAATACTCTCGAAGGAGGATGAATGCCTTCGCGAAATATCTAAAAATGTAAACAAGTTGTTTTCATTATTGTTGTTTGTGTATCTTGTTTACATTTGGCCTTGTAGTGTTGTTGTTGCTTGTTTACTTTGTTTATCCAGGTTTTATACACTGATGTTGTTGCTACATTACTGTTTATTCTTTGATCATGTAAACAAGCCCATTATTTTTGTTGCTATATAAATACATACAAAATACCAAAGAATCCTTAGCAAAATTGTATGTATCAAACCAGAATTATGAAGTTTTTGAATTTTGCAAGTCCTGTTCAAAATTTTCGTTTTTTATTTGGTTTAAAATAATGGCGATAACAATACTAGCGAGTTAAA
Organism: Sarcophaga rosellei; assembly: GCA_930367235.1. Taxonomy (NCBI): domain Eukaryota; kingdom Metazoa; phylum Arthropoda; class Insecta; order Diptera; family Sarcophagidae; genus Sarcophaga; species Sarcophaga rosellei. The sequence goes on along the minus strand of OV884020.1, from coordinate 24,701,531 downwards.
AAAATATCAGACATACATATAATTTTTTCTGAATTAAATTTATAGTCTTATAGTTACAGTCTCAAATATTGAAACGTATCATTTTTGATACAATGCTCGGTCTACGGTTAAGAAAACCTCCATAATAAATGCATTAAAAGGGACTGATAAGATAAATTATATAAAAATAATAAAGAATTAATTAAAAAAATGTCTTCAAATGTTATGAAAAGTATATTGTGAGTCTTTCTCTTTGTTTTTAGCTCTTCTCCCGTGGATGACAGGATACGTATTTGAATGTTATTATCTCTTTACTATTTGTGCTACTATTGTTTGCGTTGCAACAAAATTTCATGTTTTTCAAATTATTTTGGTTCTGTCCTTAGCAATAACAGTTTGAGTGTCATCTATCCAACCTGACATCTTTCGCAATTTCTTACGCAAATCTGAAAAATTTACGGATTCGTAACTGTTGCCAGTATGCACGTGTTCTGTGTTATTTTCAATCGATTTGTGGGGTCTTTAACCTTTTTAAGAGCTTTCAAAAGTGGCAGCAAATTTAATAAAAACAAAAACACAAATGAAAAATAAATTTGAATTAAATTAAAGGAAAATTGGAAAATAAGATGAAGGGTGGCTTTCAAGTATAAGTAGATACTTTTTCCTATAATTGTAGATTATTTAGGAATTATGGGTATACCTGTACTCAATTGAAATTGAATGTTGAAGGTAGTTGATAAGAGTATCGCAAGTTTAGTTTAATTAAAAATATTTTTATTTTTAAAATTTAGGAATGCCTGGATCCTTCTTATTTACATACATATTTATGTTCTATAGATTTCGTTATAAGATACTAAAATTAATTAAATAAAATTAAATTAACTAAATAAAAAAAATAATACACAGAAAATATTGCTATTGTCATCGTACAAGATTTCAGTTCAGTTGTAATTAATTTAAAGTCTAATAAATTCCAGCGCAGTAACAACGACGTGAACAAAAGGCACAACACCAATGGCATTAATGTGAAAACAGATACTCTCTGCCTTTGGACATTAAAGTCGGCTTTATTGAACATGAAATAACCAACAGGCATAATTATAATGTTTACTTGTCAATATATTTTATTCTCTGCTGTCATAGTTTCAACCTTAACATCCCCCTCTATTAATTGGAATCATATTATATTAGTTGAGGGTTAAAGTAGATTCTTTGGAATGGTGTAGACATTCGGATATTATCATAACACTAGCAAAAAATTGTTTTAAAAGTAGTTGAGATAATCATTTTTAAGAGCTATGTGTGGGTATCCAAGTTCGTTATTTTGATATTGTATATGAAAGAAATTGTCGTAAATAAAAATATTGTTACGAAAATGGAAATGTTGTTTTGCTTTTACATCGCGTAACATTAAAATTATAAACAAAAACTACAAAAACAATGAACTTGTTTACATGATAAACAAGTAAACAAAACACCAGTATAAAAATGATAATAAGTAAACAAAAATACAACAACAGACATCAGATTAAAAAAGGTGATAAGCAAGTATACAAAAAGGCAACAACAAACACTGCAAGAACGAATGCAAATAAAATACACAAACAACAATAATGTAAACAACATGTTGACATTTATTGAAATTTCGAGAAGGCGAAGTCATTCGTTTACACCGGCATACAAAAAGCAAGGCAAAACAGGCAACTGAGTCACTAAAAATTCAGTCAGTCTTGTGTGAAGACGCGGTGTTTGAAGATCTCCATTCTAAACATCTGTCGAACAATTGTTATTGTTTACGCAAAATAGTGTAAAGAAGAATAACAAACAATTGTTGTTGTTTACATCAAGTTGTGAACAGTGGCACAAAGACTTGTTCCACCAACAAGAATTCAGTGAAAACTAAACACTAATTTATTTTTATTTCATTGCAATCTACGATTTCATATTTTAAACGGTTTTAAAAGGTAAACACGTAACAATATTGATGTGCATGTACTCGAAATTCTCGTAACGTAAGCTAATACACTACCACTAGTAGACTACGGTAGTCATCCGCTGTCGAATGTACCTCCAATATATTTGCCATTATCGTATAGTGTAAGGAGAATACTTTTGATGCTAATGGTATTAATTTGTAAATAGTTACTCGTTTTGTCGACTTTCTCTTCCAGTTCGCCTTGGACTCCTATTCATAGTCATTTCCAGTTCCATATTCATGTTAGTTTGAAAGCACCACCAATGAATCGCCAATTCTTTTTCCTTTTACTCCTTGTAATCTTCGAATATTAGTATACTTGATATACTAACACAAATAAATTTCAAGCTTGTTTCAGGAAATAACTTTTTCTCTACTCAAATATTTCGTTGGTATTATAATTCCTATTGTCAGGTTGCATTAGAATACCTAGAAGTTCATTCATTTTGTATATTAAATAGAGGATATTTATTCCATATTCAATTAAATAAAATTGAATTGGCTTTGTTCTCACTCTATAAGGTGTGTGTAGGTTTCTCTTTTATCTCATTTCAAATTCTTTTTTTTCTTTTTTCTGTAAATAATTAAAACCTAAGAAGTCGTTCAGGTGTTTCTATATTTACACGTATGGTATAAAATATATGTATAAAAAAGAAAAAATCTGAAATAAAATTAATTGTATGGCAAATAAAAACAGAAAATTATTAAAGCATTCTTAAACGTTAAGTTTTAATTAAAAATGAATGATTTTATGATATGAAATGAATTTTTTTCCTATTATCCTCAATAAATTTTGTTTGTAAACTTTTTTAAAAAATGGTTGCGAAAATTAAATTTATTGAAATAATATGAGGTCTATTCAATAAATAAGATGAATTATTAAATATTGCGGTCTACGTACAATCTATTTTAAATCACATATTTTTTTATGACAGTAACAGAGATCGGCAATGAGTATTCAAAAATATGAGTAGATTCGAATATACTCATAATTTCTTATACTTATATGCATTCATACTTATTTTAATATCATACTCATACTACTCATATTCAAAGTTTGAAGTGCTCATCATATTCATACTTTACAACACGTGTGATGTTGGTGATTTCGATTCTCCATAACTCAACGTATACACGAATCACAATATATGTATGATTCGTGTAGGAACACTAAAATACTCACTAGAAAGTTGTCACTCGAATCATTTATAAGTATGTTTCTAAAATTATGAATTTAAATTAGTAGGCTTATGAATCAAACATATTTCGAATGGTATGAGTTTGATGTCAACGTTGTACACCCCAGTACGAATGAATCAGAGCAGTTAAATTTCAATATTGTTGTCCCACTTATATTCAAAATTTATTGAGTGCTTATGAGTAGCGAAAAAACTATTATTTCTGATCTCTGGTTGATATACTCGTCTCTAAAATATGTTTACACTTCTAGCTACATATCAGATTTAGTTTGTTTGTAAGAGGCATAAATAAATCAAATAATTTGAGTGTTTGGCGATTTACTGTTGTATACGGTGCGAGTAATAATAATATAATAATAATATGAAAAAAGTTTACTCTCTTTTGCGTAAACAATAACTATTGTTCGACAGATCTTTATTGACCTGGTATATTTTTGTTTATTTGTTGATCATGTAAACAAGTCCATAGTTTTTGTTTTAGCAGCTTTTGTTAAATGGTAAACGATGTAAAAGCAAAACACCATTTCCATTTTTCGTAAAATTATTTTTTGAACAGACCTCGTATATTCTATAATATTACCATAATTTGTAGGCTTTTAAAGAATAAAAATATTCACATACAATACATGTTTCTTTACTCAAATAATACTGCGGCTAAAACTACTTTGAAAGGATATTCATTTCATTTTACATTTTCCAACAGCTATTGGTCCCTTGGTAACGAATTCTATCATCATTTTTCAAAAATAATAATTTCGAGAATTTTCCATACGTGTCTGGCGATGATATTCGTATACGATAATGTAAAATGTATGTATATGTTGTGGCTATGTATTCATGTATATTCATGCAACTAAACGTAAATACTATATTGTATGTATGAATACATATGTATAATTATGATATTTATACCGATTATATAAATGAGTTACATAGGCGAGCCACGTGTAGATATAGAACAGCAGACATGTATGAAGAGAATACACCAATACCCCGATTTGCGTCGCTTCAGTTTGCGTCGCTTCGAAGTTGCGTCTTTTTTTAAGTTTCTGGAATTTCAATGTTGCGTCGTTTTTGTTTCAGTTTGCGTCGCATGGCTTCGAAGTTGCGTCGAAAATGCTTCGATTTGCGTCGTTGACTTGAAAATGTTTTTACAAAGCTAAAGCAGAAAAAGGGGATTTCCCGTTTAGTAGAAAGCAAATTTGCAGGTGTGCGTTGTTTACATGTTAAGCGTAGTTATTAGTTTCGAATTATATGTCGTGGAGTGAAGTTCAGTCTGAAAGTTGAAATTGAAAATTCTGCTTCAGTTTCCGTCGTTTCGGTTTGCGTCTAATGTTTTCAGTCCCAATTAACGACGCAAACCGGGGTATTGGTGTATAGAGAATAATGTGTATGTATGTTTTCTGTCACCAATATCAACACCAACGCCATCGCAACCACCTCAAAGTGAACCCTCTGTGCTATATTGAAGGGAATTCAAAATAAAATATATTTTATTTACGAAATAGTTTAAAATCGAAAAACAAAAACAAACATACACAAATTAACATTAATTTCTTCTATAACGTACTAATTTCTTCGGTGAATATAACTATACAAATGTACATAATATGTAGTAATATAATATGTAGTAATTACAAATCTACCTGAGTATGTATGTATGAAAGATTTTTCTAAAAGGACTATGCTATCTATCGCCCCTTATAAGTAGAATTAATTTAACACTGAAAATATTTTTGTTAATTCCCTAAGCAGTCCATACCCATATTAAGTAATTAAAGTTCATGTAATTGGTAATTTTAAATTATTACGAAATTATCAAATAAAAAGGGGTTAGAGCGTACAATGTTTTCATTTAAAAATTAAAACATAATAATTGTAAATTCGGTTGTAACAAGAAATATTTTTTATTCTTTGGTTTCTGTCAATCACTCCAGTTTGTAGAGCTTTAATTTTGGATATTATTTTTAATTTCTATTTGTTTAATCTAATTTAATCAAACTAATCAGACTTTTGTGTAAGGTTAATTAAGAGAATTTAGAACACTAATCGTGACTAAATCATCAAGAAATATACACGTATTTGTAGAAATCAACAATAAAAATCGATAGCTTTCTAACCCACAAACTGGACTTTACTTTTCTAAAGGTTCTTGGCACATTGAATCCATCCTAGGTTATCGAGTGCAAAAAATACGGTTTTGACTACACTTAAGTTGATCACAGCATTATTAGCCCAGAATCCAGACTATATTGTTACGAAAATGAAAAATCAAGATACTGGAGGGTTAGTCTGTATTGCGATGCGAAAAGGAAATTGTGCGTAATCGAACAATTGGTACTCTTTATTGCGCTTTCGTATTTTCCTTACGCATCTAACTTTTTCCCTTGCGCAAATGTGGCATCACCGCACTATGTAATACGAAACCGCATGTCAAAAATGTTCGTTAAGCGCAAATATCTTGAGCTAACAAAATATCAAACGCAAAGGAAACGAATCATGCAAGTAACACAAATAAATTTTTATATTTATATCGAAATTATTATTTAATTTGGGAAAAGCAAAAGGAGAAGGTCTAAAACAAAAAGAACCGATGTCTGTTGACAGGCAGTAATGAAACTCAGGTTGTTAATGGTCTCTAAGTGTCTTTCATATAGTTATGGAGCCTATAACTTTATATAGGGTCATTGTAGGGTAACATTTTTCAGAGATGGTTTAAAATTCCACAATTTTGGGGCTAGTGATGAGACGTGGCCATCCAAGGATATCATAGCATAAAAAAATGATAAACAAATAAACAAAAATATACCAACAACACTACAATAATAAATGTAAACAACTATGTTTACATTTATAGACATTTCGAGAAGGCGAAGTCATGAACGTTCGCAAGGCAAAACAGGCGACTGAGTTAGTAAAGTTCAGTTAGTCTTGTGTGAAGACGCGGTGTGTTTGAAGAGCGTAATCGTGGTTTGAAAATCTCCGTTACAAAGATTGTCTAGTAATTATTATTGGTTATGCACAGGATATAAACAGAGGAATAACAAAGGAAGACAATTGTTGTTTACGTCAAGTTGTGAACAGTGCGAATAATAAAGAATTTTAATTAAAACTAAACACAAATTTATTTTTATTTTATTTGCAATCAACGAGCTCATATTTTAACCGTTTTTAGAAGGTAAAAACGGAACAATATTTATAAAGGATTCTTATGCTCTAATTCCAATCTCGTAATTGTCCTAACATTTGTCACAATTTTTGCCTATATGCGTGTGGATAATATTTTTTTTACTGAAATCTAATTAGAGCTTGCGAAAGTGCTAATCCGTTTTTGAATTTTCACGAAATATTTTTTATCCCTGAAATATCGTTGAATGAACGATTTCTAAACTAATCTCATTGTTTAGATCTGGGTCCGGGATTATTCACTTTTTAACATTTTGTTGCTAGCCTTTGTTCTTTTTGTTGGACTTTTATTTCTAAGATGTCATAACACAAAGCACTATAATACGAGCAAAGTTTGCTTGACAAACAAAATTAAAATTTTTACAATGAAAACAAATTGATTTCGTAGCTGATTATTTTGTTTTAAAACAATATTAGAAATGATCTCAGCAATTGCTTTGTGTCACGTTTCTCTTATATTGGACCCCCTACACTGGTGACAGCGTCCGATAATAATTTTTCGTTGCATATGCACTTAAACCACAAGTTTTTATAAATGGTTTCTTAGTGCAAAAATATAATTTCGTTTAAATCAGTTTTTAAAAGAGTTAAACGCTGTATTAAAGTTACGTTTCCTCAACCAAAAACCTTATTATATTGCCAAATACAATACTGAGTATACGGATGAATAAATAATGATTCAAATAATTATTTATACTACATACATAATTGGACATTATAACCATTTAGTTAGTATTACGACCTAGTTGCTCACACTATATATGTTGTGTGTGTTAATTTTATACATGAGTGGTGGGACCTACAGTTTAAAGTAGACTCTGAACGACAGATTTTTGAGATAATTTTCATGGCAGTTTTATTTACTCTCAGAGGTTTTGCCTGAAATCTGTTCATGAGGTGTTTGTTGTTACATTTTTGTTTACTTGTTTATCACTTTTTTATGCTGATGGTTGTTGCTGTATTTTTGGTTACTTATTATCATTTTTTTATATTGGTGTTTTGTTGGTAAATTTTCGTTTACTTGTTTATCATGTAAACAAGTTCATTGTTTTTGTAGCTTTTGTTTATAATTTTAATGTTAAACGATGTAAAAGACCATTTAAATTTTCGTAATAGTATATACATATATATTTACATATATAAATGAATACATTACACACAAATAGAAAGACGTTACGATTTTGGAACATTAAACTAGGAGCTTAAGAAAAACAAAACCCTTTAGAATGATAAAAGACACCGTAATATCCTGTTATCCTAATCTTGCGTAGCGTCATATACGAACATAAATAATAAGTCTCTGAGAGATTTAACTCCATAGAGAGACATTCGCCCCCTTTTTAGAATATGAGAAAAAAAAAATCCTGACTGAAGATATAAATAAATCTGAAAATAAATGTTTCCAATTAAAATACATAATTTTGTGGACATTTTATGACATTGGCTCACTCTTAAACTTAAAAAGCTTACGTATAGGGTGACCACATTTTCAGCTTATCGGTAGCATACATGTTTTTCATAAAAGAAAAGCAAAAAAAAAAAAGTCAAAAAATTTGTTTTTATTTCTTTTAATTTCGTTCAGATATTAGTCGCCAACTCGTCTGCTGACAAAAATCAGATTCTTTGTTTTATTTTGTTGGCTACAAACGAATATTTGTGAAATTTTCTTTTCTTGGCAAACATGAGAATTTCGTAAAATTTGAAACATGCATATCTGTTCGCAAGATAACCAAATACATACATATATCCGCACGTAAAGGTACATACATTATGATAAATAGACCAGACCAGAGCGAATGACAGACATACAGACTGAGAGGGATTGGCGTGTCAAAATACAATGTACATATCTCATCATATTTGCTTGAATAATTGATGATGCGCAATGTAGACGAATAAACAAACAAAACATACATATATACATACATACATAATTATGTTATCTTTGAGATTTTAAAAGTATTGAATTTTTTATTCACATATTTAAAGAAAATCTTAGAGTAAGAAACTTCGTTTCACAACAAAAAAAAACTTGATTTGAACTTTTGCATTTGCATTGTGATTGAAAAAGACGTAATAAGATTAGATTAGAAAAACTTTGCAACACCTACTACTACCATAGATAAAACTCGAAGCTTAACGCTTACTTCTAATTTATTGTCCACTTATAGTAATGAAAAACAATTCATCTGCCCGTTAAAATCCTCCCTTTAGTTAACGGCAAGTTGCAATAATGGCCATAATACTGCTATGCAGTGGTGTTGTCGAGCCGGAACGCTCCGGAACGTCGTTGGCTTATTAGACCTTTTTGGACAGTAACGCGTTCCGGAACTAAAGACGATTTCTGATAACGAGATATGGCTGACGTTTTGCAAAAAAAAAATCTCCCTCCCCCCGTCGTCAAATTTGGAAAATGAGAACTAAAAAAAAACCGCCGCCGTCAGGATTATCATGGAAAATCACCCCCGTCGTTAAATTTGGGACATGAGATCGCACAGAGCGGCCGCCTAACCAGGATCGGCCCTGTCTATATAATTAAATATACGCGTTCCGGTAAAAAAAAATTAGCACAACACCACTGCTGCTATGCTATGTCTGTTGGAGAAACTGTTAACCTTAGCGGGGATGAGATACATCAGAAAGTGTCTTCGTATCGATAGGTAAAAATTTTCGCACTAGTTGTCCAGTTAAATCTCTAAAGTTTAAAAGTGAATAAATAAAAGCTTGTTATCAACAAACTTCAACTTGGTATTCACCTTATAAATTGTATAATTACAAAAATGTAAACAAGACTTGAATATCTTTGAAACATATCGATGGCTTAATATAGAAAGGTCGTATCTTACATTTTCAGTATTTTACAGGAGAAGGAAAAAACTTAATAAAATCTAAAACAAAAAGGTTATGTTATGTTTCTTTTAATTACTGTAAATCAACTATTCGTCAACAGAGGAACCTGAATTTTTCAGAGGATGTGTATGGAGGGTTTGTCTACCAGAATATGTAAAAACCCCGATTTTGAAAAAAACGAGATACGACCTTTCTATATTAAGCCATCGATATTATCTAATCGGTTAAAATGCCAAAAACTTGAATACGCATTAGGATCACGTCGGGCTACAACTCCAAATAGAGTTTGGAAAATATTCTGGGAATTACTTACATCCATACCAGAGATCATCAATGAATCGTTTTTCACTACTCATAAGCACTCATGAAATTTTGTACATAAGTGAGCCAACAGTATTGAAATCCAACTATGTAATCTGATTCATTCGTACTCACTACAATGTTGATTTATAAGTATGAGTACAATGAGTATGAGTTCACATCTAACTTATACCATTCGAAATATAGCCTTATGAATAAAGCCTACTCATTTAGACTCATTACTTTAGCAAAATACTTATAATGCTCGTAAATGATTCCAGAGACTCGAATTATTCATCAAAATTTACAGTCTTAGTTGTTGTTGCGTTTACAAAAAAAAAGAAAAAAGACAGAGCAGCAAGCAGAGCACAACCTTTTAATGAGTATTTTAGTGTCCATACGCGATTCACACTTATTTTGTGATTCTTGCAAGTGTTGAGTTATGGAGAGTCGATATCAACAACATCATACGTGTTGTTAAGTATGAATATGATGAGTACTTCAAACTTTGAGTATGAGCAATATGAGTATAATATTAATATAAGTAAGAATGCTCAGAAATTATGAGTATGATTCGATTCTACTCATCTTTTTGAATACTCATTGCTTTTCTCTGATTACGACCTAGCTTCCCGCATCACCAATGTTGTGTGTGTGTTTTTATTTTTATACCTGATTGGCGAAACCTACAGTTGAAAATCTACACCGAAAAAAATGTTTGAGAAACTTTTCTTGGTTTTCATATTTCGTTGTATTGGAGATATCTGAGACCTGGAGTTTGAACAGTGGCCTCACGTCTAGTAAATCAACACACCACCTACTAGACTACGGGAAATATTTTCAAACCCTACTATTCCAATCGCATAGATTACAAGCATATTGTTACGTTTTTACCTTTTTAAAAACGTATAAAATAGAGCTCGTATATTGCAAATAAATAAAAATAAATTTGCATTTAGTTTTAACTAAAAATTCATTATTATTCATACAATTCTGTGTACCTCTGTTCACAACCTGTTGTAAACAACAACAATTGCTTTTCTATGTTGTTCTTCTGTTTATACCCTTTGCATAAACATTAACAATTACTAGAAAATTGTTCGACAGATCTCTGTAACGGAGAGTACGATAATTGGTAAACTGATTTGTTTACTACATTGTTTTGTTTTTGTAGCTTTTGTTTATAATTTTAATGTCAGGTGATATAAAAGCAAAACACTAGTATCTAGATTTTTCATCTTCGTAAGAATATTATATAGTAATAGTTTAGTAGGTAGTCTGACGACTTGTTAGACCGTAAGGGCGCGGTTCAAGCCCTAGGTCATACATCAAACGAAAATATGAAAAAATATTTGTTCGGCGACTGCCTCTCAGCAGATTTCTGGCAAAAACTCTGAGAGTAAATAAAATTGCCATAAAGGGTTTCTCAAAAATCTGTCATTCGGAGTCGACTTTGAACTGTAGGTCACCGCCACTCATGTATAAAATTAACGCACACAACATAAGTGGTACGAGAAGCTAGGTCGTAATCCTGACTGAAGGGTTGTAATGATCAATTATGTGTATGTATGTATTATACAATTGAATTATATGAATTCTTGTGTATGTTATTCAAATCGCCTTTGGCTAAACACGTCCTGTCAATAAATTCTAGTTGTCAAAACTCCATCGATCTATGAAAGAGGAGATGTTCCAGAATGTTTCTGGTTTTGATCGGGAATAAATCGGTTATATTTAATTTTTTTTGCAGAATTAAATTTTATATTCCAATGATAAATCAAAAATTTCAATAAATAATTAATAAGCAAAAATTAATTAAAATAATCATTTTTAATCAAATTTAAATTAAAAGTAAAAACAATAGACAACTAAACATTATTATTTGTTAGCAATAAATCAACACCAACCATCATCACTCTTTGTGTTTTGCAATTTGCAAAAGAAGAACATGTATTTACATTTAAGGTGTGTTGTATAGAATCATGTGCAGTTGTATTTAAAATAAATTGTAACTTGTTTTTTTATTTTTATTTTAAATATTTTATTAAATAAGAGATATTTTTAAACAAATTATTTCATTTCATTGGGTTGCTGCGGTTCGTGTTCTATTAAACCCATTGTAGGTTTGTTTGCCCATATAACACACAGCAATGCAGATTTTAGAAACAAAAGAATTACATCAACAACACTTTGTTTCTATTTAAATATTATACGTCACAAATGTAGCTGAAAGTGAAATAAATATAATATGACAAAATAGTCAGAGAGACATATTAAATAATAACCGAACGAACGGGAGCGATGCCAGAAAAAGAGTAAAATTTCCATTATATTTCATATTTTTCACGATTTTTTTTTGGCAATTATCACCGATTCGATGAGCTCTTAATACTGTTACGTTTTTATCTATTAAAAACGTTTAAGATATGAGCTCGTAGATTTCAAATAAAATAAAAACACACAATTCTATGTGCCACTGGTCATAACTTTATGTAAACAACTGCAATTGCTTTCTTTGTTATTCATCTGTTTACACCCTTTGCATAAGCAATAACAATTGCTAGACAACTGTTCGACTGATCTTTGTAGTGGAGATCTTCAAACCATGATTACTCTCTTCAAGCACCCCGTGTCTTCGCACAAGACTGACTGAACTTTTACTAACTCACTCGCCTGCTTTGCATTGCCACTTATATGGCATAGTAAACAGTCCGATGAATGTTCTTTAAGGCGAATGTTCGTGGCTTCGCCTTCTCAAGATCTATATAAATGTAAACACTGTTGTTTCGGAATTGCTGTTTTTGTATTTTTTTTTACATTTATTCCTGTAGTGTTTGTTGTTGTATTTTTGTTTATTTGTTAATTATTATTTTATGTTGGTGTTTGTTGTTATTTTTATTACGCAGTGCGACAATTTGTAAACAAGTTTATTGTTTTGTTTTTGTAGCTTTTGTTTATAATTTTAATGTTAGACAATGTCAAAGCAAAACATCAGTATTTGTTCATTTTCGTAACAATACATTGCGTATGACGCTCTAAGCCAGCACATTTATTGAGGAAACAATGAATGAGAAAGTGTTTAAACTTTCTAGAGGACAGATTCGATTAAAGTGCGGAAGAATTAGTAATTCGTAATGATTATTACTTTCAACAGGGCAATGATCCTAAACATATTTATTGCAATGATTCCCACCAAACTCCCTACAGACTTAATATTCCGCCACAAAGAGAATAGAAAATCTTACTTATGGGTGGCGGTCTGAGAATATCAATAGGAAATGCAAAGGAAAACTATCAAATAGGCTTAATGGAGAGAAAGGGGATATTGTAATATTATGTATAAAACTCCAATATTTTAATTTAAAATTTAACCTCTTCTACACTTTTGCGGTGCAAGAAGAGTCGTAAGAAAGTTTTCTTGATTTTTAATTTTTTTGGTGGAATTTTTGTTTCGTTTTATTATAAAAAAGAAATAATTTAATTTTTTAAACAAACTTTTACTTAAAATTCACAAAATTATAGAACTACATTAGGGTCATATATATATTATTTGGATGTCGAAATTCAATTATTTCGCTAACCGAAATGGTAGAGGCTTCTTTACCCTATGAAAGCAACAAAAAAAATGTCGCAGGTTGTTAAAAATTGGGGATTGAAACGTAAAGAAACACATCAAACTTCAACGAGATATCTTATGACCCGTAATCAACATTCAAATTGTTGAAAATTAGATATCGCGTATCTCAGTACGGAATGTGTTAACAGTCGTCAACCGCTGAGTCTATTTATCCTTTATACCACAGCGGGTTTATAACTTTGTGGCAAATAACGATAACTTGTATACAAAGTAATGAACTTGAAGCTTCATGCATACCATCAGAAAGAAGTTGAGGGGATAGCCCAAGTAGTGTCTTTTAAAAAACCGTTGCTGTGTTAGACGTGATTATGTGTTATCACCTCTGATATTTAATATCGTCAGGGACAGCTGGATTACGCGGATAAGATCTGTTTACTTCCGCATAATTTTACAACCATATAGTATAGTATACATGTGCAGTATAGTATATATTTGAGTTGGGATTAAAAATAAACTCAATTAAATTAAAAACAATAAATACGGAAAGCATCTAACCGTTTAAGCTGTTCGACGGTCGCCTTGAAAGTTCTCAAGATCAGTCATGAAGTCATAAAAAGAGTCGGAAAGTTAAATCGTGCACATTAAAGGCCTAAATCAGTAGAAAAAGATTGGATCATCTGCAGTGTTGGGTCCATATTGTTCTCATAGCAGTTAGCAAGTTAGACATAGAATATCGATCTAAATACTTTTTGGGCACGACATTTTGCCTGTTCTTTTTCATATTGTCACCAGAGATCAGCAATGAATCGTTTTTTCTCTACTCATAAGTACTCATGAAATTTTGAATATAAGTGAGTCAACAGTATTGAAATTTAACTACTCTGATTCATTCCTACTCACTACAACGTTGATTTATAGGTACAGGTTGCAATGAGTATGCGTACAACGTTGACATCAAACTCATACCATTCGAAACATGTTTGATTCATAACCTTAGAAAAATACTTACAAATGATTCATTCGAGGGACTCGAAACATTCATCAAAATTCATTCATCTTAGTTGTTGTTGCATTGACAAAAAAGAAAAAGACACATAAGTAAAAAAGACAGAGCAGTAAGCACAGCAAACACACAACCTTCTAGTGAGTATTTTAGTGTGCGTATTTTCGTATATTGCGATTCGTGTATATGTTGAGTTATGGAGAGTCGAAATCAACAACATCAAACGTGTTAAGTATGAATATGATGAGTACTTCAAGTAGAGGTTCCATGATACTGAAAGAAGTATGCAAGTAGAGGTTGCAATGAGTATGAGTACAACGTTGATATCGAACTCATACCATTTAAAATATGTTTGATTCATAACTTTAGAAAAATACTTATAATGATATTAAAATAAGTATGAATGCATATAAGTGTCAGAAATTATGAGTATGATTCGATTATACTCATCTTTTTGAATACTCATTGCTGATCTCTGATTGGCGCACAACACAAGTTCTACAAGGACTTTATCAGTTTGTTATTAAAAAATCCAGATGTACATGGTGAAGTCCGCTGGAGAAGGAGATTAGACTCACTTTACATAGCTGAAGAATTTTTAACACCCACATCATTTCAATGTGTAAAATTTTAAACTTGGTTTACAGGGTCCAGTTAGTCCATTAGTTCGTATTTACTGCTTCAGCTTTACCTATTCTATTTTTACATTTATGGTGACTTGTACTGAAAGGAACAACGCCGTAGGATGGCTAAGCATCAAAACAGTATAATCGACTTGATTTTCGAAAGGCCTATTGTATAACCATATGCATTACTGCGACCAATAAGCCAATGACAGGTGACAGTTCTAGTGTAAGCATATGGTTCCTTTTTTTCATATTCAAAGAAAATATTTCTGTGACATATTTGTTACAACGCATGAAAACATTTGATTTAAAATGCGTGAGAGATTGCAATTAACGCAACATTTCTATTCTAAAATAGAACGTAGTGTCGGAATACTAAATGTCTAGTATACCAGACAGATAGACATGTTATAACGTTTTGATATTCAATATCTTAATTCTTTTTTCTTCTTGTTTTTTTGTTTCACTCCAGTTAATATATGTAATAATGATATGCAAATTTGAGGTCTTTGTTTGGAAAACTGTAACGACTATTATTAGGAACTTTTGAATTATTTACATACATATATACATACATATATTGATACATACATATGTATGGCTAACCGAAAAGGATACCAATATTTTTGTAATAAGGGTGGGTCTCTGTTTTTCGTAAACCAGCACGTACGTTTGTTCTCGAAGGCTTTTAATTTTATCAGTAATTTTCCAACCTTTTCCGTTTTTAACAATTCAATAAAAATACGTATTATTTTCTTCCATTTTCATTTTGTTTTCTTTTTTTTTTTAATTATGAAAGTGTCTGTTGACCATAAATGATTACCGTTTTTATTTGCACTTGACCTTTAAAACTTCAGCTGCTAAAAATAGATTTTATATTGTATTATAAACTTCACATTGTAGGTTCATACTAATACAAGCACAACTGTGGTGAATAATAATAGTTCGACTATCTCTACCTTCTTACTGCAGCTTTGGATAAATTAAATTATGTTATCACACAATTTAATGTTTTAATATGCTAATGTTGAGGCAATTAACAACCTAATGATTCATTTATAAGGAAATTTATTTTGTCTACTCATATTTTCTATTTTCTTTCTTTACTAAATTAACAAGATAAAGATACATTTATTATTCGTTTTCTTTTTCCCCCGTTTAATTATTGAAATTAGTTGAAATGTTAAAGGGGGGAGGGTACTTTCTACAAGTTTGGTCTTTAATGTTACACTTTAATGTTGGTTAAATGTGAAACGTTTCAAATTAAAGTCTAGTATGGTAAGAAAATAAAATATACGTACTTACTTAATTGGAAATTAACAACCCCGTTAACGGATTTTGGCCTACTGTAACACATTCTTGAAGTCGCCGTGGTCTAGTAGGTAGTGCGTAGGCTTATTAGACGAAAGGATCGAGTTCAAATCAGAGGTTAGACATCAAAACGAACATATGAAAATATTTCTACGACAACTTCCTCACAGCAGATTTCTGGCAAAAATTCTGAGAGTAAAAATTGCCATGAAAAGCTTCTCAAAAATCTGTCGTTCCGAGTCAACTTTAAACTGTAGGTCCCTCTACTCATGTATAAAATTAACGCATACAACACGATTGGTGTGAGAAGCTAGGACGTTGTACAATGGGTCAATTCGCCCTCCGGGTACTGTACTTGTTGCAATTGACACGTACACGTCCTCTAACCTAACCTAACCTAACATATCCTTCCAGGCGCCTCTGTTTATTGCGCACCTACAGTGGTTGATCACACCAATCGATAACAGGGCTTCCTCGATTTGTTCCTTCCAACGCAAACAAGGTCGTACTCTTCGCCGACCTCCGCAGATCACGCATCAAATACTCATCTCGCCGAAGCATTCTCCTCCGTTCGAACGACATGGCCGAGCCAGCGCAGCCGCTGGATATTAATACGCTCCATAACGTCTATGTTGTTGAGGAGCTCATACAGCTCACTGTAGAATCGGATGCGGGAATTATCATCAACTCTCACAGGACCGAAGAACTTACGTAGGATTTTTCTCTCGAATAGTCTCAAGGCTGTTGCATCAGTGCTTATTAGGGTCCATGCCTCTGCGCCATAAAGAAGCACGGGGAGGTTGAGCTTCTTGTAGGGTATTAGTTTTCTCATACGAGAGAGGTCTCTGATACTCAATTACCTATTGAGACCATAGTAGCACTTGTTGGCAAGAGTGATCCTGTATTTGATCTCCAGACTGACATCATTTTTGGTGGTAATGGCGGAGACAAGATAAATAAATTCCTTGACTATATTGAAAATATGGTTATCAGCCGATATCTGAGATCCAATACCCACACGT
Organism: Sarcophaga rosellei; assembly: GCA_930367235.1. Lineage (NCBI taxonomy): Eukaryota > Metazoa > Arthropoda > Insecta > Diptera > Sarcophagidae > Sarcophaga > Sarcophaga rosellei. Next base: position 24,684,503 of record OV884020.1, on the reverse strand, counting down.
CTCTGCTTGCCGATAACATATACTTCGTATTGCCCTCACTTACTGCTAGACGCATCTTAGTAGACTCCCGTTCAATAGCACTAAAGGCAGCAGTAACATCTCGCTCGATGTCAGTGCACGCAAGCAACTGCACGCTTTTTGGAAAAATAGTGCCAATGCGATGCAATCGTGCCTTCCGCAGTACACTCTTCATGGCGAAGTTGAAGAGGTCGAATGATAAGGGATAGGCCTTGTCTGAACCCTCGCACGGTATCAAAAGATCCTACCTTGACGGAGCTGCAAGATTTGCTCAACGTCATTCTGCATAGCCTTATCAGCTCCGCAGATATATGTGGCTATCGAAGGCTGCCTTATAGTCGACAAAAAGATGGTGTGTGTAAGATACTATTCTTTATAGAATTGATTGATTGAGAATTTTATTGAAAATTATATCGATTTAATTTTAATATTGTGACGACAAAAGTCGGAGACCTTGTTTTTGTCCACACCATATCAGTGGATAATATTTAGGATTTAATGTATTGTTTATTTTCTTTTATATGTTAGCTGTATGAATTATTGTAAATAACATTATTGTAATTATAACAGGCCCCACTGTGCCTAAAATATTTAAAGTAATTTTGTTAAGCACTTATAATATATTTTTAGAAATATTTTATTCTTTATAACGGTTGTCGTACGACTCACATTTGACCTACAAGACATTTGCTGAATTCAACTGATGCTTGCTCTCACATTGGTAAGTCGGAGAGTGGGATACAACATGTTTGATGTTCGATCATGTTTGATCCGTTACTCGTTACTTTTGTGTATAAAATCGAGCGTGACTTCAGCAGTCGGGGCAGTTGGTGATGAGTTGCTGGTAAGGCAGGTCGATCTAGACATCGGCTGTGCTGGAAATATGATGAATCCGAGGTGGTGTGGTCGTCCCCACTTGTGATTTATTTACAACCGGCAAAACATTGGCAACTGTGACTGGACGGACTCCGGAGGCCTCAGAACCAGAATCATCCTGTGCGTATGCCGTTTGATTACGTTCTGACAACCTCCTCCGGAGAATTTGACTGACCAGACGAACAAAGGGAGATCTTGGAGCCGCAATCATCCTGTGCGTATGCCGTTTGATTGTTGCTCTGACATCCTCCTTTGATTGACTTGACTGATTGTGCCGGGGTAGCCGAAAGGACGACTAGAAACTACAGTCATCCAGAGCGTATGCCGTTTGACTGTTCTTCTGACTCCAAACCCCCTTGACGTACTCGGCACTGTCACTTGACGAACCGGGGCAACAACAAGGACCAGTAGGACCGCAGTCATCCTGGGCGCATGCCGTTTGACTGTTGTTCTGACTCAAACCCCCTTGACGCCTTCGGTACTGTGACGTGACGAACCGTTGTTAGGCCGGCCTAGGATATCTTAATTCATATCCAATTTAATCATTTTTGCTTGTATTTATTTTTACTTAGTTTAGTGTGTAAGTTATTGCAGTATTGTAAATAAATAGCTGTAAACTTAAACTAAGTGTTTTTTTTATGTAACCACTGGACGCCGCTGACCTACCCCAGCACCCGAGCGGAAACGTGTCGTTACAATATCAAGTATTAATTTCATAATTTTGCAAACTCCAGGAAAAATTATTCAAAATAAAATTGAAAATATTAAGGAATTCATGTTTATTTAAAATCCATTAAGGTTGTCTATCAAAAATTCAAATACACCTCCTCCCTCTATGAAAGTCCAAATGCAATAAATGAAGTCTGGTGAATCAACTCAACATAATTACAAATTTCATTCCTTTCTAAATCCTCTACACATAATTACAATCATCGTCTTTTACCTTTTCTCATTTATTCTATTTACTTTGAGATTTAAGTACTAACAGACGGTGGTAGTGTTCGTACTGGCTATAAACAGTAGAGAAAAAGCAACTTCTTAAATGCAACACCATGTAAATGATGGATGGATGGATGGATGGACAAAAAATGAAAAAGTAAAATCACAGTTCCGGCACTGTGATGATTACAATTTTTCCAGCAAGATTGTATGAATGGCTGATGACTACATGATGACCGATTAGATTTCGTTTGATCACAATGTTGCCAGACTATTAAGCAGTTATGAACTGAAACTGATAAATTAATTTCCGGAACTGGTATGTACATACTTCTTTTTATACTTACATCAATACAAACCTTTAGTCATGATTACGACCTAGCTTCTCATAAGTGGCGGAACCCACAGATTAAAATCGAAATCGGAAAGACAGGTTTCTTTAGACAATTATCATTTTATTTACTCTCAGGAAATATTTTTCATATTTCGGGGGTTCAAAACATGAGCTCTCCTCTAATGAGCTCGAACAACACTTGCTAGAAACGGCTACTTTTAGAATATAATGTGTATACTCCGTGTATATTACCAGCAGCTTGGTTGTCACTAATCATTTTACATTTGCATAGCATATTTGACTAGATTTTCGAGATTAGGTATGTATCAGAGATCAGCAATGAGTATTCAAAACGATGAGGAGATTCGAATCATACTTAATATAATATCATACTCATACTACTCATATTCAAAGTGTAAAGTACTCATCGATCTCATACTTAACAATACGCATGATGTTGTTGTTTTCGACTCTCCATGACTCAACATACACAAGAATTACAAAATAAGTATGATTTGCGTACGAACACTGCAATACTCACTAGAAGGTTGTGTATTTGCTTTGCTTGCTGTCTTTTTCTTTCTTCTTTTTTTGTAAATACAACAACAACTAAGTCTGTAGATTTTGATGAATGATTCGAATCATTTATGAGTATTATTAGTATTTTTCTAAAGTTATGAATCTAAATGAGTAGACTTATGAATCAAACATATTTCGAATTTTATGAGTTCAAAAAGATTTTATGATTCTTGTAAATGTTGAGTAAAGGAGAGTCGAAATCAACAACATCATACGTATTGTGAGGTATGAGTACGATGATTACGTTAAACTTTGAATATGAGTAGTATGAGTATGATATTAAAAGAAGTATGAATGCATATCAGTTTCAAAAATTATGAGTGTGATTCGAATCTATTCATCTTTTTGAATTCTCATAGCTAATCTTTGTCACATACATACGCAATATTTTCAGCACACATCAAAAGCGCACTTAGTTCGGAAAGGGTGTTAACAACATTTTGTTAATTACAAAATTTTTAACCATCCGGCAACTTTGGTTGGGCAATCTGACAATGATGTTAACAAATAAACATTTCAACGATTCAATGAATGAATGGGTGGGTAAAATAATGAATAAAAACGTTAAAGAGTAGACGAGGCTGCTAAACAATATACAGGTTATTTAGGATGGCAGACGGACGCTGATGCTGAAAGCCTTTCTACTTCTGTGCTTATTTACGGAAAGTTTTTTTCCCAGAAAACAAACAGAAAAAAGAGACCTGAGCGGTATTCTCCTTCTCGTATTCAACGACTGCATTAGAGCGTGAGCTCATAATTTAAATGAAGTAATTTTCTCTGTTATTTTTTATGATGTTTAATATTCATTTCAACCAAAAAAAAAGTGAGAAAAACAAAAACACCACACAAAAAACTTGAAAGAATGGAATGAAAAACTCAAATACATATACATGCACAACACCGTGAAAACGCTGTAAAAATAAACGAAAAGTTGTAATTTAATGGCATGAAGTAACAACGAAAATTTCAACAATTTTATTATGAATGGCTTTAAGGATCAGCTGGAATTTATGGCAAAAACGCGACAGGCGACCCTTTTTTGTCTTCTTTTTTTATTTCATTTCATTTCAAATATTCTTGCTGTTGTTGGTTGGTTTTCTAACATTCATTCATTCATTGTTTGTTTGTTCGTTTAGTATTTCTCAGCATTTGTTGGTGTAAAGGCAGTTTTAGTTCTTGAAATCTAATTCAAATGCTTTTTATGAGCTTTTTGCCTTTCCAACTGTCAGGAGTATGAAATATTTCCTGTTTTCCAAAAGTCACACACTTTCGCGCTAACCATCGAGTGTTGCTTGCGTTTTTTTATTTGCAGTTAAAGAATGTCTCAAGGGAAAAATTTTGAAATGTTAATTGATAATCGTAAAATTTTCACTGACTACAAAATTAAAACGAAAACAAAAAGAAAAAGAAAAATCAACTAAAAACGAGTGAATGCAATAAAATCACCCACAGACACACACACACCCCTTCACATGACAAAAGGATAAAAACGAATTAAAAAAATTTTGAAATGTTTGTGTAAAATTTGATTGCGAACGTATTATTTACCATACATACATACGCACATACATACATTCATACATACATACATTGCAACTCACGTTAAAGGATGAATGATATTCAACTTGAATGCAAAATTTATGTTCAGACCTTGTAAACTTTATGCACACAATGAAATTATTCAACAACATTGAGAAAAAATACTTCATCGTAAATTTGATTTTTATGAGTTCGTTCGTTCATTCGTTCATTTGTTAGTTTTTTAGTTAACACAACGTAACCTTCTACAAGTTTTGTTCAAACAGCTTAAATATTATTGAAGGAATTTTCTAAAGGTGAGATTATTACCTATGGTTGGTTTCATTACAAAAAAGTAAAAATTTTAAGGCTGAGATAGGTTTGATGTACCATAGTTTAGTGGATATACATACGTATGTATTTCGCAATATTTTATAATAAATTCTCTTCATTGTAAACAAATTGAATTCTTTTTTAATAAAAAATATATCTTATTATGTGAAATGCTTTAATGATTGTAAAAACTAGATCTAAAATATCAATGTGCTGTGATTACGGCACATCTAAGAGATACACCGACATTTGAAGCTTACTTGACCAATTTTTATCACAACACAAATACGGCATTAACGTCCCTTAAAAACTGCATCCATTCATAATACTTGGGTTTAATAACACGGTGCGATAGTCAAAATACACCCAGCTAATGACATAGTGTAAGTTATGAGTCTTGTTGAGTAGAACTCGAAAATATTTTTTTTAATATTTCTCGAACCCTCCAAACTTGTTCTATTTGACAAACACCGTATTTTTTATCTTTTCACACAAAATTAATGATTACCTAAAAATTTGTTAACGTATTTTCAAAATCCAAAGTTTTTTGGAAAGGAGACAGAAGAAGACAGAGCCTTTCAAATGGTATACATAAACATATGGTTCAAACTTACATGTTATGAGTTTTGATCGGGTAAACTTGGAAAATACGAATGTTTTCTCACTTTTTCAAGTTTAGCTATTCTTAATTGCAAAATTTAATTAAAAAATATAAAACAAGTGATGACACTCTGAAAGTGCATTATCTTGTGAAGAGATTGACACTTCGTTTGATCAAATTGGACAAAAATTACCGTAATCATTATTTAAATAGTATAACAGTCGTGTTATATTTCTAATATATGTCATTTCATCAAATGAACTTTTAGTTCAAAAATTTTCAAAAGTTTTCATGGATCTTGATTGTTTACCGCAAAATGTATCAATTTCACGTTTGGGCGACTGTCACAAGGCGGCTAATATTTGTGTTTTATGAAAATATTTTCATTTCGCTTTGTGCAAACAGTGGCCAACTTCTGGTGGTCGCTCAAATGTGAAATTGACACAAGTTCCAACAAACAATCAAGATCCATTAAAAATTCTGATAATTTTTGAACTAAATGTTCAGTTGAAAAATATATATATGAAAAATATAACTCGACTGTTATACTATTTACATAAGGACCACTGCAATTTTTGTCTGATTTTATCAAACGAAGTGTCAATCTCTTCAAAAGATAATGCACTTTCTAAATGTCATCACTTATTTCATATTTTCGAAATAAAGTTAGCTACTATGAACGGAAAAAGTTGAAAAAATATGAAAAAAAATTGCATTTGTCAAGTTTACCCCATCAAACCTCATAGCATATTAAGTCAAATAATATATATATATATATCGCTTATCATTTTAAAGGCCCATCCATCTCTTTTCTAATAAGGTTCAAATTTTGGACATTGGTTCAGAAATGTTTGTGTAATCAAAAAATTTGGGCGTAAAGTAAAAAAAAAACAGTTTTTGTCAAATAAAATAACTTTGGAGGGTTCAAGAAACATAAAAAAAATATTTTTGAGTTCAACTCAACAAAACTCACAACTTGCAGTATGTCATTTGCGGGGTTTATTTCATTTTTTTCTATTTTGTCGCATAGTGTTATTCGACATCAGAAAAATATCGGTTCATCTACTTATAGACCACACGTTTGTAACAGCGAATTCTATTGAAAAATATTAAAAATATTGAGTGTTCCCAAACTATGTTAGGCTTGATACCGCCATATCTTAATGATTACATTAGCGAACAAATGTTTGTCCTTCTAACCAACAAAGAGCCCAGAAGACACTGAAATAAAGTCTGAAAGGAGAGAAAAACATTTGATTGTCAATATTTAGTTGCACAATTATTATCCAGAATTGCCGTAACCAATTGGGAGGCCACGGTTCAACCCCTGGCACAGGTATATCGAACAACACGTAATATGAAACATATTTCTTCGGCGACTTCCTCTCAGTAAATAAAAATTGCACATGAAAATGTTTCTCAAAAAATCTGTCGTTTGGTATCGACTTTAAACTTTAGGTCCCGCCACTTACGGATAACATTAACACACACAACTTAAGTGGTGTCAGAAGCTAGGTGGTAACCGTGTTTGAAGGATTGTGGTGACCAATTATGTATGTATGTAAGTATATACTAACGAATCGCCTTGGAAAATTATTCACCCACATTAATGCTGATTTGAACAGCAATATCTGATATCTTATCACTATACCTAGCATTTGAGGAACTGCACGTAAAAGTGAGTTAAAATCTTTCAGATGATAATCTGTTAAATTGATTTCGTAATTATTTGATAGAAACATCTGAGCTTTTCGACAAGACTCGATACTATCCCGAGTACTGACTGTGCAATTATGTACTCGTATGTATGTAATTATAGACAACATTAGAAATATTAAGGTAGCAATTATTGTGTTGAGGAATTTTTCAAATTCAATTTTCCACGTTTTGCGTCTGAAATAAGTGTGTTCCAACAATTTCGTCAGTCCATAAGCCACACCAAACCGTTTATCTTTCAGGGTGAAAAAGCAATTCTTTAAATGTCTATTTCTCTACCTCCCACCAGATACAACAACTCGTTTTGTACGCTTTAAGTCCAATTTGTGCTTTTTCCCCTTTTTCAAACCGCACCTATTCATGTGCAGCTCCTGCGCTGATCAACGTCTTCTGCGGTTTTGATGAGTACTAGGACCGCTCTTACACGTGACGTCACAGTGGGCCGCTATGCGTGCTCAAGTGAGCAAAGAGTTACCACTGCAACCTAACCTAACCTAGCCTATTCATGGGTATCAGGACTGATATTTGCCTAACATATCCAATTGTGGTTCATTCATATTACATGGTTTTGATGAGTCTACGGACAAATAAATATTGAGCGGTCTTTAACATTCCTAACAAATCCTGTGAATTTTATAAAACTATGTACAGTAAGGCCCCGCTAAACGCTGCTCCGCTTAACGCAATTTCAGTATTACACTGTAATACAAAAGCGGTGCAGTATACAACGACGGTGTATACTATGTATCTTTCTCAACGCTCATTTGTTAGGATGTCTAGAATAAAGATTCCAACTGTATTTTCCGAAGTAGCAATCACAGTATGAACGCATCTTTACTGCGTCACAGTTGATTCATTAGTTGCCTCGTTTAACGCTGTTTCGTTTAGCCCTGGAACTTATTGGAACGTATCCCCCGCGTTAAGCGGGGTCTTACTGTACTGAGCAATTTATTGTAAAATAATTATAAAATTAAACTCAATAACCTTATAAACAAGAGTAAACGATAACAATGATTAGCTGCTTTATGTTTTCAAATACATTTTTTTCTTTAACACTCATTTTGCAAAATTGTTAACAACTTATCATTTAGTTTTTGGGGTGAAAATATTCCGGGCAAAAATTAATTTGTTTTGGTACTGATTTAAAAGGTAAAGGAGGATGAATAATTAAAAAGTGCACGTGTGTGTATGTTTAATTTTTTTTTTATTTATTTCCAGTATTTCATTATCACCCGAGTGTGTGTGTGTATTGGTGTGGAAATTAATAAATTACTCTACACAAGTGGTATGGTAGATATGGTATTTGTATATTATGTATGTGTAAGTGTGAGATTATATGCCTTTAGTCTTAATTAAAATTTTCATACCAGCATTTGAGTTATTACAGCCACACTGCTCTGTTTTAGCTCCTTTTTGTTTTTTTCACTTTTTTCCTGGCATTCAGTGATATGGATGAAGATATTTTCTTTTACTTAGGTTGTGTGTGTGTGTGTTGGGAATGTTTGTGTTCTTGTATTATAACAAATGCAAATCAACAACACATTTTCATTTACTACAGTCTTATACTACCAGTTGCCTTTGGTTTTTGTTTGTTCTTTATTGTATCGCTCTTGTTGTTATTATAGTAAAGCGTAGTCATAAAATTAAACAAAAAAAAGTTTAATTATTAAACTTAATATACGAGTACAACCGTCGTTATTATCTAAATAGTAAGCAATACCAAAACTAATACAACAAAATATGATATGGTGCCTGAAATTTCTGTTGGTCTAATTAGCCAACTGCAACTGTCAAATCAAGCATTCTGTCATGAATAAAAGTAAGCGCAGTTCCCAAATAAATATCTTAAAATTGTATGCAAACACACACATAAGCAGATTCTGAAGTACTCACACATACTCATGAGAAACATTTGTTTGTATTTGTAGGTTTGAACGTGTTTGATTTTGAAGAGTTCCACTGTATGTTTTTTTTTTCAATTATTTAACGGTTTTGATTTACAGTTTGTAGTTCATAATTAAATTTTGCTATGATATTTGTAACATAATTACACAACAAGTCGTAATTAAACTCATGAACTAAATTTTAGTTTCAGAACTACATAAATGGTGCACGGTCTGGCTATCTTCTAGTACCTTTGTAAGTTTTATAATCATGAAATCGGTTTCGAACTAGCTGATATCATGCGACCTCATAGAGAGTGAGCTGTGGAAGATGGGAGTACTATTTTCCACATAAATATCTAGTTTATTTGGTATGCTGACGATATTGACATCATTGAGCATTCCAAGCGATATGTTATTGCTGCCTTTAACGCCACTGAATGGGAGCCTATCAGTCTATCAATATTGCAGACATGTATGGACCGGCGGCGTATCGGATGCCAGTTTTATGTTGAAGGCTATACTTTCGATGTAATCAGTGATTTTATTTATTTTGGCTCCGCCATTACCAGCAAAAGTGAAGTCAGTCTGGAGATGAGTACTATCACTCTTGTCAATAGGTGATAATATGGCCTCGATAAGCAATTGAGTAACAGAAACCTTACTTATATACTCTGCTAGTCGCTCATCCTACCCGTGCTTTTCTATGACACAGAAGTATAGATGCTATTAAGTTCCGATACAACAGCCTTGAAAGTATTCGAGAGAAAAGTCCCGTCTTTGGTTCTGTCTGAGTTGGCGATGGTTTCCGCATCCAATTTAACAATGGGCTGCAGGAGCTTCTCAAGGACATGGACGATGCCCAACTCATTAATTTCCATCGCCTGCTCATCCATGTCCTTCGAATGGAATGGGATTCTCCGGCGAGATGGGAATTTAATGCGGGTTTAATGGAACTCATTGTAAAGGAAGACTTTGAAAGGCCAAATCGAGAAAGCCCGGTCTTCGGCTGGTGTGATTAACTGGGGAAAGCGCGCAAGAAGCAGAGGCTTCTGATAACATATGTTAAGGTACACCCTAATCAAATAAACGACGTCTTAATGGCTAATTAAGTAAGTAATGAAGTGTGTAATCAAACTATTTATTTTATGGTATGAATTTAACGCCATGAGTAAAATTGCATGACAGAGACAATTTACATTTCAACCTCATTAGCGACAGTTAGGACATTTGGTTCATATGCATTGTCAACAATACTTGGCTTCAATACGAAAACACTCATAATATCCTTCGCAAAAAACTTTGAGTTGCCGCTATTGGTAGTCTTCTACAATGGAAAGTAACTCACCTCTTGTAAAAAAAATAAAAATTTGAAAAGTATAAAGTTTGAATGTGAATACATACATACGTACATAATTATCCATTATAACCCTTCAGTCAGGATTACGGCCTAGCTTCTTACACCACTCATGTTGTGTGCGTTAATTTTATACGTGTTGGGCGGGACCTACCGTTTAACATCGACTCCGAACGACAGATTTGTGAGAGACTTCTTCATGGCAGGTTTATTTACTCGCAGAGTTTTTTCCAGAAATCTGCTGGGGGGAAATCGCCCAAGAAATATTTCTTTTTTCATATTTCGTTTTGATGAATGACCTCGGATACAAACCCGGGCTTTACGTCTAATAAGCCTAACTATAGGGTGATTTTTTAGCTATTATCTTTCTGGTTTAAACAGCTCACGCACTTGCAAATCATTGAATTTTATTATCAAAATGAGTGCTCTGGTAAGAAAGTTCATCGCGCGCTTCTTTCATTTTATGGTTTAATCCAAGCGGCTATTCGTGATACGTAAATAAGCAGAATTGTCGATTTTGAAGTGAAGATCAGTCACAGTTTGGTGCGGTTTATGAGCTGGTGGCATCATTGGACCGTACTTCTTCAAAGATGCTGCGAATCATAACGTAACTGTGAATGGTGAGCGCTACCGTGAGATGATATCCAACTTTTTTTTTTCCCAAAATGCAGGAGCTTGACTTGCATGACATGTGGTTTCAACAAGACGGTGCCACATGCCACACAGCACGCGTAACAATGGACTTATTGAGAGGCGAGTTCGGTGAACATTTTATTTCACGTTCGGGACCGGTCAATTGGACGCCTAGATCGTACGATTTAACACCTTTAGACTATTTTTTGTGGGGCTATGTTAAAGCTCATGTCTATACAGACAAGCCCGCTTCAATTGACGCATTGGAAGACAACATAGAAGCATTTATTCCTGAGATACCGGCCGAAAAGTTGGAAAGAGTATGCCAAAATTGGACTAAGCGGATGGACCATTTGATTCGCAGTCGCGGTCAATATTTGCATGAAATAATCTTCAAACATTAAATTATGTGGAATATATATTTGAATACTACTATCAGGAATTTATTAATAGTCTGAAACTATCTTGAATCGAGAAATTTCATTCACATTCAAAATGATTCCATATTTCGTGAATTCTTTTAAGTTAAACTGTAAAAAATTGTATGACTAAATGATTATGTTACTCCATCATATACATACATACATACATAAATATATATATGTATACGTGTATATAGTTATGTAATTACTTAAAATACAAATATTTGTAATTTTAGTAAATGTATTCTAAGCCATCTGAATGTTTTTAAGCATCTGTTTTGTTTTACAATGTCTTCCTTTATGCTTTAAAGTTGCTTAAAGTTAATTTGGTGTATTATGGTATACCCAGTCAGTAATACCAGAAATTTGTTATAAAAAGATACGAGTGTATATTTGCCCTTGATATACATGTATACTGTTACGTTTTTACCTTTTAAAAAAGTTTAAAATATGAGCTCGCAGATTGCAAATAAAATTAAAATAAATTTAGAGTATTGTATGCACGATTCTGTGTGCCACTGTTCACAACTTGATGTATACAACAACAATCGCTTTGTTTTTTATTCCTCTGTTTATACCCTTTGTATAAACAATAGCAATTACTAGACAATTGTTCGACAGATCTTTGTAACGGAGATCTTCAAACTACGATTACTCTCCTCAAACACACCGCGTCTTCACATAAGACTGACCGAACTTTTACAGACTCAGTTGTCTGCTTCGCCTTGCCTTTTATATGGCAAAGAAAACAGTTTGATGAATGGTATTGAAGGTGAATGTTCATGACTTCGCCTTTTCGAAATCTCTATAAATGTAAACATCATTGTTTACATTTGTTATTGTAGTGTTGATGGTGTATTTTTGTTTCATCGTTTGCCATTTTTTATGTTGGTGTTTGTTATTATATTAAGCAGTACGATAATTTGTAAACAGGTTTGTTTACTGCATTGTTTTGTTTTTGTAGCTTTTGTTTGTAATTTGAATGTTAAGTGATGTAAAAGCAAAATACCAGTATCTAGATTTTTCATTTTCGTAACAATACATAATTGGTCATTACAATCTAGCTTTTCAAATCACTTATGTTGCGTGTGTTAATTTCACACATAAGTGGCGGAACAGCTGACTCTGAACGACTGATTGTTGAGACACTTTTCATGGCTATTTTATTTATTCTCAGAGTTTTTGCCAGAAATCTGTTGAGAGGAAATTGCCGAAAAATGTTTTTCGTATTTCCTTTGATTCGAGAGGCCAGGGCTGGGATTTGAATTTCGGCCTCACGTCTACTAAGCGAACACACTACCTACTAGACTACAACTCTCCGGTGGGAAGAAAAAGTAATTTAAAATTAAACAAGGGTGACTTGAGGACGCTAATGATCGTACTCACGCTTTACATGTTCAGCGGAACCATACTGCCGCGATGGAGTAAGGATAAAAAGATGGAGTACTTTTTGTGTCATTACCCAGCTTTTGTAAGCTCGAGATACCAGTATTTAGGGATGACTTCTCTGGCACAGCACTTCATTAATTTTAATTGTTTTCATAAAGTTTCTATTCAAATTATAGTATACCCAGTTCAAAATAATAATTTGAAATTCATATTCAAAATTTGCTCTTTTATAAAATTGTTTGTTGGGTATGCATTCTTTTACCCCAACCCTTTGTATTTACGCACTAAAACAACTTTAATTCAGTTCCTTTGCTGTTGTAAAACAAAAACTACATTGAAAAAGTAAACAAAAAAGAAGAGAAAAATAAACTTAAAATTGAAATGAAAATGAAAAAAGTAAAGAGAAAAGAGAAACATGTTTTTATTTAGTTTGTGCTTGAGAAACTTTTCTATATTTTAATCAATTTGTTTTTGTTGCTTCTGCTGCTATTCCTATTGCTATTGCTATTGTAGTTGCTACTTTAAGTTTATAGTTGCTGTTGATGTTGCTGTTGATGTTTTAGTTTTCAGTTCATTTTTTCTACAATAAAATCATTGAATCCTGTCGAAAGAGTGACGGAGAAAAGAAAGGGAAAGATAGAGGGAGTAGGGGTACTATAAACTGGGCGTATGTGGTGTGCTATACTGTGCTGCTGCTCTGATGTTGCTCTTCTCAGATTTCGCTGGAATGAACGAAATGGAGCCCCCCATCAACAGAATAATTAAGCACTTAATATTGTATAACTTTTCTCGATAATTTTCGAAAATATTTTCAAGTTTTTAGATCGAAAAGTTTTTTTATTTCTTTTCTTTTTTCTTGTTGTTGTTGTTAGTGTTGTTGATGTTGTAGATTTTGTTTTTCTGTTTATGTTGCAAAACTGCTAATGTTAGTTTTAAAGAATCTAATTTCTTATGGTCCTATTTATTGTTGTTCTTGTTTTTGTTCTTGTTGTTGTTATGGGTTTTTGGTTTATTTTCAGTTGTAAACTTCCATAAATTTGAATGGAACGCAATTAACCAAACAAAAACTAGTGGTTTTGGAAAAGAAGTGCAAAAATTTTATCAATTATTTTCCATAATGGATTTGAACAAAATTGTTATATTTTTTAATAACTTAGTTTGAGCATAATTAAATTGTATACGGAATTTTTGTGAAATATTTGTAGACATTTTAAATTGGCCTTGATTTTCGCCAAGATTGGATTTTTCTATACTCTTAGGGCCATCATTACCACTTCCCGTTAAAGTTGCATTTAGTTAAAGTTAACTTTAGCTAAAGTCAACTTTAAAGTCAAATTTAACTTCTTTTCGTTATTACAACCTAAAGATAAAATAAAGTTAACTTTTTCAAAAATATGGCAGTGCAGGAGGAATATCGATAACACTGCTCAGTTAAAAAAGTTCTTTTTAAAAGCAGTGGCAACGAAGGGCCTTATGGCAAGTTCAAATATAAACTTAACTTTAAAAGCTAAAGGTAGGATGATCTTCCCTTTAGCTTAATGCTTACTTCTATCTTATAGTCCACTTATAATAATGAAAAACTATTTTTCTGTCCTTTGAAATCCTCCCTTTAGTTAACGGTAAGTTGTAATAATGGCTCTCAATCAATTATGTTATCAATTATCTCGTCCATTATTGCTCTGTATACCAGTATAAATTGTTAATTTAAGCTTTTAAATTATTTTAAACGATATATTTTGACTAAATATGCATTATTTTGTTATGGAACCTAGCATCATGATATTAATGGTGAACATCATTCGAAAATGCTTCTCTCATTAAATCGTTCAGCCCTGTCTTATTTTTAGTGATAAGGAGATGACTCCTATGCTGGTCTAAAAAAAATTTCAACGACATCTGTGATACATACATACATACAGAATTGGTCATTACAACCCTTCAGTCAGGATTACGACCTAGCTTCTCACACCACTTATGTTGTGTATGTATAGTTGCCAGATTTGACGATTTATCGTCATTTTGACGATTTTGAGCTCCAAAAATATCACATTGACGATTTGACGAAATATGCCGTTATTTTGACGATTTTTAGGAATTAAAAATTTACATCATATTCTTTACTTTAGTACATTAATAGCCACTTTAAGCTTTGTATTTACTTTGCAATTGTTACTATTTGAAATTTATGTTAGTAAAAACCTGTTATGGGAAGAAGGAAAGAGAGAACAGTGTTTATGCATACTAGGCTTGTATATTTTTATACCATAAGTAAGAGGAAAACCCTCTACAGGAACTGAGATCCACATATGAATAGTTCGACTAAGAAACGTATTTTTTCTGTAATGTAGTGTGCCAATCTACCACATACGGATGTACTGGTCGAGAAAGACGAACGTTACTTAGGAATATATGATTTTCGGGAACAAGTCCCTTTATTTCGTTCGATCAAAATCCTTTTGTAGTAGCGATAGAAGAGTGAAACACAAACCACATTGCAACGATGCTCAATTGAGTTGGTTACACTACGTCATTAACGAGCTACTACAGCCTCTCCTGTACGAGCTACTACAGCCTCTCCTGTACACGGTCGAGAAATCTCAAAATAAACGTTGGGACACCGACCCATACATGAGAGTTGTATTCCATTCTCTGTCGGTTATAAATGGTGTAAATAGTAAAATCAGATGATACAGTCTTAAGAAGGAAGTGAAAAATGTGTCGGTTATAGCCAACATTACACTGAATTTCCATGCTCAGAATGTCGAGAGCTTTTGACTTCTTAATATTTACTCTACCCATAGATATAGATAATATTATTGCTGCGCTTAGGTGTCAATAAACAACACTTGGATAGATTGTTTAAACCTTATACAAATTTTTCCTGAAAATGATATACAATTTCTCCATTATTGGAAAAAAAATTAATAAATGAAGATGAGGGACGCCAGCTTTTAATTCCTAACAAATTTTTTTAAATGTTTTATTTTTGAAATTAGATACATTGACTTTATACGTCTTACTACAATAGAAATAATTTTGGTTTTTAAGAACTTTTAATTTATTTATTTATTTTTTCTGACGATTCCAATAAACGTCTTTGACGATTTGTTCTCAAATAGTTGACGATTTGGTGCCTCATTGATCTGGCAGCTATGTGTGTATGTTAATTTTTATACACGAGTGGCAAGACCTTTAGCTTAAACTCGATTCCGAACGACAGATTTCGTTTTCAGAAACTTTTTACGGCAATTTAATTTACTCTCACAGCTCTTGCCAGAAATCTACCAAGAGGAAGTCGCCTAAGAAATATTTGTTTGCATATATCGTTTTGGTGAAGATGTCAGACCTAGGGTTTGAATAGAGCCATCATGTATAATAAGCCAAAACACTACCTACTAGACTAAAACGACTTCATTTGGATATACGTCTCCCATTAAATAGTTCACCCCTGTCTTATTCGTACCCACATCTATAGTAACATATTTATTAAACGACCATTTTATGAATTCTTATTGGAATATACCAGTTTTTGATAAATCTGAACTGATCTGTGTGTAATTACTGTACGGACTTTTTATGTTGAGTTGACCCTTTTGTGTAAATTTTGCTTTCTAAAGATAATGTAAATTTAAGTCTCAAAATATATTTTCAAAAGAGGAAACCTAATCACCGAAGGAGATCTGGCTTTGTTTAATATTCAGTAAATCAATACAAACTTATTCAAATTAAAATTTTTTACCGAAGATAGGTTCGGTTGAAGTAGAGAAAACGAACTAAGATTCTAATGCCTATCAGGATACACTTAAGCCATCAAGTAAAGATGTTGTGAGCTCGCCAACAGGTATACCAAGCATAATTTTTATAGCAAGCCTGTATTTTGTTATCTTCTTGCCCCCACTCAGATAAATTATGACTAGTCTTTCCCAAGCTCTCGAGCTTACGAACGCTGTCAAAATGACAAAAAGATTAAAATTTTAATAATATATTAGCTTTTTAGCGAACGGTCAATAATTGCTTTCGATTTCTTGCGTTATTCTCTCTCTAGTTAAAGTTTTAAATTTAAAAAATTGTTTCTTTTTGAATAAGCGCCGCCATTTTGTTATTCTGATTTGTAATCATTTTCAAAATGGAGGAATATCTTGCAAAACTGATTGTACTTGATGAATAGAAACACCGAAGTTGTATTGACCAGAGATTAGCAATTTTTCGCTACTCATAAGCACTAAGGAAATTTGATTATTTCAACAATATTGAAATTTAACTGCTATGATTCGTTCAAACTCACTACGTATAAATGCGTATAAGTATCAGAAATTATGAATATGATTCCATTCTGCTCATCTTTTTGAATACTCATTGCTGACCTCTGGTACATATGTATGTATATAGTCTTTTCTAACATTTCTCATGAAAAATAGTGTTTAGTTACGATATGTTGTTTAAAATTTTGTTCAAATATTATGTATGTATGTATGTGTCCTGTTTTTTTGAAAATAGAAATTTCCATTAGCAATGGCACTACCATAGCGGCACCATTTAATTCTATGTATTCGCCTTAATTGTTGTTATTTTACTTATCATTTTGCAGCTATTGGGAGACAACAGCAGCTTCAGTAGTAGCATCAACAAGATTTAAACATTAAAAAAGCTTAACAATTTGAAATAGAACAACAACAGCAACAACAACAATGAACTATAATTGGAAAACTAAAAAAAGACAAAAAAATAAAAGAATATAAAATAAATAAAATTAGATTGTTGTCGTTGTTCACTGCACTGTTGTTGTAAAATGTTGCTGATGTTATAGAGCTGCTGCTGGCATTATTGTTGATGCTGGTGTTGGATGGAAGTGGTTCTTGTGTTGTTAGTGGTGATGGTAATGCTGCTGGTACTGGTACTTCAAGTATCCAATTGTACTTGAACACACTGTTTAATATTCAAAGCACGTCTTTATTATTAACAATCAAATAATGCTCTCATTATGTAAGTTGAGTTTTCAAAAAAAGACAACAACTATACATCTGTACTACAAATTAAAAGAACAAAAAAAAAAACATTTTAAATTTATTTCTTAAAGAAAACAAAAACAAACAAAAAATAGGACAAAGTATTGTATTTCTTAATGGTGGTAAGACGAAATACATGCACTTTCCTTTGCGTATTGTGTTTCATTTTATTACTTAAGCGATTTACATAAAACAAATTTATTTATTCTGAAGAATTTTTATTGAAAATAGAAAACAAAAAAAGAACGCCATTTAAACATAATAATTTATCACGGAATAATGTTTGCCAAAGAATATTCATCGTAATTCGCTTTACATTTGTTCAAAACGCGATTCATTTGCTTTATAAAATATCCCGGCAATGTTAAATTGACAATCACTGGCAAATTATTTACCAAAATCGTTTACAAATATTCCAAAAATACCATGCGATGGAACGTGTTTTTTTCTGTGATTCGGCTTAATTGAAAATTTTGAATAGAGCACGATATTTTTATGATTGAACGACTAAAAAGACTAAATTTGTAATTAAAATTAAAAAAACTACAACTAAGGTACACACAATTCGCAAAATAGTTCATCACATAGCATCCGTATTGTGTTCGCGTCTGAGATCCGGTTGCTTCGTGCTCTATTTTTTACTTCCACGCACGTTTATGAAATTGATTTAAATGGTAGAGTAGATTTGCGTCAACCACAGATGTAATGTTCTGATATTTGGTTACAAATTGTAGGTAAATGGGTGTAAAATATTGTGACGAAAATGAAAAATCAAGATATTGACGTTTTGCTTTCACATCGCTTAACATTAAAATTATAAACAAAAGCTACAAAAACAAAACAATGCAGTAAACATACCTGTTTACAAATTATCGTACTACTTAATACAACAACAAACACCAGCATAAAAAATGGTAAACAAGTAAACAAAAATACAACAACAAAACTACAAGAATAAATGTAAACAAAAATACACAAACAACACTACAATAATAAAGGGCTATCCATTTCGTGGGTTCAAAAGTATGGGACTGGAATTTGACATCTGTCAAACTAAGCTGTGAAACCATTTTTTTTCTTTTCAGTTGAAAGTCTGACAATGAAGAAAATGGATCGCTTAACTATCACACAACGCATAAAAATTATCAAAACCTACTACAAAAATGATGATTCTGCCACAGCCGCGTATCATAGGCTGGTTTCCATAATCGTCCAACTACGCAAGCAATTGGCAAAATTGTGAAGAAATTTGAAGAAACTGGAGTGGTTACAAATATTGAAAGGCCTGTGCATCATCGTTGCGCTCGTTCCGCTGAAAATATCGCTATTGTAAGTAAAAGTGTTGTCGAAGACCGGAACGTGTCGATTCCTCGTCGTCCTCAGGAATTAGGACTGTCTTACGGCACATTATGGCGTATTTTGCATTTAGATCTACATCTACATCCATATAAAGTCCAGCTCACGCAACAACTGAAGCCAGCTGACCATTCACAACGTTGTAGATACGTGGAATGGAATGCTAGACGGCAATTTTTCGAACAACATTTTCTTCAGCGATGAAGCACATTTCACACTTGGTGGGTTTGTTAATAAACAAAATTGTCGTATTTGGGGTTCTGAGAATACTCAAGTAATTGAAGAGAGGCCATTACATCCAGAAAAAGTTATTGTTTGGTGCGCTCTTTGGTCCGAAGGTGTGATTGGACCTTACTTCTTCGAAAATGACGATGGAACGACTGTCGACGTCAATTCGGAGCGTTATGGTCATATGATAACCGACTTTTTTTTTGCCTGCTATTGAAGAATACGTCTTGGATAATATGTGGTTTCAACAAGACGATGCCACATGCCACACAACTCGAGCGAATATGGCTTTATTGCAAGAGACATTTCCTGGCCGCGTAATTTCTCGTCGTGGCGATATCAACTGGCCACCAAGATCATGCGATTTGACACCATTAGACTTTTTTGTGGGGCTACGTCAACTCTTGAGCTCTTAAAAGCCAACATTCGTCAAGTTATGGCTGAGATACTGCCCAATATGTGTCAAAAAGTGGTCGAAAATTACCTCAAAAGAATCAATGCTTGCAACACTTCGCGTGGAGGTCATTTATTTGATGTAGTGTTTCACACATAATGTCAACGTCAAACTTTACAATAAAAAAGAAATATCATGAAAAAAAATATTATACATATGTGTTTTATTTACGTTTACTTTTGAAACCACGAAATGGATAACCCGATATATGTAAGCTACGGTGTTTACATTTATAGAGATTTAGAGAAGGCGAAGTCACGAATATTCGCCTTCAAGAACATTCATCAGAGTGTTTACCCTGCCACATAAAATGCAAGGCAAAGCAGGCGAGTTGGTGAAGTTCAGTCAGTCTTGTGTAAAGAAGCGGTGTGTTTGAAGAGAGTAGTCGTGGTTTGAAGGTCCTCATTACAAAGATCTGCAAATAATCGTCTAGTAATTGTTATTGTTCATGCAAAGGGTATAAACAGAGGATTGACAAAGAAAAGCAATTGTTGTTGTCTACATCAAGTTGTGAACAGTGGCACACATTTCTATTTTATTTCTATTTTATTTGCAATCTACGAGCTCATATTTTAAACGTTTTAAAAGGTAAAAACCTAACAATATAATACATATGTCCAGTAATATTAAGTGCATAAAATAACGTGAACTTATGTGAAAGGTTGTATTTTCAGAAAATCACGTTCTTGAAATACGTTATTACTTTTGAATTAAAAATAATTTCAAAAAAGCATTTAACTGTCGGTATGAAAAAAAAACACTGAATAATTCAAAAATTATTTTCGCTTTTACGACTGAAAATTCGAAATATTATCGTCATATTTTTCTTTTATGTTTATTAATGGAAAAATAATTGCAGGAATTGTTTGACGAAATAGTTCGCTTGTTTTCGATCGATTAGTTTTGATGTTGTCTGAAATAAAACCAATCTGTTAACATTATTCTACTAATGGACTCGACGAAATTAATTTTGTGAATTTTGGAAACAGTTCCTAGACATCATCATTATAACTAGTTATTACAACCCTTCAGTCAGCCTAGCTTCTCACACCATCTATGTTGCAGGACAGGAACTACAGTTTAAAGTCAACTCCGAACGACAGATTTTTGTGAAAACTTTTCGTGGCAATTTTATTTACTCACAGAATTTTTGCCAGAAATCTTCTGAGAGGTCCATTTTGATGTTGTAAAATTACCTTGTAACACATACTGGTTGCTTTTCGACGAATACACGGATTAAATTGATCAAATTGTTGTCGGTAGCGATCTGCATTAACTCTTACACCAGTTTTTTTTACCATTCTATTCCCAACATACAGCATAGTCTTCCTGCTGCATTTATCTAATTTTGCAACCGAAGTTGATGGTTGTCTCGGATTTGGCCAGGATTTTTCCCGTATAGGATTCTGAAAATTAATCTATTTTTCATCGCCAGTAACAATTCAAGGCAACACTAATTCCCTAACGTGTCTTTGAAGCAAAATTTCTCAAGTGGATTTTCAGTTTTCCATCTGTCTGTCGTTCAATTCATGTGGCACCAATTTTCAAAGCTTTTGGATCATTCTCATAGCTTTTGAAGGGTGTACAAAATGTTAGTAGTGCTACATTTAACATTTCTTCATGTCTTAAAACCATTTAATACAGCGTATTTAGAAATTTAAAAGCTTTTTAATATTTTAAATGACAGAAAATAATCAATTGACGCCAATCATTTAAATATAGATTATAATGTACATACTTATGTATATATGTACGGACTAACAATAATTTATGTACAAAAGTAAAAGCTTTATGCGAAACGGCTACAAGGTGTCTGCTAAAGTGTTTAATATTTTTTTAATTTCTCGGAAATTCAATTAAAAAATTATGTCTTACCAGGTGTGAAATGTTTCGCTTACGTAGTATTAATACAAATAAAAAAAGCAACTAACTCATATGTACTCGTACATACATATTAGTGACATTGTCATGAAATTTTCCTTATGTTCATAACGATTGACAGAAAAATTAATATTTCATATCGATTAATACATGTCTTGGAAAATGCCTTTCTGGTGTTGTCTATAGGTTGTTCCAAACTGTTATATTTCTGATAATTTTGCTACGTTTTTACCTTTTAAAAACGCTTAACATATAAGCTCGTATATTGCAAATAAAATAGATATAAATCTGTGTTTAGTTTTAATTAAGACTCTTTATTATTCGCACAATTCTGTGTCCCACTGTTTACAACTTGATGTATATAACAACAATTGTTTTTCTGTGTTATTCTTCTGTTTACACCCTTTGCATAAACAATAACAATTATTCGACAGATCTTTGTAACGGAGATCTTCAAACAACGATTACTATCTTCAAACACACCGCGTTTCAAACAAGACTGACTGAACTTTTACTAACTCCGTTGCCTTCTTTGGTTTGGTTTGTATATGGCAACGTAAACAGTATGATGAATGTTCTTGAAGGTGAATGTTCGTGGATCCGCCTTCTCGAGATCTCTATAAAGGTAAAAATCGTTGTTTTATTATTTTTGTTTATGTATTTTGTTTACATTTATTCTTGTAGTGTTCGTTGGTATATTTTTGTTTACGTGTTTATTATTTTTTTATGCTGGCGTTTGTTTGTGTGTTTTTATTTACGTTTAAAAACATGGTAATTTTTATGCTGGTGTTTGTTTGTGTATTTTTGGTTACCATATTTTTATGCTGGTGTTTACTTGTGTATTTTTGTTCACTTGGTTACCATTTTTTATGCTGATGTTTGTTGTTATATTAAGCAGTACGATAATTTGTAAACAGGTTTGTTTACTGCATTGTATTGTTTTTGGTAGCTTTTTAATGTTAAACGATGTAAAAGCAAAACACCAGTACCTAGATTTTTTCATTTTCGTAACAATATTTATGCTCGATTAACATACATACATACATTATTGGCCATTACAACCATTCAATCAGGATTACGGCCTAGCTAGTCACCTTATTGTGTGCCTTAATTTTATACATGAGTGGCGGGAGCTACAGTTTAACGTCGACTCGGAACTACAGAAATTTGAGAAACTTTTCATGGCAATTTTATTTACTCTCAGAGTTTTTGCCAGAAATCTGCTGAGAGTAAGTCGCCGAAGAAATATATTTTTTTTTCACATTTCGTTTTGATGTCTGACCTGGGATACGAACCCTGGCTTTTACGTCTAATAAGCCAACACACGACCTACTAGACTACGGCGAATGCAATGTATTAGTTCCTAAAATGCCAGCAAGGAACATTACGAAATTATTTATCTATGTCCAGTGCGTCTAATCTCCTTCTCCAGCAGACTTCACCATATTTATCTGGATCTTTCAATAAAAAACTGTTGTGTTGTGTGCCAGTCAGAGCTCAGCAATGAGTATTCAAAAAGATGAGTAGAATCAAATCATGCTCATAATTTCTGATACTTATACGTAACAACAACTATGATTGTAAATTTTGATGAATGATTCGAATATTATAAGTATTTTTCTAAAGTTCTAAAGTAATTATTTTTACTCTTCCTCCTGACTGCAAAAGTATTTGAATTTCCTTTTTTATAATTTGTATACAATGTCATGACAAATCTTCCCTTGACCAGCAGAAGACTACTACTGCCATCAATATCTTGGAAAATTGACCGAAAATTAATTGCTACATTTCATTTATTATTCCAAAAAGGAAATAATTTTCTATTAACTTACGCCCGTTTTGGGCTTTAAAATTCATGGCAAATGCGAAAGCTGTGTGATGTGCATAAATTAGAATCAGAAAAATCAAATCACAAAATCGTAATAAAAATTGGGTTCGTTTTGGTATTTTTTTCTTTTAGTTTTTTTTGTTGTCATAAACAAAGGGTTTGAAAACCATTAACCACACTTAGTCTACGATAACCATTAACTACAGAATTTCCTTTCCTTTCCGTTTTGTTCATTTTTAAATTGTATTCGAAAATGGCAGAAGAGATGTTTTTTTCTCAGTTCCCCTTGGCAAAAATAAATAATAAAAAAAAACCATCAAAATCTAATGGAATAAAATTGTATTCAGAGTGGCAACGAACTAGTTTAGAATATTAATAAATTTGAATGCTTTCAAACTCTTTTTTTTTGTTGCCAAAAGAAAAGTACCCAGCCCCCCTCTCCCTACCCCGCCTAACCATGCCTTTTTCATCATCCATAAATCGGCATACGTTTTTGTCATATTCAGCATGCAGATCATTGAAGTCAGAAAACCGAAAAGGGTTGATGATGTCCTCAACTTGCCAACTGTAACAACCGAAACGAATCCAAAACGTGACATATTTCAGAGTGTTTAAAGTTTCTTTCTTTTCCACATTTTATGATTTTTATTTGATTTGTATTTTTAACGCAAATTGTTCGAAAATAATTCCAGTCATGTTTCATGTTGTGTGTTGGAAAAATGGAGGTCATTTGTAGATTTGTCAAATGTCATACACATTTAATATACAACCATTTAAATGCAAATCTATTGTAAATCTATTTTGCTATTCTTTTTCTTTGGTTATTTTTTTTGTTTTCATTTAAAATAAGCAAAAACTGTTTGTTAAGTTGTAAATTTTGTTTTTGAAGTCACCAGTTGTGTTTTAAAAATGTTGAAAAGATTTATGAATTTACAGGCTCTCCATAGTCTGCTGTTTTGACAAATCACAATGGACGACCATACCATAGACAGCGATAATTGTTCGCTAAATGGGCTCTGAAACAGTTAGCATATGATTCCAATTTTCATCGAAAAATCATATTCAGCGATACATTTGTAGGGCTTTATTTAAGTTCACCGTTAGATCGCCTAAAAATTTTAACGGCCATGAAACCACATACATAGGAGTCGTCTAAGCCGGAGGCATAAAATTCTCAATTTACTCAAATAATTTATTTTCTGCCGATATGTATGCTTGACTTATGGGTAGTAATGACCAGACCTTCAAAATGTAGTATATTACCGCTTGAAAGAAGCTAGAGATATGTAAAAGCCTGAATCCGTCTGTATAACCCTTAATTTGAACTCATGTTAAGGATTTCAGTGATTCCATGCTGACCTTAAATCAGTTATCAAAATAGAGTTCGAGAGGATGTCAGTCTCTCTAAGACGTAAGCCGCCGTAGCAGGGAAAAATTAATTGGTTAGAAGCAGGTATATAAAATGGAAACAGTGTAACATCGTTTAACATTAAAATGTTAAACAAATATACAACGAACTTGTTTACAAGTAAAGCAGCAACGTCAGTATGAAAGAAAGGGGGATAGCCAATTAAGCAAGAAGACAATAACACTCAACGTAAACAAAGTACACAAACAAAGATGAAACAAAGATAAAGATCTCGAGAAGTCAAAGACACGAACTTTCGACTTCAAGAACATTTATCAGACTGTCTACGTGGACTTATAAAAAGGCAAGACAAACCAGGCAACGAACAGTAAGAATTCAGTCAGTTTTGTGTGAAGACGCGTTGCGTATGAAGAGAACAGTCGTGGTTTGAAGATCTCTGCTGTAAAGATCTGCGTTGTATGAAGAGAAGAATAGCGAACAAGCAATGATTGTTGTATACATCAAGTTATAAACAGCGGGACACAAAAATAGTGCGAACAATAAGGAATTTAATTAAAACTAAACACCAATTTATTTTTATTTTGTTTGCAATCAACGAACTCGTATTATGGACGTTTTTAAAATTTAAAAACGTAACAATATGGATGCCAAAGTGAAAGATTTGCTTTTGCGTCAGCAGTTCAAACATCGACCGTAGCTTTTTTAACTTGATATTTTGTGTTAAACTTTCCAGTTAGTAACACGCCTAGACAATTCGCATGTTCCGCAAGATGCTAGGGAGTCTGCAGCTTGGAATCCCGATTCTGTTAATGAAAAATTCTAGCTAGGTGTTAAAAAAATTAATATCTAGATCACAAACCACAGCCGAAAAGAGCAAAGTGACCATTGTCTTGATGTTGTTCAATATGGATGAAAGCGTACTTGATGACCAATATTCAATCAAATTATTAAATCAATTACGCAATGAGCATTAAGTCTGTCTATATTGTCTGTTATGTTATTCTCCAAAGCGAATTTCGATTGCATCTATCACCATCAGTTACCGATAATAATTTTGTAACAAATGGTAATATAAGTATTTGTTAGCGTCGTCTGGTTAAACATTGTCCCTGAAACGAATTTGTTCAGTAAAACCATTTGATTGTTCCTAAGAGATGTTAGAAACTTGACTAAAACGAATTTGTTCAACAAAATCATTTGATTGTTCCTAAGAGAGGCTAGAAAAACTGTTCTGAAATGTGATCAGTGTGTTCTGAACGGCAATTGAGAAATATTTATTTATTTATTTATTTATTTATTTATTACAATACAATTACAAATTATATTATAATTATATACGAGCGGAGTAACTTGACCATATGCTCGGTGTAGTGTAACAGACCAGAGCCTCTGGTGGGAATCGAACCCACGACCCTCACGCTAACAGTCTAGCACACTACCCACTAGACTGCCAGGGCGCCCAATTGAGAAATATATATTAGACTGTAGATAATTTAACTTGATCAACGAAGTTTTCAAAAGAATTTGGGGTAGTAAAAAGAGGAATTAGTTAAAGATTTTAAATTAAAAGAATACAAGAAAATTACATACATATCAGAGATCAGCAATGAGTATTCGAAAAGGTGAGTAGAATCGAATCATACTCATATATTCTGATAAAGTTTGTAGTACTCTTCATATTAATACTTAACAACACGTAAGATATTGTTGATTTCGACTCTTCATCGAATCACAAAATAAGTATGAATCGCGTACGAACACTAAAATACTCACTAGAAGGTTGTGTGTTTGTGCTGTGCTTGCTGCTCTGTCTTTTTTGCTTATGTGTCTGTTTTCTTCTTTTGTAAATGCAACAATAACTAAGACTGTAAATTTTGATGAGTGATTCAAGACACTTGAATCATTTATAAGCATTATAAGTATTTTTATGAATCAAACAAATTTCGAATGGTATGAGTTCGATGTCGATGTTGTACTCACAGTCATTGCAACCTGTACTTCTGTAGAACTACAGTCTGTCTGTCTGTAGACTAGTAAGCAGGCTGTTCTGAAGACTATGTAGTAAATAGACTGGTCTGTAGACTAGTCTACAGACTAATCACTGACTACTCTTTTGAATTGTTTATGGACTAAAATCATTTAAAAAAGTTGTACTGAAAAATAATTCTTTGTATAAATTGAATTATTTTATTTATTTCATAGAATTATAATGAAGCTATTGACAACATAAGGAAAATAATCAAAATGTTCAAAAAAAGGCCTTTAAAAAATGCTACTCTTCAAAAATATGTAAAGGAAGAATTCAATAAAGAGTATCATCTAATCCTAGATGTACGAACTAGGTGGAACAGCATGGTTGGAATGATACAATCATTTCTCAATATTAAAAATGCTTTAATAGATTTACATTTATCATCATTGTTTGTTGAAGATTATGTCCCACACTTGGAAACATTGGTAATCGTTTTGAACCCCATAAAAGATGCAGTGGAAGCATTAGGCAGGCGTGAAACTAATTTGATAATAGGTGATGATATTATGAATACACTTTATGAACAGTTTTTATCTGTTAATTTTATACTTTCGGAAAAAATGGTTCACACAATTAAAAGTAAAGTAAATGAAAGATATAATGACAAATTGATGTCATTAGTAAATTATCTAAACACTTCACAGCACAATAATATTAACATAACAAAGCCAATGTTAAAATCCTATGCAGAGTAAATGTACAAACGCCTATTCCAAGTTACTGAAATAACATCGGTTGAAAGTGATGAAGGTATTTCCTTTACACATGTATATCAATGTTTTAAAGAA
Organism: Sarcophaga rosellei; assembly: GCA_930367235.1. Taxonomy (NCBI): domain Eukaryota; kingdom Metazoa; phylum Arthropoda; class Insecta; order Diptera; family Sarcophagidae; genus Sarcophaga; species Sarcophaga rosellei. The sequence goes on along the minus strand of OV884020.1, from coordinate 24,656,963 downwards.
AGGTTGGAAAACGCCATTAATGGGGCTAAAGAAAAAAAAAGAAATCCAAAATTAAAACCAGACAACTTATTTAAAAGAGAGCTAGCTTTATTTGAAGCTAGTACAAACAGAACCAAAAATTTAGACATACTTTTTAATGCATTGTTAACGCTAAAGCCCACTTCTGTAGAAGCGAACATGTTTTTTTGGTAGCTGGAAAATTTTCAACAAATTTACGAAATAGAATGTCTGATGAGTTATTAAATGCACTAATAATTTTTAAAGCTTATTTTTTGAAAACTTAGTTCTTCGAATATATTTTTATTTTTAAATAATATTTTTAATTAATTCTTAATAATAACTGATTTCAAAATGTTATCATTAATCTGTTTGTTTTGTTTATACAGTACGAATTTAAATGTGTTGTTTTCTTTTTTGTTAATAAAATAACATTTTAATAAAAATCTTAAGCAAAGTCCGGGAATTCCCAAACTCTAGTCGTGGTCTAAGATTGGGTATCGAATTCTTGAGCCTTATTGTTCCTCCACTAAATTGGAACTAGAGCTTCCGACAAACTAGGTCTTCAGCTCTCACGACCATGGAACGAACTAGGTCCACTGGTGGATTATTAGTTAACGGCAAATTCGACTCCGAAGTATACAGTTTTTGATTACTTTTCATTACAATTTTTATTTACTCTCAGAATTTTTTGCCAGAAATCTGCTAAGAAGTTGTCGAATAAATATTTGCTCATATTTCAGTTTGTTGGAGATGTCTGACCTGGGGTTTAACTAGACTAAGGCGACTAAAACCAAATTACAAATTTTCATATCCATGATTTCTCATAAATAAATTATTGCAGAACAATCTAAATTAAATTCAGTTTCAAATCGTCTGTTGCTATTGGTAACAGAGATAGAAATGAACGTCATCGTCATTTGTTCATCCTGTTATTATTTTCATAAATTTTTAAAATCTTTTAATTTTTTTTATTGCTTTCGTTTAACTTGCTTTGTGTCTGCAACAACACAATAAAATCGTTAAAAAAAATTAAACCGTAAAAGCATTAGCAGGCCAAGCTATTAACCACTCATTTCAGCAGTATTCCCACGTTTTTGTAAAGAAGAAACACCAATGAATGTAATTACAAGAGCGACTTTTTTTTTCTCGTGTTAATTATTTTCTATTTTTTTTCCTTCATTATTACATCTGTATTCTTTGGCATTTTGTCTATTGATTATGAAGAGCACAGATAAGCTGTCACTACAGTATTGGCTGAGTCTGTCTGCCTGTCAGTCGTTCATTAACAGTATGTAGACAAAACAAGGATTTTACAATGCACCAAAACGTTTATGTATGTCGCCAGCAATTGCAACTGTGTGTGTGCATATTCACTTACTTCCACCTGTAAAATCTTGTGCCATAAAATCTCTGGGCTGTCGTCTAAGTGTTTCACACGACTTGAGTATGCGATCTAAAAACAGGGAGCCATGGAAAATGTGCAGTAGCCAGACTAGACAAATAAGATGAAAAATAGAAAATATTTCAAACAGACTAATTGTTTTGTTTGTTAACAATTATGACAGCTGTTTGATATATGTATGTATGTACATAAGAATTAAAGATGCTTCGACAAAGTGACATTCAGACAGAAATAATGCTGCTGGCACAATAGACCACAACCCAGGTTTCACTGTTTAGTATACACGTTTAGTTTTACGTGTTTACTATTGTATGTCACTCTGTGTGCTAGAAGTGATTTAATGAATAGGAAGACAGACTTGTTCGAAAGGAACGCAATGCTCGCTTGCATTGTTCTTGCTCAGTTCGCTTATAGCATATTCAGACACGGTCAGAAAGAGGAGTGGCTCAAATAATATTCCATGGGAGTGCAGTCTATTAGATTTACAATTCATTACTGGGACAAACATTAGCGTAACATGTATTGAGAAATATACATTTTGGTACAAATTAATAAGAAGAGGCCACTGAAAGTACACTACAAATGCTGTATATTTAATTACAATAGATCTGAAGCAAGTAAAGTAAAGGAGATATAATGTTCCTTAATGAATTAATACTTAAGAGATAATCACATACAATATTGTTAGGTTTTTATCATTTTAAAAACATTCAAAATATGAGTTCGTTGATTGCAAACAAAATAAAAATAAATTTGTATTTAGTTTCAATTAAACTCTTTATTGTTCGCACTACTTTTGTGTGCCACTGTTTGCAACTTCATGTAAACAACAACCATTTGCTCTGTTTTTTATTCTTCTTTACACTCTTCTGCGTAAACACTAACAATTGTTCGTTAGATCTTTTCAACGGCAATCTTCAAACCACGACTGTATGCTTCACACGCAACGCGCCTTCACACAAGACTGACTGAACCCACACGTTGCCTGCTTTGTCTTACCTTTTTATGTGCCCACGTAATCAGTCTGCTGAAAGTTCTTGAAGTAGAATGTGCGAGTGTTCGCCTCCTCGAGGTCTCTGTCGCGACTGGATTCTTGTTTGTGTATTTTGTTCACGTTGCTTGTTGGTTTACTTGTAACAAGTTCGTTGTATTTGTTTGTGTAGCTTTTGCTTATTGTTCGAGATATCTATTGCGACTTCATTGTTATCTGTGCTCACTTTGCTTGTTGTTGCTTACTTGTCTATTCCACTTTCTTTCATACTGATGTTATTGGTTTACTTGTAACAGGTTCGTTGTATTTGTTTGTGTAGCTTTTGCTCATTTTAATGTTAAACGATATTACACTGTTTCCATTTTCGTAACAATATTATAAATAAGGAGCTGGCAAACAAAACTAGACATGTCCATAGTAAATGATTTTTGTTTTCATTTTATTTTAGCCATCTCCAAGCATAGCTATGAGGTCACGAAATATTTTCATTTAAAACCAGTTCGATCCTACTTTCTAAGAACGAAAACTCATTTTTGGAATAAAATCAGAATTTTGTTCCTAACGGAATAAAAACCAGGCTTGCCCATTTAAATAAAATAGAATAAAAGACTTACTAGTCAATATTTAATAAAACGAATAAAACTACTGTTTTTCTGTGAAAAGACAAAAAAAGTGCTTGCCTTGCTAAACAAGCAGCCAAACTCGCCGCGATTAGGCTTAATGGGATGTTTCGCTGGCGTATCATTCCTTCTGTTCATTCTTCCGTTTTGCAGGTTAATCCTCTAGTCCCATCGCACATTGATTATCTCCATACACGATATTATTTGGAAAGGAGATTTTATTTTCTAGTTCCGAGCAGGGACGACTGGATCTGGAAAGTGATCGTCTCCCCGGTATCCTTGGATGTAAGCACCGATGGCCCTAGACTCGATAACAGCTGTCTTTTCTGGAATGCTTGACCTATACATTTTCCTCCGACTATCGTATCACTCTAGCGTGTTTCAGTCAAAGGTGTTAACCATTCACCAAGCCGCTCAATGGAACCTCATTAAGAGTACTCCTTTCTGCTGTATCAAATCTTTGCTGATGGCCAATCTGCTATTAGCACGCCATTGTCTCGACTTTCTCTTTGGGCGATTCAGTATCTCAGCATGTATACTCCTTCAGTTACCCTCTCCAGTTGAATTGGTATGGTATGGTATGTCACTTACCTCGGTTAAATTGGCCATTAAGCATCTCTTCCAGGTGCAGATTTAGCATATTTGGCTCTCCATTCCTCGTCAACTTAAGGAATTTTCATCCATTGATATTAAGCTTATAACTTGGTTTATTAAACTTTCAGGCTGGCTTCCAGCACAGTAGAGTCATGCTGACCAACTTCTTCTATGAGTTTTGTGGAATTCGATCAGTACAGTGACTGCGCTTACCTGTGGCTTCACAACAAGCTGTTATATATACTCAAGTGAGCCATCAGTGAGCTACCATCCCGGCCTACCTACCTACTAAAACAATCGATAATGAAAGATAATTTCAAATAAATATTCCGTGATTGATTTTAATGCACTGACACTGACAGTTTATATTGTTTATATTATATCTACTTTGACGGAGTGCATAAAGGTGAAATAACACAAATTTGATTAAAAAGTACAGGATTATAAATACATTCAACACAAAAACAAAAAACATGAGTATTTCTTTTAATTTATTAATAAATAAAAACACCCACTTTATTTAACAAGTAATAATTATTAGAATGAAAAATTATATATACATACATGCACACAATCTATTCAGAATACAAAGCAGAATCAGAAAACGCCGCAGAGTCATTAATCAACTTAAAAAAAAATAAAATTAAAATAAAATAAACAAAGATTTCAATTAAAATCAAAATTACTTGTATTTGCAAATTTAATTAAAATTTTGTTTTTAATTTACTATGTATGTATGCATTTTTGCTATGATATATTTTTTATTATGCAATCTATAAAATGTTACAAAATTATGCAAAATCTTTTAATATACTGTTACGTTTTAACCTTCTAAGAACGTTTAAAATATGAGCTCGTAGATTTTTTTATTTAAAATTTTTTAATTAAAATTCCTTATTATTCGCACAATTCTGTATGCCACTATTCACAACTTGATGTAACAACAACAACTGCTTTTCTTTATTATTCCTCTGTTTATACCCTTTGAACAAACAATAACAATTACTAGACGATTATTCGACAGATCTTTGTATCGGAGATCTTCAAACCACGATTACTGTCTTCAAACAAACCACGTTTTCACACAAGACTGATTAAACTTCACTAACTCCGTCGACTGCTTTGCTTTGCCTTTCATATGGCAAAGTAAATAGTCTGATTAATGTTCTTGAAGGCGAATGTTCATGACTTCGCTTCTCGCAATCTCTATAAATGTAAACATCGTTGTTTAATTTAATTATTGTGGTTTGTATATCTTGTTTACATTTATTCTAGTAGTGTTTGTTGTTGTACTTTTGTTTACTTAATTGCCATTTTTTTTGCTAGTGTTTGTTGTTGTATTTTTGTTTACTTGTTTTAATGTTAAGCAATGTAAAAGCAAAACACCAGGGTCTAGATTTTTAATTTTCATAACATTATTTTACTGTTATTATTATTTTTAAAAAATAACTGAAATGCAAAATAGTTCTAAACGAAATTATTGTATTCATATAGGAAAATGTTTTAATGATGATTTTATTTATAACACATACAAATGGTTAACTCTAGGCACTATGTATCAAATGTAAAGCTAATATTGGGTAGATGTGTGTTTGTTGTAATAAATGGTAGACAATATAGTCATAGAAATTGTAAGGGTATCCCCGAAGAAAATTTTCGCTGCTACTCGGTTTGCGCCACTACACTAGTAATTTCAGTCAAATAATGGCAAAACTCCAATCTAGTCTTGTTAGCGGCTTTGTAATGCTAAAGTTAGTGTTATGCAATGACCAAACCAATTAGAGGATTTTAATCCAGCAAAGATTTAAGAAAGTGAAGTCGCCGTAGTCTAGTAGGTAGTTTTTTTGGCTTATTAGACGTGGGGCCACGGTTCACCACGTCAGACATTTCCAACGATAATTTATAAATATTTCTTCGGCGACTTTCTCTCAGCAGATTTCTGCCCAGAACTCGGAGAGTAAATAAAGAAAATTTGGCATGAAAGGTTTCTCAAAATCAGTCGTTCGTACTTGACTTCAAACTGTATAAAATTAACACACACAACATAAGTGGTGTGAAAAGCAAGGTTGTAATCCTGGCTGAAGAGTTGTAATGAGTATTCAAAAAGATGAGTAGAATCGCATCATACTCGTAATTTCTGATACTTATACGCATTCATACTTATTTTATTATCATGGAACCTCGACTCATATTTAAAGTTTGAAGTACTCATCACGCATGACGTTGTTGATTTCGACTCTCCATAACTCAACATTTACAAGTATCACAAAATAAGTATGAATTGCTTACGATCACTAAACTACTCACTAAAAAGTTGTGTGTTTGCACTGCTTGCTGTTCTGTCTTTTTGCTTATGAGTCTCTTTTCTTTTTTTGTAAATAACTAAATACTGTAAATTTTGATGAACGGTTCATTTATAAGTTTTAATAGTATTTTTCTAAAGTTGTGAATCTAAATGAGTAGTCTTAAGAATCAAACATATTTCGAATGATATGAGTTGATGGCAGCGTTGTACGCATACTCATTGCAACCTGTACTTATAAATCAACGTTGTAGTGAGTACGAATGAATCAAAGTAGTAAAATTTTCAATATTGTTGACTCATTTATATTCAAAATTTCATGAGTGCTTATGAGTAGTGAAAAAACGATTCAGTGCTGATCTCTGGTATGTATGAAGCTTTGCCAATGAATGAAGTTTCGGCGAGATCATTTGTTTGGCGCTTCTCAATTCAATTGATGTTTCTGTGGTGTTAGCTAAAACTGGAAGTAGTCTAGAGAGTTTGATTTACTTGAAGCAAGGGCGAAAGGCGATCATAGAAGAGTAAAAATTCTGTGATCTCGCTCGATTGATAGTAAATTGAAAAACATTGACGTCAAATTATAATTCTTATTGCATAATTGGTATAGCACTGAGGTTTTTAAACCACATGCGCAAGAGGATGTCAAAAAAGAAACCCAAGACACACAAAAATTGGAAATTCTTTCCTTCTCTGCTCGAATGCACAACTCTGACGGAGCATGAGATGCTCACAGTATACATGATTGATTTATGACCTGATGGAACTAAATTCCAACATACCATACAGACATACATATGTACATATGCATATTCATAACATATTGTCGGATTTCAATTGCATCCGAACTGACTAAAATATCTTTTAAAAAGAATGAAAAACTCTCTCCCACTGTCATCTTACTAAACATTTCCTATACATACTTTCTTCGACGAAGTACTTGAAATAAAATTGAATTTTTTTAAGTCTTGTGTGTACGAACAATCTGTTATATTAGTGTCGTATTATTCTTCTTGCTTTTGTAATATTATTAAATTAATTTTTGTGGTGTAGTGCCCAAGAAGTGTTGGAATACATAGTTACGATGGATGATTTAATTCTAACAAAACATAATTAAAACCATGTTTCTCTAAATATTGTGTATACATCCTTCAAAAGATATTTTCGCTAGTATACATACATACATATATGTATAAAAGAAAACATCACACAATTAAGAGAGACATAACATATCAAATGATTTATTGCACTTTTCAATATTTGTAGAGTTTATTAGATGGTGCTTAGCGTTAAGGAGTTTTTCTTTTTTTTTTGTAAATTTTATTCTGCTTCACTCATGGCGTATAATACAACCAACGACAAAAAATCTTACACTTGGAAATATATCTTGTAGAATCAGAAATAAATTCCAATATTTAAGGGACCATTATTATAACTTACTGTTAAAGTTGGGTTTAGTTAAAGATAACTTTAGCTAAAGTGTATTTGCTCATTTTATTTATAAAGGGTCAGCCAAATAACTTTTTTTTTTGAAAATGCTGTAAAAAATATGAATATGAATATTTTCTCAAATTTCTTTTTTTATTTGAAAGTACAATCCTTCCGGTTAATAATGGAAAATAATTTCATTCAAATGGTTGCCTCGGCTGGCCATGCCTACACGATCTGTCCAATTTTTAAGCACATTATCGATTGTGTGCAGCTGTATTTCACCAATGGCTTCACGAATATTGTCCTTTAAAGCGTCAATTGTCTCTGGGTTGTCGGCGTAACACTTATCTTTGACGGCACCCCACAAATAATAGTCCAACGGTGTCAAATCGCAACTCCGAGGTGGCCAAACGACATCAGCTCTGCGGCTGATAATGCGATCTTCAAAAACAGGGCGCAAGACATCGAGTGTAACTTCGGCTGTGTGGCACGTAACGCCGTCCTTTTGAAACCAAATGTTTCCAATGTCCTCCTCTTCAATTTTTTTGAAAAAAAATGCATTCAACATGGCCCGATAACGATCGCCATTGACTGTAACGGCCACTCCTTGCTCATTTTCGAAGAAAAATGGCCCAATTATGCCTCTGGACCAAAATCCGCACCAAACAGTGACTCGTTTTGGGTGCGTCGGCTTTTCAATGTATGCGTGCGTGTGTTTTCTATGCCTCAAATGTGACAATTTTGGTTGTTTACATACCCGCCAAGATCAAAATGAGCTTCATCTGAAAAGATGATTTTTTTTTGCCAAAATCGGCATCTTCTGTAAGTCGATCGCAGGCCCACTTAACGAAGCGGAAGGATAAAACTAATTATCTGTCAAATCAGACATGAGCTAAGTGTTACCATTCACGAAATAAGCACTAGTTGAAACAAAAAACGTTCGATGGCGGACCCGATATAATATGGCAAGTTCAACTATAAACTTAACTTTAAAAGTTAGCAGTAATATAATCTTCCCTTTAGCTTAGCACTCACCTCTACCTTATTGTCCACTTATAATAATGAAAAACAATTTATCTGCCCGTTAAAATCCTCCCTTTAGTTAACAGCAAGTTGTAATAGTGGCCCCAAAAACTTATTTTTACTCCAGAAATTTTTGGCTTAAATTTGTGTTACTTTACGTCAGTCACTCACTGTATAAATTTATTTACACAATAATTTTTGGTTGATCCCATTCCATGGGATAAACAAATCTAATTGCCAGATGATATAAATGTTTTCGTAACATTTCATTGGGTTTTTAATACAGAAATTCTTAAATATTTAAAACGTTTATTTGAATAACTTTTACTTGCACAATACGCACTCACATTCCATGAGAACAACACATAAATCTTTAAATGATTTCGAATTGGAAAATATGTGTGACAGTTTCGGAATAGTCTGTTGTGTCTAATATACTCTTTATGTCTTGTTACAGTACGTTGTATAGTTATAAGAGCACTCTTTATTAGTTCCATATAGTCGCTGGAACATATGCTTGGATTGTCAGTGCGAGATAATTCAAACGACAAATTTTTTTTTGCTGCATTGTAAATAAGTCTAAAAGACGTGTGGATCAATATGAAAACCTTGAGTATGGAAAACAATAATATTGTTACGAAAATGGAAAATCTACTGTTGTGTTGCTTTTACATCGCCAAACATTACATTGTAAACAACGGTGTTTACATTTATAGAGATTTCGAGAAGGCGAAGTCATAAACATTCGCCTTCAAGAACATACATCTACCATATAAAAAAGGGCAAGGCAAAGCAGGCGACTGAGTTAGTGAAGTTCAGTCAGTCTTGTGTGAAGACGCGGTGCGTTTGAAGAGAGTAATCGTGGTTTGAAAATTTCCGTTACAAAGTTCTGTCGAATAATTGTCTAGTAATTGTTATTGTTAATGCAAACGGTCTAAACAGAGAAATAATAAAGAAAAGCAATTGTTGTTGTTTACATCAAGTTGTGAACAGTGGCACACAGATTTGTGCGAATAATAAAGAAATTTAATGGAGCTGAATGTTAAAAAATGTAAATATATGTGCTTCACTAGATTATCTCCAACCAATGGATTTTACATAATGAATGGTGCTGCTCTTGAACTAGTTTAGGGATAGTTTTCGATTGTAAATTGGACTTCAGAAATCATATTACATCAAATGTTAACAAAGCTGCATGTACCCTGGGATTTATCAAACGATGAGCTAAAGAGTTTTCTGACCCTTATGTTAACAAACAATTGTTTACTACACTGGTTCGCCCAATTCTTGAATATGGATCTGTAATATGGGACCCTCAATACGCTGTACACTCTGACAAAATCGAATCAGTTCAGATACATTCATACATACATAATTGGCCATTACAACCCTTCAGTCAGGATTACGGCCTAGTTTCTCACACCACGACAGATTTTGAAAAACTTTTTCATGGTAGGTTTATTTTCTCTCAGAGTTTTCGCCAGAAATCTGTTGAGAGGAAGTCACCGAAGAAATACTTTTCTTCATATTTCGTTATGATGTCTGGCCTGGGGCTCGAACAGACTACCTACTAGACTACGGCGACTACAAACTACGACTACAGTTCTTATTATTTTGTCTTCATGATTTAGGGAATGGATGGGATCCTAATAAAAGGTTACCATCATATGAAAAACGCCTAGCACTCATTAAATTACCATCTTTAAAAAGCTGTCGTAAAATGCTAAATGCTGTCTTTCTCCTAAAGCTAATTAATGGTGTAATCAACTCTCAATTTCTTCTATAAAAACTTTCCATAAAAGTACATGTTCGTCCAACAATATACTATAATTTCATAAATACATATAAAATATTGCACAACTGACTATGCAAACTTCGATGCATTTCGTAGAATCTGTAATGATTTTAATAATCTTTATCTTCATATAGATTTTAATATTTAAAATTAGGAATCCTTTAAAAAAGCTATAATTTTACAATTAAACTGACTTAACTAATAATTTCAATGTTGACTCTTTTTCAACTTACTTTTTGTATTGAAATCATAATAATAATAATTCTGTATTGAAATATAAAATGTAATAGTATGTAAGGATTTTCCATAGACTTGAAATAAATAAATAAATATTATCTGTAGGTTGTAATAACGAAAAGAAATTAAAAGTGATTTTAAAGTTCACTTTAGCTAAACTTAGATTTAACAACACCCAACATTAACGGCAAGTTGTAATAATGGCCCTAAGAAATATAAACATAATTTCTTTCTTGCTTCTCCGTTTATGTATGCCATTGAAAACTTAATGGTTGTGTTTATAAACTCATTTATTATTTTGAATAATATTTTCATTATTTGTTATCGTTAATAATTTATTTGTTTACGTTATTTTATGCATAAATTGATGGAATCGTTAGTATGTTTTGCGGTTACAATTTGAAATTTGTAATGAATTTTAATAGTTTCATCATCTAGCGTGGATATATTAGAATATACATACATATGTACGTATACTATATATTGATGGCAAATATCCATAACGAGTATTTAATGTCTTAAGAACAAATATTTACTAAAACGATTAAAATTACATTGTGATTGATTGATTTGTTTGTTTTTTGAAAATCAAATTCTACTTATCGTCTTAGATTTCAAATGTTTACAGTAGAAAATAGAATTTTATTCCATAATTTGAATTTAAAATTAAAATTTCGATAACATTTCTTCTTATTTACAAAATAATTTTAAGAGTAAAATTTTTTCTGTCTTTTTTGATCAATAAAAACCCAACTCGCTAGATGTTCAAGGCAACAAGTTTCCTAATTTCTTCTATTAGAACTGAAAATTGTTGTTATTTTTCGTAACTGTACTTACATATTTCGTGGCTTTACTTTACTAAACAATTGCATTTTTTTTTAATTTCATGCGATTTATGTTGGCCTGGGAATTTATATATGCTAAGACCCATTGTTAGCGTTTTTGCCAGGCTTTTTTGCAATGAATGCAAAAAAAGAAAAAAATTCCAAAACACACATTAAGGTGTTATGCCTCATGCCTTAGTTATTATTAAAATACTTTGTTAAAGATACGTACTTACATTTGTAATTAAAACGTAAGGCCTGCAAGTAAAAGCCAACGAAACAGTAAATCCGCGTGTACTCATATACTAATGTAGATCGAAATGGGGAATGATGTACAACAAAACAATTCGGTCTGTATTAAGTTATGGTACTTGTAAACAAAATATTTCTTTCAATTCATTTTAACACAAAAAAAAAAATTAATAAAAACAGTAATGATCGCTATTAAAAATGTAAATGAATTTTACATTTTGTTTCGGTAGAAAATTGCAATTTACGCACACAATTTATTATTCGTAATGCAACTTAATTTTTTTACACCAAAACATACCATAAGTGTAGTTTTAATTAAAATATATTTATGGCCATTGGCAAAAATCATCATCATCAACGCCAATATTATAATAATTATTACACGCAAACTTAATAAACATCAGAAACATATGTTGTTGCTTACAGTCGATGTCATAACTATAGATACACTGTCACATTTAAAAATATAGTCAATACAATACTTACATACATAGATCGAATACGCCGTAGTCTAGTAGGTAGTGTGTTGGCTTATTAGACGCGAAGCCACGATTCAAATCCCCGGTCAGACCTCAAAACGAAATATGAAAATATTTCTTCGGCGACTTCCTCTCAGCAGATTTCTGGCAAAAACTCTGAGAGTAAAAATTGCCATGAAAAGCTTCTCAAAAAATATGTCCTTCGGAGTCGACGTTAAACTGTAGGTCCCACCACTCACCTATAAAATTAACACACACAACATGAGTGGTGTTGAGAAGCTAAGCCATAATCCTGACTGAAGGGTTGTAATGGCCAATTATGTTATGTATGTATGTATGATTAAAATGATAAACAAAAGTTACACAAACAAATACAACGAACTTGTTAGAAGTAAACCAACAACATCAGTATGAAGGAAAAGGGGATAGACAAGTAAGCAACAACAAGCAATGTGAACTAAATACACAAACAACAATGAAGTTGCGATAGAGATCTCGAGAATCCGAACACACGAACATTCGACTTCAAGATCCTTCATCAGACTATTTACGTAAGCATATAAAAAGGCAAGACAAAGCAGGCAACTAGTAGTAAGAATTCACTCAATCTTGTGTGAAGACGCGTTGTATTCGAAGAGAACAGTCTTGGTTTGAAGATCTCCGTTGTGGAGATCTGCGTTGTTAGTGCCTACACAATAGTGGAAAAAAGAACAACTATTAAATAAAACCAAAATTTTTGTTAGATACATCAAGTTGTGAACAGTGGCACACAGAATTGTGCGAATAATAAAAAATTTTAATTAAAACTAAATCTACGAGCTCATATTTTAAACGTTTCTAAAAGGTAAGAACGTAACAATTGAAACAATTTTGAAACTGAACACACCATTCACATTACGGGTAATTGTATTAAATTTTTTTATTTTATCTAAATACTTCAGCGTTTTGGACTGAAAGTATAGTTGGAAGTTGTAGTCGCCGTAGTCTAGTAGATTCTAGCCCCAGTCCAGACATCAAAATGAAATATGAAAAAAAAAATATTTCTTCGGCGACTTCTTCTCATCAGATTTCTGGCTAAAACTCTGAGAGTAAATAAACCTGCCATGGAAAGTTTCTCAAAAATCTGTCGTTCAGAGTCGACGCTAAACTGTAGGTCCCGCCACTCAAGTATAAAACTAAGGCACACAACATGAGTGGTGTGAGAAGCTAGGCCGAAATCCTGACTGAAGGGTTGTAATGGCCAATTATGTATGTATGTAGTATGTATAGTTGGAAGAAAAAATTTTATACGATTTTTTTTACAGATTTCATTATTTCTATTTCTATCATTATTAGTATTGTTGTTTTCTTGACTGATCAAGCAATCTCACATTTAATTAAAAAAATAAATTAAAAGATCTCATTTCCCTATAACTGGGGTACCATAAAATAAAACCATCTCATTACAAAAACTGTCATTTTACATCGAAATTTTTTTGACAGAAATCGCAAAAATAGCAAAAATGCTATTTTATATATGAACAGCACTATATACAATGTACATATGCATGACTGTTACTATAATATTAAAAGAAAAATTATAATTATACCACGCATCGTAATTAGTTATGCGGCTATGATGGAAAAAATTGAATAAAAAATTTTAATTGAAATTTTATGGAACGAAAAATTAAATTAGAATAATTATTACTCGTGTATGAATATATTTTTCCAAAACTGACCTTTAAATGCACGTACAGCATTTTATGAACTATTTTTTATTCATTTCATATACGCGTACATGTATTTTATTAAAACAAAAAAAATTCAGAGAAATTTTATAAAATGTATCATCACAACTCTGTGTCAAGATTAAAATTAAATCGTTTGTGAGAGATTTCAAAGTCACGACACTAGTAATGTAGCAATGTAACACTAATAATGTAACAATGCAATTAAGAGATGTTTTGTATAGGTTTTTAATTGTATATTTAATTATACCTGGTATATCAGTATGAAATGAGCGTTTTTTTTTGATTTTAAATGTATTTGCCATTGCTGGCTGCATCTCTTTACATGTTTCAAGCAATTTGTGGTTATCAAGCTAATAAAACTGTTCGCCTTTTAAGTCAAACCAATTAGTCGCCCAATTTTCAATTACATCTTAGTAACTGAAGTGCTGCTCAGTCAATGCGTGTGTCAACGATGAAAACAAATAGTAGTTGGAAGAAGTCAAGTCTCATTAATACTATGCTTTGATTGTATGAACCATGTTGAAAAATTATGTTGCCGTGTCTTGAGCCAAATTCTGGACGATTTTCGATGAATACATGGCTTATGGCTTCCTGTCGTAACGACAGCATATTTTAGGACCATTCTGTTCCCTGAGGAGGTCGCCATGGTCTATTAGGTAGTGTGCTGGCTTATTAAACGCAAGGCCCGAGTTCAAACCTCAGGTCAGACAGCAAAACGAAAATATGAAAAAATATTTCTTCGACGATTTCTTCTCAGCAGATGTCTGGCAAAAACTCTGCGAGTAAATAAAATTGCCATGAAAAGTTTCTCAAAAAATCTGTCATTTGGAGTTGACTTTAAACTGTAGGTCCCACCACTCATGCATATAAATTAACGTACACAACATGAGTGGTGTTGAGAAGCTAGGCCGTAATCCTGACTAAACGATTATGATGACAAATTGTTTATGTATGTATGCTGTACCCACCAGATACACAGCATTGTTTTTTTGGCGAATCGATCTAGTTTTGCAGTCGAAGTTGATTGTTGTTGCGGATCAACCCATAATTTTTTCCCGTATAGAATTCTGGAAATAAATCAATTTTTCATTGCCAGTACTAAATTTCTTAAGTGGATTTTCAGTTTTCTATCTGCCTGACATTCAATTCATGTGGTACCTTTTTCAGAGTTTTGGATCTTACCCAAAGCTTTTAAATAGTCAGTAATCGTTCATTGTGCAACACATCCATCCAATATTGTTTGCAATTCTTCATTTCCCTCAATCTCTGAACCGTCTAAACATTTTCTACATGCGGCTTCTTTACCACGTGCATCGACAAGCAACCGTCGTGTTCCGAAAATTATTTTTTTCTGGTACAAAGCTGGCCTTGTTTAACACTATGAAAAGGTATGATAGTGTTTGCTCACTATTTTGATGTATACTTAATAAGTTTGACAGTCGTCATCGCTAATACAAAAATTTAATTTAATATTCGTCCAAAATACATGTTCCCTATGGAGACATTTATATCTTGACATCCACTTTATACCGGTACACCTGGTGTTTCAAATTGAAACTCAGTACCAGTCATTTAATATTATTACGTTTTTACCTTTTTTAAAACGTTTAAAATATGAGTTCGTTGATTCCAAACAAAATAGAAATTAAATTCGGGCTTAGTTTCAATTAAATTCTTTATTGATCTCACTACTTTTGTGTGGCATTATTTACAACTTGCGGAATACAAAAATAATTGCTTCTTTGCTATACTTCTTTGCTTACAACGCAGATCTTTTCAACGGAGATCTTCAAACCGCTACTGTTCTCTTCACACGCAACGCGTCTTCACAATAGACTGACTGAATTCTTACTACTCATTGTCTGCTTTGTCTTGCCTTTTGATATGTCTACGCAAACAGTCTGATGAGTGTTCTTGAAGTCGAACGTTCGTCGTTTCCCTTTCTCGAGAACTCTGTAGCGACTTCATTGTTGTTTGTATATTTTGTTCACATTGCTTGTTGTTGCGTTAGCTTACTTGTCTAACCCTTTTTCTTTCATAATGATGTTGTTGGTTTACTTGCGATGGCCAGCTCGACACCAAGTCGAATGAAGGGGATTCCGGAAGTAGTGTACCAGCCCTGGCGAGCTCGTCGGCGCGTCGGAATATTACTATGCCCGGGGACGCAGATAAGTATGACAGTCAGGCGCCCAGAAAGAAGGTCGAGACAGTGGTGATATTTCCTGGCGATCCTGGAGTTATTCACAACGTTCGACGGAGATATTATGACAGCCTGAATATCAGAAAAGATCGAGATGAGGGTGAAAGGAACACTGTAGGCGAGGATCCATTGAGCAGCCTGATAGGTGGCCATTACGGCCGCCAGAAACACGCTATAATAATCCGGCAGACGGAGGTAAATGTTCAGGTCCAGTTTCCCAGAGTAGACTCCGCTACCCACGCCGATTTCGAGTTTTTAGCCATCGTTGTATACAAAAATCGTCGATATATATTTCCAAAAGATTATTTGTGATTAATTGTGTCTTGTGTAAAAGACACTTATATTTAAACTTATAAAACTTATATTTAAAAGAGCCACATCTAATGTTGAGTAAAACCTGAGTAACCCATTAAAACTTGCAAAGATTTTTAAATTATAAATATTTCTCCCTTGCATGTGAGACCGCTACTGTTTCCAACATAGGACCGTATAATACACTGTGTGTATCAGAGATTAGCAATGAGTATTCCAAAAGATGAGTAGAATGGAATCACACTAATAATTTCTGATACTTATACGCATTCATACTGATTTTAATATTATGAGACCGCTACTCATATTCAAAGTTTGAAGTACTCATCATATTTATACTCAACAACAAGTATGATGTTGCTGATTTCGACCCTCCATAACTCAACATTTACAAGAATAACAAAATAAGTATGTATGATTCTCGAACGAACACTAAAATACTCACTAGAAGGTTGTGTGTTTGCTTGTTGATCTGTCTGGTTTGCTTATGTGTCTTCTTTCCTTTTTTGTAAATGCAACAACAACTAAGACTGTAAATTTTGATGAATGATTCGAGTCGAGTCGAGTATTTTTCTTTCTTCTTTCTTTGCGAATTCAAGCACAACTAATCATTTATGAGTATTATAAGTATTTTTCTAAATTTATGAATCTAAATGAGTAGGCTTATGAATCAAACATATTTGGTATGGTATGAGTTTGATGTGAACGTTCTACACATACTCATTGCAATCTGTACTTATAAATCAACGTTGTATTGAGTACAAATGAATCGAAGTACATAGTTAAATTTCAATATTGTTAACTCACTTCTGTTCAAAAGTTCATGAGTTCTTATGAGTAGCGAAAAAACGATACATTGCTGATCTGATGTGTATAAATATTTTCATATTGAAATGTGTGTTTAAAAGAAAGTATACAATCAAATATTGTATGTAATTTTCTTATTTTATGACAGCAAATAGGAACGAAAATAAAATGTAAACGTTAAACAAACATCAAAATAAACATCGAAAATAATATTTTTCTTCAATGTGTTCACATACGTATGAAAATTTTTAAAAATTATAATTTTTATGCGGTTAATGGCAAGTTGCAACTTGCTTTGAATATGTTGAAGTTCGCTTCAACAGTATCGTCAGCATGTAAACCAATTCGAAGGCACTTGTTGTAGAATGTGAATGGGATTTTGCTTTGGTCTTTTTTTGGGTTCAACGCAAGTGGCTTTTTCGAGATTCTAAATTATAATCAAAAAACGGGAGAGCAAACGCAATACGTTGAAAACAATGTTCCTTATGTTTATGTTTAGAAAACAAAAATAATAATTTTTGAAATCTTAAAAAAAGTTTTGTTTTTTTTGTATTTTATGGTAAAAAATATGCATATGAAATATGTTTTCAGAACAGCGAAACGTTTATTTCTTAAAGGGAATAGAACAACAAAAGAAAAAATAAAAAAAGACATGGACTGACACACTATGCGCTGATTGAGAAATAATTTGTGGTCTAAGATGCCTATACACCCATTCCTCACTTTGCGTCGTTGTTACGTTTCAAAAAACAACACGACGCAAATTGAAACGACGCAAAGTGAATTCAGATTTTCTATAGTAAATCTTGTAAAGACCAACCCTTCAGTCAGGATTACGGCCTAGCTTCTCAACACCACTCATGTTGTGTTTGTTAATTTTATACATGAGTGCAGGACCTACAGTTTAAAGTTAAACGATAAACAAAAAGCTACGCAAACAAATACAACGAACTTATACAAGTAAACCAACAACATCAATATGAAACAAAAAGGGATAGACAAGTAAGCGAGAACGCAACAATAAACAATCTGAACAAAATACACAAACGACAATGAAGTCACAATAGAGTTCTCGAGAAAGTGAAACCCCGAACGTTCGACTTCAAGAACCTTCATCAGACTGATTACGTGGGCATATAAAAAGGCAAGACAAAGCAGGCAACAAGTAGTAAGAATTTAGTCAGTCTTGTGTGAAGACGCAGTCGTGGTTTGAAGATCACCGTTGTAAATATCTACCACGCAGAAATGTAAAGAAGAATAACGAACAAGCAAATTATTGTTGGATACATCAAGTTGTAAATAGTGGCACACAAAATTGTGTGAACAATAAAGATTTTAATTGAAATTAAACACAAATTTATTTTTATTTTGTTTGCAATCAACGAACTCATATTTAAAACGTTTTTAAAAAGGTAAAAACGTAACAATACATACAAAAAACAAAAAAAAAATCAATTAAAATAATAAAAAAATTCACTTAATTTATAAAAAACAAAATAACAACTCATCACTGTCTGATGAGTCCTTAGTGGTTGTTGTCGTAAGTTGGGTGTCTTTCACAAAAAATTAGTCCAATGTTTGCTGAAGAGCATAAATACAACATAAATTTCCTTGTAGCAACTGATATTCGTAGTTACCGCCTGGAAGACTTTAAAACTCCTTCCGCTGACAGGACCGTTTTTAAAGAAAATCTTCATAGCTTCGTCAATCCAACACATCTCTTTGGAGGTTAAATTTTGTTCTTCGGAGATTTCTATTGAACGGTCTCTGTCATCTTTTTCATTAGCTTATTGCAATTCCAGTTTCAGTAGTTCTTCAATAGACAATTTAAAAAAATTACAAAAAAAAATTTTTTGAACTCGAACCTAAAACAACGCAACTTCGAAATCTAAAGACGCACAGTGAAAGTTAATACGAATTCAGCACCTACGGAACTTTGAAAAAACGCAAAACGTAACGACGCAAAGCGAGGTATGGGTGTACTATACGCACATACATAAATATACATATATATGACAGCATAAATATAATGATACTGCTCTATTAGCCTTTGGATTAAGACGCAATAATTGGGTGCGTATGAAATGTGTCAATTTGTGCTTTCGATAAAAAGAACAGAAAAACAAGACAATAAATAAAAAAACAAAATTAAACGCAATAGGATTAGAGTTTAATTAAACATATAAGATTCTATAGAGTACAGATTTCATATAATATTGTTACGTTGTAAAACTTTGCAAAAAGGTTTATTTATCTTCATTTTCATATCTGTTAGTTATATATCTATCTATCTATATAATCTTGATCTAATAAAAAGGAGCTAATAACTTTATTTACAACCCTTTTTAAACACTCGTTGTTCACTACCAATGTGTTGAAAGAAAAACACTTTCTGTTATTTAATCTCATATCCTCTACTCATAATTTACTGATTAGCAGCATCGTTTGTTGTTCTTAACGGCGCATGGCGACATATCAAATTTAACTGATCAAATTTGCATATAAAGGGTGATTTTTTAGCTATTATCTTTTTGGCAACACTGGTTTAAACAGCTCACGCACGTTTCGTGTTTTGTTTCACTGTCAAACATCTTCAGTTTGGTCTATAATTGAACCATGAATCGTCTTACAAACGAACAACGCTTGCAAATCATTGAATTTTATTATCAAAATGCGTGCTCTGTTAAGAAAGTTCATCGCGCGCTTCTTCCATTTTATGGTCAGTTTAATCGACCCACTGAGGCGGCTATTCGGGCTTTTTGGAGTGAAGATCAGTCAGAAGCATTGCAAAAGCTACCAATGCATCCAGAAAAAGTCACAGTTAGGTGCGGTTTATGGGCTGGTGGCATCATTGGACCGTACTTCTTCAAAGATGCTGCGAATCGTAACGTAACTGTGAATGGTGAGCGCTACCGTGAGATGATATCCAACTTTTTTTGCCAAAAATGCAAGAGCTTGACTTGCATGACTTGTGGTTTCAACAAGACGGTGCCACATGCCACACAGCACGCGCAACAATGGACTTATTGAGAGGCGAGTTCGGTGAACATTTCATTTCACGTTCGGGACCGGTCAATTGGCCGCCTAGATCGTGCGATTTAACGCCTTTAGACTATTTTTTGTGGGGCTATGTTAAAGTTCATGTCTATACATACAAGCCCGCTTCAATTGACGCATTGGAAGACAACATTGAAGCATTTATTCGTGAGATACCTGCCGAAATGTTGGAAAGAGTATGCCAAAATTGAACTAAGCGGATGGACCATTTGAGGCGCAGTCGCGGTCAACATTTGCATGAAACAATCTTCAAACATTAAATTATATGGACCGTACTATCGATTCAAATAAAGATTTCATGTATTTTACTGAATTTTATGTGTTTTTTTTTTAATTTTCCTATAGCTCTTAAAATATCACCCCTTATTTTGCTTAGCACAGCAACACATCAAAATTGTGCATTCAAACTACATTCTATAGTTGATGTGAAGAAGCAGAGAACATAGAACACAGTTGGTGAAAATCAAAAGTATTTTGATATTCTTCAAACTCACCTTGGCCTATACGTGTGAGTATTATTTACCAATACAATAACAAAAAAGGTGAGTTTGATGCAATATCAGATGTGTGGAGGGGCAACTTTAGAGATAGGCAAAATTGCAGCTTAAAGGATTTTTGCATATAAAATGATATAAAACAAACGTCGGCAAGTGCAGTCATGAGAAAGAATCCATTGTATTTTGAAAGCGAGGAAGATCTCTCAGTTGTGATCTCCCAATCCATATGTGGTGTTTGCGCATACTTTCACTGAATTTCACTATCTCCTCATATGTCATGTATACGTTAATTGTAGTTTTTAAAATGTTGTTTCGAAAATGAAAACGGTGTAATATCGTTTATCATTAAAATGAGCAAAAGCTACACGAAAAAATACATCGAACTTATTACAAGTAAACCAACAGCATCAGTATGAATAGTATGAATAAAAAGGGATAAGACAAGTAAGCCAGAACGTAACAACAAGCAATGTGAACAAATTACACACACAACAATGAAGTCGTAATAGAGTCCTCGAGAAGGCGAAGACACGAACATTCTACTTCAATAACCTTCATCAATCAGACTGTTTACGTGAGCATATAAGAATTCAGTCCGTCTTGTGAGAAAACGCGTTGCGTGTGAAGAAAACAGTCGTGATTTGAAGATCGCCATTGTAAAGATCTACCGAACAGAAGTGTAAAGAAAAATAACGAAGAAGCAAATTATTGTTGGATACATCAAGTTGTAAATAGTGAAACTAACCATTAAAACTAACCACAAATTTATTTTTATTTTGTTTGCAATCAACGAACTTATATTTTAAACGTATTGTAAAAGGTAAAACCGTAACAATATCAACAATATTTCTTGGATTATAAATTGTACTCATTGAGCTCAATTTCCTTTTTTAAAAATTTATTTTGTGATTGTTTTGCAAACTCGAACGTCCCCGGCCACACACTAACCCACCCTCACCCGACCGCGGAGGGCTCGTCCCCATTACGTAGGGACACGTACACACTACAGTCCGGACTGTAGCGGGTATGGAAAAAGTAATGGCAACAAGAACATAAATCAGCTACAGAACTTAATCACAAGCTGAATAAACTATTAATAAACATGAACTACCTATAACTATAATGAAAATACATTTTTATATAATAATTTACAAATTAATGCTAGCATATAAGCTACGTTTTAAATTACAAACACTACAATTAAAATCAATCAAATCGTAATATACGTTAAAATCATTGCATAATCTACGAAAAGGAAAATTACATCCGTAGTTAGTTCTATAGAAATCTAAGGAAAGGGGACGATAGTGCCGTGAAAATCTTGCAGGAATACTGAAATTCAGGTTACGAAGCAAAAACTCAGAATCGATATCACCTCTAACCAGATTAAAAACAAAACAAACACCTAAAACAGTTCTTCTACGTTCCAAAGTTGGAAGTTTTATCAAACCTAATCTATCCTCATATGGCGGAAATCCATTGGCATAATCCCATCCTAAGCCACGTAAACAGAATAATAAAAACTGCCTCTGCACAGACTCTATTGAATCACTATGACAACGATAGTATGGATTCCAAACAATAGACGCATACTCCAAAATAGGTCTAACAAGTGAAATGTATAGCAATTTAGTTATATAAGGATCAATGAATTCCCTAGCCCATCTTTTCACAAAACCAAGAACAGCCCGAGCCTTGCCAATCATCATACTAATATGATCAACAAAAGAGAGTTTCATATCCAATAATACTCCCAAATCAAGAAATGTAGCCACAGTCTCCAAAGGACAAAAATTTATCACATAAGTGGGCGAAATCACACCACCGCGAGAGAAAACCATGCATTTGCATTTTTTTAAGTTAAGATCCATTAAATTAACTCTGCACCAAGTTACAAACAAATTAATATTCCGCTGAAGAACAACCTGACCATGATCATCATCAAAAGTATAAAATAATTTAACGTCATCAGC
The DNA here is from genome assembly GCA_930367235.1 of Sarcophaga rosellei. Taxonomy (NCBI): domain Eukaryota; kingdom Metazoa; phylum Arthropoda; class Insecta; order Diptera; family Sarcophagidae; genus Sarcophaga; species Sarcophaga rosellei. Next base: position 24,634,437 of record OV884020.1, on the reverse strand, counting down.
ATACATTAGAATATTACAATCAGAAATAGCACAAGGAAGATCATTAAGAAACAATAAAAACAGTAAAGGACCCAAATGGCTACCCTGAGGAACACCAGAAGTAACATATACAGTCTTAGACAATACATTCCTAAACAATACCCTCTGAGTCCTAAGGGAGAGGTAGGAGCCTAGCCAACGATGAATAATATCGGGAATACCCATTAATGACAGTTTAAGAAGCAAAATACTATGGTCAACCCTATCAAAAGCCTTACTGAAATCAGTATAAATCACATCAGTCCGAGCGCCTGCAAGAAAACCCCTGAAAACACGTGTAGTAAATTCAAGAAGATTAGTGACAGTCGACCTACCTTTTAAAAAACCATGCTGGAAAGGGGATATTAAAGATTTCGTATTAAAAAAGAGATAATATAATATAATATAAAAGGATATATTGTAAAATGTATGTTGGAACTTTGACGTCAGTTGACAATGTTCAAGTACAACGTATATTGATTGGATTCTATGTATCTAGGCCTTACGTATTATTTTTTGTAATCTTTATTTTGTTCTTAATTTGTGTTTTATTTGTGTTATTCTGTGTACCGTTTGATATGTGTATTTTGTTGCATTTTGTCGAGTTTTGTTTAATCCATTCTGACAAAAAAAATTATTTTTGTGAATAACTTGTGCTTTACCACAGTAACAACATTAAAAAAAGAGAATCACTGGAGTCTAGTGCCTATTTTGCTTCCTCGACTAGTGTTTCCTTGCTACCTTAGCCTGGGGCTATTATAATACACAATTTTTTATCTGAAAATTTAAATATTTCATGTTATTTATTATTATTGAATTTATTGGAAAAATTGAAAATTGAAAATTTGTTGAAGAAACTTGTTTTGTTAAAAAATCAAAAATTAATGAAAACTGTTTTGCATCTGAAAACTTGGAAAAAAGGGAAAACATGGCTGGATACAACTGGAAACAATGCCGTATATGAGTAATTAGTGTTGTTGTCTTATACGTTTGTTTTTCTTTTATTTAGTTTAGTGTTTTTTTTTTTTATTTTCATAGCAATTTCAATTTTAAAAACAAGTATTTCCAGTGAAGAAATTTGACGATTTCAATTTTTAAATAAAAGAAAATGTTTACATTTATCTGTTGTTACTTCCTTATTAAACAACTCCTTTATGTGTTCAAATTTAACAACAAAATTTAAATGTTAACACAGCGCTAACGACTTTAATACACGATTGTTTTTTTTTTTTTTAAAGAAAAAACTTTACAGTCTATTACTGAACAGCGTTTATACCTTACGGGTTTTATTACAACTGACACTGACTACCAATGTTACCTTTCGCTCAATCTATACTTTATTCATTTTAAGTTTGGTAGCTTTTTTATAACCTTGATTTGTTATTGTTTTTCTTTTCCATATTTCGCGGTCTTTTTCTACTTAGTATTGTCATTGTAACTTGATGTTCGTTTATTCATATTCACTTTCTTCATGTTTCCAGAATAACATAGGATTATGGCCTAATTTCTCACGCCACTCATGTTGTATGTGTTAATTTTATACATGAGTGGCGGGACAGTACAGTTTATTCTCAGAGTTTTTGCCACAAATCTGCTGAGAGGAAGTCGCCAAATAAATATTTATATAATTCATATATCATATGAATTACATATGTGACCTGTGGTTTGAACCGAGGCCTCACACCTAATAAGCCAACATACTACCTACTAGACCACGGCGACTTTCCAGAATAAACATTTAGCGATATCATCAGCTATAAATACAAGATATCAGCAATGAGTATTCAAAAAGATGAGTAGATTCGAATCATAATCTTAATTTCTGACAATTCTACGCATTCATACTTATTATAATATCATGGACCCTCTACTCATATACAAAGGTTGAAGTACTCATCATATTCATAATTAACAAGACGAATGATGTTGTTGATTTTGACTCTCCATGACTCAACATTTACAAGAATCTGAAAATAAGTAAGATTCGCGCACTAACACTAAAATACTCACTAAAAGGTTTTGTGTTTGCTCCGCTTGGTGCTCTGTCTTTTTTCTTTGCTCCACTGGTTTCAAAATTGAAATGTTCATTCTTCGTCAGCGAATGTATGAATGAAAGGTGTAAGTCTTTGCATATTCGAAGGTAAGATCAGAGATTTCTGTAGTTTAGAAATCTCCTTAGAAAAATTAGATTTCTGGATAGCCTCTACTAGGCGATTAAATGACCATTTCATTTCCTTTGCAGTAGGTATGATACTTTGATTTGACTTTTGCTTCTTCAGATTATCAATGAATCTGGGTACAAAACATGTTACTCGCAGTAATTTCTTATACGGAGAGTATTTCGATATCATTTCCAGTAGACAGTTAGAAGTCCCCTATACTGCAAGAAATACATTCACCGTTCTTGTCTCCAATAACTTTTGGTTCTCTTTTGTTCACTAACAAGCCATTTGGAATTCTTCAGATCCTTCCCATCGGATCGTCTTAACACAATGTCAGCAGGATTCTGTTTAGTAGGCACGTGGCTCCACGAAACTTGGTCCGACCACTCCTGGATCTCAGCGATCTCGTTTTGGGTGCGTCGGCTTTTCAATGTATGCGTGCGGGTTTTCTGTGCCCCAAATGCGACAATTTTGCTTGTTTACATACCCGCCAAGATCAAAATGAGCTTCATCTGAAAAGATGATTTTTTTTGCTAAAATCGGCATCTTCTGTAAGTCGATCGCAGGCCCACTTATCGAAGCGAAAACGCATTGGATGGTCAATTGGCTTCAACTACTGAACCAATTGGACTTTGTATGGCGTCATACCAAGGTCTTTATGCAAAATTCGTCTCAATGATGTCTCCGAAATGTTCAATTGTTGAGAACGACGGTGAATTGTTGTTGATGGCGCTTCACGCACACTTTCTGCACAGCAGCAATATTCTCGGGTGTACGCACTGTTTTTGGCTTTTTACGCTTTGGTTTATCGATGAGGATGCCAATTTCTTCAATTTTTTCATAAGATAAAGAACATACGGATCTGACTGTGCTTCTCTTCTTCCAAAATCCGTACGCAATTTTCGCACGCATTCTGCAACATTACCATGATTTTCAAAGTAATGTCGCAATATTTCCCAGCGTTGTTCAAGCGTATACACAACCATATTCGTTCAGCGGAAAGATAAAACTAAATATCTGTCAAATCAGACATGAGCTAAGTGTTACCATTCACGAAATAAGCAGTAGTTGAAAAAAAAAACGTTGATGGCGGACCTTTACATATTATATTATAAGATATATTATTATGGTTGACTATATAGTTGATATATATTATACTCGTATAGTCAATTATAATGACGTTATGGCGCAACAAGTATTACAATTATTTTTCTAAAGTTATTAATCTAAATGAGTGGGCTTATAAATCAAACATGGTATGAGTTTGATGTCAACGTTATACGCATATTCATTGCAACCTGAACTTATAAATCATCGTTGTAGTGAGTACGATTCATTGCTGATCTCTGGTTGGTTGGTTGCATTCCAATTGTTAAAAGAGTAACAAATATTCTTTTTATGGTATTTCTTTACTTTTTAAGGAAAAATTAAAGTTTTAATTGTAATTGCCACTGATGACAGCATAATTGTTAGTTTAATTAATTTCCCCCGTCCCCTGCCGGAATCTCATCAAAATTTTTGATGGAGAAAATGAAATTAACGGTTTAAGTTGCCTGTGTATACCATGTTGTATTTAACGTGTTCTATTGTTTATTTTCTATAATAATTATAATTATTGCCGTTGTTATTGTTATTGTTACATTCTCTTTTCTTTTTTTTTTTTTGCAAACAAATCAAAATGGAGCGTGTGTCTAAGTATATGTCTACATCAAACATATACAAACAGATCAACAGCACACATACAAGCGAACCACAATTAAAATCTAAAGAGTGAATAAAAAAAACATAAAACAATAGCAACAACCACACAACACACATATACACACATTTAAAGTGAAGAGTCTTGTTTGAATAAGTGAAACACGCGACCTTTCCATTCGAATCATTTTCCCATTTGTCCCGTTTGCATTTATTTTTTTTTATTTTTTTGCTACGTATGCAACACCATGTAATTGTGTACCAGGGGACCCTTTTAATTCTCACACCACTCTACAAATTGGTTTTGTCTCACGCAATTGCAGCGTTTACGTTTACGTTCGAAAGCAATTCAGTTAAACGAATGAAAATTACGCACTTACAGCCTTACTAAAATTAATTCTTACAAATTAAATACTGAACATGCAAAAGAAGTCGTCGTAGTGTAGTAGGTAGAGTGTTGGCTTATTAGAGGTGTGGCCATGGTTCAAACCCCAGGTCAAATATGAACATATTGGGTTATTCTGTTTATTAACTTGGTCGAAAAAGTATTGACTCTAACGGGTTCATTGGCACTGTAAGCTTTTCTCCGAGAATCTTTAAAACTCGACCTCCATGTGTCTGTCTGAATTATTTGAGCTATCCATCTATGATATTAAATTTTTCTTCACTTTCAGCTGCTACTGTTCCTTCTATTCATCACACATGATATTCGGACAAACTATTTATCCCGACAGCATTTTCTTTATATGTATTTTGACAGTTCTCTTCTTGAGAGAGGAAAAATATTTTTAGCCATAACTCCCAGCTCAATTTGATTTAATTTTATATTCTGTTCATAGCAAAGATCAGCAATGAATCGTTTTTTCGCTACTCATAAGCAGTCATGAAATGTTTAATCTAAGTGAGTCAACAGTATTAAAATTCAACTACTCTGATTCATTCATACTCACTACAACATTGATTTATAAGTACAGGTTGCAATGAGTATGAGTACAACATTGACATCAAACTCATACCATTCGAAATATGTTTGAATCATAAGCCTACTCATTTAGATTTAAAACTTTAGAAAAATATTCATAATATTGTTACGAAAAACGAAACATTGTTTAACATTAAGATGATTAACAAAAGCTACACTAACATATACAACGAACTTGTTCCAAGTAAACCAACAAAATCGGTATAAAAGAAAAGGCGATAGACAAGTAAGCGAAAACGCAACAACAAGCAATGTGAACAAAATACACAAACAACAATGAAGCCACGATAGAGTTCCCGAGAAAGCGAAACCACGAACGTTCAATTTCAAGAACCTTCATCAGAATGTTTGCGTGGGAAATAGAAAGGCAAGACAAAGCATACAACGATTAGTAAGAATTCAGTCAGTCTTGTGTGAAGACGCATTGTGTGTGAAGGTAACAGACGTGGTTTGAAGATCGCCGTTGTAAAGATCTACCGAACAGTTGTTAGTGCTTACACAAACAGAAGTGTAGAGAAGAATAGGGAACTAAACAAATTGTTGTTGTATACGTCAAGTTGTAAACCATGGCACACAAAAGTAGTGCGAACACTAAATAATTTAATTGCAACTAAACACAAATTTATTTTTATTTTGTTTGCAATCAAAGAACTCATATTTTAAACGTTTTTAAAAAGTTAAAAAGCACGCGAATCATTCGTCAAAATTTACAGCCTTAGCACTTACAAAAAAAAGAAAACAGACACAAAAGGAAAAAAAAACAGAGCAGCAAGGAGAGCAAATACACAACCTTTTAGTGAGTATTTTAGTGCGCGTACGCGATTCATACTTATTTTGTGATTCGTATATATGTTGAGTTATAGGGAGCCGAAATCAACAACATCACAGTTGTTGTTAAGTATGAATATGATGAGTACTTTAAACTTTGAATATAAGTTGAGGTTCCATGATAAGTATAAATGCGTATAAGTAGCAGAAATTAAGAGTATGATTCGATTCTACCCATATTTTTGTGTATTCATTGCTGATCTCTGGTCCAGACAGACTTGAAGGGAGCCGCTATATAAAGTTGAATTGATTTGCTTATATAAATCGTGTATATTTTGAATTGAATTTCTCAATAAAAAATAATTATGTCGGCACAAAAATAGGACTAATAGCATTGGTATTTGCTAACATCCAAGTGATCTATGCTATCTCACATCATACATTTTTCCTCATCACGTTTATTGTCGTTTATGTCGTTCCTAAAATGTTAGTCCTCCACTTACTAGTTCGATGTTTATGTTTGTGGCAATGATATTTCCTTTGTAGACTATTGCTTCCGGGTTTTTTTCCCAAAAACTTGGATAAGGACGCCAACATTTTCACGTGCAAATCTAGCAAAGTACACTGCTCTTAAAATGCCTTCGAATTAAATTTTTTTTTAAATCAGAAAGAAAACCACCCTTGAACTTTTCATCTAAGTTTCTGTAATTGCTGTCATTAAATTTTTGTCACTCCGTAAGCACCAGTAGTACGGTAGTGTTAGCATGTGGTACGCATTTTCTACTTAAGTGCGGTCGTAACGACTAAGTACAAACACAAGTTTTTATATTTTCTAATGTACAGTTATACTATATACTTTCCTTTTATTCTACTACAACTAATAAGTTTGTCTGTAAATATGTGTTTGAGACCATTTAAATAGCGTCTGTTTTGCTATGTTTGTATCTGATAGTCAGTCGTCTGTCTCATTTGTCTAGTTGTTGGGAAAAATGTTGTCAGTGACAATGATAGATGTGTACTGCGTGATGACACATTATTTAGGTGGTAAACGTACAAATGCGGATTTCAAACACTCACACGATTTCGATTTATTTACTATATAATGATAGTAACAACAACAAAAACAATAACAACCAATAACTAAGTTAAAACAAGGGCGCAAATTATTGTTGGCGTATCAAGTACTTGATAGCTTTTCCCTAAAGCTAGTTATCCTTTGGTATATCTGCACTTCGTTTGTGCCACTTTAATGCAATTTTTGTTTTGTACCTGAAATAATTTGAGTATTAATATTGAGTATCTAATATATTAATTGAGTATGAAGTCGTCGTAGTCTAGTATGTAGTGTGTTGGCCTATTAGACGTGAGGCTACGGATCAAACCACAGGTCAAACATCTCCAACAAACCGAAATATGAAAAAAAAATATTTCCTCTCAGCAGCCTTCTGGCAAAAACTCTGAGAATAAAATAAAATTGCGATGAAAAGTTTTTTAAAAACCTGCCGTTTGGAGTCTACTTTAAATTGTAGGTCCCGTCACTCATGAATAAAATTAACACATACAACATAAGTGGTGTGATAAGCTAGGTCGTAATCATGACTGAAGAGTAACATTATTAGAACATAATAACATATACACTAACAAAACAAAATTTTTTTTTTAGAAAAGAACACAAAAAAGGCAAAATTTAAGTCAGCAAAGAAAACGCCATTAGTTTCGTCGCCCGAGAGCTCTCTGCTACTTAATTACTTATTCGGCCTATGCTCTCTTGCGTAAAGCACATTCCATGACGAAATTGACATGATAAGGAATCGTCTTGTCTGAAGCTGGAGTTTCTCAACGTCATTTTGGACAGCTTAATCAGATTCGCATAATCGCAACTTTGACCTTTACATGGTAGGATGGCGGAATCTCCTCGCCGTCAGTTTTGATTGGTTCCTTACTTCATCACTAATGGATAAACAGAGATTGCCACCGCCTCATAGTATTGTTACGAAAATGGAAACATCGTTTAACATTAACATGATTAATAAAAGCTACAATAACAAATACAACGAACTTGTTACAAGTAAATCAACAACATCAGTATGAAAGAAAAGGCGATAGAAAAGTAAGCGAGAATGCAACAACAAACAATGTAAACAAAATACACAAACAACAATGAAGTCGCGATAGAGTTCTCGAAAAGGTGAAACTCCGAACGTTCGACTTCAAGAACCTTCATCAGACTGATCACTTGGGCATATAAAAAGGCAAGACAAAGCAGGCAACGAGTAGTAAGAATTCAGTCAGTCTTGTGTGAAGACGCGTTGCGTGTGAAGAAAACAGTAATGGTTTGAAGATCGCCTTTGAAAAGATCTGCGTTGTAAGCAAAAAAAATAGCGAATAAGCAATTATTGTTATATTCGTCAAATTGTAAACGGTGGCACACCAAAATAGTGCGAACAATAAAGAATTTAATTGAAGCTAAACACATGTTTGTTTTTATTTTGTTCGCAATCAACGTACTCATATTTTAAACGTTTTTAGAAAGGTAAAAACGTAACAGTATATTAAAAAATGTCACTTCCATAAACTCAGAACACCTCACGAATCTGTAATCAATTTTCGCTAAGCACTTTTCGAGCATCTTTCTTCCCAAGGACTGTTTCTGCAGTAGTGCGCAAATAATGGGTGATGTTGGTCAGAGTCCACCAATGTCGTTGGCATTAGATAAGGAATGACAGACCTTATCTGAGAGTTAAGCGAAGAACTCATCAGCTGTCCTTTCTGATTGCAGTTTCCTGAAGTCTAGCTCGCGCAGACCTCGAAGCGCTAATTCGCAATCGTAACTTAACTGCGGTAAGACGGTGGTGCGAGTCGATATTTGGACCTATAAACGTGCGCACATCCAAAATATTTAAACGAAAATGTGGACAATCTGGCACGGAAGGATCGGGGATTTCTAAAAAGAAGATGATAGACGGTATATATATGTGTATACCTACAAGAATACTTTACCAAATTGTAAAAAGCAGAATGGAATTCAATAAACCATAGGTGGACAAAGATACTTGGTCAAGAGAACGGTTTCCCTCTAACAGGTATTCTACCGGGACACTGTGCTATGGGCAATTTCGCTGACAACTTCGCTTGGCCCCACTATTATTACTGCAGAAGCTGGCATGATGGGTAAGAAACGGAACTGATACAACAATTGATAATCATTTTAAGGTTTTCCTTGCTAATCAATTTTTGAGAGGATCGTTTAAACAATCTAGCGGATGCTACTATCCCATACAGGAGGAGCCAATTTGATGCTGAGAGTCAACTTGAACACAGCAAGACAATGATCGCTATAGAGGTAGCCATATTTTTCATTGTTTTTCAGTTTTAGTTTGAAGAAAAGAATATTCTATGAACAAATTTTTTTGCGTTTTTACTGAAACTTTGTTAAGGCAGTTAATTTTAAGTCCATCCTATATAACATATGAATGTCTATATCAAAGATCAGCAATGAGTATTCAAAAAGATGAATAAAATCGAATCATACTCATAATTTCTGATACTTATACGTATTCATACTTATTTTAATATCATGGAACCTGTTCTCATATTCAAAGATTGAAGTGCTCATCATATTAATACATAACAACACGTATGATGTTGTGGAAATAAGTATGTGTACGAACACTATGGTTGTGTGTTCGCTCTGCTTGCTGCTCTGTCTTTTTGGCTTATGTGTCGTTTTTTTAAATGCAACAACAACTAAGACTGTAAATTTCGATTATAGATTCAAGTCACACGAATCATTTATGAGTATTATAAGTAGTTTTCTAAAGTTATGAATCTAAATGAGTAGGCTTATGAATCAAACATCTTTCGAATGGTATGAGTTGGAAGTCAACAATGTAAGCATACTCATTGCAAACTGTACTTATAAATCAACATTGTAGTGAGTATGAATGAATCAGAGTACATATATAAAATTCAATATTGTTGACTCACTTATATTCCAAATTTATTGAGTGCTTATGAGTATCGAAAAAACGATTCACTTAGCAATGGGACTATCCCAATCGAGCTAACAAATAAGTACGCTTGTACTGTAAAAGTCTTTCTCAAGCAACATCTTAAATAATAAAAATATGATTGAAAATAAGTTGAAAGAGACCAAACCCTTAATATTAAATTTTTCCAAAAATATATTAAATTTGTTGTACTTTTCGTGAAACCGCCATTACTATTAAAGAAAACTTGACATTTAACAATTGCAAATAAAGAAAAGTCATGATTTCCAAACGAAAATTAGTATCTCAAAATGATTTAAAAAAATGATGCCAGAAAACATGATTCCCCTCCTCTATTTGGTTTAATAAAAATCCAGTTAACTTTTACTCTGTGTACGAATGAGTGACTGACTACATTGGCAAAAGGAGCATTTTCTTCTCTACCTCTTGGTTACAGTTATGAGTACATATAAGCAAAAGGAAAACGTAACTACAATCCCCTAAGCTATCATGGATACATTGTATGAGTTACACAGCCAGCCACTACCTATAAAACCAAAATATTTCGATGCATTTATTGTAATCTTTCGATAATACTTGAAAATTTCTTTAATCGGCTTTCTGAATTGTATACGAAAAATCGAAAAATTAAAAAGAAAAACACGTTTCCATTTCAAATCATATGCCCAAATAGAGGTACATACGTAAGTACGTATGTATGTATATACATATACCATATGTATGTATATATTGTATGTACATTCATGTAAAAAAGCAATCTTTGTATGATACAATAACAAAATAACACCGAAAAGCCAGAGATGAAGAAAGAAAAACAAAAAAAAAACGTTTTAAAATAAAGGGTAATACGGTAGCATTTCACAACTAACACAACTACTGTATAACAAGATATCGCTAAGAGCGTCAAAATAAAACAACAAAAAAAAAACACAATAAAAAAAAACAAAAAGAAAAAGCCAATTACAATACGAAAACAACAGAAACCAGTTAGGATCATAAAAACATCGATCGTACCATAAAAACATACATATAAATATATGTACTATAAACATACAAACATATGGTACATTTAGTGTACATATATACAAATACATTTTCATATACATATATAAAATAATATATTGATACAAACATACATACATAGATACATACAAACGAATTGATTTTTATTTTCGAAAGAGATGCAGTGTGAAGTTTGTATCCATAGTGACTATATGTGCATGGATACAGTGGAGCAGAAATGTGTTAACAGTTAATATTATTATATTAATTAAAAATAATATGAAAAAATAAAGGGTGGGTGACTTAAAAGTTTAAATGTAAAAATGCAATAACCAAAAACGGTTTGAAATTTTGCCAAATTTGTTTTTTTACTGTGAAGGAACATTATTTCATTCATTTGGCTGACGCGGTTGGTCTCACAGCACCTCATTCGATCAGACCAATTATCGTCAACATTTTCGTGTGTATGGGTTCATATCTCGGCAATGGCTTCACGAATGTTGGCCTCCAAATGCTCAATTGTCAACAGAAAATAGTTCAACGAAGTGAAATCACAGCTTCTTGGCGGTCAATTAACATCACCTTTCTGCTAATTAAACCTCCATTAAATATTTGATGCAATAAATCGATTGATGCATGAGATGTGTGGCAAGTGGCACCATCCTGTTAAAACCAAACATCGTTCACATCAATATCATGAAGAGCTGGTACAAAAAAAATCTGTTATGATGGTTCGATACGTGTTTGCAGTGACCTTAATGGTTGCGCCGTCCTCATTTTCAAAGGAATAGTCACTCGTTATGGGTTCATTAGCTTCTGTAAGACCACATGTAGTTTTTCTGAGCCCCAAATACGGCAATTTTTCTTAAAAAACGTACCCACCAAGTTGAAAAGAGGCTTCATTCGAAAGGAAGATTATTTTTTTTTTGCAAAATCGGCATCATCGTGCAGTTTCTCGTTCGTCCATTTAGCGTAGCGAACCAACTGAACTTTGTAAGGCTTCATACCGAGTTGTTTTCACAAAATTGTACATAAACTCGTACGTGAAATGTTCAATACTTGAGAACGATGACGAATTGATGTTGATGGGCTCTCACGCGCACTCTCAGCCACAGTTTCGATATTTTGATCCTGTACGATCAAGCTCACGTCTTGGAGCATCAACAATGAAATCAGCAATAAACTTGCGTATACAAGCCACTGCTGGTCCTTCCTTGCATTCAAATTTTGTATGTCATTTTCGGGCAATAACCGACCAAGTGTCTTTATTTTGGAAATAAATTTCCAATAAAATCGCAACGTTGCCCAAACGTAAATCAATTCATTGCGTTCAGTAGAGATATAGACAGGATAGAATGACATAAGCATTGCCAGATTCGAAATAACCGATGGTTCAAATTTAAACCGATAGATTTCTTACCGGATACAACGTTCCAACTCCAACTGACCATATTTTTTTTTCGAAGTATGATCCTTAATGCACATCAACTTTATCTTTGTTTAATGCTTTCAAATGTTGAGTTAAATAATCATTGAAATTGTTATTATTCAACAAAAAAGAAACTAGGTATATACCAGAGATTAGCAATAAGTCGTTTTTTCGCTACTCATAAGTACTCATGAAATTTTGAATATTTGATTGATGAGCCTACTCATTCAGATTAATAACTTTCGAAAAAAAATACTAATAAATGATTCGAATGACTCGAATTTTCATCAAAATTTACAGTCTTTTTTGTTGTTGCATATACAACCATTTAATAAGTATTTTAGTGTTCGTACGCGTATCATACTTATTACGTGCTTCTTGTATATTTTAAGTAAAGGAGAGTCGAAATCAACAACATCATACGTGTTGTTAAGTATGAATATGATGAGTACTTCAAACTTTGAATATAAGTAGAGAATATAGAGTGAATATAAGTAGAGAGTAGAGATGAATGCGTATAAGTATAAGAAATTTTGAGTATGAGTCGATTCTACTCATCTTTTTGAATACTTGTTGCTGGTCTCTGGTACGTAGATTATTTATTTCCATAAATCGGTTGTCATTGGTAAGGTAATGACGAGAATGAATAGACTTATGAATCAAACATATTTCGAATGGAATGATTTTAATGTCAACGTTGTACTCATACTCATTTCAACCTGTACTGTACCTGAGTGAATCAGAGTAGTTAGATTTCAATATTGTTGACTCACTTATATTCAAAATTTCATTTGTGCTTTCGAAAAAACGATCTCTGATACACACACATATGCATATACATAATTGACCATTACAACTCTTCAGTCAGGATTACGACCTAACTTCTCACAGCACTTATGTTGCGTGTGTTAATTTTACATGAGTGACAAGACCTACAGTTATCTCCGAAGGACAGATATTTTTTTCGAGAAAAATTTCATGCCAATTTTATTATTTACTCTCAGAGTTTTTCAATTTTCGTTTCGTTGTCTGAACCGGGGTTTGAACCGTAGTCTCACGTCTAATAAGCCAACACACTACCTACTAAACTACGGCGACTTATAATATACATGGAACAAATTGATTTAAAGAGTTACCGGGTTTACAATTTCATGATTATCACTAAAATACTTCATAAAAGCGAATGTCCTGTGGTATATATACAGTTTACTATGATGTTAATAGATTTTCGGGGATATAATATACAAATAATTTTTAATCAGATAAATTTGTAATGTTGGCATGGTAGCAACCTCTTACTTTTACTTCGGATTATTTTCTAATAATTTAATGATTCTTAATACGTATGGTGTGGTAAGGACCAATAGAGAAAGCATTTTATTTTAAATTTGTATTAACTACAGCAGTGGTACATGAAGATACCGTTGCATGGAAGAATACACGAGTGTTACAAATATTTACACCAAGTTTCTCAAATAGTTTGGCATTATTTGGTCAGCACTGTATTTTATGATTTTTAAAACATGATTGTACAAAAAGACGCCAAGATATGTAAGCAGAAAAAACTAGTTTTTTGTTTTTAATTTACTGCTTATCTCATTTATGTTCCTTTTTTTACTCTTTTTATTTTTGGGTCTTTTTTATTATTTTTTGTTACCCTACAATATTTCTGAGTATTGTTGATTGGAACTGATTTGAATTAAAATTTAGAAAACGAAAAATTACAAATGAGAATTTTTAGATGTTTTCATATCATGGTTTACACAAAGACTTGTATTGTAATCTTTAGCTTAAAAATTTTTAATTTTTAATGTAACATTAAAATTAATGAATAGTATTAAATAGTTTATATTTTTAACGTGTTGTAGAAAACATATTGTTAGGAAAATGGAAACGACATAACGTCGTTTAACATTAAAATGAACAAAAGCTACACAAACAAATACAACGAACTTGTTACAAGTAAACCAACAACATCAGTATGAAATAAAAGGAGATAGACAAGTAAGCGTGAACGCAACAACAAGCAATGTGAACAAAATACACAAACAACAATGAAGTCGCGATAGAGTTCTCGAGAAAGCGAACACACGAAAGTTCGACTTCAAGAACCTTCTTCAGACTGTTTACGTGAACATATAAAAAGGCAAGACAAAGCAGGCAACAGGTAGTAAGAATTCAGTCAGTCTTGTGTACAGACGCGTTGCGTGTGAAGAAAACAGTCGTGGTTTGAAGATTGCCGCTGTAAAGATCTACCGAACAGAAGTGTAAAGAAGAATAACGAACAAGCAAATTATTGTTGTATCATCAAGTTGTAAATAGTGGCACACAAAATCATGCGAACAATAAAGAGTTTAATTGAAACTAAACACAAATTTATTTTTATTTTGTTTGCAATCAAGGAACTCATATTTTAAACAGTTTTAAAAAGGTAAAAATGTAACAATATATGTATGTTAGTTAATTGGTTCTGCTACAATGTTTAAAGTCCTTTCTTTCTTCAATTCAGGATCGAGCCTTAAAAACCTTAATAATTCTGACTTTTATTACATACAAATTGAAAATATTTGATCTTATTTGTTTTAATTCAGTTTAATAAATCTCTTTTTTTATCACTTTTGATACCACTTTTATGCAATCCACGTAAATCCTTTGGCATGATAAATATTACAGTATGTATTTTTACATAAAAATTAGAAAGTTTATGTCAGTTTTTGACATTTAGCAGACTTTTAAGCCTTTATGTTATTAAATGGGTCTGCTTATTGTGACTGGTACAGCAAAAACCTTTGGTCAAGGGCGTGTGATGAAATAAGTTGTCTATGGTCACATTATTCCCCTTTTATGTGAAAAAACACACTCTATTTGCTACCTCTCTCGTTTTCTATATTTCATGCCTTATTTCTCCAGTTTCGATGGATAATGGAATTTATAACGAGAATGAAATCCAGGTAATGGCTCATCTGGAGCAATAATATCATAGGATTTATAGAAAGCTTAAAGGCTTTCAAATCGGTCTTCGAAGTCGTTCCTTCTTCCTCTGGCCATTATCAAAGAGAAATATTGCTTCAGACCACAGATCAGCAATGAATTGTTTTTTCTCTACTCATAAGCACTCAAGAAATTTTGAATATAAGTGAGTCAACAATATTCAAATTTAATTATGTACTCTGATTCATTTGTACGTACTCACTACAACGTTGATTTATAAGTACAAATTGCAATGAGTATGCGTACAACGTTGACATCAAACTCATACCATTCGAAATATGTTTTATTCATAAACCTACTCATTCAGATTCATAACATTAGAAAAATACTTATAAATGATTGGAGTGACTCGAATAATTCGTCAAAATTTACAGTTTAGTTGTTGTTGCATTTACAAAAAAAGAAGAGCGAAAAAGACAAAAGCAGCAACCAGAGCAAACACACAACCTCCTAGTGTTCGTACTTGATGCATACGTATTTTGTGACTCTTGTAAATGTTGAGTCATGGAGAGTCGATATCAACAACATCGTACGTGTTGTTAAATATGAATATGATGAGTACTTCAAACTTTGAATATGAGTACAGGTTCCATGATATTAAAATAAGTATGAATGCGTATAAGTATCAGAAATTATGAGTATTATTCGATTCTACTCATCTTTTTGAATACTCATTGATGATGTCTGCTTCAGACCTACATTACTTACATAATTGGCCATTACAACCCTTTAGTGAGTATTACAACCAAGTTTCTTACATCAACCACGTTATGTGTGTTAATTTTTATCCATGAGTGACAGTTTAAAATCGACTGTGAAAGACAGATTGCGAAATTTTTCATGCAATTTCATTTACTCTCGGAGTTTTTTAGCAGAGAATTGCTGAGAGAAAGACGCCGAAGAAATACTTTTTCGTATTTCAGTTTGTTCGAGATGTGTGACCCGGGGCCTCACTCTTAATAAGCCAACACACCTACTACTTACTAGACTACTGCAACTCCGACGAAGCCATACATAGTTGATTAAAATATTGTCCTCCTGTAATACATATAGTTTCTATGATCCACTTGAAAATTTCTTTTTTGATTTGCTTTAACATAACGGTTGCAACAATGCTAACAGAACAAGAAAAAGTTATGACATCCAATGTTTTTTCAATTGTGATCATATCATCTAAACAACTGGTATTAATTTTGATGCAAAGCTTGGTAACGTGCAATATGGCCAGTTTGGCTTGAGCTTACTTTCCTACTTGTTTTGGTTATGATAATGGCACGAGCAAGATCACGTTTTCAGAGGAACACAAATGAACACTTTAAAGCATTCAAACTGGCAAACTAAAAACAAACAAAAAAAACAAAAAAAAAAAATAAAATTTTTATGTATGTACTCTTATAAGGTTGGGTTAAAATATGGAAAAGAGTATATAATTTGTAAATATTGAATTGAAAAAATAGTAGGAGTTTAAAAACTTTAAAAATATTTGTATTGCTTTTTTATTATTGTATATAGTGGATTAACTAAATACGTAGTTTTATATATATTTACTTACCCTATATCAGTCTCTATACATAAAATTACAAAAAATCAAAATGTATATATAAAGAGGGTGTAGTATTCTTCATCAGTTGAATATATTTTTATATTTATATATAAACTATGTACATACATATGCAAAGGGTCCGCCAGATAACATTTTTTTTTTTGAAAATGCTTTAAAAAAACTACTGAATATTTTCTCAAATTTCTTTTCTTATTTGAAAGTACAATCCTTCCGGTTAATAATGGAAAATAATTTCATTCAAATGGCTACCTCGGCTGGCCATGCAGTAGCCTACACGATCGGTCCAATTTTTGAGCACATTATCGATTGTGTGCAGCTGTATTTCACCAATGGCTTCACGAATATTGTCCTTTAAAGCGTCAATTGTCTCTGGCTTGTTGGCGTAAGACTTATCTTTGACGGCACCCCACAATTAGTAGTCCAACGGTGTCAAATCGCAGCTCCGAGGTTGCCAGTTATACAATGGAGTAACAAATATTATGAATTTGATCTATAGAAAATCACTTCATCATTAATTAATTTTAATTTTAAATTTTATATTACTTTTGAAGGTTGCTATATTAGAATCACAACTGTATTAGAAAACCTTTAAAGGCTTCAAATAGGTTATTACCTTGAATATTTCGGGAAATTTACGCTTTAACTCTAACTTGTATTTGTATTCTAGTAGAAAAATAAAGAAATTTTTATATCGGAAGCCCAATGAGTTTAATCCTTAACTGAAAACAAAGCTAATAGTCCTTTATCTTTGAGAATAGATTAAATTTACTTTAAAAAGCATGGGATCGTTAGTCAGCCCCTCTAATTCGTTGTATTCATACAAATTTATAAAAGACATTATGGTATATGCGAAGTAAAGGCTCCTTTCCTATCTTATCTAAATTCTTGTTCTCCGAATTATGTTTATAATTTTCTTACTTCGGGAAATCCCAGTAGACATCATGAAAGGTAAAACAGAATACGAATGGACGATGTTTTCCACACAAATTGACAAGTAAAATGCAATAGTGAAGCAAATTCTATGAGAATTTAATGCGTCTTTTCCACAATTAAACACTTACAGTATGCGGTTAATGTCACCATCAGAGATCAGCAATGAATCGTTTTTTCTCTACTCATAAGCGCTCATGAAATTTTTAATATAAGTGAGGCAACAATATTGGAAGTTAACTACTCTGATTCATTCGTACTCATTACAACGTTAATTTATAAGTACAGATTGCAATGAGTATGCGCACAACGATGCCATCAAACTCATACCATTCGAAATATGTTCGATTCATAAGCCTACTCATTCAGATTCATAAATTTAGAAAAATATTTATAATACTCATAAATGATTCGAGTGACTCGAATCATTCATAACAATTTACAGTCTTATGCCATGTTCACACGAGCATTCGAATTACTTCGCTCTCTTTTTAAATTACTTATTTGAATTATCATGTTCACACGGCAGTTTTGTAATTCTTTTTGACAGTTCTTCTTTTCTTCTTCTTTTTATTACTAAATTATTATTAATATTTTTAAATTACAAAGTTCATACGGCTTCTTCAAAAGCTGCAAATACTTTTCCTGTAGATTCAACAGGTTTCCCACACACATAGTGGCTTCCTCCGCTAACATCGCGAATAACTTTCTTCTAAATAATAGTTTTTTAAAATGTTATTTCTGAATTCCATTATTGTTTATTGTTTACAAGATTTTTTGTTTATATTTTTTGTGCTTTGACAGCTGGTGATGGCAAAAATACGATAAAATTTAGAGATTACATTGGTTTTTATGTAATTCACAGGGTAATACAAATTTAATTACATACAATTTGGGTAATTCGCTCACAAAATTTTGTATGGTGAATTACGTAATTTAGCACATAATTTGATGTTGAATTACGAATGAGAGAGCGAATTACGAAAAATTGCTGCCGTGCGAACATAGCATTAGATGTTGTTATATTTACAAAGAAAGAAATCAAATTAAATTAAACAATGGGTCAATTCGACCTCCGGGTACTGTACTTGTCACAGTTGACATACGTCCTCTAACCTACAAAAAAATAGATAAAAAAGACACATAAGCAAAAAAGACAGAGCAGCAGGCAGAGCAAATACCATACCATTTAGTGAGTATTTTAGTGTTCGTACGCGATTCATACTTATTTTGCGATTCTTGTAAATGTTGAGTAGAGGAGAGTTGAAATCAACAACATCATGCGTATTGTCAAGTATGAGTATGATGAGTACTTCAACCTTTGAATATGGGTAGTATCAGTATGATTTTAAAATAAGTATGAATATGTATAAGAATCAGAAATTATGAGTATGATTCGATGCTACTCATCTTTTTGAATACTCGTTGCTGATTTCTGACACACATATACACGAAAGAATCGACAATTTATAAACAAATTGAATTTGTTGGAATTAAATATTAAAAAGTGTAAACACATGACATTTTTTAGATACTCAAAGATTGATACCTTTTATTACATTGAGAATGCTGCTTTGGATAAAGCAGGATAAAACTATTTTGGACCTTGGAATACTATTAGATCATAGGCTCAACTTTCGGCATAACATATCCATGATCGTGAATATAGCTTATGGCATACCTGGATATATGAAACGCTATTCTAAGCAATTTGTTGGTCCTTATTTATATCTCGCGCCCGTACTATCCTGGAATATGGTCCTATCATATGGGACCCTTGTTATGCAGTTCATATCAGTAGCATTTAGTCAGCGTAAAAACAGTTTAACATTTTTTGTTTGCGAGGTCTTGGTTGGAACCCCAATGAATTACCGCCATGTCGGAATAGACTAGCTCTGATTAAACTGCCAACTCTTAAAAGTCGTCGCTTCGTGATGAGTACTCTTTTTATTCTGGGATTAATACAAGGCACTATTGATTCAGAGTTGCTGCTCAGTCGATTGATAATTTAATGTTCCTGTGCTACCTAGACCTATTTTTGAACTGCTATCGCTAAAATACTACAGATCACTATGAAAGTTATCATTCCTTTAGAAGAGCCTGTAAAACCTTTATTGAATGCTATAAAATAATTGATTTCTCGGATGGTAAATATATCTTAAAAAAACCCTAACCATATGTTTAAATTGTTAACTAAAATTTTGTTGCATTGTTATAAAACTGGTGTCGTATATATTGCATGTAGTCAGGGAGGATGTTATCTATTGATATTAAATAAATAAACTGCCGGCATCGGCCAAATGTTCATCATGAGTGTCTATCGTTAATGTGGCCATTTATCCGAATTTTGGTTTATAGGGCCCCTTATTTTCCCATAAGGGAAAAATACCTAAATATCATTGTCAGAATATGCCTCTCTACTAATTAGTATCAGAAATTATGAGTATCTTTTTGAACACGCATTGCTGATCTCTGATTGCCATATTTTCGTGAAATTTTTTACAATATTTACCAGTTGATTGTGTTATGTTTTGGTGCAACATGCAACGATTGCTGTTGCTTATGTCTGACAGTATTAAGTTAGTTTCTCCTGACGTTGTGGTCGTATTCTGTTCTATTGTTAAGAGAGACGAAAAGTTGTTTTTCAGGAGAAAAAAGCAATTTATGTTGTTGTTTTTTTTTTGTGTTTTCAATTGTTTTAATACCTACAATATAGCAACAACAAAACATTTTGTTTTCTTTAATTTTTTTGGTTGTTTTGTTGTTTATTTTATTATTGTTGACAACAACAATTAAGTGCAGAAGTCACGTTTTGTGGTGTGCCATTTACTAATTGTCCATAAAAAAATAAGTTTATTTATTATATCTTTTTATTTTATTTTTTTACTTTATTTTTGTTCTTTTTTTCTTCTATTATTTCTTGTTTTTTTCTGTGAAAATATCGCTTCTTTATTTACGAAGTAATTATCAAAACAAACAAGTAAAACAAAAACAAATTGTTTACAAAAAAATAGAAAATAAGAAATAAACAAATACAAAGGCAAACATTTATTTTAATCAGCATAATTAAAATTGTAATTAACAAAATTGATATTCATGCGACATCCCCTGTACGCATACAGCAGCAACTACCAACGAAATGTAATACTTTCCATGGAGACTTGAGAGGCAAAATGAATAGTGGGCCATAAATTCTGGTATTAAAAAATCTTTTAAAATAATAAAGTTTAGTTTTTATTTTTATTATTATTTATAATTTATTGTACTGGATCTATACAATCAGGCGCACATGAATATGTATGAGTTTCCGCTGAAGTTTAAGAGCCATGTTTTCTTTCATTTTATGGTCGATCCATTACCGGATTTATATACATGTCTCTGTACGTATAATAATTTGTTGTTGTTTTAAATTGTCGTGATACTACTAATTTATGATCCATTATTAACAACAAAATCTTATTGATCTTCAAGTCGATAAGATACTCCATACCATGGTACCTACATATTTAGATCCATACAACACAATATTAAGCAGCCATCACATCTACTTTTTCTGCTTGCAGCTCATATGCCTTCAATGCAATTGCATACTGCTGGGTTTTTTTTTCTGTTAAAAATTTAATTTGGAGATATTTGTCTCAAAAATTTTTTGAAATAGTCTCAATATCATCTTATTTCGCAAAGCTTCAATTTTGAATGAACAACACATAGCACTTCACCACACGAATTCAAAAGGACAAATCCTCATTGCAGCTTAAATTTGCATTTATGTATATATTACATACGATAATATTGTAACATGTTTACCTTCTAAAAACGTTTGAAATATGAGATCGTAGATTGAAAATAAAATAAAAATAAATTTCTATTTAAATTTAATTAAAATTCTTTATAATTCGCACAATTCTGTGTGTCACTGTTCACAACTTTATGTAAACAACACCAATTGCTTTGTTTGTTATTCCTTTGTTTACACCCTTTGCATAAACAATAACTATTACATACATACATACATAATTGGCCATTACAACCCTTCAGTCGGGATTACGGCCTAGCTTCTCAAGACCGCTCATGTTGTGTGTGTTAATTTTATACATGAGTGGCGGGACCTACAGTTTAAAGTCGATTTTTTGAGAAACTTGTCATGGCAATTTTTTATTTACTCTCAGAGTTTTTTCCAGAAATCTGCTGAGAGGAAGTCGCTGAAGAAATATTTTTTCACATTTCATTTTGATGTCGGACTATTACTAGACATTTATTCTTTCTTTATAGCGAAGATCATTAAACCACGATTTTCTCCTCAAACGCACAGTTCTTGAGTATTAATTATTGTAGTGTTGTTGGTATATTTTTGTTTACTTGTTTCCTATTTTTATGCTCTGTTTGTTGTTATACTAAGTAGTACGATAGTTTGTAAACAAGTTCGTTTACTGCATTGTTTTGTTTCTGTAGTTTTTGTTTATAATTTTAATGTTAAGCGATGTGAAAGCATACCAGTATACCCGGTACAATGCATTTAATAAAGATTGGAAATAAAACAATAAAAAGTCACCGTAGTCTACAGGATAGTGGATACAGATTTTACAAAAAAAAAATAGTTCTTCTGAAACTTCCTCTGGCAAAAACTAAAGTCTTTAAACTGTGAATTCCGTCACTCGTGTATAAAAATTAACACACACAACACAACGTGAGAAGCTAGGTCATAATCAGAGATCAGCAATGAATCGCTTTTTCGCTACTCATAAGCACTCATGAAATTTTGAATATAAGTGAGTGAACAATATTGAAATTTCACTACTCTGATTCATTCGTACTCATTACAACGTTGACTTATAAATAAAGGTTGCAATGAGTATCCGTACAACGTTGACATCAAACTCATACCATTCGAATTATGTTTGATTCATAAGCCTACTCATTTAGATTCATAACTTTAGAACAATACTTATAATATTTACAAATGATTCGAGTTACTCGAACATACAAGCTTTTAGTGAGTATTTTAGTGTTCGTACGTGATTCATACTTATTTTGTGATTCGTGTATATGTTGAGTTATGTAGAATGGAAATCAATTACATCATACGTGTTGTTATATAGTATATAATAATGGTGAGTACTTCAAACTTTGAATATCAGTCGAGGTTCCTTGATATTAAAATAAGTATGAATGCGTATAAGTATCAGTAATTATTAGTATGATTCGATTCTACTCATCATTTTGAATGCAAACTGCTGATCTCTGGTATGAATATGATGAGTACTTCAAACTTTGTATATGAGTAGAGATTCCATGATATTAAAATAAGTATGAATGCGTACGCGTATGGTAGTCCCGTAGTCTAGTAAGTAGGTTCGCTTATTTGACGTAAAACCCGGGAAATATGGAAATAAAATATTTCTTCGCCGGCTTTCCTCTCAACAGATTTCTGGCAAAAGCGCTGATATTAAATAAAATAGCTTTGAAAAATTTTTCAAAAATCTGTCGTTCGGAGTCGGCTTTAACCTGTAGGTCCCGCAACTCATGTATGAAAATTAACGCACACAACATAAGTGGTGTGAGAAGCTAAGTAATCCTGGCTGAAAGGTTGTAATGACCAATTATGTATGTATGTATAATATGTAACTGTAATTTACTTTTTTGTGACGAAATTTTCTCCTGAAATTGTGGTCGAATATTCTTATGTTAAAGAAATTTTGTTTCAAATGTAAACATTTTTTTTAAAAATTCGATTGTTTTTGTTTTCTATACATTCATGCAATTGTAAATAAATATTGCATGAAAAATAAAAGTTTGTTTACATTCTTTGGCAATGCTTTTGTAATCTTTTCATTGAATATTTTATTGACTGCATTTTTGTGGAGTTCAATAAAACTACTGACTAATGCCAGACATACACCATAGTTTAGTTTTGCATAATTTCTAATTCAAATATTTTGTTGAAATATTCTTTTTCTTTATTATGTTCCAACGAAAAAATATAATGAAATAATAGAATAACAAGTTTCTTTTCATTTTTATTTAAACAATTAGAATTTATTGCAAAAATTACGAAAGAAAACAAACACAACACACAGCACACAGAACAAACAAATTAAATAATCAAATCAGCAGGAAGCACTCTGAAGTCCAAAGTTTGAAAGCCGCTTTAGTTTGCATAGTATACTAACGAGTGTGTGTCTCTGTGTTGTAAATCCATTGTTTTCAATGACTGTCGTCCGTTGACAGATGAGGAGCAGAGGGAATGTGGTACCTGATTGCCTGAGTGGCAGGTAAATCATCGTAGCGAATGATATTTAAAAGCGATTGTAAATGTGACAGCAAAAGCGGTGGTGAGTCACCAACTCACTTAGTATGGTATGGTACGGATTGAAAGCAAGGATGGAACTGCAATTTGTTTTTAAATTTTATTTAGTACTCAGGGAAAAAATAAAAAGGTACCAATATTTTAAAATTTTGAAAACCAATTAATATGAGAACAAGAGGAAAAACGAATGGATGCAATTATTTTCGATTCATCAGATTTCATCTAATCAGTACTTTTTTTGAATATGATCGATGAACAAGCACAATACCGACTAACATACCATACGGCCGCGGTACCAAAAAAGTACAAAAACATTTCAAAAAGAGCACATTTGCGCCATGATTTTCAACCCTGGTCTAAATTAATGCATATGCATATTGCATATTGAGTAATCAAGCAACCAAGCGTTTCGATGCGTCTTGGTCGGCGTTCATCCAACTCAGTATCAAGCAGGTTAATTTAAACAAGTTGTAGAGGTAATAATGGCAAAAACAATAAACATTTAAAAATTTAAATTTTATGTTGTTGTTTTTATTGTTAAACACAAGTTTTACATCCAGTCTTTTTACGTGGCTCAATTGTAAATTATTGTAGGCGCCAGAAATAAATTTTCAACTGAACTCTCTTTAAAATCCTGTCACTAAACATGGACTCATTTTCTTGGTTTTATATTAAGAAGTTGTAAACAAACTTGTATTGAAAATGTTACTTAAATATTTTTAATATCCTGGGTACTTAAAAAGGATCTGAAGATCCTATCTTAATGCCAGGAAACGATTAAAAGCAACGTTGATTTAGCAATTGCATTGCAGTTCTTCGTACCGTTTTTTTATACGTATCTCGTAAACGATGTATAACTTGGAAAAGGCTAGGTGCTGTAAACTAACATACATATTGTTAAGAAAATGGAAATGGTGTAACATCGCTTAACATTAAAATGATAAACAAAAGCTACAAAAACAAAAAAAACATATACCAACAACAGCAGTGTGATAGAAAAGGGGGTAGAGAACTAAGCAAGAAGGCAACAACACTCAACGTAAACAAACTACACAACCAACAATGAAACAACGAAAGAGATCTTGAGAAGGCGAAGTCACGAATGTTCGACTTCAAGAACATTCATCAGAGTATATACGTGGGCATATAAAAAGGCAATACAAGGCAGACAACGAGTAGTAAGAATTCAGTCAGTCTAGTGAGAAGACGCGTTGCGTGTGAAGAGAACAATCATGGTTTGAAGATCTCCGTTGTAAGAAAAAAAAAAATAGCGAACAAGCAATTATTGTTGTATTCGTCAAGTTCTAAACGGTGGTACACAAAAATAGTGCGAACAATAAAGAATTTAATTGAAGCTAAACACCAATTTGTTATTATTTTGTTTGCAATCAACTAATTCATATTTTGAACGTTTTTGAAAAGATAAAAACGTAACAATATGCTAGCGAATATAAGCAGTTGACCAGTAGAGATTAACAATGGAATTTATCATTGACAGAACTACAGGCCTTAACATAAATGTGAAAAAACCCTAGGTTATGCCTTTAAGATTTGAAGAGTACAGAAAATATGTATTTTCAAAAATATTCATTCTTAGCTAACATAGTAGACAACACGTGCGATAGTTAGGCTGTTGTTATCAGCGGTATTAATATATTCCTGCAGTCATCTGATTAGTTTCGGCATTGTGAAGTTTTGCATTTATACTGTAAGAAGCTATAGAATGCAATCCTCAAGGCAATCTTCAAACAGAAGAAACTTGGAGATTGCAAATTCAGATTGAAATATCTGAGACATATCTAATTTCGAGTATACAACAGATCGAACAGATGCGAATAATCTAGCTGATGGCCTAACGCTTCAGGTAGGAGTTATAGGAACCGATATACAGCTATTCATCAGTCCACATTTAGTATTTAAAGCAACAAAACAAGTTTTATAAACAGAATACGGTTTAAATAACTCTTGGACGAGTGCACTAGTAAAATGAGCACATCATCTGGAATATGGAAGAAAATCGGAATACGGGGGTTTTTGAGTTTGCTGATTTCAAATCTGAGGTAAAATTCTTCAAATGCAAAATGGCGGATCAAATATGGTGACTTAAATTTCTTCAAATTTACAGGAAAATCAGTGTATGAGGTTGTTTGAGGTTGCTAATTTCGAATCTGAGTCAAATTATTTCAAATTCTAAAAGTAGGATCCAATATGGCGACCTAAATTTTAAAATTTCTTCAAATTTAAAAGAGAAGTAGTGTACGACGGTTTTTGAGGCTACTGATTTCAAATCAGGGGTAAAATTTTCAAATTCAAAATGGCTAATCAGTGTACGAGGGTTTTTGAGGCTTCTGGTGTAGAATCTGAGTTAAAATTTGTCAAATTAAAAATGGCGACGTACATTTTAAAATGTCTCCAAATTTACAAGTTACTCAGTGTAAGGGGTGTTTCAGGTTGCTGATTTCAAATTTGAAAAAATTTGTTTCAAATTCAAAAAGGCGGTTTAAATATGCCGACGTACATACATTTAAAAAAAAAATTCAGATTTACATAAAATCAGGGTACGGGGGTTTTCGAGATTGCTAATCCGAGTTAAAATTGTTCAAATTGAAAATAAGGATTTCAAAATTTCAATTTCAAAATTTTGGTATTTACATTAAAATATGTATGTATGCATATAGTGGTTTTGCTAATTTCGATTCTGAGGTAAAATTTTTCAAATACAAAATGGCGGATCCGATATTCAATATTGATATTGTTACGAAAATGGAAACGGTGTATCATCATTTAACATTAAATGAGCAAAAGCTATACAAACACATACAACGAACTTTTAACAAGTAAACCAATAACACCAGTATGAAAGGAAAGGGGATAGACAAGTAAGCGAGATCGCAACAAAAAGCTATGGTAAAAACAAAGTGTACAAAAAACAATGAAGTCGATAGAGTTCTTGAGAAGGCGAAACCTCGAATGATTTGCTTCAAGAACCTTCATCAGACTGAATTCAGTCAGTCTTGTGTGAGGACGCATTGCGTGTGAAGCGAACAGTCGTGGGTTGATGATCGTCGTTGAAAAGATCTGCGTTGTAAGCAAAGAAGAATAGCGAAAAAGCAATTATTGTTGTATTCGTCAAGTCGTAAACGGTGGGACACACAAGTGGTGAGTACAATAAAGAATTTAATTGAAATTAAACACAAATTTGTTTTTTATTTTGTTTGCAATCAACAAACTCATATTTTGAACGTAACGTGAAAAGGTGAAAAACGTAAAAATATATTTAGAGAACCTCAAAAAATCGATCAAATCACATTGTATGTACTGCCTTTCAACTTTATTCACAAATAATGATTTTGAACACCCGCTAAACAGTCGTTTTTAATTTTTTAGAAACAAAAAATATGACATTATTAGCTTTGACATGTTCTTTAGCAAATTCCAAAACAAAATAAAGAATTCTTGAAAGTGAGAAAAGTGAGATTTTGAAATAAATACAACATTACAACAACAACAATAAAACATTATCTCCTCAAAATATACGATACTATTCCTTCATACATATAATTTCAGACAAAACGTTTTAATTTCTGCTTGAAATTGTTTTAAAATATGTATGTAAGAGCTGATTTTTTAAGAGCTATAGGAAATTAAAAAAAACACATAAAATTCAGAAAAATGCATGAAATTTTATTTGAATAGATAGTACGGTCCATATAATTTAATGTTTGAAGATTATTTCATGCAAATGTTGACCGCGACTGCGCCTCAAATGGTCCATCCGCTTAGTCCAATTTTGCCACACTCTTTCCTACATTTCGGCCGGTATCTCACGAATAAATGCTTCAATGTTGTTGTCCAATTCGTCAATTGAAGCGGGCTTGTCTGTATAGACAAGAGCTTTAACATAGCCCCACAAAAAATAGTCTAAAGGCGTTAAGTCGCACGACCTAGGCGGCCAATTGACCGGCAAGTCAAGCTCTTGCACTTTGGGCAAAAAAAAGTTGGATATCATCTCACGGTAGCGCTCACCATTCACAGTTACGTTACGAATCTTTGCAGAAGTACGGTCCAATGATGCCACCAGCCCATAAACCGCACCAAACTATGACTTTTTCTGGATGCATTGGTAGCTTTTGCAATGCTTCTGGCTGGTCTTCACTCCAAAATCGAAAATTCTGCGTATTTACGTATCCATTGAGCTAAAAATGAGCTGGCCATAAAATGGAAGAAGCGCGCGGTGAACTTTCTTAACAGAGCACGCATTTTGATAATAAAATTCAATGATTTGCAAGCGTGGTTCGTTTGTAAGACGATTCATGGTTAAATTATAGACCAAACTGAAGATGCTTGACAGTCAAACAAAACACGAAACGTGCGTGAGCTGTTTAGACCAGTGTTGCCAAAAAGATAGTAGCTAAAAAATCACTCTTTATATTTATTTAATGGGTGCCTGGTTTTTTAGTGGTTGGTGTCTTGACTATTAGCGTGAGGGTCGTGGGTCCGATTCCCAGCGGAGACTCTGGTCTGTTACACTGCACTGAGCTTAATATTTACAATACTCAGCTCGCAAACAATTGAAAATAAATTTTAGTTTTATTGCAATTAATAGTCGCAGTAGTCTGTTAGATAGTGTGTTGGATTATTAGGCTTACATATATGAGATCTTGTTTCAAATCACAGGTCAGACAGCTCCAATAAAACTAAATATGGAAAAAAAATATTTCTTCGGTGACTTCCTCTCAGCCGATTTCAGGCAAAAACTCTGAGAGTAAATAAAATTGCCATGAACATTTTCTCAAAAATCTGTCGTTCGGAGTCGATGCTAAACTGTAGGTCCCGCTACTCATGTATAAAATTAACACACACAACAGGCCATAGTCCTGACTGAAGGGTTGTAATGGCCAATTATGTATGTACATATGTATGAATTTATGAATATAATTCGATTCTACTCATCTTTTTGAATACTCATTGCTGATCTCTGGTGTGTGTAACTATTTAAAATAATTATGAATATTACCTTAATTTCGATTAGAATAATTTATTTGAATTAAAAATTAATAAAAGTCGAAATAACAACAATTAAGCAAAACAAAAACAAAATTAAATTTTTTCTAATACAGTCGAATGCATGTTGAATTTGCTTGTTTTAAAAAATAAAAATAGAATTAAATTATAAATTATCGTACATATAAATAATAAACAGAATTTCGAATAGAATTAATTAAAATGTTCGATTATAAATTATAATCGATTGTTATTTAGTCGATTACAGAATGATTTGTTTTTTGTTTCAATAAATACGAATGGACGCGTAAGGCAATCTCTTTTTTTATATACATGGTACTTAGGTACATATATATATATGTATATATGTATATATATATATATATTTATTGTATGTGTTGTTTGTATTGCTTACTTATAAAAATTTTTAATTTCATGTTGTATGGTTTATAGTATCGCCGTATTTAATTATACAGTTAACCTTAGTTTACTTTGTCTTTGTTTGCTGTTTTTATTTTCTAGTTTTTTTCTGTTTTTTTTTTTGTTTTATTATTAAACAATGAGTCATTCAACTTGTTTATTATTATTACACGTACTATTTACTGTATTTAAGTAAGCGAGCGAGCAAGCGTTGCATGTGGTATTACTAGCCGTACTTATTGTAATAAAGAAGTACTACAACATACTATACTAACAATTACAGTTACAACAAATATAAATTTTTTTTTTTAATTTTTTATTTTTTTTTCTAGCTATTGTTACTGTTGCTCTAATACCAAGCATTTTATTTTTCCACAATTGAAACAACTGAAACTTTAATAAAATAAATGCTTGAGTCGCCAGTTGGTCTAGTGGATATTATTATCGTTTCTAAGTGTTTGTCTAAGCATTTGCACTTGGAATATGAATAACAATAGAAGAAGTTTTTCTTTACTTTAAAATAGAAATGACGAATATCGTGCAATGGTATGATAACTTACAATAGCATGGAGTAGTAGAAGTCATGAGCATATGGTGGGCATTTCTAATAATATTAACGTTGGAAAAATACTTGTTGTTCGTTGCAACCTTCTTATAGGTTTTTGAAAGAGTTTTTCTGTTTCTTTTCTTTTTTGTTAGAGAAACAAAGAAATAAAACATTTGAAGTACAAATTACTTGTTAGTGTAGTACTTTAGAACATACTGTAATCCACTTGTCATTTACTTGACTTATCTAAGTACCTTTAAAGTGTTTAAACAAAAGATAACTTCGATAATGTCTGGGGGGTAATTTTAAAAACATATTGTTTTTAATTTTCACAAAATTTTAACAACTTTCGCAGTCAATACAGAGCTATACGATATAGTATTGTATACAATTGTTATCATTATGATTTAAAATGTGTTAAAATGTGTAATTTTCATCTGTGAAACAGTCATAAGTACTCAAAATAGAAATAAAATAAATGCAAAAATATTCTTACAAAAATGAAGAATTTAGATACTGGTGTTTGCTTTTACATTGCTTAATATTAAAATTATAAACATAAACTACAAAAACAACATCGCACTGCTTAATTCAACAACAAACACCAACATAAAAATATGGTAAACCAGTAAACAGAAATACAACAACAAACACCAGCATAAAAATATGGTAAAAAAGTAAATAAAAATCCAACAACAACACTACAGGAATAAATACAAAAACAACAATAATGAATGTAAACAACGCTGTTTACATTTATAGAGATTTCGAGAAGGCGAAGCCACGAACATTCGTCTTCAAGAACATTCATCAGACTGTTTACGTTGCCATATAAAAGACAAGGCAAAGCAGGCAACTGACTTAGTAAAAGTTCATATAAACAAAGGATAACAAAGAAAAGCAATTGTTGTTGTTTACATCAAGTTGTAAACAGTGTATTAATAATAAACATCATCGGAAATCAAACATTGCCACATCTTGATACTGTACATCAATCACCTTTTCTTCAAAGCACAAAGTTGCACTACGACATATTAAAAATTATTTTGATTTTTCAATTTCATAGAATGAAGAAAGAAAGAAAGTATCTCTTAAAATAACCGAAAACAACAACAACAGTTTTATACATTTTACATGTTAATTAGATTTAGCTTTGTTTAACATGTTCTCACACTTCTTGTATAGAATATGCCTCTCATGTATGCCTACATAATCATGCCACACACTAGCACGCATACATTAATATAAATTGGGACTAATTTTAAGTAGAGCGAGCACTCAAAATTTCTATTAATGGATTCATAATTTTTATTTATTAATATTCGATGTTTGATTATGTGTACGTGGGTGTGTGTGTTACTTTTAAAAGTAAATTATTATGTTGGAAAACATTGTTGCATGTCTCAACAACATACAACATTTTCTTTATTACCCTTCTTAGTTGCTTTCGGACTAAACTGAAGCCAATTCAAGGTTGGTTGTTATTGATACGTTTTGTAATACACACAGAATTAAATTCAATGAGAAATTTTCGATGTTCCTGTTGTTGTTGTTCACGCGAATAACACGCAAATAATCGTTAACAGGAAACTCACACGTGAAATAAGTTTAATTTTGTTTTATTCAATGCCTTTCTGTGGATGAGCGGTAAAGGAATGAATTTATTTATATTCACTTACCATGCTTAGCGTCAGGCATTCGATTAATCGAATATTTTATTCAGCCGATTAATCGATGAACGTTACATATAAAAGATATTGTACTTTAACTAATTAAACATCACACTTTTCGAAAAAAAAAACTTCTTAAAGAAAAGTATCATAACATAATTGGCCACTACAATCATTCAGTCAGGATAACGAACTAGCTTATCACACCATAAGTGGTATGGTAGTATGAGTTAATTTTATACATGAGTAGCAAGTTTTGAGAAACTTTTCATGGAAATTTTATTTACTTTCAGAGTTTTTTCCAGAAATCTGTTGAGAAGAAGTCGCCGTAGAAATATTTTTTCATATTTCTTTTTATTTGAGATGTCTAACTTGGACTACCTACTAGACTACGATGACTTTTAGATGATAAGTACTTTCTTTTATTGACATCATTTGATTTGATATTATATGCCATACATACACATATTACACATTTTTTAATCAAAATTGCATCCGAATTTCTCTGAACATTAAAAATTATACACAAAAGCTACAAAAGCAAAACAATACAGTAAACAAACCTGTTTACAAATTATCGTACTGCTTAATATAACAACAAACACCAGCATACAAAAATGGTAAATAAGTAAACAAAAATACACAAACAACGCTACAATAATAAATTTAAACAACGATGTATACACTTATAGAGGTTTTGAGAAGGCGAAGTCATGAACGTTCGACTACAAGAACGTTCACCAGCCTCTTTACGTTGATATATAAAATACAAAGCAAAGCAGGCAACGCAGTCAGTAAAAGTCTAGTCAGTCTTGTGTGAAGACACGGTGCGTTTGAAGAGAGTGACCGTGGTTAGAAGATCTCCATTAAAAACATCTGTCGAATAATTGTCTAGTAATTGTTATTGTTTATGCAAAGGGTGTAAACAGGGGAATAACAAAGAAAAGCAATTTGTGTTGTTGTTTACATCAAGTTGTGAACAGTGGCACACAGAATTGTGCTAATAATAATAAAGAAGTTTAACTAAAACTAAACATAAATTTATCTTCATTTTATTTGCAATCTACGAGCTCAGATTTTAAACGTTTTTAAAAAATAAAAACGTAACGTAACGTAATGTAATGTCTGAAATTTGACGGGTATTACATATGTACATATATTTATCCCGAGCCGTATTATAAGGCTCTATACGTTGCGACTGATTGTACAATTTCATAATTGTATACAAACAATTCTTATGTTGAATGGCTGGTTGGTCGTCGGTTGTTTGAATATCAACAAAATTTTATTTTCCTTCAACCGACAAAAAAATGCCACAATAACAATTTGTAAGTAAATTTGGTTGAAAAAGGGAAACGAGTGAAGAAGACGATCGATTGATTAAACTTGCTGCACAACTAATTTGAACGTGTAGGGGCCGCATGAGAAATGCAACACTTTACGCAAGACAAGCGAGATATAATTTTGAAATATTTTTTTAAAAAATTTGGCTGAGACTGCTTGCCAACTATGGCACTTAACTTGTCAACCATTTCAACTTGGAAAAATCATTTTTCGTTTTAAAAAAATTACTGGCAAGATACACAAAAAATACGCTGATAATTCAGATTCATTTCATTTAATGAATCCAGTTTTTTTATTGTTTTCCTAAAATTTTAATGTTTATGGTACTTAATATTTCAGAATCATTTATTATATTACTATTATTTAATTTCGAGTGTAGTTGACATAATATATTTCAACGTTTATTTTAAGGAAAGGTATTAAAGCGAAGAAAATTGGATGAAAAAATTATTGAATTACTTAAACATGATTTGACAATTAAAGGCACTGAAGACAGCTTTAAGGCGGAAGCCAACCGAGAGGAATGAGCAAATATTGCAGAGGAGGAGAGGAGATTAAATAGAGAACTTTGTTGAAGCACGACTTTAAGGTGTGATACACGTGCTTTATTTGAAACAGTCTTTGCAACAATGTAACTGAATATTTTTTAATGATGAAAGCTGGAATAAGATTATCATTTTAATTTAACTTTAAGGATTATAAACAGTCTCCATTTTACATGTTTATATAAGTATCATTTTTTTTTTTATTTAATTCATAAGTTTTCTGTAAATGTATTTAAAAAACGAATGTTAACTAAAACTTTTCTTTTAAATCAAATCATATGTTTGGTTATACAAATGTATTAAAATTAATAAAAGGAGCTCAAAAAAAATGAGACAATTTTAGAAAAATTTGAATATGAAAGTAACATGTAAAACACCCCATAAAGAATTCTCAACACTTTATTTCATTAAATAAATTTTATTTATTATACGTTTAAAAGTTATTAACCACATTTTGAATAAATTTATTGAAGATAGTAAAAGGTGTAAAAGTTTAAATTGAAATATTAACAAATTTATTGTATTGTTGTGAAATACCATTGTTCCGGTTAGAAATGGAATATTATTTCATTCAAATGGCTGCTGCGGCTGGCCTCACTACCGTATTCGATCACAGCAATTTTCGTGTACTTTTTCGTGTGCATGGGGTCGTATCTTGGAAATGGCATCACGAATGTTGGCCTTCAAATGCTCAATTGGCTCTGGTTTGTCGGCATAACATACATACATACATACATAATTGGCCATTACAACCCTTCGTCAGGATTACGGCCTAGCTTCTCAACACCACTCATGTTGTGTGCGTTAATTTTATACATGAGTGGTGGGATCTTCAGTTTAACGTCGACTCCAAACGACATATTTTTGAGAAACTTTTCATGGCAATTTTTACTCTCAGAGTTTTTGCCAGAAATCTGCTGAGAGGAAGTCGCCGAAGAAATACTTTTTGTATTTTGTTTTTGATGTCTGGCCTGGGATTCGAACTCGGGCCTTTTTCAAAACATGGCAGTGCCGGAGCATTGTCGATAAGTTTGCTCAAATTAAACAAGTTTTATTTAAACGCAGTGGCAACGACGGGCTTTGTTTTCTGGTTGTACATTCTCATTTTGTTTATATTTGAAGTTGCCATATTGAAAATAATATATATTATATGGCAAGTTTAAAGATAAAGTGGACTTTAAAAGTTACCGGTAGGATGATCTTCCCTTTAGCTTAACGCTCACTTCTATCTTATTGGGTACTCATAATAATGAAAAACAATTTCTGTGCCCTTTAAAATCCAAGTTGTAATAATGGCCCACAGAATTTTTGTTTTTAAAACCTAAACTATAAAATAAATGTATACAAAGCAAATGTAATGAAATTAAATATTTCTTTTATATATTTTATTTTAATATATTCAATACATTTTTATGAACATTGCTTCATGCATTCATTGTTATATTCATTCTCTTTTTGTTAAGGTAGCTGTTGCTGTAGACTGCAGGATGAGTGACTCATTCAATTCAAAATTCAATTCGATGCCTTATAATCCACAAGTGCGTACGGATTGCATTAACAATAGTGGCACTGCAGAGGCAAACAAACGCATCCGTGTTGCCAATAATGTGCTATTAAACCGTCTCAGTTTAATCATCCATGCCCAGTTAAACATTTACGCAATCGAAATCAATGTTTATCCAGTTTTTGTTTTGTTACGTTTCGTTTCGTTTTAATTCACTTCGATTTTGTCTGTGTTTTTTTTCTTCTTTTATTTGTTTTGTTGTTGCTTTTGCTTAATATTTAATTAAATTTAACTGAAGCAAATAAAAGAAAACCAAACCAAAAAAATTAAATAAAATCAAAAGGTGTGTTAATTGCACAAAAACAAAATCAAAATACATTAAATTACATTACATTGTGTGCTGGTACGTCCTCCCCTTGTCCTCTCCCCTCCAAAAGTGAATCGAGTGATTAATCCGTCGGTCCGCCATAGGTACGTTAAAATGTAATTTTCTTTAGGCAGCTTGCAATACAATACCAAGGGAATCTCTCCTCTATAGCACACGAGAAATATCAGACAAAGTCTTTGACAAACAAAACCACAACCAAGTGGAGAGCAAAAAGTATACGATACGATACAAAAGTAAAACAAACCGAACCAACTAAACTAAGGTAAAACAAAAAAAAAATATGATTACTTAGGCAGCTTTTTAGCCTTTTTTCAATTTTATTTTTTGCTTAAAGTATCAGTTTACACGATACTTGTGTATGTATCGTATGTGTATGTGTGTGTCTCCGTGTGTGTATGTGTAAATGTTGTCAGTTTTATTTATTTAATGTTAAAGTATTATTTTTATTTTTTATTTCAATTTTTTTTCTCCTTAAATTTCTGGCTTTTATTTGTCTAATAATACGAGCAAAGCTTAAAGCCTGTTTCCGTAGTATTTGCACTACGAATAGTGCGAGCAACTTGAACTCACGTTGCTGTTGCCGTTGCCGTTGCTATTACTGTTGCTCTACCTACCTAGCTAGCTAAAGAGTATACGAGCTCATGGTGCACCGTGCTGTTGCACTTTTAACTGGTATACAAGAAGATCTAAATAGCTGTACATGAAGTGACAATGGCAGACAACACTGCAGAAAATCAACCCGTAATAGCCATTTAGAAATGAATGACAAAATAAAAATAAAAAAACAACAAAAAAACAACTACAAAGTAGACAAGTAGTTCATCATGGACGACAATTTTTTTATTAATCCCGACACAAGACGAAATGTTTTATCCCCTTCTGTCAGTTTAATGGTATTGGCAGAAAAGTTGCTTTCTAGTGTTTAAAGAAAAAATCGGACTACCCGATGGTAGTATAAGAGTGTGTGGTCCACAGATCACCAATGAATGGTTTTTTTGCTACTCATAAGCACTCATGAAATTTTGTATAAAAGTGAGTCAACAATATTGAAATTTCACTATGTACTCTGATGTATTTGTACTCACTACAACGTTGATTTATGAGTACAGGTTGCAATGAGTATGAGTACTCATACCATTAGAAGTATGTTTGATTCATACGCCTACTCATTCGGATTCATATCTTTAGAAAAATACTCATAATACTTATAAATGATTCGAGTGACTCGAAAATCATTCATCAAAATTTGCACTCTTAGTTGTTGTTGCATTTACAACAAAAGAAAAAAGATACATAAGGAAAAATACAGAGCATCAAGCAGAGCCAACACACAATCTTCTAGTGAGTATTTAAGTGTTCGTACGCGATTCATACTTATTTTGTGCTTCGTGTATATGTTGATTCATGGAGAGTCGAAATCAACAACATCATACGTGTTGTTAAGTATGAACATGATGAGTACTTCAAACTTTGAATATGAGTAGAGGTTACGTGATATTAAAATAAGTATGATAGCCATGAGGCTTCAACTCTTGAACCAATTGAACTTTGTCATGCCGAGATTTTTTCGACGTAAACTTGTGCGTAAATTGTTCAATTCTTGAGATCGATGACGAGTTGATGTTGATGGACTCTCACGCACACTCGCAGTCACAGGTTCGATATTTTCGGGTATACGCACTGTACGAGCACGATTACATCTTAGCGCATCAATAATAAAACCAGTTTCACGGACTTTAGCAATAAACATGCGTATACCGGGTACTGTCGGTCCTTCTCTGCGACCAAATGTTGTACGACATTATCGTGCAATTTCCGACCAATTGTTTTTGTTTTGAAAATAAATTTCCAATAAATCCCATCATTGCTCAAGCGTAAATCGATTTATAGAATGAACTTGTATTTTTATGTTGATCGTTCCAACACAATCCATCTTGTTGGTATTTGCTCTCTCCATAAATATGCTCAAAAATTTCGATCGGGAATACACTAAAAGGTGGAGGTATGTTACCATCAATCAGCCTATTATTCAATTTCTTTTACTTTACCATCGTCTGATTTGAAACACTAAAAATATCCGTATCACAACATCATTTTGAAAGTGTGGTCTATGCAGTTTGTAGCGTACTTGGTTAAACACTCCAAACCTCCATTAAAAACAACAGACAACTAACCCAACTAAACTGCTTTGAGTCTACAACTATGATTGTTGGTGTGTATGGTATGTATGTATATGATGGCGTATGTATGTATGTATTATTGTTGCTATTAGTATATAACTGATTATAAGTTACTGCATTGTGCAAGTATTCATAATGGTTATACGTATATGTGTGTGTGTAAGTAAGTATTGGAACGGATAGCATAAGCCAACAACCGCAAAAAGCGGCTTTTTGTAGTTCATGAACGGCCAGCGAACTTTTTATCGTATGACAAAGAGCCATAAGCAATAATATTTAGACATACACACACACATATATATACAACCACTATTTTCTGGCTTCTAATGAGTGTGCTCTCCAAACTGTGTATGCAAGTAACTCGTAGATTGTAACCAATGTTGCCACAATCGGAAAATCTGTTTGAAAACAATTTGTAAACGCAATCAAATGGGAATCGAACCCACGACTCTCAAGCTAATAGTCTAGCATACTACTCACTAGATACCAGGGCACCCAAAATAATACTGTTACGTTTTTACCTTTTTCAAAAACAAAATATTGCATTTATACCTCTTACGTTTTTTCAAAAAATGCTAGTCTTCTTATAACTACAACAATTTGGCTCCTGTAGATGAGCAATTAACTGAATTTTATGGTCGAATGTGGTCCACCGAAATTGAATTGGCACTTTTAGATTCAAGTACATGCTACGTGTGTAGCTAGTACTTACAGCCGTACTTAAGGACCTGTGTTCGTGAAACCAGAGAGGAATCAAAGAGAGGTCATTGTTATTGAAATAGTCCATGTTCTTAGGGCGCATAATATTGTGGGGACGTTTCATCTCACATGACGTTGACAACAAATTTTTATAACGAAATCTAACATCCCTCAATTGAGAGCCTTACTGATGCGAGTTACAATAAGCTGCCCTATCTATCAGAAAGCCAAGAGATCCTATAGATATTGTTGATCATCATAACCAAAATAACACCAAACGTAATATCCTTACAAAGTAGTTTGTATATCATCTGCATAGTTTGCATATCATCCGCAATTAATATTTATTCACCAAAGGCGCTATTCGGATAGAACCCAAAATCTAATGGATTGGGTAAGCACATATCTAGCCGTATTCTAAGAGCTGGTCCATCAATCTTCCTATAAGCACAACATTACTTTAGCAGCAAGCTAAACTTAACATCTTAGCTTTGAAGTTGTCGTACTCTGGTATATAGTGTGTTGGCTTGGTAGACGTGAGGCCATGGTTCAAACCCCAGGTCAGACATCTCCAACAGAGATCAGCAATGAATCGTTTTTTGCTACTCATAAGAACTCATGAAATTTTAAATATAAGTGAGTCAGCAATATTGAAATTTAACTATTGGTCAATTCACACAAGCTACCTACTAGACTACGACGACTACAAGTAAAATGTATATATACATGGTACCATATGAACCATCATCATGGTGCATAAAGGCAAAAATTTACGGTTATTTCACAGCAAGTTTCCAGAATTTTCAAAATTGATACGCTTGCATAATCCGATAAAATGAGCCAATGTTTATAAGTATATTCTAATTTTGGTACATAGACTTTTTCGAGTAATAATACAACTGGTATTCCAGAATAATATGGTTTAAAGACCAGAGATCAGCAATGAACTGTTTTTTCGATACTCCAAAGCACTCATGAAATTTTGATTGCGAGTGAATCAGCAATATCGAAATTTAACTATGCACGTTGATTTATAAGCACAGGCTGCAATAAGTATGTGTACAACGTTGACATCAAACTCATACCATTCGAAATATGTTTGATTCATAAGCCTACACATTTAGATTCATAAATTTAGAAAAATACTCATAAATGATTCGAATTATTCATCGAAATTTACAATCTTATTTGTTGTTGCATTCACAAAAAAAGGCGCATAAGCAAAACAGACAGACCACCAAGCGGAGCGATTCATACTCATTTTCTGATTCTTGCAAATGTTGAGTCATGGAGAGTCGAAATCAACAACGTCATACGTGTTGTTAAGTGTAAATATGATGGGTGCTTCAAACTTTGAATATGAGTAGAGGTAGGTATAAGTATCAAAAAGTATGAGTATAATTCGATTCTACTGATCTTTTTGAATACTTATTGTTGATCTCTGGTGTGGACCCATTTTGTTTGTTAACAAAAAGTAATAAAGTAAAGTAACGAGACGGCAACGCTGATTTTAATGAACTACTTAACTGTGTGTGTGTATATGTGTAGCAATTTTTTTAACGACTCCGTTACACGGCATCACACTAACAATTGCATTGATTTTTTCACTCGTTTTTTTGTTAATTTTTGTTTTTTAAGTTTTTCTATTATAATGTTGCACGCTAGTTTTTTGTGTGTCTTATTTCGTTTGCTCATTACTTTATTTGTTGCACAGTTAGACTGGTTATCTAACTGAACTGAACGACGGCTGACGGCAAGACAGTCTTTCCAAGTAGTCAAATGTCAGTCAGTCATTGTTTTTTTACTTCGTTTTGTTAATTTTTTTTCTTGTTTGTTTGCTTTTTTTATTGTTATTTTCTCTTCTGTTTTGCTATTTTGCTAGTCTGTTTTACTAGTTAGACGTCATTTATTCAGGCAGCGAGTTTTTGAGGCAACCAAAATAACCCAACACAAAAAATTGGCTTAAGACTTGCCTGTTCATACATATATGTACACACACTTGCCTAGCACAGTGCCACCAACTCCAAACTGGCAAGTTCGCAGCAGTAGTTAAGGCCCGTTCGTTAAGGGGTGTAGCAGCAATACGCCTGTATACGTTAACACAAACACGCAATAAAGATGAAAAATACGTGCCTTTACCTGATTATATGTTTGAATGTATGTATGTATGTATGTTGGTTGAGGTTTTTTATATGAATTGACTGAAAATTAAGTCTCTGTTGCACATTATTGTATTGTTGTTACAATAGTACGTAGAAAATTTTCCATTGTTGCTTTAGTCAACAAAAGGCAAAAGCAACAATTACTACAACAATAACAACTGAAAGTGGGTGTGTTTTGTTATGTGCATGCAAATCATAAAGCCGGCTTGCCTAACCTTTTCCCAAAAACTCGAGTTGCATGACTGATTATAACGTTTGTAAAGCAAAACAAGAAAAACCAAAAAAAAAAAACAGAGAAAATCTGACATTTAGGCAGTTTATAGAAAACCTTTCCCAATTCTATACATTGTTTCAACTATTAAACACTGTCAAGGGTTGTGATTAAGGATTTAATAGCCACTTTGACACGAAATTTAAACACCAACATCTAATTTCCGAATATACAACAATAAGGCTGCATTAATAATATGTATGTGCTTTGTTTGGCAATAAATAAATAAATCTTACCAAAATTGCAATTGGAAGTCATTTGAGTTTAAAATTTTAATTATACTGGAATGTGTATTATTGTTAGAAAACTCCAAAAAGTAGTTATAAACATCGGGTGGTCCATCCATCGGTTTATGTCATTCTATTCTGTTACAAAATTCAGTATATTAACTCCACTGAACGTAGTGAATCGATTTACGCTTGAGCAACCTTAGGACTTTTTGGGAAATAAATGGGTCAACGAGAAACTGCACGATTATATCGATTTTGCCAAAAAAAAAAAGTCTTTTCGAATGAAGCTCATTTTCATCATGGATTTATTGAAAATTTATTTTCAAAACAAAGACAATTGGTCGGAAATTGCATGAAAATGTCGTACAAAATTTGGTCTCAGAGAAGGTCTACAGTGCCCGGTATACGCCAGTTTATTGCTAAAGTCCTTGAAACTGGTTTCATCACTGATGCGCTATGACGTGAGCGAGCTCGCTTAATGCGTATTATTATTATTTTTTTTGTCTTGAGCTTTTGTTCCAACAGAAGAGTGCACGATTCACCATTACTGGTGGCTGCGAATTGAACCCATCCCCTTTGTTCCTTAACCACTCTCTCTCCACGGTACTGCAGTAAGATATTACTTCTGGTCACGTAGTAGTTCAGATCGCAATATTTGCTCTCCATCCAAGGGGTTACGTCAACGACAAGGCGGAATGTCCATCTTCCCTTTAAACTCTACTCGTATCGTTACTGCCATTTGTGCATGGAAGTCCTTCGTTCCTCCGCTTTTATAGCTGCTGTTTGTCCTGGATGTTCGAGGCGGCGAAAGTATATCCGCCTCATCTCATTCGCCAATATGTCTATTGGTATTGTCTTTAGCAATACCACAGAGGACAGTTTCCTTCTTGTCGTCTCCACTGAGAGTGCCTCCGACCATATTCGGCAAGCATATAACATTATCGACGTTACAGGCCTTGACTCGTGATTTTACAGGAGGTAATGAATATATGTATAAGCAATGACTATTTAGAGAGGAAGCATCATTGGCTCATAATTCTTAGAAAATGAAGACGGCACAACCGTTACAGTCAATGTAGACACCTATCGAACCATCAGAATCGGTTTTTTGTACCCTTACTTCATGACATTGATGTAAACGATGTTTGGTTTTACAGGATGGTGCAACTTGTGTAGCAAATCTAATAAAGGGTGTTTTTTATAGAGGTATAGAATTTTAAGTTGCAATAGAACAACGATGGATTAATCGATTGTCATGAATTTTATTTATCCGAAAGATAATCTTGTGGCATTACATTTTAAATATGATTTCTGGCATATGACCGCCAGGGCTGGCGCGGATGAAGTCCAATCTGGACGTCTAATTTTCGATGACTTTTTCCAACATTTGTGGCCGTATATCGGCAATAACACGGCGAATGTTATCTTCCAAATAGTCAAGCGTTTGTGGCCCATGCGGGCCAATGACTTTACATAGCCCCACAGAAAGTAGTCGTGCGGTGTTAAATCACAAGATCTTGGAGGCCAATTCACAGTTCCAAAACGTGAAATTAGGCGGTCACCAAACGTGTCTTTCAATAAATCTATTGTGGCACGACCTGTGTGACATGTTGCGCCATCTTGTTGAAACCACATCTCCTGGACATCATGGTTATTCAATTCAGGAGTGAAAAGTTAGTAATCATGGCTCTATACCGCGGATGGACTCTTTCCGGTCTTCCTCAATGCTACGCTCTACAGCAGCAATAGCTTCTTCTGTACGCACCGTACAGCGTCTCTGGGGATGCGAGTTATCAATAAGACTAAACGTGGTGCGAAAACGTTCCATGGTTAATCGAATTAACTGCTCTGATGGAGGATTTTGTCGACGATAAAATGGGCGTAGTGCGTGATACGTTTTCCGCACAGAACCATTATTTTCGAAATAAAATTGCACTATTTGCAAGCGTTGTTCAGGCGTGAGTCTATTCATGATGAATTGCCAAACCAAACTGAGAATAAATCACTTGACAGCTGTTAAATCGGTCGCCATCTTGAAAAGTAATGCCAACTTAAAGTTCTATACCTCTATAAAAAACACCCTTTACAATAATCGATTTATTGCATCAAATATTTAATGCCCGTTTAATTGGACGAAACACTGATGTCAATTGACCGCTTAGAAGCGGCGATTTGACACTGTTGTACTATTGTACTGGAGCGCCGTTAAAGAAATGTGTTATGCCGACATATCAGAGAAAATTGAGCATCTGAAGGCTAACATTCGTGATGCCATTGCCAAGATACAATCCCATGTTCTCGAAAAAGTGCACGAAAAATGGTCTGAACGAATAAGGTACTGTGAGGCCAGCTGAGACAGCTAATTGAATGAAATAATATTCCATTTCTAACCGAAACAATTGTAATTCACAAGAAAGAAAGAAATTTGTAAATATTTCAAACAGTTTTTGTTTTGTTGCATTTTTAAATTTAAACTTTTAAATGACCCACCCTTTATTATCTTTAATTCATTTATTCAAACTGTGATTAATAACTTTTAAACGTATAATAAATAAAACTTCTTTAATACAATAAAGTCTTGAGAGTTCCTTATGGGGTGTTTTAGATATAACTTTCATATACAAATTTTTCTAAATATTGTCTCATTTCCCTTTGAGCTCCTTTTATTTTCTTTTAATAAATTGTTAAATCAAACATGT
This sequence comes from Sarcophaga rosellei, assembly GCA_930367235.1. Taxonomy (NCBI): domain Eukaryota; kingdom Metazoa; phylum Arthropoda; class Insecta; order Diptera; family Sarcophagidae; genus Sarcophaga; species Sarcophaga rosellei. The sequence goes on along the minus strand of OV884020.1, from coordinate 24,590,913 downwards.
GTATGATTTGAAAGAACATTTTAATGAACATTCGATTTTTATAGCATTTTCAGTTTAAATTAAACCTTTTTCAAAATAAATGAAACCTTTTTCAAAATGAACGAAACCTTTTTCAGATTAAACGAAACTGTTTTTAAATTAAACGAAACCTTTTTCAAAATAAATGAAACTATTTTCAGAATAAATAAAACTTTATTCAAATTCAATTAAACATTTTTCAAATTAAATTAAACCAGTTATAGAATTTAATAGAAAACAAACATATTCATTTTCATACATTTACAGAAAACTTATGAATTAAACTAAAAAATCAAAAATGATAATCCCATAAACATTTAACACGGAGACTGTCTTTAATCCTTAAAGTTAAATTAAAATGATAATCTTATGCCAACTTTCATCATTAAAAAGCTTTCAGTTACTTTGTTGCCAACGACTGCTTTAATTAAAGTATGTGTATCACACCTTTAAGTCGTGCTTCAACAAAGTTCTCTACTTGATCTGCTCTCCTCCTTTACAATGTTTGCTCATTCCTCTCGGTTGGCTTCCGCTTTAAAGCTGTCTTCAGTGCCTTTAATTGACAAATCATGTATAAGTAATTCAATAATTTTTTCACACAATTTTCTTCGCTTTAATACATTTCCTTAAAATAAACGTTAAAATTTTTTGCATTTTTAAATTTAAACTTTTAAATGGCCTACCCTTTTTTGGCAGTAGGATTTTTAAAATTTTAAAGGATTTTCAAAGTGCAAATGAAAAAAATGAAATTTTGTGTGCATATCGGGTAGGTCTGAGAATCGGACAACATCTATTTTTCATATCCCTAAATGTTAAGTGGGCGTGGCAAATTGTTAAAACTGCTATTTAGGTACATATTGATCGTAGCCGAATAAAATTTGGTGGGTAAGTTCGTAGAGTCGATATCGACAATCCCACCAAAAATAGGCGTGACAACCCTCCCCCTTCAAGTGATAACTATAACTCTTAAACTACTGAACCGATTTTAACCATTCTTTTTTTGTTCGAAAGCTTATCAGGTTTAGATGGTTTTAACAAAAATTCGATATAGCAAAAAGTAGGCGTGGCAAACCTTTAAAATTGAATATTTAGGAACATAGTAATCGTAGACGAATGGGATTTGGTGGGTGAGTTCGTAGAGTCCATATCGACAAACTCACCAAAAATGGGCGTGGCAACCCTTCCCCTTAAGAGATACCTATAAGTCGGCTAATTCGATGGTTTATACATACATATGTATAACATGTATGTCTGTTTGTTTTTGTTTTGGAGCGGGTACAACAATTACAACTTCGTCAACGCCGTTACAATAAATATATAATGTGACCTGTTTTGGGCAATAAAAAATCAACTTTGGGCGGGACGAAGTTCGCCGGGTCAGCTAGTTTTCTTATAAAATAACATTTTAATTTAAAATAATCCGTGGCAAATTTGAATTGTACGTAGAACTTTAAAACTTGGAATATTCATTTACGAGTGAGCATCGTTGCCAACAGTTCGGGCGATATTCTAATGTTCTGGTCTTTAAAAATCATTCGTATATCTCTGTTCAATTTGCTAAACATAATTTCAGACGCTCCTGTCATTACCTCCACAGTTTCTATGGCAAAAGTTGGTAAAGTTGGCGTACCACTTTGGCAATAAGCATATGCAAATATACATATATTCATGCTTAGACAACGATATACATACATACGTATTTATACTCGTATATTCTATACTATAAATATGCATGTTAACACATAAATATATGTATGTACGTATGTATTGTGGAGTTAAAATAACCAACCGAGTTTTCATATTATGGCCATGTAACAACTCAGGTGGATACACATCAATTTTATATCATCGTCGTAATCGTAATGATAGTCATTATAAATGAATTTGAAATTAACCAGACATGACAATGCAAACATACATACATACATCAGGAACTCAGCAGTACTGCACAATAACAGCAAACAACGAAAAAAAACAAACATTATAAACTTATGAACGGACTTAAAGCGTCATGAACTCTTAAAGAGAAAAACTTATAAACTTTCATCATTTCTTTGTGGCATAAATTAGATGAAATTTCTATTGAAAGAGCTTAACAACCGATTTTTCTTTGAAAAACTTGAAAAGTAATTAAAATCATCAAATTTAATCAGAAATACAATGAATATATTTAATACAGTGCAACTTCGATAATCCGGACACATATGGTTTTAGGCACGTTCGGATTATCGAGTTGTCCGGACTTTAGTACTGAAAATTATTAAAATAATCTAAGTGAATTAAATATATACATACATACTATGATTTATTTAAAAACGAAGTTATTTTGTGCTGACTAACTTTGTTAAGGTGGTTGATTTGTGCCTTTAGCTCTAGCCTCTTCAACAATAGAATATCCTGCATATCTATATTATTCTCCTTAGCCCACTAAATACAAACTGAAAACAATTTCTTTGCATCTGCATTAGATATCTTTGTTTTTGCATCCATTTCTACAAAATCGTCTTCAGAGTCTTTGAGCAGCACTGGCCATTCTTTTCGTTTAGCGTGTTGTATTATTTCTTCATCGGAAAAATCTAATGAAAATTCTTTTGCACCAGTTGCCTAATCATTGATATCTTCTTCAGTTATGTCATTGCTGGTGTTCATAGCTCCAATCATATTTTGGATGGATTTTATGCCATCATAGATGCTATCAGACTGCAGTTCATGACGCAGAACCTGAAGTGGTATCATATCTTCATCATCTCAGCACAATGCAGTTCTTGGCCATCATACAGACCAGCTTTTCTGAATATTTTTTTTCACTAATGCTTTGCTATGCTAAGTCCAGTAATTATTTTTTGTAAGTAAGCTTTACATTTTGTATTAAATTATGATCCATAGGCTTTTTTGCCGTACAATTTGGTGGTAAAAAAAAACTTTGAAATTTGGATCAAAATTAATTTCATCTGTTTTAGGAGCATTATCTAATATCAATAATGCTTTGAGTGGTCTGTTAACCTGTGTTAGAAACTCTTTTACTTCTGGAATAAATGGTTTTTGAACCAGTCGAAGAAAACGGACGTTGACATCCTTTATTAGTTGCCTTATATACAAACCCCCGAAATTAAATTTTTTTCTTGCATAAAAAAAATTTGTCCGAATTGTAGAGGTAAGAATTTCCGAAATGTAGAAGCGTCCGAATTATTGGAGTGTCCGGATTGTTGAAGTTGTACTGTAAATTGAATATTGTTACGAAAATGAAAAAATCTAGATACTGGTGTTTTGCTTTTACATCGTTTAACATTAAAATTATAAACAAAAGCAACAAAAACAAAACAATACAGTAAACAAACCTGTTTACAAATTATTGTACCACTTAATATAACAACAAACACCAGCATAAAAAATCGTAAACAAATAAACAAAAATACAACAACAAAAGCTACACGAGTAAACGTAAACAACGATGTTTCCATTTATAGAGATTTCGAGAAGGCAAAGTCAAGAATATTCGCCTTCAAGAACATTCATCAGACTATTTACGTTGCCACATAAAAGGCAAGGCAAAGCAGGGGAGTGATTTAGTGAATTTCAGTCAGTCTTGTGTGAAGACGCGGTGCGTTTGAAGAGAGTAATCGTGGTTTGAAGGTCTCCGTTACAAAGATCTGTTAAAGTAAATGCCTAGTAATGCAAAGGATATAGGAATAACAAAGAAAAGCAAATGTTGTTGTTTGCATAAAGTTGTGGCACATAGAATTGTGCGAATAATAAAGAAGTTTAATTAAAATTAAACACAAACTAATTTTTATTTTATTTGCAAGCTACGCGCTGATATTTTAAACGTTTTTAAAAGGTAAAAACGTTACTTACTTACTTAATTGGCCATTAACAACCCGATTAACGGATTTCGGCCTGTCGCAACACTTCCTTCCAGCCGCCTCTACTTATTGCGCGCCTACGCCAGTTGGTCACACCAATTGATGACAGGACTTACTCGATTAGGTCTTTCCAACGCATACAAGGTCGTCCTCTTCGCCGACTTCCGCATTTTCCCGCATTAAATACCCGTCTCGCCGAAACATCCTCCTCCATTCGAACGACATGGCCGAGCCAACGCAGCCGCTGGATATTAATACGGTGCATAACGTCTATGTCGTTGAAGAGCTCATACAGCTCACTGTTGGATCGGATGCGAAAATCATCGCCAATTCGCAATGGACCAAAGATCTTACGTAGGACTATTCTCTCGAATATTCTCAAGACTGCTGTATCAGTGCTTAATAAAGTCTATGCCTCTGCGCCATAAAGAAGCACGGGTAGGATGAGCGTCTTGTAGAGTATTAGTTTCGTCGTACGAGAGCGGTCACTGCTACTCAATTGCCTATTGAGACCATAGTAGCACCTGTTGGCAAGAGTGACCCAGCGCTTGATCTTCAGACTGACATCCTTTTTGGTGGTAACGGCGGAACCAAGATAAATAAATTCCTTGACTATATCGAAAGCATAGTATAGTATAATATCGGCCGTAATCTGAGATTCAATACGCCTCACGTCTCTACTTGTTAATAACATATACTTCGTTTTCCACTCATTTACTGCCAAGCAGATCTTAGTAGACTCCTATTCAATAGCACTAAAGGCAACAGTAATTCTCGCTTGGTACGCCCTATGATGTCAACGTCGTCAGCGTACGCAAGCAACTGGACGCTTTTTTGAAAAATAGTACCATTGCGATGCACTCCCGCCTCTCGTAGAACACTCTCCATGACGTAGTTGAAGAGGTCGCATGATAAGCGATCTCCTTGTCTGAAACCTCGCACGGTATCAAAAGGTTCGAAGAGGTCCATTCCCAACTTGAGGGAGCAGCAGGAATTGCTCAACGTAATTTTGCAGAGCCTTATTAGCTTCGCAGGTATACCGAGCTCAGACATTTCGGCAAAAACACGATCCCTTATGGGGCTACCAAAGGCTGCCTTATAGTCGACAAAGAGATGGTGTTCGTCGACTTGTTTTTCGTGGGTCTTTTCCAGGATTTGACGTAGTATGAATATCTGGTCGATGGTGGACTTGCCAGGTCTGAAGCCGCACTGATAACGTCCAATCAGTGTTTTAACGAGTGGCTTACGTCGTTCACACAATACGCGTGTAAGTACCTTATATGCGATATCGAGAAGGCTTATACCCCTGTAGTTGGCGCATATCGTAGGGTCTCCCTTTTTCAGGACACTAAGGTCTAAATCGTTGGACATACTTTCCTCTAGCCATATTTTGTAAATAGCTGGTGCATGCGCCCTACCAACTCATTACATCCGGTCTTAAACAATTCAGCGGGAAGGCCATCAGGACCTGCAGTCTTATTATTTTTAAGACGTATAATCGCGACTTTGACCTCTTCATGGCTAGGCGGCGGAATCTCCACGCCATCATCATCAATCGGGTTCGTAACATCATCTCTAAAGGCGGTATTGATGTCGTCATCACCTTGTAGCAGAGTAGAGAAGTGTTTCATCAACAACCTCAGCACCTCCTGCGGATCTGTTACCAAGTTCCCATTTTCATCTTTGCAGGAAGACGCACCGGGCTTATAATCCTTGGTTAGAGGAAGTTTTGAAAAAAAAAATGTTTTTTACTTTCCCATTACTGACTAGGATATACAAATCAAAATTAAAATTCAAATGTTCTCAATTTTTTTAAACACTGCCTTACATAATTATGTTCCAAGATTAAAATTTAAAATTTAAAAATTTATTTTTTACCATATTTATTGCTAAGTTGTTACATCGCTGCCACAATATCTACCATAATTGCGAGGTAAACAACATTGAAATTGAATTGAGAAAACAGCATATTTACGCAATATAGGGCAAAATCATAAATAAAAATTGAAAAACATCTGTGGCAACATGACTGCATGATGAGAAATTAATTGCTATGTTTAAAAAATCTTTATTTCAAATATATATTTTCCCCATTTCGTGCTTCATGTCACATCTCAAAACAAAAACAAGAAGAAAAACAAAAATTAAATTAAGAACTCGTGCGAATACAATCAATTTCAGTTCTTCTTCTTTTTAAGTCGTAGTACATCTTCATGTCAATTTTCTTTTTGCATGCTGGCTGTCAAACGGTTTTGCTGTTATTGACGCTTTTGATTGTGATTTTAGTCCGAATTGAGTCAGGAGTAGAATGTTTGTGTAGGCGTTTTATACACGTGCCAAAATTGTCTATTATACATACCAACGTACTATGCATTAAATATGTTTGCTTGTACATACCATCAAATGTTTTCTGTATATTTTTATCACAGCGACGTTTCAAAGCTCTATTAAATATAATGGCTGTCTTGTGGGTTTATATGCCAACAGAGAGAAGTACTTTTCATTTCTTTTTTTTTTAATTTAAATAACTTTTATAAGGACAAATTATTTTTGCCAAATTATTTGGGATCTTTTGAAATCTTTATTATAAAAAATTTCTAATACCAAGTGCCCTGGTTTTGGGTTCGATTCCCATCAGAGACTCTAGTTTGTTTTACGATACCGAGCATAAGGCCTATTACTTAGCTTGTAATAATTTGTAATTCTATTCTTATTAATAAAGAAACGAAAATAAGCAAACAAAACGTATAAGAACTTAAAGCGTAAATGTTGACGTTTCGCAAAAATTATGTTTTTGCCAATGAATAATGTTTGCCGCGGACATATAATTAAAACATAAATATGATTTCACATTTAATCTGTTTTTTACACAATTTCTTGATATTTTAATGGAACTCTTCCAATCGAATCTCTTCATTTTCTATTTCTATTCAATATTCTTACAAAATAAGTCATTATTTACTGACAGTCAAGTTTTTCAAAAAATTTATTTTTGCTAATTTAATAACATTTTTTTAATTATTAATATTTTTTTATTTCGCCGTAGTCTAGTAGGTGAACCCCTCCAGACATATCCAATAAAATCGAAATATGAAAAAATATTTCTCTGGCGACTTCCTCTCAGCAGATTTCTTGCAAAAACTCTGAGAGTAAATAAAATTGTCATGAAAAGTTTCACAAAAATCTGTCGTTCGGAGTCGGCTTTTAACTGTAGGTCCCGCCACTCATGTATAAGTGATGTGAGAAGCTAAGTCGTAGTCCTGTTTGAAAGGTTGCAATAATAGATTTTATGTTTCAAAAATATCATATTGATGTTATAACGATTTATACCACCTTATTTTGACGATTTTTAGAAATTAAAAATTTTCATCATCTCCAGAATAACTTATCATTTGCAGTTGAAGACCATTTTTAAAGAGTCGAATATATCTTCTAATACTACCCTAGGAAGACCCAAGGCAAGTGCCACTATTTTTTTTTTTTGTACGACCAACACTCATGGGACATCCCCTACTCATACAGTGCATTGTGTTGGAACTAGGAAAATATACCATGGGAAGGAGGAAAGAGGGAGTAGTGTTTATGGACACTAGAGTTGAAACTCTTTATACTATAAGTAACAGGAAACACCTCTGCAGGAAAGGAGTTCCACAATGAATAGTCTGACTAAAGAAGTAATTGTGTCTAATGGAGTGCGCGACCCAGTGGCCAATCGACCACAAACGGAGAGGACGTGAAAGACGAGTGTTATGTAGGAATACATGATTCTCGGGATAACGGCCCCTTATTTCGTTCGAGAAAAAGCCGTTGTAGCAGTGATAGAACAGTGATACACAAGCCACATTGCAACGATGCTCGAATGAATCAATGGAGTTGTATACCCTAACGTCGCCGTGGTCTAGTAGGTAGTTTGTTGGCTTATTAGACGAAAGGTCCGAGTTCGAATCCCAGGTCAGACATCAAAACGAAATATGAAAGAATTATTTCTTCGCCGACTTCCTCTCAGCAGATTTCTGGCAAAAACTCTGAGAGTAAAAATTGCCATTAAAAAGCTTCTCAAAAAAATCTGTCGTTCGGAGTCGACTTTGAACTGTAGGTCCCGCCACTCACGTATGCAATTAACGCACACAACACGAATGGTGTGAGAAGCTAGGACGTTGTACAATAGCTCAATTCGACCTCCGGGTACTGTACTTGTCACAGTTGAAAAGTACACGTCCTCCAACCTAACCTAACCTACCCTAACGTCATTACAGAGAACCTTCGCCCTCTCCTATAAGCGGTCCAGAAGTCTCAACGTAGACGTTGAGGCACCGGCCTATATATCAGAGTTGTATTCGATTGTCGGCAGGATATAAGTGATGTAAATAGGAAGAGGATGAAGTATAATATTTCTTGCACCGTCTTAAGAAGCCAAGGCACTATATACTGCGTTGGTTCTGGCGAAGATTACACTCAATTTTCATGCACAGAACGTAAAAGCTTCTGATCCCTTAATATAGGGTTATCCATTTCGTGGTTTCAAAAGTAAACGTAAATAAAACACATATAAAATATTTTTTTCATGATATTTCTTTTTATTGTATATTTTCGACCACTTTTTGACACATATTGGGCTGTATCACAGCCATAACTTGACGAATGTTGGTTTTTCAATGCTCAAGAGTCGAAGGTTTATCTCAGACTTTCAGACTTTCAACTGAAAAGAAAAAAATTGGTTTCACAACTTAGTTTGACAGATGTCGAATTCCAATCCCATACTTTTGAAACCACGATATAAGTTAAGATACTACATGTTTTCTATTTCCTAATTTTTTATATTTAACTTATATAGTTTTAAGGACTAGGTTTAAATTAATATTATACTTTTTTAATTTTAATCTAAAAGTAAGAAAATAATATAAATTATACCAACAACTGATTTCAAAGGCATTTAAAGTCATTCCAACTGATGACTTTTAATTGATCTTTACATTTATGTTGTTGGTATCCTTTGACATTGAATTGCTATTTTTAAATTTTGTTTTTTTTTAATTCTTTTTTTTTTGTGTTTTTGTAAATTACTGTTTTAAAATTCTGCTACTGTAAATAATTGATCAGGGTTGAAAAAGTAATTAGAATTAAGATATGGTTTATTAATAAAATTGGCTTCTACAAAAGCAGAACATTGTTCGCAAAATAATTAAACAAAAAAATAAAATAAGAATAAAATAAATAATGTGAAAATTAAAATATTAAGAAATTAAATTTAAGTGTTAAATAAATAAAGAATAGAAAAACAAAAAAAAAAAACAAGTAATCTGAAAATTAAAATAATAAATAAATACAGAAATATATTAAAAAACAAATTGTGAAATATAACAAAATAACTTATACACCACCCGTAGATTTAGATGTGGTAATATTTTTGCTTTGTACAGATTGCTAAACATTAAAAAATATTTTCCCGAAAATGATATAAAACTCGATTTTTGCAAAAAAATATCAAAAATTAAAATAAGAGATGGTATCACATTCTTCTGCTAATTTAGAGAGAGTATTTAGTCAAGTCAATTTAAATTAACATAAATTCCCCAAAACTGAATTCCTTAAAACTTAACCTAAACTCCTAAATAATATAATATATATAATATTGTATACAAATATTATTTAAAACTTGGCAATTGTAATTGCTTCGACTTTAATATTGTACCTGATTTGATTAAAATGTTTAATTGTAATACATATGTTTAATCTATGATCCTATATGTTTATAACATACAAATATTATATAAAATACCCGTTTAAAAAGTTTATTTTTAAATTAAAGCCTTAAAAAGACTTGTTAAATTTTTTTGTTAAAATTGTTTTATTTTTGAACTAAAATATGTGTATTGAATTAACTTTATATGTTTTACTACAATAACAATAATTTTTTTTAAAAAACCTTTCTATTTATTTGCTTATGACGATTTTTTTACGACTTCAATAAACGTCTTTTACGATTTTGGCGATTTGTTTTCTAATATTTGACGATTTAATGCTTTATTTATCTATGGATGTAATGATGGATTATGTATTTAAATATGTATGTAATATTTAATTTTTTTTCATTTATTGATATGTGTGTTTCAAATGACATCAGAAAAAATGTATAAATGTGTGGATCAGAGGATTCACTTAATAGCTCCCAAGGAAAAATTTATGTAATGAAGTATTTTAATACTTTTGAAAACTCAAATAATTTACACAGAGATTTCAAACTCCGTAGAACTCATAACAACGCCTAAAATTGCCCCTTTTAAAAGCTTTAAGCAGCTAAAAGTTGAAATCATTTTATTGACATACCATATATAGAACTATAAACGACGCCTTAATGAAGCTTTCGTACGTGGATGAAGCGTACAGCGAAAACCTTTCGTATTCCAAAAAAAAATTTTTAATCCATATGGTATTTTGCCATAGTATTGGAGCAATTTTGAGGATTAGTTCAAGAATTGAGCGTACAATACGCGACAAAGATTTACCGATAATGTGGCATTTCACACACGACAAGGACCCAATGCATACATCCAGACCTGTGAAAAGCTGCTTAGGAAAATAAAACTCAAAATTGTGACTAAAAATCGATATCACCGATTTCTCTGCCAGCACTTAGTTTAGGGTTTGCCAAATCGATGTGCAAATGTTATTATTGGTGTTCAGGCTAATGCTGCTACGTAATGTACTAACGCCTAAAATATCGCTTCTTTAAGAGAAAATTTCGTGAATAATTAAAATTTCTTGCTCTCACTGCGTACGCAGCAATTGGGTCAATCTTACACTTTATTATGGCGTACTTTGCATTTGGATTCACAGTTCCATTCGTACAAAGTCCAGCTTAATTAAAGTCAGTTGAGCATTCATAACGTGGTAGATAAGACGATTGAGTGCTAGAGAAAAAGTCGAAATTAACAACATCATGCGTATTGTTAAGTATGAATATGATGAGTACTTTAAACTTTGAATATGAGTAGAGGTTCCATGATATTAAAATAAGTATGAATGCGTATAAGTATCAAAAACTATGAGTATGATTCGAATCTGCTCATCTTTTGTAATACTCATTGCTAATATCACCAATATCGAGTCGGGAAAATAAATAATACATGACTAATGGAAAAGCCTGATTTAAAACTCACCAACAGTTTGGTTCTTAGCCCCGTCGTCAGCAGGACTTGAATATAATTTTAGTCACAACCATATTATGTTTATCCTTTAGTCTGTGTAATTTCTAATGCAATTACATTGTATTTACGATGACAGAAATTACTGGGAAATGTTTAGTTTATCGATTATTTCTGTTACGCATTCCATATGCCTGGTATTACGTTTGCGAGCTAAAGTAAAACCAAACCATGTGATATATTTTTAGTTCCATTAATTTAGTCAAAGTAAATTCGGTAATTGGAAGTTATTTCTGATTTGAGGACATGTGTGACATGTTTCTCTCAGGAATTATTTTTGAGTTTACTCCCACTCCGTCATGCACTTGTACTAAAAATAACTCTCTGGAGAAAAAACAGCTGAAATTTATTTTTATCGGAATTACGGAAAAAAATAAAAGAAAGAAAACATAAATAAATAATACAAAACCGGAACTAGAAAGCGGAACTAGTTATGAATGAAAGGAAGTTAGTACAACAATGCCAACAATAACAAACAAAAGGTACTTTAAAATTTTCCACAGCTCTCTAAATGTCAGAACGACAACAAAAAAACAAAAAAACAGCAAAAAATACCCCAAAGAATTTTTTTACACATAATATTTATTGTTATTTTCTTTTGTTACCAAAAATAAAACAAAAACAGCAGCAACAACAACTTTTAAATTTTGTTGGTTCCTAATTTCCTTCAAACACGTACTTTGACTCAATTACACAAAATTCATACATACATACCATACCGGTAGATGTCTTTAAGGGCTTCATTGGAGAATACATTTTTTTTTATTTCTCAGAATGTAAACTGAAAAGAAAAAGGAAAAAACGGTAAAAAAATCCCAAACACATGATCGAAGGTTGTGTATGTATACCTTCATTGTGGCATAAATTGATCCTGTACACATTTCATCCTGTTTTTTATATATGCCAGCCTTTTTTTACTTTCAAACTGTATGACATTAGGGAAGTTGCATGTTCTTTTCAATGTGAGAATACGTTCTTGTTTTTTTCTTTTATTATCTTTTGTCGATTTAATTTATTCTTTCGACTTTGTTTTTATATTTTGTACATTTTTGTTTTTTTCTATAGAAACCACAAGGACACAAGGTGTGCTCTCAATTCAAATTATGACATCGACATCTTTAATTTACACTGAAAATAAAAAAGTTACAAATATTGTTACAAAATCTGGCTCCATGGTTTTACTATTTCGTCAAAAAAAGCTTCTTAGCATATATCGGATGGGCCATCTATCGGTTTAAATTTGAACCATTGATTCTTTCTAATTAGGGAATACTTATGTCATTCGATTCTGTCATAAAATTAAGTATATTGTTACGTTTTTACCTTTTTAAAAACGTTTAAAATATGAGTTCGCTGATTGCAAATAAAATAAAAATAGATTCGTGTTTTGTTTCAAATAAATTCTTTATTGTTCGCATTATTTATGTGCCACTGTATACAACTTGATGATGCAACAACAATTTGTTTAGTTCGCTATTATTTACACTTCTGTTCGCGTAAGCACTAACAACTGTTCGGCAGATCTTTACAACGGCGATCTTCAAACCATGACTGCTTTGCCTGCTTTGCCTTGCCTTTTTATATGCCCACGTAAACAGACTGGTGAAGATTCTGGAAGTAGTATGTTCGTGTGTTCGCCTTTTCGAGATCTCTATCGCGACTTCTTTGTTGTGTCAGTATTTTGTTCACATTGCTTGTTGTTGCGTTCTCGCTTACTTGTCTATCCCCTTTTCTTTCATACTGATGTTGTTGGTTTACGTGTAACAAGTTGAGTAACGTTGGGATTAATTGAAAATTTATTTCCAAAACAAAGACAATTGGCCCGAAATTGCAGAAAAATGCCATATTTCGTACAACATTTGGTCGTAGAGAAGGACCAACAGTGCCCGGTATACGCAAAATGATTGCTTCGTGAAACTGGTTTCATTACTGATGCGCCAAGACGTAAGCGTGCACGTACTGTATCGAAGCTGTGGCTGAAAGTGTACATGAGAATCTATTAATATTAACTCGTCATCATTCACAAGAACTGAACATTTCACGTACAAGTTTACGCTGAATTTTGCGAAAAGATTTCGGTATGACGCCTTCATCGCTGTAAACTAATAGGTAGTGTGTTGGCTTATTAGACGCGAACTCACGGTTGAAATCCCCGCTCAGACATCAAAAACAAAATATATGAAATATTTCTTCGGCTACTTCCTCTCAGCTGATTTCTGGCAAAAATTCTGACCATAATATAAAATTGCCATGAAAAGTTTCTCATAAACCTGTCGTTCGGAGTCGACTTTAAACTGTAGGTCTCGCCATTCATGGATTAAATTAACACACAACATAAGTGGTATGAAAACTAGGTCGAAATCCTGACTAAAGGGTTATAATGGCCAGTTATGTACATATGTATGTATGTATTACGCCTTACAAAGTTCAATTGGTTCAAGAGTTGAAGCCAAATGACCATCCGCTTCGTTTTCGATTCGTTAGATGGACCAACGAGAAACAGCACGCTGATGTCGATGTTGCCAAAAAAAAAGTCATCTTTTCGAATGAATCTCATTTTCATCTTAATAGGTACGTTAATAAACAAAATTGCCATATTTAAGGCTCAGCAGACCACACGTGGTCTTACAGAAGCCAATACACCCATTACGAATGACTGTTTGGTGCGGCTTGTGGAGCGGAGGCATCGTTGGTCCATATTTCTTTTCAAATGAGGGCAGCGCAACCAGTAAGGTCAATGGAAACACCTATCGCACAATGACAACAGATTATTTTGTACCCGTTCTTCATGGTATTAATGTGAACGGTGTTTGGTTTCAGCAGAATGGTGCTACTTGCACACGTCTTATGTCAAGATGGATTTATTGCGTCAAACGTTTGATGTTTGATTAGCCGAAAAGATGATGTCAATTGATCGCCAAGTAGTTGCGATTTGACACCGTTTCTGCGCGGCGCCATTAACGAAAAGTGATGTGCCGACAAACCAGAGACAATCCACAATTTAAACCCCGACTTTCGTAAAGTCATTGCCGAGATACGACCGCATACATTCGAAAATGTGCAAGAAAATTGGTGCGATCGACTGAAGTACTGTCAGGCCACCCGCGGCAGCCATATGAATGAAGTAATATGCCATTTCTATCCGGAACAATTGTAATTCACAACAAAGGAATAAATTTGTCAAAGTTTCAAACTGTTTTAGTTTTATTGCATTTTTAAAAATAAACTTTTAACTGGCCCACGCTTAGTACTCATGAAGTTTTGAATATAAGTGAGTCAATAATATTGAAATTTAACTATGTACTCTGATTCATGCGTTCTCACTACAACGTTGATTTATAAGTACAGGTTGCAATGACTATGACTATGATCAATGATTCGATTGATTCGAATCATTCATCAAAATTTACAGTCTTAGTTGTTGTATTTACAAAAAAAAGAAAAAGACACAGCCTTTTAATGAGTATTTTAGTGTTACACTTACTAGTCTTGTAAGTTTTTGATTATGAGTAGAGGTTTCATGATATTAACATAAGCATGAATGCGTATAAGTATCAGAAATTATGAGTATGATTCACTTCTACCCATCTTTTTGAATACTCATTACTGATCTCTGTTCTGTATCTCTTTGTACAAATATTTTCTCCAAGTGTAGAACAGTGTTCAAGGACATTAGTCAGCTGTTTACTCTTGCTGATGTTGACGCAATGTGTCTGTATTTGTATGTATATGTATTGGTATTTGGTACATTTGTTTAAAGTAGAAATATGCTGAAAAATGTTTTTGACGGCATAGCCCTTGTAATGTCTCTGGTGTCCGTTTTATTTTATTCTTCCTTTTTAAAGGTGCCGCCACTCATTTTATCGAATTTTTTTCTTTCGTGATGTTTCTGCTGTTAAATGTCAAACAGGATTTGCTTAATCACACAATTTGAAGGAAAAAAGGATTATTTGCAGAGACCACAAATCAACACCCTTTTAGTGTATCGTACGCATTCATACGCATTCTCTGTTGGCCATTGTTAGATAAAATTGTATTGCGCCACATAATTGCGGGTTTTCGTTATTGTCAATCAAAAACTGGTGAAAAAGGTGCAAAACAACAGACAATGAATGAAGTTAAGGTGTCGTACGTAGTTTCATTGTCATTTTCATTTTTCTTTTTGTTTCCTTTTTTAAAACAGAATTCTTGAAACAGCAACATTATCATTTTAAACGAGATGTTCCTGATCCCTTATCATCTGAAATACGCAAAACTGTGTTTGAAGTTAATTAAAACAGAAAAAAATAACATTTTGCACTCAAAGTTTAACCATAATTTTCTGGTGTTTTAAAGTCGTCATTAAAGGAGTAGTATACCCCCATATTTCTGTTCCTCTATACTTAAAATATTAAAAAGAGTTTCAAAGGTATCGTTTTTTATTCTAAATGTTTAAATTATACGGTGCGACAATCAAAATACATCCAGCTAATGACTAATAGTGTAGGTTGTGAGTTTTGTTGAGTAGAACTCAAAAATATTTTTTTTATATTTCTGGAATCCTCCAAACTTGTTTTATTTGACAAAAACGATATTTTTGATCTTTTCACACAAAATTATTGATTACACATATATTTGTTAACCTATATTCAAAATAAGGTATAAGCCTTCTCCCTATCGCTTATAAGGTTCTTACAGGCGTATTGTGTAAACGACTGAAGCCACTCATCAAAACACTGATTGGACCTTATCAGTGCGGCTTGAGACCTAGCAAGTCCACCATTGACCAAATCTTCACACTACGCCAAATCCTGGAAAAGGCCCACGAAAAACAGGTCGACACACACCATATTTTTGTCGACTATAAGGCAGCCTTCGATAGGGATCGTGTTTTTGCCGCAATGTCTGAGCCCGGTATACCTGCGAAGCTAATAAGGCTATGCAGAATGACGTTGAGTAATTCCTGCAGCTCCGTCAAGGTAGGAATGGACCTCTCCAAACCTTTTGATACCGTGCGAGGTTTCAGACAAGGCGACCTTTCAACTTCGTCATGGAGAGTGTTCTGCGAAAGGCGGGAGTGCATCGCAATGGCACTATTTTTCAAAAAAGTGTCCAGTTGCTTGCGTATACCGACGACATTGACATCAAAGTGCGTACCAAGCGAGATGTTACTGCTGCCTTTAGTGATATTGAACGGGGTCTACTAAGATGGGTATGGCAGTAAATCAGGGCAAAACAAAGTATATGTTATCGACAAGTAGAGACGTGAGGCGAATTGATTCTCAGATTACGGCCGATAACTATACTTTCGATATAGTCAAGGAATTTATTTATCTTGTGTCCGCTGTTACCACCAAAAATGATGGTTGAAGGATAACTCTTGCCAACAGGTGTTATTATGGTCTCAGTAAGCCACTGAGTAGCAGAGACCTCTCTCATATACTCATCCTGGCCGTGCTTCTTTCTGGCGCAGAGGCATGGACCCTATTAAGTGTTCGAGAGAAAAGTCCTACGCAAGATCTTCGATCCAGTGCGATTTGGCAATGATTTCCGCATCCGATCCAACAGTGAGTTGTATGAGCTCCTCAACGACATAGACATTGTACAGCGTTTTAACATCCAGCGGCTGCGCTGGCTCGGCCATGTCGTTCGAATGGAGAAGGATGGTCCGGCAAGATGGATATTTGATGCGGGAATCTGCATAAGTCGGCGAAGAGGGCGACCTTGAGTTGGAAGGACCAAGTCGAGGAAGCCCTGTCATCGATTAGTGTGACCAACTGGCGTAGGCGCGCAAGAAGCAGAGGCGCCCGGAAGGATGTGTTGCGGCAGGCCGAAATCCGTTAATCGGGTTGTTAATGGTCAATTAAGTACGTAAGTAATATTCAAAATCTGAAGTTTTTAAAAAGAGGAGAGATGAGCCTTTTAAACGGTGTACATTAACATATGGTTCAAAATTACACGTTATGAGTTTGATCGGGTAAAATTGGAAAATATGAATTTTTTCTAATTTTTTCAAGTTTAGCTAATGTTAATTGCAAAATTAAAATAAAAAAATTAAATAAGTGATGACATTCTGAAAGTGCATTATCTTGTGAAGATATTGACACTTCGGTTGATCAAATCGGTCAAAAATTACCGTAGTTATTATTTACATCGTTTAGTCGTGTTATATTTCTTATATAGTATGTCATCTTATCAAATGAACTTTCAGTTTAGAAATTATCAAAAGTTTAGATGGATCTTGATTGTTCATCGCAAAATGTGTTAATTTCACTTTTGCACGACTACCAGAATTCGGTTAATATTTGTGCTTTTTGCAAATATTATTATTTCTCCTTGCACAAACATTGGCCAACTTCTGATGGTAGCTCAAACGTGAAATTGACACATTTTCCCATAAACAATCAAGATCCATCAAAAAGTCTGAAAATTTTTGAACTAAAAGTTCACTTGAAAAAAATATATGTTAGAGAAATATAACACGACTGTTTCACTCCTTAAAAAATAATTACGGTAATTTTTGTCCGATTTGATGAAACGATGTGTCAATCCCTTCACTCTCAGAATGTCATCACTTATTTCATATATTTTAATTAAAGTTTGGTACTATGAACGGACAAACTTGAAAAAATATGAAAAAAATTCTCATTTGTAAAGTTTGCCTCATCAAACCTCACCAAATATTAAGTCAAATAATACATATGTGTCTATTATTTTAAAGCACCCCGCGATTCCCAGTCTCTTCAGGTATTTCTTAACAAATGCTTGCGTAGAATCATGCGCGTTTACTGGCCCTCCATAATATCCAATGCCCAACTCTGGTCAGATACAAACCAGAAACCAATAGAGAAGACGCAAGTGGGGTTGGCTTGGGCACACTCTTCGCAAGCCATTAGATGATATCACAAGGAAAGCCATAGATTGGAACCAGAAAGAAGCAGGCGCATCGGACGACCATCACACACCTGGAAACGCCAAATCACAATCGAATTATCCAAACTACGTCTACTGTGGACGAAGTCAAATACCGCGCTGGCGATCGAGCTCATTGGAACCAACTTGTTGCGGCCCTATGGTCCCTAGAGGAGTAAGAGGAACATATATATCGTTTTAAATGGCCATACCTCTCCTTTCTAATAAGATTTAAATTTTAGACCTCGGTTAAGAAATGTTTATGTAATCAATAAGTTTGTGCGTAAAGTCCAAAATAACAGTTTTTGTCAAATAAAACAAGTTTGGAGAGTTCAAGAAATATAAAAAAATATGTATTTGCGTTCTACTCACAACCTACACTATCTCCTTAGCTGGGTGTATTTCATTTTTTTTATTTTGTAGCATAATATTATTATTTAATTTAATTGTTTGTATATTTTTACAATTAAAGCAGTCTGAAACATATTCGTATTTACATTGAATTGAGTCTTCTTTAAGTCCTAATATTTTCCGTATAATTTTTCCCCTCCATTAAATAAATATTCCAAATATAAACACACAGCTTTTATTACATCGTAGATTCGGAAACCCTTGACACCACTACCAATATTTGACAATATATGTATACCATCTATAAACAATATTACAACAATATTGTTAATTTCGGATAGCATTTCAGAACATTTGTTAATTAAAATTTGACACTTGGATTGTTATGTGACACGCAATGTCATACACTTAAATGTCAATCATTCTTGAATGCTCGCTCTCTAAAGGGATTTTAGCACAGTCTACAACAACAACGACATTTTAACTTATTACAATACAAACAAATAACAAAATGAATTTAAAGCAAAACTAAAGCTTAACTATAATAGTTCGAACTCATTTCTTCTTTTATTTTTTAAATCTACAATGCAATATTTCAGTCTTTTAATTGCTTAGGAAAAAAACTTCCAATGCAGTGGATATAACAGTAACTAACATAAGAAAAGGAGTGCGTTTTAAAAAATTTAGCTAAACATTTGAATTCTTTAGCTAAGCTTCTTGGGTTTTTCAAATGTTTTGTACTACTTTGGATTAAGAACGTTATTCACATAGTGACCTGAAAAATAATTACATACATACACACCAGAGATCAGCAATGAATCGTTTTTTCGCTACTCATAAGCACTCATGAAATTTTGAATATAAGTAAGTCAACAATATTGAAATTTAATTATGTACTCTGATTCATTTGTACGTACTCACTACAACGTTGATTTATAAGTACAAATTGCAATGAGTATGAGTACAAGGATTCGAGTGATTCGAATCATTCATCAAAAGTTACAGTCTTAGTTGTTGTTGCATTTACAAAAAAAATAAAAAAGACACATAAACAAAAACAGGCAGAGCAGCATGCAGAGCAAACACACAACTATTTAGTGAGTATTTTAGTGTTCGTACGCGATTCATACTTATTTTGTACTTCGTGTAAATGTTGAGTTATGGAGAGTCGAAATCAACAACATCATACGTATTGTTAAGTATGAATATGATGAGTACTTCAAACTTTGAATATGAGTAGAGGTTCCATGATATTAAAATAAGTATGAATGCGTAAAATTATCAGAAATTACGAGTATGACTCGATTGTACTCATCTTTTTGCATACTCATTGCTGATCTCTGATACACACATACAAAATTGGGCACTACAACCTTTCAGTCCGGATTACGACCTTGCTTCTCACACTTATTATGTTGTGTGTGTTAATATTATACATGAGTGGCAGAAGCTACAGTTTAAAGTCATCTCCGAATGATAGATTTTTTTTCGAGAAACATTTCATGCCAATTTTATTAATTACTCTCAGATTTTTTCCCAGAAATCTGCTGGGGAGAAGTCGCCGAAAAAATATTTTCTCGTATTTCATTTTTTTGAAGAAAAAAATCAGGTCTAATGAGCCAAAACAATACCTACTAGAGTATGACGATTTCTAATTAAATTAATGAAATTACTTCCATGTCAAATGGATTTTCCTATTTTACACATAAGACCTAAGGAGGTTGTATTAGAAATATCGAAGCTGAACAACAAGAAAACAAATTTAGTGCCGAAGATGCCTCATTATTTTCTAAACAAGGTGTACATACTTTATCTTACTTTAATATATATGTAATTCGATTATGAGGTAACAATACTTTCCATTGCAGTGGCAATGCGAGGAAATTGTAATGATTATAGAACAGAAAATGCGATAAACTCTTATAGGTCACTAAGCTTGCTATGTCGTTTTTCTAAAATATTTGAAAAACTTTTCTTGAAGAGATTACAATAAATATTGGACAACAAAAAAGTTATTCCAGAATATCAAATTGGTACATCAGAACAGAGCCATCGAGTTGTTAAAGTGATAAGAAATGTTCTCAAAGCAAAACAATACTGTTCTGCGATATTTTTGGATGTTAAGCAAGCATTTGATAGGCTCACTATTCAAATTGAAACGAATTCTCCCAGCACCTTTTTATTTAGTGCTGAAGTCTTACATAATTGATCGTTACTTCAACGTCAAGATAAACAACACTTTCTCTGAAATTTGTGTCATTAAAGTAGGAATACCTAAAGGTAGTGTACTGGGTAATGTGCCTTATACAAGATATACCTCAGATATGCCAATAAGCGAGGATATACATATGTAACTACTGCTACGTATGCGAATGACACTGCTCTAATTGCGTGCAATAATAACACCACAGACGCCTCCAGGATGTTACAGAGGCACGTTGACGTTATTTAAAATTGGTTTAAAAAGTGGTATATTTGCATCAATCCAGATCCTTACCAATTATTTCGACACATACTGTATACATGTTATTTGGAATATTTAGTTTTTCTGCATAAAATATATGTAGAAATACATATATGTATGTATATACATATGTGTCGGTAGTTAGGTCAACAATAGCAAACAAACAAAAAAATAAAAAAGCATATAAATTACCTCATATCTGATTTTCCTAAAAGAAAAGGAAGGAAAGAAAGAAAAACAATTGTTTACTTTCTATGTTTCAAAGTCGTATGACTATACACATATATTCATACGTGCATACATAGAGTTTTTATTGTATAAATACATACGTACAATATACCCACTGGTACAAGCAAAACATTTGTTCATGTTCAACAAATTTAACTCACAATGTTCTCTGCTCGTTGTTTGTTGTTGTTTCTGTTTTAATACGAGTAGTTGCAACAAAAACAATGACTTACAACAATTGTTATGTTGCATGCCGAAATCGCATTTAATTTAAATTTATTTGATTTTGTCACTGTATTTAACAATTTTCGTCGCATTCAAAATTTGTGGCTGCGTTACATTGTTCAAATCAAAAAACCTTTTACAGTGGTTTCCTTCAGTGAAAAGTCGTTTTTATGTGGTTTTTCTTGGTGACTAAATGTTGTTGTTTTTTTTTTTTTTGGAAGTTAAGTATTTAACGCATAACAACTCAAGAGAAAATATTATAAAATTCTATACGTATACCATTTAAAAATGGAAGTCAAAGTCTTAAGATATCTTTCATATGATTGGTGAAAAGGCAAAACGAGTTAACGGAATCAGCTATTTTCAAAAAGGAAAAGGAGAACGTCGCTCTCGGGGACTGTCAACTTGCCGCGATGAGAGGGCTTAGTCAGTGCCATGAACCTGAGAGAGATACTCAGATAAGGGACGTCCAATTATTGGAACAGTCTGTCTACTCAACTGTAGACTAACAACCTACTGCTCGGAGATTCAATTTGTTACTGAAATCGTAGAAATAGAAAGAATGAATAAACGATGTAAATCATCAACATTTAGAATGAAACAAAGGATAGGAATATGATCTTGGAACGTAAATATATTGTTACGTTTTTACCTTTTTAAAACCTTTAAAATATGAGTTCGTAGATTGCAAATAAAATAAAAATAAATTTGTGTTTAGTTTTAATTACAATTCTTTATTACTACAATTCTTTTAGCACAATTCTGTGTGCCACTATTCACAACTGGATGTAAACAACAACAATTCCTTAGTTTATTATTCCTCTGTTTACACCCTTTGCATAAACATTAATAATGCTTTGCCTTTTATATGGCAGATTAAGCAGACTGATGAATGTTCTTGAAGGCGAATGTTCATGACTTCGCCTTCTCGAAATCTCTATAAATGCAGACATCTTTGTTTACATTTATTATTATAGCAGGGTTTTTGTATTTTGTTTACATTTATTATTGTAGTGTTGTTTGTGTATTTTTGTTTACTTGTTTACCATTTTCTTATGCTTTTGTTTGTTGTTATATCAAGCAGACTGATGAATGTTCTTGAAGGCGAATGTTCATGACTTCGCCTTCTCGAAATCTCTATAAATGCAGATATGTTTGTTTACATTTATTATTATAGCAGTGTTTGTGTATATTGTTTATATTTATTATTGTAGTGTTGTTTGTGTATTTTTGTTTACTTGTTTACCGTTTTCTTATGTTGGTGTTTTTTGTTATATCAAGCAGTACGATGATTTGTAAACAGGTTTGTTTACTGCATGGCTTTGTTTTTGTAACTTTTGTTTATAATTTTAATGTTAAGCGATGTAAAAGTAAAACTCCAGTATCCAGAATTTTCATATCTGTAACAATATCTTTTAACGCATCGATTTAGGCTAAAAGGATTACAATGCTTTTTTTGTAGAATTGAACAAAACATTTACTTGTAATTCTTATTAAAGAGAAAATAGCCCTCGTAGGTCTAGCTGCCTTATCACATTATTGCCTAATCATGTTTAATGGTCTTGTCGTTTTGTTTTAACTTGACCTCGAGGACCTCTTTTTAACATAAAAACCCTTCTCGCATTACTACATACATGCATACATACATAGGAGTGTTTGTGTTTCCTTTAAGTATGGTGATAAGAAAATAATGATTTTCTCAGCCTTTTCTTGGGGTTTTCCTCAACGGCAGAATAAAGTTAATGGCTTGAAAGGCATAGCCGCCCTTTTTTTTTTTGCTACAAATTCTACTTTTACAATGTAAATATATGGTAAACATGTATTTTGACATGCCCTATTGGAAAGTTAATGCCAACAGTAGGTATGATGACTGCATTTAAACGTCTGTGATCTAAAGTTAGGTAATGATGTCACATAGGGTATCTTTTAGCCATTCTATCCCCATTTCCTTCTTTTAATTTAATCTTTTTTTATTGTTTTACATATTTCTATACAGATTCGTTTACATTTTATTTCTTTTGATTTCGTTAAATTGACAAAAATACCTCCGGCAAATGTTTACAATTCTGACAATTTGCATGAAAGTTTTCAATAATTGACAATTTTGTAGAAAAATAAGAAAAGAGTATAGTTTCGGACACTTATCCTCTGATAGTCTTCGAAACAAATAAAACTTTAAAATTGCTTGAAGAAGAAACAACTAAAACGTAAAGTTAAATACGTATGTATGTACACACCAGAATATTGTGTATATGATAGTCTGTATGAAGTGTATACATATTAGATCAAGACAAGTACTGTACTGTATATTAATAACAATTACTAAACAATTATTCGATAGATCTTTGTAACGGAGATCTTCAAACCACGATTACTCTCTTCAAACGGACCGCGTCTTCACACAAGACTGACCGAACTTTTACTAACTCAGTCGCCTGCTTTGCCTCCCTTTTACATGACAGAGTAAACAGTATGATGAATATTCTTGAAGGCGAATGTTCATGACTTCTCTCTATAAATACATTCATTGTTGTAGTGTTGTTTGTGTATTTTGTTTACATTTATTCTTGTAGCGTTGTTTGTGTATTTTTGTTTACTTGTTTACCGTTTTTTACGTTGGTGTTTGTTGTTATATTAAGCAGTACAATAATTTGTAAACAGCTTTGTTCGCTGCATTGTTTTGTTTTTGTAACTTTTGTTTATAATTTCAATGTTAAGCGATGTAAGAGCAAAACATCAGTATCTAGATGTTTTTATTTTCGCAACAATATTGAAAAAAACTTAACTTTTAACTTGTATGGATCTTTGCCAAGTTTTGGCAAGTCACCGAAATGAAGCAAACTACTAACCATAAACAGATTTGAATAAATAGATTTAAGAGCCGAATATGGTCATTCTTATATTATTTTAAATTTTTTTAGCTTTAGAGACTCAACTGACCTTAGAATGGAGAATACTTCGCAAACTTTTGTAACTGAAATTAGATGACATTTATTTAAATAATTGTGTACCAATAATTATTTTCAAACTAAATGAATTTGAAATGTTTAAAGTTTTTTAATCTAAAAACAAATTTTCTTTAATTGCATTGATTGTCGTATTTTTTATTGTTAAGACTTACGGGATTATTGCAAAAGTTCGTGTTTAATTGAAATTTATTTCAACAAATTTGCATAAACATTTAGAACTACTCAATTACCAAACATAAAAATACATTTTAAGTACTTAATTTACTTTTCCCTTCACTAAATAATCCATAAAAATGCTAATAAGGTCACCGACAATTACCAAAGCTCTCTCTCTCTCTCTCTCTGTGTTATTTCGAATACAATTATATACACAAAATCTTGTTTTACAAAATTAAATTCAAATATTTAAAGTTTATTCTCAAATTTAAAACAAATAAATATATTGTTATTGACTCTGACATCGTTGGTTCTCAAGTTGCAATTAAATAAAGTTCTCTATGTGAAGACGCACGGCCAACTTTTTACTTCAAAATTTTATTTCTTAAAAATGTTCTTCGTTTTTATTACAATTATTTTTATTATTTAAATTTCTAATATGGTGTTCATATATGCACCTTTATTGCGTAAATCGCAATAAACGTCATTATTTAGCGCAATATTTTGTATAAAGTTTGAATTAATTATTGCCCAATAAATACGCAAATTGTAATAATATTGAGTAAAACTTAAAATGCAGCACTGTCATAAGTATGTTCAGTGCGCATATTACAATTATCCGAACACTTTCTGTTGATATTTGACAACTAAAATGTCAACAACGACAAAAAAAAAAAAAAAATGCTGTTGAAACAAGCAGCTGTTTTGTTTGCCAGCTGTCAAATGAATATTGAATAAGCAGCTGAACTACTTATATTATTATGTCAGAACACTTAAAATATTGTACTAAATAAACTAAATAAATGATTCAATGATTATGCATATCTGAACATAGTACAACGGACAAATTGAAAAACTGATTTCAGCCTTATGGGAATATTTATGGTATGTTACAGCAATTAAACGAAACAATATTGACGAAATGAAAATACAAAATCAAATGAAGTTGTGTGTGAAGTTTTTCCTTGGTTCGCTCTCCTACTGTTCTCCTTATGGTATCACATCAACCAATATGTCAGTTTGTGAATGCAATATTCCCCGTGTATAAGCACGCCGGATATAATAATAATCCGCTTAGTAGCACTAAAACTTAGCTAATCTTGATTTCTGCTTTAAAATGTACTGAAACTGATTCGATACATGCATCCCGGTTTTAAGCATTCCGTGCTTATAAACGCGAAAAACTGTACCTTTTACTTATAAAATTGATCATCGTGCGATGAGGCTTTTCTGGATTTCTTGAGCCATTGAAGGCCAATATCGCCATACGGAAGATTTATTGAAAAGAGTAGTAAGAAAATTGGACATCGCAATGCAATTCCATAAAATGCTGCTTATGGTTTTATTCTGCTTGAACCAGAGTTTGCACTCTGTCCCATTCAGAAGACATAACAAACCAGAGCAATGCAATCTCAAATAATTGATTCCTGATAGAAAGCTTAAAGTGATACCAAAGTCAAAGCAAGTATCTTTCGAAATGGGGGTCACTCGTTCATTCCTTGAAAATTTACAAAAGTCTAAATGTGATCATACCAGGTCATGAATTCGGATTCGGATTTGAACATACTTACAGATTAATGCAAAAACATTCCCGGAAAGGAACTTCCTAGGGAAGTTCAAAAAGACAGTTGCAAAAAGACACTTGAGCAAGCTCTTGCATAGCGCTATTAACAGATCCCCCATATTAGTTCAAACAATAAGGAAGGTTTGCGATGAATAAAATATTGTTATTCTCCATTTATAGACATTACTCAAACTCTCGACAAGGGTTAAGACTAAGGCTTGATACATATGTATATATTGACAATGTGGGATTGTTGGAAACCTACATAACCGGACGAAGATTTACTATTAATGAAGCCGGTATGCCACAGCGTATTATCTTGATAGTCGTTCCTATATTAAATATTAGCTTCCAGTAAAATGTCACAGTAAAATATCACATTCACAATTATACCCTTCCTAACTCCCACGATGTGTTTCATACATACATAATTGGCCGTTACAACCCTTCGATCAGAATTACGGCCTAGCTAATCACATCACATTGCATTATCACACGATGCGTTTCAGTTAGAGTGAAAGCAGCTGAAAAATTAGCTTGAGGATAATAGTGAAGGACTTGTCTATGGTCAAAGCTGAGATTGACATATATCCCGAAAGATATTTAACAATGCTCATAGTGCATCCAAATCCCCTAGACGTAATATTTCGCTCTTCCTGCTTTACATCAAACATAAAAATTACGGTTGCATTTACGAATACAATCAACCATCACATATCTATCGGGCCAGTATTGTTCTACGAACTACATGCTTAGTGAATGCCACTGCCAACTGATACCCAGATGTTTTAATGACAAGTGCTCTCTGTTCCACTCCAACCAAGACATTATATACTACATATACTTAATCTCCTAAGGCAGAGGGCTGACGTGGTAGCAGTAAGAATCAATGCACTCATGATGGACTATATGGACTATGGGCTTCTATTATGCGAACACATAAACAAATCAGAAACATTACAACTTTCTAAATAGAACATCAGATTTCCGAATTCCAACTAGGGACTTCTGCTCTGGAGATACGCAGATTCTCAATGGGACCCTGATGTTTACACTGATGATTGTGGCATAATTATTGAGGGTTTTTAAAATTAAACATTCTTAAAGGCTGCCTGTCCGCTGCATTGTTTTCCATCAGTGGTCATGGCAATTTTGAAAGCAGCGCAAAGGTTATTTAGTAGCGGGATTTTCCATGCGATAAAGTCGCTAACGAACGCAATCGTAATACCCGCCCTTGTCCATGAATGCCATGGATTTCTCGGAGAAATTTCGGATCACTAAAGGGTACCTCTTATGCTTGTTCCGGGATATAGGGATATTATAAGAAATTGCATTGCTGATGATTGCCTCAGCTACCTTGGATATTATCTACATTTATCATAGGGAAGCTCCAGCACGTTGCCAGCAAGAGGACATGTGCGGTATGGCTAGACTCAGCTGGACAAGAAAAGAAGAAGGCCTACTTCTATCCTTAAATCACATGGGCATCTAACGCACAAGATCGATTCTTACGGGCCTCTCTCCTTTTGTTAGTCATTAGAGATCAGCAATGAATCGTTTTTTCGCTACTCACAAGCACTCATGAAATCTTGAATATAAATGAGTTAACAATATTGACACTTAACTACTCCGATTCATACGTACTCATTACAACATTGATTTATAAGTACAGGCTGCAATGAGTATGCGTACAACGTTGACATCAAATGCATACCACTCGAAATATGTTTGATTCATAAGCCTACTCATTTAGATTCATAACTTTAGAAGAATATTAATAATACTTATAAATGATTCCAGTGATGATTCATACTTATTTTGTAATTCTTGTAAATGTTGAGTTATGGAGAGTCGAAATCAACAACATCAGAAGTGTTGTTAAAAATAAATATGATGAGTATTTCAAACTTTGAATATGATCAGAAATTATACAAATAATATCAGAAATTATTCATTCTACTTATCTTTTTGAATACTCATTGCTGATCCCTGTTAGTCATGCCGAAAGTCTCGACATTTCGCAAATGATTTAGGCAGGAGCTCTGAGCCTGGGGAAGTTGAAAAGACTGTCTTTCACCGCATATGTCAGTAAACTGTTCTTGTCATAAAGAGACGGATGTATTTTACATGTCGCCTTCCGACCAGCAAGACTTATTTCGAACTCCGGTTAGATTCTCTAGCGAATGTTTGATCCCCAGGCAGAATTGATTGTTTTATAACAATTGCCATCAATGCTAGTCTAAGAGGGAACTCTTTCAGTAAGTGGGATCTACCGACTTACATAGTCTAACCGAACACTAACCGAAAACTCTGAGAGTAGATAAAATTGCCATGAAAAGTTTCTCGAAAATCTTTCATACGGAGCCGACTTTAAACCGTAGGTCCCGCCACTAATGTGTAAAATTAGTACACACAAGGTAAATTGTGTGAGAAGCTACATCGTAATCCAGATTGAAGAGTGGTAATAACCAGTTATGTGTCTGTAAATGTACATGAAATCAAAAATCCTAAAATGGCATTAAAGCAAAATCGAAATGTAAGGGACTTCATAGTTATTATTTTTAAAAGGTCATTATTTCAAAGAGCTTCTCAATAAAAGTCTTAGAATATAAACACCTGCCATAATTTGATGTTACACTTGCATTTCTCATTACGAAGTGCCCCCTTCATTAAAACCCACTCAGTTAGAATTCAAGTACATCACAACTATACATACATAAGTATCTGGTTAAGTAGATAATCTATAAAGCAAATTTGTTGCACTTCAACCATTTGCTTGCTTTTTTCGTCTTCGCAGCCTGTTCTAATGCAGATGCTTTTGAAGTTTAGTTTTCGTTTATAGGTTTGGTTTTATATCGTCAATCTGAAATTGGCTGAGAGTTTGTCCATTTTAGTTAACTTATTGCCTGTTGCAACTGATAAGAAATCTTTCATACTTCATTTATATTTCTTTTAAAGATTAAAAAGCATAAACAAAATAAATTTCAAATATTATTAGACTTTGAAATAAACGTAGACTTCTTCTATTCATATTCAACAATTTGAAAAAAAATTAAAAAGATTTCAAGATTTATTCTTAAAAGGCAAAAAACAAAAACAAAACAAACAAGCACAACATGAAGCCCTACCCACATACAGTCAACTTTATTTGGTCATACCTCTTCAAACAATAACAAAAAAGAAAGAACAACAACAACAATTGACATCTTTAGATCAAAAAGCGAGGTGCAAAGAAAAATTTGTTCTTTAATTAAAAATTAATGACATGAATATATGCGATACATTGTACATGTAGGTACTATATATACAGCAGAGGTCAGCATTGAGTATTCAAAAAGATGAGTAGAATCAAATCATACTCATAATGTCTGATACTTATACACATTCGTACTTATTTTAATATCATGGAACCGCTACTCATATTCATAATTTTAAGTACTCATCATATTCATACTTAACAACACGTATGATGCTGTTCATTTCGACTCTCCATAGCTCAACATATACACGAAGCACAAAATAAGTATGAATCGCATAAGAACACGAAAATACTCACTAATTGGTTGTGTGTTTGCTCTGCTTGCCGCTCTGTCTTTTTTGCTTATGTGTCTTTTTGTAAAAGCAACAACAACTAAGGCTGTAAATTTTAATGAATTCGTCGAGTCACTCGAATCATTTATAAGTATTTTTCGAAAGTTTTGAATCTGAATCAAACATGAATCAAATGAATCAAACATATTTCGAGTGGTATGAGTTTGATGTCGACGTTGTACATGTTGTAGAGAGTATTAACGAATCAGGGTAGAGAGTGTATTGGCTTATTAAGCGGTTCAAACCCCAGGTCAAACATCAAAATGAAAATATGAAGAATACTTGTTAGGCGACTTTTTCTCAGCAGATTACAACATAAGTGGTGTGAGAAGCAGGGTCGTAATCTTGGCTGAAAGGTTGCAATGACGAATTATGTATGTATACTAAGCAAAAAAAACTACATTTTCGTTAGTCTAAAAAATAATATTTTCCATATCGACGCCTCCATTCTATAACGTTATAAGTGTACTTAGAACGTTTTTAATGTTCTTGCATTTTTAAATTCTACGTTCTCTAACTTAAATACTGTCAAAATTTGGTT
The DNA here is from genome assembly GCA_930367235.1 of Sarcophaga rosellei. Classification (NCBI taxonomy): domain Eukaryota; kingdom Metazoa; phylum Arthropoda; class Insecta; order Diptera; family Sarcophagidae; genus Sarcophaga; species Sarcophaga rosellei. The sequence continues at coordinate 24,560,847 of OV884020.1, read as the reverse complement.
AAGATGTTATAAGGAAGTTATAAGGAAAAATCTACTTAGAATACACATATAGTCATATGTAGCGTGAAAACTTTGAGAGCTCATAACTCAAAACACAATTTTTCGACTTAGAATGTTATAGAACGGAGGCGTCGATATCATTTGTAATACAAAACATTTTTGTAATGCACCTCGTATAATTTAATAATACTTATGGTAAATACGATGCAATGCATTATTAAATCTCTTTGGAAATAGTGAAGGCTATAATTGTAGTTGAAGATTCTTCAGTAAATAAGTTGAAATCAGAACCTTTTATTTCTTAACACTACGAAGTAATAAAGAAATGAAGTTCAAAATATTTTGATTTCAGTTAGATTTTGTTGCTTGGCGTTTGATATTACAAATTGTGCAGAAAAAATAAATTGTGATCTGCATAATGTGTTTCAATGGATGTCGATTAATGGGCTTTATCTCAATCCGAGCAAATCGAAAGCTTTGACATTAGGCAAGGTAAACTCTACAGCCCAGCTTACACCATTACACATTAATAATGCTACTATTGAGATAGTACATAACTTTAAGGATCTAGGAGTCACCTTTAACAATAGACTTAACTGGTCCGACCATGTAAATGCTATTTGTGGTAAAACGGTTGCCATGTTGCGAAGTCTTTGGCTAACAAAATATTTTACTCCGTTTGATATTAGTATGCTGTTCGCAAAAACATATCTCATCTACACTTTACTTTACAATGCAATTCATCTCTGAATGAACTTCCGAACAACATACAGTTACTACGCAATGCAAAGCATTTCAATACTGCAATAATTAAATTTTTTAATGAACAATAATGTACAAAGGTAATTAATTAATCGTATTTTTTTTAATATAATTGTAAATTTTTGTTTTAATAATATTAACGGATTTCGGCCTGCCGCAACACATCCTTCCAGGCGCCTCTGTGTTCTTGCGCGCCTACGCCGGTTGGTCACACCAATCGATGACAGGGCTACCTCGATTAGGTCCTTCCAACGCAAAGAAGGTCGTCCTCTTCGCCAACTTCCGCAGATCCCCGCATCAAATACCCGTCTCGCCTCCTCCACTCGTACGACATGGCCGCGCCAGCGCAGCCGCTTTATATCAATAGGCTGCACAACGTCTATGTCGTTGAGGTACTCATACAGCTCACTGTTGAATCGGATGAGGAAATCGTCGCCAACTCGTACTGGACCGAAGATCTTAGGTAGTACTTTTCTCTCGAATACTCTCAAGGCTGCTGCATCAATGCTTAATAGGGTCCATGCCTCTGCGCCATAAAGAAACACGGAGAGGATGAGCGTCTTGTGGAGTATTAGTTTTGTAGTACGAGACCGGTCTTTGCTACTCAATTGCCTATTGAGACCATAGTAGCACCTGTTGGCAAGAGTGGTCATAAGCTTGATCTCCAGATTGACATCATTTTCGGTGGTAACGGCTGAGCCAAGATAAATAAATTCCTTGACTATATCATTTAATAATATTTGTTTTGTTATTTTTAAGGTTATGACTATATCCTTAGCAGTACTATTAAATAAGAATATATCTTGTTGTACTGTATTTATGCCTGAATAAATAGATAATAGTGCTTTCAATTTAGAATTTCAAAAACAAGACCATTGAAATATATTTGAAAAATTTTTTTAATCTCAAATGCCTTGAATGACAGTGTTTGAAATATTTCGTAACTACAGTAGCCGCTCGGTTATATGAATATCCAGTTATGTAAACTTCCAGAATAGTGAACAACAAAATTTAAACACAGGAGGTTCTAAAGAGTGAACACAGCCTATCTCTGTTATGTGAACAGCTTTCAAACGTTGATTTTTTTTAATGTTTTGAGTGTTGAGTTTTGAGTGATTGTCTTACATATTAAAAATCGGTTTTTCCCCGAGATAAGCAAGTGTGTGCATACGAATACAATATATAAGGTTGATGCATCCACAATACAAAAGTGTTGGAAGAATATTTTGAGTTTTGAGGAAGAAAATTACCCGGAAGATGACATTCCACTCAGTATTTTAAAAGAAAAATATCAAAACGACATGGAAGCACCTATGAATGAAGTCATAGATCTAGTCAATGAATTAACGAATGGCGTACAGCTTTCACGGGAAGAGATTCAGACGTGGAATCAAGACATTGGTAGCGAAGATATAGATAGCGAAGTTGAAGATGATGATCATGAGCAGTGCATCGTAACAACAGCTGAAATTATCACAACGGAGGCAATCGAAGCATTTAATAAAGTTATTGCTTGGAGTGAAAATAATATATCTGATATAAATGATATTTTGGCATTGCGAAAATGCAGGGACAAAGCACTACAGAAATCCCTTGAAACAAAAAAGTACAAAAAAATATAACCGACTACTTTCATGTACATTAATTATTAAAAAGCTTATTAAAAATAAAAACTTAATGTAATAAAAATCATTTAAATTACTTATTTTATATTCTGTTGATTATGTGAACTTATCCATTTAGTGAACAGGCTCTGTTAGAATTAGTTCATATAACCGAGCGACTACTGTATTTCATAAAAATGATCTGTTGTATACTCCTAGGTATCTGTTACGAGGCTCTTGAAGGAATAGGGTAAATACCACTTAAGTATTCAGAAAGAGTCAAAAAAAAGAAAAACTATGTACAAGAGCACTCAATGCAGGTGTGCTCTTTTTGTACTCTCATCTATTTGCTTTGTATGTGTACTATACATGTACAAAAAGGAATTGAAGAAACTAGCCGTATAACAACAAAATAGCTGCTAATTTATTTAATAGTCAAGTCGTGGTCAAACAACATGATAAAGCAAAATTCTCAACAAAAAAAAAAAAAAAAAAATCAAAATGAAACTAAACAATATTAAACAGCCAGTTTGTATGGATGTATTGTCGTAAATTTGTATTGTTGTTGTATAAAAATACCAAAACAAAATAATAGTAACAGCGACACAAAAAAGAAAAACATGAGCAACAACAATAGATACAAGAAAAACAATAACAAAAACAAAATATAGACAATAGTATTAACTGAGAACAACACATTATCATAACCGCAAGAGTCAGGTAAATTTTTTATTCCTTTGTCTGCCCTGCCATCTACAACAGCCAAACGAACTGTTAGTGCACCTTACCTGTTTCACTGACTCTGCCTGCCTCAACTCAACAGCAACACAATACGAAAAGTAGCATTATCAACAACAACAACGTTACTTTACCTAACCCTTGTACAACTCCAGAACGGATAGGCGCTGGCGACGACTCCAGCAACAGTCGTAATACAAAATAAAATAATTCGAATATGAAATAGAATATAAAATTATAAAAATAAAATGAATAAAAGAAAACACTGCGAATCAACCAGTCAGAGAGACAGATAGGCAGACAGACAGACAATCAGATACAGCCATCAATAAACCAGTCAACAGAGATATGAATACGTAATGATCTATACTTCTGCATGAATATACTTTTTTATATAAGTATGTATGTATAGTTGGTTATACAAATCGCAACTAACTAAAATTCTAGAACTCTATGGAAAGTATACCAATTGACAATTTACTATGTATTCATTGTCATCTGAACTAGAGACTATTTTAATCCTGTATAAGATATTATTGAAAATTTTGCCTTGGATTCAAGAAATCAATGTATTTCGCCAGTAAAAAATTATAGTTTGCAATACTTATTTCAAATTATCGCCTCGACGATTATATTCTTAGAAATATCCAAATGACAACAACCATAACGTTATTCAGAATCAAATTGACCTCATAAGAAGGAAGACTAGAGGTCGTAATCCAGACCCATGTGTTATAGTGGACAATTATGAAAGTATCAGAGATCAGCAATGAATCGTTTTTTTGCTACTCATAAGCACTCATGAAATTTTGAATATAAGAGAGCCTAAAATACTAAAATTTAACTATGTTCTCTGATTCATTCATACTCACTACAACGTTGATTTAAATGTACAGGCTCCAATGACTACGCATACGACTTTGAGATCAAACTCATACCATTCAAAATATGTTTGATTCATAAGCCTACTCATTTAGACTCATAATTTTAGAAAAATACTTTTAAATGATTTGAGTGACTCGAAACATCCATCAAAATTGACAGTCTTAGTTTTTGTTGTATATAAAAAAAAAGACACATAAGCAACAAAGACAGAGCAGCAAGCAGAGCAACACGCAACCTTTTAGTAAGTATTTTAATGTTCGTACGCGGTTCACACTTATTTTGCGATTCTTGTAAATGTTGAGAAAAGAAGAGTCGAAATCAACAACATCATACGTGTTGTTAAGTGAATGTGATGAGTACTTCAAACTTTGAATATGAGTAGAGGATGCAAAATACTAAAATAAGTATGAATGCCTATAAGTATCAGAAATTATGAGTATGATGCGATTTTACTCATCTTTTTTAATACTCTTTGCTGATCACTGATTGAAAAACAAATTGCTTGATGGGTAATTATCAACGAAAATCGTTTTTCTCTTTTTTTCTTTTGTCGTGGTGTTTCTTTTCTGTAGAACTTCTGACATCTTTCAGTACCTGTCTAGTAGTTTTTCTCTTGAAATAAACGTCTAATGCGATTCGTTTCTTCACCACTGTACGCTATAGTATGGCTCTAAAAAGAATCTTATATAAGATGTGTAGTTTGTAACACTTTCAACTTTAGTTTAATTGATAACAAATATAACTGATGGTTTACAGTGCACAAGTGAGAAAACTGAAGATTTAAATGTAATTGGGATTTATTTTGCTAAAAAAAATAAAAAGATAAACTCACTTACTTACCTATGTTATGTGTGTTAAATTTATCGATAAGTGGCGGGACCTACAGTTAAAGTCCACTGCGAGATTTTTGAGCAAATGTTCGTAGTATTTTAATTTACTCTCAGAGTTTTTGCCAAAAGACTGCTGAGGGAATGTCTATGAAAAGAATATTTTATTACCATATTTCGTTATGTTCGTGAGCTTTGAACCACGGGCTCTTGTTTAATAAGCCAACACATTACCTACCAGTTTATGGAGACTCCAATGTGTACAGTTTCCAAAAATTCATCCATTCGGATGTTGATCTTGAATAGATTCCAAAAAGTGTAGAGTTCAATGTGTTCGAATTGGACTAAACAAAGTCCAATCCAACTTATGAAATTGAAAGCCAATAAGTCGTTATGTCACTTAAGGCCATTACTACAACTTACCGTTAACTAAAGGGAGGATTTTAGTGGACAGATGAATTTATTTCATTATTATAAGAGGACGCTAGGTAGAAGTGAGGAGAAGTAAGGTAAAGGGAGGATCATCGTACCGGTAAGTTTTAAAGTTAAGTTTATGTCTGTACTTGCCATACATATGTATGTATATAATTATCGTTGGCACTGCGTTAAAAAAAAAACTTGTTTAACGGAGCAGTGTTATTGACATTGCTCCACCACTGCCATATTTTTGAAAAAGTTAACTTTATTTTATTTTATTACAATCTAATAATAACGAAAACAAGTTAAAGGTGACTTTAAAGTTCACTTTAGCTAAAGTTAAAGTCGGCTTTAAAGTTCACTTTAGCTAAAGTTATCTTTAACTAAAGCCAACTTTAACGGAAAGTTTTAATAATGACTCTAAGTGACATAACGACATAATATTTTTTATGAGGACTGCCTCGTAAAAACCACCCCCTATACAATTATTGTAAATATATCTTCCAAATATTGTTTGAACATTAAATATTATTTATTATTAATATAGCTACGAGACTCTGTACTAATGGATTAAATTAAAAATAAATTATGTAATTGGAAATTTATGTCAGAACTTCCCAAGTAAAACGTTCCTCTTAACCTAGAATTTTTGTTGACGTCCATTAATAAAGCTCTATAAATGTGATCAAAGATTAACAGTTTTAACCGTTACCAGATACGCTTACTACTGAAGAAAACTTTAAAGAAGTAAACACAACTGTAGTGGGTCATCGTCGAAACGTAATTATGGTAGTTGCTCATGAGATAGGTATTTAAATGATTTCAAACAGTACAATATTTTCGGACGTCTGCTTAGATTATTTTGAAACTGCTAAAATTACTCCCGTAAACTCCTCGCATGAGCATTGCTTACGAACTGTTGAATGATATGAAAAACGAAACTCTATTATTGCAAAGGTGGGGCACTAACTTCAAAGTTTATAAAGAGGAAAATTATTATAAATTTGTGGAGACAAGTTTAAGAACTGTTGGTCAAACGGCACTCTTCTATAAAAAGATTAATAAGTAATTACATGAGACCAAAAGAGTTGGCCTTCAAACTTACATAACGAAACAGGACGTACTTTATTCAAACTATTCAAAAATACCTTAAGGGGACCACTTTCAAAATAATAAATATAAATAATAAAAAACAAAATAATTAAAAAAGATATTCATACATTTTACTCTAAAAAACAAAGGAAAATTTGATAAAAACTTAAGAGCTCTAGGAAATGCTAATTTTATTCGGATGATATCAAGAATTATATTTTTATGTTTTTATCTTTTAAAAATGTTTAAAATATGACCTCGTAGATTGCAAATAAAATAAAAATAAATTTGTGTTTAATTTTAATTAAAATTATTTATTATTCCCACAAATCTGTGTGCCACTGTTCACAACTTTTTGTAAACAACAACAATTGCTTTTCTTTGTTATCCCTCTGTTTATATCCTTTGCATAAACAATAACAATTACTAGACAATTATTCGACAGACCTTTGTAACGGAGATCTTCAAACCACAATTACTCCATCTAAACACACCACGTCTTCACACAATACTGACTTCACTTTTACTCACTCAATCGCCTGCTTTGTCTTGCCTTTGGCAGAGTAAACAGTCCAATGAATCTTTTTGAAGGCAAATGTTCATGAATTCGCTTCTCGAAATCTCTATAACTGTAAACAACGAAGTTTACATTTACTATTGTAGTGTTGTTGGTGTATTTTTTGTTAACTTGCTTCCCATTCATACGTGTTGTTAAGTATGAGTACGATGAGTACTTCAAACTTTGAATATGAGTAGTAGGAGTATGATATTAAAATAAGTATGAATGCGCATAAATATCAGAAATTATGAGTATGATTCGAATCTACTTATCTGTTTAAATACTCATTGCTGATCTCTGATATATACCATAACTACGATGTAGGGTACAATATTAAGTCTGTAATCCTTTTAAAATTTCTAACGTATTATGAAATAAAAGGTTAAAAACATACCAAAATTAAAGGTTGCGTTTGTTGTCCATTTTATCCATACACACACATACAAGCAACCTACGCACCTTTGAATTAAATTTAGAATTGATTTCGATTACGACATTATACGACCATACCATATACATACTTACATAAATACAATAATATATTTGGGGGTTTTTTTTTTCTAATTTTCTTTTTTTATAATTTCCTTTCTTTTATGGCTTTCTAACTCCTTTTCTCTTCAGTGATATTAACGAAAATGTATAATAAAAATATAATAATAACAACAACAATAAAAAGTATTATAATGTTGTATAAGAAAATTACAGATTTGTTAACACGGTTTGAAAGGAAGAGTTATTAACATTTTATTAACCTTTTGCGTTGAGACATAGAGAAAGGTTGGGGAAATTAAATTAAACTCATTTCTTTTTCGTTTTTTTTTATTTTCTTATGCTAATATTAAAATAATTTATAAATTTAATATACATTTCAAGCATAAAACTATCATTTTAAATCGTAACACAGTTGCTTATTTATGTATGTATGTATTTATTATCATTTTCATTTTTTGTTGTTGTTGCTTTTTTCTCTTTATTATTTTACGATTTTTTTATGGTTTTTCTTTCATTTCAGTTTACGATTTAAATTATCATCACACACTCACGATTTCAAAGTGATATTAAGTTTGGGTTTGACTCTCTTTTTGGTTTTTTTTTTAATAAAAATCATACGTACGTATATTTTTTAGTGCGGCATCTAGTCTACATAGTTTATGGGATTATGAAGTTTATTATGGAGTCGATGAATTATTAGAATCACAGTGTTCACGCATCACGTCATCACCACAATTGGGCCAATTATTTTAGTTTTACGATCCAATTTTCTATCGAAAAGAAAAAAAAAATGATAAGTAAACAAATAAAAAGGACCGAAAAGACAGAAAGAAAATTACATCGTAGCATAGTTTTTTTATGACAAAATGAAAATTTACTGCAAATATAAATGAAAATATTATGATTTTGAACATGTCACACGCATAAAACTGTAAAACGTCAAACTGAATTTAAATATGTATTTCACGACATTCGATATGAATAATCTTCCATTAGGATCTAATTCTCCAATGTTACTAAATCATAAGGATTGTAATAAAATATAATGACATTATATAGTGCGTTTAACATAATTTGATTGATAGATTTTTAGTATTTTTATACTATAATACTATAACAAATAAAATGGTTTTAACAAAATAGTTTTGTTTGTTAGCTTAAAACTTACATTCACATCCTAATCATCACATTTTGGAATTGATAACACTGTTGTCTTTGAAATTTCAACAGATATCTCAGTTGGATTTGCAATTTTAAACTGAATGGAGATATTAAATGTATGAAGTACTGGTTTCACATTAGAACCAGATGTGGAACAGAGATCAGCAATGAATCGTTTTATCGCTACTCATAAGCGCTCATGAAATTTTGAATATAAGTGAGTCAACAATATTGAAATTTAACTATGTACTGTGACTCACTACAACGTTGATTTATAAGTACAGGTTGCAATGAATACACGTACAATGTTGACATCAAGCTCATACCATTCGAAATATGTTTGATTCGTAAGCCTACTCATTTAGATTCATAACTTTAGAAAAATACTTATAATACTTAGAAATGATTCAAATGACTCAAATCATGCATCAAAATTTACAGTCTGAGTTGTTATTGCATTTACAAAAAAGAAAAAGGACAGAGCAGCAAGCAAGGCAAACACACAATATTCTAATGAGTATTTTAGCGTTCGTACTGGAATCTGTGTTATTTTGTAATTCTTATAAATCTTGAGTTATGGAGAATCGTAATCAACAACACCATACGTATTGTTAAGTATGAATATGATGAGTACATCAAACTTTGAATATAAGTACAGGTTCCATGATATTAAAATAAATATGAATGCGTATAAGTATCAGAAATTATGAGTATGATTCGACTCTACTTTGACATAAGGCCTTCTCCGAGCAGCTTTTTACACTCCCAGACTAGATGTGATCCAAAAATATGTACACTCATAGTCTTCCTTCATCTTCTGGCACTTAGTCTCATTACCGAGTTTACAGTCCTCTGTTTGGTGATAGCTGTTTAAGTATAGGGAATGATGCGGTAGATCATGTAGTTCCTTTGCATGATCGTAATATCAGGAGAGATTCCAGAAAATAATTTTGAATCTTTACATTTAGTTGCTATTGCCACTTCGTCTTAATAAACGATAATCAAACACAATGTATATAAACATATTTGCCTCAATATTGCAACACACTATGTTGTAAAAGACTCTTCATATTGTGTAGTAAACAAAGTATATAAACAAATGATGCAGCAATATTTTGTGCATTGGTATATAAATTGAACAAACAATGTATATTAACACTCATCGGATCAAATGTTGAAAGAGCATGTTCAAACTAAAAACCTTAAACAAAGGATACAAACAAATGATGCAGCAATATTATATTTATGGGTGTATAAATTGAACAAAATAATGTATATAAACACTCATCGGATCAAATGTTGAAACAACATGTTTAACTTAAAAACTCTAAACAAAGTATATAAACAAATGATGCAAACAATGTATATGTTGATGACTCTTTACATTGTGTAGAAAAAATCTAAACAATGTATATAAACAAATGATGCAGCAATATTTTGTGCAACGGAGTATAAATTAAACAAACAATGTATATAAGAACTCATCGGATCAAATGTTGAATCAACATGTTCAACCTAGAAACCCAAACAAAGTATATAAACAAATGATGTAGCAATATTTTGAGCATTGGTATGTAAATTGTTTAAACAATGTATATATACGCTCATCGGATCAAATGCTGAAACAGCATGTTGATGGCTCTTTACATTGTGTAGAAAAATCGTATACAAAGTATATAAACAAATGATGCAGCAATATTTTGTGCAACGGAGTATAAATTGAACAAACAATGTATATAAGAACTCATCAGATCAAATGTTGAAACAGCATGTTGATATTGCTGCTTCAAATGTTGGAGCAATGTTGTTGCTAAGAGTTACAATACTATAAACATTGTGGACTTAAGTATGTATATCTAGTATCTGATTAACCATATGGGTGATTCCATGCATATTTAGGATATAAATTAACTCTTTGATAACAACAGGAAACATTTTTTCTTTTTATTCGAATTAACGTTAGCCGACGCCGTCTGAATAAACGATATTCAAACACTTAAGAACAATGTATGTGAACACTGTTGAGACAAATATTGCAGTGGCATGTTGTGAATTGAATCAAACACTTATCAAATCAAATATTGAAACAGCATGTTTATGTTGCCTCTTCAAATGTTGCAGCAATGTTGTTGCTGAAAGTTACTATAGACATCGTGGATGAATATTTAGCATCTGGTTAACCATATGGCATTGGCAGGTATCTCTGGGCGACTGGACAATGGCTTGGATCAGACACTGGACACTCGAGAATCCTGGAGAAATTTGGGGCTGTCGGGGACATAGACTATATGGCACCGCGATATGACTTCTCGATGAAATTCACAACGACCATTCCAGATATAGAGGAATGGTGCTGGGCACCTCGTCAAGGATTCCGTCCAAATATTCACTGATGGATCCAAGCTGGGAGGAACCGTTGATGGAGGAATTTTCTCGGAGTCAATAGGTATAGCCGAATCTATAAGGTTACCGGATTACTGCAGCGTATTCCAGGCCGAGGTGCTGGCAATACAGGCTGCGGTTAAGATTATTTGGGATTTGAATATCCCCAATGGAAACATCACCATACTCTCCGATAGCCAAGCGGCTATCAGGGCTCTGGGATCCTATGTGATGAACTCCAGGACGGTCTACGGATGTCGGAAACTTCTGAAAAGGGTGGCGAAGAAGTATAATGTGCATATCGTTTGGGTTCCGGGACACAGTGATGTCCCGGGAAACTGCAGAGCGGATGAGTTGGCCAGACGCGGCACGATCATCGGGCTGTCCGACGAATTCTTAAGTATTGTGGTCCCTTTGAGGACCTCTAAGCTCATGATTGATGACGAGATCACGAACTCTATCAACAGCAGGTGGGCGGCTTCAGATAAAGGCAGGCCTCGGCTGGATAGAAGACGCACTGCAAGGCTGCTGAAACTCCGAAAAGGAGTGCTCAGTGCGATTGTTTTATGGCCATTGTGGGTGGCAACGCGAGGCGCATTGGTCTGGGACACCTCGAGAACGAATCTGTAAAAGCTCCAGGGACGAGGAGGAGGAAGTGGCAGTTCTTCTATGCACTATGTCAAAGAAGGAGGAGACACCTTGGTGCCTACTACATCGACATTAATGTCGGCAGTTTGAGTTGCTTCATTGTAAGCTCTAGGTGGTTACATGACTAGGGGATGGTGAGCGCGAACTGTGGTATCACAATAGGCCCCATGGGGCCTAAGTGCATCCATCAAATTCATTTGAGGGACAGCCACTTATACCTACCTAACCACATGGGTGCTTCTATGCTTATTTAAGATATAAATTAACTCTTTTGACGATAATAGGAAAATTTTTTTACATTTTTTCGAATTGATGTTCGCTTGCGCAATATATACTCCGTTGGTATAAAAACCTTGTCTCATGCAGTTTATTAATGATTTAAATGGCAATAGCAAGCTCTGTGTATGAACAAGAGCTAGAAAATGAAAAGAACGTAGTGTTGTTAAATAGCCACTAGCTATGGTAAAAACATTCACTATGACTGAAGATAGAAAGAAACATGCTATGCATCCATATAAAAAAACTAAAGTCCAGGTTCAGGCTCGATTTTCTCTACAAAACAGGCATTCTATTCGTTACAAGAATTTCCTAAATATCCAAATATATAGTAAACTAATCTGGTGACTGTCTTAATCCTTATCCTCATGTAGAACCATGAATCAGAGTAAATATAGCCAAAAGGTCACTGGTGCAGCAGGTTGACGTGAATAAATAAAATTTTTAGTTTCTGCCCTCTTATTGGAGTAAGTAAGGCTTCAGGGCTTCTTCTAATAAAGTGCTTAAGTACTATTATTCCGCTAACTGTATGAAAGACTGTTAAATTTTCATGATGAGAAGAGCATCAGTTGTGCATATATAGCATGTGTGCCATTAGGCCGCCTTATATTCGCGGATGGTACTTTTTAGACTCTGATTAGTATCACTGTACTTGCAAATAATCAAAAGACGCACTTTAACTTTATTTCATATTCATAGGAGGACGACGAAAGTTGTAAATAATTTGTTCAGAGTGCTTTAGAACTTTGTGTCTTTAGTCTACAGTCTAAAGACTGCAACAATATTAGGAGCTGTTTCTCACTCCTGTGCTCCTAGTGGTTCAAACAGCTAAAGCATCTCGAATATGGCGTTCTATTCCTTCTGGAAAAAACTCTGGCAAAAAAAACTGGGAGAAAAGTCGCCGAAGAATACCTTTTTCATATTTCGTTTCGATGGGTAACCGGGGATTTGAACCGTGTCTTCGCGTCAGCACACTACCTACTAGACAAATCGATATAACTCGTTTAAGTTGATCCAGAGAATGCGAATGCGAAAACGTTTTAATCTACCGGCAGTTATTCAGATATAAATTAATGAAGCTGCACCATTTAATTCTAGAATACATCTCGTGGTCCTATCAATGGCGTAGCACTTCATTTGGGAGATTATAAGGGTATTCCTGAAGAAAAGTTTTGCTGCCATTTACCAATGAGTTTTCGCCAGTACACTTGTGATTTTTGGAAGTCGCCGTGGTGTCGGCTTATTAGACAAAAGGCACGAGTTCGAATCCCAGGTCAGACATCAAAACGAAATGTGAGAAAAATATTTTTTTGGCGACTTCCTCTTAGCAGAATTGTGGTAAAATCTCTGAGAGCAAAAATTGCCATGAATAGCTTCTCAAACACCTGTCGTTCGGAGTCGACTTTTAACTGTAGGCCCCGCTACTCATGTATAAAATTAACGCACACAACACGAGTGGTGTGAGGAGCTAGGACGTTGTACAATGGGTCAATTTAACCTCCGGGTACTGTACTTGTCACAGTTGACAAGTACACGTCCTCTAACCTAACCTAACCTAACACTAGTGATTTCAGCCAAATAATGGCCCAAACTGTCCTCTAGGCTTGTTAGCGGCTTTATGATGTTAACGTGAGTGTTATGCAATAACCAAACCAATTAGATGGTCCTCACCCAGCAAATATTTAAGAAAGTGAAGTCGTCGTAGTCTTGTAGGTAGTGTGTTGGCTTATTAGACGTGAGGCCGCTTTTCAAGCCTTGGGGCCAAATCACCGCATTCTATATCGAGTACTTTATTATCGAAATGTGGTTAACGTGGATCCCGGCAATCGTTATCGTAACGTATCTACTCGAAGTTGCACTCGATTTGTAACTGGTCATCGAGTTAATAATCGGAATAGTCGGAATAAATTACGATCGCGTACCGTGATCCAAGAAATTGTGGCCATCGAAAATAGTGTTTACTCGATTGTGCATTCGATATCGAATGCGGGGATTTGGCCCCTGGTCAGACAACAAAAGGTATTTCTTTAACGATTTCCTCTCAGTAGATTTCTTGCAAAAACGTTGCGTTTCTTACAAATCTGTCGTTCGGAGTCCGCTTTAAACTGTAGGTCGCGTATAAAATTAATACACACCTAAGTAGTGTGAGAAGCTAAGACGTAATCTTGACTGAAGGGTTGTAATAACCAATTATGTATTTTCCAGAATTTCAGAGACGGTTTCGGAAAGATTTTAACTTAATTTAGCATAAATAAAATAAGCTTTTAACTTTTACATTAAAAATAGAAATACATGATTAATTTACGTTTGATTGGGTGACGTATGTTGTGGAATATTGATTTATCACACTCCCAAATATTATCTTTCAATAGGAGATTATGGATTCCATTTGGATGTATTATTATATGGATGGAGGCCCGACTGTGCCTTTATGTACATTGTTGGTATATAAAGTTTATCTATTAGACGTGTATTCATATATTATTATTTTCACTTTTATTTAATCATTAAATTATATGAGCTACTGATAACAGAAAAATACATATATTCATATCATTCATATCACATTATCATAATTTTGATAACATACATAATTAAATCGAGAGTACACTCTAGATGGTGTAAGAGATTGAATACTAAAAATTTCAAATGCAACCACAATAATGACTTTGGAGGATAATAAATATGAGAAAACATTATTACGCAAACCTAATAAATTGGAAAAATATACTTAGAAATTTCGTTTTTTCGCTACACATAAGAATTGCATATAAGTGAGTCAACAATATTGAAATTTAACTATGTACTCTGATTCATTCATACTCACAAAAGACATTTGACAGGATTTGTTCGTCAAGAAGAGTTCTTGAATCCTGTCACAATCAGCTAACATTGTTTGGTTTGATTGTGGACACGGTGGAAAACCATTCAAACTGTGGAAAAAAACAGCATTTACGGGAGGTTTTGATGAACAATTTTTTGGGGGAAAAAACTGCACGTGTGAGTCTTTCATTTGCTTGTACACTTGTATGCGGTGAGCAGGCTTTATTTAAAAGACAGTGTACCGAGTGGTTTGCGCATTTCAAAAATTATGACTTTCACATCAAAGGCACAAAGCGTCCGGTACAGAAAAAAGTTTGAAGACAATAAATTGGAAACATTGGTAGGTAGGTAAGTAGGTAGAAGTGGCCGGCCTCTCGATGTAGTCATGAGCGGACACACTTAGGCCGCACACAGGGCCCTTTGTGATATCAAAGTTTCACATTCTCCCCTAGTACCGAAACCAATCGCAGCTTCCGATGAAGCGACTAAAACTGCCAATATCATCCAGATCTTGCACGTATTAGGCGCACCCAGGTGTCTCTTCTCCTCCTAGTGCCGGGCACAGTAGGTGAAGAACAGTCGCATCCTCCTCCTCATCTCCACAGTTTCTGCAGAAATCATTTGCAAGTGTCCAAGACCAATACGCCGCGCATGCGTTCCTATAATACAACGCCCCGTACTAACCCCGATAAAAGCGCTGAATTTACTTCTTTGGAGTTTAAGCAGATCCACCGCGCATCTCTTAACCAGCCTTGGCCAGATTTTTTGCGCCGTTCTGCCTGTGTCCGAAGCCACCCACCTACTGTTGACAAGGTCCACGATTGCGTTGTCAAACTTGCAGGGATCCACAATGTAGAGAATTCATCAGAGAGTTCATTCATCGATGGTCGTGCCCCTTCTGGCCAGCTCATTTGCTTTGCAGTTGCCGGGAATATCCCTATGTCCCGGTATCCATGTTATATAAACATCATATCGATTCGCCACCTCGTTGAGACACCTGCGACAGTCGTATACCGTCCTCGAGTTCATTACGTTAGAATCCAATGCTCTGATAGCCGCTTGGCTTGGTAACTTTCTGCCTGTGAACATTTTTGACCACAATAATTTTCACCGCAGCCATAATTGCTGACGCTTCCGCTTGAAAGACGCTGCGGTGATTGGAAACATTACTCATGTCAGATGCAAGAGTTCCTTACACCATCATTGGGCGTGAATCAAGTAACTGCACGTGGCCTTATGCTGCCGAAGAAGTCGATTCCTTTGTATCCAAGAATACCTAACTAAAGTAAAGTAAATTGAGTACCAGCCCTCCTGGCATTCTAATAAAACGATACTTGTTTGAAAGCTTTTTGTACCATTCGTTTTGTCTGCCATATACACCCCAAAATATAAAAGCACTCAATCGCATATACACACAAACTAAAATGAAAATTCATAAATTGATAAAAGAGTTGACATATTTTATCTTGATTCCAGTCTAACCTGAAGTGAAAACAGCACCTAGGCAAGCAATTATAAAAAAAAAAAAAATGAAAACAAAAATACGATAAAAAAAATTAATTCGAAAAATACAAGTCAATGACTGCTAACAACATATCCACCGTAGGTACCATAAATAAATTCAAACACTCAAACGATCACTTTGAAAGATGTTTGATGTCGAAGTAAAAAAAATCTTGAGGTCCATTGCACTCATTTTATTTCATTTTAGAGTGTCAGCAGATAGCAGTACAGACCAGCCTATATGCTAGAAAGCTAGATTGACATGAATTTTATGCATTTGATTTGCATTTTATTGGGTTTTTTTAATTTTTTTTTATAAGAAAAATGACAATTTTTTTTTTTTATAAAACAATATCAGATTAGGGTATCGTTCATTTATTATGCTCAACACAAATATTCCAAATTTTCTTTCAACATATTCTTGTCAATATTCTGTGATACAAAAAATGTAAAGAAAGTTTTCAGAATACTTTAAATTAAAGGTTTTTTACACATACTAGGTAGCGTTCACTGCACGGAAAATATACAATTTTAATCTACAAAATATGCAAAGATTTCTGGCTTCAACTATGGTGAAGATCTCAAGAATTCTGATCACTCAGCAACTTTCGTCCAGCCATTTCATTTCGGGTTTAATATGGTTTACTCCTTAGATGTGATCCAAAAGAACAGGGTAAGAAATGGCTCTTGCCTGCTTGTTGATTTAGAGGAAATACTCTAACCTTCTTCTCAATTGTGGACTCTGACATTTCCATGATGTGGCCTGGATGGCTGCCCTTGGCATCCATTGAACGTAGTGAGCTAAAATGTGGACAGCGTTGAACTAGTAATTCACTTGCTGTAAGAAAAGAATTACTAAAAATCAAAAAAAAAAAAAATAAATAAAATATAAATAAAAATAAATAAAAAATATGACGAGAATTTTACGAGAGTCTTGAAAAAGTGTATGGCAGATAGCTCAAATCCTTTCCTAACACAATAATAGAAAGGAGGATATCGTTTGAGACTATATATATATCTCTGCATAACAAAGTTGAAGAGTATGCCTGATAAGGGGTATTGAGTGGTTAAATCGGAGAGGTTCGTTCCCATCTTGATGGAGACGAAGGAGTTACTCAACATCGTTCTGTATACCTTTAACTTCGCAGGCGTATCGAACTGGGAAAGGAAAGGAAAAACACGATTCCCTATACGGCTATCTAAAACTACCTTATATTCGACAAAAATATGGTTTGTGTCGACTTGTTTTTCATTTTCTCTAGGATTTGAAGTATTGTGAAGACCTGATAGATAGTGGACTTGCCAGATCTGAAGCCGCACTGATAAAGTCCAATCAGTGTTTTGACAAGTGGCTTAAGTCGATCTCACGCTGTAATAACCTTGTATGCTATAAGAAGAAGGCTTATACTCCAGTCGTGGGGTCTTCCTTTTTAGGACAAGGCAGAGCAATCTTTGAATCTACTATCTTCTAGACAAATCTGTATTCAGCAACTAGAATGATAGGCAAGGCTAGACTTTACGCCAAAAATTATAGACATTTTGCTTTTGACAGTCGGATAGGTTCGAAGATAATTGAGCATGTTGACATTTCTGTTCGTTCTATTATTTTCAAAAGCAGATCAAGTTGCACTTGAGTTATTTTGGAAAAGAATTTACAAACCGTCAGTGGAGAATACCGACATAGCCGAAACCTTAAACTGTATGGCTGTTATTTTGACATAGTAAAACGCATAAGAAGAGCAGGCTGAGCAGATGGGCGAAAATATTCCAGCAAGAAGATTTTTTGAATGTGATTCGCAGAACGGTACGTCCAAATCTGTGATGTCGACATCGAGACGAAGCTCTCTCTGCCTATGACACAATCAGAATGTGCCATCTAAGTTCCCGTCTAAAAACTCATTTTATTCAGTTTTATAAATAAAAGTCTATGATTCACTCTGTCGAATGCTTTACTAAAATCAGTGTAAGTAACATTGGTATGTTGACCATTATACAGACCTTTCTATAAAGGTCTATACCAATCTTGTGAACTGTAGTACGTTGGTTATATGAGACAAGCCTTTACAAAATCCATGCTGAAGAGGTTTGAGTCAAAAAGAAACTTGGTGTGTAAGGAAATCCATGGTACATTTTTTGAAAAGTTTACATATGTCACTTAATTTGGCGTGACCCCTGTAATTCATTACACTTGAATTTGTACACTTGTAATTTGAGATTCCACCGCTTAGCAATGAAGAGCTCAAAAACGCGATTATTAGACTTAAAAACAATAAAGCTGCAGGTTCTGATAACCTTAACGCTAAATTGTTTAAGATCGGATGTAATGAGCTGGTAGGGCGCATGCACCACCTTATTTACAAAACATGGCTAGAGGAAAGTATGGCCGACGATTGGAACCTCAGTATCCTCTATCCTGTCCTGAAAAAGGGTGACCCTACGATATGCACCAACTACAGCGGTATAAGCCCTATCGCGTATAAGGTTCTTACCGGCGTATTGTGTGAATGACTGAAGCCACTCGTCAAAACATTGATTGGAACCTAACAGTGCGGCTTCAGACCTGGTAAGTCCACCATCAACCTGATCTTCACACTGCGTCAACAAACACCATAATTTTGTCTACTGTAAGGCAAATCGATATACCTGCGAAGCTGGTGAGGCTATGCAGAACGACGTTGAGCAATTACTGCAGCTCCGTGAAGGTAGGAATGGATCTCCTCACATCTTTTAATACAGTGCTAGATTTTAGACAAGGCGATCCCTTATCATGCGACCTCTTCAACTTCGTCTTGGACAGTGTTCTGCGAAAGGCAGGAGTGCATCGTAATGGCACTATTTTTCAAAAATTTCAAGCGTCCAGTTGCTTGCGTACACTGTCGACATTGACATCATAGGGCTTATCAAGCCAGATGTTACTGCTGTCTTTAGTGCTATTGGACGCGAGTCTACTACTAAGATGGGTCTGGCAGCAAATGAGGGCAAAACAAAATATCGGGTTATCCATTTCGTGGTTTCAAAAGTAAACGTAAATAAAACACATATGTATAAAATATTTTTTTCATGATATTTCTTTTTTATTGTAAAGTTTGAACGTTGACATTATGTGTGAAACACTACATATCATTTAAATGAGCTCCACGCGAAGTGTTGCAAGCATTGATTCTTTTGAGGTAATTTTCGACCACTTTTTGACACATATTGGGTGGTATCTCAGCCATAACTTGTCGAATGTTGGTTTTTAAGTGCTCAAGAGTTGAAGGTTTATCTGCATAAACACGGTCTTTGGCGTAGCCCCACAAAAAAGTCTAATGGTGGCATGATCTTGGTGAACAGTTGATATCGCCACGACGAGAAATTACGCGGCCTGGAAATGTCTCTTGCAACAAAGCCATATTCGCTCGAGTTGTGTGGCATGTGGCACCATCTTGTTTAAACCACATATTCTCCAAGTCGTATTCTTCAATAGCAGGCAAACAAAAGTCAGTTATCAAATGAGCATTACGCTCCGAATTAAGGTGACAGTCGTTCCATCGTCGTTTTCGAAGAAGTAAGGTCCAATCACACCTTAGGACCAAAGAGCGCACCAAACAGTGACTTTTTCTGTATGTAATGGCCTCTCTCCACTCCAGTCTCTTCAAATTTTTTCACAATTTTGCCAATTGCTTGCGTAGTTGGACGATTATATAAACCATGATCTCCTCTTAAAGTACGATACGTGGCTGTGGCAGAATCACCTTTTTGGAGTAGGTTTTGATAATTTTTATGCGTTGTGTGATGAGTTAAGCGATCCATTTTCGTCAATGTCAGACTTTCAACTGAAAAGAAAAAAATTTGTTTCACAACTTAGTTTGACAGATGTCGAATTCCAGTCCAATACTTTTGAAACCACCAAATGGATAGCCCTTTATATGTTATCGACAAGTAGAGACTGGATCTCAGATAAGGGCCGATTACTATGCTTTCGATATAGTCAAGGAATTTATTTATCTTGCCTCCGTCGTTACCACCAAAAATTATGTCCTTCTGGAGATCAAGTGCAGGATCAGTCTTGCCAACAGGTGCTACTAAGGTCTCAATAGGCAATTAAGTAGCAGATGACTCTCTTATACTACAAAACTAATGCTCTACAAGACGCTCATCCTCCCTGTGCTTCTTTATGGCGTAGAGGCATGGAGCCTATTAAGCACCGATGCAGCAGCCTTGAGAGTATTCGATAGAAAAGTCTTACGTAAGATTTTCGATCCAGTGCGAGTTGGCGATGATTTCCGCATCCAATCCAACAGTGAGCTGTATGAGCTTTTTAACTACATTGACGTTGTGCAGCGTATTAACATCCAGCGGCTGCGCTGGCTCGGCCATGTCGTTCGAATGGAGGAGAATGCTCCTCGGCGAGATGGGTATTTGATGCGGAGAATTGAAAAAGTCGGCGAAGAGGACGGCCTTGTTTGCGTTGGAGGGACCTCTGTCATCGATTGGTGTGACCAACTGTCGTAGGCACGCAAGAAACAGAGGCGACTAGAAGGATGTGTTGCGGCAGGCCGAAATTCGTTAATCGGGTTGTTAATGGCCAATTGAGTAAGTAAGTGTAAATTGTATTCTTGAAATTTTTGTTTCATATCTGAATGAAAATTCAAATTGCAAAGTTCATTTCAAGTAAATTTTCTTTGAAAAGAAGTCTAAGCATTTGCCATACATTTGAATATTTCTGTATCAGAATCCTGTACATTACAAATCAATTAGTGTTTTAAAATTTTTCATACGCGAAATAATCTGACTCAATAAATACCATTGATTTCATTACATATTTTTCTAATAAAATCCATGCCCCAAACATGAATACAATTCATAAGTAACCCTTACCTTTTACATCCACATAATATGGTACGTATGTATCTACAGATGTTTGATAGAAAATTTTTTTTTGGAAAAATTTATCTTACTGATTTGTTTACTATCTAGAACGGACGTGACGTATACAAAGAAAAAAATATTTTTTTTTTTATTTTGTGACTTGGCTTGGATCTAACGCCTCCCACAAAGTTACGCATAATAATGAATAACAAAGAATTGTCGTGGAATATTTAATTTCGTAATATATTCTATAAATTTGTGTGTGTGTTTTTTTTTTGTTCTATTTTGTTTCGTTTTTTTTGCTCTTTTTTATTTATTTTCTTATTTAAGAACAACAAAACAAAAGCGAGACACAAGTGTGTGAGTATATTTTAATAAAATCGACTACAATATGTCTGCCAAAAATTCAAATTTATCAACCGAATAATAATAATAATAGAAAAAATATATATAAAAATATTTTAATTAAATTAAATGAAATAAATTAATGAAGTCATCGATATGTCAAAATAAAATAATAGACGTGTGCTGCAAAGAATTGTATACAATCGGAGTAAAAAAAAAAATGTAAAACGATACGAAACAATAACAAGTCAACATGTCAGTGAAATAAATTGAATTTCATTCATATTTTCGAAAAATAAACGAAAATTTGCTTGCTTGCTGGCGATTTGTATGTGAGTCAACTATTATTCCTTGTGACACAGGGAAGGTTTAGTCAATTTCTCTTACCAATTACATATTATGAAAGAGATTTATTACTTATCCATTCGATATATTATTTTTTTGTTTTTCTAGCTGTCTTAAAGCTTCCTTCCCATTGTATTAAAATATTGTTACGTTTTAACGTTATGAAAAACGTTTGAAATATGAGCTCGTAGATTACAAATAAAATAAAAATAAATATGTGTTTAGTTTTAATTAAGATACTTTATTATTCGCACAATTCTATATGCCACTGTTCACAACTTGATGTAACAACAACAATTTGTTTTGTACGTTGTTCTTCTTGACAGTCTGCCTTCGTAAGCAATAACAATTGTTCGGTAGATCTTCGCAACGTCGATCTTCAAGTCACGATTATTCTCTTCACACGCAACGCGTCTTCACACAAGACTGACTGAATTTTTACTACTCGTTCCCTGTTTTGTCCTGCTTTTTTATATTCCCATGTAAACAGTCTGATGAATGTGTTTGAAGTCGAATCTTCTTGTCTTCGCCTTCTCGAGATCTCTATCGTTGTTTCGTTGTTGTTTTTTCTTTTTTTTTTTTTTTTTTTTTTTTTTTTTGTTTACGTAGTGTGTTGTTGTCTTCTTTCTTACTTGTATATCCCGTTTTCTTTCAAACTGCTGTTATTGGTATATGGTTTTTGGTTGTGCAGCTGTTGTTTATCAATTTAATGTGACACAATGTTACACCATTTCCATTTTCGTAACAATATCTTTTCTTCCACTGTAGTATCTTTCCAATTTCATTACATAAATGTCCCAGCTGAGTATGTGATTGTTCCACTGTGGTAGGTCCTGTGATGATAATAGGAGGTCTTTGTGGGTGCTTAGACACAACGACCTCTGTGAACATGATTCAGTAGTAGTGGTGACGAACTTCTACTAGCTGAGTCTTACTCTTTCGCAAGAAGTAGAGTTGTTTGATAGATCTTAAGTTCGATTAGATAAGAATAGTGAGAAATCTTCCGACATACTTAAACCCTAAGCTCGTTGTAATTCCATGAGACGTCAGTTAGAAAAAGTGTCCACCTAAAATCAATCTTACATACATAATTGGTCATAACAACCCTTCACTCAGGATTACGGCCTAGCTTCTCACACCACTCATATTGTGTGCGTTAATTTTTATACGTGAGTGGCGGGACCTACAGTTTAACGTCGACTCCGAACGACAGATTTTTGAGAAACTATTCATGGCATTTTTTTTTCTCTCGGAGTTTTTGCCAGAAATCTGCTGAGAGAAGTCGCCGCAGAATTTCTTTTTTTATATTTCGTTTTGATGACTGACCTGGAATTTGAACCGAGGACTTGTGTCTTATAAGCCAACAGACTAGACTACGGAGACTTCTAATCAATCTTGCTTTTTATAAAACAAATACTCTTCGTTTCCAATGCATCAGACAGATCCTGGAATGAACTACGCGCCTATCAGCGACAGCATGACACTGTCATTATTTATTGCATTTATTCACTTTATGCCCATCTTGCAGCAACGGCAGTAGTTGTTCTAACGTGGACCCTAACACGGTGCGGGTAAATCTGTGGGAGATTATCATCGTTTTTGTAAGACCACATAGTTCTTATGCATCTCCATCAGAGATCAGCAATGAATAGTTTTTTCGCTACTCATAAGTACTCATGAAATTTTGAATATAAGTGGGTCAACTACTATGATTCATTCGTACTCACTACAATATTGATTTATAATTATAGGTTGCAATGAGTATGAGTACAACGTTAACATCAAACTCATCCCATTCGAAATACGTTTGATTCAAAAGCCTGCACTTTCAGATTCATAAATTTAGAAAAATACTTATAATACTCATAAATGATTCGAGTGACTCGAATCATTCATCAAAATTTAGAAGGAAGAAAAAGACAAAGACAGCAAGCAAAGCAAACGCACAACCTTCTAGTGAGTATTGTAGTGTTCGTACGCGAATCATACTTATTTTGTGATTCTTGTAAATGTTGAGTTATGGAGAGTCGAAATCAACAACATCATGCGTATTGTTAAGTACGAGTACGAAGAGTGCTTCAAATTTTAAATATGAGTAGTATGAGTATGATATTAAAATAAGTATGAATGCGTATAAGTATCAGAAAATATGAGTATGATTCGAATCTACTCATCTTTTTGAATACTCATTGCTGATCTCTGATCTCCGTCAGTGAGCTGATGAATCATGACTGCCTCGCTACACGCAAAGAAAAAACATGGTTGAATATTTTCATTGCGATCAAATTATATTCCTAAATGTCTCATATGAGTATTACAATAAAGTTATTGTTATTTTATACATATTATAAACAAACCTTAATTTATAAAACCATATCATATTTTATATTTTAATATAAGATGGTCCCCGTGTACGAAATTTATTTTATTTTTGTTACAAGCAATTGAAATTATTCCTACAACAATCAATTTGATTTTTAAATGGTATTAAAAATTATTGAACATATTTTAATTAATAGTTTTTCTTTTAAAGTGTAAACAGCGTGTGTTTCGCAAATTGTGTAATACTTATTAAATAAAAACAAAATATATTTAATGTAGAGTAAGTAATAAATAGTGTGATTTGTAAAGTTTATTAACACTTTTTGGTTTACAACCAGAAATAAATTTAATTTACGTAAAAAAAGAATCTTAATTCATTTTAAATTTACCTCTTTACGTTTGTTTATGTTTTAAAATTAATAACAATTTTACAATTTGTGTTATTAAATGTAATTAAAAGTGTATGTTTTCTTATTTGTATAATAAAATAATTTAATTTACATTTTACTTCAAATTTCCATACATTGCTTAAAAAATTATGTTGTTGAAAAAGACGCCGAAATTCAAACATGTATTGTTTACTGCCCCCAAGTATTTTCAATGTAATCGTTCCCATAATCGTAAAAAAAATAATGATTAGAAGAACAAAATTATAGTTGAACATGTCACATTCTCTCTCTAAAATGCTATCGAGCATCATTTCATACTATGTACTAAAACCATAAAGACGTGTAATAAGTAAATTAATAATGAATGGAATTAAAATTATTAAAACTGTGTTTGAAAACATAAATGAAACAATTATTTTGAATTTTAACGAAGAGATTAGTTACGATTCATTTGTGGAAAAAGGTAAAATAGGTAATGTATTTTATAATTGTTTTATATTTCTATTTTCTTATTTTATTTGCAGCAAAAATCATTCACAAAATTCCAACGAATGTGGCAGTTGATATATTTAACAAGAACTTTATAATAAAGCCGGATTATTTAATAATAATACTGGAACAGTTCATAAATTGCGTAGATTTTGTAATAGAAATTAAACTATGTAAGTAAAAATTAAAACAGTGAAACAATTTTTAAAGTAACAATATGAACATATAGTCTATAAGCCTGGAATGGTAGTACATATTGGAGAATATGAGGACGAAATCCCAGAAAACTAATTTGGACTAATTGATCACATATATTTTATTGATAATACATATATCTTGTCCGTGCAAAGACTAATAAACCATGGATTTGATTCGCATTACTTTGCATTTCGTATTGAATATGAAGACATTTTCTTATCCATAAACATAAAATCTGATTTCACAGCATATATTTGCACATCAAAAGATTGTATAATGTTCTTAAATTGAATCTGATTATTATATTAATAATTATAAAAATTAACAAATTTATTACATATATATTGAATTTCTTTATATTTATGTTTTTTTATGAAAGTTTTATTATTTTAAATAATTTTAAATTAAAATAAAATGTCTCATTGAAGTATTGCGTCTTATTATTGGGGGTACTATTTAAATAAAAAATAGAAAATATTATAGTCATTCGGAGTATCATATTATGGTAAAATAAAAACAATATTATAATTGTAGTGACCATTTTATGATAATCATAATATAATTGTAGAAATTATATTATAGTTGTTACGGGAACAATATTATGATAACCTACTGGGATCATATTATGTTCTGCATAGGGAACTATTTTACATGGTTGTACTAATTATAATACTAAACATTAATGATAGTTTCAGTTTATGGTAGCCCGAACCATATTTCTTCTTTGCGTGTATCAAGCAGTCTCCTTCATCCAACCAACGACTATATGCAGCCTGTATAGTATCAAATTGAAATTTAAGTTTGCTAGCTTATGAGATTTGTTTCTTTGCCCCGATCTCCCAAGATCTGAAAATTAAAATGCTCATTAAGAGACAAAAAAAAAACAAGATTTTAAAACTTCATAGGCGGATCGGCTGCCCGTATAAAGTTTCACCAAATTCGTAACAGCTGCTGTCGCTCTTAATACCAAGAATTTCTGCCCGATAAGTGTACCCCTTTAGCCCTAGCTGTAGTGAGCATACTGCACAACAAACAACCATTTCCTGATCACTAATTCGACTTAAATTCGGAATCAAGTTCAGAACGTTAGTTAGGCTAATGCGTACAGCACCAGGTCATCTTCTACGAGTTACATAACACCGCTAGGTAAGTCCTCTTTTCCTAGTTAAGATACCACATTATTGGACGAATTACAGCAGATAACAGACAGTAAAGAACTACCTCCTAGCAACCTTCTTACAAGCAGAAATATGTGGTAATTAGTACTTCAGCTAATATATGCGAACTGATACCGCAATATTAAATTAGGAGTATTAATTAAGCATTCTGCCCAGACTCAAGCGGCATGATGACAAGCTTATGAACCTAAAATCCTTAGGATTAGTGTGTATTATCACCAATATCTCATACATCCACATCCTAGTTATTTAAGTAACGGTTTGTAATACGACGAAGTTAATCTTGTACCAAACGGTATAAATGTCTCTGTGGCTGTTACAGAGATCACCAATGAGAACTCAAAAAGATTAGTAGAATCGAATCATACTCATAATTTATATACGCATTCATACTTATGTTAATATATATATAGATACATTGGGTGCCCTGGTAGTCTAGTGGCTAGTGTGCTAGACTATTAGCGTGAGAGTCGTGGATTCGATTCCCACCAGAGACTCTGGTCTGTGACACTACACCGAGCATATGGTCTTGTTACTCCGCTCGTATAAAAATTAGAATATAATTTGTAATTGTATTGTAATTAATAATAAATAAATAAATATATAGATACATACACACAATTGAAGTATTAGTTCCTTTCAAGTCTTGCTGCGTATTTAGATGAGAAGTAGCACTTGAAGTCACTTAAGAGACATTTTACCCCCAAGTAATTAATTGACTGATAAACGATTATCGACATTATTCGATGAACAAAAGCAATCAATCAGAAGTTTTGGGTCAACTACTGATAACATGAAATTTTTTTATTTTACAAAATTGTAATCTGAAGTGAACTGATAACAATGCATTATAGCCAGTGGCATGATCGATTTATTAGTTCCGATAAATATAAACGATTTCTTACATTTGGCCCCCTTTGAAGCATTGAACCTAAAATAGAAATTCAAACTGTTGATGGTACGTACATGTGTATGTATGTATGTAAGTGTGAGTATGTACATATGTATATATACATATATGTATACTAGAGCGGGTCGCTCTCTATGGACAAAAAAAAAGTTGTGTCAGTCACCCCCTAGGATTAAAGGTATATTAATAACGTTCCCAAAAATATAAAAATTATTTTTTTGCCACGCCTAGAAATACCGCCCTTTTTGTTTTTTATATACTACGTCGCCATTTTAGGTCCGATCATAACATATCATATATCAGTGTTTGTGGCTTGACGGCAGCTACATTTCACTCTAAGACGAATTTTTAATTCGGCATCATATTCTATGCTCGACTTCTGGTATATCGGATCCTTCCCCAAAATTAGTAATTGTGGCTATGCAGGCATAAATAGTATTTATATATATATAGAATATTCGCTTTTAAAATGCTCACTTTTATGCATTAACAGCTATTTTACAGATATTTTAAAATGTTCAAATATTCATTCACAACCGTTCAAAAATTTACTTCAAAATTATTTATATTTTTAATGCCACATATTTAAGAAATTTTATTTTAATTCTGTTAAGTAATAATGATTTAATGGAACATTTATTATTTATATTAATTGTCTGTATTATTATACTATACTATTTGAAACATTGTTTTCAAAAAATATGTTTTTACCATATTTTCAAGACCTAATTGATGGGACTTAGAAAATCGTCCGTCTAGCGGAGATGTCCGCCAGTGGAGCTTTCACTGTATTTGTAATTTCTTAATAACTGTATTATTTTTAAGTATTTATTAATAAAATGTTTCTTACTTATCAACAACTACTACTGAATAAAATGGCCTTTCTTGTTTTTGATAATGGGACTTAAGAATCAGAAGATCCAATTTGCTTTGTAACGGAAAAATAAATACATATATTTTTTTTAGAAACTTATTTAATGATGTTTTCGACACATTTTAATGCATTTTTTGTTTGTTGCGAGAAAGGTTGTGAATGAATATTTGAACATTTTAAAATATCTGTAAAATAGCTGTTAATGCATAAAAGTGAGCATTTTAAAAGCGAATATTTTATATAATTAAATGCTCTTTATGCCTGCATAGCCACAATTACTAATTTTGGGGAAGGATCCGAAATACCAGAAGTCGAGCATAGAATATGATGTCGAATTAAAAAATCGTCTTAGAGTGAGATGTAGCTGCCGTCAAGCCACAAACACTGATATATGACATGTTGTGATCGGACCTAAAATGGCGACGTAGTATATAAAAAACGAAAAGGGCGGTATTTCTAGGCGTGGCAAAAAAATAATTTTTATATTTTTGGGAACGTTATTAATATACCTTTAATCCTAGGGGGTGACTGGCTCAACTTTTTTTTTCGACCCACCCTAATGTATACTTAATTCAAGTGTTTAAACAAAATTTTAACACTTCTCGGCTAAAGTGTTATTGATATGGTTCAGATATGTACGTTTGTATGTATGTATGTGGGTTGAATGTGTAAATTACGATTGTTTAACGAAATCATTTTCATTTCAAATTCATATTTTTAATCCAACGGAACGTTGAGTCTACCATAACAGAAGACAAAAAGCGAAAATTTATCGATAATTTTCAAAATCAACATTAACACACGAGTTGCGAGTGACCAATTCTGTGTACTACATACATATGTATGTTTGCACTTTATTTGTGAAAGACCATTTGTTTAAATATTTTATTACACTGTACTGAAAGGCAGATATTGTAGTATTTATCACTTGGAATACATGATACAGTCGACCACATATGCTAAACTTGGTTTCTAGTGTTTTGAAACTTGCAATCAGTTCTTTCGTTTATACTCAGTACTTTCGTTCATACTCTCTGACAACAAATATCTGTTGGAGTAAGTAGTGTAATCGCCGTAGTCTAGTTGACATGAGGCCACCCCAGATAACCAACAAAACGAAATATGAACAAATATTTCGTCGGCTACTGGCCCTCAGTAGCTTCGGATAAGGGCAGCATGGCGCGCATGATCTGTACGAGACGGGATGGAGGGCGCACTGCAAGGCTGCTTAAACTCCAAAAGGGCTTGATCAGTACCGTCATTGGACTCATGAGGGGGCATTGTCTTATTAGTATCCACGCAAGGCGCATTGGTCTGGGACACCTCGCAAATGATTTCTGCATAAGCTGCAGGGACGAGGAGGAGGAAAAGACTGTTCTTCATCTAGTGGGAACATGGCCGGCACTATGTAAAAGGGGAAAGAGACATCTTGGTGCCTATTACATCGATGATCAGCAGCTTGAGTTGCTTCATTGGAAGCTCTAAGTGGTTGACATGAACTGTGATATCACAGTGGACCTCATAGGGCCTAAGTGGGTCCATCCGATTCCTTGGGGGCCGCCACTAACACCTATGTGCGTACCTCCCATTAGCAGATTTCTGGCAAAAATTCTGAGATTCAATAAAAATTGCCATGAAAAGTTTCTCAAAAATCTGTCGTTTGAAGTCGACCTTAAACTATAGGTCCCGTCGCTCATGTCTAAAATTAACACACACAACAAAATTGGTGTGAGAAGCAAGGTCGTAAACCTAACTGAAGGGGTTTAATGACCAATTATGTATATATGTGTCCGAATAGGTTATCAACTGAAAGTGTAGTACATACGGACCAGAGGTTATCAATGAGCAGAATCGAAGCATACTCATAATTTCTGATAATTCTACGCATTCATACTTATTTTAATACCATGGAACCTCTACTCATATTCAAAGTTTGAAGTACTCTTCATATTCATACTTAACAACACGTATGATGTTGTTGATTTCGACTCTCCATAACTCAGCATTTACACGAAGCACAAAATAAGTATGATTCTCGTACGAACACTGAAATATTCACTTTTTTGCTTACGTGTCTTTTTTCTTTTTTTTTTTTAATTGCAACATAAACTAAGTCTGTAAATTTTGACGACTGATTCGAATCACTCAAATCATTTATGAGAATTATAAGTATTTTTCTAAATGTATGAATGAGTAGGCATATGAATCAAACATATTTCGAATGGTATGAGTTTGTTGTCAACGTTATACGCATACTCATTGCAACCTCTACTTATAAATCAATGTTGTATTGAGTACGAATGATTCAGAGTAGTTAAATTTTAATATTGTTGGCTCACTCATATTCAAAATTTCATGAGTGCTTATGAGTAGCGAAAAAACGATTCATTGCTGATCATTGCTAAATTATGGACATTGTTAATAGATTATGAATTGAGCCCAAATGGCCGTCAGTTATCCTTACAGAACGTTTGTTATTCCATATTTCAGCCTTAACATCCTTTGCTGTATACACGATTGCATAGATTCGTTTTGTAATCATTAGTAACCAAATTTAAACTCTGCTTTCAAAAGTTTATTTGCACAAAGCACCCACAGTTTTAATGACAGTCTAGGATTTCATTTGGTCAATTCACACAAGCCGTTGTATCGTTGTATTGAGTGTATTGTTGGACGAATATACAACAGTGTATGCTTGTTGTTGATAATTTTCTTATAAAAATCCGATACACTAATACACATTTTTATCATATGTTTTTAAAAGTTGTATTGGTTTCGTGCTATCAAATTGTGTGAATGTCAAAAATTATGATGAAGAATAAGAAGAAGACATTTGGAATACGAAATACACAATATAGCATAGTACTGAACGTTCACAAACAACCAAGTGTATTCAATACAACATACACGATACAAAGTCGTGTGTATTGGCCAATTGTATTGGGGGTAACACCTACAAGATAATATTCTTTTTCTAAAATTATCGTAAATGGACACGATTCTTTATTTTCGTCTTAACTGCGCAATTGATTAGTTTCTTTTTGTTGAATTGCAAATGAGTCTGGCTCATCACACAATGAACAGAGAGGGAGAGATAGAGAGAGGGGGGAGTAATAATATTTATTTGAATATTCATCATAATTTCATAAATACTGGAAAGTGTTAATAAAAATTAAAAATAGTACGTCTATTTTAAAACATTATTGAATGTAGCATAAGTGCGAGTACACGCAGACAACAAATGATACCAAACATAACAATATAAAAAATGGTCTACCATTAGGACGAAGCCACTTAAGCATCGCGATGTGTTAATTTATATTGCGCACAGTATATTTTTGATAAAATTTATAATCTATAAAAGCAACCACTAAGTGAGTTCTTCAGAGATGGAAGTAAGAGATAATTTGCAAAAGCCATGTGCGAACTAAGTATGCTCTGAATTTGTCATGATAACGACATAATGACTTTTGACTCTAAGCAAATTGCTTGTCTTAGTGCTGTTAACTAAAGGGAGGACTTTAACGGACAAATAAATTGTTTTTCATTATTATAAGTTGACAATAAGGTAGAAGTCAGCGTTAAGCTAAAGGAAGGATCAACAACAAAATGAGAAAATACAGCAAAAAAAGAAGCCCGTCATTCCCACAGCGTTTAAAAAAAACGTGTTCAATTGAGCATTGTTATTGACATTGCTCCGGCAGTGCCATATTTTTGAAAAAGTGAACTTTATTTTATCTGTAGGTTGCAATAACGAAAAGAAGTTAAATGTGACTTTAAAGTTCACTTTAGCTAAAGTTACCTTTAAGCAAACACAACTTTAATGGCATGCTGTAATAATAATAGGAAGAAATAACTCGATATCCCTGCATTAGCAGAGAATCGCAAGTGAAAATTAGTTCATATGACGGTTATGTTTCGGATTTGTGAATGCAAATAAATTTTTACCGAATAATGTTGCTTTTAAAACGTCTTCTAATAAAATGAGATCAGTTGCTATTTTGACAGTGAAAAGTAATTGTGAAACATTAGTAAAAATGAATTGTTGGTATTGGAAAAAGTGTTTTCCCTCTTGATGTATCGACGTGTAAGTTGAAAGGTTGTTCCATGAGGTATAGGCCCTACGCCTTATCGGTGACCGGTTATCTGAGGCAGATTTATTATCATCATTATTCATACCTGCCAGTGGTCATCTGATAACCCAACTCAAGTTGGGTTGCCATACGTGATGGACACATAAAAGTATTCTTTCCCCGGCTAACCCCTTTATTACTTCATAGCATGGTACTATATTTCTTACGTACTCAAACTAAGCTTAATTAACCCCATTTTTAAACTTACAGGTTAAATAAAGGCAAAGTTAACTAACCTTAACTACTCTGTTATAGCATCCATCGTGCTGGATGTATTTTTATTTAAATTTTTACCACAGCTATTGCAAAACAAATTTCTCAGGAATCGTACTCTTAAAGTTTTATATTCAGATCCAAAGGTAGGTAGGCAGGTATAAGGGGTGGCCGTCCCCCCAAGGAATCGGATGGACGCACTTAGGCCCCATGAGGACCATTGTGATACCACAGTTCATGTCAATTATCCCCTAGTCCTGGAACCACTTATAGCTTCCAATGAAGCGAATCAAATGTTCGAAAAATCACCAAGATCATCGATGTAGTAGGCACCAAGATGTCTCTTTCTCCTTTGACATAGTGCCGGGCATGTTCCCAGTAGATAAAGAAATGTCTCTTCCTCCTCCTCGTCCCTGCGACTTCTGCAGAAATCATTTGCGAGGTGTCCTAGACCAATGCGCCCCGCGTGGACACACATAATGCAATGCGCCGTCATGGAGTTTAAGCAGCCTTGCAGTGCGCCCATTCTGCCCTTATCCGAAGCTGCTCACCTGCGGTTGACAGCGTCCATGATCTCGTTGTCAACCATGAGCTTGCAGGTCCCCTAAGGGACCCCAATATCCAACAATTCGTCAGAGAATGGGAAAAACGAACTGAGTTTATGTTCACAGGTATCACAAATTTCCATTCTATTTTACTTTTTATTATTCCTTTGCCACTTAATTTTTAACTTTAATTGGTACCTGCTCTTACAGAGATGGCGGCAAATTTTAATTCCTTTTAGCATAGGGTGGTAGAGTGGTGGTAGCTTAACATAAACGACTAACTAAATCAGAATATTGTGATGCGGCTGTAGATTATGCGTTGTTCGTTGAAATCTTCAACTGTTTTAAGTATTAAAAGAAACATGAAACCACAACTGACTGCAACATAATGCCTAACAGAGATCAGCAATGAATCGTTTTTCGCTAATCATAAGCACTCATGAATCATTCATAAAAATGTACAGTCTTAGTTGTTGTTGCATTTACAAAAACAGAAAAAATACACATAAGCAAAAAAGGACAGACCAACAAGCAGAGCAAACAACCCTTTAGTGAGTATTTTACTGTTCGTGCGCGAATTATACTTATTTATTCTTGTAAATGTTGAGTTATGGTGAGCCGAAATTAACAACATCATACGTGTTGTTAAGTAAAATAAGTATCATACTTATCAGAAATTATGAGTATAATTCGATTCTACTCATCTGTTTGAATACTCATTGCTGATCTCTGGTATGAATATGATGACAATAATACTCTATTGAAGTCGCCGTAGTCTAGTAGGTAGTGTGTTGGCTTATTAGAAGAAAGGCCTCGGTTCAAATCATATGTCAGACATCAAAACGAAAAATGAAAAAAAAATGTATTCGTCGACTTCCTCTCAGCAAATTTCGGAGAAAAACTCTGAGAGTAAATAAAATTGCTATGAATAGTTTCTTAAAAATCTGTCGTTCGAAGTGGACGTTAAACTGTAGGTCCCACCACTCATGTATAAAATTAAGGCACACAACATGAGTGATGTGTGAAGGTAGGCCGTAATCCTGACTGAAGGGTTGTAATGGCCAATTATGTATGTACATATGTATGTATAAGTATCATAAATTATGATTATGATTCGATTCTATTCATCTTTTTGAATACCCATTGCTGATCTCTGGAAATAACTGTTGAATATATGTAATACTCTATTGATTCATAAGCTCGTTGTGGCATTTACGCTTAAATGGAAAAAGGAAACTGGATTACGATATCCTGCAATCTATTACCTGCATACACCTCCTTCTCTAAAAGTTCCTCTTAACACTCAAAGAGCTAAACAGATTGGAATAGAATTGTACATATTTAAAAATTCAGGGTAGACCATCAGAATTGTTGAGCACTATAGTGCTAGAAATTAAAGCCACCCTGTTTTGTATATTTTTAAATAAACTGTTTAGACTAACTATCTGCTTATAAAAATAAATACTTTAAACAAATAATCACCAGAATGTATCGCATGAATAATAATTTGCAAATACCAATTTGATTATGCCCCGCATGGATAAAGACAGAAAATATTGTTTAATTAGAGTCCTTCATTTATATTTTTAAAAATATGTACTCAAAACGAATATGGCACGTTTTTGAAAACGTTCCATAACACTTGACGAATAAATAATTAAACTATTTGCTATTGTTATTGTTATTATTGTGTCTGTTATATCTCTCTACGATATGTATTTAACTATTCTAAGTAGACTGGCAAATAGTGTGAACAATACAAAAAAAATTGGAACTCTCGCTTCACACTTACGCCGTCGTCTACTGTGGCCATTGTTTAACAGCTGTTTGTACTACTGTAGTATGCGAGGGTTTATCAGTAATTGCAATTTTCACGTTTTCAGTAAAACATTGTGTTGTATTGTTGTATTCGCTGCTTTTTAGTTTGCAAATAGTGTTTGTTTATAGCGATTTCAAAATTTATTTTACGATTGTTTTGTTTAATTTTGTTTTTATTTTTTTTTTTTGTTGTATTTTATACAGCCAGTAGGCTATACGATGTGCATACAAATTTTACTAGTTCTTTGCTGATGTGCTGATGTATTGTGTGAGGCGTAGAGAAATATGATTTTCATAATCAATTACTTCAATTATTCAAAAATACTACGGGCTGGCTGGTTTAACAAGTCTTGCAGTCACCAAAATAATAAAAGCCTTACAATAATAGAAATTCTATGTGAGTTCATATCACATTATCAATTCTGTTTACTTTTGAAAAAATATGGATGGGTTTGATTTCTTAAGCGTTCAGTTAATTTTTATTATCATATGCCGCACTAATATTAATTTAAGGTTTATAAACTATTTAAACATTAGAGTGAAACAGTTCTAAAAATTAGTGGAATCGTACCTACAAATTGTTTACAATGTGTTTGAATTGATTTTGTTATACTAATAATAACAGAATCACTGGAGTGAGGAAGAGTTGTCCTCAGGCTGCTCTTGACACTATGCTCTGCCTGACTCTGCTTGATTTATATGTCAAGCAGTGTGCAGCGCGAAGTACCATACGTCTAAGGGAATCG
Organism: Sarcophaga rosellei; assembly: GCA_930367235.1. Lineage (NCBI taxonomy): Eukaryota > Metazoa > Arthropoda > Insecta > Diptera > Sarcophagidae > Sarcophaga > Sarcophaga rosellei. The sequence continues at coordinate 24,525,322 of OV884020.1, read as the reverse complement.
GGCTGCTGGAAATTACGCTCGATAGGTCACTCCAAAGTTCTGAATGTCGTCTTTCCTGAGGGGAGGTATGGACTTTCGGAAAAAGCTACCGACTATACTGTACCTGAAGCTATGTTCCTGCCTGGCTTAAGGATACTTATACCGGATAGGGCACAATGGAATGGTTGTGCAGTAATTCAGGAGCAGAGAGGTATACCCATCTTCAGAGATGGGTCTAAGTTAGATGAAGGTGCAGGTGCTTGTGTTTTCTGTAGGGAACTCGGTCTTGACCCTCACTTCAGGTTAAAGGTTGACTGCAGTGTGTTGCAGGTGGGAATTTTCGCAATCTTGAAGGCTATTGAGACCATAGCTTGTGGGCCCGCTTCGGATTCGGAATCTTACATGATCTTCGTTGACAGTCAGGCTGCCCTTAGGGCCATTGCGTTGGTCTGGTGCAAATCGCGGCTCGTTCGAGAGTGCAAGGAGTCGTTTAGGACTTTTGGACCATTCCAAATCCGTCTATGCTGGGTTCCGGGTTATAGCGGAATATTCGGCAATGAGACGGCGGATGCCCTTGCAAGGATATGTTCGATTTAATAGTTGGTCCTGATCTCCCAATCTGCCACCTCTACGGCCTCATCAATAGACGGGTCTCGCTAGGTTAAATTCACTTTCTGGTTGCGATTTAATAGTTGGCCCTGATCCCCCAATCTGCTACCTCTACGGCCTCATCAATAGATGGGTCAGGGAGGAAGAGCAGGAGAATGGATCGGGTTGTTATATTTCTAGGTGACTATGGTCTGCTATAGATAGTGTAAGAATAGGTTGGCTGCTGGGCTTGGATAAGGCCAGTCTAAGGTTAGTTATCGTCCTTATTACGGGGCACTGAGAGATTAGGTCGCTGACAAGGGTCTGGAACAGATCCCAGGCAGATTATTGTAGGGTATGTTGCGATGAGAAGGAGTTGTTAGTAGGTTGAGGACCGTTGGCAGGGGCTTATTCAAGAGTTTGAATTCTGTGTCGAGAGCCGGCATTAAGGCTCTATATAGATTCAGCTTGAGCTGGTTGAGAAGTATTAGGGCTTCATTAATGTAGTCGCGCACTGTTTGTTTGGTGTGTGTAATTCCTCCGCTTCCTATTCTCCTATTTTCCTACTTCCTCTACTTTTTCCTATCCTCTCTACTATCCTTCCATCCTAAAGACGTTTTGTACAATTGGTCAATTTGGCCTGTACTTGTACTGTACTTGTCTCATTTGAAAAGTACACGTCCTCAACCTAATAAACATCATCTTAGAAGAAAACTAAAACCAGGGAGCGTTTATTAATTTCTCTTTAGTTTGGTTCAACGATTTGTTTTTAATTAAAATTGTGCTATGATTCGAACATCTGTCATACTAAGGCAATTGTGCTTTCAAATCCTTTAATAGCAGTAAACAAAACTTTCTCCAATGCTTCGAACACCTTTTCTTATTTTAAAACATGATCCGTAATTGTGTGGTCTTCGTAGTCTAGCAAGTAGTGTGTTGACTTATTAGATGTGAGTCCTCGGTTCAAATCCCAGGTCAGTAAATAAAATTGCCATGAAAGTGTTTCTCAAAAATCTGCCATTCGGAGTTTAAATGTGGATCCCGCCACTCATGTATAAAATTAAAGTGGTGTGAGAAGCTAGCTCATAATGTATATATGTATGTATGATCTATAATTGTTCAACCCAAGTTCAAAGCAAATTTTTATATAAAAATCATGATAAAAATTCAAAGTCTCAACGGAATGTTAATTTGTATTGAAGTAAAATGTATTTCCAATACAAAAAACATTGAAACGGAAAAATGAGTAAATCGAGTAATACGTTCAGTAATTAGTTGTGCCATACACATTAAAGTAGGGTACCATATGTTCCGATTTAACTGATTCCAGCCTATTTACATTTTGTTTTTGTTTTAAGAAGATATGGTTAATTAATAGTTCTTTGAAAAACCAAGATAAATTTACATTTTATTTGTATATACATTTATTTTTCAAATCTGTCTGTCCGTCTGTCTGTCTGCCTGTCTGCTTGCCTAACTATCTCTTTATCAACTACTGGTCTTATCAGCAGCCGTAAAGTAGTAGTGAAACACTCTATCCTATCTGCTTCAAAATAAACTAAAAATAAACTACAACTCTAATTAAACTATACAACAACAATTACAATGAAGAAAAAACTATAACAACAAGAACAACTGCTATTTACTTACAGTACAGAAATTCAACATCTATTATAAGCGATTATAAAACTGAAGGCTATTTTGAGTAGACTTAAAGTGTTGCCATACTTTTGTCACAAGCAAAATCAGAGAAATTTAGTAGTTGAAGCATCAACCAGAGAACAGCAATGAGTATTCAAAATGATGAATAGAATCGAATCATACTCATAGTTCTGATACTTATAAGCATTCATACTTATACTAATATCATGGAACCTCTACTCATATTCAAAGTTTGAAGTAGTCATTGCACACATACTACACGTATGATGTTGTTGGGTTCGACTCTCTATATAACTCAGCATTTACAAGAATCACGAAATGAGTTTGATTCGCGTACGAATTCTAAAATACTCACTAGAAGGTTGCGTGTTGGCTTTGTTTGCTGCTCTGCTCAACGATGTTTACATTTATAGAGATTTCTAGAAGGCGAAGTCATAAACATTCGCTTTCGAGAATATTCATTAGACTGTTTACTCTGTCAAATAAAAGGCAAGACAAAGCAAGCGACGGAGTTAGTGCAGCCAGTCTCGTGTGACGACGCGGTATATTTGAAGAGAATAATCGTGGTTTGAAATCGCCGTAGTCTAATAGGTAGTGTGTTCCCTTATTAGACGTAAAGCCCGGGTTTGTATCCCAGGTCAGACATCAAAACGAAATATAAAAAAATATATTTAGTAGGCGGCTTCCACTCAGCAGATTTCTCGCAAAAACTCTGAGAGTAAATAAATCCGCCATGAAAAAGTATATCAAAATCTGTTGTACGGAGTCGACGTTAAACTGTAGGTCCCGCCAGTCAAGTATAAAAGTTAAAGCACACAGCATGAGTGGTGTGAGAAGCTAGGACGTAATCCTGAAGGAATCGTTGTAATGGCCAATTATGTATGTATGTAATCGTGGTTTAAAGATCTCCGTTACAAAGATCTATCGAATAATTGTCTAGTAATTGTTATTGTTTATGCAAAGGGTGTAAACAGAGGAATAACAAAGAAAAGCAATTGTTGTTGTTTACATAAAGTTCTGAACAGTGACACACAGGATTTTAAAGAATTTTAATTGAAACTAAACACAAATTTAGTTTTATTTTTTTTTTGCAATGTACGAAGTCATATTTTAAACGTTTTTAACGTTTTATCTTTAAATAATTCCCTAGTGCACTTTGCAGCATATACTATTTGGCATTTTTTTTTTTGCTCGACGGATCAAGTGTTACTATCCAAATGACTTATATACGATTTATTGACGTAACCTCATAGTCTTAAAATTGACTCAAAACAACAATAGGATCGGAACCTTTAGGCTTTATAGGCTAAGGCTTATGCACTGCTTTTATTGATCTTATTACAGTATGAAGATTTCGATTTGTATTACAGACATCATTATTCATCATCCTCGGTCATCACAAATCTTCAGTGCGTATTACGACCCAGCTCATCACATTACTTATATTGTGTGTATTAATTTTAATCTACAAAAGTGATCCATTAAATCCATTGCACCTTGTCTTTTAAAGTGATAAGTTAAATTAATGTCGTTGACCACAAGTGCATTAGAACGACAAATATTGTTTATTAAGTGGCCTATTAAAATGAATTGATGGCAACTTTGAATATGAAACAGAGTTTTTGCTCTCAAGTATCGTACATTCGTTTAGTTCTGTGTGCTTAAGCCTATACGGGTAAATAGGTGGGTGAATCTGTGGTAGAGGTATTTAAGTGTTCACGCTCTCATCAGCTGTATATGTGGAAGATGTTTCATCTAATTGTTAATATAAATATCGAGTTGTTATTGTATGCCAAACAAATATTTGCTTTTGTCATTTTGCAAAAAGAAAAAAAATGAAAATGAAAATAAATTAACAAGAAAATACATACAAAAGCAAAAAAAAAAATTAAAAATAATAAACAATAAACAAATAAAAAGAAGGCCTCCATTGTATCAGACTATTTGTCAGCCACTTAGAGCCTCAACGCTCTATACGTTGGGCTGCGCACGTTTTCCCCTAAGTTTCATTTAATTTAACAGTCAACTTGTTAATTTGTTTTTTATTTTCATTCTTTCTTTTTTTTTAATACAGCTGGTACTTTATAGTTATACAGACCTTATTTATTTATATACTTTAAACTGATAACAGAGTCATAAAAAACATAAAAAAAATAAAAATACAATATATAGGCACTTTTACTCGTATACCCTACTACATGTTAAAATCAGAGATCAGCAATGGGTATTCAAAAAGGATGCGTCGAATCGAATCATACCCAGAATTTCTGATACTTATACGTGTTCATACTTATTTTAATAACATGGAACCTCTACTCATATTCAAAGTTTGAAGTACTCATCACATTCATACTTAACAACACGGATGATGTTGTTGATTTCGACTCTCCATAACTCGACATTTACAAGAATCACAAAATACTCACTAAGAAGTTGTGTTTTTGCTCTGTGGAAACGGTTTATCATCGTTTAACATTAAAATGATCAACAAAAGCTACACAAACACATACAACGAACTTGTTTGCAAGTAAACCAACAACATCAGCAATATGAAAAAAATACACAAACAACAATGAAGTCGCGATAGGGTTCTCTAGAAGGCGAAACCCCGCATGTTCGACTTCAAGAACCGTCAGTAGACTGAATACGTGGGCATATAAAATGGCAAGACAAAGCATGTAACGAGTAGTAAGAATTAAGTCAGACTTGTGTGAAGACGCGTTGCGTGTGAAGAACTGTCGAGTTCCATCATTAGAAAAACTCTCTTAATTGAAGTTGATTTATATACGATTTTATTTCGATCACTAGTCCCATAATTAGCCCCCAAGTAATGGAATCCGACAACATGTATTATTAGATTCTTACGTTTTTGCATACATACATATATATTTGGCCGTTACAACACTTCAGTCAGGATTGTGGACCTAGTTTCCCACACCACTAATGTTGTGTGTATTGATTTTATATATGAGTGAAGGGACCTACAGTTTAAAGTCGACTCCGAACGACAGATTTTTGAGAAACTTTTTCGTGGCAGGTATATTTACTCTCAGAGTTTTAGCCAGAAATCTGCTGAGAGGAAGTCGCTGAAGAAAAAATTTGTTTTTCATTTACGTCTAATAAGCCAACATACTACCTACTAGACTATGTCGAATTAATCTCTGTTGCCTATGTATTTCAAAATACTCTTCAGAGACAAGTCTGAAGCTAGGGGATTGCTATTACGCAAAGATGGGCTAGCTTTTGAAGTTTATTCCAGTACTAATCCCGTATAAAACAGAACTATCTAATAGTACGATACTTCCCATATAAGAAAAAGTTTGAGTGATATTCATTTCATTTTTTAATTTAATTATCTTCTTCAATTTGAGATTGACCCTATCAGTACATGGTCTTACAATCTTCAATTTCCCTAATTTTCTCCGTTATGCATAGCAATTAAGCAATTTTGGAAATGCTATTTACTATACACTCCATAAGATCCATAAGATCACTTCAAATGGAGAGCTATTAACTTCCTTTGAAATGCTTAAAGTCTGTCATCAGTTGTACGCATGCCAGAGTGCCAGAGGAGAAAAAAAAATGGCAGATTTTTTCAAAAATGTATCTCTCAGTTAGCAATCTAGTAACTATCCAGAGTAGTGGTGAGTCAAGCTAGTATATTTCTTCATTACTGGGTATATACATATGTATGTGTGTAGACATATACAATAGAATTGTATAAAATAATAATTCTTTACTTTTCTTATTAGTGAGCGTTTAATCGGATCATAAAACCGGTTTAAACTGGTTCTTATTTTTCAAACAAGGTTTTTAAACTGGTTTGCCAATCTTATCAACACAATTTGTCTTGTTTTTTTTTAATTTTTTGCTTTTTACATACACAATAAAAGGCAAAAACAAAATAAAGAAACTAATAAAAATAAAAGCGAAATGTATTGTATAATAAAATTAATAACAACGTGCAATACAATAAATCAAATTGTGAATATCAACTGAGCAAAATTTGGAATTTCAATTATTTTTTTTTTTTTTGATGTCTAAAATCATCTACGGTCTACGGATGCGGCTGATTACTGGCCGTTAGAAAAATAAAAATAATACTTATTTTTATTAAATTAACCAAAACATAAATAAAAACAAGAAAATATTTCGCTTAAGAAATCGAAATAAAATGCCAAAATTTTTCACACACATAAACGTGATTATTTTTAATTTTGCAATTCATAGTATTTTTTTCTAATAATGAGGCATCATCATCTACGTAAATCCCGAATCTATTTTGAATATTTTTAAATAAAAATTATAGAAAAAAATTTACAAATGCGGTAACAATTAAATATGTATGTACCAAAGATCAGCAATGAGTATTCAAAACAATGATTAGAATCGAATCATACTCGTAATTTCTTTTAATTTCTCGCATTCATACTTATTTAAATATCATGGAACCTCTACTCATATTCAAAGTTTGAAGTACTCATCATATTCATACTTTACGAAAAGTATGATGTTGTTGATTCCGACTCTCCATAACTCAACACATTGTTACGAAAATGGAAACATCGTTTAACATTAACATGATTAACAAGACTACTCTAACAAATACAACGAACTTGTTACAGTATATTAACATCGGTATGAAAGAAAAGGGAATAGACAAGTATGCGAACGCAACAACAAGCAATGTGAAAAAAATACATAAACAACAATGAAGTCGCTGTAGAGTTCTCGTAAAAGCGAGACCCGAACGCTCGACTTCAAGAACCTTCATCAGACTGATTACGTGGGCATATAAAAAGTCAAGGCAAAGCAGGCAACGAGTAGTAAGAATTCAGCCATTCCCAGACTTGTTGTGTGTGAAGAGAACAGTCGTGATTTGAAAATGCACTCAAAAGTAGCACGAACAATAAAGAGTTTAATTGAAACTAAACACTAATTTATTTTTATCTTGTTTGCGGTCAACGAACTCATATTTTCAACGCTTTTTTAAAAAGCTAAAAACGAAACAATATACTCGAATCACAAAATAAGTATGAACACTGAAATACTCCCTAGAAGGTTGTGTGTTTGATCTGCTCGCTGCTCTGTTTTTTTATTTTTTGCTCTTGTACCTTTTTTTTGTAAATGCAACAACAACTGAGACTGTATATTTTAATGAATGATTCGAATCAATCGAATTATTATATTATTATAAGTATTTTTCTAAAGTTATGAATCTGAATGAGTAGGCTCATGAATCAAACATATTTCGAATGGTATGAGTTTGATGTCAATGTTGTACTCATACTCATTGCAACCAGTACTTATAAATCAATGTTGTAGTGAGTAAGAATGAATCAGAGTACATAGTTAAATTTTAATAATGTTGACTCACTTTTATACAAAATTTCATGACTGCTTATGAGTAGGTGAAAAACGATTCATTGCTGATCTCTGGTATGTACGTGTGATGATCAAAACAAAATGTTTCGTTTTAAGTTCCATCTGCGAAAACTGATTGTCTTTCGAATTTCATTAAATTTTTGATAACATTTTGTAAATCTCAATCTCGACCGAGTATTGAAGAAAGACTTCCTCAAACATGTAATCATTTTTGACTTGTCTTTTTTTTCTTAAATTTATCATCAAAAGTAAATTAACCCGAGGCATACTTAAAGACCTTTATTTTTTTCATAATTCTGTCGTTTAAATTTCTCATTAAATCTACAGATGCATTTGGAAACTGTCTGGCGAACGTGTGTATCAGCATTACATTCTCAAAAGGCTCTCCATGTTCACAAACACATAACAACAACAACAAATAGAACAAATATACGACAAATAAGTAAGTAGTGTGACCGTGAAAGATTTCATATTTATTTTTTGATGATAACATTTGAAAGTAACTTACGAACGAAAGCATAAATTAGAGAAGAAGGGCAAAATTTAACGAGAATAAAATTTTATTTTTAAATCGATAAACGTTTTTATGTTGAAAAACAAATTTTTAGTCGCGTTTAGGTTGTGTGATACGCGTTGAGTTTTTTTAATGTATTCGATAAATAAAGAAGTTTTCTCAAGAAAAAAATTTCAATTTCTAGAAAAGATGTACAATATGTATGTATAATGGAGTTTGAATAAGGTTTTTAGGTTTTCTAAATAAAAGAATATGCAAATATGTACCATTGGTACATTACATGTTCGTTTCTTTATTTTAAATATTCTGCCTTTGAGCTCCAAAGATAAAAGTGGCAACAAAATGTCACTCGAAGTATAATTTAGAAATATCGTGCACTCTTCTAATGCCGTATTTGAATGCAAAGCCGTTCATTTAATGTATGCAATACAATGCTTTCATAGGGGTTTTTCACTCGAATTTTTTAAATATTTCAATCAATCTACCCACAAGGTCTACAACAGAGATCAGAAATGTATCTTTTTTCGCCACTCATAAGCAGTCATGAAATTTCGAGTATGATGTGAGTCAACAATATAGAAATTTTACTACTCTGATTCATTGGTACTCACTAGAATATTGACTTATAAGTACAGGTTGCAATGAGTATGAGTTCAATGTTGACATCAAACTCATAACATTCGAAATATGTTTGATTCATACGCCTACTCATCAGATTCACAACTTTAGAAAAATACTTCTAATACTCATAAATAATTCGAGTGATTCGAATCATTCATCAAAATGTACAGTCTTAGTTGTTGTTGGATTTAGAAAAAAAGAAGAAAGAAAAGGACAAAGACAGCAAGCAAAGCAAACACATAACTTTCTAGTGAGTATTGTAGTGTTCGTAAGCGAATCGTACTTATTTTGCGATTCTTGTATATGTTGAGAAAAGGAGAGTTCAAATCAACCTCAATCAATAACATTGATTCTTCAATACTACTATTAAAATTTAGCTACTGCTTATATATATGAGCTATAGCAGCTCATGGTGTCTAACCCTGTCTAAGATCGGAAAGCATCGATACGTGTGATATATCTTCTTTTCGCTTATGCCCTGCTCTACTCTACGGGTTTGTTCAATAGTGATGTGTTTGCTTCTTGAAACAAATTGAAGGGTGGGATCACTAGTGCATCTGTTCCACTCGCCTTTAGGGTGATCTGGGTACAGTACGAAGCAGTTCTACATGCATCTTGTTGGTACATACATACATAATTGGTCATTACAACCATTTAGTCAGGATTAAGACGTAGATACATGAGTGCTGAGACCTACAGTTTAAAATCGACTCTGAACGACAAATTTTTGAGAAACTTTTCATGGCAATTTTATTTACTCTTAGAGGTATTGCCAGAAATCTACTGAAAGGAAGTCGCCCAAGAAATACACTGCTGTTCAATAAAATAGATTCACCATGATCAACATCTTGCAACTAATTAAAGAAGAGTCACGCTTCAAATTTTTGAAATGTATCGGAATTATATTCATAAGAGGCCAGTAAACAAAGTGCAGTCACTTTTTTACATATACTCCTTTGCATAAGAAATGTCTAGTAAATCTTTCGGAGAGCAGGTGAATCTATTTTTTTGAACAGGAGTATATTTTTCAATATTTCGTTTAGTTCGAGATGCCTGACTTGGGGTTTGAATCGAGGCCTCACGTCAAATAACCCAACACACTACGTACTAGACCACGGCAACTTCCCTTCACGACTGTTGGTAATTTTATCAAATCCAAGAGATATCTTTGAGTTGAGTTTCCGTCTTTTGAACATTGCAAAACTGTAATCTTTCAACAGTACAGAAAAAGTAGCAACTGCATGTATCAGGGGTCATAGCATTCCAAAAACTTCGATTCTTAAGGCGACAAAAAGAAATTAGTTTTCCAAGCTAATCTAAAACAACAACTACAGAAGGAATTCTTAAGTTATGGCGGATACCCCGCATGTTTTACCTCAAGGCAACTGCTATCATACTGCATGTACACGTAAATTTTAAAGAAACGTCTCCATCAGAGATCAGCAATGAGTATACAAAAAGATGAGTAGAATCGAATCATACTAGTAATTTTTGATACTTATACGCATTCATACTTATTTTAATATCATGGAACCTCTACTCATATTCAAAGTTTGAAGTACTCACCATATTCATACTTAACAACACGTCTGATATTGTTGTTTTCGACTCTCCATAACATCAACATTTCCAAGAATCACAAAATAAATATGAATCGCGTATGAACACTAAAATACTCACTAGAAGATTGTGTGTTTGCTCTGCTTGCTGCTCAGTCGTTTTTACTCATGTGTCTTTTTCCTTTTTTTGTAAATCCAGCAACGACTAAGACTGACACTCGAATCACTTATAAGTATTATAAGATGCCGTCGTTGTCTAGTAGGTAGTGTTTTGGCTTCTCAGGCATCTCCAACTAAACGAAATATGACAAAGTATTTCTTCGGCGATTGCCATGAAAATTTTCTCAAAAATCTGTCGTTTGGAATCGATTTTAAACTGTAGGTCCGGTCACTCATGTACAAAATTAACACACACAACATGAGTGGTGTGAGAAGCTAGGCCGTAATCTTGTCTGAAGGATTGTGATGGCTATTTATGTATGTATGTACAAGAATTTTTCTAAAGTTATGAATCTAAATGAGTAGGCTTATGAATCAAACATATTTCGAATGGTATGAGTTCGATGTCAATGTTGTACGCATACTCATTGCAATCTGTACTTATAAATCCGCGTTGTAGCGAGTGTAAATGAATCAGAGTAGTAAATTTCAATATATTGACTGACTTAAATTTCAATTTTCATGAGTGCTTAAGAATAACGAAAAAACGATTCATAGCCGATCTCTGGTCTCGGTGTCAAATACGTACATATATGATCTCGCATTTATGTAGGCTTTTTTTCAACGATCAACCTGAATTAGAGATTCTTATCTCGTTGATGAACGAAAAATAAATTTAAATTTACAAAACTCTCAAATACTGAAATGTTATCATAATTTTTATGCGTATACGCACAGTATATATTACATGTCCGTGGTATACAAATATTTAGCAAGTATTTTCAGTTAATTTTCTAGAACAAACCTTTCATAAATTTTATTTATTATTTCTCTTTTTTCTGTGAATCAATGAAAAGCAAATAAATAATTTAATAAATTAAAAACAAAATTACATTTTGTGTGGTATTAATTATCGATCAATCATTGGGAAAAGCTTTAAGTAACAGTGTTGCATACATATTTACAAAAACAAGATAAAGTTTCTGTGCCCACTGTCACCATCATTTCTAGACCTACCCCTAACTAATCTGACTTTGTGTCCGCTATTATTTATTATAAATTTTTACTTTTTTTTTGCACTTAAGTAGACAATAAATTCTTTATTATTTATTATTGTTTTCATTTTATTTTTTATTATTTTTTTATTTTATTTTTTCTGTTTTGCAATTACGAAAAAAAACAGTCAATGATATTACATTCATTGTATTCGCATTGTATTGAAATAATTTATTTATTGTAATTAAAAGTATACGTTGTTGTTGCTACTGTTGTTGTCATTACAAAAAAACAGTCAACTACAATAAAATTTCTAACAATTAATTTCAGTTAATAATTTGTTTTTAATATACCCTACATCACAGCATGTGGATTATTCTTAATGGGGTTGCCATAAAGGCTGTTGTTCATTTCTTACCCTGATCCCAAGGAACGCTCTGGTACCTAGGGTGGCATAAAGTCCCTGATATTAGGAAAAAAACACACACATTTAGGTCTTGTTGTTTATCCTAACTGTAGGGCATGTTTTCCATTGTAATGTGAAGCATTTCTCCAGACAGAAAATATGGTCCTGAAGATACTGACATGATTCATGTGGATTCTAGAGGGTGCCATGGCCGCCAGCAGAAATCGGTTCATTAGTAACAACCGTTCAGACGATGTTATAGTGTTCCAAAAGCAACGCAATTTAACGCAACGAACCTTTAGTTTCGAATGCTTGAAAAGTGTCGATCAAAAGGGTGAAGCAATATTTCTCCTTTTCAAATGCCTTCCTTATGACTTGCACCATCTATGGGTTCGCTCAATATGACTACGTTTCTATCTGCATCCAAAATGACGTTCTGCGATCCGTAGTTACATTAATTTAGATATTTTATAGTGCTGTAAGACTTCACATTTGTAAGATACTAACCAGGTTTAGGTATAATTTTAGCTACAACAACCTTCCAGGCAATATCCCAGTTATAGAATTGCGCTGAAAATAAAAAAAAGAATGCTGACGGATATACGGGGCTTCTCTGTAGTACTATGTTCAGATATGCACTTTTATTGAGTCAATATTCGGTTTATTAAGCACAATATTTTAATATTTAATATTTTGCATAACAATATATACAGTTCAGCTGCTTATTCAATATTCATTTGACAGCTGGTCAACAACATTGTTTTTATTTATTTATTTATTTATTAATTACAATACAATTACAAATTATATTCTAATTATATACGAGCGAAGTAACTTGACCATATGCTCGGTGTAGTGTAACAGACCAGAGCCTCTGGTGGGAATCGAACCCACAATTCTCACGCTAACAGTCTAGCACACTACCCACTAGACTACCAGGGCGCCCAACTTTGTTTTTTTATCGTTGTTGACATTTGAGTTGTCAAATATCAGATAATTGTATATGCTCACTGAACATACTTATGACTGTGCTGAATTTTAAGTTCTACTCAATATTATAACAATTAACGTATTTATTGAGCAATAATTAATTGAAACTTTATATGAAATATTAAGCTCATTAATGGCCTTTAAGATTTCTTGTTGCACGCCATAGTAAATAGTTTAACTCTGGTGTAGCATTAAGACCAGGGATCAAAAGATGAGTAGAATCGAATCATGCTCATGATTTCTGATACTTATATGCATTCATATTTACTTTAATATCATGGAACCCCTACTCATATTCAAAGTTTGAATACTCATCATATTTATACTTAACAACACGTATGATGTTATTGATTTCGACTCCATAACTCAACATTTATTTACAAGAATCACAAAAGAAGTATAAATCTTTTTCTGTTTTGCTTATGTGTCTGTTTTTCTTTTTTTGTAAATGCAACAACGTCTAAGCCTTTCAGTCGAATCATTTATAAGTATTATAAGCATTTTTCTAAAATTGTGAATCTAAATGAGTAGAGGCTTATGAATCAATAATATTTCAAATGGTTTGAGCTTGATGTCAACGTTGTACATATTCATTGTAGCCTGTACTTTTTAGTCAACGTTGTAGTGAGTACAAATGAATTAGAGTACATAGTTCAAATTCAATATTGTTGACTCACTTATATTCAAATTTCATGAGTACTTATGAGCGAAAAAACGATTCATTGCTCATCTCTGGTGGGGATCTTAAATCGTTACACGCTATTTGAAAAATATCGAAAGTGGAGTTGACGGTCATATCGATCGGATCGGATAGACGTAAATTCCTGATGTTATTGATTCTGTCGTGATCCAAATCATCTCTAGAGAATAGGTACAAGTCGAAGCATCTCCGGACTGGTTTCAGATCAATCGCCTGTTATTATTATGATCTTAAATTCTATCATAATTTCAACTCACTCTAATGAACTCAACTCAAGTAATGAATGATGAATTTGTCAGTTGGCTACAATTTAAATGTACCTTAGTGCACATTGGTTGGAAAAATATACTGCTGTGGACTTTTGAGGATGTAAGATTTTTCATCTCAAATTTTAATGAAGATCTTAATCTGTCTGCTCAAGATGCCACTTCCACCAAACCACAGATGGGAAACAATAGAATTTTTTCTGCGGATGTTGAAAGGTTAGTTGCAGAAATGAAGAACAGCTTCAAGAGAATGGCAACGGCATAGAGCCCCTCAAAATAAAATTAGTTTCAAGAAATGCGAGCAACACACAACTTTCTAGTAAGCATTTTAGTGTACGTAGTAGTATTTAGTAAGTATTTAGCGTACGAGAATAATTCTTATTTTGTGGTTCGTCTAAATGTTGAGTTATTGAGAGTCAAAATCAACAACATAATACGTTTTGTTAATACGAATATGATGAGCACTTCAAACTTTGAATATGAGTAGGGCTTCCATAATATTAAAATAAGTATGAATTCGTATAAGTATCAGAGTTATGAGTATCATTCGATTCTACTCAACTTTTTCATACTCATTGCTGATCTCTGATCCCTACATCTTTTACAATATGTTCTTGATTTGTATTTGAGAAATTAACTTGAATCCCTAGAAATCTGAATAAATATTATGGCTTGGGTTTAATATTATCATACTGGGACTGGAAGAGTAAATGTTATCACATTTATACTTACTTATTGTATTATAGTATAGTATATGGTTGAAGCCGCCGTAGTCTAGTAGGTAGTGTGTTTATTAGACTTAAGGTCCGAGTTCTAACCCCAAGTCAGACGTCAAAACGATTTCTGGCAATAACTCTGAGAGTAAAATAAACCTGCCATAAAAAAGTTTCTCAAAATATGTCGTTCGCAGTCGACATTAAACTGTAGGTCCCGCCACTCAAGTATAAAATTAAGGCACACAACATGAGTGGTGTGAGAAGCTAGTCCGTAATCCTGACTGAAGGGTTGTAATGCCTAATTATGTATGTATGTATGTATTATATTATAGTATGGTATATGGTGTTTTTTTTTTGTAATTTAGTGTATCGAAGAGTTGGTTTTTACTGTCAATCTTTACAGTCAACCATGTTTTATATTTACCTCTGCTCTGTCTGATTGTCTGGTATGTATGTTTTTAATATTGTTGCTCTTGTTATCGCTTTCCTACATATTATCTTATCAGTCAATAATAATTGATACGAAACAATTTTTATTGTTGCTATTGTTGTTGTTCTTGATTTTTTGTTGCAATCAATTTTATTTTTCATTTTATTATTATTTTTATTATACGAACCATTGGCTTGGTTCGAAAAGAAAATTAAAATGACATTTGAATTGAACTGAACCAAACCAAACCAAACCGAATAGTAATACATATAACGGAGACAAATGAATGTATTGTATCGATCAGTTCATGCATCCACTGCAACATTCATAACATCCAATGCATGTTGGGCTTGTAGTATTCATTAAAAAAACAACAACTACAATGGCTATTATTAAAATATATGCGCCGGGCTGTGTGTGAGTGTGTACCTACAATTTCTTTTTTTTTAATTTTCATTTTATTTACAGAAATGCTGATAAAAATTCGAAATTAAAATATTGAAGCTGCCTCCTATTTGAACAGCAACGGCAACAGCAACAACAACAACAACATTTTTAATCTGTAATTTAAATTTTTTTCTTTATTTTATTATCGTTGTTAAAGCTGTTTCTATATATTTGCCATTATTGTTGTCGTTGTTGTTTTAAACATAATAAGTAATAATTATAGTTGACTATCAGGTCTAGTTTTTATTTGCGTTTTCATTTTGTTGCTGTTGCTGTTGTTTATTTATAAGCGAATTTAAAAATCTCGTGCCTATCGGGTAACTATTAGTTACACAACACAAATGCATATACATACATACATATGTACATAGGCATGCATATGAGAATGCACATCTATGTGCGTTAACATACGTGGGAGGTTCCAAAATTACTCTACTTGACTAAGAAAACAAACGAAATTTAGAAAATTTTTCTCCTTTTAGTCGATGCCTTTTTGCCAACGATTTGTATCTTCGAAAGCTAAGGAACAAACTACTTTCATTTCAAGTGAAAGTGTTAAATTACTTACAGTTGATGATTTTTCTCTTTATTAAACGTTTTAATATCATACCTTAAAACTAAAGGGCTATCCATTTCGTGGTTTCAAAAGTATTGGACTGGAATTCGACATCTGTCAAACTAAGTTGTGAAACCAATTTTTTTCTTTTCAGTTGAAAGTCTGACATTGCCGAAAATGGATCGCTTAACTATCACACAACGCATTAAAATGATCAAAACCTACTACAAAAATGGTGATTCTGCCACAGCCACGTATCGTGCTTTAAGAGGAGATTATGGTTTACATAATCGTCCAACTACGCAAGCAATTGGAAAAATTGCGAAGAAATTTGAAGAGACTGGAGTGGTTACAAATATTGAAAGGCCTGTGCATCATCGTTTCGCTCGTTCCACTGAAAATATCGCTATTGTAAGTGAAAGTGTTGCCGAAGATCCGAATGTGTCGATTCCTCGTCGTTCTCAGGAACGAATTTTAATATCATGGAATCTCTACTCATATCCAAAGTTTGAAGTACTCATCATACTCATACTTAACAACATATATGATATTGTTGATTTCGACTCTCCATAACTCAATATATACACGAATCACAAAATAAGTATGATGCGCGTACGAACACTAAAATACTCACTAAAAGGTTGTATGTTTGCTATGCTTGCTGCTCCGTCTTTTATGCTTATTTGTCTGTTTTCTTCTTTTATAAATCATTTATTAATATTTTTCTAAATTTATGAATCCAAATGAGTAGGCTTATGAATCAAACATATTTCGAATGGTATGAGTTTGATGTCAAACGTTGTACGCATACTCATTGCAACCTGTACTTATAAGTCAATTTTGTAGTGAGTACGAATGAATCAGAGTAAATAGTTAAATTTCAATATTGTTGATTCATTTATATTCAGAATTTTAATTTGATAAAACAGAGTGCTCTTTTCAACCGAAATACTGCAATATCATCGGTTTACTGTATAACCGCCCTCGTACGTACGTATGTACATCCATAGCTGCAATATCAGAGTATGCGTGTGCATATTTTAGCATATATTTACATAAACTTATTGCCATTGTTATTGCATCCCATAGAAATAGCGATTGGAGAGGCAATCGTGTAATTACGACTGCGACTTTCAATTAGATCATCAACCACATCACAAGCTGCATTATGCCATTGGAGGTCTTAAGGTTAATAATGATAGCGATAGTGTTGTTTAATGTTTTACATTTTATTTAATCAATTTAAATTTAAAAATAGTACGAACGAATGAGCGAACTACTGATATCAGCAAATTTTTTATTTCATTTTATAATATTTTTTGTAACAATGTTTTAAATTTGACATCTGTTTTAAATAAATGAATGAAAAATGAATAGATTTTCCGAAAGAATTTATTTTCATATTCAAAATTAGAAATAAGAATCCACAAAAAATCGTGGCGAAACCAGAGATCAGCAATGAAAGGTTTTTTTCGCTACTCATAAGCACTCATGAAGTTTTGCATATAAGTGAGACAACAATATTGAAATTTAATTACTTTGATTCATTCGTACTCACTATAACGTTCATCTATAAGTACAGGTTACAATGAGTATGAGTACAACGTTGACATCAAACTCATACCATTCGAAATATGTTTGATTCATAAGTGTACTCATTTAGATCCACAACTTTAGAAAAATACTTATAAATGATTCGAGTGATTGGAAGTCATGAACATTCGCCTTCAAGAACATTCATCAGACTGTTTACTTTGCCATATAAAATGCAAGACAAAACAGATGACGGAGCGAGTGAAGTTCAGTCAGACTTGTGTGAAGACGCCGTGCGTTTGAAGAGAGTAATCGTGGGTTGCTGGTCTCCGTTACAAAGATCTGTCGAATAATTGTGTAGAATTGTTATTGTTTATGCAAAGGGTGTAAACAGAGGAATAACAAACAAAGCAATTCTTGTTGTTTACATCAAGTTGTGAACAGTGTCACATAGAATTGTGTGAATAATAAAGAATTTTAATTAAAACTAAACATAATTTATTTTTTATTTTATTTGCAATCTACGAGCTAATAATTTAAACGTTTTTAAAGGTAAAAACGTAACAAAATTTTAGGGATTTCAATCAAATTTCTTTACCAGTAGAATTTACAAACTCCGTCGTCTTAGAAATCAAAGACTTAACTTTATACCGCATATGTATGATTTTTCCATTCTGGCTGCATACTGGTTGTCACTGTAGTGTATAGGAGGTATTGTTTATAAAAGAAATATATTTTTTATATGAAATTTACATTTGAAAAGTATCCAGGGTTAATAATAAATCGTGTTGGATTAAAGTGCCACTTAATAAATCACTGCCCACACGGTTCTTAAAAGTAAAACGTTTTTTTTATCACAAATACTCAACAAGTGCAATTAAACAAAATTGCTGACATAATCGACTACTATGTATAGTGTATTCGATAAGTAGGGGTAAGTTGTCTAAATTAATATGATTAAGCCGACATCTGACGTACAATGAAAACAACAACAAAAATAAAATCAATTGCAAAAATTAAGCCCTACAACAAAATCAACCAGCAAACCAACAAAAATATTCATCTGAATGCAGTTCCGCATGCAATATTTACATACGTACGTATATCCTACAATACAATTTATTCATTAATTTTATATACATACAGACATACATACATATGTATTTATGTAAATTATTATATTTTATAAATTAAATATAAAAAAAAATAATAAAATAATAACAACGTGCAGTACAAAAAACAATACCGTTGTCATAAATATGTATTAAAAAAAACAGTACAAAGCCATCAGCGCCATCATCATTACCATCATCATTCGTTGTGCCCACACAATATTGGCTACGATAATATGCAAACTTGTAAAACGACTGGCAGTCCGTTTATACGCCCAAATTAATACAATAATTACAACAAATTAAATAGCAAATACTCGACTGAGATAAACAGATTCATTTCTATTAATGCTGCCATTAAAGCTGATAGTAGTCGTTCTCTCAAGAGGACTACTATTTGTTCAACAGTTTTGTCTTTGCCGCACCTTCTCGCAACAACCAAACTATTGTGTGCTTTAATTTTATACGTGACTCGCGGGACATAAAGTTTAACGTCGACTCCGAACAACAGATTTTTGAGAAATTTTTTCATAGCAGGTTTATTTACTCTCAGAGTTTTTGCCAGAAATCTGCTGAGAGGAAGTCGCCGAAGAAATATTTTTTTGCGTATTTCGTTTTGATGTCTAACCTGGGATACGAACCCGGCCTTTACATCTAATAAGCCAACACACTACCTACTAGACTACGGCGACTTCGACTTTTCTAATTACGCTCTCCAAATGCATACAATGTTGAAAACAGAGATCAGCAATGAGTATTCAAAAAGACGAGTTAATCGAATCATACTCATAACTTCTGATACTTATACGCATTCATACTTATTTTAATATCACATCTGCTCATATTCAAAGTTTAAAGTACTCATCATACTTATTCTCAACAACACGTATGATGTTGTTGCTTTCGACTCTCCGTAACTCAACATCTACAAGAATCGCAAAAGAACTATGAATCGCATACGAACACTAAAACACTCACTAGAAGGTTGTGTATTTGTTCTGCTTGCTGCTCTGTCTTTTTTGCTTATTCGTCTTTTTTCTTTTTATTGTAAATGCAACAACAACTAAGACTGTAAATTTTGAAGAATGATTCGATTCATTCAGATCATTTCTAAGTATTATACGTATTTTTCTAAATTTATGAATCTAAGTCGCCGTGGTCTAGTAGGTAGTGTGTTGGCTTATTAGACGAAAGGCCCGAGTTCGAATCCCAGGCCAGACATCAAAAACAAAATACAAAAAGTATTTCTTCGGCGACTTCCTCTCAGCAGATTTCTGGCAAAAACTCTGAGAGCAAAAATTGCCATGAAAAGTTTCTCAAAAAATCTGTCGTTCGGAGTCGACTTTAAACTGTAGGTCCCGCCACTCATGTATAAAATTAACGCACACAATATGAGTGGTGTTGAGAAGCTAGGCCGTAATCCTGACGAAGGGTTGGAATGGCCAATTATGTATGTATGTATGAATCTAAATGAATAGACTTATAAATCAAACATATTTCGAATGGTATGAGTTTGATGTCAACATTTTACACATACTCATTACAACCTTTACTTATAAGTCAACGTTGTAGTGAGTACGAATAAATCAGAGTAGGTAAATTTCAATATTATTGACTCACTTATAGTCAAAATTTCATGAATGCTTATGAGTAGTGAAAAAACGATTCATTGCTGATCTCTGGTTGGAAAGTCCTTTCAAATTTTAATGAATATATCCCGTAAGAGCTTGCAAATTTTCTTACATGCTTACTTAATTGGCCATTAACAATTCGATGAGGAGCTCATACAGCTCACTGTTGGATACGGTGAGTGCCAACTCGCACTGGTCCGAAGATCTTACATAGGACTTTTCTCTCGAATACTCCCAAGGCTGAATCAGTCCATGCTTAATAGTGTCCATGCCTCTGCGCCATAAAGAAGCATGGGGGGATGATCGTCTTGTAGAGTATTAGTTTTGTCATACGAGAGAAGTCTCTGTTGCTCAATTACCTATTGAGGCCATAGTAGCACCTGTTGGCAAGATCCTGCGCTTGATCTCCAGACTGACAGTATTTTTGGTGGTAACGGCGTAGCCAAGATAAATAAATTCCTTGACTATATCGAAAGTATAGTTATCGGCCGTAATCAGTAATCCAAAACGGCGTATATCCCTACTTGTTCATGACATATACTTCGCTTTGCCCTCATCTACAGTCATTGACTGCCAAACTGCTTGAAGTCGCCATAGTTTAGTAGATAGTGTGTTGACACGTTTCAAACTCTGGCTCTGGCGGCTACATCTCTCAGCAGATTTTTGGCAAGAACCCTGGGACTAAATAAAATTTCCATGAAAAGTTTATCAAAAATATGTCGTTCAGAGCAGTGGTACAAAACTGAAATTTTGAAATGGTACTGAGCTATAACTGAGAAAGTACTTTTACGCATCGAATGGTACTTTTGTAAAAGATACGTACATACACACATAATTGGTCATTACAACCCTTCCATCAGGATCACACCACTTATGTTGTATATGTTAATTTTATACATGAGTGGCGGGACCTACAATTTAAAGTCGCCTCCAAACGAACAATTTTGAGACACTTTATCATGGCAATTTTATTTTACTCACAGAGTTTTTGCCAGAAGGAAGTCGCCAGAGAAATATTTTTTCATATTTCGTTTTGATGGGGTCATGGGGTTTGAACCGTCGGCTCACGTCTAGTAAACCAGCACACTATCAACATGTTCCCCACCTACAAAACAAAAACAACTGATTCGGAACGTAACGAAACGTAAAAGCCCCGTTTAGTCAAACGTCGATGGGACGAAATGCAACATACTTTCGTTTTCAGCATATGAAGAGCAATGTAAATGCTTACCGATATTACATTATGGTTCTGCAAGCGTGTTTACTGCGTTTCGCATATTTCGTGGACGTTTGGCTAATCGGGGCTAAAGTTTAATTCAACCTTTAGGATTGCGTTGAACATGTTGTTAATGTATTAATAGTTGTAAAACGCAAGACATAAAATTTGTAATAATAAAAAAGTACTGAAAGCGTCGCTCGGGTTGTGCGGTATTTTTGAAATGAGAAAGTACTGAAAAAAGTACAAAAGTACTGAATTTTTTAACAACGGTACAGAGTCGAATCTAAAATGTACGTTCCACCACTCATGTATAAAAATCATAATCCTGACTGAAGGATTGTAATGACCAATTATGTGTGTGTGTTATGTATGTCTGTATAATTTAGTATTAGCTCACTGGTTATGAAGTTGTACTCGTAAGTGTATAACATTAACCACACTTCCCATATTCGTTAATGTGGAGTGAAATTAAAGATGTTCTATTCATGGGAAAGTTTGACCGTCATACCTAATGCATCAAGCATTAACGACTTCTAAAAATCTCTTATATTGTTATTCAGCTTAGGGTCAACTTGCCGTTAACTAAATCGAGGATTTTAACGGGCAGATAAATAGTTTTTCGTTATTATGAGTACCCAATAAGATAGAAGTTAGCGTTAAGCTCAAGGGAGGATCATTCTACCTTTATCTTTTAAAGTTAAGTTTATGTTTGAACTTGCCATACATACTATATATATTATTTTCAAATGGCAACTTCAAATATAAGCAAAATGAGCAAACCCAACAAAAATAGAGGCTCGTCGTTGCTACTGTACTTAAAAAAAACTTGTTTTATTAAGGTAATGTTATCGACATTGCTCGGACACTGCCATATTTTTAAAAAAGTTAACTTTAATTTATCTACATACATAATACATATTTATACACGACTGATTTTTGTATGTACATACATACATAATTGGCCATTACATCCCTTCAGTCAGGATTACGGCCTAGCTTCTCAACACCACTCATGTTGTGTGTGTTAATTTCATACTTGAGTCGCGGGACCTACGGTTTAACGTCGACTCCGAACGACAGATTTTCGAGAAACTTTTTCATTGCACGTTTATTTACTCTCAGAGTTTTTGCCAGAAATCTGCTGGCAGGAAGTCGTCGAAGATATATTTTTTTTTCATATTTCGTTTTGATGCCTGGCATGGGGCTCGAACCCGGGCTTTACGTCTTATAAGCGAACACACTACCTACTAGACTACGGTCATTACTTTATTTTATCATTAGGTTGTAATAACGAAAAGAAGTTAAAGGTGACTTTAAAGTTCACTTTAGCTAAAGTTACCTTTAACTAAACCCAACTTTAACGGCAAGTATTGTATTAATGGCCCTTATCCTTTTTTGTATAGAACGTTTGTATTGTTGCATTAGCAACATGGTTTAACCCCCTAATGGTATAAAGATCGGATGGTGAGCATCTAAACTTAGTTATCTAAGAATTCCAGACGTTCTCCGTGACTCTTTAATACCCACTTCCATAGAGTACGGTTTTATGGCGGCCCTTAGTAGATAAGGAGCAGTTAGTCGTAGTATTTGAATCCATCAACTATCCATGTCGTGGATGCTCATAAACACCTATTACTGGAGAAGATATATCAAACTATTTCGCATATAACACTTTTGATAATCTGACAGTGATTATCATAAGAAATGAGAATATTATGCGATTAAAGCTGTATAAAAACAATAAAACTGTATAAACAATCGAGTAAATTTTACCATAAAATGAGTAATAAAAGCCAAACGAAATAATTTGTTTCTGATAATACGAGGAGAACCCATTAAAAAATGCAAAAAAAAAACTTACTGAAAGAGCAACAGCAAGAGACTTGGAGAACTCGCTGTGAAAATATCAAAGTGAAGAATAAAAAAAGAAAATGAGAAGAACTAATAAAAAAGAGAGAATCATTGCAATTACAATAAAGTGTTAATTTATTGAGAGTTGTTGTAAGCAAAAGCCAGTTATTATTATAATTTTTTGTTTTTGTTTTTCATTTTTTTTACCTTTTTTTCTGCCTGTTGTTTATGACTTTTTACCATAAAAAAAAGCTGTTTTGTTTTCAAAAGATTTTCTATACATGTTGAATGTTGTTGTTTTTATGAGTGAGTGTTTGGGTGTGTGTGTGTATGTATCTTTATTTGTTATTCAAATGCAGAAAAACAACTACTGGTTTTAAAAATTGTTTTTTGTTTTTCTCATTTACAAACCTATACACACGCACACACATGCATATAATATTTATAAGCGTACATTTTGTGTATTTTTTGCTTTTTTGTTTGTGTTTTTGTTGTTTTCCTTTTTTTTTTGATTATTTATTTTCATTTTTAGTGTTCAAATAAACACATCTCTTCTGTGTGTGTAGACAATTTAATGGAGGAATAGAAAAACAAACCAACTGTAAGACCAACGGTCACAACAGCATTGCGTCAGCCGAACTCACAAACGATTAGACAGACGCCCGGTCAAACAAACAGACGGATACACCGACATTTAATCACCCAGCCAGATGTGTTAAAGAGAAGTTGTAGTTTGTTTTTTTGGTTATGCCAGCAATTGTTGTTGTTGTTATCCATCGTAAAAGCAAAAAAAAAAAGGCAAACAAAAGAAATAAAATCAAAACAAGTATCGCCACATACATACATACATATGTACATCTGTACTCAGTGTAAAATTCTCTTAAAAAATATTGAGAAAAAATACAATCAGATACTTGAGTACATGCAAACATCCATACATATGTACATATGTATGTGCTTGTGTATGTGTAACTGTGGACATGTTTGTGGGATATGTGCGTATGTATTTGTATGTCGAAATATTTGCACAAAAATCACTCTACAAAAGGCAACATTCACAACTATTTTCCAAGATGCTTTTTTGAACAAAGAGAGAGCTGCTCGAAAAAATTTTAAGCAAAGTGTGGTGAGCATAAGTTGAAAATTGCCGGAAACAAAGCATATCGACGCCTCCGTTCTATAACATTCTAAGTCGAAAAAGTGTGTTTTTAGTTATGAGCTCTCAAAGTTTTCGCTAGACATACGACTATATGTGTATTTCAAATGGATTTTTCCCTATAACTTCGGAACGGATCGGCGCATCTTAACCAAATTTTGACAGTATTTAAGTATACTTAGAACGTTATAGAAGTGAGGCATCGATATAATAGCAGATAATGTCAGAGGTGTGAGAAGAAAAACATTGTTTGTTCAAAGTAAACATTTGAGGAAAATGGGCAAAATTAGAAAATTCATGAAGAGCAGAAAAATGACAGAAGTCAACTCTTTGATAATACTTAAGTTCAATTAAAATTTTATTAGAGTTCATAGTATTTTAGTTGAATTACTATACATTTACAAGTATGTACCAGAGCATCAGCAATGAATCGTTTTTTCACTGCTCATAAGCACTCAAGAAGTTTTTAATATAAGTGAGCCAACAATATTGAAATAGAACTGCTCTGATTTATTCATTCTCACTACAACGTTGATTTATAAGTACAGGTTGCAATGAGTATACGTACAACGTTGACGTCAAACTCATACCATTCGAAATATGTTCGATTCATAAGTCTACTCATTTAGATTCATAACTTAAAAAAAATTCTTATAATACTTAGAAATGATTCGATTGTCTCCAATTATTCTTCAAAATTTACAGTCTTACTTGTTTTATATACACTATACTTATAGTGTTCGTATGCGAATTATATTTATTTTGTGATTCTTGTAAATGATGAGTTATGGAGAGTCGAAATCCACAACATTATACGTGTTGTTAAGTATGAATATGATGAAGACTTCAAACTTTGAATATGAGTAGTATGAGTATGATATTAAAATATGTATGAATGCTTATAAGTATCAGAAATTATGAGAATAATTTAAATCTACTCATGTTTTTGAATTCTCATTGCTGATCTCTTGTATGAATATGATGAGTACTTCAAACCTTGAATATGAGTACGGTTTCAATGATATTAAAATAAGTATGAATGCATATAAGTATCAGAAATTATAAATATAAGTATCATCTTTGTGAATACTCATTGCTGATCTCTGGTATGTATATTCTAGCCGCAACACCCCTAATGTTCGACTTCAAGAACCTTCAGCAGACTGATTACGTGAACATATAAAAAGGCAAGACAAAACAGTCAACCAATAGTAAGTATTCATTCAGTCTGGTGTGAAGACGAGTTGCGTGTGAAGAAAACAGTCGTGGTTTGAAGATCTCCGTTGAAAAGATCTGCGTTGTAAGCAAGGAAGAATAGCGAACAAGCAAATTATTGTTGGATACATCAAGTTGTAAATAGTGGTACACAGAAGTAGTGCATACAATACAGAGTTTAATTGAAACTAAACACATATTTATTTTTATTTTGTTTGTAATCAACGAACTCCTATTTGAAAAGTTTTTAAAAATTAATCTTTAATTGGTAATGCTTAACTTAATTGATTTGCTAAGAAAAATTTTTAATAAAGCAATAAATTTTTAGTTATTCTGTAGAGTATCTTATAATTCGTCTAGTGAGGACAAGTATTCTCCCATTTGTTTCTGCTTTTTTTGTTTACTGATTTACTCATACAAAGTTCTTCCAAATGGAGGAGCAGGCAAACTTATGATTATTTTGTTTTTTTTCGTTTTTTTTTTCAATTTATTTTTTTGTCGTCATTTTGCTTTTGTTGGTTTTTTGTTTTTTCGTTTTATATGTTTTTGTGTTTCTTTTATACGTTAAACATACACAAACCTTAGTACATAGAAATCTACACTGAACAACAAAGCCAATGAAGAATATTGTATACATTTTCTTGTGCTGTCATATGCCGGCATTAGTGTTTTCGTGTGTTGGCCAGTGTTGCTGCTGAACAGCGATGACGAGAGTATAAAAGTCTCAGTACACAGCTGTTAACCAGTTAGTTGCTTTAAAACACTGCTGATATTCATTCATTCATATAGCAACACAGAAAATAAACCCACATAGATAAGATATTTTGATTTCGCTTTTTTCGAATATTTCTTATATTTTCATTAACCCAAACTAAACTAAACAGTAAAGTAAACAAAGTGAATATAGTGTGGTATCTGCCTGCTGCCTCTTATACTCTCTACTTTTGCTCCCACTTAATACATACTTATTGTATGTAGTTTATCGATAAACCACAAGAAAAGAAGTCAACATTAGGCAATTTATTGTGGGTCCAAATAGATCTTTTGTGGAAATCTGCATAACGAAAAATGTCTTTCGTTTGTTCAATAGAACTATATAACTATCTTGAAGACTTGAATATCAGAGAGCGTGTCTAAATTGAAACATACATAACTCAAAGTTCAACTAAAGAAACAAAAAAACAAAAAAATATAACAAATGCATTAAGAAAGGAGAATGATTAAAAAAAGTTTAAAAATAAATAAATGAATTGAATGAATGATAATAAAATTAATTAACCTAAATGAATAAAGTGGCCATTTAATTTATTATTACAAATGATACAACAACTGCAATAATAGAAACTTTTTAATAAAAAAAATGATTTAAGCTAAACACATACAAAAAAACATAACAAAAAAAAAAGAAAGAAATCAAATTCAAATACAATTTCAAATAAAAAAATTAAAAAAAAATTAACTTTTTTTGTTTGTTGTTTGAAAAGAACTTGAACGTTAAACTCATAAAAAAAAGTAAGCCTGCCTGCCTGTCCGCAGCGTTGTGTGTTATAAATAGAATTGTAATTAACAAAAACAATTGCAATTAAAAATAAAAATTTATTAACAAGACAAACTGTATACAAAATTGATAAAAACGTAAGAAATACTTTCAATATGGAAGTGTTAACCGTACAAAACCAATACAATGATCAGCATTATAATGAAATTTCCACAACGAGAATTAAAAGTAAGTAAAAAATCATCAAAATTTCAAGTTAAATAATTTCAATTACTAAGGGCCATTATTACAACTTACCGTTAAAGTTGGGTTTAGTTAAAGGTGACTTTAGCTAAAGTGAACTTTAAACTTAAAGGTAACTTTAGCTGAAGTGACCTTTAAACTTAAAGGTAACTTTAGAACTTTAAAGTCACCTTTAACTTCTTTTCGTTATTACAGCCTACAGATAAAATAAAGTTAACTGTTTTCAAAAATATGGCAGTGCCGGAGCAATGTCGATAAAACTGATCAATTAAACAAGTTTTTTTTAAATGGGCTTCGGTTTTTTGTTGTATATGCCTATTTGAAAATAATATATAATATGGCAAGTCCTAACATAAACTTAACTTTAAAAGTTAAATCTGGGATCATTCTCCCTTTAGCTTAACGCTCACTTCTATCTTATTGTACACTCATAATAATGAAAAATAAATTTATTTGCCCGTTAAAATCCTCCCTTTAGTTAACGGCAAGTTGTAATAATGGCCCTAAGTGCCTTAATAGTTAGATAAAGTCAAAAATTATGGTAAAACAAAATAAACAACAGATATTTCAAATATCGTTTAAATTGGGCCTTGACACACATATATTTTCTTATTTTTTATTTCTAATGGTCTTTGTTCTTAACTTGATTGTTGTTTTCATTTTCATCAAGAAGTTTTAAGTGCTTAACGTCATATTATTTTTTTTTTTTTTAATTTAGCATTCAAATTCCCTTATCTTATAAAGAAAATAAAACAATTTTCCTTTAATTTCCAAAGCTCTTTCGATTTCTTAATTTAAAATTCCCAAAATGATATGATATGATGTCAAATCCAAAGGTATTGTTTTCAAAACACCCACTCACAGTGAAATCATGTTAAAATTTGAAATATTTAATAAAAAAATATATACAATTTACGAAACTGGATTTGTTTACACTTTTGAAACGTAAATTCATAATATTTAGCAGAATAGAATATTTCATTCATTCTAAACGGGTGAGAATTTGAATTTGGGTGTCCATTAGTTCAATAATAGATTAGAAAAATTATTTATTTTTAAAATTCGTGGACAGTTATGATCTTAATTTTTCTTAGGTTAATATTGGTCTATTACTGGTTTTCCATATACGATAATACTCCATATCGTATATAAACATATAGTATTACACATAATACGATAAATTATCGTTCTATATAAGAGATTGGGTTGTTCAGAAAATAATTTCGTTTTTTTTTTGTTGAAATGAAAGTCAGTTTTCGTATAATATCAATCAAGTGGTCATAAACTGTTGAATTTACGTCTTTATCAGGTTCAACCGGCCTTCCCGAACGTGGTACATCTTCGACATTAAAATTGCCGGATCGAAATTTAGCGAACTAGTTCAGGCACTGGCGTACTGTCAACACACCTTCTCCATACACATCGGCCAATTTCTTTCTGGCTTGACCAGCATTTTTACCCTTTCTGCAGTTAAACAGTAAGATATGTCGAAAATGTTGCTTATCGCTCTCCATATTTAAAAGGGCACCAACCAAAAACTATTGCGTAGAATTAATTAGAATTTTTCAGACACAAGTCTTTCTCAATAAGCTCTCAAAGCATATAAAAATTATATGGCTTAAGTGTTAAGTTCTTCTTGAACATCATACTTCTTTAATTGGAGTATTTATCACAATTCTGATTAAGATTCAGATTACAAAACATTTGCTGCCCAAAGTTAAGTAAAGTAGAAACCAGAGATCAACAATGAATAATAATTTCTGATACTTATAAGCATTCATACATATTTGTTGTATGTTGCTGTTGGGTTACTTGTAACAAGTTCGTTGTATTTGTTAATTTAGCCTTTTTAATCATGTAAATGTTAAACGATATTTCCATTTTCGTAAGAATATGTTAGGTTTACACAAGTTTTATGTTATGTCTCGTATTTGCGTAGAAGAGAACGGTAGGTTACATCGTGTACACTCAATATGTAATACCAGCGTCTGCCATCAACCAAAAAAATTCATGAAAGATTTTTACTTTCATTTTTAAAAATACGAATAGAGGTCCAATAACATATTTTCCCTGACGTACGAAATGTTGTTTCGTGTAAACACTAGGCATTAATAAGACGATAAGATGTGTTGCTGCAAGAATATACATACATACATATATACAAAGATCAGTAATGAGTATTCAAAAAGTTGAGTAGATCGAATTATACTCATAATTTTGGATACTTATATGCATTCGTACTTATTTTAACATCATAGAACCTCTACTCATATTCAAAGTTTGAAGTACTCATCATATTCATACCAGAGATCAGCAATGAGTATTCAAACAGGTGAGTAGAATACAATCATACTAATAATTTCTGATACATATACGCATTCATACTTATTTTAATATAATGGAACTTCTACTCATATTCAAAGTTTGAAGTACTCATCATATTCATACTTAACAACACGTATGATGGCTCAAAATTTACAAGAATCATAAAATAAGTATGATTCACGTATGAATACTAAAATACTCACTAGAAGGTTATATGTTTGCTCTGCTTGCTGTCTTTGTCTTTTTTGCTTATGTGTCTTTTTCTTTGCTTGTAAATGCGACAACAACTAAGACTGCAAATTTTGATGAATGATTCGAGTCACTGGAAATGAGTGCTTATGAGTAGCGAAAAAACGATAAATTGCTGATCTCTGTTCGATATTAAAAGATATTTAAGTTCTATCATACCCTCTACGCTGTAAAAATTTATTGTGACAGACTAACGATAAATTTTCTTTTTTAAAGGCTCCATTTAAAGTTTATATTCATTAATCATTATTTAAATAAATATTTATTGTATTGACTCATTAAAAAAGTCGTGACCATTTTAGAAAAACGTAGAAAATAAATTGAAAACTAATTGTAAATATTTTCGTCTCTGTGTGGTATATAGACAGGTCTAATTAAAATTTTGACTTACGGGTTGATGATTGATAACGACAAATACACTATTTTACAGTAACACGAAACAAAATTTTAAATGATTTTTTAAATGAATTCTAAGTATAAGTCAAGAAATTTAAACTAAAATATTATTTACAGTTTATGGCTAATGACGTTTTACTCTGTCTGAAAATATATTTATGGAAAGACTTGTTTTTCTTCCAACCAAAATTATTTTTAAAAACAAATAAATGGTTTTTCCTTATTTTTGGGTCAATAGTTTTAAGAATAAAAATATACTCTTTGTATTCACACCTGGTGGAAGTAATGTTCCAAAAAAATTTTTGTTTTGGTTGAAAATCAATATTTAGTTAATTTGTTTAGGCATTTAGTATCTCTGAGCGACATTGTAATGTCATTAGCATAAATGAATAATATGATGAGAAACCAATTTTCAAATGAAAAGAAATTGTATCAATTTACGTATTCAGTTAGAATCTATTAGACGAAAGGCCCGAGTTCGAATCCCAAGTCAGACATCAAAACGAAAATATGAAAATATTTCTTCGGCGACTTCTTCCCAGCAGATTTCTGGCAAAAACTCTGAGAGTAAATAAAATTGCCATGAAAAGCTTCTCAAAAATCTGTCGTTCGGAGTCGACTTTAAACTGTAGGTCCCGCTACTCATGTATAAAATTAACGCACACAACACGAGTGGTGTGAGAAGCTAGGACGTTGTACAATGGGTCCATTCGACCTCCGGGTACTGTACTTGTCACAGTTGACAAGTACACGTCCTCTAACCTAACCTAGAATCTAGATACAGCAGAGCAATCGAAAACCTCAAATCGGGATTCTACCAGAGATCAGCAATGAATCGTTTTTTCGCTACTCATAAGCACTCATGAAATTTTGAATATAACTACGTACTGTGATTCATTCATACTCAGTACAACGTTGATTTATAAGTACAGGTTGCAAAGAGTATGAGTACAACGTTGACATCGAACTCATACCATTCGAAATATGTTTGATTCATAAGCCTACTCGCTTAGGTTCATAACTCTAGAAAAATACTTATAAATGATTCGAGTGACTCGAATTTGTCATCAAAATTTACAGTCTCAGTTGTTGTTGCATTTACATACACATACATAATTGGCCATTAAAAGCTTTTCAACAGCATTCATGTTGTGTGTGTTAATTTTTATACATGAGTGAGGGGACCTACAGTTTAAAGTCGACTCCGAATGACAGATTTTTGAAAAACTTTTCAAGTCAATTTTTAATTTACTCTCAGAGTTTTTGCCTGAAATCGGCTGAGAGGAAGTCGCCGAAGAAATATTTTTTCATATTTCGTTTTGATGTCTTACCGGGGATTTGAACCGTGGCTTCGCGTCTAATAAACCAACACACTACGTACTAGACGACGGCAACTTTATTTACAAACGAAGAAAAAAGACACATAAGCAAAAAAGACAGCAGCAAGCAGAGCAAACACACAACCTTCTAGTGAGTATTGTATATGTTGAGTTATGCAGAGTCGAAATCAACAACTTCATACGTGCTGTTAAGTATGAATATGATGAGCATTTCAAACTTTAAAAATGAATAGCGGTTGCATGATATTAAAATAAGTATAAAGTATCAGAAATTAGGAGTATGATTCGATTCTACACACCTTTTTGAATACTCATTGCTGATGTTTGTAGAGGATATGCATGATATCCATGATATTAAAATAAGTATGAGAAGCTCGGCCGTAATCCTGACTGAAGGGTTTCAATTGCTAATTATGTATGTATGTATGTATGAATGCGTACAAGTATCAGAATTTATGAAAATAATTCGATTCTGCACATCTTTTTGAATACTCATTGCTGATCTCTGATATCGAATACACGAAAATAGCTAGTTTAACTCAATCTGTTCCCTGTACCTGAAAGGAGATATTCTGTCTGGCAATACTACAATACGTCTACAGATGTGTACACGATATTTTGAAATTCTCATGATGATTCTTCTTAAATTTTAATGGTTTTTAGTCACATTTATTTTAAAACTTTTAATTTTTGCAAAAACACTACTTATTTATTTCCATTTATAACGCAACATACCATATGTATGTATGTATGTATATTTAGTCAAGTGTCGTTGGCATGTTGTCTATTTATTTTTGTTTTTGTTTTTTTTTATTTTTTCCCTCCTTTGATTTTGTTGTTTTTGAGTTTTTTTCTTATATTCATTGACGGCATAATTGTACTTTAATGAGAATTTATAACCCAATTAATACAAATGAATATCTAGTAGTTGTCGTTGTTGTTGTTATTGTTGTTAATTTTATCTTTCTGTTGTTTATCTCATTTCCTCTATTTAATTTTTCTGTTTTTGTTATTTCTGTTATTTTATTTTTAGATTGGTCAAGATCTTTAAGCAATAACGCACAAGACCACCACCATCAACAACAGCGCAGACACCCACAACAACAACAAAGGCAACAACAATATATGCTGAAACAACAGCAACAGCAGCAACAATTGCAAAAAACACAAGAGTACTTTTATAACACCGAAGATGAACAACAAATTGACTGTGATAATAATACAATCGA
Source organism: Sarcophaga rosellei (assembly GCA_930367235.1). Lineage (NCBI taxonomy): Eukaryota > Metazoa > Arthropoda > Insecta > Diptera > Sarcophagidae > Sarcophaga > Sarcophaga rosellei. The sequence continues at coordinate 24,492,351 of OV884020.1, read as the reverse complement.
TGCTCAGGCAGTGAATGACCTCTCATTGCTGCTGTTATCGGAATTGCGTGCAGCGAAAACACGTATTCTCACCTGTACCGAAGTTTCTTTACCCAGTGATCTCACCCAACGCATAGCCACCGATATAGTACGTGTCTCCGAGCGCGAGCCCTGTGGCATCAGAGGCTGCACTGTTTTCGTTGAATACGAAGAGGATTTGAATAGTGTTAAGCGCATCGCCAAATTGAAATTGGATGAGGAAATGGTATCCACATTCGAAGTGTATCTGACATTACGTCAGGATAAAAGAGGTTGGACATCATTGTTGCCCCAGTTCATAAAGGGCTTCTCACGTACCATCACCATAAGTCCAGATTATACCATCAATAAACGTAAGCTTTACTCACACGATAGCAATTGAGAGAAAGCACGACACTTCACTTCAGTAGAAAGAAAATAAAAAGGAGAGAGAGTGAGAGAGATTTAAGCTCTTTTATGCATCAGTTATGTAATCAGTATAAATGACTTCCGTCTATAGGAACAAAGCTGCCAGTTCAATTAAATACTAAAAAAATATATCAACTCAAGATTTCAGAAAGGATGTAATCACACGAGAACAATTGTGCTGGCGTAAAAGGATAGTTTATAGGCAAGAGAGGTAAAAATAATGGTTTTTTGGTTTCGTAAAGTTTCAACCAGCTACAACCCCGCATTACCAGCACAAAACTAATACATAGACATTTTTAAAAATCAGCCAAATATCAAATGCAAAAACACTAATACATACAAAGCTGTGTATACGTATGTATACATTTCATCCCGTGTGATTTGAAAAGAACAAAAATTGTGCGCCTAAAAATTGTTCTCGTGTGATTAGAGCCAAACATAAGCAACTTTTCTAAATTCATATACGCCGTTGATTTGCATTTTAATTATTAAAGAGATCTGGCAGCATTGTTAGGAAGTTTTATAAGTATTTTGAACACAGCAGCCTTTGTGATAAATCAATAAAAATGCTCCTTAAAAGTAAACAAAGCAATAAAGAGCGTTTAATGGTATAAAGAGCATAGAAAGAGAATGAAAATACTCATTAAATGAGTAATATTTGTAAGAAAACATAAACATTTTCGTTTTTAAATTATAATTAATAATTAAATAAAGAACGGCATACTTAGAATTCGGATCCATTTTCAACTGATATTTTACAGTTGTATGTGTGTAATAATTACGTATTAATTACGTATTCACGTATTTTTTTTTTGTGTAATATTTTTTTTATTCAAAATCCAAATCTTAAGTGTGCCATTCTTTAATTAAGACAAAATACAAGTATTTTGAATTCATCCCACCTATACTCATCAACTGTTATAATCATTAATTAAATCAATTATTGAGTGCTTCTCTGAACACTTTTTAATTTACAAATTTTATTACAATTTTTTTGTTTGTTTTATTTTCATGTGTGTGTGTGTGCGTAAGTGTTTGTGTGTGTGCCGTGATGATATGTTTATTATTATTTATTTATTATGATTATTTTTTAAAATAATTTTTGATTTAAAATTTTTTTAAAAAAATATAACACATCACGAAGCACATCAACAATTTAATGATTATTCTAAAAAGCACATGGCATTTAACAGTAACAACAAAAACATAATATTGCCATAAAATAGAAACTGTTTCGATGATCTCAGGCCTACAAAATTGATAAATTCTAAACAAACAAATGTTTGGTAAATACAAAATTATTTTTAAGTATCCATTCGAAATACTTAAAACCGAATGAAGATAAAAAAAAAAATAAAATAAAAAAATTAAAATCCATTAAAAACCGCCATTCATTATTCGATTTTGATTTCTGAATTCTTGTAGACCCAGACCGACACACACTTGAAATGAAAATAAAAAATAAAAAAAAATGAATTAAATTAAAAAATGAAATGAAATAAAAATCAACATTTAAACATTTACGGCCTAAAGTAAAATACAACACATACATATGTATGTGTATACAACAACAATCGCTTTGTAAAACACAATAAAAGCGTCAGTATAAAGAAAAGAAAAAAAACAAAAATATATATAAAAAAACTCATGAAAAATGTGATACTGATTAGATTTTTTAGTATATAAGCACTAATGAACTACTAAAAGAAATAAGAAAAAAATTGCATTAAAAAACAAAAGTTTAATTAATTTAAATCATAAAACTGCGTTGCTGGTTAAACTGCAGTTTATTCTGTCTGCAATCATGTAAAATACACCTTATGAACTGTAAAATCCTATACATTTTAAAAAATTTTTAAAATTTATTAAATTATCCAAAATAGTTTTCTAAAATTTAAAGAAAAAAAATTCTAAAAATAATTTTCAAGCAATAGACAGAAATTAAACAATTTTTTTATTAAAAAAAAAACATATAATTAATAATACATATTTAAATATTAATACATACATATGTACGTAATACATTATTTACTTATAAGCATGTTTTTTTATAATTAAAGAAAAAAAAATAAAAATTAAAAATAAAGATTATTTTTGCAAATATTTTGCAAAATATTGTTAAAAAATATTTTTTCGTTTAAAGATTTTTTTTGACTCGTTCCGTTCAAGGTGTAAGTATCAAAACACAACTGTAGCTACAAACGAAAATACACAATCTCTGCATAAGTACATAATTGGTCCTTACAACCCAGGATTATGGACCTAATTTCTCACATCACTTTTATACATAAGTGGCGGGACCGACAGTTCAAAGTCGACTTCGAATGGCAGCTGAGAAACTTTTTCATTCCAGATTTATTTACTCTCAGAGGTTTCGCCAGAAATCGGCTGAGAGGAAGTCGCCGAAGAAATATTTTTTCATATTTCGATTTGATGTCTGACTTGTGGGCTTGAAATGTGGCCTTACGTCCAATAAGCCAACACACTAACTACTAGACTACGGCGACTTCAAACCCAAAAAATCACGAATAAACTTTCGTATTCGTATACGACAGCCTTATTGGGCGGAGCGTACCACCGGTGGCCCGCACAAAACAGTAAAATCGGGCGGCATATACCATCGGTGGCCCGCACTACGCTGTCACATCGGATGACGTGTACCATCGCTGGTACGCATTTGATTATGCTATTAGACGGTACCAAGCAGTGTTGAAAAATTCAGTACTTTTGTCGATACTTTTTCATTTCAAAAATACCGCAGCACACCCGCGACGTTTTCAATACCTTTTTATACTTACATATTTTATGTCTTGCCCTTTTCAGCTATTAATGCATTAGCAACATATTTAACGAGTCAGTCAAATCATTTATAATATTTTTCTAAAGTTATGAATCCATATGAGTAGGCTTATGAATCAAACATATTTCGAATATTATGAGTTGGATGTCAACATTGTACACATACTCATTACAAGCTATGCTTATAAATCAACATTGTAGTGAGTACGAATGACTCAGAGTAGTTAAATTTCAATATTGTTGACACGAGATACGTGTTCCTTGCATACAAAACAAAAATTGTTGATTCTGAACGTAACAAAACGTAAACTTCCCATTTAGTCAAACGTCGACGTTAATTTGTAGCATCGCTAATCGAAATTACATTACGGTTCGGCAAATGTTCTCATTGCTTTTCGTATTCTAAAAACGAACATATGGTCCGTGAACGTTTGGCTAATCGGGGCTAAAGACTAATTCTACTTAAAGCAATACGTTGCCAATGCATTAATAGTTGAAAAGACTAAGTCATAAAAAATATAATAATAAAAAAGTACTGAAAGCGTTGAGGGGGCACTACGGTATTTTTGAAATGAAAAAGTACTAAAAAAAAGTATTAAAGTACTCAATTTTTCCACACTGCCTCAATCAATTTGTTAAACATTTTGCGTGATAGCGAGAATGCGTACAGTTTATACTTCTGCCAGAGATGGAAAAAAGTACTGTAACTGGAGACAGGTATCGTATTGCGAAAATTGCAATAAACGCCATTATTGAGCTCAATATTTTATATAAAGTTTCAATTAATTATTGCGCAATAAATACGCAAATTAATATAATATTGAATAAAACTTAAAATGCAGCACTGTCATAAGCATATTACAATTATCCGTACACTTTCTGATATTTGATATTGATATTTGACAACTCAAATGTCAACAACCACAAACAAAAAAAAAACAACAAAACAAAATAAAAACAATGTTGTTGAGACCACCAGCTGTTTTGTTTACCAGATGTTATGTCTGAACACTTAAAATATTGGGCTCAATAAACCGAATATTGACTCAGTAAAAGTGCATATCTGAAAATAGGATTAGTATGACGAAAAAAGATAGAACAAATTTTAAAAAGCAATAAAGAGGAATACTAAGCAGAGCACTAGAGTAACGTTATGCTCACCAAACCTTGTTGTAAAAAAACAAATTTTTATTTAATTTTTATTGAGTTTGAGTATGTTTAATCAAATGAGAAGAAAATTTAAAGGCCTAGCCCTTAATTCAAGGTGCTAAAAACTGGCAATCTCTTAACAAGTTCCAATAAATTCTACCTGCTTTAAGAAGCAACGAAGTTTATTACAAATTTACCCGCGTATTGGAAACAAATTTTTTAATGCAATCTTCATGATAAATTGTAAAACTTGTGAACGATTTCGTTATTTCTCATTCCTTCAACTTCAAATAATTCGTAGCGAAATATTTTTAGAATTCCTCGATAAATATTAGCAGAATACTAAGAAGATCTAAAACATAAAAATTTTTATTTGTCTATATTTAATGGACGATATGCTAAGATTACTTCACTCAAATATATTTGTGGAAAATTATTTCAAATTTACCACACAGTGTAGAGCGGTTTAACAAGAATAACATATTTTCTGGGAAATATTTTCAATATTCAAGAAGTTCGAAATTCTAAGAAGTTTGGTAATATGAAAACAATTTCCACATAAATTTCAAAAAAACGAACACCAAACATTAAATCATAGGAATTCACTGGAAATATACTTGATTTAATGAATCAATGAATATGCCAAGCAGTTGGACATAAGGTTTACAATGCTCAGATAGCACCTATGTATTATTGTATATACTTTGTTTCATTCGGAACTACTCCCTTAAAGCAACGTATAAAATTAAGCAATTTTTAACGTATGTTGAGTACATTGACAATTATCAGCTGATTTGTTATGAACCATATTTTTGTGACAGCGTCTGCTCCTGAAGATATGATCGGATATTCTGATATTATTTATGCCCCTTTTACCATTATTATGTAATATACCAAGCTACGTATCAGAGCTCACTAATGAGAATACAAAAAGATGAGTAGAATAAGTGCTGGCGCAAAATTATAGTTTATAGGGAAAAGGGGTGAAGAGCATGGTTTTTTGGTGGCGTAAAATTTCAACCAGCTACATCCCCGCATTACCAGCACAAAACTAATACAAACACTAATACATACAAAGCTGTGTGTACGCATACATTTCATGCCAAACTAACATTCACCCCGTGTGATTTGAAAAGAACAAATATTGTTCGACTAAAAATTGTTCTCGTGTGATTAGAGCCATTCATACTTATTTTAATATCATAATCATACTACTCATATTCAAAATTTGAAGTACTAATCATATTCATACTTTACAACACGTATGATGTTGTCGATTTCGACTCTACATAACTCAACATATGCACGAATCACAAAATAAGTATGATTCGTGTAGGAGTACTAAAATACTCACCAGAAGGTTGTGTGTTTGTTCTTCTTGTTGCTGTTTTTTTTTAATTCATTCACTCGAACGCATACTCATTGCAACCTGTACTTATAAATCAACGTTGTAGTGAGTACGAATGAATCACAGTACATAGTTAAATTTCAATATTGCTGACTCACTTTAATAAAAAATTTCATGAGTGCTTATAAGTAGTGAAAAAAAACGATTCATCGCTGATCTGTGGTACGTATATTTATATAAGGTGACCGTCATACTACAACAAACAAGAAATACAGGCATTTTTTTTTATAAATAAGTAAAATTAAATTTTTTGTTTTATTAAAAATTCTTTTGAATTGAAAGTATATAACATAATCATTCTAATTGAAACGAAAATGCAGTACATCCAAATTGTAAAATTTTTCATTCAGCAAATTACAGATCTTATTGCACAACTGATAAAGTCGTTGGTTTATTGGAGTAAAAACTAGCAAACGGTCGCATGCGGAAGTAGGCGATAACATTTCCATTTCACGAAAAAAATATGCTTTCATATGGCCATCGATTTCCGATTTGCGACATTAAAGTTATTATACCTGAAGAACAAAAAATGCTAAAAGAAACATAGCTGCCAGATTTGCCGATTTTGATCTCCAAAAATATCATATTGATGATTTGACGATTTATGCCCTTATTTTGACGATTTTTGGAAATTAAAAATGTACATCATATCCTTTACTTTAGTACATTAAAAGCCACTTTAAGCTTTGCAATTGCTTTACAATTGTTACTTTTGCAAAATTATGTTAGTAATAACAAGGATTAAAGTATATTTTTAATTTACTTTCGAATACTTGTGATGATTTTTATGTATTTTTAACCCCTTAAAAGTCAAAATATTACAACTCCTAAATAAGCTGGTACTTGAGAATAATTTATCACTTGTCTAATATTACCTTCTAATATTACCATCGGAAGAACAAAGGCAAGCGCCGTTATTTTTTCGTACGACCAACACTCAGGGGATTGATGGCAATGTGTTTGGAGCTATGAAAATATGTTATGGGAAGAAGGAAAGAGAGAACAGTGTTTATGGACACTAGGCTTGTATATTTTTATACCATAAGTAACAGGAAAGACCTCTGCAGGAATTGAGTTCCACATACGAATAGTTCGAATAAAAAAATATTTTTTTCTGTAATGCAGTGTGCTATCCACTGGCCAGATGTGCTGGCCGAGAAAGACGAGCAGTACGTAGAAATATATGATTTTCAGAAACAAGTTCCATTATTTCTTTCGAGCAAAATCCTTTTGTAGTAGCGATAGAACAGTGAAACACAAACCACATTGCAACGATGCTCAATTGAGTTGGTTGTACTGCGTCATTAACGAGCTACTACAGCCTCTCCTGTACACGGTCGAGAAACCTCAAAATAGACGTTGAGACACCGACCCATACATGAGAGTTGTATTCCATTCTCGGTCGGCTATAAATGGTGTAAATAGTAAGATCAGATGATAAGAAAAATGTGTCGGTTCCAGCCAACACTACACTGAATTTTCATGCTCAGAATGTCAAGAGCTTCTGACTCCTTAATATTTACACCACCCAGAGATTAAGATGATGCAATATTATTGCTGTGCTTATGGGTCAATAAACAACACTTGGATAGATTGTTTAAACCTTATATAATTTTTTCCTGAAAATGATATACAATTTCTCCATTATTGGAAAAAAAATTAATAAATGAAGATGAGGGACGCTAGGTTTTAATTTCTAACAATTTTTTTTTTAATTGTTTTATTTTTGAACTCAGATATGTACATACAATGTATGTATGACTTTATATGTTTTACTACAATAGAAATAATTTTGATTTTTAACTGTAAAAACAGCTAATTTCTATTCCTTTGGCTTATTTCTATTTTTATTCGCAGCATTGAGAGAATTAGTACTCACAGTTTGTGCAGACAATACGAGGCTTAATGCTGCCAATACAATAACATGCATGAAATAGAGGTTTTAAATACGCGATATATGAAATATAAGGCGAAAAAATCTTTTAATGACACCCATTCTTAAAGAATTAATCAACTGTTTATATATACATATATTTATTTTGCTCATGCTTTGCCGCTGCACCCTTTACTGTATTCTGCCTTCCTGAAGCTTCAATTGAAAAATTGTTGTACTTACTGCACTGCGTTTACTGTATTTATAGCATTACGAATCAAATATAAATAAAAAATTATTTATCACAATAAAACAACAACAGATCTTTTACGGTCACCTTATAAAATAAATACACTTGGTCAGTCATTAACACTGAGCATGTATTCAAAAAGAAGCAGCTATTAAAAACGAATGTAAAAAAAGACAACCGATGATACAACAACTACAACTCAGTAGCAATAGAACAACTCAACACTCAAGCATTTATTGTATACGTAAAATGCTTGAATAACAGCAAGTATTCATTGTTAAAGAGAAAAACAATTTCAAATTTTGTCTCAAACAACGAGAGAGCATTAGAGTGAAACGACAATGGTTGTGTTTTGCTATTTAGTCTCACACGAACCGTCATTGAGTGTACGTTAGCTACTTAAGTTGTGTATGAGTTGATATATTTTTGTTCTGTCGTTTGCAGCGAATATATATTAATCTTTTTGTGTGTGTGTACATAATTAACGTACGGTATTAAGAATGGTTTCCAATCCCAGATGTGAAGTGTGGAAATATTTCGATAATTTTCTTGACGAAGGTGTAGCAGTTTGTAAACTGTGCAATCAACGTTTAAAAAATGAACGCAGCTACAGTTTACGGAAACATATGGAACATAGGCATGGTGAAACTGAAGTTTGGAACTATTTCGACAATAATATAAGCGAAGGTGTGGCAGTGTGTAAAATATGCAAGAAGCAGGTGAAAAATAATCGCAGCTTTAATATGAGTCATCACCTAAGGAAAAAGCATCAAATTGAAGTTGATAACCACAATGCTACGTCAAAAGACGATGCTATAAATCGGGCCAAAAAACGTAAGTTAGAACCGATAGAACATTCCACTGCCCCAAAATGTCCTAAAAGCTGTTTATACGTTGAAATGGATAAAAATATCTTAAAGCGTTCCGTATTGGGTCTACTACTGGAGGAGGGAGTGCAGCCTCAGGTGTTTGGTTCGGAAAATATGCAAGCCTTGCTTATGCCCATATGTGATGCTTTGCGTGAAGATAGAAACAAAACTTTAAAAATTGATGAAATCGCGACAGAAAGGGTATTATGCTCCTTAGGCACGCACATACGAAGTACATTCTCTAATGAGTTACACTGGCGTTTGTTATCGTTGAAAATCGATTCAGATGTGCATGATACTAAAAGCAATAGTTTTTGTGTTAGTGCCTTATTTATAGAGAAGGGTGAACTTCAAACTCGTGCTTTAGGCATAATCGATTTAGGGGATAACGCCTACCTTAAGGAAGAACATATCAAAGAAGTTTTACACAAGTTTAATATCGATTCAAGTCAAATTATAAGTGCTTACTGTGATGACACTAAGGCCCATTATAATGAATCGGTGGAAAATTCCAATTATCTAGACGTAATAAGTAAATTTGAAATATTTTATAAAGTACCGCTGGGTGATATAAAATTGGAGCGTTATGTGGGCTGTGCCATACAACATTGTGTATTAGACTTGTTTAAAAACAACAACATTTTTCAGCCATTCCTACAATGCCGTAATGTGGTTAAATTTATTAAAAATATTTCTGAATATGAAATATTGTTTAAAGAAAATAAGATCAGCATACCCGAACTAGATTCACCCTGGAAATGGAGTTCAACCTACACAATGATGAAACACTTAAAAGATGCACGCAACATTTTAAAAACTATAAACTATGAATCGAATGTTTGTTCTGAGGATAATTTTAATCTCGATGATAGTTTGTGGGCTTTCATCACATCCTATTGTAAGGTTTTGCAGCTTATACATAAAACCTTGATCAGATGCTATAGCGAAGACATGCACCTTGGTGATTTCTATGCCCAATTTTTAAAATGTAAGCTTCTGGTGGAGAAGCTGTTAAATGAAAAATCTCCTAAGGACAGTCATGTACAAGTAATTGCTGAGAGTCTTCTAGAAAGCATACGGACAAGATTGGATATCTTACTAAGCCAAGAACGTTTTATAACTTGTCTATATTTAGATCCACGATTTCAGCATACTTTGAGCACGCCACAGCGAACACAGGCACACAACTTCTTGAGAAAACTATGGACACGTTCTAAAATCTATAACATCGATATGCCAAAAAGTGCAACCGGATTTACGGACAATCAAGAAATAGAAGAAGACCTACAGGCAGAAAACCCGGAAATTGAAGATGATGAAGATACATTCCTAAATCAGTTTCTAAGTCAAAATATTCAAAATGCCGGCAGCAGACAGTCAGAAGTTTACTTTAAATTTGAAACACTTAAATTACCGTTTCAAACAGTCGATGTAAATATTTTGAAATTTTGGAAAGAACTGTCTGACCGTGAACCCGAAATCTATGCTTTAAGTCAAATATGTTTTGCCATACCTGCTACACAGGTAATTTTGCTTTAAGAGACTCTCATCCAAACTAAATGATTACATTTAATTTTTTTTTTTTGTTTTTTTTCTTTCAAATACTAGATTTATAATAGAACGCTCCATACAGATATTATTCGTAGATTTGGAAAATATAAAACATCAACATTTACTAAAGAAAATCTTTCTATTATTCGCTTAAATTATCAACTTATTGAAGATGTGATCGAGACAATGGATTTCTTTCGTGAACCCGAAAAATCAACCGAAGACAATGAAGAAGACATCATTGCTATTTAAGACTAAATTTATAAAAATTAAGTTGAATAAAAATGCTATTATTTGAATACAAAGAAATCCTTAAATGTCTAAATTGAATCTTGAACAAATTTTGTATAAATTGGTAAACTTTAGAAACAGGTAATAACAAAACACACATATCGTACGGTACACGGAATTTCACAAGCAAAATAAAAGGATAAAATTTCATAAAAATATTGTGAAATTAACACACATAAGATAAGACAATACAAATATAGCTAAGAATGGTGTTGCTAACCAGTCATGAATTTTCAGTTGTGTTAAAAAGCATGCGTGTAACAAACCAAAAGTTGTAACCTTGTCAATAAGGGTTGCAAATAAAAATTTAAAACGAAGCATAAACAAAAGTAAATAATTTCTTTTATTTTATAAGTGGAAATTATTAAAAAAGATAGATATTTCGAATTGTATTTTTATTATTCTTCAAATCAGAGATGGAACAGAATCGGTGATTGATGATAAAAAATTGTCGGCAATAGCAGTCGCGAGGTAGAATCTATTTTATTATGACAGCGTCCTTTCTTACTCTCTCGATTGTGCTCTTATAACAGTATTGAAAAATTCAATACTTTGGTACTTTTTTCAGTACTTTTACATTTCAAAAATTCCGCAGTACCCCCGCGACGCTTACCGTACTTTTTTATTATTACATTTTCTATGCCTTGCACTTTTCAATTATTAATGCATTAGCAACGTATTGCTAAAGGTAGAATTAGTAGAATGATAAAGTTTCTCAAGAATCTGTCGTTCGGAGTCGACTTTGAACAGTAGGTCCCGCCATTCATGTATAAAATTACCGCACACAATATAAGTGGTATAAGAAGTTAGGCCATAATCCTGATTGAAGGGTTATAATGACCAATTATGTATGTATCTTTTACAAAAGTACCATTTAACGAAAAAAGTACTTTTTTAGTTATAGTTCAGTACCATTTCAAAATGTCAGGTTTGCAACACTGATATGCACTCTACCGTTTGCCTACCTTGAGCGATCTTTTGACCACTGGAATATATGAAATATTATGGAATTATCTATATTGAAATCTCAAAACCTCTCCCTTTGTCTCTCTCACAAAAACAGTAGTTTTCCAAGAAAATGTCATTCGATTGTATTCTAGGAAAAGATCATTACAGTTTGTTTTATGCTGGGTACAGAGTGACCCAACAAAAAAGTTCTCTTACCTAGCTCGAAGAATAAATATGCAAAAATTGAATAAGTAGGTAAATATATACCTAAAATTATTGCTTTTTATAATAACACCAAGTTTGGTGTGGATATGATGGATCAAAAGTACAGCATAAAATCCTTAATCTAATGGATGACCTGTTCAGGTAGTTTTCAACATTCTGGACTCAGCTGCTATAAATGCTTGGATTATATATAAGCAAATAACTGGAGAAAGGATATCGCTTCAAGAATTTTTATTGCAGCTGGCAGAGGAATTTGCCACCGAATACCGTGATATATGTACATGAACAAGAAAAAAACAAAAGTATAGCGAAGACATCAGCAATTTCTGAAAAACGAAAAACGTTGATATTGCAAAACAAAAAATAAAATCATAAAACCATAGACAACGAGAATATTATATTTTAGTTTGAATAAGGATATGTACGTAAATTACTAAAGTTACATATAATTTTTCAGTTTCGAGCCTTCTTTATAAAAATGTTCTCCTAATACTATGTTCAGATAAGCACTTTTATTGAGTCAATATTCGGTATATTGAGTACAATATTTTAAGTGTTCAGATATAACAATATACACAGTTCAGATGCTTATTCAATATTCATTTGACAGCTGGTAAACAAAACAGCTGGTTGTTTCAACAACATTGTTTTTATTTTGTTTTGTTGTTTTTTTTTGTTTGTCGTTGTTGACATTTGAGTGACAGAAAGTGTTCAGATAATTATAATATGTTAAAACATACTTATGACAGTGCTGCATTTTAAATTTTACTCAATATTATAATAATCTGCTTATTCATTACGCAATAATTAATTGAAGCTTTATATGAAATATTGAGTTCAATAAAGGCGTTTATTGCGATGTTTGAACACCGTATAAAGCCCGAAAAATAAATGTTTTTTTAATTGTTATATGATAATTATTTTGTGTTAATTGTTTATGTTAAATTCTGTATTAAATACAACCAACTGGAAAATAATGTAATGTTTATATCAAAAGCGGTCATTTGACAGCCATTTGTTGAAATGTGTACATATATGTATGTATTTAATATGTCGTTAGGTTTAATGTTTAAAAAATTATTCGATAACCAATTTAAAATAAAAAAAATCCTCTTTTTTATAGAAATTAACCCGTAATTGATTCGTCATCTGAATACAATACAATACAATAATTTCTTTAAGTGTGATTACTTTGCTATATGCTTTCAGTTTCTGACTGCTGCTGTACACACAGCGAAGCACAAAAGCAATACACACAAGCTGTTCTACCTACTCGTTTCGTTTACAAAGAAAACAACAGGCAAGTGAGTACATCAATTTATAAATTCTCAATTGCTCAAGAGCAACGAGAGAGTGAAAATGTGTACTTAAAAGAGAGATTTTATTTTCAGTATACATTCAGTCGCTGTTGAGAACGTAACGTTGGCATAGCAGTATACAATTTGGTTTTTTTTTTGCATCGTTTTGAGGGGAATATTTAAAAGTGTGTTTGTAGTTGTAAATGTTAAATACCTATAATAAATACAAATAACTGACTAAGCGACGAGAAAAGAATAACAAATATGGCACTAAAATCACATAGTTCAATATGGAAGCATTTCAGAAATATTGAAGAATTGGGTATGGCGGAGTGTAAATTGTGTAAACATCGTTTACGTAATTATCGCAGCTATAATCTGAAGCAACATTTGAAGAAAGTCCATAATGAAAAGACCGAACTCTGGAGCTATTTCAATAACTATGTTGAGGAGGGTATTGCAGAGTGCAAGACATGCAAACAACGCCTGCAGAGTCGAACATGCAATATGAGAATACATATGCGTCGGACACATAATATCGAAGTCCAGCCAGCTATATCCGGCAAACGGGAACAACATTCTATACCAACACAACCGTACAATGAGGAGCGCATTAAAGCCGTTTTGAAGGTAGCCAAACGTAAAATGGTCGCTAATACTCATTCGAATGAAAATCCAAACAAAAAGGAATGTATTATCGTTAAAATGGACAAAAGCATTCTGGTTCGTTCGGTGCTAGGCTTTGTCGTTGAGGATCGGATGACTTTGAGTACTATAGGTTCCAAGTATATGCAGTCTATACTGCAGCCACTGTGTGCAGCAATATCGGAAGATGAGGGAAAAGAATTCAAAGTGGATGTAGCCGAGATAGAGCGCCTATTGGCTTTGGTGGCTAATTTTATGCGTTACGATTTCTCAAATGAGCTACACTGGCGTTTGTTATCGCTTAAAATCGAAAATGATCTTTTTGCCTCACCAAATACATTCTGCTTAACTGCCATGTTTATCGATAAAAGTCAGATACAAAAGCGTATCTTGGGTATTATCCATTTAGAGAATGATGAGCAGCTTACTGATTCTCATATCAAGGATATTTTGCACATATACAACATTGATTCGAATCAAATTATAAGTGCCTACTGGGATAATACAAAAGCCAATTACTATAAGCAAATAACGAATTCGGAATATTTAAGTGAAATGGAGAATTTTGAAAAATATCCCGACATACAATTGGGCGATATAAAGGTTGAACGCTATATCGGCACTATAGCCCATCAATGCGTTTTGGATGTTTTGAAAAATCCCACGATTTATCAACAATTTTTGAAATGTCGTAATTTGGTCAAGTTTATTGGTGATGAAATGAATGGTTACCATGAGTTATTCGAAAAGCATGAATTGCCATTACCTCAACTAGATTCACCTTGGAAATGTGGTTCCACACATCAAATGATTGTGCACTTAAGTGATGCTCGTTCCATATTGGATTGTATCAAATGTGAACAACCAGATGAGCCTGAAGATCGTTTCGATATGAACGATAACATGTGGTCCTTCATAGAGGCCTTCCGCAAAGCTATGAACATAATTCAAAAGTCCATAATAAAGTTTTATGGCGGAGAGTTGCATTGTGGTGACTTTTATGCCCAATGGTTAAAGTGTAGACTTATTACAGAAAAGCTTTTGTCCGCCGAGACTAAAACAGATTCGATTTCTTATATCATTCTAAAGGAATTATCCAATTGCATTGAAAAAAGAACCCAAATGTGCTTAAGTCAAGATCGTTATATCGGATGTTTATATTTGGATCCTCGTTTTCAACGTACTTTAAATTTGCCACAAAAATCAATGGCCCTGGAGTATCTTAAGAAGTTATGGAGCCTCGCCATACTGTATAATTTTGAAATCGTGAGTAAGGATTCAGAAAATTCAGAAGACGTATCCAACGATGATGCACCCACAGATGATGATGAGGATGCCTTCCTTAACGAGTTTCTTAGTCAGGATGTTCAAATCAAAAACAGTAAAACCGCTGATGTGTACAGAAAAATTGAAAACTTGAAGTTGCCATTTCAAATGGTTGACACCGATATTTTACAATTTTGGAAGGGCCAACAGCAAGCTGAACCTGAAATGCATGCTTTAAGTTCAATATGTTTAGCTATACCAGCTACTCAGGTAAATTTGCTTGAATTCATGAATACTCATCATTCGAACGTACATACATAAATACTTTTCATTCTATTTTCAGAATTACAGTAAAATAATTTTTAATGATTTCCTTCAATTGGAAAGTGATGAAAACTTAACAGATTTTACCAGAAAACATCTGTTATTCCTTCGCTTAAATCCAGAAAAGTTAAACAATGCTGTTCAACGTTTAGAGTTTACAAAAGAGGAGAATTCAAATGCATCGGTCTCATGGGACTCAGAGAGTGATGATGTCTTAACTGTCGATGAGGACAGTAATACAGCCTTAACTTCTGCAGCACATTCAAATGACGTCAGTGTGACTTCTAAAGCACTCCCCGCTGTTCATAGCCCCTCACCTGGTGTTTCTAATGCAGACAGTCTTGGTGAATTAAAATAACTCTCTTATGTTTGTACTTTTAAAGTTAAATAAAATGAATGATTTTTTTAAAACTGAGGCATTTTTTAATAGATTTTTTTATAAAAAGGTTTGTGTTATATATGAATAGTAAATATAAAGGGCGATTTTTTAAGAGCTATAGGAAAATTTTAAAAAAACACACGTAAAATTCAGAAAAATGCATGAAATCTTTATTTGAATCGATAGTACGGTCCATATAATTTAATGTTTGAAGATTATTTCATGCAAATGTTGACCGCGACTGCGCCTCAAATGGTCCATCCGCTTAGTCCAATTTTGGCATACTCTTTCCAACATTTCGGCCTGTATCTCACGAGTAAATGCTTCAATGTTGTCTCCCAATGCGTCAATTGAAGCGGGCTTGTCTGTATGGACATGAGCTTTAACATAGCCCCACAAAAAATAGTCTAAAGGCACGATCTAGATGGCCAATTGACCGGTCCCGAACGTGAAATAAAATGTTCACCAAACTCGCCTCTCAATAAGTCCATTGTTACGCGTGCTGAGTGGTATGTGTCACCGTCTTGTTGAAACCACATGTCATGCAAGTCAAGCACTTGTATTTTGGGCAAAAAAAGTTCAATATCATCTCACGGTAGCTCTCACCATTCACAGTTACGTTACGATTCACAGCATCTTTGAAGAAGTGCGGTCCAATGATGCCACCAGCCCATAAACCGCACCAAACTGTGACTTTTTCTGGATGCATTGGTAGCTTTTGCAATGCTTCTAGCTGATCTTCACTTCAAAATCGAAAATTCTGCTTATTTACGTATCCATTGAGCCAAAAATGAGCTTCGTCGCTGAACACAATTTTTCGATAAAGAAGTGGATCTTTCCAAGAGCCGACCAACTTTCCAAGGTCGTTCGGCTTCAATTCTTGCACCAGCTGTATTTTGAAAGGCTTCACACCTAAATCCTTCCGCGAAATTTTCCGCGTTGTTGAGTAACAGAGGCCCAATTGCTGCGAACGGCGACGGATCGATAATTGATGGTCATCATTAACACTGGCCGATACAGCTGCGATATTTTCTTCAGTTCGCACTCTACGTAAGCGTGTTGGTGGTTTAATGTCCAACAATGTAAATTTGGAGCGAAATTTAGTCACAATAGCCCGAATAGCCGCTTCAGTGGGTCGATTAAACTGACCATAAAATGGAAGAAGCGCGCGATGAACTTTCTTAACAGAGCACTCATTTTGATAATAAAATTCAATGATTTGCAAGCGTTGTTCGTTTGTAAATGATAGACCAAACTGAGAATGTTTTACAGTGAAACAAAACACGAAATGTGCGTGAGCTGTTTAAACCAGTATTGCCAAAAAGGTAATAGCTAAAAAATTACCCGTTATTAAGAAAACTTATCTACGCCCAAGTAATGTTCTCAATTTAAATCTGTCCGATTAGATCCTTATCTGATCTCTTCTACTTAAGCATTAGCCTGCATCGATTAATCATAAACTGCGTACTGTTATTATGAATGATATACGTGGCCGAATGGCAGTCGCCGTAGTCTAGTAGGCCTAGTGTGTTGGCTTATTAAACTTAAAGCCCGGGTTCGTATCCCAGGTCAGACATCAAAACGAAATATGAAAAAAATATATCTTCGGCGACTGCCCCTCTCAGCAGATTTCTGGCAAAACTCTGAGAATAAATAAAACCTGCCATGAAAAAGTTTCTCAAAAATCTATCGTTCGGAGTCGACTTTAAACTGTAGGTCCCGCAACTCACGTATAAAATTAACGCACACAACATGTGAGAAGCTAGGCCGTAATCCTGATAGAAGGGTTGTAATGGGCAATTATGTACAGGCACACAAATAATTATACGTAACCCCCTAAAAGTGTTTTGAAAAAGAACGGTTTCCGCAGCCGAGTGCCGAGAAAAAAGCCACGATTGGAATTTGCCCAATAATATATGGACAAGCCAACTGATTTTTACGCCAAATTTTTTGTTTTCCGTCACAGCAGAACAAATTATATTTGTTCTCATCACTAAATACTACATTCGCCCAAAAATCAGAGGTCTTGTCCATATATTATTGGGCAAATTCCAATCATGCCTTTTTTCTCGGCACTCGGCTGCGGAAACCGTTCTTTCTCAAAACACTTCGGAATGCACAATAACATTGTGATCACTTTCCGAGGTATTTCGTATTTCTACGGCTGTAGTCCTCGGATTTTTATTCACAATACATTTTATATACCGGGCTACCCTTGGAGAAATTGTATTAGAAATATACGTGGTACGTATAATTTTCTGTGGTGCCATATTGGTTTTAAGCAAACTGCAGTCACAAATTCATAGATTTTGGGAATCTTTTTTCTTTATTTAAGTAAATGTGTCGTTACGGACGATAATGTAAAGAAATTTTAGATTAGAAGTTCATTACTTTTTAAAAAATGATTTTTAGGGCGGGTACGTATAATTAACTGTGTGACTGTATGTAACTGAATAGTCAGTTTCAGACCAATAATGATAACCACAGAGATAATTTGGTATTTGGACACATAGATGTCTTAGAAATATTAGCTTCCACGTTGATCCCCAAGCGAATTTAAAGCCCATTTAGAACAGGAAACAGAAGTTTATCTTCTTAGACTATGTCGTAGAAAATATAAACTTAGTTTCGATCAGAGGTCAGCAATGAATCGTTTTTTCGCTGCTCGTAAGTACTCATGAAATTTTGAATATAAGTGAGTCAACAATATTGAAATTTAACTATGTATTCTGATTCATTCGTACTCACTACAAAGTGGATTTATAAGTACAGGTTGCAATGAGTATGAGTACAACATTGACATCAGGCTCATACCATTGGAAATATGTTTGATTCATAAGCATAGATACATAACTTTAGAAAAATATTTTTAATAAGCATTATCGAATGACTCGAATCATTCATCAAAATTTGCAGTCGTAGTTGTTGTGGTATTTACAAAATTAACAAAAAGACACATAAGCAAAAGAGGCAGAGCCGAAAGCAGATCAAACATACAACCTTCTAGTGAGTATTTTAGTGTTCGTATGCGACTCATACTTATTTTTTGATTCTTGCAAATGTTGAGTTATGGAGAGTCGAAATCAACAACGTTATACGTTTTGTAAAGTATGAATGTGATGAGTACTTCAAACAATAAATATGAGTAGTATGAGTATAATATGAAAATAAGTATGAATGAGTATAAGTATCAGAAAATATGAGTAAGGTTCGATTCTACTCATCTTTTTGAATACTAATTGCTGACCTCTGATGTACAATGACCAATTATGTATGTATGGATGACATCTCTCAAACATATTAAATGTTGCAAAATAAATAACTTCTGAACGTTTGAAAGCTGACTAAAGCCCTGGAAAATGAGTGAAGTTTACTTTCAAAGACTGGCGATTGAAATTCAGTGTTGCATTGAATTTTTACTGGCTACAGAAAATGGAATTATTTTCAGAATTCGAAATCAAAAAAAAAAAATCTTAGGTTAATCTGAGGCAACCATCAAACGAGATCCTTTCGGCAAGTAGACAATACAGTGTGCCTGGTGAGCCGAGAAAGGTCTATCATGATCTTCTAAAACCCGGTGAAATCGTTTAAACTTATAGCTACCGACAACAAATGACTAATCTGAATCATGCACTGATTGAGTAAAGACCAGAATGGGCCACAAAACCCGTCAAAATAATTTTTTATCATGAAATTACACATCTGCTCATAAAGCAAAACTGGTTCATAATGCAATCAAAGCATTCGGCTAAGAACTGCAATTCACCGTGTTCACCAAACTTGGTTCGTTCCTACTAGCATTTGCTTTCAGTGATGGGACACATATTATATTTACATACATTTCAACTCTTGATTTTTCAAATAAAATTGAATTGAGTATAAACATGCTAGTTTGTCCATTTGGTTGACAATTTCATTAAGAATATCATTCTCAATTAATTTTTTTTTCTAATTTGTTGAAATACGATTTATAATGTGCGATACATTCATTATATATTTACACAGAAATATTGTTCATTACATAAACGAAGAAGAAGAATTGCGTATGATGATTGCACTATTTATTGCAATTAATTTTAATGAAATTTTAATTGAGACATTTATTATCTTGAAGTCACAATAAGGCGATTAATATGTCACTGTATATAGTTAAGTATGTCATATAATTGCTTCAAGAATAGCCGATGGCCAAGAAATATCAGTGAATGCCATGACAGGTGTACAAATTTCCACCCTATTCGTAATGTGAAATAATTTCACCATGATTGCACCTTTCTAAAGTAAATAACATGATTACTTTGATTTGTCTCCCTTTTCTTGTCAATTTAAAATCTTTTACTGATAATTGTATAATTCCATAAGAGAGAGATAGAGAGAGTAGAGAATATGGTATCACTAATAAAGTTATATATTTGTACAATTACACCATATGTGTGGTATATTTTTTTTATTTTTGTTTTAATTTATAAATTTATGAATTTATGAATAAAACAGTGGACATATGTATTAAGTAATCAGAAATATGCAATTTTACGTCTATTACATATGATTGTTATGATTGGAATACCTTTGTATCATTAGTGTAATAAACTCTATTTTGAATAATTTAAATGCGATTACATTTTCCTTTGCACTGTGCCCTGTAAAATAAAGGTAACGCTGCCCTAATAAAATATTTCCTTTTTTTTCGATACAACTTAAACTTGCATTGAAAGAACAGAGTTACACAAAAGTGCTGTGAAACTACTGAATGATGAATTTACTTGCATTCATTCATGAAAACCAACCCTTTAATAACCTATCGAACTAGACAGGGCCAATGAACCGTTTTTTCGCTATTCATAAGCACTCATGAAAATTTGGATATATGTGAGTCAGCACTATTGAAATTTAACTACTCTGATCCATTCGTAATCACTACTTGATTTATAAGTACAGGTTGTTATGCAAACTAATAAAATTCGAAATATACATATTTGATTCATATGCCTACTCATTCAGATTCATGAATTTAGAAAATACTTCTAATACTCATAAATGATTCGAATCGCCAACAACATCATGCGTATTGTTAAGTATGAGTACGATGAGTACTTTAAACTTTGAATCTGAGTAGTATGAGTGTGATATTAAAATAAGTAAGAATGCGTATAAGTATGAGAAATTATGAGTACGATTCGAATCTACTCATCTTTTTGAATACTCATTGATGATCTCTGGACAGGACGTCTAATACTACTACTATGTATGCAGAAAGCTATCAGCGGCAAGCATATGATAGCATCCCTATAAATGATGTAAACGCAGTGTATTTGCTGTAAATCCAGTCGAAAACACTGATCAGCAATCAGAATTCAAAAAAGTGAATAGAATCGAACCATACTCTACTCCTCTGCTCATATTGAAAGTTATGATGTTGTTGGTTTCGACTCTCCATAACTCAACATATATACGAAACACAAAGTAAGTATGAATCGCGTACGAACACTAAAATACTCACTAGAAGGTGGTGTGTTTGCTTTGCTTGCTGCTTTATCTTTTCTGCTTATGTGTCTGTTTTCTTTTTTTGTAATTGCATTATGAATCAAACATATTTCGAATGGTATGAGTTTGATGTCAACGTTGTACGAATATTCATCGCAACCTGTACTTATAAATCAACGTTGTAGTGAGTACGAATGAATCAGAGTAGTTAAGTTTTAATTTTGTTTACTCACTTATATTCAAAATTTCATGAGTGCTTATGAGTAACGAAAAAACGATTCATTGCTGATCTCTGGTCATTATAATCCTTCAGTCGTGATTACTACGTGATTACAACTTATGTTGTGTGTGTTGTTATTATACAGGAGTGACGAGAGCTACAGTTTAAATTCGACTCCGAACAACAGATTTCTTTGAGAAACTTCTCATTGCAAATTTTCATTAGCCTTACAATTTTTGCCAGAAATCTGCTGAGAGGAAGTCCCCGAAGAAATATTATTTTCTATTTCTTTGTGTTGGGGAAATCTGAACTGCGGTTTGATCCGTGGCCTCAGTTTTAATAAGCCAATATACTACCTACTTGATTTGACAGATATCACTGCCAACATAAAAAACGAAAACAAGAAATAAGGCTCGTTATAGTAAATGTTCCTTATGGAATCAGTCATAAAAATTAACAGTCTTAGTTGTTGTTGGATTTACAAAAAAAAAGGAAAAATACAGAGCAGCAAGCAGAGCAAACACACAACCTTTTAGTGAGTATGTTAATGTTCGTACGCGAATCATACTGATATTATGATTCGGGTATATGTTGAGTTATGGAGAGTCGAACTCAGTAACATCATGCATATTGTTAAGTATGAGTACTTCAATCTTTGAATATGAGTACAGGTTACATGATATTAAAATAAGTATGAATGCCGATAAGTATCAGAAATGATGAGTATGATTCGATTCTACTCATCTTTTTGAATATTCATTGGTGACCTCTGGTCCGAAAACTCAACAAATTTTTACAGAATCTTGCTATGCATTCTTTTCCTTCATAGTCGTACACAATAAGATTCTGAATACTTAATCAGCTAAGTATCTAAGTGTAATTCTTCACAAACTAATGTTAAAATTCAGATAATGAAGCTTAGAATGCCGTCTCTCAAATAAGCCATGATGTTACATGATGCCCTTAATGAATATTACTAAACATTTTACACTGAGAGCCTATTTATCGATGATTTTTTACTCGAACCTTATATACTTTTTTATACTTAAGTACTATAATTATTTATAATAAAATGTTTAAAAATAGATTTTATATGCGATTGTTTTTGTTTATATATGTATGTATGTGTATTTGTAATGTGTAATTAATTTAAATTTTAAATGTATCTGCCTGCTGCCGTCTGGCGCACGTAGAATATTGATTAAATGCTAAAATAGATTTTCTTACATAAAAATAATAACAAAAACAATAAAAACAAAACATAAAAAAAATAATTATAATAAAAATATAAACAACAAACAAGTTGGCAAATATTTTAAATACAATACATCGATTGGAAGTGACTTAGTTGATCGCTACACTGAAAAATACTGGGATATACTTGGAAGTTAAAGATACAGAATTCGAGTCACTCGAATCATTTATGAGTATTTGAAGTATATGTATTTCTAAAGTTACGAATCTAAATGAGTAGGCGTATGAATCAAACATATTTCGAATGGTATGAGTTTGATGTCAACGTTTCACTCATACTCATTGCAACCTGTATTTATAAATCAGCGTTGTAGTGAGTACGAATGCATCAGAGTCATTAAATTTCAATATTGTTGACTCACATATATTCAAAATTTCATGCGTAGCGAAAAAACGACTCATGGCCGATCCCTGTCTCATACATAGCTTTGAGTTAACAGAAAAAATTGGTTTCAGAAAGGACGATGTGGAGGAGTCCATTGGTGGTTATTATTGTAACGAAACTGTGCTTAGATTTTGAACGCCCCTATTTCTATTTTCGAAATAAGTCGCGAAGGTAATACAGCATTTAACGTATTGATCTGATATTGAAACATTTTGTATTCAGATTTAACTATACGTACCAGAGTCAGCAATGAATCGTTTTTCCGCTACAGCAGATACGAATCATACTCATAATTTCTGATAATTATATGCATTCATACTTATTTCAATATCATACTCATACTACTCTCATTCAAAGTTTGAAGTTTTCATCGTGCTCATACTTAACAATACAGATGATGATTTCGACTCTCCATAACTCAACATATATACGAAACACAAAGTAAGTATGAATCGCGTACGAACACTAAAATACTCACTAGAAGGTGGTGTGTTTGCTTTGCTTGCTGCTTTATCTTTTCTGCTTATGTGTCTGTTTTCTTTTTTTGTAATTGCATTATGAATCAAACATATTTCGAATGGTATGAGTTTGATGTCAACGTTGTACGCATATTCATCGCAACCTGTACTTATAAATCAACGTTGTAGTGAGTACGAGTGAATCAGAGTAGTTAAGTTTTAATTTTGTTTACTCACTTATATTCAAAATTTCATGAGTGCTTATGAGTAACGAAAAAACGATTCATTGCTGATCTCTGGTCATTATAATCCTTCAGTCGTGATTACTACGTGATTACAACTTATGTTGTGTGTGTTGTTATTATACAGGAGTGACGAGAGCTACAGTTTAAATTCGACTCCGAACAACAGATTTCTTTGAGAAACTTCTCATTGCAAATTTTCATTAGCCTTACAATTTTTGCCAGAAATCTGCTGAGAGGAATTCCCCGAAGAAATATTATTTTCTATTTCTTTGTGTTGGGGAAATCTGAACTGCGGTTTGATCCGTGGCCTCAGTTTTAATAAGCCAATATACTACCTACTTGATTTGACAGATATCACTGCCAACATAAAAAACGAAAACAAGAAATAAGGCTCGTTATAGTAAATGTTCCTTATGGAATCAGTCATAAAAATTAACAGTCTTAGTTGTTGTTGGATTTACAAAAAAAAAGGAAAAATACAGAGCAGCAAGCAGAGCAAACACACAACCTTTTAGTGAGTATGTTAATGTTCGTACGCGAATCATACTGATATTATGATTCGGGTATATGTTGAGTTATGGAGAGTCGAACTCAGTAACATCATGCATATTGTTAAGTATGAGTACTTCAATCTTTGAATATGAGTACAGGTTACATGATATTAAAATAAGTATGAATGCCGATAAGTATCAGAAATGATGAGTATGATTCGATTCTACTCATCTTTTTGAATATTCATTGGTGACCTCTGGTCCGAAAACTCAACAAATTTTTACAGAATCTTGCTATGCATTCTTTTCCTTCATAGTCGTACACAATAAGATTCTGAATACTTAATCAGCTAAGTATCTAAGTGTAATTCTTCACAAACTAATGTTAAAATTCAGATAATGAAGCTTAGAATGCCGTCTCTCAAATAAGCCATGATGTTGCATGATGCCCTTAATGAATATTACTAAACATTTTACACTGAGAGCCTATTTATCGATGATTTTTTACTCGAACCTTATATACTTTTTTATACTTAAGTACTATAATTATTTATAATAAAATGTTTAAAAATAGATTTTATATGCGATTGTTTTTGTTTATATATGTATGTATGTGTATTTGTAATGTGTAATTAATTTAAATTTTAAATGTATCTGCCTGCTGCCGTCTGGCGCACGTAGAATATTGATTAAATGCTAAAATAGATTTTCTTACATAAAAATAATAACAAAAACAATAAAAACAAAACATAAAAAAAATAATTATAATAAAAATATAAACAACAAACAAGTTGGCAAATATTTTAAATACAATACATCGATTGGAAGTGACTTAGTTGATCGCTACACTGAAAAATACTGGGATATACTTGGAAGTTAAAGATACAGAATTCGAGTCACTCGAATCATTTATGAGTATTTGAAGTATATGTATTTCTAAAGTTACGAATCTAAATGAGTAGGCGTATGAATCAAACATATTTCGAATGGTATGAGTTTGATGTCAACGTTTCACTCATACTCATTGCAACCTGTATTTATAAATCAGCGTTGTAGTGAGTACGAATGCATCAGAGTCATTAAATTTCAATATTGTTGACTCACATATATTCAAAATTTCATGCGTAGCGAAAAAACGACTCATGGCCGATCCCTGTCTCATACATAGCTTTGAGTTAACAGAAAAAATTGGTTTCAGAAAGGACGATGTGGAGGAGTCCATTGGTGGTTATTATTGTAACGAAACTGTGCTTAGATTTTGAACCCCCTTATTTCTATTTTCGAAATAAATCGCGAAGGTAATACAGCATTTAACGTATTGATCTGATATTGAAACATTTTGTATTCAGATTTAACTATACGTACCAGAGTCAGCAATGAATCGTTTTTCCGCTACTCATGAAATTTTGAATATATGTGACTCAACAATATTGAAATTTAATGACTCTGATCCATTCGTACTCACTACAACTTATAAAGTTGGAAGTCTTAATGCCATTATTGCTGCTGTTAAGGTTGGATTTAGTTATAGGTAACTTTAGGTAAAGTGAACTTTAAAGACACTTTTAACTTCTTTTCGTTATTACAACCTTCCGAAAAAAAGTAAAGTTAAATTTTTCAAAAATATGGCAGTGTCCTGTCATAACACTGTCGATAACACTGTTCAATTAAAAAAGTTTTTTTTAAACGCAGTGCCAACGACTAGTTTGTTTTTGTATTTGCTCATTTTGTTTATATTTGAAGTTGCCATATTGAAAATAATATATTTATAATAATGCAAATTCACACATAAACTTAACTTTAAAAGTTAAAAGTAGGATGATCTGCCCTTTAGCTTAATGCTCACTTCTACCATATTATCCACTCATAATAATGCAAAACAATTTATCGCCCGTTAAAATCCTCCTTTTAGTTAACGGCAAGTTGTAATAATAGCCCTTAAATTTGTTTATATTATTGTCGCAATTGCCTTACGTAGGGTAAACGAACAGCAAACCAAATTATCAGGCAAGTAAAACCAGTAGATGATAAACACACTCTAAAAAAAAAAATACCAAAAAACATTCTCGAAAAAGGTATCATGCAAAAACAAAAACAAAAAACAAAGCCAAGCGACGTAAATAATTTAATCGTTCGAAATAGGTGTGTCTAACAATAATTGTGTTTTGAGCCCCTCTGGTGAAAAGAAAAACAATGAAAAAAAAGTTTTTTTTTTTTGGTTTTTTTGTTTTTTTAAATCAAAACAAAATTTAAAAAAAAAACAATTTTTGTTGTTGTTAAAGACAGGACAGAAAAAATGGGCAACACGAGCAACAAAATGTTCAAGCGAAAATCACCATGAAGAAGAAGAAAAAAAGAAGCAGAAGAAGCTGTCACAGATGGGCCTCAATCTCATAAATTATAAGCGATCATGTAGAAGAGGTAAAAAACAAAAATACAAGAAATGAACATTTTTAAAATGTAAACAAACAAGGAGAAGAAGAAAACAAAAATAATGGCATCCATTTATGTATGGATGTATGTACGCGTGTACCTCCATTATGATTATTTTTTTGATTTTTGATTTTTATTTTCGTTCGTTCAGTTGTGTTTATTGCTGATGTAGTTTTTCATATAGCTGAACCTGCTCTTGTTGTTGTTGTACTCTTTTAAATCGTTTTTTTTTCTTTTTCTAAGCAGCAGCAGCATAAATATTGCTTTTATCCCTTGGTTGCTGCTTTCCTGCAGTTGTTATTGCCATAAAAAGCTTGATGACAGTCATTTGAAAGTGTTAAATCTTAAATTTAAATGAAGGAAAATCAAAACGTCTATAGAAACAATTTCCATGGCATCTATTAGCAGCCTTGGTTTAAATTGTGGTCTAAAAATACAAACATAACAGTAACTAGGGTATCTAACGCGCATGCATGCCTATGTTGCAATCAGTTTGTTAATTGGATTCCCCTATAATATTTCCCCCAAACCTATTGCCCTGACTAAATCTGAGGCATCCTGATGTTTCATTCCGGAAATGCATGAATGGCGCACCGTTTCCACAGTATGTGTTTTGTGATTTGTCTTCCTTTCAAAAGAACCTGCATACATATAAGATTTAAAGCGATTTTCATTCTGAACAAATATTCTTTAAATCTCTGGATACTCCAAAGCGCTCCGCTATAATCATATACATCTTCCTGTGCTCGAAAGTCGCCTTGGTCTAGTAAGAAGTGTGTTGGCTTATTAGACGTGAGGCCACAGTTCAAACCCCAGGTCCTACATTTCAAACAAAATGGAACACAAATAAATATTTCCTCTCAACTGATTTGTGACAAAAGCTCTGAGCTATGTTTTTTGTCGTTCGAAGTCGACTTTAGGACTGTAGGTCCCGCCACTCATGTATAAAATTGACACAGACAACATATGAAGTAGTTGAAAAGCTAGGTAGTAATCCCGACTGAAGGGTTGTAATGACCAATTATGTATGTACGTAAGACATCTGTCAAACATGTTAAATGTTGCAAAATAAATAATTTCTGAACGTTTGAAAGCTGTGAAAAATGAGTAAAGTTGTCCTTCAAAGACTGGCGATAGAAATTCAGTGTTGCATTGAATTCTTACTGGCGATAGAAAATGGAATTATTTTCAGAATTCTAAACGAAAAGAAATCTTATGTTAATCTGAGGCAACCGCCAGCTTTGGTAGCAAAACGAGATCGTTTCGGCATTAAGACAATACACTGCGCCTGGTGAGAGCAGAAAGGTGTGGTGTAACATGAGCTTCTAAAACCCGTTGAAATCGTTAAAACATATCGCTACCGAGAACATATGATCGATTCGAATCATGGATTGATTGAATAAAGACCAGAATGGGCCACAAAACCCGTCAAAATAATTTTGTATCATAAAATTGCATCTGCGCATAAAGCAAAATTGTTTCATGATGCAATCAAAGTATTCGGCTGAGAGCTGCTACCCAATTCAGCATATTCACCAAACTTGGTTCGTTCCTTCTACTATTTATTTTCAGTGATGGGTCACATATTATATGTACATTTCTTATTCTTGATTTTTCAACTGAAATTGAATTGACTATAATCATGCTAGTTTGTCCATTTGATTGACAATTTCATTAAGAATATCATTCTCAATTAATTTTTTTTTTCTAATTTGTTGAAATACAATGTATAATGTTCGGTACATTCATTATACATTTACACAGAAATATTGTTCATTACATAAGTGAAGAAAGAATTAAGTATGATTGCACTATTAATTGCAATTAATTTGAATGAAATTTTAATTGTGAATTGAATTTGAAATTTAATTGAGATCATGAAGGCGCAATAAGGCGATTAAAATGTCATGAAATAGGAAAACTTCCTGTTGACTTTTCATTTTTCTTTAAAATGCCTGGCTTGAGCTTTCGTGGCTAGGCTATCGTTTTACAAAATAATTCCCAAAATACTCACTTTGAGCTTTATGGAAGAGAATCAAGCCTATGGGGAATTTGGTAGGCAAAATACCTCTTCCCATTCCCAGCTGTATGCTTAGGATAATTGAACTGTTGGAAGTAATAATTGTTACGCATTCCTAATTCTTGCGCACTTTGATGGAATTATTGTTAAAAATGTTTCAGTACACTGAGTGTTCAAAAAGTACAATCGAATCATACTCATTATTTCTCATACTTACGTATTCGTACTTATTTTAGTATCATGGAACCTCTACTCATATTGAAAGTTTGAAGTACACATCATATCCATACTTAACAACACGTATGATGTTGTTGATTTCGACTGTCGATGCCTCAACATTAGTATGATTCGCTTGCGAATACTAAAATACTCACTAAAAGGTTGTGTGTTTGCTCTGCTTGCTGCTCTTTCTTTTTCTTCTTTTGTAACTGCAACAATAACAAAAACTATAAATTTTGTAGAATGATTCGAGTCACTCGAATCATTTATGAGTATTATAAGTATTTTTCTAAAGTTATGACTCTAAATGAGTAGACTTATGAATCAAACATATTTCGAATGGTATGAGTTTGATGTCAACGTTGTACGCATACTTATTGCAACCTGTATTTATAGATCAACCTTGTAGTGAGTACTAATGGATCAGAGTAGTTAAATTTGAATATTGTTGAGTCACTATATTCCAAATTTTATGAGTGCTGAGTAAATGGGACCATATGTAGTGTGTAGTGTAACACACCAGAGTCTCTGGTGGGATTCACTCACGCTAATAGTATAGAACATTATCCAGTAGACTACCACGGTACTCTTTACCGTAAAATATTGTCTTTTTTATTTTGTTTAAATGTATTCGATAGTTTCCAAATAGTTTTAATACTTTTACATGTATTGCTCAACATTTCTTGGCCCAACATAATGTGTTTTGGATATGACTCTGAATGGCCTGTATACATAGTTAGTTGGTCGTTCCGTTCGGATGTGAGTGCTTAAATTTAACACCAACTTAAACATTTCAGAAACCGGCTTTAGATTGTTTTGATTTTGAGTCAGATTTTTTGTTGTTTTTTTTTCTTTCTTTTCTTGCGGTTTGTTATTTATTTATTTTCATTTTTTATAGTTTTTTTTTTATAACCACAATATTTGCCACAATGTTGTAAACAATTTTTTTCTTATAGTTTTTCCATAACAGGCTTGTGAAACACAGAAAAAAAACTGAATTTTTTTTCAACGTGAAAACAACAAATGTTTTCTATACAAATTGGGGTGACCTTATCATGTTGGGCTCTCTTAAGAACACCATTTAATGTTTTTTATATTTTTTTAAGAAAATTAAATAAATAAACACTTGAAATTAAAGAAAAAAAAATTGTGTAAGTATGTACACATTCTCGATAAACAATAAACATCGTCAATAATTAAACAAAGAAATGGATTAAATGATGTTGAAATCTTAACCTTGAAAAGATAAGATTTTTAATTTCTAACTATTTAGAGAATCTATCGTGTACACTTTGATGTATATAAAATATTATATATACATATAAAATTAAATTAAATAAACTTCGAATCCAGAGAACCAATTAAATAAAATCAAATTGAATCGAAAGTTTTTAAATAATATACTCGTAAGTATGTGCATCAAAGATCAGCATTGAATGGTTTTTTTGCTACTCATAAGCGCGCATGAAAATATGAATATAAGTGAGTCAACAGTATTGAAATTTAACTATCTATTCTGATTCATTCGTACTCACTACAACATTGATTTATAAGTACAGGTTGCAATGAGTATAAGTACAACGTTGACATCAAACTCATAACATTCGAAATATGTTTGATCCATACGCCTACTCATTCAGATTCGTAAATTTAGAAAAATACTTATAATACTCATAAATGACTCTTTAAAATTTACAGTCTTAGTTGTTGTTGCATTTACAACAAATGAAAAAAAGACACTTAAGCAAAAAGACAGAGCAAACACACAACCTTCTGGTGAGTATTGTAGTGTTCGTACGCGAATCATACTTATTTTGTGATTCGTGTAAATGTTGAGTTATGTAGAGTCGAAATCAACAACATCATGTGTATTGTTAAGTATGAGCACGATGAATACTTCAAACTTTGAATGTGAGTAGTATGAGTATGATATTGAAATAAGTATGAATGCATATAATTATCAGAAATTATGAGTATGATTAGTATCTGCTCATCTTTTTGGATACTCATTGCTGATTTCTGATCCATGCCATAATAATTGTAAATGTTTTTTGAAACTTGAAATTGTTTAATGCGAGGTACATTCTTAGAGAACAGTTGAAATGTATCGCCTTAGATTCTGTAGAGTTAATCTTTGTTTCTTTTTTCTAAGTGTAGGGCACCTATTTACATATGGTTTGAAACTAAGAAAATCACTGCAATTGAAAGGGGGTACATTACATTTGAATATGTTTATATTGTATTAAAGGCGAATAGTGGCTCCAATTGACTGAAAATTAAGAAAGAAGAACATTATATATCAAACGCTTTGGATCTTATAAACATTATCGTATGTGTTTCCTGACATTACCCGAAATATTTACATATATAATTGGTCATTACAACCCTTTAGACAGGCTTAAAACCTTGTTTCTCACACTACTTATGTTGTTTGTGTTAATTTTATACATGAGTTGGCGAACCTACATTTTAAAGTCGATTCCATACGAATGATTATTGAGAAATTTTGCTTGGTAATTTTATTTGCTCTCAGAGTTTTTGCCAGAAATCCGTTGAGAGGAAGTCGTCGAAGAAATATTTGTTAATATTTCTTATTGTTTGCGATGTCTGGTCTGGTCAGTGGCCTCACGTATAATAAGCCAATACACTGCCTCCTAGTCTTATTTACTATTTTAACCACCTATATATCTGATCGAGAAAGGAATACCATCATGAGTACTGCTTTTTTGTCCCATAAATTCAAATTCATGGAGTTAATAATATAAATTAAACAAAATAATATTGAATTATAAATACTACTGCCGTCTTCGAATCTATCACCGACTATTTTCCTAATAAAAACACACTGAGCTCCATGAGTAATTTTCATACCCTGAGGGTTGTGTTTTAAATCGCCAGGCATAATGAATATTGCTATGTTGCGTGAGCCGGTTTCGTTTTGAAGATCTGGTGCCACTAATGCCTTATGAATCGTTTCTGAAATGTTTTACGAATGTCGTATCTATACATATGTAGTAAACATCAAATCGGATGACATTCTGTAGTACATGCATCAGATTATTTGAGTAGTACTACATCGGTTCTACTCTCATGAGATTAACAAGCCTTAAGCTGTGCAATTGACAGTATGCCGGCATTACACGTCTTCCACATATTTTGTCCAAAAGGACATTCTACGAAGATCTAAAGGCAATGTGTGTGACCTGCCGAAAAGATATTTAAGACCTCTTAAAGCAAAGTTTATCGCTGTTTTATGACTGCTCCAAATATTGCCTCAATATCAAAAATTCCCTTTTGCTATTTGTTGTCTTTAGATATCAGCACAAAGCGCGGTTGAGCCAAACGTCCACGAAACGTACGTTCATTTTTAGCATATGAAAAACATTACATTACGGTTCGACAATCGCTTGCATTGATTTTCTCATTCTAAAAACGTACGTTTCGTTTCGCGTACGTTTTGCTAACCGGGGCTTAAACTTGGCTTTAGCGCACTTGTGCTTATATATGCAGCATCGAGGGCATATTAAATGCAAATGTTATGAATTACGGAGTGTTGATGGTATTTAGTTCCAGTGACAAGATGTAGAGCTACTAATGAGGCGACACTATTAATTTTAGAAATACTAGCCAAAAGTTTTCTGTATTCGTCCATGTGTTCTACATTTCCAGTGTTGAAATATGTACGTTATTGAGAAGTAAATAAAATGATTACCTTAGAAAAAATTAATTTTCAGACACAATCCGCAATCGAACTCGCGAACCGAAGGGAAAATGAGGTCTGTAAAGAGAGTCCAAAAGCGTCAATCGAAGAAAAAATCTGGCCAATCAGGGAAGACGAAAACAAATAGAGCTGGATGACGAAAGAGTTTGCAAAATTGCGCTAGAGTCTGAGAACACATCCTGGTTTGCCTGAATCAATTTGAGTTGTACTATTGCATTGTAAAGAATCTTCAGTAGATAAGTAGTTTGATATTGTTACGAAAATAAAAATCTAGATACTGGTGTTTTGCTTTTACGTAGTTTAACATTAAAATTATAAACAAAAGCTACAAAAACAAAACAATGAACTTGTTTACAAATTATCGCACTACTTAATATAACAACAAAGACCAGCATAAAAAATGGTAAACAAAAATATACCTACAAACACAAGTATAAAAAATGGTAAACAAGTAAACAAAAATATATGAAGAAGATTTCAATAATAAACATCAACAACGATGTTAACATTTATTGAGATTTCAAGAAGGCGAAGTCGTGAACGTTCGCCTTCAAGAACATTCATCAGACTTTTTAGTTTGCCATATAAAAAACAAGGCAAAGCAGGAGACTGAGTTAGTGAAGTTCAGTTAGTCTTGCGTGGAGACGCGGTGCGTTTGAAGAGAATAATCGTGGTTTGAAGATCTCCGTTACAAACATCTGTCAAATAATTGTCTAGTAATTGTTATTGTTTATGCAAAGGGTGTAAACAGAGCAGTAACAGAAGGGGCAATTGATGTTGTTACATCAAGTTGTGAGCAGTGGCAAACAGAATTGTGCAAATAATAATGGATTTTAATTAAAACTATTATTTGCAATCTACGAGCTCATTTTTTAAACGTTTTTTAAAAAGGTAAAAACGTAACAATATTTTATAAAATTAAATGGTATCTGTCGTCAAGAGTATTAGAATTTAGTAGCAATCTTTAAAAAAATTGGTGAAATTTTATTGTCATCGCTATTTAATGTATTGTTGCTGTTGAATAAAACGTCATTATTGTGTATTCATTTTCGAAATGAAGCAACTGGTCACTCTAATAGCTGTAGAAAACTAAGAAAATAATAATAATAACGAAACGAAAACACTTTAACAAGAATAACAATAAGAATGGCAATAATAATCATGTAGTAGAGTGCAACATTGAATGCGAAATAAAGCCCAGCTTTTTAACCGTGAATATCGTTATCCGCAACCTTTTGTTAATATTTTAACTTCAAAATTTCAAGCAATTTTTTAGATACTCTGACTTAAATAATGTTTGCAAATGCTAAAGAATATCATGATCGAAAAAGCCTAACTATGTATACCCATTTTGGCCTGGGTTTTGTAAGAGAAATTATTTGGTTTCAATAGCTTCAGAATAATGATGCTGCTGATGTTTGATTCAATATGAACACAAATTTATTAGAATTTATTGGTTAAACAAAAATATATACTTATACATTGTTTATGGTATATACATACAAGTATGTGGTTATAAATGATTCCTTTTTAGCTTAAAAATAAAGAAAGGAAGAAAAATATCAGGAAGGCTGGTATTCTATTACACCGGAATTTGGTAGAATATTATACCTGCGATACAAGTGTGGTGGTATAAGCATATCTGATGTTTAAAGAGGTCTATACTCCCGAGCGCCTCTAGGGAAGAAACTAGCATCACGGAAAATTCCAATGAATTCCTACGTGAGATTGACGCACCCCTACAGAGAGGCAAACAAATGGTTTCACAAAAATGTTATTCATTGGCAAAGTAAAGATGGGATAATGAACTCACATGTAGAGAAACCAGAAAAATCTGACCTGACGTGGCCATGTAGAAAAGAATATGCATTTATCTTCTCAAGAATCTATCTAAGGAATCTCATTGCAGTGATAATGAGATACTGACCTCTGGGAGTTTATGTCAGGAGACTGGGAGTTCCGACTTTATAACATATTCTGCAGAATTTGCAAACAGAAACAGAGGAGACCACATAACATTTTCTCTGTCATTGTCTGGCGAATGCTTTGACACTTAGAATTTAAAGGCAAAGTATATCTAGCCTAAGGCGATTTGCGAAAAATTCATAACTTCAAAAACGTGTCGGGGTGGTTAAGAGATGCCAACCAGGAACTACAATTATATGGTGGAAGAGATAATATTGGTGTTACGACTGAACCTTATAGAACCCAGGTAATCTGTGTTCATTAAGACGGGTACTAGTTTAATCCAAACCGTTCTAACAGTTATGATTGGCATGTATAACGCTACAAACATGGCAATTTTTTTTAATGATGTACTCGCAGATTTATTTCTGATGTATTTGAAGTCACCGTAGTCTAGTAGGTAGGCGTTAGACGTTACGCCACGGTTCAAACTCCATGTCAGACATATCCAACAAAACGAAATAAAAAATTTCTTCCGCGACTTCCTCTCGGCAGATTTGTGGCAAAAACTCTGAGAGTAAATAAACCTGCCATGAAAAAGTTTCTCTAAAATCTGTCGTTCGGACTCGACGTTAAACTGTAGGTCGCGCCACTCAAGTATAAAATGAAGGCACACAACATGAGTGGTGTGAGAAGTTAGCCGTAATACTGTCTGAATGGTTGTTATTACCAATTATGTATGTTTATGTATTAGAGGTTGAGAAGCTAGGCCGTAATCCTGACGAAGGGTTGGAATGGCCAATTATATATATGTATGTATGTATTAGAGGTCAGCAATGAATCGTTTTTTCGATACTCATGAGTACTCATGAAATTTCGAGTATGAGTGACTCAACAATATTGAAATTTAACTACTCTGATGCATTCATACTCCCTACAACGTTGATTTATGAGTACAGGTTGCAATGAGTATGAGTACGACGTTGATATCAAACTTATAAAATTCGAAATATGTTTAATTCATACGGCTACTCATTCAGATTCATTCATTTAGAAAAATACTTATAATACTCATAAATGGATACGTTGATAAAACTAAAAACGAAATTCATCTGAATGGATTCTTAGTTTTATTAGAAGAATTACAGTGTGGATGGTGAATCACGGTACGAAGAATGTTTTTCAAATTCTTCGGAAACTGAATGAATTTACGTACGTATATATCTATGTATATGTGGGTCGAATTTAAATAGTTTCGTATAATTTGATTTACTAAGAAAAAAATGAATTCCAATACATTAATTTATCATTTCAGAAACTAAGAATTGGTCATACAGTTTATAATTATGACAAGGCAAATATTATGCTTTTCATTCACTGGTAATTAACAATAACAATTGAATGTGTTTAAAACAAATTTTGAGTTGTTGATTGACACTAATTAATCTGTTTCTATAACAATTTTG
Source organism: Sarcophaga rosellei (assembly GCA_930367235.1). NCBI lineage: Eukaryota > Metazoa > Arthropoda > Insecta > Diptera > Sarcophagidae > Sarcophaga > Sarcophaga rosellei. The sequence goes on along the minus strand of OV884020.1, from coordinate 24,456,349 downwards.
TATTATTATGTATGCGTCACAGTAAAAAGTGAAGAAAAAAAATTACTGAAGTTTTGATTTACAATCCTTTTAAGAGATGTGTAGCATACATACATACAGTTGTTGTTCGGGGCATCATAAATCATTTAAGCCACACTTTTCATTATTGGGTGAGTTTAAAAAACTATTGTAGTAATGCTTGAAGAGATTTTTATCTAGCAATGACTTTCAAATGACTTTCATTAATCTTCTTCTAAATGGCCATAAAACGCACAAAAAAAGAATAAAGAACCCAAGTGTAACTGTGCGTTAGCAAATGGCAAGTAACAAGAAGGTACTCATCCAAAAGAAAAGGGACCCTAAATGGGCTTATGTTGGTCATAAAGAAAATTTTCGCTCTTTTGTATGAAGAAAAAGGGAAACAAAAGAAAACTGTTATTATGGTATATCTACTACTTATACCCTACACCATCACAACAACAGTGGAAGAAAATATTAGTTGAACGTTATCAAGAAAACATGTAAATATGTAAATGTAATACCATGTTCAGACATGCACTCTTATTGCGTAAGTCGCAATAAACGGCATTATTGAGCTCAATATTTCAAATAAAATTTCAATGAATTATTGCGCAATAAATACGCAAATTGTTATAATATTGAGTAAAAATTAAAATGCGTCACTGTCGTAAGTATGTTCAAAGTGTGCATATGACAATTAACCGAACACTTTCTGTTGATATTTGACAACTCAAACGTCAACACCAAACAACCAAAAAACAACAAAATAAAAACAAAGTTGTTGAAACAACCAGCTGTTTTGTTTACCAGCTGTCAATATTGCTTATATTATGTCTGAACACTTAAAATATTGTTTTCAAATAACCGAATATTGACTCAATAAAAGTGCATGTCTGAACATACTATAAAGTATTGCCAAGATTCCCCATATAAAATTCTAATTAAAAAGGAGACTTTATTTATATGATGACTATATAGTGTGGGAAAAAGTTTAAATTTAATTTAATTTAAATAAAACAAAAACGGTTTGTGAAGTACAACTGTTCCGGTTAGAAATGAAATATTATTTCATTCATATGGCTGGCGCGGCTGGCCTCACAGTACCTCATTCAATCGAATCAATTTTTGTGCACTTTTTGGAGTATATAGGAGGCGTATTTCGACAATGGTATAACGAATGTTGGCCTTGAAATATTCAATTGTCTCTGGTTTGTCGGCATAACACTTTTCTTTAAAGGTGCCCAACTGAAAATAGTCCAACTGTGTCAAATCGCAGCTTCTTGGCGGCCAGCTAACATAAACATTCCGGCCATCAAACTTTTGAAGCAATAAATCAATTGAAGCATTAGATGTGTAGCAAGCTACTGAAACCTACTGAAACCAAATATCGTGCAAATCAATGCTGTGAAGAGCGGGTACAAAAAATTTTTTTTATCATGGTGAGATTGGTGCCTCCATTGAGCGTAATGGTTGTACCGTCCTCATTTCAAAGAAATATTGGCGAATGATGCCTCCGCTCAACAAGCCTTACGAAACAGTCACTCGTAATGGGTGCATTAGCTTCTGTAAGACAACGTGGGGGTTTTCTTAGACCCATATATGGCAATTTTGCTTATTAACGTACCTTTTAGGTGAACATGAGCTTCATCCAAGAAGATAACTTTTTTTTTTGGTAAAATCGACATCATCGTACAGTTTCTCGTTAGTCCATCTAACGAAGCGAAAACAAACCAATTGAATTTTGTAAGGCATCATGCCGAGATCTTTCCTCAAAGTTCGACGTAAACTTGTAAATTCTTGAGAAGGATGTTTCACGAACTGTAGCAATAAACTTGCGCATACATGGCAATGTTGGTCCTTCTCTGCAATCAAATTGTCCACGATATTTTCAAGCAATTTCCGATTTTCAGTGGAGATAATATATTGGATTTTGTGACAGAATAGAATGACAGAAGTATCGCCAGCTTCGAAATAATCGACGCTTTAAATGGTGGGGTAGATGCCCCACCCTATATAAAGTCTGCCAAATATGCTTTCAATTTCGGTTTTGTGATACGTGACCTTCACGGCCTAATCCTTAGCTTGAAATCTAGATAAACATCACAAAACGTCTTCTGTGAATGAGTGTTAGAAATGAGTCTATGGTTGTCAATGAAATCTATGCTAAATAGCGTAATAAAGTCCAATTCATTTAAGCCTCCCCATGAAAAATGGATATTTTGAACCCCAATAGCTTTGCAAGCAAATGAAATTTATTAAGTATCGATTAAATTTATATTAAGAAGATGGTGGGGGTCAAAACAACCTTCAGTTGTAGAGATCAGCAATTAATCGTTTTTTCGCTACTCATAAGCACTCATGAAATTTTGAATATAACTGAGTCAACAATATTGAAATTTCACTATTCTGATTCCTTCGTACTCACTACAACGTTGATTTATAAGTACAGGTTGCAATGAGCATGTGTACAACGGTGACATCGAACTCATAACAGTCGAAATATTTTTATTCATAAGACTACTCATTTAGATTCATACCCGAATCATCATTATCTGCGTATATGTAAGCATTAGAAATTACGACTATGATTCGATTCTACTCATCTCTTTGAGTAATCATTGCTGATCTCTTGTATCGACTAAATTTATAATGAGAAAATGGTGTGGGTCAAACATACCTTCAGTTGACAGTCAATTACTAGCCAGTGATTGGTTCAAGTCTAAGATAACTGTAAGAATTTCTTAATTTTTACAAAAGCAGAGATCAACAATGAATCGTTTTTTCGCTACTCATGAAATTTTGAATATAAGTGTGTCAACAATATTGAAATTGAAACTACTCTGATTCATTCGTACTCACTACAACGTTGATTTATGAGTACAATAAGTATGAGTACAACGTTGACATCAAACTCATACCATTTTAAATATGCTTGATTCATAAACCTACTCATTCAAATTCATAACTTTAGAAAAATACTTATGAATGATTCGAGTGACTAGACAACATCATGCATGTGGAGTATGAATATGATGACTACTTCAAACTTTGATTATGAGTAGAGGTTGCATGATATTAAAATAAGTATGAATGCGTATACATATCTGAAATTATGAGTATGATTCGATTCTACTCATCTTTTTGAATACTCATTGCTGATCTCTGTTCAGCTGACAGTCAGCTACTACCCGGTGATTGGTTTAAGTCTAAGATAACTGTTACAATTTCTTAATTTTTACAAAAGTAGGGTATGATACTTGTCAGTCTGATTCATTCACTTACATTTTCAAATGTTCTTTTTTTGGTCGATTTCTTTTTGAACATTTAAAGAAAAATTATGCTAATTTAGCAAATATTTAACTTAAATGTTATTTGTTGGTTGGTTTACGACTGACTAACAACATTGTTGTTGAGTTTTCATTAAAATTTCATTTATTTAGTCGATGGTATTTTCTTATGTTGTTGCTGTTGTTGTTGGTGTTCTTGTCGTCGTAGAACTTGATTTTCCCATTAGGCTTTTTTATTCTCGACATTGCTAGGAAACTAATTGATATTTATTTCTGGTTGTAGTCTTTCTTGGGCAGTCTGTCTCATTAGCAACAACATTTTAAATTTTTCTTTCAACATTTTCTTCATTTCTGTTTGTCTAATTTTATGTTTTATGGCTTTAGAAGACAATAGGAATAACAAATCGCCGAAAGATTGCGCAAAAAGGAAAAATAGTTAATAGTCTTCGGTATAAACGAAAGTTAGGCACCCTGTCACTAATATTGAGAATGTTGTGTGTCACAATAATGTTTCGGAGTATCGGTGTTCTTAGAAACTGGCTTCTGTCTTTCATATTCATTGATATATTCAGGCTTTTTCAAGTTAATTTTGAAAAAGATTGGAAAGGAAACTTTTCATATTTATTGATAAACATACATACGGTTAGGTTTTTACCTTTTTAAAACCGTTTAAATTATGAGTTCGTAGATTGCAAACAAAGTAAAAATAAATTGTTTAGTTTCAATTAGACTTTTTATTGTTCGCACTACTTTTGTGTGCTACCGTTTACAGCTTGATGATACAACAATATTTGCTTGTTCGCTACTCTTCTTTGCTTACAACGCAGATATTTTCAACGGCGATCTTCAAACCACGACTATTTTCTTCACACAAGACTGACTGAATTCTTATTGCTCGTTGCCTGCTTTGTCTTGCATTTTTATATGCTCACGTAAACAGTCTGATGAAGGTTCTTGAAGTTGAATGTTCGTCGTTTCGCTTTTTCGAGAACTCTATCGCGACTTCATTGTTGTTTGTGTATTTAATTCACATTGCTTGTTGTTGCATTCTCGCCTCCTTGTCTATCCGCTTTTCTTTCACACTGATGTTGTTGGTTTCCTTGTATCAAGTTCGTTGTATTTGTTCGTGTAGCTTTTGCTCATTTTGATGTTAAACGATATTACACCGTTTTCATTTTCGTAACAATACTTGCATATGGTTATACAGTAATCCACGGATATAATCACTTTCCAAAATGCTTGCAGGACATACTACCTACTAGACTATGGCGATTAATGAATGAATGATTGTGGGCGATAAAAAGTGATCTACGTACAGCAATAATGTGCATAAAGATCATGAATGATATAAACTGTGACCTCCTAGACGCCAGTATTGACATGAAGAAAAATAATTCCGCATGTCACCAGATTATAATCATGGGCTTTAACAATCTAATCAAATGATTGACCCTGATCTCTAACGTCAGCAATTAATGAGATTGAAGCAAGGAACAGAAAACTTAGAAGTTTCACACTGATGGCATGATGGTCTTACGACAACTTTGTCAAACAAAACAGCACATATTTCTGTCAAGGAGATCAGAAAGATTTTGATAAAATAGCAACAGATTTCCTAATACATAAGGTTTGAAGTCGCCGTAGTCTAGTAGGTAGAATGCTGTCTTATTTGACATGAGGCCTCTGTTCAAACCCCAGGTCAGACATCTTCACCAAAACGAAATAAAAAATATTTCTTCGGCGACTTCCTCCCAGCAAATATCTGGCAAAAACTCTGAGAGTAAATAAAATAACCATGAATAGTTTCTCATTAATCTGTGGTGCGGAGTCCTCTTTAAACTGTAGGTCCCACCACTCATGTATAAAATTAACGCACACAACATGAGTGGCGTGAGAAGCTAGGCCGTAATGCTGACTGAAGGGTTGTAATGGCCAATTATGTATGTACGTATGTATGTATTATTTTTAGTTAGTTAGTTAGTTTTTTAGTTTCCTTTTTAAACTAATGTGTGTACATTGTCATGTAGCATGTTTACATAGTCAAGATTGAAAGTAGCGTTATCACTGTGTTAGAGTACATACATATGTAAATATGTAATATGGTTAATGTGTTCATTTAAATTAATTTAAATACAAAAATTAACTTTAATTTTCCTTATTTTTATGAGCCCTATGAAGACCCTCTGCATACACAACGAAAGTAAAAAGATTTCCATTTACATACTTCTGAGAAGTGGTAGCAGTACAGGAAAGTGTGTGTACATGTGTATGTATGTACATATATATTGTAGAATAGACCCATTCATGTTTTAATTTTATGCGTGAGTATATTTAATTTTGTGATTTAATTTTCCAAATACGTATGTACTTATGTATGTATGTATGTGCGTTTGTTTATAAAACAATTTTTTCATTTCGAATTCGTTAGAATTCTAAGAAAGTGTCAGTCATCACAATCACTCACTCAATTCATGCGTATACAACATTACGAAATAATTTTTAAAGAGTTAATGACGAACCGACTGACAAGTTGAAAGGCCAAAAACTCAAGAAGAAAATAATGAAAACGACAAAATGTGAAATGAAAACGAACAGAACAGAAAAACGGAAAAACCTAAAATTATATGCGAATAAATTTTTTTTCTTCTCTTTTATAAGTCCATGTATTTAATTATTCTTTTTGTTTTTTGTTTATCAAAAAAAAAACCAACCTTTACTGCCAAAAACGTAAGAATAAATTGCCTAAAGTCAAGTGGGTCGGTCGTTTTTCAATTTTAACAACTTTTATTTCTGATTTCTTATGTCTCAAAGTGGTTGGTGATGATATTTGTTGTTAAATTTCATTTCAATTTGTCAATTTTAATTGTAAGAATGTTTTTATTTTTTAAATAAATGCTTTAGGCCTTTCGTTTTATTTTTTCTTTTGTATTTACTGTTTAGATAATTCCGATTTTTTTATGATATATTAACTAAGCGTATGATAAATTAACTTAGGCATACAAAATTAACGATGTTATCTGTAAGACATTTATATAGAAGCATTGAAGAGATTGAGGTTAAATATTCAGGGCATTGGATTCTAATGTAATGAACTATAGGACGGTATATGACTGTAGCAGATGTCTTAACGAGGCGGAGAATCGATATCATGTTTGACATAGGGATATTACCGGCAAGTGCATAGCGGATGAACTGGATAGAAGGGGCGCGACCATCGAATTCTCTGATGACTTCTCTACATTAGAAATCCCTTTGGATAGCTGCAATTGACAATACAATCGTGGACCTTGCCAACAGTAGATGGGCATCCTCTGACACGGGCAGAACGGGGCAGAAAATCTGGCCAAGCCTTCATAAGAGGCGTGCGCCGGCTCTGCTTAAACCCCAAAGAAGTAGGCACTGTTATCGGGGTTATTACTGGGCATAGTATAGGAACGCATGTGAGGCGTATTGGTCTTGGAAACCTTGTAAATGATTTCTACAGAAGCTATGAAGATGGAGGAGGAGGATGAGACTGTTCTTCACCTGCTGTGTGCATGTCCGGCACTTGGAGGGAGGAGAAAGAGGCATGGACGATCTGGATGAACTGTCATGCATGGATATTGGCAGTATGAGCCGCTTCATAGAATGCTGGGAGTGGTGCTTGAACTAGGGGAGAACTGCGGTATCACAATGGGCCCTGTGCCTAAGTGTGTCTGCTCATGACTCAATCGAAGGGACAGCCACCTTTATCTACCTACCTACCTAAGATTTTCAAAATTTTATCTCAACTATTTAGATTTAATGACTGAAAGGGTTAAGTCATTTGAAGTCTAAAAGCCCAATTGGAGTTGCCAAAATGCAGGGGAAAAAGCGGAGACGAAATCTCTATAGAAAATCCTACACGAGTGTACACGAGTGCTCTGGGAGACTAGTGTGAAACTCGTGGTTTCGATTCTAACCGGACATAAAGTCAAAGTTACTGAGATCGTAAAAATTATAGCATAATTCTATGTATGTATTCTTATTAATAAACAATAATGACACTCCCTGTATATTTAAAGATGAAGAACAATATTTGTAGTTTCAAACTTGTCAAGAAATGAGATGTGATCCTGGTTCTATAAGATTAAGTTGGAATCAATATGATATTGTAACGAAAATTTAAACGGCGTAACATCGTTTAACATTAAAATGAGCAAAAGCTATACGAACTTGTTACAAGTAAACCAACAACATCAGGGTGAAAGAAAAGGGTATAGCCAAGTAAGCGAAAACGCAACAACAAGCAATGTGAACAAAATACACTAACAACAATGAAGTTGACATAGAATTCTCGAGAAAGTAAAAGACAAACTTTCGACTTCAAGAACCTTCATCAGACTGTTTACGTGAGCATATAAAAAGTCAAGACAAAGCAGGCAACCAGCAGTAAGAATGCAGTCAGTCTTGTGTGAAGAAGCGTTGCGTGTGAAGAGAACAGTCTGCGTTGTAAGCAAAGAAGAATAGCGAACAAGCAATTATTGTTGTATTCGTCAAGTTGTAAACGGTGACACACAAAAGTAGTGCGAACACTAGAGAGTTTAACTGAAACTAACACCCAGGTCAGACTTCGCCAAGAAAACGAAACAGGAAAAAATATTTCTTTGGCGATTTCTGAACAGATTTCTGTCAAAAACTTTGAGAATAAATATAATTGCCACGAAACAATTTTTAAAAATCTGTCGTTCGGCATCGACTTTAAACTGTATATTCTGCCACTCATATGTAAAATTAACACACACAACATAAGTGGTGTGAGAAGCTAAATAACAATCCTGACAAAGGGTTGGTATGACCAATTATGTATGTATGGTATATAAAAATTTGACTGGCTACAGAACAGCCTATCTTCTTTGCTATCTCTCCAGTTATTTACAGCCGTATGTACTAAGCTTAAAATATTAATAGAGTTGGTGACTCTTAAAGTTCCAAGTGCTTTTTAATTTTCAAAATATCTTCACCCCTCTTGCCTTAATTTATGTTTATTAAAATTTTATTTTGTTCAGCCAAATTAGCTGTTTGGGACTGGAATAAAATAATTAACATCCGGTGTTTGTTCCTGTACAAATATTTTTTTATTTTTCATTTTTCTTACACTTTATTTCCCAAAAAAACACAATATTTCCATTGCTTTAAGCGTGAAAATGTGAAAATGTTTGTTAATTTTCTGTAATTGCATGTACGAAAATGTATCTGAGTGTGTATGGTAATGTAAATAAAGCAGATTGTTAACGAATCAACAATCAAGACCTTTATTGTTTTATTTTTAATTAACCAATTAGTGAATGACGGATTGGTTGAATGATCGTTGGCTAACGTATGAAATCACGAAGATGGTGGTATTGGATGGACTTTTTAAACACATTTTAAATTGAAATCTGTTTATAAATTAATTTTTTTTTAATGTTGTTAAAAATCTGTTACAGAATTGTTACAGAAAAGTTCGTTACATTCGAATCATGATGGAAATGACTAAGGTAGGTTGAATAGGATAAAGTGCACTTTTTCCAAATACGGTGTTAGCCAGAGATCAGCAATGAGTATTGAAAAAGATGAGTAGAATCGAATTATACTCATAATTTCTGAAACTTATACGTATTCATACTTATTCTAATATCATACTCATACTACTCATATTCAAGGTTTGAAGTACTTATCATATTCATACTTAACAACACGTATGATGTTATTGATTTCGACTCTCCATAACTCAACGTATATTCGAATCACAAAATAAGTATGATTCGCGTATGAACACTAAAATACTCACTAAAAGGTTGTGTGTTTGCCCTGCTTGCTGCTCTGTCTTTTTGGCTTATGTGTATAAAGTTATGAATCTAAATGAGTAGGCTTATGAATCAAACATATGTCGAATGATATGAGTTTGATGTCAACATTGTACGCACACTCATTGCAACCTGTACTTATAAATCAATGTTGTAGTGAGTATGAATGAATCAGAGTAGTTAAATTTCAATACTGTTGACTTACTCATACGCAAAATTTCATGAGTATTTATGAGTAGCGAAAAAAACAATTCATTGCTGATCTCTGATACTTACATACAGGATTATAATAAGTCAACACACTACCTACTAGACTACGGCTACTTCTGGTATGACAATTTCAATGTTATTTTCTTATTTATTTGAATTGAATGACATAAAAATTATGTCAATTTCCTTAATATTTGTTTTGTTTGTTTCTTATTTATTTTTAAATAAACATTTATTCATAATTTGTATTAAAAATATTAAACAGTTGAAACAAGTCTGCTGTTGATTTTTTATCAGAGAATTTATTGTGGTTTTATTAAATGTTTTATAATTTTGTTTTCTAAAACTAAAGACTATCATTTGACCACCCCAATTATTTGTTACATACCAATTATAAATGGTGCGTATGGTCGGTAATGAGATGGTGGTGTTTGGTTGTTAAGACTTCCCAATTTCATGTTCTTTTAACTAAACACGCAATTTGAAAAGCGTGTAAGGCAAAGCCATCAGGCATTGTATAGGCGTAATTTTCTGGCCTAATTTACTACCGATATGATTATAAACACTGTGTAACGAAAGTTTATACTCGAAATAAAGTCAAATGAATAAAATTGCGACCACATATTCTATGATGATTATTAAGTGTAGTCGATCATGAGTACTCATGAGTAGCGAAAAAAAGATTCGTTGCTGATGTCTGGTCGTTACTTGATAGCAATTTCACTGTCGCCTAATATTATTAACAATTGAAGTGAAATGTGTGACTGCTACACTATTTCAGAGTTCACTGTAATATTTGGCTTTTATAGCTCGGTCGGAAAGAGGCAACGGAATATTTACATAAACATTTAAAATTGTTGGTTAGTCAATAGAGGTAACAAAAAAATTTAAATTCTTTGTAATTTTCTTTTTTTTATCCAAGCCAAGCGAATACAATATTGCTGTGAATACAAATACGACAAGGACATTTCACCGCAGGCCAGTCCTTTAACGACACGCTCTCGTAATGGCGGCTGATGGCTAAAACTACGAGTATATTCGATTGCGTATACATAAGCAGACCGTGTGACATGCTGTGATTATTGTTATTGTTTCGACATTACGAAAGCCAAAATAAACGTCAAGAAGTTAAGCATGTTATTAACATGTCTCTCCAAATGTATGCGAAGAAAATTCATACTGTAGTGCATACACACTCATATGGTTTCTGTTTTAATGGAAAGTTGTGTTTTTCGTTTTGTGGAAAATTACCAGAATTCTAGATATGTGTATATTATTTAAAGAAAAATAGAAAAAAAGGAGTGTTTCGGATGTCATTCATTATGTTGTAAGAATTTTTGTCGACATAACTATCTCGTAACATACATAATAATTTCGGATTAAATACAACCCCAAAAATGTCTAATGTAATGTACTTCCGATCTAGGCACCTATAATTTGTTAAGGTAACTAATATTATGTTCTAACGCAGTACTCAAACATTGTAATTAATAATTTCATACATAAAATTCTTCATAATCATAGAGAGATTATCTGTGGTGGAATATAAATGTGAACTAAGGCAAGTCACACTTTCAGCAAATTATAGAGGCGCACACATAAGTTCCGTACATACATACCATTTACTCGTATATACAACCATATCCATGTTTTAACGATGCTAAGTTCAAATATATTTAATTTTAAGGCATTTACTGTATACATTTATGGCCATTATTACAACTGCCCGTTAAAGTTGGGTTTAGTTAAATGTAACTTTAGCTAAAGTGTCACATCTGGCAACTTCGTGATTTTCCTTTGTTATTATTGAATTTTTGATCTTTGTATTCTTAGCTTCTCGTATATTTCGTATTTAACCGTATGCAATTGTAGAATGATTCTAGGTACCGTACGATGTGTGTATTTTGTTCATGTTTACTTTTTGTGTTAGCTGATTTTCGATTAGTAAGTTTTTTCCGCGTATGAAAAATATTTCTTAAGTGACGTCCTCGCAGCAGACTTCTGTTCAATTCAATTATGTATGTGTGCGTAAAAAGCCAAATAATGCAAAGATAATTCTAGCTTCTGGAATATGGTGAGTAAACGCTCTTTATGAGATGAGACATCATCCTGTGTGGTAGGAAAACATTCAGTGCAACAATGCAATATATGAAACCCATGGGAATGTCGACAGTTTACGCTATCGAAAGATGTGCTCAATTAAACCTGAATTTGAAAGGCAGGAAATAAAAATACTGTCTGACTCTCAGACTGTCATAAGTTATAAGGTTGACTCGGGGTTAGAATATAACTGTTTGGATACTCAATGGAAATAGGATCAATTAGAATAGAGGTTGATATGTTTATCGCAACTCATGTTTGTAGCGTTATCATTTGTTCCAAACCCTACTTTAAAAAATTATTGTATTGAGAAAGATTTGATGCATTATCTGAACTAGAATGTCATCTTTTTACTAGGAAACATATTCTTACGAAAACGGAAACGGTGTACCATCGTTTAACATTAAAACGATAAGCAAAAACTATACAAACAAATACAACGAACTTGTTACAAGTAAACCAACAACATCAGTACGAAAGAAAGGAGATAGACAAGTAAGCGAACGCAACAACAAGCAATGTGAACAAAATACACAAACAACAATGAAGTCGTGATAGAGTTCTTAAGAAAGAGAAACCACGAACGTTCGACTTCAAGAACCTTCTTCGGATTGTTTGCGTGGGCATATTAAAAGTCATGAAAAATCAGGCAATGAGTAGTAAGAATTCAGTCAGTCTTGTGTGAAGACATGTTGCGTGCGAAGAAAACAGTCATGGTTTGAAGATTTCAGTCGTAAAGATCTATGTTGTAGGCAAAGAAGAATAGCAAACAATCAATTGTTGTTGTTTACATCAAGTTGTGAAGAGTGGCACACAAAAATAGTGCGAACAATAAAGAATTTAATTGAAACTAAATTCTTCCAAAATGCTAGACCCTAAAATGCTTTCGGGAGTTTTATTGCATTCGTCATTTCTTTTATTATATTTCTGTTGAATAATTTATTTTTTCTTTGATTTATAATTTACGATTGAAATTTCATTTTTTATTACAATCGATATTGTCTGGGGTTTTAAGGAACTTTCTATTGTTCCAAAAATTTCTTTCATGTTACATTGATAGACTCTGAATTTCTTTATTTCCGAGTCAAACATGCATACAACATACGCAACATTCAAATGAACATTTTCTTTTTTTTTTGGATGAAAATTTCTTTGTTTGGTTGATAGCAGGAGAGCAATAAAAATATTTAATTGAAAAATGTGTGGTAATTGATTGACTCTTCTGTTTATTTGTTCTGACGATAAAACGAAATCTTTTGTTAGAATTTTATGTCTTTCCTCAGAGGTATTAAAAGTTCAAATTTTTACGGTGTACCTAATCAAATTTTTCTTTTTTTTTATTACATTTCTCTTTGATCTGATGGTCATCAATTTATGCAAATGATATACTTTTCTGATGTACAGTCAATCCTCCTATAACGCGGTGAATGTGTACCGCGTTGTATGGAAACCGTTCTATAATAGACCAGGATTTAACCGTACAAAACAGGCTAATTCGTAGCGTGTTCTTTGGAAACCGCGCTATGAGAAACTCGGCATTAGTACAAGTCACAATTATTCGTACCAGAAATCCGCAATGAAACGTTTTTCGCTACATAAGTACTCATGAAATTTTGAGTATGAGTGAGTCAACATAATTTTAATTTAACAATTTTGATTCATTCGTACTCACTACAACATTAATTTATAAGTACAGGTTGCAATGAGTAGGAGTACAACGTTGACATCAAACTCATACCATTCGAAATGTGTTTGATGCATACGTCTACTCATTCAGATTCATAAATTTAGAAAAATACTTATAATACTCATAAATGATTCGAGTGATTCGAATCATTCATCAAAATTTACAGTCTTAGTTGTTGTTGCATTTACAAAAAACAGAAAACAGACACATAAGCAAAAAAGACAAAGACAGCAAGCAAAGCAAACACACAACCTTCTAGTGAGTATTGTAGTATTCGCATATGAATCATACTTATTTTGTGGTTCTTGTAAATGTTGAGTAAAGGAGAGTCGAAATCAGCAACATCATGCGTATTGTTAGGTATGAGTACGGTGAGTACTTGAAACTTTGAATATGAGTAGTATTAGTATAATATTAAAATAAGAATGAATGCGTATAAGTATTAGAAATTATGAGTATGATTACAATCTACTCATTTTTTTGAATACTCATAGCTAATCTCTGATTGGTACCACGTTATATGGAGACCAGGAAATACAAAAGACAAGATAAATTATAAATTATTTTTATGAGCATTAAATATGAGTACGATGAGTACTTCAAACTTTGAATATGAGTAGAGGTTCCATGATATTAAAACATGTATGAATGTGTATAAGTTTCAGAAATTATGAGTATGATTCGAATCTACTTATCTTTTTGAATACTCATTGCTGATATCTGATGCGTACCACGTTATGTGGAGCTCAAGAACTACAAAAGAGAAGATAAATTATAAATAATTTTTATTGAATTAAAGTGGTGATATTTATAAACTAAAAGACTGCTTTCCAACAAAAAACAAAGAAAGACTTTTGTAAAATCATGTAATTTTTCAATATTCATCCTCACTATCAGATATGAGTCGCCTAACTGCGACTCTTTGAAAGACAAATTTTTTTCCATCGTATAGGTTTCCACTGCCGGAGATAAAACAATTACGAAACCAATCCTTAAATAAATCTTGAGGCATCCAAATGTTCTCATTAGATCGCCATAATACAGGCAATTGGGTCTTATTATTGTTTTTCATTACAAGGGGAGTTGAAGAACGGTTTATTATCATTTGGCGATTTATTGTCAGGCTCCCTGATAGATGGCTACGTACATGAAGGATGATATGTTCTTTTGAAAGTTTTAACCCCTGAGCACGCCTTTGATTTTTCAGAATGAACATTCTAGATGGTAGTTTTATCTAATATAATGCCGTCTCATCACAGTTAAAAATCCTTCATTGATAATTCTAGCGGAAGGAACTTATGGGCTATTGTTGTATGGAAACCGCGCTGTAAGAGTACCGCGTTATAGGAGGGCTGTCGCAATTTCAGCTCCACGTTATATAGAATCCGCGTTCTGGGAGTACCGCGATATCGGAGGTCTGTCGCAGTTTCTACTCCGCTTTATATTGAAACCGCGTTCTGAGGGTACAGCGTTATAGGAGAGCTGTCGCTGTTTCAGCTCCGCGTTATGTGGAAACCGCGTTCTGAGGGTACCGCGTTATAGGAGGGCTGTCGCAATATCAGCTCCACGTTATATGGAAACCGCGTTCTAAGGGTACCGCGTTATAGGAGGACTATCGCAGTTTCAGTTCCGCCTTATATGGAAACCTCGTTCTGAGAGTACCGCGTTATATGAGGGTTGACTGTATACGAGTTTTAAACACCTATGTGAACATGTGTAATAATTTAATTATTATTTAAAATTGTTTTAAACTTATTTATAAAAATATTCTTTTTTTAATCAAATCATTGACGTTCATGAACTCGATCATGCGTTTATTTGTTTTTTTAACTTTTTTTCTACTTGAGGATGAGTTTTTTGTGTAAAAATATCTTTTTTTTCCACCGGTTTTGTGTTCTGACGTGTTACACTCCTTAATTAATATGCCTCATATTCATTATTTTGTATGTACTTATGTATTATTTTATATTTTTATAACATTACATGTAGAATATCTTGTCATTATACCCGTATTTATAATTTTAAGTTTGCAAATCTTAAGCTTGAATTCAAAAACGAGACGCGGTGATGGTGATGAAATGTGAAACGACTTTATAAAATGAGAAGAAAAGAAAAAACGTGACCTACAGAAATTTTATTTACTTTAAACAATAACGACGACATGAAAAAGAAACTAATGCAACAGAAAAGAAAACAGAAACAAAACAAAAATGATTTAAACAAAAACCTCACTTGGCAACAGTGAGATTGGAGACAAAAATGATGAAAGAAAATAAAAATATAATGAAATCGTACGCTTGTTTTTGTGACTGTAAATCGAGTTGGGTGCATAAATGAATTTCTATAATGATATCATGACTGTTTTTTTTTAAAGTGTGTACCCAATGTAATTTCTACATTTTAGATAGAATTTTAATTTTAAGAAAATCTTAATTTGAACTTAATTCGTGTTGCCAGCTGCCAACCATAAATTTATAGTCGCCGAAGATTTTTATTTTTATTGTCAGTTACCATCCGCAAAGCCAACGAAAATTTATAGTCTTTAATGACAGCTTAATTACTACTGTTTACCTGTAAACGTGAAGGTTTTTATTTCTTTTTTTTGCGATTTTAGGTAGAATATATTATGAAAACAATCAAATTATTCTGACTTTTTTTCCATTACCCCTCTACTGAGCATATGGCTTCCACAAAGCATCTCCATCTGACACGGTTCTCCGCTGATGTTTTTGCGCCTTCCCATGTCAGGTCATTAAGCCTTAGTTCTTGTAGGACCGTGCGTCTCCAAGTGTTTTCTGGTCTGCTACAGTTTCTTGAGCCTTGGGGATTCCACTCTAGCGCCATTCTTGTAATACTGTCGATTTTCGTTCTTAATGTATGGCCGATCTTCACCCATTTTTTCTTTTTGATCTGCTTCTGTATGGGTTCCTCTACTGTGAGAGTCCAGACACCGGCGTTACTGATGGTGTTGGGCTAGAGTATTCTACATATGATTTTTAGGCATTTATTGATGAATACCTGAAGTTTTTGCGTGATGGTGTTTGATAAAAGCCAAGTTTCTCTACTATATAGTAATGCTGTTTTACACAAGCGTTGAATATTCTTAGCTTGGTACGCCTAGATATATATGAGCTTCTCCATACGGAATGCTGCTCTCGCTCTATTGAGTCTGTTATCTACGACTGTTTCTGTGCCGCCGTCATAGTACTGCCTAGATAGCAGAAGCTAGCGACGCACTCGACTATGTGGCCCTGTAGCATGATGTTTTCTGTGCTATTATTGTTAACTCTCTTGGCTTTAGTTTTCTTGATATTTATCTCAAGTCCAAAGTTGCGAGCCAATCTTTCTAGGTGTTCGAGCTTTCACTGCATGTTGCAGACCTTGTGCGAGAGTAGAAAAGTATCATCGGCATAATTCAAATTCTCGAGTTGGCGTGAGAGACTCCATGAACAGATTTCGCTCAAGATTTCATCCAACACAATGGCAACAACAGAGTGATAGCGGCCTTCCTCGCTTGACTCCACTGTTTGTTTGAAACGGTTGACTGATGTTGCTGCTGTGAAGGGTGAGTATTATAAAGTATTTCCGTTTTTCAAAATCGCTCCAAAAATATTTAAGTCATCAATAATCTTGTGAAAAGTTCAAAAACACACTTTTTTAATAAAAAAAAACAAACAAAACAAAACAAGTTTGGAGTATTAGAGAAATAAAAAAAATTTTTGAGTTATACTCAACAAAATGCACAACAAGACTATGTAGTAACCAGAGATCAGCAATGAGTATTCAAAAAGATGGGCAGAATCGAATCATACTCATAATTTCTGATACTTATACACATTCTTACTTATTTTAATATCATACTCATACTACTCATATTTAAAGTTTGAAATACTCATCGTACTCATACTTAACAATACGCATGATGATCCTTTACTCAACATTTACAAGAATCACAAAATAAGTATGAATCGCATACGAATACTACAATACTCACCACAAGGTTGTTTGTTTGCCCTGCTTGCTGCCTTTGTCTTTTTCCTTCAACAACAACTAAGACTGTAAATTTTGATGAATGATTCGAATCGTTCGATTCATTTATGAGTACTTTTCTAAATTTATGAATCTGAATGAGTAGGCTTATGAATCAAACATATTTCGAATGGTATGACTTTGATGTCAACGTTGCACTCATCATCATTGCATTCAGTACTTATAAATCAACGTTATAGTGAGTATGAATGAATTAGAGTACATAGTTAAATTTCAATAATGTTGACTCACTCCTACTCAAAATTTCATGAGCACTAATGAGTAGCAACAAAACGATTCATTGCTGATCTCTGGTAGTTACTGGGGTGAATTTAATTTTTTGTCGCATAGTGTAATTACTCTGGTACTACACTAGTCTTTCATCAAACACTGATTTATATTACAAAAATATAGAAAAGCGATCTTTAATTTCTCTATTTTCAAGAAAAGTATCTTTACCATAATTAAAGAAATCAGATACAAAAAAGAAAATAATATTTTAGTTCTATCGTTGTATTGGTCTTCTTAAATTAAATTTTATTCCTGATATTGCTTCCAATTGTTAAAAAGTACATAAAGGGTAAAAAAAAATACTCAATTAAGATCAAATTTATTGCATTAGTTAAGTAAAATACGGATAAAGAATACAAATAATTCATCTTGGAAGAATGGTATCAAAGTAGATTCAATTTTATTTCAAGGCCACTAAGCACTAAAGCACTTTACAAAAAAACTTACCAAGATCAACAAATTAATAGGCTAGGGAAAGATCCGCACAGAGCCAGAATTTTTTTGTTTTCTGATAAATTATGCTCCTAAATTATCAAACTGTAAGCTAAGCCACTTTGATTTACCCTCAGCCGTTGATATCACGTGCTTTTATCTCCTTAGCAATAGTAAAAATATTCGGTGACGTTAATGTGATAAAGATTTGTTTTCAAATTAAAATGAGAATTTTATTATCGTTTCATAAGTTTAAAGTCCACTTAAAATAGTGTTTCATAATATTTTTTTTCTGTTTAAAGTAACGAATTGTATTAAAATTAAAAACAAAAATTTATTCACACATTTTTGTACACTCTGTTTGCTTAACTCGCGCAATAATTTATGAAGTATATCAGAAACTTAATATCTGGATAAGACGTCAGTCAGTAACTAGCCCCACCGTAATTGTATAGAAACAATTGGATAAGAAGTTGTTAAAATAATCAAAATCCTACTGGACTTAACTAAAAAGTATTGTGTTGCCCATTCATCAGGCAATATAAGAGTATTGGTAAGAGTAAGGATTCACCTACTGAGTAAAAATTTATATTGACTAGAAAACTAATGAAGTATATGAGACGTTATTATGTATTGTTCCGTGTGTACCTTTTAAAAACGTTTAAAATATGAGCTCGTAGATTACAAATAAATTTGAGTTTAATTTATTCGCACAATTCTGTGAACCAATGTTCACAACTTAATGTAAACAACAACAATTGCTTTGTTTGTTATTCCTCTGTTTACACCCTTTGCTTAAACAATAACAATTACTAGACAATTGTTCGTCTAATTTTTGAAACGGAGATCTTCAAACCTCGATTATTGTATTCTGACTAACTCGATGCTTTGCCCTGCCTTTTATATGGCAAGGCACACAGTCTGATGAATGTTCTTGAAGGCGAATGTTCATTTTTTCCCCTTCTCGAGATTTCTATAAATATAAACATCGTTGTTTCATTATTGTTGTTTGTATATTTTTGTTTACATTTATTCTTGTAGTGTTTGTTGGTATATTTTTGTTTACTTGTTTACCATTTTTTAATGCTGGTGTTTGTTGTTGTATATATTACGCAGTGCTATAATTTGTGAACATGTTTATTTACTGCATTGTTTTGTTTTTGTAGCTTTTGTTTATAATTTTAATGTTAAGCGATGTAAAAGAAGGATACACCAGTATCTAGATTTTAGGATGGCTTCTAGGCAATGATAGATTGCAGCACCATTATCCTAGGGCCTGCTACCGCAGACCAATCACCTGCTTAGCTGGAACAACAGTAGATAAACGATAAACGAAAACAATACAGAATAACAACCGAAACCAAAATTTATAAGAACAACAGCAGCCAGCTTTATAAGACGGATAATGCTTTGTGGGAGCCAATGCTTCCGGAGCCATATGGTCCCTAGAAAAATATATTTTGTTATTGAAAATGTGGTTTAGGTTTGTTGTTATTCGAAAATAATGTAAAGAATTATATTTTTAACATATTTTTGTAATAGTATTTTGAGTATAAAAAGCAATGAAGTAAAGATTTATTTACAAGAAGACCGTGGCTTCAGTTTTGCCCGATACTGTATAAGGTGGTATCATATTCAAATAAATCATGTGTTACAACTGTTGAGTTGTTATTGAAATCAACCCCAGATAGACAATACAAACAAAACGTATCCACATAGTAACTCTTAAGGAAACAGACAGCAACGTACACATATTAACAAAAAGGTAAATTATAAACATTTATATACGTATGTATGGTATAGGTATGTATATGTATGTGTTGTTTTTGAAGATATAAAATTGTTGCCGCTATAAAATTTCAAATTGAAGTTCGATTGTTGTAAATAATAATGAAAAAAGAGCCATACATACTTACATACATATTTATTCGATTTTGTTTTCGTTTGAAAATGTTTTCGTTTTGCTGATGTCTACCAAAGGAAGATAATGTAACCAATGAAATACGATTAAAATCAATGTCAAGACGTTATTTTATTAAAGAAAACAAAAGCAATAAAAATCACAACAACAACGCTGGCAACAGCGCTGACAACAAGAAACTCAAGACCAAACTTATCAGGTAACGATGATATGGTTGGTATACGTAAGTAAAACCAAAAAACAAAACAGAAATTATCAACCAAATCTACTTCCTGGTTAAAATTCAGAAAAAATCATCCAAAAGAAAATATGTAGCTGGCAATTGATTTTAAAAACATAATCGAAATAATCGAAATATATTTTTTTCATTGTGTACGTGGTCTTTCACTTACGTTGGCATACACATTATAAGGTATGGTTTACACATTATCGTGATTAATATGATGCACATAATGTACCATAGATGGGTAGTAGTGGTGAAGATATGCATCTATGAATTCTACTTATTATCGCATAAGTAGAATACTGCTCCTGTACTGCTCTTAACCTTTACAGGGTTAGATTATGTTAGAGTGGTAGCCTTGATGGCAAAAGCTCACTTGAGAACGCCTAGCGGCCCGTTGTGACGCCACAGACCAAGCTCTACCAAACCAGGGAAGAGGAAGAAGTTGGTCAGCTCAAGGGCTGCACATTTAAAGCACGACTACCTCACGTTAGAAAACCAGGCAGAAAGTTTCATAAACGAAGCTCCGTGAAGCTGACAAGGATTGGGGGGCCAAATAACCTATATATGCACCTCGCAAGAGATGGGCGTTGACAAAGAAAGTGGAGAATACTCTCCTCTTCCTCAGCGGATCTGCACCCACGGCAGAAGTCGCCTCCGCGTGTCTTCCCATAACAAAATGACCTGTAAGCACGGCCTCCGCGATTGAGATGTTGTCACGACCAAGTCCGAGTAACTGGTTAGTGCGCCTTCTATCCATCGAGGGCCAAGTGAGGCTAGTGGAGGTTCAGGATTCCTCATTGACCCAGGATAGGTAGTTTAGAGCCGTCGGTGTATACATCCAGGATTTCCGGGGGGACGATCATGCCAGGGGTCCAGTCGCCCCTGCTCGGGATCAGGAAGTGAAAACCCCTGTCGAAACAATATTCCACAGGAAGGTAATCGATGTTCAGTGGGACCAGTATAAATCTCCAATATAAAGGAGTGACTAGAGGGAACTACGCGCCAACGAGACAAGGCATTTGACCTTGTCACTTCTTGACACTACCTGCATAGCGAGAAGCACAGTAGGAAGCCAGTTAAGCATTGCAAACAAGGCCTTTGTGGGGGTGGTGCATAGAGCACCAGTGATACGAAAAACTGCAGACCTTCTTACCTTGTCAAGAAGTCTGACATTGTGCAGTTTGTTCACTGAAGTCCACCATAAAGCAACACCGTGTAGGAGGTTGGGTTCGATGACTATAGAAGAGGTCCAGCGCATGCCCTACTGCAGCAGTAAGCAGCACAGGACGCTTTGCGCGATGTCTGATATGTATGCTAACGTATAACCTGCGAAATTTCTATGCAAAATGTTCATTTGAAAAACAAACTAGAAATAGAAAGACGTGGTATTTATTTGTAATTTTACACCAAGCCCTGAGTATATTTTGGGCTTTAAGACTGAGAATATTTAAAACGAAATATGAAAAAAAAATATTTCTTCGGCGACTTCCTCACAGCAGATTTCTGGCAAAAACTCTGAGAGTGAATAAACCTGCCATGAAAAAGTTTCTCAAAAATCTGTCGTTCGTAGTCGACGTTAACTGTAGGTCCCGCTAATCACGTTTAAAATTAACGCACACAACATGAGTGGTGTGAGAAGCTAGGCCATAATCCTGACTGAAGGGCGAATGATGTATGTATGTATTCGTATGTATTAATAAGTATAGAGAAACCAACTACTGGATTTGAAGCTTTAGTATCTGTTTGTTTACGCACATATTTATATTCGTATTCCATTTTACTTATGCAGTAGTCAAAAGACGTTTTCCTCCAATTTTTTCGTTTTTTTGAATAACAATACATACAAACATATGTATGTGCTATTGGTGGTGTTATCGTAATTTGAAATTAAATAAAAGATTTTTGTTGTTGCAATAGTGCTTGTAAACGAGACTTTACTCCATATAATACTTAAGAGAAAAGAAACAATAACAACAACAATAGAAAACAGTAGTTCGTAGAATAGACTCCCCATTATAATCTGAATTTATCACTTTTTGTTAATCTTGTTAATGGCTTATCTCGCCTAAATCTTTGTTTTGGTTTTTTTCAAGTCAAGTAAGTTTTTTGCTTTCATATTATTATAATGTTGTTATTGTTGTTATTGCTATTATTACTGCATTGTTATTGTTGTAGAAAAGCAAGAAAACCATGTCATCAAATATATGTATGTACATTTCAGCCATACTACACATGTTTAAATTTCAATAAACATTTGAAGAAAGAGGTAAAGAAAACAAACCAAACTTACATTAAAAAAAAAACTATGAAAACCAAGAAAAGCAAGAAAAGCAAATAAAGAAGAAAACAACAATGAACAACAAAAAAACAAAAAGACTTAAGCAAAAAGCACAAATTTTAATGTCATTTTTTTTCTTTTCTTTTGTAGCGTTGAAGAAACAAACGTGTTTAAGACACAACATCTCCTGTAAACAATAGCTAACGATACAGATACAACAGCATCGTAAGTCTGTCTTGGCAACAATAACAACATTACAACGGTAACAATTGAAACCAGCACGAGACAATTAAAATCTCCTTATGCTGCTGGTTTTTGTTGAATCTCTGACTGGTTGGTTGGTTGACTGGCCAGTTCCATCTCCATTTATTTTTTTGCTCGTTCGTTTGTTTTTATTTTCTTTCTTGCTTTTTACATCTTTTCTTACTTCAAGTTGTTGTTGTGAGAACGATGTTGTTTCTCTTGTATGTATATGCCTCTAATGATTGTTGCATACGACCGTGTATAAGCATTCGCAGAGGAAAACATTGCCAGAACAACGCCAAGAACGTCGTTCCATAAATATAAAAAAAAATAACACAAAGAAACACAGTTTGAATACCTTAACGACTCAAGAACACAAAAAACACAAAAACAAAAGAAAAGTAAGACCAAGATAAACTTCAATATTAAACCGTTAGAAGCCTGACTTATAGTCAAGCTATGGTTGATGATGTTTGACTGGGTGAATGTTTGACTAAATCAGCATTGGCAATAATAGCGAACCTTTCAACATCTTCTCGAATATCGCTTATGGAGTTTTTTATTCTTTTCTTTTATTTCTCTTTTAACTGTTCACCCTATGCTCACTTTAGATACGTATTAAAATTCATATGTCTGTCGAAAATTTTATATTCTTTTGGAGCCATTTCACTCTACTGTCCCACTTGTTACTCAGGATCCTATAATTCAAACATTTACTAGCCGTAATAATGCTTCATGCAGTGAATAGTGTAATTGAATTCATCAGCTTTTCCTTCAGAAAATATTATTAAGAATAATACTATGTTCAGATATGCACTTTTATTGAGTCATTATTCGTTTTATTGAGTACAATATTTTAAGTATTCAGACATAACAATATACGCAGTTCAGCTGTTTATTCAATATTCATTTGACAGCTGGTAAACAAAACAGCTGATTGTTTCAACAAAATTGTTTTTATTTTTTTTTTGTTTTTTGCCGTTGTTGACATTTGAGTTGTCAAATATCAACAGAAAGTGTTCGGTTATTTGTAATAAGCTCACCAAACACACTTATGACAGTGCTGCATTTTAAGTTTTACTCAATATTATAACAATTTGCGTATTTATTGCGCAATAATTAATTGAAACTTTATATGAAATATTGAGGTCAATAATGGCGTTTATTGCGATTTACGCAATAAAGATGCATATCTGAACACCGTATAACGTTTAATACGTTGCAGATTTTGCCTAGACTTTCACTTAAATTTCAGCATGTCAACGCTAGATGCGAGACTGTCTGGTTTGGGAAATCCACTTAATAGCCTTATGAAATTATTTAATTACATTTGTTTACACACACATACATAATAGGTCATTACAAACCTTCAGTCCGGCTTACGAACTAGCTTCTCACGGCACTTACACTGTGTGTGTTAATTTTATATATGTGTGGCGGGACGGACCTACAATTTAAAACCGACTCTGAACGACAGATTTTTAAGAAACTTTTCATGCAAATCTGCTGAGAGGAAGTCGCCAGAGTAATATATGTTCGTATTTCGTTTTGTTTGGTGAAGTCTTGCCTGAAGTTTGGATACACTACCTACTAGACTATGGCGACTTCAATTATTTTACATTTGCTGACCGACGTACATTTTCCCTGTTTTTCAAAGGCACTAATTTTAACGCCTATAATTCACTATCGTTCTCCGTATGTCAGATGTGATTCATAATAAGCATGACTAAATGGGTGCACTGTCTTGTCAATAGAATCGTTAATGATATTATTGCTGCACAAATTTGTATGGTAGTTGGGGCCAGTCAGTGGACCATTAGTCGAGAGTTATCCTAAATTAAATATTGTCTACTGAGTGGATGGATATTGTCTACTGAGCAGTTGATACAGTATTCGACTATACTGTCTTTCCAAAATTCTTTTTATGGAGATGTAGCAATTTGTCAGCATAAATGAAAAAATCTAGATTCTGGTGTTTTGCTATTACATTGCTTAACATTAAAATTATAAACAAAAGCTACAAAAATAAAACAATGCAGTAAATAAATCTATTTACAAATTATTGTACTACTTAATACAACAACAAACACCAACATAAAAAAATAGTAAAAAAGTAAACAAAAATACAACAACAAACACTACAAGAATAAATGTAAACAAAATATACAAACAACAATAATGAACGTAAACAACGATGTTTACATTTATAGAGTTCTCGAGAAGGCGAAGTCACAAACATTCGCCTTCAAGAACATTCACCAGACTGTTTACGCTGCCATATAAGAGGCAAGTCAAAGCAGGCGGGTGAGTTAGTAAAGTTCAGTCACTCTTGTGTGAAGACGCGCTCCGTTTGAAGAGAGTTATCGTGGTTTGAAGACCTCCGTTACAAAGCTCTGGCGAATAATTGTCTAGTAATTGTTATTTTTTATGCAAAGGGTATAAACAAAAAAGGCAATTGTTGTTGTTTACATCAAGTTGTGGACATTGGCACACAAAATTTTTCGAACAATAAGGAGTTTTTCTTTCTTTATTTACTCATCCGCTATTCGGATATTAGCGATCGTACAATTATATGTTTATAAATATATGTATACATTTTATATTAAAATGGTCAGCTCTCTGTTCTTAGCGGCATAAAGGAGGGTAATTTCATCACTATACCCTGTCCAGTCCTGGATGTTTTTCAGCCATGATGTTTCCCTTCTGCCTCTACCACGTCTTTCTTCAATTTTACATTTAAGGATTCATTGTAAAATTTTGTATTTATTGTTTCTCAATACGTGTCCTAGATATGAAGTTTTCCGTTTTTTTTTGATCGTTAATATTAGTTGTCCTTTGACATTCATCCTTCTTAATACTTCATCATTGGAGACTCTGGCAGTTCATGGTATTTTTAGAACTCGACGATATATCCACATTTCGAAGGCTACCAATTTTCTTTCATCAGAGTTTTTGATTGTCCAAACTTCTACTCCGTATAATAGGACAGGCCAAATGTAGCATTTTATGAAGCGTGTTTTTGTTGCTACGTTGATGTCGTGACTGGTCTACACTTTGTTGTATTTAAAAAAGGCATCTCTCGCCATCTCTATGTGGCATTTAATTTTCTTTGATGGGTCCCACTGGTCCTTTATTAAGACTCTCAGATATTTAAAACTTCGCACTCGTTCGATTTCAATCTTTTGTATATTTAAAGTTGAGTTGTAATAAGAATTTTTTTTACTAATAACCAAGTATTTCGTCTTTTTCATATTGATTTTTAATCCATACATCTCACTTATACGTGCAAGCTTTTCCATCAGTTTTTGTATGTCGGATATACTACCAGCTACAAGTGTGGTATCATCAGCATATCTTATATTGTCGATGAATTTCCCATTTATTTTATCCCTATATTTTCGCCTTCAAGTGTTTCTTGGAATATTTTTTCTTAATATATGTTAAATAATAATGGGGATAGTATGCACCCCTGTCTGACTCCTCTTGATATGTCAATTTCGTCAGTTTCTTCTCCACAGACATCAATTCGTGCCGTCTGATTGCAATATAGGTTTTTAATACAGCGTAGTTTATCTTGTATTTCGATAGAGGTTAGAATTTCAATTAGTTTGTCACGTTTGACCGTATCGAAAGCCTTCTCATAATCGACAAAACACATGAAGACATCTTTTTGGGCATGACGACAGTTCTGAATTAATATTTGAACACAGAACAAAGCTTCTCGTGTACCCATACTTTCTCAGAAACCAAATTTCGACTCGCCCATAGCAATTTCACATTCGGTATAAATCCTCTTGTGTATAATTTTTAGGAACATTTTTAACACATGACTCATCAGACTAATTAGTCTGTATTCACTGCATTTCTTTGCATTATTTTTCTTGATGAATGTTGATTTTAGCCAATCTTCTGGATAGAGACCCGTGTCACATATGTAGTTGAATAGTTTGACTAGAAGTTGTGAAACTAAACTACAAATTTATTTTTATTTTATTTGCAATCTACGAGTTCCTATTTTTAACGTTTTTTAAAGGTAAAAACGTAACAATTGGTGTCAGAAGTGGGACAGGACGAAAGTGAAATATTTTCAAAGAAATAAACGTTATTATTATAGTAGCATTAATGCTATTTGTACGGTCTAAATAAATCTAAATTATTGCACATACATATGCTTAATCGTATACATACCATACAGCAAGCGTCATAAAAAAGTACCGATTGTAGGGTGTTGCTAACAAAGTTTTTACATCCCAAAGACTTTCATGCTATTGTTTGTCTTCTTAAACGACGATGTTTTTAAGACGTTTTTTTTGTGCTCTTTGTTACCTCTTTTTTTTAATTCGTTTTTATTTATTTTGGTTTGGCAAGATCATGTTGTGTTGGAGATCAAGATTATTGCTGCACCTATAACCGAAGCACAAGAAAAATAATAAAAGAAAAGAAACACTTCATGTACATACATATGTAGGTAAACATACACTCGTCGTATACGTGTAAGTAAGTAAATCTGAATGTGTATATGCCTATTAAACAGTGCACTCAAAAAGAGAGAAAATTTACGACAAATAAGCAATTTGGTATGGGGAAATTCTGATTGTTTCATTACTTTTAGACCATAGTGTTCACTATTTTTTTTTTTTTTTTGTTTAGACCCAAATAAACAATAACAGGCTCGACAGTAGCACCACAGTATCATGTTTTTAAACTTAATCTTGAAGGCATCATACCTGTATTTTAGTTTTTGATTTTTTTTTATTCTTCTGAAAGACATACGGACAGAATTAAAGCACCAGAGACAGACAGAATAACAATGTTTGGCAAACCTTTTTTTGCTTCTTCTTCTTTCTGTAAAGTAAAATACGATATAAAAACGTAAAAAATAAAAATGATCATAAAAAGCATGTCTCTCAAATGGGTCTGTTCGTCTGTCTGTCTGTCTATCTTATCTTTTCTGTCTGTTTGTTCTTTTTGTTTTTTCTTCAAGTCATTAAATTGATGGTTTTATTTTATTTTATTTTATTAGATTTTCTTATTATTATTGTTGCTTTTGTTAAAGTAGTTCTTAAAAATAAACTCAAAATGAAATGAAATTTTGTTGTAAATGTAATGCCCTCAACTCGATTACAAATAATGTCATCCATGAAATTTTCTAAAATACCTACGAATTTGATTTCACTCGTCTTGCATCTCAGGTATAACTTACGAGCTAAAGTACGCTTATTAAGCCAATGTTAAAGGTTATTTAATACCTAGTTTTTCGATGACAAAAAATTTTTATTTTCCCGTTTATCTACAGTGGCGACATTTCAAATAGCACAGTTAGTGTAAAAATTTTCATACACATTTTTTCTCTTTTATTTCTTGAATTATTTAAATTCTTTTTACAGTTATTTGTTTAATAACATGTTGTTATTAATTTGTCATGTAAGCTTAGTCAAAAAAAGAAGTGTATTTTTAGAAACTGAAAGTTATTGTTTCTTTCTCGCTATATTCGCAGATATTTTAAATAGCACACGTCTTAAGATATTTAAAAAAAATTATATTTTGATTAAAATAAACACTGTGATTAAGAAAAAAAGGCATAAAGTTGATAATTATTATCTAATTTATTATTTAAAATATAAAGTATTACTATTCTCATAGAATGGGGCGTGGCCAACACGCTAATCCAAGCTTTCGAAGATTTGTCCGTCAATACTGCAAGGACGGCCTGACATTTACCGAAATACCACAGAAAGTGGATTGTTCGAGAAAAAAAGTGTATAACGCAATCAAACATTATGAAAAAACTCAATCTTTTGAAAGCATCACACGAAAAAGTTCCAAAATAACGTCTCAAAGGACACATAAATTAATAGTTAAAATGAGCAAAAGTGATCCTTTTTTAACTGTACCAAGAATACGGGAAAAAATTCAAGAACAGTTGGGACTAAACATATCCACAAGTACAATAAAAAACAGATTACGAGAAAATAACTTGTTTGGGCGCATTGCCAGGCGTAAACCACATGTGTCAAAAAAAATCGAATAAACCGTGTTAATTTTGACAAGGCCCATTTAGAAATTATGTAAAAAAATATATGAACAAGAAAATAAAAATAGAATCACTATTAATTAATTAACAACAATATAGGTGGTTTAAATATAATACAAGTTTATAACTTTATCGCAGCAATTAAAGAAAAATTGTCATTAATTTCTTCATTTATGAAACGTGCTATTTGAGATGTCGCCACTGTATCTACCATACATCACTGCAATTAGCACGACATTTTATTTATTTTTAAAGTTCAATTACTTACGATTAATTAATTAAATTAGTTCAACAGTTTTAGTATTATGGTGTAAAAATAGACAATTGCAGTTTATTTCATACAACTATAATAAATCCTATCATCCGTTGCTCTTTATAAAACAAGTATTTTTCAAACGAATTGTCTTTGGCTGTTTATTCAAGCCTCTCACATTATTAATTCGAGAAAATTCTAATTACTTGGATAGCATAAAATGCATATATAATTTGGAATGAGGAGAATGAGCAACATTTCTATAAAGATTAATTCAATGCAATGAAAATTATTTCACAAACTAAACTTTTATTTTTCAATAAACCACCAATAAATATTAATCTCAATACATACATACTTGGTCATTGCAACACTCAGTCAAGATGAAGGCCTAGCTACTCACACCACTTATATTGCGTGTGGTAATTCATAATTTTAGAAAAATATTTATAATGCTCATAAATGATTCGAGTGATTCGAATAAGTATAAATGAGTATATATATATTATGCGTATGAATTCGAATCTACTCATCTTTTTGAATACTTATTGCTGATCTCTGATAGATACATACATAATTACAACCGTTCAGTCAGGATTACGACCTAGCTTCCCACACCACTTATGTTATGTGCGTTGAGTGGCGAGACCTACAGTTTAAAATCGTTTCCGATTTTGATGGCAGTTTCATTTACTTTCAGAGTTTTTGCCAGAAACCTGCTGAGATACACAAACAACAATAATGCAACAACGATGTTTACATTTACAGAGATCTCGAGAAGGCGAAGATGCAAACATTCGCCTTCAAGAACATTCATCAGAGTGTTTACGATGTCATATAAAAGGCACGGCAAAGCAGGCTACGGAGTAAGTAAAAGTTAAATTTGTGCGAATAATAAAGAATTTTAATTAAAACTAAACACAAATATGT
Organism: Sarcophaga rosellei; assembly: GCA_930367235.1. Classification (NCBI taxonomy): domain Eukaryota; kingdom Metazoa; phylum Arthropoda; class Insecta; order Diptera; family Sarcophagidae; genus Sarcophaga; species Sarcophaga rosellei. The sequence continues at coordinate 24,426,621 of OV884020.1, read as the reverse complement.
TTTTATTTTGTTTGCAATCTACAAGTTCATATTTTAAACGTTTTTAAAAGGTAAAAACGTAACAGGATACAGTGGTGGCCACGAATTTAAGACACGACATATGATGGACTTATTTGTGATAATTTTGTGATAATTGAGAAATCTCAAGAAACCCCTGATATTTTGGAAAAATATACTTTGGAGTTTTGCCGCTTCGGCTCTGATGGAAAGCAGTACGTCTGGCGTCCTCCAAACCTAGAGCATCATCCAAAGTACAAAGTACAAAGTGTAGGTCCCATTTACAATATAAATTCTAAAATGGACCACCATGTTTACAAAAATATTATAACAGACACAATGATACCATTCGCTGAAGACAACATGCCTCCAATATAGAAATTTATGCATGATAATGACCCTATGCACATTTCACGTCTAGTGAAGAGTTGCTCAGAAGAAAACGATATCATTGTTCTTAAGTGGCCAGCTCAATCCCCGGACCTCAATCCAATTGAGAACTTGTGGAATGATGTTGAGGAATATTTACGAACAGTTAAACCAAAAAATTCAAGCGATTTGTGGGAAGAAATCCAAAGGGTTTGGTATGCAATTCCAAAGCAACGTTATGTGGCATTAGTCGAAAGTTTACCCGGGGGATGTGCTGCTGTGATGAAAAATAAAGGATTTCCCACTAAATAATAGGTTTTTTTTATGAAGCTGAGCTTAATTTAGAGAATAGTGTTATATTATGCCTATGTCTTAAATTCGTGACCAGGTAAAATTTGTGTTTATGTATATAATATGTAAATAAAAATTCTTAACCGAATATAGGTAAGAAAATATTATTAATTTTTCTTCATAACATTACAAAAGTCTTAAAAAAAAATATCATGGACCCATAATTTTTTCGATAAAATGTAAACATTATCTCAAATAACTCAGTCATATGTCGTGTCTTAAATTCGTGGCCACCACTGTATATTAGTTACCTAAAATCGGTCTCTGACTTGTTTCAACTGTCGCTGGCGGCAATCGCCTAACCAAAGGTCTGTTCCTGTACTCCGAATGGTTAGAGATGAACGTCTACGTTTGTTTGTATGGAAAAACACTCAATTTTGATTTCATTCGTCTAACGGAAACTGGGAAGGAGTAATTCTTTAGAACAAATATAGTCGTGTTGAAATTCGAGTTAGAATGAAATTTAAAATGAATATTCTATTCTTAAAGTGGAAAATACCTATTTTTTTTTTTATCAAAATTTAGCTTTCAAACCATTTGTAGATTCACGTGATAATTAAAGTTAATAAATTGTTTTTTATTCTTTTTTTGTAATTAAGTAAAAAACAAAGTAACTACTTTTCAAAACATATTTCCAATTTGATTTTTCATTATAAATTATTTCAATGCAAAAAAGATTCATGACATGTTAGAATGCCTAAAATGTCCAGTAAATTTTTCGCGTTACTATAAATAAACTAAAAGAGGCACAACGCTTGTGAATCATTGAAAATCAAAAATCGCGCTGTAAGAAACTGTATTTCACTGGTTGCATCCACAAACAGAATTACCGCTTTTGGTGTGGAGAGTAGCCAGATGCAGTTCAAAAATTACTGATGCAAGCTGAAATCTGTAGTACGGACATGAAATATTGCAACACTACAGCCAATGGAGCTAGGTACCGTGATTACTAGATAATGCTTGCTGACCTTTTTTTTGGCTCAAAATGGAAGACTTAAACCCATGTATTTAACATGTAATTCCAACTAGCCTCTGCAACATGCTATACAGCACGTAGTACCAATGGAGCAATGCAAGCGCAAGCCGCCAAAATCATATGGTTTGATTCCACTAGACTGGAAAGACTAAAGCCTTTCTTATATGGGGACGAGACAGCCACAATTTTATCAATAAAAGACAACCTTTAACGAGGTTTACAGATTTAGGCTTACGGATGAACTTAAGGCGTAACCGTGTATAACATTGGGATGAAATAATTTTCAAAAATTAAATGGCAGACATTTATAAGTTTTTACATTCAATTTTCAAAACGTTTTAACAGGTTAACATTTTACTCATCAAATCTTCTTTGTTCTCTTTGAAATATTTCCTATCAAATAGAATAAATCTTGTTTTTATGTTCTAATAAATGTGAAGGCAGAGGAATAATTGTAAGTTTTATAATTTTTTATGAGAAAAATCAATCACCAGCAATATAAATCGTTTTTTCTCTACTCATAAGCACTCATGAAATTTTGAACATAAATGAATCAACAATATTTAAATTTAACTATGTACTCTGATTCATTCGTACTCACTACAACGTTGATTTATAAGTACAGGTTGCAATGAATATGAGTACAACGTTGACCTCAAACTCATACCATTCGAAACATGTTTGATTTATAAGCCTACCCATTTAGATTCATAACTTTAGAAAAATACTTATAATGCTATGAGCATGATTCGAATGACTCGAATACGTGGTGTTAAGTGTGAATATGATGAGTACTTCAAACTTCGAATATGAGCAGAGGTTCCATGATATTAAAATAAGTATTAAAGCGTATAAGTATCATAAATTATGAGAATGATTCGATTCTACTCATATTTTTGAATACTCATTGCTGATCTCTGGTCCCAAACATTGTGCTTTTTTTATAAGTCGTGTTGATCTAAAAACATTAATTTTTTGTTTTAACTAGAAAGTCTCTCTGAAACAGGTCAGTGCTGTGGTATTGGGCCCTTCTTCTTAGAAGTTATTGGAGCATTTATAAATTTACGAGTAGCTTCCTACAAGGAATTTATTTTTCTTGCAAATTTGATTAAAATTTTTGTGTGTATTTTTTTATTATTTTTTGCAAGACTACATAAACAATTATATGCTTTTAGATTTGGAACTGGAGCTAGGCTCTGTTACGAATAGCTTGTGATAATTTTTGTGAATACATAATAAGTAACAGTACTTTCGCATAGTATCGCTATACCCTGTATATCGAACGTAATACATTTTGCCGAAATAGTTCTTATCAGTGTGCGGAGAAATAAAAACAAACAACATTTTTGAGAATTCAACCAAAATAACTATGAATTGGCATAAAAGTTATCTCAAAAACAAAAAAAAAAACAAAAAATAAATAAAATCTATTTTAAAAGAATGTTAAATAAACAAATAAATAAAAGTGAATGAAAACAAATTGAATTTTATTTTGGAAACAATTTGAATGGAGCAGTGAACTGAAATTGCTTCAAAGCACATTTCCAAGTGAAATGTTACGTATTTTCAAATTACTGTGAAGTAAAAATGTATACATACAGCAAAAGATATTCAAGATGTTTTATTTTCTAATGCAAGTGAGCAGAATGTGTTTGAAAATGAAAGCCTAACTGAACATAATACAGAACTTTAGTCAAAAAAAGTTATACCAAGAGGAAAATATGGTGTTGGCAAGTTTATGGTGTGATTAGCTCTCGTTTCAACTGGGTTGAGTTGTGTTAGTTTTTGTTGAGAGCAATGTGGACCAGCAAATTTCTGGCAAAGACTCTGAGAGTAAATAAAGTAAGTCGTTTGGAGTCGCCGCTCATGTATAAAGTTAACGCATACAACATAAGTGGCGTGAGAAGCTAATGTATGGGATCGCAATCAATTTTGGAGCATATTGTTACGAAAACGGAAAACTCTAGATACTTTTGTTTTGCTTTTATATCGTTTAAGATTAAAATTATAAACAAAAGCTACAAAAACAGAAACAAAGAACTTGTTTACAAATAATCGCATTGCGTAATATAAAAAAGATATACCAACAAACACCAGCATAAAAAATGGTAAACTTGTAAACAAAAATACAACAACAAACACAACAAGAATAAATGTAAACAAAATACACAAACAACAATAATGAAACAAAGATCTTTAAATTTATAGAGATCTCGAGAAGGCCACGATATCATTCGACATTCAACTTCAAGAACATTCATCAAACTGTTTACGTTTCCATATAAAAGTCAAGAAGGCAAAGCAGGCCAGTGAGTAAGTAAAAGTTCTTCTTCTAGGGATTTGAAATAATTGATACTGTAGATCGAATGGAAAATCTGTAAGATGTTCATTTGATTAAATTTGGTGGAAAATAATAAACTTTAATTTGCGAATGTACCCAATATGGTCCCATAAAATATATATATTCTTTTATGGTGTTAAAGTAAAACAAATTTGTGTAGTTTTCAAAGTTTCTGTTGTTTTCGTTAATCATTTTCCACTGAGCGTATTTTATGATTCATATGTAAAGTTGAATAATTTATTTTTGTACGTACACTTTTTTCCTGACCTGTACATACATACATATTTTGCACATTTGTTTTTGCACAAATGATTATTTTAAAAATAGATTAGACGTTTACCATAATATATCATCTATAATTTTGTTTTTTTTATTTTCTATATTTGCTTTTGTTAAAAACAAAATTAAAAACAAATCATTTGTTATAAAAAAAAAAGTGGAAAACAAAATAAATTCTTCAAATTTCTTTAGTTGCTATGGCGTTCATGCAAACGAAAATTTTAAATTCCAAAGTGTTGTACTGTGGTACAATGGATAAGATAAGTCATATTGCACTGAATGTTGCTGTTGTTTTTCTACTTTTGGAAATCTAAGATAGTAACGGTACGATGAACATTTTTAATCTCTTGTTTTATTTGAATCATTTACTGCAAAGAAATTCAACATATATGTAGTTTTTCATCAATCAAGGAAAAAAATAACGAATATCTTCAAATAGTTTTTTGTATAGTAGTCGTGAAAAAATCAAATTGAGTTTGTCCCTTCCATTATCAAGTCTTAAGTTACATTTTTAAAGTCGGAAGGATACATTTCAATTAAGAATGCTCCAAAATATTTATGCAAAGCCTTATTAAACCAAATCTGTGCTGTTTTGAACAATTTTTTTTTTTTGGAATCTTTGTATGCCTATTTTTCGAGTAAAGTCTTCCTGTCATAAGTGTAGAACTTATGGGTTATCTGAGCGAAAAACTAATCTTGTAGTGTTTTGCTGGACTTTACGAAGATTAAACTTAAACCATTAAAAGAGCAATGCAGAGATTGAAAAAATTTATTGTCTGAAGGTGCAAATATTCTTATTATATAGTGGCTGGGCCAAAAATGTCACTATCAATGTGTGGGGACCGTTTAAAACGAATTGTCTACCATACTTCTTATCTGACGGAGTTGTTACAATTTTTCAATAATTTATCAACTCTTTTCAACAAAACAATGAAATAAGAATTTCTATTTACAAAATAGCACTAGAAATTTTTACTGTAATACTCGATTGGAGTAGAGTGAATATTCATCTGCCAGAAAACGAACAATATATCTCAATACACCGAATCATACCAGGCAATGCCAAAAATATCTAAAACAGTGGTTTTATAGCAAAAAATCAAATGCAAATCAAGATACAGAACCTGTGCTCAGGGCAAATAACTTCCCGCAGTAGTTAGGGCAGATTACGTGCATTCCTCAGTAAAAAAAAAAATACAAGATAGGAGTAAATCTTCAAAAATATATTCGATGTATTTTTTAATAGAAGTAGTAAAGGCAAACAGCGGTGTTATAAAGTTATATTCAAGAAATTCTTATTAAAAAATTTAAGTTAGTAATGTTTCCTGTCACTTTAGGTTTAATGTTAAATTTATGAATTGTTATAAAATAAAAAAAATCTTGTTGCTTTTCAGTTGTCAAATGATTATTGGATTAGCTGATCTGCGTATGCCTGAACACTTAAAATAATTTTCTCAATTAAACGAATTGTGGCTCACTTAAAATTCATGCTTGACCATTGTATCACAGCATCGCTTCCATGGATTTCAAAAATGTTTTCAGCTATATGTGACGCATTCTTACATTCTATATGGTAGAAGTCGCTGTAGTCTAGTAAGTGGAGTGTTCACATATTAGACGCTTCAAACCCCAGGTCAAACATCTCCAACAAAACGAAATATGATAAATATTTCTTCGGCGAGTTCCTCTCAGCAGATTTCTGGCAAAAAGTCTAAGAGTCGACTTTAAACCGTAGGTCCCGCCACTCATGTATAAAATTACCAAACGCAAAATAAGTAGTGTGAGAAGCTAGATCGTAATCCTGTTCTCAATGACCAATTATGTAAGTATATATGTACGTCATGTATATGTCTGTGAAGTCGCCGTGGTCTAGTAGGTAGTGTGTTGGCTTATTAGACGAAAGGCCCGAGTTCGGATCCCAGGCCAGACATCAAAAACAAAATACAAAAAGTATTTCTTCGGCGACTTCCTCTCAGCAGATTTCTGGCAAAAACTCTGAGAGTAAAAAAATTGCCATGAAAAGCTTCTCAAAAAATCTGTCGTTCGGAGTCGACTTTAAACTGTAGGTCCCGCCACTCATGTATAAAATTAACGCACACAACATGAGTGGTGTTGAGAAGCTAGGCCGTAATCCTGACTGAAGGGTTGTAATGGCCAATTATGTATGTATATGTACGTCAGAAAAAAAAATATGCAAGTAATATTCCGACATTTTACTCATTTTCAAACATAGAAAACTCTTCACAAAATATAGTGAAATAAATAACGTCTAAAGGCCATTCTTACAACTTCGCGTTAAAGTTGGGTTTAGTTAAAGTGAACTTTAAGGTCAGCTTTAACTTCAGCTTTAACCTACAGATAAAATAAAGTAAACTTTTTCAAAAATATGGGTGTGCCGGAGCAATGTCGATAAAGCTGCTCAATTAAACAAGTTTTTTTTTAAACGCAGTCGCAACGAAGGTCCTCTTTTTTGTTGTGTTTCCTGAATTTGTTTATTTTGAAGTTGCCATATTGTAAATAATATATAATATGGCAAGTTCAAACATAAACTTAACTTTAAAAGTTAAAAGTAGAATGATGCTCAAATTAGCTTAACGCTCACTTCTACCATATTGTCCACTTATAATAATGAAAAGCAATTTATCTGCCCGTTAAAGTGTTCCGTTTAGTTAACGGCAAGTTGTAATAATGGCCTTTAATGTCACCAACCTACTATGCTTACTGCTGCTCATAACATCAACTGAGGCATTACATTATGGGACCAGCTACAGATAATTTGTAGCTGAACTTAACTAAACCGAATTTTTTTTATCAAAATAACAAAATAACGAATTGCTGTTAATGCTGGATGTTGTAGTATTACAAGGACTGTGCAGTTCGTTGAAGAGACTAGATTTTAAAATATCTCGTAAATAGAAAGGTTGTAAGGAAAACAAAATTCGCTTTACAATATTATAATTGAAGGCTTTATAATTTTGGTTTTTGATCTGTCGATTCAACAAAAAAACAATAATAAGTTATTTTTTTATCATTTGGTTTTCATTTTTATTTTTCCAAAAGGGGAAAATAAAAAAAGATTTCGTAGATTTAATAGATAAAAATAAAAATCTGAGTGTGAAAACAAAATACAAACAGACTTTCATAAACAATTTGAGTACTTTTTTATACATATTTGTGTGGCATTGTGCATATACTTCGATAATCTTTTCAATGATATCTGCCATATTATTTAGAAATTCATTCATTCAATGGAATTGAACCGAAAAATAATAACAAAATAATAAATAAATACTGATTGATGTGGATGATGACGATGATGACGAAGTTTAATAGGTAAAATTGATAGAGAAAATTGAAATAATATTTGTTTTTATTCTTTTATTTGTTTACTTATCAAAGTGTTATTGTTAACAATACGATATTTTATTTCCTTTATACCCCTACATACTGTGTAAGCGACTGAAATATTCATATTTCCAGAAAATTGCAATCTAGAAGTAGCAATAGCATAGCAACAATTTTGTGAATATTCTTCACATAACTCGAAATAAAATTATCAAAATATCCGAAAAAAGATTTGTAAAGGTCGGTTAATGAACATATATGTACATCTGCTATTTGGAAAAAGGCTAACGTCGGCGTTTCTTATGAATAAGCTTTAGGCATTATATCATCGTATATGAATTTGTTTTAATCATTTTAAACCAGGATTCTATAAAAACGAATAATACCTTTCGAACGACATGGCAGCCGCTGGATAGTAATTCGCAAAGCGTCCACGTCGTCGAGGTCGCTTCTCCTCCCTTCTCCTCTCTCTGTAGTCCTCTACATTTGTATCTATATTGTTACGAAAATGGAAAAGTCAAGATACTGGTGCGTATTCTTTGTTGACAGTCAGCCTGCCCTTAGGGCCATTGAGTCGGTCTGGTGCAAATCACCGCTCGTTCGCAAGTGCAAAGAGTCGTTGAGGACTTTTGGACTATACCGTATCCGTCTACGCTTGGTTCCGGGTCATAGCGGAATACTGGGCAATGAGAAGACGGATGCCCTCGCTAGGTTAGGTTCGCTTTCTGGGTCTGGTCCTGACCACCCAGTCTGCCACCTCTACGGTCTCATCAATGGATGGATCGGGGAGGAAGGGCAGAGACGTTGGGGGAACGGATCGGGTTGTTTTGTTTCTCGATATCTATGGCCTGTTGTGGACAGTAAGAGAACAGGTTGGCTGCTGGGCTTGGATATGGCCAGCTTAAGGTTGGTTGTCGGTTTTATCACGCGGCACTGCGAGATGAGGTCGCTGACGGGGATCTGGAACAGATCCCAGCCGGACTATTGCAGGGCATGTTGCGATGAGGAGTAGTTGGAGACTATCGAACACCTCCTCTTTAACTGCCCAGCCCTTGGTAGGTTGAGGTTGAGGACACTTGGCAGGGCCTCCTTTGAGAGTTTGAACTCTATGTCGAGAGCCGACATCGAGGCTCTCCACAGGTTCCTTAGTGGCTTAGGCTGGTTTAGAGGCGCTAGGGCTTCATCAGGGTAGTCGCGCTCTCTCTTTTTTGTTGTGTCTGGTCTGTGTGATCCCTCCGCTTCCCATTCTCCCTTTCCATCATCCTCTCCTTTTTATCCTATTATCCTTCCCTTTTAAGGACGTCGTACAATGGGTCAATTCCAACTCCGGGCACTGTACTTGTCTTTATTGACACGTCCTCTTGCCTAACCTAACCTAACCTAGATGGCGGTGTTTTGCTTTTACATCGTTTACAATTAAAATTATAAACAAAAGCTACAAAAACTATGAACTTGTTTACAAATTATCCCACTGAGTAACATAACAACAAACACCAGCATAAAAACATGGCAAACAAGTAAACAAAAATATACCAATAAACACTACAAGAATAAATGTAAACGAAATACACAAACCACAATATATATATTTATAGAGATCTCCCGAAGGCGAAGCCGCGAACAATCACTTTCAAGAACATTTATCAGACTGTTTACTCTGCCATATAAAAGGCAAAGCAAAACATGCGAGTTAGTTAGTGAAGTTCATACAAGCTGAAGACGCGGTGCGTTTGAAGAAAATAATCGTGGTTTGAAGATTTCCGTTACAAAGATCTGTCAAATAATTGTCTAGTAATTGTTATTGTTTATACAAAGGATATAAACAGAAAAATAACAAACAAAGCAATTGTTGTTGTTTACATCAAGTTGTGAACAGTGGCACACAGAATTTTGCGAAAAATAAAGAATCTTAATTAAAACTAAACACAAATTTATTTTTGTTTTGTTTGCAATCAACGAACTCATATTTTAAACGTTTTTAAAAAGGTAAAAACGTAACAATATGCAAGAATCAGAAAATAAATATGAATGGCTTACGAAAACTAAAATACTCACTAGAAGGTTGTGTGCTTGCTTTGCTTGCTGCACTGATGATTCGAGTCACTCGAATTATTTATTATACGTATTATAAGTATTTTTCTAAAATTATGAATCTAAATGAGTAGTTTGATTTCAACGTTGTACTTATAACTTAACATTGTAGTGAGTATAAATGAATCAGAGTGGTTAAATTTCACTATTGTTGACTCACTTATATTCAAAATTTCATAAGTGCTTATGAGAAACGAAAAAACGATTCATTGCTAATCTCTTATCTGTTCTTCATCACATACCAAAACAAACAAAAAATCGTTCTTGAAAGTAAAGAAAATAATTTTTTTGCCACAAAAATGTGTAAAATTATTAAAGTAGTAATACAATAAAAATACAGGATTGTAGAAATAGTTTGTTATCATAATTTCTACAACCTCACTTTGAAGGTTGGAGTTTTTTGTTTGAATTTTATTTTGAAAATCAAAAACAATAAAATTTTTCAAAACTGAATACGATCACAAGCTAGATGGTGGACGAAAGTTTTTATTATGGTTTCAAATGTATGGTATTATTTTTACTATAAACTTTTCAGTAAAAAAAAACCATGATCGAAATGGAATCAAAACAACACAATTTTATTAACATTAAATCCCTTAATTTAATATCTATAAAATATATGTTTACCTATGTATGTATACACCAATACCTCGCTTTGCGTCGCTTTGTTTTGAGTTTTTTGGAAGTTGCGCTGTTGTTGGATTAGTATTAATTTTCACTGTGCGTCGTTAGATTTTCTAAGTTGCATTGTCAGGGGTTCAAGTTTTTAATTTCCTATATTTTTCTAAAAGACGGCACGAGTTTCGTTTCTAATTGCTCTATGCTATCAAAACATTTGGGGATTCCCTTTTAACTGAAACTAATACAGTTTCATTTTCACCCCGTTTTTGTAATTTTAGAGTTCAGTTTCAATTAGTGCTTTATAAATTAACTGAATTCTTTATTTTATTTTATTTGAATTTGTTTTTTTTGTTTTTTGTATGTATGTAACAGATATCAGCAATGAATCGCTTTTTCGCTGCTCATAGGTACTCATGAAATTTTTAGTATGACTTAGTCAACAGTACTGAAATTCAACTACTCTCAGTCATTCGTACTCACTACAACATTGATTTAAAGGGTGATTTTTTAAGAGCTATAGGAAATTTTTAAAAGAAAAAACACAAAAATTCAGAAAAGGGCATGAAATCTTTATTTGAATCGATAGTACGTTCCATATAATTTAATGTTTGAAGATTATTTCATGCAAATGTAGACCGTGACTGCGCCTCAAATGGTCCATCCGCTTAGTCCAATTTTGGCATCCTCTTTCCAACATTTCGGCCGGTATCTCAAGAATTAATGCTTCAATATTGTCTTCCAATGCGTCAATTGAAGCGGGATTGTCTGTATAGACATGAGCTTTAACATAGCCCCACAAAAAATAGTCTATAGGCGTTAAATCGCACGATCTAGGCGGCCAATTGACCGGTCCCGAACGTGATATAAAATGTTTACCGAACTCGCCTCTCAATAAGTCCGTTGTTACGCGTGCTGTGTGGCATGTGGCACCGTCTTGTTGAAACCAAATGTCATGCAAGTCAAGCTCTTGCATTTTGGGCAAAAAAAAGTTGGATATCATCTCACGGTAGCGCTCAACATTCGCAGTTACGTTACGATTTGCAGCATCTTTGAAGAAGTACGGTCCAATGATGCCACCAGCCCATAAACCGCACCAAACTGTGACTTTTTCTGGATGCATTGGTAGCTTTTGCAATGCTTCTGGGTGATCTTCACTCCAAAATCGACAATTCTGCTTATTTACGTATCCATTGAGGCAAAAATGAGTTTCGTCGCTGAACACAATTTTTCGATAAAGAAGTGGATCTTCGGCCAACTTTCCAAGAGCCCACTCATCAAAAATTCTGCGTTGTGGTAGGTCGTTCGGCTTCAATTCTGGCACCAGCTGTATTTTGAAAGGCTTCACACCTAAATCCTTCCGCAAAATTTTCCACGTTGTTGAGTAACAGAGGCAAAATTGCTGCGAACGGCGACGAATCGATAATTGTTGGTCATCATTAACACTGGCCGATACAGCTGCGATATTTTCTTCAGTTCGCACTCTACCTAAGCGCCCTATAAGAAACTCGGCATTAGTACATATCACAATCATTCGTACCAGAGATCCACAATGAACCGTTTTTTCGCTACTCATAAGTACTCATGAAATTTTGAGTATGAGTGAGTCATCAGTATTGAAATTCAACCACTCTGATTCATTCGTACTCACTACAACATTGATTTATAAGTACAGGTTGCAATGAGTATGAGTACAACGTTGACGTCAAACTCGTAACATTCAATATATATTTGATTCATAAGTCTACTCATTCAGATTCATAAATTTAGAAAAATACTTATAATATTCATAAATGATACGAGTGATTCGAATCATTCATCCAAATTTACAGTCAAAAGAATAAACAAGGCAAAGACAGCATGCAAAGCAAACACACAACCTTCTAGTCGAAATCAATAACATCATGCGTATTGTTGAGTATTAGTACGATGAGTACTTCAAACTTTGAATATGAGTAGTATGAGTATGATATCAAAATAAGTATGAACGCGTATAAATATCAGAAATTATGAGTATGATTCGCATCTACTCATCTTTTTGAATACTCATTGCTGATCTCTAGTTTGTAATATGATTTTATATTATTTTTGGTCTTTTAAATGTTTACAGTGTTCGAATTTCTTTTTTAAAAAATAGTATTTTCGTAAACCTGGTACCTATCTTCGATCTTTACATGGTTTGCTATAGCAAATCAGAATTCAATTTGCGTCCTTTCAATTTGCGTCATGTTTTTTTAGAACGTAACCAGGACGCAAAATGAGGTATGGGTGTATATAAAAAACATAACAAAATTAAAAAATAAAAATAACAACAATAAAGAAATTTTTTTTTTTTTAATTTTCATTTTAAGTTTGGATAGTTGTTTACAGCACTGTTTTTATGGTTCTTAAATTTTCGTTTTTTTTTGTGTCTAACATAAATCTTATATTGAGAAAATAATTTAGATTAATTGTATCCGCTATTAAAAAATATAAAAATTCATTAAAAAACAAACCAAAAAAACAAGATAAACACGGATAAATATAATAATTGCGGCAATTAAATGTAAAACAAATGATGATACCTGAAATTAAAATAAGAGATTTCGTTTTTTACATTTAAAGACACACACAAATTAACATAAATTAACATAAAGAAGGCCTAAAAAAGAAAAATAAAAACCTCACCAAAAACAAGACAAAATGTTATAAATATTCAGAACGTTATAATAATTTAATGTTAATATCATACATACATATTTATTATAATAATAGTATGTATTATACAGACCAATTTAAGTTGAAATAATATTTTTGAATTCATTTGCCATCATTATATCACTAGAAAACGGATGTGTTTTTCAACATTGTAAAATTGAAAGACTTAAGTAAGCATTCAGAATGACAAGATTTGATTTCCCGTCACTTAAACAACAAATGTATGTGCGTGTGTGCGTGTGTGTTCGCATTAATATTTCAATTCGTTACACTGGTTACATCCATTCATATGAGTTTTTTTCTACGTACGGCATAAATATAAAATATTTACATTTTATAAAATTCACTACGCATTTACATATGTAAATACAGTCAAATAAAAAATTCTACGTACACCGATGTAAGTAGACGTTTTTCCCTTTGATTTCTACTCAAATTGAAAAAGATGTTCTGGCTTTGTTTAAGGCATATACAATCAAGAATGTTTAAAGAACAAAACAACATACATACCAGAAATAAACAATGAGTATTCAAAAAGATGAATAGATTCGAATCATACTCATAATTTCTCATACTTATACGCATTCACACTCATACTACTCATATTCAAAGTTCGAAATACTCATCGTAACAATACGGATGATGTTGTAATTTTCGACTCTCCTTTACTCAACATTTACAAGAATCACAAAATAAGTATGATTCGCATACGAACCCTACAATACTCACTAGGAGATTGTGTGTTGGCTTTGTTTGCTGTCGCTGTCGTTGTCTTTTTCTTTTTTATTTTTTTTTTTGTAAATGCAACAACAACTAAGACTGTAGTTTTTGATTAATGTTTCGAATCATTTATGAGTATTATAAGTATTTCTCTAAATTTATGAATCCGAATGAGTAGGCTTATGAATCCAACATATGTATTTTGAATGTTATGAGTTTGATGTCAGCGTTGTACTCATACTCTTTGCAACCTGTACTCATAAATCAATGTTGTAGTGAGTACGAATGAATCAGAGTAGTTAAATATCAATACTGTTGACTCACTCATACTCTAAATTTCATGAGCACTTATGAGTAGCGAAAAAACGATTCATTTCTGATCTCTGAAACATACACCGTTGCATGTAGACTTTTTTCTTTGACTGTATTTAAGAACAGCTTTGTAAAGGCATGACTTTTATAAAACTAATACCAAACAGTAGTCCCCTGTAAGTCACTTGTAAGTCATTTGCATGCATATTATACATACATATGTATATACAGTGGTGGCCATATAATTAAAACATTTGTAATGTAAATAAATTTTTCTTTTTAATTCAAAAATTACTCTTGTACCCCAAAAATTAATACTTTACAAGACGCTCATCCTCCCCATGCTTCTTTATGGCCCAGAGGCATGGACCCTATTAAGCACTGATGCATCAGCCTTGAGAGTATTCCAGAGAAAGGTCCTACCTAAGATCTTCGGTCCAGTGCGAGTTGGCGATGATTGCCGCATCCAATCCAACAATGAGCTGTATGATAGACGATATAGACGTTGTGCAGCGTATTAATATTGTTCAAATGGAAGAGGATGCTCCGGCGAGACGGGTATTTGATGCGGGGATCTGCGGAAGTCGGCGAAGAGAACGACCTTGTTTGCATTGAAAACGGCTACAAATCGAGGAAGCCCTGTCATCGATTGGTGTGACCAACTGGCGTAGGCGCGCAAGAAGCAGAGGCGCTTGGAAGAATGTATTACAGCAGCCCGAAATCCGTTAATCGGGTTGTTAACGGCCAATTAAGAAAGTACTTGTTAATTTTTATTGGTTTGAAAAATTCAGTATTTCTATTATTATATATTTTATGTCTTGCGTTTTTCAACCATAGAATTAGTAGAATTAGTCTATAGCGCCGGTTAACCAAACGTCCGCGAAACATACTTTCGTTTTAAGAAAACGTTAAAAACATTACGTTTGACTAAACGTGGCTTTTACGTTTTATTACGTTCAGAATCAGCAGTTTTTGTTTTGCATGTGAGGAGCACGTATAAGTCGTTAGTTTTCTTTGCAATTGATTACGTGTATTAAATAAAAATAAATAATTAGTCTACTAGGTAGTGTGCTGGCTTACTAGACGTGAGCCCCCAGTTCAAACCCCATGTCAGACATTTCCAACAAAATGAAAAATGAAGAAAATATTCCCTCGGCAACCTCATTCTGTCAATAACTCTGAGAGCAACTAAAATTGCCATGAAAAAGTTCTTCAAAAATCTATAGTTCACAGTCGATTTTAAACTGTAGGTCCCGCCAATCATGTCGAAATAGTGTGTTTTGAGTTATGAGCTCTCAAAGTTTTCACGCGACATACGACTATATGTGTATTCTAAGTAGATTTTTCCCTATAACTTCGAAACAGATCGGCGCATCTTAACCAAATTTTGAGAATATTTAATTTAGAGAAGGTAGAATTTAAAAATGCAAGAACATTAAAAACGTTCTAAGTACACTTACAACGTTATAGAATGGAGGCGTCGATATATAGAACAATAAACATATGTGGTGTGAGAAGCTGGGTCATAATCTTGACTGAAGAGTTATAATGACCATTTATACATAAGTATGTACGTTTTTTTTACAAAAGTACTATTTGATGCGAAAAAGTACTCTATTAGTTATAGTTTAGTACCATTTTAAAATTTTAGATTTGCAACACTGCATCACACTCCTTACTAGACTACAAAGACTAGAACACACTTAACAATAAATTTATAAAAATCAAACTAAATCAAATGTTTAAAAGTTATTGGCAGTTGGCCAGTTAAACTAAATATGTTTTAATTAATTTTAATTTTAATTAAAAAAAATTGAATAGAAGAGAAAAATAAAAAAGCAATCAAGTGCAAAAGAGGTCAAATTTATTTTTGCTGTGAAAAAGTCAACAAATCATATAAAACACCGCACAAATGTGAGATCATACTTATGTACGTTTTGATATATCAATCTGCACCCAAACAGTTAATAGAAGCTAAATAGCACATGTTGAACTTATACTGAATTGATTAAAGCTATGTAGTTCAGTATTTCATTGTACACACATTACAGTGTGAATGAACAGTCTTATCAAGATAAGGAACAAATTCTGGTTGCGCGTGAAAGATATTTGAGGTTTATTGTCCTATCGTATGCCTTATCTTAACGCACGTGCGATAAAAAGTTTTCAAAATGTTCTCTGTTTCTGGCCATTATAAATATTATACACAAATACTATATTGAATCGTTCAAATTACCCCTTATAGCAATTATTTTTTGGTTCACATTCTGCATATGCATACATACGTATATAACATATACCATATACCAGAAGTCTACGTAAATAGAATGCATGTAGTATTTCTAGAAATACATGCGTAAATAAATTTGAAATGACATTTTCAACTAGATGATGCAAAATAACGAAATTATTTAATCATTTAAATATAAATATTTCATTCATTCACACAGATAACAGTATTGTCTTCAAAAACAAACAATCGCATCATTTTTATTTCCATATTTAAAATAATTTGAATATTTTTTGTTTGATCTTGTGGTTCCTAATTTCACGATGAAATCTAGTACTTTTGAAAAATTCTGATCAGCAATGAGTATTCAAAAAGATAAGTAGAATCGAATCATACTCATAATGTCTAATACTTATATGCATTTATGCCTTTATTAATATCATGGAACCTCTACTCATATTCAAAGTTCGAAGTAATCATCATATTCTTACTTAACCCTGCTGTTAGGTTTGGACCATTTTGGTAAAATTTTTTTTAAATTTTTGTTTAAGTTTGCAATGGCTTAATGACTTAAAATGTCAGCTCAGGTATTTTTTTATATTTTAATGGTTTTAACTATTTTTTAGCTATCTAGGATAAAATCGAACAGAATAAAATTAAAAGTTACAAATCTTAGGTTATGGACCATTTTGGTCGATGCAATTTATGTTATTCTGTATATCAGAAAAGTAAGAAAAAGTAATTATGGCTTATTGCTATTATCGTAGCAAATTGAATAAATTGTTTTTCGCTTCAATTTGCATACAAATTTATTGCATATAATGCATTTGGCATCACATTTTGACTTACAGCAATTGCAAATTTCCCGCTTTCTAGGAGCTGACTTTTGTGTATCACCGCTTGTAAATGTATTGTATTTGATGATGATGCTTGAGTCAATAGCTCTGCCGCGAATGGATTTTAAGGTTTGACTGTCCTTTTCAGCATGTATTCTTCTGATAGGCACATACATAGCTATGTAGCTGACGTAAAAACTCAGGTCTTCTGCGATTTGAATCATTTGCAGCCCACAAAGAATAAATTTCTGAATATAAAATAAATGCATATAATGCGAATATATCAACTAAATGGTTCGCCAAATAACTTTTTTTTTGAAAATGCTTTAAAAAAACTATTGAACATTTTCTCAAATTTATTTTTTTTATTTGAAAGTACAATCCTTCCGGTTAATAATGGAAAATAATTTCATTCAAATGGCTGCCTCGGCTGGCTGTGAACAAAAATTCGTTCAACATGGCCCGATAACGATCGCCATTGACTGTAACGGCCACTCCTTGCTCATTTTCGAAGAAAAATGGCCCAATTATGCCTCTGGACCAAAATCCGAACCAAACAGTGACTCGTTTTGGGTGCATCGGCTTTTCAATGTATGCGTGCGGGTTTTCAGTGCCCCAAATGCGACAATTTTGCTTGTTTACATACCCGCCAAGATCAAAATGAGCTTCATCTGAAAAGATGAATTTTTTTGCCAAAATCGGCATCTTTTGTAAGTCGATCGCAGGCCCACTTAGCGAAGCGAAAACGCATCCATATTCGTTCAGCGGAAGTATAAAACTAATTATCTGTCAAATCAGACATGAGCTAAGTGGTACCATTCACGAAATAAGCACCAGTTGAAAAAAAACGTTAGATGGCGGACCCTTTACAATCAAATGATCAATAGGATCTAAAATTCTAATATGTTATTAGGCAATTTGAATTAAAACAAATTTTATGTTTTAAATTTAAATTTAATTTAAAATTTATAGAGTGGAAGAAAAGTTTATTTATTTCCAAAATTCGTTTATTAATTGCAGATAGTGGCACTAAGTCCAAATTTTATTCATCGTTTCATTCATTAGTTTAAAATAGTGATACTAAAGCAAAGATAGTCAATATACAGTCAAAGGCTAAAGTTAAAACACACATTTGAAATCATAAAACTTCTTTCGTCTTAATATTACCGTATTTTCACTGAATTTAATATTTTTGTGGTATTATTTGCTTATCAAGTTAGTCCCATAAAACTTATCTTAATATATCTTTGATGCGTAAATTTTACAAATGTATTTAAACTTTAGTCTCTCACTGTATGTAGATAGTATTAAAAATATTAATATATGGTATGATATGATATTTTTTGAACATGTTTTTCTTTTTGTTTCCAAGACGATATTTTAACAGAGTTTATCTTTAATTTTTGTTTATTTGTTTAATTTGTTAAAAATTGTTTTTCTTATAAAATTTTTTATTTATTCATTATCTAGGTTTTTAATTAAATTAAAATGTTATGAAAAGAAACAAATATTCACCTACACGATTTTAAAAAATTTAAGCCTTTAATGTGCAGTTCATTAATATTTTATTACTCGCCTTTATTGATATTAACTTTCCGAAAGCGTTTTCGCATACTTAAAGAAAAATTTGTAAAAATATCTCTTGGAATTGCTCAGTATTTAGTTGATATTTAAAAATATTTAAGTTTTAGTATGCGATTCAATAAGAATTTTATTATTGAAAATCTAGGCTCTATTGCGTTTAGATACAACACCCATGCGTAAACAAAAAGGCAGCTGGCGGTGATCGAATACCAGCGGAACTTCTACGGATAGACATCGAACTTCTACGGCCATACATCACATCCATGTGGAAGGAAGAAAGAGGAAGGAATTGCAAGAAGAAGATGAAATTACCGAAAAGTAGCGACTTGAGAGAGAGATATTGGCAATCATCATGCAGGGAAAGTTTCAAAGCAAGATAGAGGAAAATCTACGAGAAGAACAGACAGGTTTCCCGCAAAACAGGAACTACGTGGACAAAACCAGCGCTCTATGCGAGGAACTGTCATATGGAAAACATTGCAGGGAAAAGGAGTACCCCAGAAGATAATACGAATTATCACTGCTTTGTACGAGAATACAAACACTCTGATCTTCACAAAGGCAATGTAAGCCAATCATTAATTTTATACATGAGTGGCGAAACCTACAGTTTAAAGTCGACTCCGAACGACAGATTTTTGAGAAACTTTTCACTCAAAGTTTTTTCTAGAAATTTGTTGAGAGGAAGTCGCCGAAGAAATAATTTTTCATATTTTCGATTTGAGGTCTGACCTGGGATTTTAATCGTGGCCTACGTCTCGCGCAAAGTCTCCAATATGCAAGCAAAACTAGAAGTAGTGTTGCAGAAACAGACGTCATCAAAAGGCTCAATAAAGCGAGAGTGGCATTTGTACGACTAAAGTCAATATTGTTACGTTTTTGGCTTTTAAAAACATTTATATAAAAAACATTTTAATAAAAACATTTATAAATAAATTTATGTTCAGTTTTAATAAATTTCTTTATTGTTCGCACAATACACAACCATTGCTGTGTTTCTTATTCTGCTTTAAACACTTTTGCGTAAACAATGCAAGGCGTCTTCACACAAGACTGACTGAATTACAACCCTTCAGTCAGGATTACGTCCCAGCTTCTCACATCACTCATGTCGTGTGCATTATGCGTATGAATCAAGCATATTTTGAATGTTATGATTTTGATGTCAACGTTGTACGCATACTCATTGCAAACTGTACTTATAAATCAACGTTATAGTGAGTATGAATAACATTATACTTGAGTGGCTTTACCTACAGTTTAACGTCGACTCCGAACGACAGATTTTTGA
The DNA here is from genome assembly GCA_930367235.1 of Sarcophaga rosellei. NCBI lineage: Eukaryota > Metazoa > Arthropoda > Insecta > Diptera > Sarcophagidae > Sarcophaga > Sarcophaga rosellei. Next base: position 24,406,584 of record OV884020.1, on the reverse strand, counting down.
GAAACTTTTTCATCGCAGGTTTATTTACTCTCAGAGTTTTTGCCAGAAATCTGCTGAAAGGAAGTCGCCGAAGAAATATTTTTTTTCATATTTCGAACCCGGGCTTTTACGTCTAATAAGCGAACACACTAGACTACGGCGACGACATTGATTGCCTGCTTTGCCTTGCCCTGGTGACATAAACCGTCTGATAAACCGTCTTCGCCTTCTTGAGATCTCCGTAAATGTAAACATCGTTGTTTCATTAATATTGTTCATGTATTTTTGTTCACATTTATTCTGGTAATGTTTGTTGTTGTTATACTTTTGTTTACTTGTTGGCCATGTAAACAAGTCTATTGTTCTTATTCTTGTAGCTTTTGTTTATCATTTTAAAGTTAAACTATGTAACGCAATCTCCATTTTCGTAGCATTACGAAGAAGTTTAAAAATATCCAGATGAACTAAGCTCAGAATATAACAATGCATGTGTAAAATCGAATTAATTACATGGAAGTGTAATCACTTTAGTATCGAACACCATCACGCAAAAACTGCAGGTATTCATCAACAAGTATCTCAGAAAATGGCCTACTAACATCAGCAACATGAATCTCTGGAACCTTCCAACGAGGAATTCCAACGTAAATAAAAAATTGGAAATGGAGATGGATCGGCCATACTATCAGTAGAATGGCACTTAAGTGAAATCCTCGAGTCATATGCTCCTAAGAGGGGTAATGGATAAATAGAATATGTGGCTTTGAGCAGACCAATCAAATTTTGGGATCACATGTTGTTGATAAAGATAAAGTCCCACAAGTCCATTTGCGGACCACCAAAGATCAGCAATGAGTATTCAAACAGATGAGTAGAGTATGATTCCAAAATCATACTCATAATTTCTGATACTTATACGCATTCATACTTATTTTATTATAATACTCATACTACTCATATTCAAAGTTTGAAGTATTCATCGTACTCATACTTAACAATATGCATGATGTTGTTGATTTCAACTCTCCTTTACTCAACAGTTACAAGAATCATAAAATAAGTATGATTCGCGTACCAGCACTACAATACTCACTAAAAGATTGTGTGTTTGCTCTGCTTGCTGCCTTTGTCTTTTGCTTTTTTCTTCTTTGTAAATGCAACAACAACTAAGACTGTAAATTTTGATGAATGATTCGAATCATTTATGAGTATTATAAATATTTTTCCAAAGTTATGAATCTGAATGCGTAGGCGTATGAATCAAGCATATTTTGAATGTTATGAAGTTGATGTCAACGTTGTACGCATACTCATTGCAAACTGTACTTATAAATCAACGTTATAGTGAGTATGAATAACATTGGTGATTATGTTATGTATGTTGTGTGTGATAATTTTATACATGAGTGGCACTCCGAATGACAGATTTTTGAGAAACTTTTCATTGCAATAATCTCCGAGTTTTTGCCAGAAATCTGCTGAGAGGAAGTGGCCAAAGAAATATTTTTTTTCATATTCAGTTTTGCTGGAGAGGTCTGACCTGTGGTTTGAACTGTGGCCTCACATCTAGGAAGCCAACACATTATCTACTAGACCACGAACGAACGAAATGTGCAGGATTTAAATAATATAAGGATTTTATTTACTCCAGGGATGGAACGAAAGTCGACCAAAAAATATTTTCTCATATTTTGTTTTGCTAGAGATGTCAGACCTGTGGTATTGAGGTCTAATAAGCCAACACACATCAGCGCCCTTGGTGCCAGACGTCACAAATCACTTTAGCATTGATTTCGAATATCACGAAGAAGGTGCAAGCTGTTGTCAAAAACTATTGTAAAACTGAAAAGAAATTAGTCAACACTTTAAAAGCCATTATTAAACCATAAAAAATGCTGTATATTTATGTTAAAAAATTGCTAAATCCCCACAAAAAGAATTGAAATTTTGGCAAGAATTCTATGCGGCTATATTATACCAACTATATTATAACAACTATTATACGGCTCCATCCACTCAGCAGACAATATCTAGTTTAGAATCACGCTCGCCTAATGCAAATATCTCAACTGACTGTCCCAACGATTCTATTGACAAGACAGTGCACCCATTTAGTCACGATTATTATGAATTTGGCATATGGAGAACGATAGTGATTTATAGACATTAAAATCAGTGCCTTTGGAAAATAGGCAAAATATGTACTTCGGTAAACAAATGTAAAATAATTGAAGTCGTCGTAGTCTTGTAGGTAGTGTGTTGGCTTATTAGACGTGAGGCCTCGGTTCAAAATCCAGGTCAGATATATTTAATAAATGTAATACGAAAAAATATTTCTTCGGCACCTGGCAAGAACTCTAAAAGTAAATAAAAATTGCCATGAAAATTCTTAAAAATCTGTTGTTGGGAGTTGATATTAAACTGTATTCCTCGTTACTGATGTGTAAATTAACACACACAGCTGTGCACAGCTGTTGTGAGAAACTAGGTGGTAATACTGACTGAAGGGTTGTAATGATGAATTATGTACAACGGCAGATACGGAATCAGTTGCACATTTAGATCGAAAAGTATTAGTATTGCAGGCATACACTGCATGTTATCTCATAATTAACACTAGCCGGTGAAATAAATTCATGTCTGAAGGTATCAAATCTATACAGATTCGTTAAGTCATTAACGGCACTGTCGTTGTTGGTAAACTAATTCCGTATGTATGGATTTTAGATGCCAAAACATATTTCTGTTAGACATTCTGACTTTACTATTTTGCTTATTATCTAACAGAATTAAAATGATTTCTTTTTTTTCAAAAATAATGCAAATGATAAGAGTTATTTTTTTTTTTTTGAATTATGTGAAGTTGAAACATTTATTTTGTATGAATGAATATTTGAAATTTATAACTTTGTTTTTCATTTGCAACAATTGATAACAAATTAGTTAATGAACAATTTATTTGACAAACAAATGTCGTCATAGAGATTATTTTAAACAAAAACCAAGAATAATTTCGCAAGTCATCAAAACATAATACTGAATGAAACCCGTCAAGTTGAGTAAATATTTGTGATATTTTCTATATCAGATGGTACATATGTACATATATCAACTCAAGGACTTTAGTCTATTCTTGCACTTTAAACAAATTATGACTTAACGAAAATATAACAAACAAAAATATTTATTGAAATAATTAACATACACTGGTAATCAAATAGAAAAAAGTAATATTTCCTGTATTGTTTAGACACAAAAAGATTTCCGTTCAATTTAAAAATTTGGGAAGTTTCTTTGCGTACTAAAACCCGCTTTCAAATCGAATGGTATTGGGATTTATTCAAAAGTGACTGGAGTGTACTTTCTTAGCATTTTACTGGAAAATCGTAATAGTGGTGCTGAGCAGATATCAGCAATGAAACGTTTTTTCACTATTCATAAGTACTCATGAAATTTTGAATATATGTATGTAAGTGAGTCAACAAGGTTGAAATTTAACTACTCTGACTACACTACACTACAACATTGATTTGTAAGTACAGGTTGCAATGAGTATGCGTACAACATTGACATCAAACTTATACCATTCGAAATCTGTTTGATTTCTAAGCCTACACATTTAGATTCATAACTTTAGAAAAATACTTATAATACTCATAAATGATTCGATTTAGTTGTTGCTGCATTTACAAAAAAGAAGAAAAAGCAAAAGACAAAGGCTGCAAGTGGAACGAACACACAACCTTCTAGTGAGTATTGTAGTGGTCGTACGCGAATCATACTTATTTTATAATTCTTATAAATGTTGAGTAAAAGAGAGTTGAAATCAACAACATCATGCGTATTGTTAAGTATGAGTACAATAAGTACAGTAGTATGAGTATAATATTAAAATAAGTATGAAAGTGTATAATTATCAGAAACTATGAGTATGATTTGAATCTACTCATCTTTTTGAATACTTATTGCTGACCTCTAGTATGTATGTATTTCCTTCTGTTATAACATTTCGCATCATTTTTCCTTGTATTACTATATTAAACGAGAACTATAGTAACGGGTGATTTTTTAGCTATTACCTTTTTGGCAATACTAGTTTAAAAAGCTCACGCACGTTTCGTGTTTTGTTTCACTGTTAAGCATCTTCAGTTTGGTCTATAATTTAACCATGAATCGTCTTACAAACGAACAACGCTTACAAATCATTGAGTTTTATTATCAAATTGCGTGCTCTGTTAAGAAAGTTCATCGCGAAAATTTTTGTTCATTTTTGGCTTAATGGATACGTAAATAAGCAGAATTGTCGATTTTGGAGTGAAGATCAGCCAGAAGCATTGCAAAAGCTACCAATGCATGCAGAAAAAGTCTCAGTTTGGTGCGGTTTATGGGCTGGTGGCATCATTGGACCGTACTTCTTCAAAGATGCTGCGAATCGTAACGTAACTGTGAATGGCGAGCGCTACAGTGAGATGATTTCCACTTTTTCTTTGCCCAAAATACAAGAGCTTGACTTGCATGACATGTGGTTTCAACAAGACGGTGCCACATGCCACACAGTACGCGTAACAATGGACTTATTGAGAGGCGAGTTCGGTGAACATTTTATTTCACGTTCGGGAACATTCAATTGGCCGCATAGATCGTGCGATTTAACGCCTTTAGACTCTTTTTTGTGGGGCTATGTTAAAGCTCATGTCTATACAAACAAGCCCGCTTCAATTGACGCATTGGAGCATTTATTCGTGAGATACCGGCCGAAATGTTGGAAAGAGTATGCCAAAATTGGACTAAGCGGATGGATAATAATGTTCAAACATTAAATTACATGGACCGTACTATCGTTTCAAATAAAGATTTCATGCATTTTTCTGAATTTTATGAGTTTTTTTTAAATTTTTCTATAGCTCTTGAAAAATCACCCATTAGTAGAACCATAGCTGTCAGATAAATGAGGCACCAAATGGTCAAATATTTAAAAATAAATCGTCAGAAAAAATTAATAAATAAATTAAAAATTTTTAAGAACCAAAATTATTTCTATTGTAGTAAAACATATAAAGTCAATGTACATATCTGAGTTCAAAAATAAAACTTAAACAAAAATTTTTTTTGATATTAAAAGCTAGCGTCCCTCATCTTCATTATTAGTTTTTTTTCAAAAATGGAGAAATTTTATATTATTTTCAGTTTAAGGTTTAAACAAACTATCCCATTGTTGTTTATTGACACATAAGCACAGCTATAATATTGCATCAATGCAGAAGCTCTTGACATTCTGAGCATGAAAGTTCAGTGGAACCGACACATTTTCCAGATCCTTCAGTTCCTTCTTAAGATCTTATCATCTGATCTTACTATTTACACCATTTATAACCGACAGAGAATGGAAGACAAATCTCATGTATGGGTCGGTGCCTCAACGTCTATTTTGAGGTTTCTCGACCGTCTACAGGAGAGGTCATAATAGTGGGATTTTGCTCTAATGAAATAAGAGAACTTGTTCCTGAAAATCATATATTTTTACGTAACGCTAGTGTTTCTCGGCCATGCCAGTATATCCATATGTGGTAGATTAGCCAGTGGATCGCATACTGCAATACAGTAAAAATACGTTTTTTAGTCGGACTGTTCGTATGTGGAACTCAATTCCTGCAGAGGTCTTTCCTGTTACATTTGGTATAAAAATATACAAGCCTAGTGTCCATAAACACTGTTCTCTCTTTCCATAACATACTTTCATATCTCCAAACACAATGCCATCAATCCCCTGAGTGTTGTTCTTTGGAAAAAAAACGGTGCTTGCCCTTGTTCTTCCGATGGTAATATTAGATGCTATACTCGAATTTTTAAAATTGTCTGCAACGGCAAATGATAAATTATATACATACATACATAATTGGCCATTACAAGCTTTCAGTCGGGATTACGGCCTAGCTTCTCAACACCACTCATGTTGTATGTGTTAATTTTATACATGAGTGGCGGGACCTACAGTTTAAAGTCGACTCCGAACGACGGATTTTTTGAGAAGCTTTTTCTTGGCAATTTTTACTCTCAGAGTTTTTGCCAGAAATCTGCTGAGAGGAAGTCGCCGAAGAAATATATTTTCATATTTCATTTTGATGTCTGACCTGGGATTCGAATTCGGGCCTTTCGTCTAATAAGCCAACACACTACCTACTAGACCACGGCGACTATTATTCTCAGGTTATTTAGAAGTTGTAATTTTTAGGCTTTTAAAGTGTTAAAAAGGAATAAAATACAGAAAAATCAGCGCAGGTAACTTAAAAATATAATACTTCACTCCTTCTTAGTACTAACATAAATTTCCAATAGCAGCTTAAAATGGCTTTTAATGTACTAAAGTAAGCAATATGATGTAAATTTTTAATTTTTAAAAATCGTCAAAATGAGGGCATAAATCATCATATCGTCAATATGGTGTTTTTGTGGTACAAAATCGTCAAATCTGGCAGCTATGAGTAGAACATCTGCCTGGGTGCACTATCTCTTCTATGAATGTCCGGTTTACTGACCTTATTTCGAAATTAAAATATATGAAATAAAATTCACAAAAAAAATTTACAATCTTTTGAAGGCAAAGTTAAAAGAAAACTTTTTTTCAGAACGAATACAATATTTTTTAATATCACAATAAAGGAGGCAGACTACAACCCTTTTATCATAGCATTTACAGGAAACAGAAAAAATATTCATTGTATCTGAGAATATAATTTCTAGATTTTACTTACTGTGCGCTTAAAAACTTTAATAATTTTTAAATTATAAATGAAATAAAATATAAAAATTTATTGCATTTAATGCCGAGTACATCTCTTCTTTAATCTTTCTTTTAATTGGTAATTAAAGAAATCATTGTAAAGTTTCATTATTTATTTGTTATTTTTTTGGTCTGTAATTAAAGTTTTTTATCTTTTAAATAATTTCGTCATCTTTGCAAGCTTACAACAAAGTATTGTAATGTGCTCTATTAACGACACTCAAAGTATTGGGTGGATGGAAAAGTTATGGGTTTTAGGCTGCTACAATAGTCTTCATTGCCTGAAAGAATATTGTTGTTGTTGTTGAATAACAATCATACACAGTCTCCTCTAAGCATATGAAAGAATATTTATTATTCGTATATCATAACTGCCGTTTCATGGCTACAACTTGTTTGTGCATCCAATAATAATTTTGTGATTGTTGAATGCTGATACAAGTATGTAGCTGTAGCTGTAGCTCTCTGTGTGCACACTTTGTTAAAGTGATAATTGCATTCAAATTGCATGCAATCGAAAATAACATGTTTGGTCTTTGTAGCAGCAGACAGTAATCATTCATTGTATGGTATGGTATGGCATGCATGTATGAATGCAAACAAATACAATACAATTCCATACTTGTACCAGACAGACGCTATGTATGCATGCATGTATGTCGTATTTGTATAATCACATCAGTTTATATTCATCATATATAATATATTGTATTACAGCCTTAAATAGAGAGTCATTGTTCAGTTTTTCTTTAAATTCAAGGAAAAAAATATGAAATTACTCGAATTTGTAATTATTTTGATGGAATTACAATATTTCAATTCAGTTAGTATTTCATACAAAGTAACACTAATTATATGGTATACTCACTTATAATATGATATGATTTACACGAAAAAAAAGAAGAAATAATAGGAGATTATAACTGAAAATTAAATTTAAACTCAATTAAATATAATTTCTCTTCTAAACGCACTTGCATGATATGATATACATTTTTATATTAAACATCACATGTTTGTGGAGAGTGGAGTGGGAATGATCTCCCTTCCAAGTGTTTGTATTGTATTCTTTCTGTTTAATATCTAGAATTAATAAATAATTACTTCATTTTTTATTTTATTTCAGATAATTTATTAAACCATTAACCATTAACCCTATTAAAGTATGTAATTCTTTATGCCGAGATAACAATCATCTCTTAACCTCCAACAAAATAATGTAGATGTTAGAAAAGACATCAATAACATCAATTAGAAAAATCCCTCCCCCGATTTACCACAACTCCCTATTACTACCCTTTTTTTTCTTCTTTCGAATTTGAAGTAAAAAAGCATTAAATAAAGTAGTTTTTCTAAAATTTGATTGATTAATCTATAGATAACAACAACAACAAAAGTAAACATTTTCATTTGAAAAATCCAACAAAAGAATTTTCCTCTGAAAAGAAAAAAAGTAAAACAAAAAAAAAAAAAAAAAAATTGAAGAAAGGAAAAACCTGTGAATGTGATGTTATCTTTTACACACATTTGTTAACATTTCGACAATAATTTTCATCAATAGAAGTTCAACCTTTTACTATGAGCATGAACATCTATTAAGATGTCTGGCAAATCGAAACTATACACCTATGCCTACATAAACAACATATTGTTACGAAAATGGAAACGGATTAATATTGTTTAACATTAAAACGATAAACAAAAGCTACACAAACAAACATAACGAACTTGTTTACAAGTAAACCAACAACATTAGTATGAAAGAAAAGGGTATAGACAAGCAAGCGAGAACGCAACAACAAGCAATGTAAACAGAATATACAAAGAACAATGATCGAACAATGAGATCGCCTCTCTATCTCGTATTTGTTGACTTTGAAAAGGCTTTTGATACGCTCTACAACATGGCCATATGGAACGCGCTGGCTTGAAAGGGTGTCCCTAATAAAGTAATAAACTTGATAAAGACACTGTACAACAACAACAACAACAATATGCTGCGTACTACATGAGAAACAACTAGGTAAGAGCATCGAATTAAAAACCGGAGTCCGTCAAGGTTGTATGCTGTCACCACTCCTCTTTAACTGCGTCCTCGATGTAGTGATGCAAAAGTCAACAGGGCATAGGAGAGGGATTACATGGGGTTTACAAAGGAGATTAAAAGACCTGGACTATGCGGATGTCATATGTTTATTGAGCAATTCTTTCTCCGACATGCAGTCGAAACTGGATCTAGTTAGCGAAACCGCAAAGTCAGCGGGAGTAAAGATGAGTATCCACAAAACCAAATCACTCTGAATGAATGCAAACGCAACGGGGAAATTCCTAATATACGGCAAGGAAATTGATGAAGTGGAGTCCTTCTGCTATCTAGGCAGTATTATCGATAAATCCGGTGGTTCATCAGCAGATATTGCCAGCCGCATTAATAAGGCCCGCAATGCTTTTGCCCAACTTAACCCTGTTTGGAAATCATCTAACATTTCGAGACGCACCAAAATTATAGTTTTCAACTCCAACGTTAAATTCCCACTACTTTACGGTTGCGAAATGTGGAATATGTCACCCCGCGATTCCCAGTCTCTTCAGGTATTTTTTATCTAATGCCTGGGTAGAATCATGCACGTTTACTGGCTCTCCATAATACCCAGTGCCCAACTCTGGTTAAATACAAACCAGCAACCAATAGAGATAGAAATAAGAAGACGCAAGTGGGGTTGGCGTGGCCACACTCTTCACAAGCCGTCAGATGACATCACAAGGAAAGCCATAGATTGGAACCCCCAGGGAAGCAGGCGCATCGGACGACCATCACAAACCTGGAAACGCCAAATTACAATCGAATTATCCAGACTACGTCTACAGTGGAACGAAGTCAAACACCGCGCTGACGATCGAGCTCATTGAAACCAACTTGTTGCGGCCCTATGCTCCCTAGAGGAGTAAAAGGAACATATATCTATATACATATATATGCACTTTAGTTGTGCGTGTTAATATAAATAAAAGGCGAGACAGGTTTTTGAGAAACTGTTCTCATTGCAATTTTATTTATTCTCAGAGTTTTTCGACAAAGAAATATTTTTTCATATTTCGTTTTGTTGGAAATGTCCGACATTGAGTTCCTAGATTACGGCGACTTCAACCGATAATCTATTTAAGAACATTTACAGGTCTTACTTGTTCGTGAAGCCCATCGAAGCACGGTTCCTAAGCATCTTACTAAATAAGAAACTTGGCGAAGTGGACAAAACTTAAGAGCCTTAACTTCTGTTTCGTCCAACTTTTTGGAAAAATTCTTATTAACTTCATTATTTTTCAGAATTAAGGAATTTTCTTAGTGGAAGAACTTCTCTCATAAATATGTTGTATTAACAGATACGATTGAATCATCTTTCTCGTGACAAAATCTAAATATTGGTCTTGGAGTGATTCTCAAATACGACAAATATCTTCCGAATTTCCAATGAATGATACCCTATTTGATCTGTCTAGCTGATACAGTTTGCCCAGTCACTGCTGCACTAATCACGACTCAACCTTACAGAAGCTAAGTGCTGGAATTACGCTCTTACTGTCAGATAGTATTTGTGTGTCTCGAACTTGGTAACCTTTCGCTTCGAAGCATTCTCATTTCTATACACTTTGTTGATTCTGTCCATAGAACACATAAGGACCATTCTGTCGGCCATCATTGCCTTCACTACCACGACTCTGAAGCCGCAGTTAATAGGTTCTTATCCTCCTGTTCATGCCAACATATGTCAGTATCTCCACCTCAACTATAAATTTGCATCACCATAAACTTTAAAAGTCGCTGTTAGGCTGCACATCTTGAACATCCATTCAATGCATCATTCTTAGGTCGCATTACCGGTATTTTCCTGTCAACCTTTTCTTCTTTTTTACTATGACTGGTTCAGTTTACTAGCCAGCACTAGTTCTACAAATTTCCCATCCATTTTTCCATAAGAATTCATATATTTTTGCATTCAGGAAATTTCCTCCTCATAAATAGTACAATTGTGGTTATGCCCGAATTGAACACAAAGAAAACTTGCTGCTATTGGACGAGTATCAGAGATCAGCAATGAGTATTCAAAAAGATAAGTAGAATCCAATCATACTCATAATTTCTGATACTTATACGTATTCGTACTTATTTTAATATCATACTCATACTACTCATATTCAAAGTTTGAAGTACTCATCATACTCATATTTAACAACACGTATGCTGTTGTCGAGTCACTCGAATCATTTATAAGTATTTTTCTAAATGTATGAATCTGAATGAGTAGGCTTATGAATCAAACATATTTGGAATGGTATGAGTTTGATGTCAACGTTGTACTCATACTCATTGCAACCTGCACTTATAAATCAATGTTGTAGCGAGTACGAATCAATCAGAGTAGTTGCTTTTCAATACTGTTGACTCACTTCAAATGTTCAAAATGTCTTGAGTGCTTATGAGTGGCGAAAAAACGATTCATTGCTGATCTCTGACGTGTATCAAATGTAATTACGTAATTAAACATAGGGGACGATTGAAGCCAACTGGTATTTCAGTCTGGTACATACAATTTTAATTGGGCGCACTTCGAGACCAGCTTTGTCTTTGTAAAAATTTCAGAAATTCTTAGTGATGTAGTACCTTCATCGCGCTTCGGCGTATTTTCTTTAAAAGATTATTAAGTGAATCGAAAATTTTGAATTTAGCCTGTAAATCAAAGCCTAAGTGTTCTTATCTGTTTAGATAAAAGAAATAAACAAACAAACATACAAAAATTATATGAGCAGGAAAACCATCAATCAATTGGCTTAAATGTTGGCACACATACGCAATTACGATATCCAAATCCAAATTCAAATCCATCATACGAGAGAGAGTGTTTCCAAATCAACTGAATGTTACGCATTTTCTCCACTTGAAAGCAGAAAACGTAAATCGGAAATGGCAGTTAATATTTATCTGCCCCTCCTTATAGTATTTTCGCAAATGGATTTACCCGTAGAAGAAACGAAACGAAATGGAAAAGGAAATAAAAAAACAGAAACACTCTTAAGCTTTAGGGTTACAAGGGTTAATTGTGTTTGTGATGTTTCGAAATGAAAAAATAACAGAAGCACACAAAAAAAAAACAGAAGATAAAGAAAATAAGAAGCAGTAATGGATTTGGATGTTTATAAAAATAAAAAAATATAGAAAATTGGTTTAGTTTTGTTGCTATGTTTTAATATGGGATAGGAATTGATTTGCTTTTATTTTTTACTCGTGCTAAGATACACACACACTCTCACTCACCTTATAAACTTATAAACTTCCGGACTAAAGTTCGTAGTTCGAAAGATATCAAATGGAAAGTAAAGAAAATGAAAATGCATTAAAAATGAAATTAGTCTGGAATAGTAAGTATAGAAGATGAGCTTTTTTTTGCTCACGTTGATATTGATTTATACCGAAGAAGGTTAATAAATCAAATTATAACGTTTGTTTGTTTGCTTATACGGTTACTTTGTATGGATTTCCTTTCACTCGCAGTTGATACCAATTTGTTTACTCCACGTTAATGGTTTTTAAAATAAATCCTTCAAGATATCATCAGAGGTGATGGTCGGTAAGATTCATTTGTTTACATCTCTTTCAGACTTTGATGGTAAACAAGTATTACCCGTTGACTAAATGTACGTATGAATGTTGAAGCACAAAAACAAAAATTAAATTGTTTTATCATTCTATCAAGAAGAATTTATTTATTCATTAAATAATTTATTATTTCGAATATTGAAAATTTGATTTTGATTCCGAATTTATGAACATTATGGAACGCAATACAATATATATTGTTTTACGTTTTTACCTTTTTAAAAACGTTTAAAATATGAGTTCGTAGATTGCAAACAAAATAAAAATAAATTTGTGTTTAGTTTCAATTAAACTCTTTATTGTTCGCACTATTTTTGTGTGCCACTATTTACAACTTGATGCATCCAACAATAATTTGTTTGTTCATTATTCTTCTTTACACTTCTGTTGACTAGATTTTTACAACGCCGATCTTCAAACCACGACTGTTTTCTTCACACGCAACGCGACTTCACACAAGACTGACTGAATTCTTAGTACTGGTTATATGTTTTGTCTTGCCTTTTTATATCCCACGTAAACTGATGAAAGTTCTTGAAGTCGAACGTTCGTGATTTCGCTTTCTCGAGTTTTTTTTTGTGTATTTTGTTCACATTGCTTGTTGTTGCATTCGCTTACTTGTCTATCCCCTTTTCTTTCATACTGATGTTGTTGGTTTACTTGTAAACAAGTTCGTTGTATTTGTTTGTGTAGCTTTTGCTCACTTTAATGTTGAACAATGTTACGCCGTTTCTATTTTCGTAACAACATCTTTGTATAAATGGGAATTCCAGCTACTAAATAATTTTACAAGAAACTATTGTATATCTGGATTGGTAAATAACAATAAATTTTAGATTTAGACTCTGCCAACACTAGGACAAAATCGAATGACAGCAGAAGTTCTCCACATTTTTTCAAAGTAACAAACATAATTGGTCAGGATTAAGACTTAACTTCTCACGCCACTTATGTTGTGTATGTTAAATTTATACATTAGACAGCACCTGCAGTGCGGTTCAATTTATACTCAACAGACCAGATAACATGTTTCCAATCAGATGGAAAGCAGACCCGCGGAACGTGTTCAAAGACACCATGTGAAGCAAACTGTTAAACATGGCGGCGGAAATAAAATGGTTTGGGGATGCTTTACATGGTGGCATGTTGGCCCTCTGCATTTAGTAGATGGTATCATGCGAAAAGAAGACTATCTACAGATTCTGCAACCCATTTTCCCAATTTTATGGACAAATATGCTTACCTCGGAAAAGAAATTCTTTTTCAACAGAATGGTGATCCGAAGCACATAGCAAAAACTGTAGAGGAATGGATTGGGAAACAAAATTTTCAATTGATGGAATGGCCAGCACAAAGTCCCGACCTCAGTCCGATTGAAAATCTTTGGTCAATCGCAAAAAGCAGGCTAGGGCAGTACGTTTTTTCTCTCAAACTCATCGAACTCATCTCATTAATTACTGCTTCTTTACTGATATTTGTTACGAATAAAATAATACAAATAAAATTAATTTCTTTTTTTTTATTTGCTTGTATGGTTTTGTTTTTGGTGGATGACGAAACCCTGTATCGTGAACATGCAATCACTTCTGCTTGCCACTGTACATATTTTTTTTTCAAAGGAACGTTCAGTTCAAAAATTTTCAGAATTTTTAATGGATCGTATAGTTTATCGCAAAATTTGTCAATTCCACGTTTCAGCGACCACCAGAAGATCCATCAAAAATTCTAAAAATTTTTGTACTGAAAGTTCATTTGATAAGATGATATGCATAAAAATTATAACACGACTGTTGTACTATTTAAATAATAACTACGGTAATTTTTTTCCGATTTAAGTCAATCTTTTCACAAGATAATGTACTTTTAGAGCGTCAGCATTTATTTCATATTTTTTAATTAATAATGGCTAACTTGAAAAAAATATGAGAAAAATTCGCATTTGCCAGTTTTACCTAATCAAACCTCGTAGAATATTAAGTCGAAAACATGTATACCATTTTTAAGGCCCAACCCGTTTTTAGGAAAGTTATTTTTTGCAACATTGGTTCAGAAATGTTTGTGTAATCAATAAATATATGCATATAAGTGCAAAAAAATAGTTTTTGTCAAATAAAACAAGATTGGAGGGCTCATGAAATATAAAAAAAAAATTTTGAGTTCTACTCAACAAAACTCGCAACCTACACTGTGTCATTAGCTGGGTGTCTTTTGACTGTTGCACCGCTTTATTTGCGTGTTAATGAACGAACATTCTAAGCATGATAAATAAGTTAATTTAACTTTTAGTTCGAAAGTTAACAATTCGCCTACAAAGTCAAAAAACCAAAATAATTTTATTTCATCTTTTGGTAAGTATGTATGTATGTATGTAAGTATGTATGTAAGACTTTTAGGCGAATTAGTTTTATGTAAATTTCTTTTGATAGATATTAAATGCGAGTAGACAATCGAATAAATCTTCGATTTTATATGTAAAAACATATTCATCTACATATATACATACATACATTGTATGTATGTGTGTTTAGCCTTATAACCTTATATGTGTTGGTTGGAAAAAAATAAATAATAAAAATGAATTAAAGAAAAATAAAAGAAAAACATTTTCTATAAATAAGGAAATGCATTCATAAATCATGTAGAGACCCATGCATAAAAAAGTTTTTTCTTTTGTTTTTGTTTATTATTCACTATTTTTCTATTTCGTATTTTAGATTTTCCATTATGGGTCGTCTGTCTTTATTTTTTTTTTTTTTTTGTAAAGAGTGTGTGATTGTAAATACATATGCATGTACACACACATATACATATTTATTACATTACATTATGTGTTAATAAAAGTGTTTGAGGAAAAAGATGGAAAACAGTAAACAACAACCAAAGAAAAAGAAAGAAAATCTTGATTTATGGGTTTTATTGATTTATAAGAATAAATTGTAACCAAGTCAGACCAAAAACAGGCAATTCATACAATATGAACAGAAAAAAATTTTAAATCAACTGAAAACCCGAATAAAACCTTTACGGAAAAATTGCACACGTTTGTTGTACTCATACATCGCCACATTTGCACACACCAACCATACTGATGTCTCTACAAGCAACAGGAAAGGAAACAACTGTCATATGAAGAGATAGAGAATGAGAGAGAAACGTGCTGTATGCTGAACGTGTGTATAAAACAACTGACTGATAAAGCAAATAAAAGAACTTGTAGTAGAAGAAAACAATCTTTTGTGAATGCCATTTCCTCCTTAAAGTACAAGCTTAAAAAGGGTTAAATTGTTAACGTCATAAATTGTGAAATGCATTTATCCTTTGGCTCTAACGGTACCAATATATAATCAATAATTTACATATGTATGTACGTATGTATGTATGTGGAAAGGACCCACCATCAAAGTTCTTATTAAAATTTCACCCTCAAAATGTTCTGGCTATTAGGATACTATTTGAATATTATTTTGGAAAAATGTACACCCATACGTCACTTTGCATCGTGGTTATGTTCCAGAAAAACACGACCCAATTTGCAACGACGCAAACTGAATTATGATTTTCTATAGCAAACCATGTAAAGATCGAAGGTTTTGCTTTTTCCCTCGGGTGATTTGTATTTTTCTTTAAAATTTGTTTTTCCATTAAAACGTATATCGCCACCGAAGACAGTTCCAGTAGTTGGATTAGATCACGGTGAACAGTTTTAAATTTGTAACATGCTTCTGCATTCGTATTAAATATGAGATATTGTACCTTAAATGGAAATGTTTTTGTTTATTTACTTATTGTCCTTTGGCCTAGGGATAACAAAAATTACATATAAAACTTAGCTACTGGTTTAAACACAAACAAAAAACTTAAGCCTTCATTACTATCAAAGAAATCAATCGAGCGATTTGTATCAGTATCGTACCTCCTTTTGTATTTTTGTTTGTATTAGAATTTGGGTGGGAGTCGATCCACGAAAACGAGTTTTGTTCTCGTTTGTTTACTATTGACTTGCCTCCTTGCTCATTCTATTCAATTTCTTAAATAATTACCGTGGCCTTTTTAGCACACTACCCACTAGACTGCTATGGCACCCAAACTACTTTCCATTCTTGGAATAGATCAACATGGATTTGTATTACAAACATATTATTACGAAAATAAAAAAATCTGGATACTGGTGTTTTGCTTTTACATTGCTTAACATTAAAATTATAAACAAAACCTACAAAAATAAAACAATGCAGTAAACAAACCTGTTTACAAATTATCGTACTGCTTAATATAACAACAAACAACAGCATGAAAAATGGTAAACAAGTAAACAAAAGTACAACAACAAACGCTACAAGAATAAATGTAAACAAAATACACAAACAGAACTACAACAATAAATGTAAACAGCAATGTTTGCTTATGCAAAGGGTATACACAGAGGAATAATAAAGAAATGCAATTGTTGTTGTTTACATCAAGTTGTGAAGAGTGGCACACAGAATTGTGCGAACAATAAAGAATTTAATTAAACTAAACACAAATTTACTTTTATTTTATTTGTAATCTACGAGGTCATATTTTAAACGATTTTAAAAGTTAAGAAGGTAACAATATTTATTTTTTAATTGCTTAAAAGCGTTAAGATATCGAAAAACACTTTGGGCTTTTAACTTATTGTGTTAATAATTCCATTACATTAAGGACTTTGGCACCAACTCCAGCTAAAATGTTAAATGAAAATAAAAGTCACACATTAGAGATGGTTAAGGTTAAAATAAAAAACCCTTAAATTACGCATCGTGACCCTTTAATTTGGGGATGCGAGTTTTTAAGACCGTTTTTAAATTCTCTTATGTTACAGCCATCTGCCTCATTCTATTTGCTTTTACAGTCTTTTATTATTTTATTTGTCTTCCTTGCGTAATAAAATCCCTTTTTTTCTTCTGGTTCTTATTCGTTTTATGTCCTTAAGGTGTTTTTAAACTCAAAGAGTTGTGCATATTTTCTTGGTCATTATTTTCCTGTTGTTGTTGTCCTTCCATCTAAATCCTATTTACATGGAAACAAAAGGTGGAAGTAATGGAAAATAAAATATAAAACGTTAAAACCAACAGCATCATACAAACAATATACATAAAATAAGTCAAATTGAATAAAATAGTTTATCATTTAAAAGAGAAAAAATAAATGCAAAGAGAAAAAAGATCTTTGAGAACATAAAAAAAAACAAATAAAATAAATAAACAGAATGGAATGGAATAAAATAAGAGAGAGAGAAAAAGGACACAATAAGCTGTAACAGCAGGAATAAAAGTTTTTAAACCCTTTGGGTATTTATGTATGCTCTTGTACACAAACGCAGGTTGATAAAACACAAAACAACAACAACAACAACAAAGTTTTATTAACTACTAAAAGCATAGAGGAAAGGGAAAGAAGGAAGAGAGAATTAACAGTGGTTTAGTAAGTTCATCCGAGATATGGTAACAAAAACAAAAACTTTTCCGCTTAAAGAGACACTTTCCACTTCTATATGGTTATTTGAAACCCAACTGTTAAACCTTAATAAACTAGGATAAACAAGTGTGCCTGAAATCGCCGTAGTCTAGTATGTATCATAGATCAACAATGAGTATTCAAAAAGATGAGTATATTCGAATCATACTCATAATTTCTTATACTTATACGCATTCATACTTATTTTAATATCATGAAACCTGTACCATACTTAACAAGACGTATGATGTTGTTTATTTGGACTCTTCATTACTCAACATGTATACGAATCACAAAATAAGTATGATTCGCGTACGAACACTAAAAAACTTAATAGAAGATTGTGTGTTTGCTCTGCTTGCTGCTCTGTCTTTTTTGCTTATGTGTCTTTTTATTTGTACATGCAACAACAACTAAGACCGTAAATTTTCGAGTGACTCGAATCATTTATAAGTATTATAAGTATTTTTCTAATGTTATGAATCTAAATGAGTAGGCTTATAAATCAAACATATTTCGAATGTTATGAGTTTGTTGTCAACGTTGTAGTCATACTCATTGCAACCTTAATTTATATTCAAAATTTCATGAGTGCTTATGAGTAGCCAAAAAACAATTCATTGTTGATCGCTGGTAGGTAGTGTGTTGACTTATGTGACGTGACGATGCGGTTTAAACCGCAGGTCGGTCATCTACAACAAAAACTAAATAAAAAAATATTTCTTCGGCGAATTCTTCTTTTGCAGTCTTCTGGCAATAACTCTGAGAGTAAATAAAATTGCCATGAAAAGTTTCTCAAAAATCTGTCGTTCGGAGGCGACTCTCGCCACTCATGTATAAAATTAACACACGCAACATTAGTGAGGTGAGGGGCTAGGCTGTAATCCTATCGAAGGGGCATAACTACGGTAATTTTTGTCCGATTTAATCAAACGAAGTGTCAATCTCTTCACAAGGTGCACTTTCAGAATGTCGTCAATTATTTTATATTTTTTAATTAAATTTTGCAATTGAGAATAGCTAAACACGAAAAAAATCGTATTTTCCAAGTTTACTCTATCAAAACTCATAAGATGTAGAGGGAGGGTTCGAGGAATATAAAAAAAAATATTTTTGAGTTCTACTCAACAAAACTCACAACCTATACTTTATTACTAGTTAGGTGTATTGTGACTGTCGCACTATGTAATTGTAGACACAAGTTTACTTTCTCTATAATGCATTCTCCGTTTTACGCATTTAACTACAACGAATAATTTAAAACTGAAAATGAGTGGTGCCTGAACACTGTGCCATAGTGTGCATAGAGTTTACTTTTGTAAAAAAGATGTAACTTTTAATAGTGATAAGTGGTACCTTAAGGAACTATTTTATTTCTTCGAGAAACATATTTTACATTTGAACTAAAAGGTATCGTATGTATATACAACTTTAATCCTTTGTTTCCTTTTCCATAAATAATCGTTTCTGCATCAAATATTCACATTACTTTTTAGACTAAAAAGATATCCTATGAAAGCGTAGAGTATACAAAGTATAACATCTACAGAAATTAAGATGGACCACATTACCATCTGCAAAAAATGGTGAGAAACCCTTTTGTATGTCCGAAAATCGTTCCTAACTTTTAAGAATGATAATAAGACATACCAGAGAAAATATCGCGTCCACTAGTTGAGTCCAGTGCTGCTCAGCCAGTGCGTCTTCTATTGGTGAAAACAAATAGCAAACGGAAAAAGCCAAGTCTGGTAAATACAGCGGGTAGGATATTAGATCCAAGCCTAATGCTTTTCCCCAAGTAGTTTTCCGTTTTAAATCCGTTAGCGTTTTTAAGAAATTCTTGTTAAATTTTAAATAAATTCTTTATTGTTCGCACAATTCAGTGTGCTACTGTTCGCAACTTGATTTAAACAACAACAATTTGCTTTATTTGTTATTGTTCTCTACAATCTTCCCAGTAAACACCAACAATTGTTCGTTAGATCTTTACAACGGAGATCTTCAAACCACGATTATTCTCTTCACACGCAACGCGTCTTCATACAAGACTGACTGAATTCTTTCTGATCCCGTTGCCTGCTTTGTCTTGCATTTTATATCGCTGGGTAAACATTCTGTTGAATGCTCTCGAAGGAGAATGACTTTGCCTTCGCGAAATCTCTATAAATGTAAACATGTTGTTTACGTTATTGTTGTTTGTTTTTATAATGATGTTGTTGCTATATTTCTGTTTATTCGTTGATCATGTAAACAAGTCCATTGTTTTGTTTTTGTAGCCGTTTCCATTTTCGTAATAAAGGAGTACCCATTATCCAGGCTATTAGATTTTTCCCATGGCTTTTAAACGATCAGAAATTGTTTGTTGTGTAACATTTAACATTTCTGCAATTCGAGGTCTTCTAAAATATCTTTTGGTGGTATTCCATGTTCTTCATTTCTCACATCAAAATCGTTATCTCTGAATCGTCGAAACCATCTTCTGTATTTTGCTTCTGAGAAGGCATGATCACCATATGCGTAGACAGCAGTGATCAGCAATGAATTGTTTTTTCGCTACTCATAAGCTCACTCAAGAAATTTTGAATATTAAAAGTGAGTCAACAATATTGAAATTTAACAACTACTGATTCATTCGTACTCACTACAACATTGATTTATAAGTAACTGGTTGCAATGAGTATGCGTACAACGTTGACATCAAACTCATGCCATTCGAATATGTTTGATTCATAAGCGTACTCATTCAGATTCAAAGCTTTAAAAAAATACTTATAATACTTATGAATGATTCGATTGACTCATCAAAAATTACAGTCTTAGTTGTTGTTGCATTTACAAAAAAAAGACACAAAAGTAAAAAAAGTCAGAGCAGAAAGCAGAGCAAACACACAGCTTTTTGGTGAGTGTTTTAGTGTTTGTATGCGAAGCATACTTGTTTTGAAATTCGTGTATTTGTGTACATGATGAGTAGTTGAAACTTTGAATATGAGTAGTATGAGTATGATATTAAATTAAGTATGAATGCATATAAGTGTCAGAAATTATGAGTGTGATTCGATTCCACTCATCTTTTTGAATACTCATTGCTGATCTCTGTTGCATACAGAAATTATAATCTTATGCCCTTATAGCACTGACTGAAACTTGATATGAATTACAATATGTGACTTCTATTGAAATTAGACTTTAAATTTAATTTCCCTGCCTACAAAGAATGAAAAGCATGTAAAATGCGATTTCCTTTCTAGCTTTAGGTGAGAAAGTTTTCCATGAAAGTTGAAATTTTGTTGGACAAACAGCAGACCATCATAAATTAAAACAATTTCGTTTATTAAAAATTTTCAGACTCATTACAGGAAAAACTTTATAATTGAAAATAAAAAATAAAAAATTGAAAATAACAATAAACGATGTTTTAATTTTAATCACAGCCCTTAAGGCTTCGTGTTCGAAACCAAATGTCCAACATGAAATGTTCAAAATGTCGTGAACATTATTGTAAATAAATTATTGGTGGAGGGAAAAAATTATTTATTTTATAAATCCCAAAAAAATTTAATCACAATCGAATAATTAATTAAAAATTAACAAGTATCCGGTTAGGTTAGGTCGGAGTTTTAGATTTGATATCAAAAACTCACTCGAGCACGCATAGCTCACTTGACGTCACAGGTGACGTCATGGTAGCCATTTTCCAGGTTAATGGATTATTCCCATAGCTTTTAGACGGACAGAAATTGTTTGTGGTGGAACATTTAACATTTCTGCGATTTGTTTCTGACTCAAACTGTTATCCTTGATCAATATTGTTTGCAAATTCTGATAATTGGTGCCCATAGCTTCGCATGTAGTGCGTTGACTTACTAGAGGAGAGCTTCTCAACTCTGACATCACAGCAAAAAAGGAAAAATGAGAAGAATATTGTTAGGTTAGAGGACGTGTACTTGTCAACTGTGAATAAGTAAGTAAGAATATTGTTACGTTTTTACCTTTTAAAGTATGAGTTCGTAGATTGCAATAAAAATAAAAATAAATTGGTGATCAGTTTTAATTAATTTCTTTATTGTTCGTAAAATTCTGTGTGCCATTGTTCACAACTTGATGTAAACAACAACAATTGCTTTGTTTCTTATTCTGCTTTACACTCCATTCCATAAACAATAACAAATGTTCCACCGATCTTTATAACGGGGATCTTCAAACCTCGATTATTCTCTTCACACGCAATGCATCTTCACTCAAGACAGTGATTTTTTTTCTGACTCCATTGCCTGCTTTGCCTACCCTTTTATGTGGCGACGTAAACAGTCTGATGAATGGTCGAATGTTCATGGCTTCGCCTTCTCGAGATCTCCATAAATGTAAACATCGTTGTTTCACTGTTGTTTGTGTATTTTGTTTACATTTATTCTGGTAATGTTTGTTGTTGCTTTTTGTTTACTTGTTTATCCCTTTTTTATACTGATGTTGTTGCTATATTTCTGTTTATTTGTTGATCATGTAAACAAGTCCATTGTTTTTGTTTTTATAGTTTTTATTTATAATTTTAATGTTAAACGATGTAACACCATTTCCATTTTCGTAACAATATATACATATATTCCTCTCGGCGACTGCCTTTCAGCAGTATTCTGGCAAAAGCTCTGAGACTAAATAGTTGAAAATATTTAGGTCGTTAGGTAACGACTGCACTGCACCCCGCCACTAGTGCATAAAATTAACATACACAAATAGGTGATGTGAGTGGCTAGGTCTTAATCTTGACTAAAAGACTGTAACTATCAATTAATAAAATAATTTGATTTAAGTTAATGTCCATCATTATTTAGTATTTAATAGAGGTTGTACAGGCGAAACTAAAGCCTAAAGTTCCTTGTATCACGCTCTCTCCATTGAAAAATACTTGAATACATAGCAAATGTGAAAAGTGCTGGATTACCGGTAGGTAATAAGCGATAATCGTACATCGATGCAATAAATAATCTTTCAAATCATAAATCACCCTTTCTAGGGCCCCAGGTACTAATTGACCATGGTAAATACTTCTTTTGTAACCAGCCGTACGGACATAATAGGGGTTATTTTGGAACACTTGCCCCATTGTTTGCTAACCATTCGATTTGATCTATGTCCAAATTACATGAAAACTATGAATACATATTTATTCATTAGTTTGTTAGTATGACTGAATATGAGAGAGAGGGAGAGTGTTTATGACGTACAATACTAACGTAAATTAACAACAATAACAACTGACAACAAAGTGTAAACTTAAAGGCTAAATAAAATTGTTGTAAAAATGTAAAAAAAAAACATACAAAAACAACAATAAATGAAAATTCTAGATGTTGAGTCGTTAAAATATCCTCTAGACATGCAACCAATTGCCGTCAGTAAAACCCAATCGCATGAAAATATTTTTGTGTAAATACTTTAACGGCCGTTTGTGCTTTTATTGTTCAAATTGTACACAATTCAGCAAAAAATGTCATTCAGTTTCTGATTAAAATAGACTATGAAGTCAAAGAAAAAAAACAGAATTTTTTTCAGTTTTTCTTTTCATGGAACTATGAATACAAAAGAAACTTTTTTACGTTCGACTACATTGATTCATCATTAGATTTTTCCATTACTCATCAAACAAATTTCCATAATTTTTTTATTTTTCTTTGAAACACCTCACCGAATATTTATTCGAATGATCCAGTTGATGCCGGCAAGTAAATGGTGAAGAAATTATTACCCATAAACGATAATGATCACCGGATCATTTAATACTTATACTGCGGACTCAAATGTAAAGCATTTTTTTGGTTGTTGAGGCCAGAAGTTTCTGCTGATGACATTACATACGATTCAACTTTATATAAATTTAACTTCCCCTTAAAGTTGGGTTTAGTTAAATTTAACTTTAGCTAAAGTGAACTTTAAAGTCACCTTTAACTTCTTTTCGTTATTACAACCTAATGATAAAATAAAGTCAACTTTTTCAAAAACATGGCAGTGCCGGAACAATGTCGATAAAAGTGCTCAATTAACATGTTTTTTGTTTTAACGCAGAGGCACCAACGGCCTTCGTTTTTATGTTGTATATCGATGGCTTAATATAGAACGATCGTATCTTAAATTTTCAGTAGTTTACAGGAGAAAGAAAAAACTTAATAAAATCTAAAACAAAAATGTTATAAAAAAAAAGGTTAAATGCAGTTTTAATTAATAATAAATTAAGATAATTTTTTGAATTTAATTTTTTAACTTAGGGCTTTTTGGTGTTCAAATTGTTAAAAATTAATGTAGAGATAGTGCTTTTTTATTGATTTAAAGACAGAAGAAACAAAGATTTTAATATATGTTTAATGCTAAATTGTAAATCTATGTAATAAACAAACATCAAGTTATTCAACTAGTGTCAGTTCTAATTAAAATTATCATAAAATACAATGAATGACTTAGTAAGTATGCAATCATATTTGTGTTAAGATTCTACAGGAATTCCTCTATGAGGAATATATCTTTGAAATACGAATATTGATTGCAATTTGAATCAAATTTAATTTAGACGCCGCTAAGACGATACTAAGGCCACATTCCCCAGTATGTACCCATAGAAATTACGTTGTCCAGGAAACCAAACATAAATCGTCCTATACAAGAGGCATGATATGCTTAATTAAATCATGTTCTTTCCTATCAACAGAGAGCTAGGCATGCGTGATTTAAGCTTATAGATGACTGCCACGCAAATGTAGATGCAAAAGACTCTAGAGCCAAACGGGGAGACAGTATTAGTGACTATAATTACAGTCGACAGAGAAAGCTCCCGATCCATCTTCCTCGAGTTCTTTTGAACATAATAAATAACTCAGTGCGACTAACAAAGTTGGGTTTTGCTGATTGTGAGGCTACTAAATTGCAGGCGGAGTAGGGAGGTAAGAATCCCTTAAAATATAATACTAATCCAGAGCGTCCTTCTGTTATATTAACATGAACTGTGACATCATTGACAAGCTCTGAAGTCACTTAAAGTAAAGAAGTTAAGTGGGTGGTAATTTAAAGATATTAAGAGAGTACAGGTTTTTTTGTCTAGAGGTGGGAATCTTCGAAAGACACTTTTGTTCCAACAAAAGAGTGCACAATTCACAATCACTGGTGCCTACGTAGTAAACCCAAGCCTTATATTCTTCAACCACTCTTCCCCCACGGGACTGCCGGAAGGTATTACTTAGCGAATGGCTGGTAAGCCTTAAAGCTTATTAAGCTTACAGCTAATTGGGTTTTACTCCCATTATGGAGTGTTTTTAATAATCCAAGTGGGAGGGCGTTTTTATTGTATAGTTTCACAGACCTTATAACCTGACTTTTTTTTCATTGGATTTTTCTCTTATGAAAAATACAAAAATTGTAAAAATGTTGAACTACATAGTACATACATAAACACCCCAATTTAAAAAAAAAAAAATGACACGACCTTTCTATATTAAGCCATCGATATGATCATTTTGCTAAAATTTGAAGTTGCCATATTGAAAATAATATAAAATATGGCAAGTTCAAACATAAACTTAACTTTAAAAGTTACCGGCAGGATGATCCTCCATTTAGTTTAACGCTCACTTCTATCTTATTGGGTACTCATAATGATGAAAAACAATTCATCTGCCCGTTAAAATCCTCCCTTTTGTTAACGACAAGTTGTAACAATGGCCCTAAATATGGACAATTGATTCTTTCGAATCTGCCAATAGTAATGTCATTCTATTCTGTCACAACATTCAGTATATTTGCTCCACTGAACGAATGAATCGTTTTATGCTTGAACAACAATGGGATTTATTGGAACTTATTTATTGTTCGGAAATTGCACGAAAATATCGGACAAAATTTGGTTGCAGAGAAGGTTGCCAGGTATACGCAAATTTATTGCTAAAGTTCGTGAAACATCAACATTAACTCGTCAATATTCTCAAGAATTGAAAAATTTACGTTGATTTTTGCGGACAGATCCCGGCATGACGCCTTACAAAATTTAATTGATTCAAGAGTTAAAGCCGCACGACCATCCGCTTCAATTTCGCTTCGCTAGATGGGCCAAACAGAAAGTGTACGATTATGTCGAATTTGACAAAAAAAATCATCTTTTCAGAGAAGCCCATTTTCATCTTGGTGGGTACGTTAATAAGAAAAATTTCCATATTTGGGGCTCAGAAAATCCACCCGTGATCCTACAGAAGCCAATGCACCCATTACGAGTGACTGTTTCATAAGCCTTATTGAGCGGAGGCATCATTGGCCCATATTTCTTTGAAAATGGGGACGGCACAAGCATTACGGTCTATAGAGACAAATATTGCATCATGATAATCGATATTTTTGTATCCGCTCTTCATCGTATTGATTTGAACGATGTTTAATTTCAACAGAATGCTGGAACTTACCACACATCTCAC
Source organism: Sarcophaga rosellei (assembly GCA_930367235.1). Lineage (NCBI taxonomy): Eukaryota > Metazoa > Arthropoda > Insecta > Diptera > Sarcophagidae > Sarcophaga > Sarcophaga rosellei. Next base: position 24,380,243 of record OV884020.1, on the reverse strand, counting down.
AATCGATTTATCAAACGTTTGATAGTCGTTTAATTTGCCAAAATGGTGATGTCAATTGGCTGCCAAAAAGCTGTGATTTGGCATCGTTGGACTATTTTCTGTGGGCCGCCAGTGGTGTTATGCCGACAAACCAGAGACAATTGAGCCTTTGAAGGCCAACATTCGTGATGCCATTGCCGAGATACATACAATTGGTCATTACAGTCAGGATTACGTACTAGTTTCTCACACCACTTGTGTTGTCTGTGTTCATTTTATACATGACGGGCGAGACCTACAGTTTAAAGCCGATTCCGAAAGACAGATTTTTGTGAAACTTTTCATGGCATAACTTTTCTCCATAACCCCACATATACAAGGATCCTAAATAAGTATGATTCGCGTACGAACACTCAATTACTCACTAAATGGTTGTGTGTTTGCTCTGCTTGCTGCTCTGTCTTTTTTGCTTATGTGTCTTTTTCATTTTTTTTTTATAAGTGCAACGCAACAACTAATACTGTAAATTTGGATAAATTATTCGACTCACTCGAATCATTTATAAGTATTTTTCTAAAGTTATGAATCTAAATGAGTAGGCTTATGAATCAAACATATTTCGATTTGGTATGAGTTTGATGTCAACGTTGTACTCATACTCATTGCAACCTGCACTTATAAATCAATGTTGTAGATGGTACGAATGTATGAGAGTACATAGTTAAATTTCAATACTGTTGACTCACTTATATTCCAAATTTTCATGAGTGCTTATGAGTATCGAAAAAACGATTCATTGCTGATCTCTGATGCACACATATTTAAAGCGTAAACCGTATAATACAATTCTCAGCTGCTTAACGTGTGTGATATAAAAACTCGTATATTTTTTTTTTTGCAAAACATTCATTCATTCCAATATTCGATATAAGATTTGTTTGCTTCTAATTTCCCTAAAAAAAACGAACAAAAATGATTAGTTTTCGTTAAGGTCTCTATAATGTATTGTGAAATCTTATATTTGAGTGTCCGTTTATGGATTTTATCATCTATGTGTAGAGACTTATAGAGACTCCTTTTCTCTTTGCTAAATTGAAGAGTAAAATTCTTCATAAATCCGAAGTAAATAATACAAACACTTGTGCTCCTTCAGGAAGAAAACCTAAGGAAAGATGACAACTTCTATTGTGAACATTTTTTTTGTTGTGAAGACACTCCAATTTGCACAAAAATAAATTCAATTTATAATTAAAAGGAAATTCTTTTTAGAAAATAACAATAAAAAAAAAAAAAGATTTTTGAGATTTCTCCACTTTCTGTTCGAGTTTAAAGTTTTTCATTAAAATGTTCTCGTAGAATTTTTTGAAAAGATTCGATCTCTTTGTGCAAAATAATAGAAAATCGTGGGAAATGAAAGAAAATCTTGCCACACCTTTAAGAAATAAGCAGATTACTGTAATACCTACACACACACACTCTAAAGCATTCTCTAGTTTTGGAATTCTTAAAACCATTAAGAGTTCAGTCAAAAACCTGAGTCATGATGGCAGCCTATGGCCTTTAAAAATCAATTTTTCCACGACATTTATAGAAATGTATCAACGTGCTCAGTCTGGCATATTACAATAAATACACGTGTTAGAATACATTGTCATTTTGAAGTCATTAATAATGAGTTAACGTCGCACATTATCGGTCAATGCATGGTTTGTTTAAAGCAATTTTCAAAAAATTTATTATTCGCATTTTATGGATACAATATAAACCGTATACCATAAAACGGGTTTCTGTAAAATTAAAGTGAGACAATCTTAGTTAAATTGAGCAAAAGAGTTAAATCTGTTGACAAAACATACATACATACATAATTGGCCATTACAACCCAGGATTAAAGCCTAGCTTCTCTGTTCACAAAAGAGTGTTTTAAAATCGAAAACATATTGTTACGTTTTTACCTTAAAAAAAGTTTAAAATATGAGTTTGTTGTTTGCAAACAAAGTAAAAATAAATTTGAGTTTGGTTTCAATTAAACTCTTTATTGTTCGCACTACTTTTGTGTGCCGCGGTTTACAACTTGATGTAAACAACAATAATTGCTTGTTCGCTATTTTTCTTTGCTTACAGCGCAGATCTTTACAACGGCGATCTTCAAATCACGACTGTTTTCTTTACACGCAACGCGACTTCACACACAACTGACTGAATTCTTACTGTTCGTTGCCTGCTTTGTCCTGCCTTTTTATATGCCCATGTAAGCAGTCTTGCAGCAGATTCTTAAAGTCGAACGTTCGTGGTTTCACTTTCTCGAGAACTCTATTGTGACTTCATTGTCGTTTGTGAATTTTGTTCACATTGCTTGTTGTTGCATTCTCGATTACTTGTCTATCTCTTTCTTTTATACTGACGTTGTTGGTTTACTTGCAACAAGTTCGTTGTATTTGTACGTGTAGCTTTTGTTTATCAATGTTAAACGATGTTTTAACCCTCTCTCGTATTAAAATTATTTCCTAAAAGGTGGTTAAACGTCAAACGAGATAAAGAAATTTAGTTTCCATTATTTTAATTTAAATTAAATTTATTACTGCCTTCTGACGTTTACAAAGTCTCTGTAATATTGTTTAATTCTAATGCAGTCATCAAATATTCTCGATTTATTATCTTTCGGTATTAAATTTAGTGCAATCGACTTTTTCTGCCAAAACGAATACTAGTGCTCACTGATGGTCTTGCGTCCAAACAAAAATCAGTTTTCAATTTCTACTTTTTTCTCTTCTAAAGCCACGGTTCATACCTCAGGCCAGGCATCTCGATCAAAACGAAATATGGAAAAATATTTTTTCGGCGACTTCCTCTCCGAAGATTTCTGGCAAAAACTCTGAGAGTAAATAATATTGCCATGAGATGTTTTCCAAAAATCTCTAGGTCACGCCAATCATGTATAGAAATAACACATACATCATAAGTGGTGTGAGAAGCTAGGTCGTAATCCTGACTCAAGGGTTGTAATGACCAAGTATGTAATATGCATGAGAGACTATTAATTAACATTTGATTTATTCACGATGAACAGAAACATGTAACTGCAACAGACGAGTTTACATTAAATTAAAAATATTAGTAGAAAAGAAGAAGGAGTGTCTAGATCAGAGGTCAGCTGTGACTATTCAAAACGATGAGTAGAATCTAATAATACTCATAATTTCTAATACTTATATGCATTCATACTTATTTTAATATTATACTCATACTTATTTTAATATTACTACTCATATTCAAAGTTTGAAAGACTCATCATACTCATATTTAACACAACTACTACTTGATTTCGACTCTCCATGTCTCAACATATACACGAAGCACAAAATAAATATGATTTTAGTACGAAATACTTACTACAAGATTGTGTGTTTGATTTCCTTGCTGTTTTTGTCTTTTTCTTTTTTCTCTCTTTGTAAATGCAACAACAACTAAGACTGTAAATTTTGATGAATGATTCGAGTCATTCGAAATCAACGTTTTAGTGAGTATAAATGAATTAGAGTACATAGTTGAATTTCAATATTGTTGAAATTCACTTATATTCAAAATTTCATGAGTGCTTATGAGTAGCGAATAAACGATTCATTGCTGATCTCTGGTCTAGATGATAAAATATCCAGAATGATCACTAAAAAGTCTATATTAAGATTGATTCGATTTTATGGTCTAGTCGGTCACATTGCTTATAAAAATAAAAATAAAGGTGCCTTAATGGACTCTATAAGGTACCTATTCCAATATATGATTAAAGTTTTTGGTTGGCATTTCCCAATCACACGTTCTATCAATGAATTCTGAGTGCCCAAGAAATCTTTTTCTTACGTTCCCAAGCATTGGGGTAAAATAAAGAAGATGTTCTATATGCTCTTCTGTCTGCTTGTTTGTTCAGCTTATGCAGAAAGCGTTTTCAGGGTTTCTCACTCTCCGAGCGTTAGTACTCTGAAGCCATTGTCTACGCACTTCATATGGTAAAAAGGTCTCAACTATTTTTGTATTTCGTTTTAGTCATTGACAGATCTAGGAAGTTAAAATTTAAGTTTTTTTTGTTCGTTTATTTGTTGAAGTTTTTATTCAAAAAGATTAAGCGATTTATTACAACTAAAGGCAGGATTTTAAAGGGCAGATAATTTGATTTTCATTATTATGAGTACACAATAAGATAAAAGTGAGCGTTAAGCTAAAGGGAAGGTCAATCTACATTCACCTTTTAAAGTTCACTTTATCTTTGAACTTGCCACATTATATTTATATTGTTTTCAATATGGCAACTTTAAATATAAACATGAAAAATAAAAGTTAATATATTAAGGGCCATTATTAAAACTTGCAGTTAAAGTTGGGTATAGTTAAAGGAACTTTAGCTAAAGTGAACTTTAAAATTACCTTTAACTTATTTTCGTTATTAACTTTTTCAAAAATATGGCAGAGCCGGAGTAATGTCGATAACATTGCTCAATTAAACAAGTTTTTTCTAAACGCAATAGCAACGTCGGGCTTCGTTTTTCGTTATATGTATGTGCTCATTTTGTTTATATTTGAAGTTGCCATATTGCAAATAATATATGTACATAATATGGCAAGTGCAAACATAAACTTTAATATTTAGAGGTAGGAAGATTGTCCCTTTAGCTTAACGCTCACTTCTACCTTATTGTCCACTTATAATAATGAAAAACAATTTATTTGCCCGTTAAAATCCTCCCTTTAGTTAATGGCAAGTTTTATCTGAATCAGTTATTCTAGTTTCTAAATGAATTACATTATCGCTCTGTATAGTTCTGTTCTTCAAATAATCAGATGGTGTAGATATTCCATTGAATACATACATATGTACATGTATTCCTTAATTTGAATATAAATTTTGTAAAATTTTTTGGCAACCTCAAGTTAACATGTATTTAAATAGGTATTATGTGAAGAATACCCATTTATAGGTATTGTATGGAGAGGATACACATGTCCCTATGCATACATTCATACATGTGCAGTAGTGTGATACAACACAATATACATATGGTATGGTATTTGGTACATGTAACAAATTTAACCGCATTTTACTATGACACCAATTTAATGCAAAATATTTGAAGGAAAATAGAAAGACAGAGTGTGAGTAAGAGAGAGAGAGAGAGAGAGGAAGTAATACAACCAAAAAGAATCTGTACCAAACAATTCAGCATGAATTTTGTAAAATTATAAATACAAGAGAATATATTATTGTGTGGTTATATACCGCCATACATGAATACGATCAAAGGATATACTAACGTATGTCTATGCATGTGTGTGTAGGGTACAGAAATTACTACACATACACAAATATTTGCATACAAATTCAAAAATATTTCACTTAACAACAATCATGATACATCTACGAATATTTTCTGTGCTGGGTATGGTGTATATGTATGGATTTGTAACTGTGTTAGATTTTGGAAAATTGCCAAAAACAAACAACAAAAAATCTTTAAGGTTTACAAGTCTATGTACATATTTTCTAGAGAAAAAAAATTATTTTTTTAATACACATTTACTCACATGTACAGAAAGTGATACAGAGAAATACGATGTTTTGTTAAAAAAATGAACTCATTTACATACAAGGAAAGCTCTACATAATGTTGCTGTGTTAGTTGTACATCGTTGTTCGTTGGATTTATATATATTTTGTTTTTCCATAAAAAATGAAAAAATAAAAATAAAATAAAATATAAGAAGACAAACAACGAAGGTTACACTTTATAAAATGTATTTATTTTTTGAAATTTTTTTTCCTACCAAGTAGTCCTTAAGAGGATGACTTAAATTATTAAAATTCTAATTTTAACTAAAAACAAAAAACAAAAAGCAAAAAACAAAAGGAGGAAAGAACTTCTTTTCCATACTCTCGTATATTTATGAAATACAATATATTGCCTGTGATTAATGCTTTTATGGAAATGAAATTTTCTTCGAAATAAGCGTATTAAGATTATAGCAATATTTTCCATACAGATAAAGGAACATATGTTGATACGACAAATTAGACTTTTAACAAACTGGGACTAAGGCAAAAGAACCAAAAGAAAAAAAATAATGATCCAGATGTCACGAAATTTAACATTTAAATTTTCTATTTAACTTAGCACTTAGCACAGTGTTTTAAAAAAAGGAAAACAAATTTTGAAAAATTTAAAAGCCTTTCTTCTAATCTTTGTGATACAGTGCACACATTAGTACCATATAAGAGGAAAAATCAAATGAATTGAAATATGGCAACTTTTTTAATCTTCTTTCAAAATAGGTATGTCCATATCAGAGATCAGCAATGAGTATTCATAAAGATGAGTAGATTCGAATCAACCTCATAACTTCTGATACTTATACGTATTCATACTTATTTTAATATCATACTCATATTACTCATATTCAAAGTTTGAAGTACTCATTATATTCATACTTGACAACAACAACTAAGCCTGTAAATTTTGATGAATAATTCGAATCACTCGTATCATTTATAAGTATTATAAGTATTTCGCTAAAGTTATGAATCTAAATGAGCAGGCGTATGAATCAAACCTATTTCGAATGGTATGAGTTTGATGTGAACGTTTAACGCATACTCATTGCAACCTGTACTTATATATCAATGATGTAGTGAGTAGGAATGAATCAGATTAGCTAAATTTCAATATTGTTAACTCTTTGGATTTAATCACACGAGAACAATTATTAGTCGCACAATTTTTGTTCTTTTCAAATCACACGGTATGAATATTAGTTTGGCACAGCTTTGTATGTATTGGTGTTTTTGCATTGATTTGATTTTTGTCTAATTTTTAAAAATGTGCGTGTATTAGTTTTGTGCTGGTAATGAGGGGTTGTAGCTAGTTGAAACTTTAGGCCACCAAAAAACCCTTCTCTTCACCTCTCTTGTCTATAAACTATCATTTTACGCCAGTACAATTGTTCTCGTGTGATTAGAGCCACTTATGTACTTATATTCAAAATTTCATGATTGCTTATGAGTAGGTTAGGATATTTGGCTCTTCTGTGCTGTTAAAGTTAAGCAAACCAATATTGTTTAAATCTTTAAATAGCCTGCTGCTTCTAATTTCTTTAATTTTTATTTTCAATTTTCATTCAGACAATAATTTTGTTTTTACCATTATTTTTTGTTTATCATCAGATTTTTTTCATTTATTTTTTTTTTCAGTGCTTTTGTAACAATTACAATGGTTATGTTTATGTCTTGATGTTTATCTATTTTTATTTCTATTTTGATTTTTTTTCTTCATCTTTTGAAGGTTCTTTTGTAATTTATATTTTCCACTTTTAGTTTAGTAGAGGTTTTCTTTTTGAATTCTTTTTGTTTTTTTTTTGCATTGTCATGTTGTTTTGACCGCAAAGTTCAGTCTATCAAGAGCTGGAAATAATTGGCAGCAATTTTTCACTTTTTTGAATCTTACCTTTCCCTTTGATTGCTGCAATGCATTCCTTTAGTTTCTTCCTTCTTTTTTTTCTGTTTTTTGTTTGTTTGTTGACTGAATTCGATTTTAACTGTGATTTTATTTTTTCAATTGTAATGAACTTTCCTTTTGTGAGTTTTTCTTTTCTCAACTAACCATTAGGGTTTGGTTTTTTCTTCTTCCTTATCCCTAACGTTGGAATTGTTAATTGTCTAGACTTACCAGAGTCAAATACTCATACTCATGCTCACATACTTTCGTACTGTATATATAGATACATATATGTATGTAAACATACATACATACATGTAAACATACATACATATATAAAGGGGGATTTTTTAGCTATTATCTTTTTGGCAACACTGGTTAAAAAAGCTCACGCTTAACCATGAATCGTCTTACAAACGAACAACGCTTGCAAATCATTGAATTTTATTATCAAAATGCGTGCTCTGTTAAGAAAGTTCATCGCGCGCTTCTTCCATTTTATGGTCAGTTTAATCGACCCACTGAAGCGGCTATTCGGGCTATTTTGGAGTGAAGATCAGCCGGAAGCATGGCAAAAGCTACCAATGCATCCAGAAAAAGTAACAGTTTGGTGCGGTTTATGGGCTGGTGGCATCATTGGACCGTACTTCTTCAAAGATGCTGCGAATCGTAACGTAACTGTGAATGGTGAGCGCTACCGTGAGATGATATCCAACTTTTTTTTGCCCAAAATGCAAGAGCTTGACTTGCATGACATGTGGTTTCAACAAGACGGCGCCACATGCCACACAGCACGCGTAACAATGGACTTATTGAGAGGCGAGTTCGGTGAACGTTTTATTTCACGTTCGGGACCGGTCAATTGGCCGCCTAGATCATGATATTTAACGCGTTTAGACTATTTTTTGTGGGGCTATGTTAAAGCTCATGTCTATACAGACAAGCCCGCTTTAATTGACGCATTGGAAAACAACATTGCAGCATTTATTCGTGAGATACCGGCCGAAATGTTGGAAAGAGTATGCTAAAATTGGACTAAGCGGATGGACCATTTGAGGCGCAGTCGCGGTCAACATTTGCGTGAAATAATCTTCAAACATTATATTATATGGACCGTACTTTCGATTCAAATAAAGATTTCATAAATTTTTCTGAATGTTATGTGTTTTTTTTTCCTATAGCTCTTAAAAAATCACCCCTTACAAACAAAATAAATTGAAGTGATGAAACAGCTTTAGTGGCATTGATTTCAACAAATTTCTTTCTAATTACCACCATAATATCGTTAAAATACATACATACATATTCGAAATTCGAATGTATCTCCAGAAAATCTCCAACTAAAAGAACAAAAAATAACTGAAAGAAGAAATTCAAGAGTGGAACAAATGAAACAAATTTTCAATCTTTTTAATAGGCTTTCTTTGTTTTACATTTGTGTGGGTAATTAAAATCTAATAATATTTGTATGTTTATTAGATTCCAGAAACAAACAAAAAAAAAAAAAATAAGAAATATAATTCCTACAATATGGCATCTAAATTCCATGTGTTACAAAATTTATTCCTTTTCTTTTTGATTGTTTTTATGCAGGTAGCGAATACTGGCACCGTTTTGTAGAGTAGAACAGTGATAATGAGACAAATATATCATAATTTCAGATTGATATCGCCTCTCAGGAGACACATTAATCATATTGCGGTTAGTTTTGTGTTTGAAAGGTAGTTTTTGTGTAGGTACACATATATTTGATAGAATAAGATAAGATGATAATATGCTTACCATCAGCTAAATAAACTCAGTAAAATATTAATTATAGAATACATAATTATGTAATTATACTCTCACTCATACTAGAATACATACATATGTATATTTCAAAGCACCACTCATGTTGTGTGTGTTAATTTTATAGATGAGTGGCAGGACCTACAGTTTAAAGTCGATTCCGAACGACTGATTTTTGAGAAACTCTTCATGGCAATTTTATTTACTCTCAGAGTTTTTGCCAGAAATCTGCTGAGAGGAAGTCACCGAAGAAAAATTTTTTCCTATTTCGTTTTTTTGTAAATGACTGACTTAGGGTTTGAACCTTGGCCTTACGCCTAATGAGCCAACACACCACCTTCTAGACTACGGCGACTTTACCGAGTTGTATAAAATGATCAAAGCTCTCTCCTACCAGATGAAAGTCTGTCGAACACGACCGACAGTAAAAGTGTTCTCAAAAATGTATCGTTCTGATTCGACTTTAAAGTGTAGGTCCCGCCACAAGTGGATAAAATTAACACACACAACATAAGCTAGGTCGTAATCCTGACAGAAGGGTTTTGATGACCGATTATGTATATATGTATCATGTGAATTTGCAGGAAATTTAAAGATCTCCTTACAAAAAATTGCATTCACAAACTAACAAAGAAATTGTTGGAACATATTGTTACGAAAATGGAAATGATGTTTTGCTTTTACGTGGTTTAATATTAAAATTATAAACAAAAGCTAAAAAAAACGAAAACAATGAACTTGTTTACATGATAGACAAGACAACAAAAATATACCGACACCAGTATAAAAAGGATAAACAAGTAAACAAAAATGCAACAACAAACACTGCAAGAATGAATGTAAACAAAAATACACAAACAACAATAATGAAACAACGATGTTCACATTTATAGAGATTTTGAGAAGGCTAAGGTATTCGCCTTCAAGAACACTCAACACACTGTTTACTCGGCCATATAAAAGGCAAGACAAAGCAGGCGACTGAGTTAGTGATTACAGCCAATCTTGTGTGAAGATGCAGAGTGTTTGAAGAGAGTAATCGTGGTTGGAAGTTCTCCGTTACAAAGGTCTGTCGAATAATTGCCTGGTAAATGTTATTGTTTATGCATAGGGTATAGACAGAGGAATAACAAAGAAAAGCAATTGTTGTTGTTTACATCAAGTTGTGAACAGTTGCACACAGAATTGTGCGAATAATAAAGAATTTTAATTGAAATTTATTTTTATTTTATTTTCAATCTACGAGCTCATATTTTAAACGTTTTTGAAAGGTAAAAATGTAACAATATTTTTATGGTTGTCACATCATATGGTGTATTAATATGGTACGTCATATACGTAAACTAGGGCATAAAATCTTGTATAAAATACTGTAGGTGTGATAGAGTTAATGGTTTTGAAAACTATTTAACACAACCAACTTAAGTATTCACAATGTTTTCTTTTCACATGTATTAACACATAACTTAAACATACATTCTCTCTCTCACATTAATTTACACTATAAACTTTGCTTTGAATGTGTGTTTCTGCAAAAAGGATTTAAAAATTTTTTTCTCATTTTAAATTCTTTCCCCCATAACATGGGCTCATTTTCAAATGGAGTAATAATTCGTAAAGGGATTTTGTTCAATAATCTTCTTCGAAAGTTTCGAAACGAAAGTCGTTAAACGAAAATTAATGGCCATATTTAAATGATGTAACGTTATTTACTATCTCCGGAAAAAAAGAAGACGAAGACATATAACATTTGATGTGGAAAAAGGATATTAAAAATTAAATGCTGGATAAATGAGGAAATTTATTGCAAAAAGTTTTCATAATTTTATTCACATTTTCCATTCCTTTTTTTTATCGTATTTGTTTACTGTAAAACGTATATAATTATGTCATATATCACTGGTTAATTTGAAAAGTTTTGCCAATAACATGCGAAAACAAAGCAATAAATGTACGATTATTTTGAAGAAGAAAAAAGTTATGAAATTAAATCAAAATTTATGAAAAGCAAGTAAGCAAGCTCCCTTCTTAAGATACATACATGCAGACACGTTTCTATCTGCGCTGTCACATTCATCTCAATTATTTTAAATTGTCAATCAATAAATGTTAAGACGTGTTTGTTTTTATTGTTTTATGGCTTATTTGCCATCATTTTTCCAAGATACAGATATTGTTTGGCAATTACCATTACATTTAAAATTTATTGATTTGTTATCAAAAAGAAAAAGAAAAAAAAAACCAAAAATTCTCGCATCTCTAACCGCCTTTAACCACTTTCAATTCAACTTTCCATTATACAGTAGCAGTCGCTAATATTTTCTAAGGTTACCTCCTACATACCCATAATCCAGTCGTATTATATATGACGAAGTATACATATGCCCAAAAACCACCCCCTTTGAAGAAGACTTTTTCGTTTCTCTATTTTTTTTTCTTTTTATTTACATCTCATTGAAGTTTAATGTTACATTTTCCTGCTCTTAATTGATTTCATTTCCGTTCTTCCTTTTTTCGTTATGTTGCTATAGCATCGTAAGATCCTAACATTCATACGAGGGTTGTATAGTTATATGACTTTAATAATGTAAAATATTTTTGTGAAAATCATTGAATTTCAATAAAATTAAACGTTTTTATAAAATCTATACAGCAAAACATGAAGTCGCAGTAGTCCAGTGAGTAGTAGTGAGTTGGCTTATTAGACTTAAGGCCAGAATTTAAACCCCAGGTCAGACATCAAAACAAAATATGAAAACAAAATATTTCTTGGGCGACTTCCTCTCAACAGATTTCTGGTAAAAACTCTGAGCCATGAATAGTTTCTCAAAAATCTGTCGTTCGGAGTCAACGTTAAACTGTAGGTCCTGTCACTCACGTGTAAAATTAACAGACACACATGAGTGGTATAAGAAGCTAGGCTGACTGAAGAGTCGTAATGACCAATTATGTAATTATGACCTACATAATACGGCCAAAATTATTCACTTTATTCCGACTAATATTGTTACGTTTTTACCTTTTGGAAACGTTTAAAATATGAGCTCGTAGATTGCAAATAAAATAAAAATAAATTTGTGTTTAGTTTTAATGAAAATTCTTTATTTTTCGCACAATTTTGTGTGCCATTGTTCATTCACTTGATGTAAGCAACAACAATTGCTTTTGTTTGTTATTTCTCTGTTTACAACCTTTGAGTAAACAATAACAATTACTAGACAATTATTCGACAGATCTTTGGAACAGAGATCTTAAAGCAACGATTACTCTCAAGACTCACTGAACTTCACTAACAGAGTCGCCTGCTTTGCCCTGCCCTTTATATGGCAACGTAAATAGTCTAATGAATGTTCTTGAAGGCGAATGTTCCTGGTTATGCCAACACAGTATCTAGATTTTGCCATTTCCGTAACAATATTAAAGTTTAACGTTTATATACATAGTTACATACATAAGTGGTCATTACAACCCTTCAGTTAGGACTACCCAGCTTCTCACACCATTTATGTTGTATGTGTTAATTTTATACATGAGTGGCGGAGGCTTCTCTGACGTGAAATTTGAAACGTGGCTTCGCGTTTTATAAGCCAACTCACTACCTAATAGGCTATGACGATTTCAACGTAGACGTCTAACGTCACTAAGTTTAATTAATATTTTTCTATTTTCTATTCTTAGCAGTGGACAGACTTTGTCGTAAGGAAGTCTGTCAAAGCGTTCAATTTAGTGAATTGTTTTCTTTGTCCAAATACTACTTTTTTGGCCCGACAACACTGTTTATAGTTAAATCGGATCAGATTTACATCTGAGATACTAAAAACTGATTCAGTGCTAGTGTTTTTGTCTACCCATGCCATGCCATTGTTAACAAATAAATGTTCACTTTGGGTAAATCGATATCCATACTAAAAAGCACCGAAGGTGTACTCCAGAGATAAGCAATGAATCGGTTTTTCTCTACTCATGAGCACTCATGCAATTTTGAATAAAAGTGAGTCAACAATATTAAAATTTAACTACATTTACCCTGATTCATTCGTACTCACTACAACGTTTATTTTTTAGGACATTTACATCACATCATTTATCAACATTTAGTCTTAGTTGTTAGGTATTTACCACATAAGCAATCTTCTAGTTAATATTTTAGTATTCGTACGCGAATCATATTTATTTTGTGATTCGTGTATATGTTGAGTCGTGGAGAGTCGAAATCAACAACATCATACGTGTTGTTAAGTATGAATATGATGAGTACTTCAAACTTTGAATATGAGTACAGGTTCCATGATATTGAAATGAGTATGAATACGTATAAGTATCAGAAATTATTAGTATGATTCGATTCTACTCATGTTTTTGAATACTCATTGCTGATCTCTGGTTCAAAAGAAGATTTCCATTGCTGCTTTTGGTATTGAAAATCCCTTTTGAATATGAAGGTAAAATTTTGATACGACCTTCCTAGACTTACGCTGAGTCATGTTTAATATAACACATTAATTTGGAACAAATTTAAGTTGCAAATTAAAATATATCTGTAGGATTCTATTTTTTATGTTTAAAAAATAAATTTTTAACATTTTTATTTTCATTATTGGAGATTTTCGTACGAAGGCGTTGTTAGTCCAACAATATTTCACTCTGTATACGTACGTATTCGCAAATGGTAATCTCTACATATTCGTTAAGGATATAGAAATTCTTAATGGAAAAATAATATTGCTTAGAGGAAGTACTTAAACGATACTTATTGTCAATATTTTATGTACAATATTACAAGTTTAACTTTATCTTTCTTCGTTTTTTTCTTTTTTTAGTTTGTGTTCACATTTCTTTTAGAATGTCTACAAATATCTGTGGGGCTGTGTACCAATATGGGTGCGGATTTGTTAAGACAAGAGTACATACATACTTTGAAACTTACTGTAAAAAGTTTCAACCATTGTTTCTTGTTATTTTCTTAAATATTAGCAAAGTTTTCTTTTATCCAGTACCGTAGATTATATCACAATTTTATTTGTGGAACCGATTTAAAAGATTTAAAAATTTGGGAAAAATTTCTAACGATAAGAAATATTAAATAAAATTGAAGAATTAATAACAAATTAAATTGAAAATTAATTTAAAAAAATTAAAATCAAAATAATTATAGAACCAATCTGGATCCAAATAGTCAAAGGAGACTAAATTTCCTTCATAAGAAGAATATTCTCATACAAGATATTTATTTCTGTCGTATCTTTAACAGATAATCCACCGATTGAACCACACTCTGCCTAGCTTTACATACGTACATATAAGAAATGCCAACAACAGAAAGTTCTTAACTAGAGATCAACAATGAGTATTCAAAAAGATGAGTAGAATCGAATAGTACTGATAATTTCTGATACTTATACGCATTCATACTTATTTTAATATCATACTCATACCACTCATATTCAAAGTTAAAAGTACTCATCATATTCATACTGAACAACACGTATGATGTTACTGATTTCGACTCTCCATAACTCAGCATTTACAAGAACCACAAAACAAGTATGGTCTGTCTTTTTTGCTTATGTGTCTTTTTTCTTTTTCTTTTTTTGTAGATGCAACAACAACTAAGACTGTAAATTTTAATGAATGATTCGAGTCACTACAATCATTTATAAGTATTTTTCTAAAGTTATGAATCTGAATGAGAAGGCTTATGAATCAAACATTTCGAATGGTATCAGTTTGATGTCAACGTTGTACGCTTACTCATTGCAACCTGTACTTATAAATCAATGTTGTAATGAGTACGAATGAATCAGAGTACTTAGTTGAATTTCAATATTGTTGACTCATTTATATTCAAAATTTCATGAGTGCTTATGAGCAGCGAAAAACGGTTCATTGATGATCTCTGATATTAACAATGACAACATTCAAAAAGTCTTAAGGTACGCTCAGCAATGGTGAAACACAATGAAAATGTAGATTCAACGTGCTTAATGATCAAGCCATCCAAAGAACGGCTCTTTAAAACTGCAAAACTTTGAAGAAAATACCATTTTCGCAACAGAAGAACAATACTGAATATTTTGAATTAGAATACTACACTTTCTAAATATTTATAATTAAATTACAAACGAGTCTTACCTCTTATTCTTGTGTTGTCGATGACATCTGTCACATATGTATTCAGTATACATCAAATCAGTGTACAAACAATATCCCATTTTTCCATCATGGGTTTCATGCTTATCCTTATATTATTATGCATATGCGTATTTTAAAACTAAATATTCTAAAAGTATGGTTGAAAAATTAATAAGGAAAAATCGGCCTTCCTCAGGTTGCGTTACTCTTGTCCAGCGTTTAAGGCAGAAATTATTGCCTCCGACCTAATATACATATTGTTACGAAAATAAAGACAAATGTAGATACTGGTGTTTTACTTTTACAGCGTTTAACATTAAAATTATAAATAAAAGCTACAAAAACAAAACAATGAACTTGTTTACAAATTATTGCACTGCTTAATGTAACAACAAACATCAGCATAAAAAATGTTAAACAAGTAAATAAAAATATACCAACAACACTACAATAATGTAAGTAATCAACCATGTTTACGTTCATAGAGATTGCGAGCAGGCGAAGTCGTGAACATTCGTCTTCATACTGTTTACACTGCCATATAAAAGGCAAAGCAAAGCAGGCAACTGAGTTAGTAAAAGTTCAGTCAGTGTTAAGTGAAAATGCGGTGTGTTTGAAGAGAGTAATCGTGGTTTGAAGATCTTCGTTACAAAGATCTGTCGAACAAGTGTCTAGGAATTGTTGTTATTTACATAAAGTTGTGAACAGTGGCACAGAGAATTGTGGGAATAATACATACATACGTAATTGGCCATTACAACCCTTCAGTCAGGATTACGATTATCTTCTTATACCACTCATGTTGTGTGCCTTAATTTCATACTTGAGTGGTGGGACTAGGGTAGCCAGATTTGGAATTCGGAAAAACAGTACACTGAGTACAAAAAACCAGTACAATTAATGAAAAAACAGTACGCTTTAAAAAAACATAACAATTTATTCAATTCATAACATTTTGAGGTATGAATTAAAAAACAATTAAAATATGAGATCATATAGTAAATTAATTTCAAATATACATAAGTATATGGTTTTTTTTAACAAATATTAAAATATTTTTAAATATAAGTACATACTATTAAAATGCTTTTTAGATAGATAGACATATGTATATATAAAGTTACAATATTATATTTTTTCTTTTCATAGTTCAAAATAGTTTTCAAAGATATTTATCACTTTTTTTATATGTTTTAAAATGCCATTTTTCCCATCTTCTGTTTTTAAAAAAATGTAAAATTCATTACAATTGTATTTATAGTTTATTTTTAAAATTAATTCACATCGTGTCGGCAGGTGACGAAGCATTTCACTCCATTCTAGTTCACAGAACTCGAACATTTCTTTTAGACTTGAAATCTTCTTTGTTGATGAGCTAAATTTATTAAAAACTTTTATTACAATATTCTCTATATCGAGTTTTAAAAGTTTCAATCCATTCTTAAATGCATTGTTAACGATACGACACAAACGTCCCATACCGATGATATCTGCATTATTTTCCTTAAGCTCAACAAAAAACACTTTGTTTCCATCCGAAATTAACATTTTCATTATCTGCACAAAAGCTGGTGACGTTGGCCAAGTTTAAATTTCTGCCTTCCAATTTAGACTTCAACGAATCAGCAATATCTTTTGAAATTTCGGAATTTGACTCATAAAAGTTCAAAAGTTTTGTATTTACTCCCGTATGCTTAGAAAAGTATCGGAGGACAATTGGAAAGCTTTTAATATTTCCTTTGTTTGACGCATCGGTTGATATAGGAAAAGGGTGATCATCATTCAAGTCCTTTAGCATAGTTTCAATAGAATACTTCGCCAAAATATTAGTAGCGATCTTCGATAACTTTGTATTACCACATGTAAAATTAGAAGCATGTAAAATTAAAAAGCTTACTACTGCAATCTGTGGATTCGTAGCTGTGGCTACGTATGATAGACGAGAGCTGTTTCTGCCATTAAACTTGACTCTCTTGCTCCTTCTGTTTCTTTATTTGAACTATTGTTAAAAAACGACTTACAGGCTTTTCTAAATCCCGCATATGTTTTGCTGTCTTCATATGGCGTTTAATATCAGTAATACTGCCATTTCCATTTGGCATTGGATTCCTCGTTAGCTCAGAACAAATTTTTTTGTTCTAAAATATTAAAATAGAGATATGTTTTGTATTGCTACGTAAAAAGCATTTAAGAAAAAAAAAGCAGTACAAAAACAGTACAGATGGTAAAAAACAGTACATTTGCGTACTGATTTGGGTGTAGTGAATAAAGCAGTACAATTGAAAAAAATCAGTACATGTACTGTTAAAAACAGTACGTCTGGCACCCCTAGGTGGGACCTACAGTTTAACGTCGACTCCGAACGAAAAATTTTGAGAAACTTTTTCATGGCAGGTTTATTTACGCTCAGATTTTTGCCAGAAATCTGATGATAGGTTTTTTTTCAGATTTCGTTTTGATGGGGCTCGAACCAGAGCTTTACGTCTAATAAGCGAATACACTACCTACTAGACTACGGCGACTACTGTGGGAATAATAAAGAATTTTAATTACGACTAAACACAGATTTATTTGTATTTTATTTGTAATCTACGAGCTCATATTTTAAACGTTTTTAAAAGGTAAAAACGTAACAATATCTTACTCCTTATCATAATGGATCAAAGTTAATAAACGTGCAGTAAGGGATATCTCCAAAAAATATAACTAAAAAATTTTTAGATCCGTTTTTGGGCCATAAGATTACAACATAGCATTCAAAATTAATTACCAATTTACTTTGCTTATGATTTCAGGTGATTTTAGAGTATAAAGTGAAAATGTTTCAAGGGGAACTTTATACAAAATGTACGATTTCTATTTGAAAATAAATATGAGAATAAAAATCCTGTTGCATGCACACGATAAGAGGCTTTTCGTATTATCTTAACAAAGTAAAATACAAAATAAAATAAAATAAAATAAAATTATATCATGAATTCTTTTTCATTTTTTTCCGTTTTTTTGTGTTTATTCCACTTTATGCTGTTTGCATTATATTTTTTTGTTTTGTTTTCTTTATTTTTTTTCGAACTGAATCAACTTAAATATTCAAGTGGGTTTGAGGATTTTGTTCACCTATATTTTTATTCCGTTTCGGGTGTTTCGAGTGCCAACGTAGTATGTATATATTTGCATTAAGTAGACTTAAGACACATCCATTCAAACAACGGCAACAAAAAAAGCGAATAAGAGAGCAGAGGAGAAGAACCAAACGGAACATACCTGGGGGCGACTTTATACGATGATATGCTAAAGTATTAAATAGTTGCCATGAACAAACTGAACAATTTTTCCATATTTTGTTGTGAATTTCCCCAGGTATATTGTGTGGTTATTAAAAATTCAACAGATTTTATAATAGTAGAGGTTTTTATCCTCAGCACACTTTAATATTCAAATTAAAGGTATCAAATGTTCCAAAAAAAGAGAGGAGGAAAAAATACACTTCTTTTTAAGCAGAAAACCTGAACTGAAAGAACCTCCCTCAATATTTAAATTTTGTTTAATATTTTTGCTTAACACAATATTTAAAGTAATTATTTCGTGGCAATAACACAGATAACAGTTAACTTAACATTTAATACAATTTATTTTTTATTTTTAACAATAACACATTGGTGGCTACAATTTTAATTAAATTTGTATCATAAGTTATCAATTGGAAAAGTTCACTTAAAGTCAAAATATTTGGAAATTTGACAATCTGTAAGTGATAGGTGGATAGCAGGGATCAGCAATGAGTATTCAAAAAAATGAGTAGATTCGAATCATACTCATAATTTCTGATATTTATACGCATTCATACTTATTTTAATATTATACTCATACTACTCATATTCAAAGTTTAAGTACTCATCATCATACTTAACAACATGTATGATGTTGTTGATTTCGACTCGCCTTTAATCAACATTTACAAAAATAACAAAATAAGTATGATTCGCGTACGAACACTACAATACGCACTAGAAGGTTGTGTGCTTGCCTTGCTTGCTGTCTTTCTATTTTATTTGTAGCGGCAACAACAACTAAAATTGTAAATTTTGATGTATGATTCGATTTACTGGAATCATTTATAAGTATATTTCTAAAGCTATGAATCTAAATAAGTAGGCTTATGAATCAAACTTATTTCGAATGGTATGAGTTTGATGTCGAAGTCGCCGGAGTCTAGTAGGTAGTGTGTTGCCTTATTAGACGCGAAGCTACAGTTCAAATCCGCGGTCAGACATCAAAACGAAATATGAAAAAATATTTCCTCGGCGACTTCCTCTCAGCAGATTTCTGGCAAAAACTCTGAGAGTAAATAAATTTGCCAAGTAAAGTTTCTCAAAAAATCTGTCGTTCGGAGTCTGCTTTAAACTGTAGGTCCCGCCACTCATGTATAAAATTAACACACACAACATGAGTGGTGTTGAGAAGCTAGACCGTAATCCTGACTGAAGGGTTGTAATGGCCAATTATGTATGTATGTTGTACTCATACTCATAATACAGGTTGCATTTATAAATCAATGTTCTAGTGAGTACGAATGAATCAAAGTAGTTAAATTTCAATACTGTTGACTCACTTATATTCAAAAGTTCATGAGTGCTTATGAGTAGCGAGAAAACGATTCATTTCTGATCTCTGGTGGATAGACAAGGTAGAAGTTCTATAATTATAGGGTGGAAAATTTAAAAGTATAAATTTAAAAATGGAATAACAAACAAAAACGGTTTGAAATTTGTCCAAATTAATTGTTTTGCTTTGAAGTACAATTGTTCCGGTTAGAAATGTAATATTATTTCATTCATATGGCTGCCGTGACTGGCTCACAGTACCTTAATCGATCGCACCAATTCTCGTGTACTTTTTCAAGTATATGGGGTCGCATCGCGGCAGTGGCATCACGAATGTTCGTCTTCAAATGCTCAATTGTCTCTGGTTTGTTGGCATAAAACTTTTATTTAACGGCGCCCCACACAAAATAGTCCAACGCTGTCAAAACGCGGCTTCTTGGCGGCCGATTGAAATCACCATTTCGGCTGATTAAAAGTTCATCAAAAATTTGACGGAATAAATCGATTGTAGTATGTGATGTGTGGTAAGTTGCACCAACCTGTTGAAACCAAACATCGTTCGCATCAATACTATGAAAAGCGGGTAAAAAAATCGGTTTTGATGGTTCGATACGAGACTACATTGACCGTAATGGTTGTATTTTAAAATAAATATGCGCCAGTGATGCCTCCGCTCCACAAGCCGCACCAAATATTCACTCGTAATGGGTGCATGGGCTTCTGTTAAACCACTTGTGGGTTTTCTGAGACCCAAATACTTTGCTATTAACGTACCCGCTTCATTCATCTGAAAAATTGATTTTTTTACGTGCAGCAATAAACTTGCGTATACCTGGCAATGTTGGTCCTTCTCTGCGACCAAATTTTGTAGGATATTTTCGTGCAATTTCCGATCAATAAATAAATTGCAATAAATCCTACGGCTGCTCAAGTGCAAATCGATTCATTGCGTTCATTAGAGCAAATATACTGAATTTTGTGAATGAAATAAGTATTGCCGGATTCGAAATAATTGATAGTCCAGATTTAAAGCGATAGATGGGCCACTAGCTATAAGGTTTTATACACACATACATACATACATAATTGGCCATTACAACACTTCAGTCAGGGTTACGGTCTAGCTTCTCATACCACTCATGTTGTGGGCGTTAATTTTATACTTAAGTGTAGTCGCCGTAGTCTAGTAGGTAGTGCATTCGCTTATTGGGCGTAAAGCCCGGATTCGAGCTCCAGGTCACACATCAAAAACAAAATATGAAAAAAAATATTTCTTCGGCGACTTCCTCTCAGCAGATTTCTGAAAAAAACTCGGAGAGTATATAAACCTGCCATGAAAAAGTATCTCAAAGGCTTTATGGTTGAACAAAATGGGAAAAATTTTCTTTTAGTTGTGAAAAAGGACAATCGATGGACAATAATAACACTATGCAACAAAATAAAAAAAAAATTAAACACACCCAGCTAATGACATAACGTAAGTCGTGAGTTCTTTTGAGAAGAATTCAAAAATTTGTTTGATTTGACAAAAGTCGTTTTTTGTTTCGACTTTACGTACAAATTTATTGATAACACAAACAGGGTTCTAGAAATATAAAAAAAAAATATTTTTGGATTCTATTCAACAAAACTCACAACCTACACTATGTCGTTAGCTGCGTGTATTTCATTTTTTTATTTTGTCGCACAGTGTAATTGGGTTGTTTACCGAATACTCCAGAAATATGAAAATTATTTTAATTTTTATTTATAATTTACGTTTGGCTCTCATTTCATTCATGCAAGAATTCATTCTTTTAAATAATCAACCGTAGAATTTTCCACAACAATCGCTGATGGTTGTTACTCTCTTGTTATTGTTGCATGTTGTTGGTTGGTTGGTTGGCTATAGAGTTTGTATTCTTTTTTATTCTTTTTTGTTCTTGTTTCTCGTTTCATTTTAATAAATATAAATGACATTCGGGCAACAAAACAAAAAAAAAAAGAAAGAGGAAAAGAAAAACAAACAAACACTGTATAATAGACAGACAGAGTGAGAGACAAACAGACAGATACATTCAGAAACCATCACTTTTGGTAACAAGTCACTTGCAGAAGTGGAATATAAAACTACGAAGACTATTTACTTATTTTCCTATTTACAAGGAAACTTTATCAAACCAAGCGTTTCCTTTGTGGAAACCCCAACCCAAACCCCACCCACCAAACCTTCTAACCGACCACCAACAACTCCTTTAAAAGACAACGTACGAACGAGAAAAAAGAAGAAAAAACTGTCAGAACGAGTAAAATATGCTAAAAAGGATGGTAAAAAATGCAAATTTATTTTTAAGAATATTTTTTTAAAATTTTTTTTCTCTTTTTTGCGTATTTGTTTTCTGTTTTATTTTGTCAGACTTTCAGACAATTTTCTGTAACAATTTCTTTTTTTGTTTTTGTTGTTGTTGGTTTTGTTTTTACCATTTTTATCCCAAAATTTATTTGTTGGTTCGTTCAAGTGTTCCTCTTGTATGTATTTGAACATGTTTTCTTTATTTTCAGATCTTTGCCATCCTCGTATCCCCGTATTGTATCGAGTTGTTATGTAAGTTTCCATTTCTTATACTTATTTTCCACTTCTACTTTGTCTTTATCAACTGTCGCTAGAATGTAGATTTAAGCGTGTTTATCCTTAACAATTCAATTTTTTTTTTTTTTTTTGGTTACCATATGTGTACAGATTCGTACATTTTGTTTATTATTCATTATGTAACTTACGATTGTTATAGATAACAATTTGATGAGATATTAACCCGTATATGCTCCACTTTTCTTCTCGTAAAAATATGGATTTTTTTTATAAATTGGAATCTATATGGTATACCACACAGCTAATTAATATCTTACCGTTTTAATATGGGGCCATAAGAGCATTTGGGTTAAAAAAAGATCAGGCAACTTTTTAATTTTTTCGCCAGTAGGTGTATGAATTTACAACAAGAAACTTCAATTTTCAACTGAATGTTGTGGTTAACAAACTGAATGTGAAGCAGCGATCAGTAATGAATCGATTTTTCGCTACTCATAAGCACTTATCAAATTTTGAATATAATTCAACAATATTGAAATTTAACTATGTACTCTGACTCATTCGTACTTACTACAACGTTGATTTATAAGTACTAGTTATAATGAGTATGAGTACAACGTTGACATCAAACTCATAACGTTCGAAATATGTTTGATTCAGAAGCCTACTCATTTAGATTCATAACTTTAAAAAAATATTTATAATACTCATAAATGATTCGAGTGACTCCAATCATTCATCAAAATTTACAGTCTTCGTAGTTGTTGCATTTACAAAAAAAAAAGACAAAAAGAAAAAACAGCAAGCAAAACAAGTACACAACCTTGTGGTGAGTATTTTAGTGCTCGTCCGCAAATCATACTTATTTTGTGCTTCATGTACTATATATGTATGTTGAGTCACGGAGAGTCGAAATCAAGAACGTCATACGTGTTGTTAAGTATGAATATAATGAGTATTTCAAACTTTGAATATGAGTTGAGGTTCCATGATATTAAAATAAGTATGAATGCGTATAAATATCAGAAATTATGAGTATGATTCGAATCTACTCACCTTTTTGAATACTCATTGCTGATCTCTGATGTAGAGTTGAATACAGTATTACGATTGATTTGATATTTAAACATTTTGTTAAAATTTCTGCGATAAAGTTTTAATTAATTAGTAAATGGGCAGTGCGCTTTTGTTTTGTAACCTCCCAGTGCGGTAAGACCTTGTTCCAGTACGACGAATGGTGTCAGACAAAATTCTTTTTGTATGGAAAATCACTCAATTTTGTCTGGTTGTGGTTTCCATACATATTGTTACGAAAATGGAAATGGTGTCACATCGTTTAATGATAAGCAAAAGCTTCAAAAACAAAAACAATGGGCTTGTTTACATGATCAACACATAAACAAAAATATACCAACAACAACACTGCAAGGACAAACGTAAATAAAATACACAAACGACAATAACTTAAACGACATGATTATATTTGTAGAGATTTCGCGAAGGCGAAGTCATTCTCCTTCAAGAGCATTCATCAAACTATTTATCCTGCGATATAAAAGGTAAGACAAAGCGGGCAACGGAGTCAGTAAAAATTCAGTCAGTCATGTGTGAAAATTCGTTGCGTGTGAAGAGAATAATCGTGGTTTAAAGATCTCCGTTATAAAGATCTGTCGAACAATTATTAGTGTTTACGCAGAAAAGTGTAAAGAAGAATAGCAAACAAAGCAAATTCTTGTTGTTTACATCAAGTTTTGAACAGTGGCACACAGAATTGTGCGAACAGTAAAGAATTTAGTTAAATCTAAACATAAATCTATTTTTATTTGTAATCTACGAGCTCACATTTCAAACGTTTTTAAAAGGTAAAAATGTAACAATATAGATGTTAGTCTGAAGCCATTCGCCTTATAAAAACAAGCCCTAAATATTTTGAGGCATATAATCGTACATAACCGTTTGGTTTATATCAAAAAAATTAAATGAAACAAGAGAATTAAATGAAATGGAGTGTTAAATAAATGACGGTATTTTACATTTTGTTGTCGCCGTAATCTAGTAGATATTAGACGTGAGGCCACAGTTCATACCCCAGGTTAGACCCCTTCAACAAAACGAAATATGAAAAAAATATTTCTTCGGCAACTTCCTCTCAGCAGATTTCTGGTAAAAACTCTGAGAATAAAATAAAATTGCCATGAAAAGTTTCTCTAAAAAATCTGTAGTTCGGAGTCGACTTTAAACTGAAGGTCCCGGCAATGATGAATAAAATTAGCACACACAATATAAATGGTTTGAAAATATAGTTTAATCCTCACAGAAGGGCTGTAATGACCAACTATGTAGGTATGTATGTATTTTACTTTTTAATAAATAATTTACGGAAATGTTTTCCGAGGCTATGCCGTAGGTGGGACATCGGTGAGTTTCACTTTTTGCCTATTTCTTCCAGAATTTCGAAATGTTGTAATGTTGTAGTTGTAGCAGTTGTAATGATTCCTTTATACTTAGATTTCACGTAACTCCGTAATAAAAATCAGACGAGCTTTGTAAAATTGGATGATATTGAAACTATAAACAGATTCATGATATCGAGTATCATGTGGCCTGTGGTGCGTGTCTCTATCTTTTTCGAAACATGTAGAATTCTTCTGTTTCAAGCAATACAAAAGTCAACACATATCGCATGGTATCTTCTTCTATTGACTGTAATGTTGTGATCTTTACCGGTCTTGAGAAACTACAGCTCTATGATGGCGCCTGTAAACAAGCCGCATTATACAGTAGATACTTCAGGATGTACAGGAATCTATGTAACATTTCCAGCTGCTTATCACCCCAAATTCGAGAATTCTGTTCCTAAATCAGTCCATTGAATGGAAAAAGAGCATCTTCGATAAAGAATGTTTTTCGACTTCACGTGCTTACACACCCATTTCTACAATAGAATCCTATGGTATGGCATATCTCACTAAGCATTTCGACATTGCTTTGAAAAATCTCGCATTAATATAACGTATCCAAAAATCGACTTAACCAAACTTATTGTTTACATACATACATACATACTATGTTACATGGTTTAATGTTACATTGTCACTTTGGTGTCTTCTGTTTGTTGTCTGGTTGTTGTATCTTGTGTGCATGTCTACTTACAAAAAAATTCTGTTTTTTATCTTCTTCTTCTTTTTCTTCTGTTCGATTACTGGCATGTTCTTATTTGTTCTAGAATGGGTCTTAAGGGGAATATTTGCCTAACATTGTTGTTTGGCTTGCTGTTGCTAAAATTGTATTTCTTTTCCCCTTAGTACAGCAATCCCTCGATTTACGCTGACGATAATCGAATACAATGGAAAATAGAAATGACGGAACTCTTAACGATATAAACAAAGAAATTTTAAACTAAGTCCACATAGTAAGACAATCCGATACAGAATATTGCTGATTAATTGAACTTCGAGCTCTGTTCTTGTTAAAACAAAAACACCTAGAAAAGCGGGACTTATAGCGACAATTCACAGATTCCAGTAGCAAAACTATCTGAAAAAAGGCCACGCGAATTTTTTGGTAGAAATTGAATAGAATGAGGAAAGAGGGTAGTCAATAGTAAAATCTAGTCTTATATAATAATGTATGAAGAGAACAAAATTATAATTATTACTGGATGCCCTGGTAGTCTAAGGGGTAGTGTGCTAGACTATTTGCATGAGGATCGTGGGTTCGATTCCCACCAGAGACTCTGGTTTTTGACACTACACAGAGTGTATGGTCGAAGTTACT
Source organism: Sarcophaga rosellei (assembly GCA_930367235.1). Lineage (NCBI taxonomy): Eukaryota > Metazoa > Arthropoda > Insecta > Diptera > Sarcophagidae > Sarcophaga > Sarcophaga rosellei. The sequence goes on along the minus strand of OV884020.1, from coordinate 24,353,913 downwards.
CAGCTCGTTTCTAATTAAATATAATTCATAAATAAATAAACAAACATATATACTTATTAGAGAAGGGAATTTATGCCTCTTTTCTTCAAAGAGTACTTTATTAAAAATGCCTGTACAAATCCAGATACGAAACTTCGAAGATAACAACGTACATATTTATTTACGTGCGACAGGGTAGTCACCGTAGTCTTGCAGGTAGTATGTTGGCTTATTAGACGTGAATCCTCGGTTCAAACCTTAGGTCAGACATCTCGAGCAAAACGAAACATGAACAAATATTTGTACGGCAACTTTCTCTCAGCAGATTTCTGGCAAAAACTCTGAGAGTAAGTACAAATTGCCATGGAAAGTTTCTCAAAAAATTTAAAGTTCGGAGTCGACTTTAAACTTCTCATGTATAAAATTAACACACTTACGAAAATGCAAATGGTGTCTTGTGAACAGTGAAACACAGAATTGTGCGAGCAATAAAGAATTTAATTAAAACAAAGACACAAATTTATTTTAATTTTATCTACAACCTACGAGCTTATATTTCAAACGTTGTTAAAAGGCAAAAAATGTAATTAATAGTGGTGTGAGAAGCTAGGTCGTAATCCAGACTAAAGGGTTGCAATGACCAATTATGTATGTATGTATGGTGCGGTATTATGTATTCTTATTTGTTCATTTTTTAAATTTTTTTTATTAAGAAAAGCGAATTTTATTATATTAAATTGTATTTGTTTAGTTTCTTTTGAAAATATGTATACTAATTTGCAGTGTGTATATGTGCAATAGAAAATTCAATTTACATCATTTCGTTTTATGTTTCCATTTTTTGGAACCATTCGTTTCGTAAATCGAGGGATTAATGTATATTCCTTTTCAGGAAAACAAGTACTCAAGTGTTGGTTCTGTTGGTTTATTCTCTCATTCAATCATTTACTCATTCCTTCATTTCTTCACTCAGCAGTTTGCCTAAGTTTAAACTTCTTTTTTCCTTTTTTGTTTTTATTTTTTTGTCTTTTGTTTGTTTCATGCTGTATTTTTGTGACATTTTGTCTACAAGTAATTGCAAATTTGAGCTGAAAACTTTTTTACTTTTCCAACATTTTAAGTGAAACAAATGAAGAAGATGAGCCGATTTATAAAAATAAACAAAAAAAAAAAAAAAAATACGAAAATTGAATGAAAAATAAGATTAAATTAAATTGGGTTTATTGTTTCACTTCACTTTAGTTTTTGTTGTTGTTGTTGTTTTTTTTTTTTTGTTCTTTACTTTCCTTTTAGATCGTCATCAACATTGTATTTGGATTATTTTTTTAAAATTAATTTTTTCTTTATTTTGTAAGTTGCCTTCAAGGTACATTTGCATAGTTTTCATATCTTAAAATAATTTAAGAAAAAAGTTACTGAATTTGTCACGTAAATGACGGTGAACATGTGCTGCGTATGGCTCTTTTTGTCCCAATTTCAATGCAAATGTTGTGAGTTTTTGTAATAAATAGGTGGAAATTTTGATGAACCAAAACTTAAAATCCAATTTATTTTTTTTTTGTTTTACTCTGCCTAATGTAGGTTTTAAACTTAAAAAATTTTTAAAATATAATTTAATGTACTTTTTAGTACCTTTAAGTACTTTCAAGAACACATTAAATTAGTCTTAATTCGGTTGATAGGCCCATTTATTTAACTTTAAATGTATTTTAGTTTTTGTTAGAAAATTCAATTAATTTTTAAATGCATTTTAGAATACATACATACTTATGTACAGTGAACATCAAAAGAAACTTTACATTAATAAATATAACCAACAGAAAAAATAACCAATAATACTAACCCCAATACCAAGCGTCCATCCAGCAGCCATTAATCCAGAAAAACAACAACAGTAGATATTAGCAACAATAATTGCAAGCCATCATCGAGCAGCCATTAATCCAGAAAAAAAGTAACTGTAAAAAGTAATAGCACCAATAGCAAGCCACCATCGAGCAGCCATTAATGCAGAAAAAAAAAATAACCAACACTAGATAGTAATAGCACCAATAGCAAGCCGGCAACGATCGGCCATTATTAAATTACCGTTATTTTTATTTTAAAATTGTTACCATTGCAGTTTTTAAAATTGAAACAAAAAAAATTACAAAGAATATCGAAATATAAACAAAATTTTCGGCCACTCTCTTTAAATGGTAAAACTTGACTTTGATAATTGTTAGAATTTCGTCCTTAGTGTATAGTTTCTTTTCACGCTCACTGTATATGAATGAAGAAACTGGAATAAATTATAAGATTACCTCACACCTCAGCCTTAAATCAAATGAGAATGTTTTTTTTATCATAAAATAGATTAAGATTGTCATTACAAATCTGTTTTTAATATAAAAGGCCTTTCAATCAGGGCTTCCGAACTTTGACAACTGAAAACAGTCATCTTGTTTTAACTACGTCTATGTGGTCTATTGGCCAGTGGATTGTACACTGCTTTACAGTTAAAACTCGTTCTTTATTCGGACTATTCTTATGTTGAACTCCCTGTGGTGCAGAGGTTGTAATTTTTTGGGTTTTAAAAAAAGGCAAAAAGTGATTACTTGCGTTGTAGCCGGGCTATGGAGTGTACGGTTATTTCTTAAACAATTTTAAATAAAAATTACTGTAATTAACGACCTAAATAAAAAAATGGTAAACAAGTAAACAAAAATATACCCAAAACACTACAATAATAAATGTAAACAACGATGTTTACATTTATGAAGATTTCGGGAAGGCGAAGTCGTGAACATTTGCCTTCAAAAAGATTCATCGGACTGTTTACTCTGCCATATAAAAGGCAAGGCAAAGCAGGCGATTGGGGAGTAAAAATTAAGTCAGTATTGTGTGAAGACGCGGTGTGTTTGGATGAAGTAATTGTGGTTTGAAGATCTCCCTTACAAAGAATTGTAGAATAATTGTCTAGTAATTGTTATTGTTTATGCAAAGGGCACAAACAGAGGAATAACAAAGAAAAGCAATTGTTGTTGTTCCATCAAGTTGTGAATTGTGCAAATAAAAGAATTGTGCAAATAATAAAGAATTTGAATTAAAACTATACACAAATTTATTTTTATTTTAATTGCAATCTACGAGCTCATATTTTAAACGTTTTTTAAAAGGTAAAAGCATAACAATATCGATCAAATGTTTTGTTCCTTAGTTTCATTTCGATTACAGTGTTTAAAACAGGTTTTAATTAACTAATGCCTCTAAATGCTTTGGTGCATGGCTACAAATTGTGTGGCTCTTAAGACAGATTAGCTTTAACAATGAAAATCATCCAAGACTTTTCGGAGATAGCCGCAACCATTTTTCACTGCAATTATCGTCAAATTTTGTATTTTCTTTTCTGCTTTGTATAATGTAACATTAATAACAAATTTAATGATTTCTCATTCTATTTTGTTAGCTTCCCTCTATCTATTGTGTACACACATACCATACGTATAAAAATCTGCTTATCTAAGCATTCATATGAGCGTAGTTAATCGTTAGAAGTGTCGACAACGTTTCCCAAATGAAATAGTAAAACTCAAGCCTTCATTGTAATGCAGTGAATAATGAATAGAATAATAAACCACCCACCTGGTATGATTCCCGTATTATGTAATCATTACGAAAATTCTTCACTTTCTATTTCTCATTTATTCTTTTATTTTGTTTACACTTGGCAA